>OY283146.1:36919463-38266970 GCA_958299785.1 Medicago lupulina | reverse complement strand
ATCAACATGACGTAATTCTCATAAATCAATCCAATTCATATATCAAGAAGTTGTTATAAGGTTTAGTGCATATACAGAGGTTATACAAGTTAAAATAAACATTTTAGAATGCTCATACGGATCCCCTAATGCACGAAACGAAAATCAAAAAGTGGCTGACAAAAGCCCAGCTCGCTTGAGCGACCAAAATCACGTAAGGTCAGGTTCTGCTCACTTGCTGTTCGCTTACGGTACGCTTGAGCGACCTAAATCACGTAGCTTCAGGTTTTGCACGCTTGTGGCTCGCTTAAGCGTGTAGTCTATTGCAAATTCTAGGCACAAAGTCTGAATGCTCGCTTAAGTGACGGGTTGCTCGCTTAAGCGACCATTCATCTGGGTAGTGAAAAAGCTCTCGGATTTTCTAACCCTATCTCATCCAAAACCCAATTTTTAACCCCTGATTACCCGAAATGTGTTCTAACAAATGTTTACAGGTTCAACATATAACAATGTACAACAAAGAACACAAAACAACATCATCAAACAACAATTCACACCATTCTTATCAATTTCAAATTCTCCAAAAACCTAACTCTCATTCTCTCAGTTCCAACTAATCATCATGTTAAATCAAAATCAGAATTATAACAATACTATTATTGAGAGATAGTCTCACCCTTACCTGAATTACAGATGAATCAAAGCTTTACAATCTCTCTGGTTCTTCCCTTGGCTACCTTGGCTCTTCTCCCTTTTTCTCCCAAAAACTCACTGTTTTTCTTTTGTACGTGAAAATGTTTCTGACCTTCTTTCCTAACTCTCCCTATTATTCCTTAACTCCCTTTTCATTTCACTTAACTCCTACTAAACTCTATTAATTAAAATGTAACCCCCAAAACACCAATAAATATTATTTCTCACTATATTTCTATTAAATAATAAAAATCACTAAATAATAAAATAACAACACACCAAATAATCACATAAATCATTTAAAAACATATAAAATACTTAAAATCAACCAAAAAAAATTAAATAACAACTAGGGCGTTACATAACCAACAACAACGACTCATGCAATGACATGACAACACCGATATGACTCAACAACAAAATGTGACAATGCACATGCATGTGGTACCATTAACGTGTTTGAATGACAAGGCATTCCAGGGCATAAGCCCTCACCAATTTGAATGGTTAAAGCATTCACAGGGCATGAGCCCTCACCAAATTGAATGAACAAGCATTCACAAGGCATAAGCCCTCACCAATTGAACGACAAGGCATTCCAGGGCATGAGCCCTCACCAATTTATGATTATGCAATGAACTCCACTTGTGTATATCAACATACAACTCAACTACAACACAACGACAACTACTACTCAACAATGCATATATGTAAATATGACTTACACACCCAACAACTCAACCCATAATACTTCAACCTTTGAAAAGAATTCAATAACATGTATAATTTATATATATACAAATACACCATTAATCATAAACATTATCCTCACTAGAATTTAATCAACAATATTCAATTGCATAGAAAACACTTCAGGTTCAGGGCAACTCGCCTCAGCGAGTACATCAACTCGCCATGGCGAACTCAAAGAAAAGGGTTACTCGCCTAGACGAGCTAGGGGCGAGCTAAAGGCGGGTAAAACTGGTTGCTCTCGGCCTTTTTGACATTTTTCTCACTAAAACTTCATTTTTAAGCTCCATATTCATCTTTTTAATCTGAAAATTGTCCCAGTCCTCTCTAAAAACATCTAAGCACTTAAAACTATCCAACTTACGTCTTATAACAACACTTCAAAAATCATGGTTTCTAATGCACTACTCGCTATGGGGAGTGGTTTTGCTCGCGAGGCGAGCTATGAATATTGCTCACTCACTGTGGCGAGTCATGCTACTCGCCGCGGCGAGCGATGAATGTATGTACGGGCAGAATGCAGGTTTTTCCCAAAAATCTCAATTTTCTCAATTTCAATCCCAAAAACGACTTACAGAAGTGTAATGATTTACTATCTACAACCTGAATGCATTCTAATGCTATTACAATGCTCTTTACACCTTTTCCATCCAAAAATCATACTCCAAAACCTAACCCCCAATCCCCAATTTCAACTAACACCATGTTAAACCAAAATTAGAATTATACAACTAGTATTATTGAGAGATAGTCTCTCCCTTACCTTAATTCGATGAACAAGCTCCCTAGAAAATCAGAATCTCCTCTCTTGGCTCTTCCCTTGCTTTTTCTCCCAAAAACTGCTAATACGTGAAAACTCTTTCTGACTTCTCTAACTTCTTATTTAACTGCCACTTAATTCTTTTAATTAAAATGTAACCCCCAAAACTCCAAATAATTCTATTTCTCACATTATTCTTGGACCGTCATAATATTCCTAAAGGCTAAAGAGCCCTCCATAAGGGCTCAAACGCCCTCCAGAAGGACTTGGGCGCCCTCCAGAAGTGCTCCAAGTCCTAGGCGCGCCCCCTCTAGGGCGCCGCCTTACTTAGGTTCTAGAACTATCTAGAAACCGCCTAAATACCACAAATACCCCTATTACTTGGAGGTTAAGTAACCGTGACTCAAACCCACAACAGGCTATAAATACCTCACTTGAGAGCATTCTCAAGGCATTCAATCAACAGTCTAAACTCTAACAGCGATACAAACCCTAGTATCCTTACTCGTACTTTTTCTGCAAGTACAGTTGGCGCCGTCTGTGGGAAGAGGTAAAACTTTCATCCGACCACCATCCCTAACCTAAACCTGAATCGCACCTCACATTATGATTTAGAGAAAAGCCGCCGTCATGGCAACCCAAGAAGAAGCTGAGACGATGAGGAATCAGATCGCCCAGCTGATGGAACAGAATGAGGCCTTACAGGCTTCAGTCGAAACCATTCAACAACAACAGATACAGGAGAGAGCCGGATCTCACCACGGCGAACCCTTTGTGTGGCTTTCATCAGTGGACGGTTCCTCCAATCTAAAAGGAAGTGGGGCGGGCATCATCTTAGAAGGTCCCGGAGACGTACTCATAGAGCAATTGCTAAGATTCGAGTTCAAGGCCAGCAACAACCAGGCAGAGTACGAAGCCCTGATTGCGGGAATGAATTTGGCGGCGGAGATGGGGACCGATAATCTCAGAGAGCAAAAAGTGACTCTCAGTTGATATCAAGCCAGATCTCAGGCGAGTACCAAACGAAGGACACTCAACTTTGCAAGTACCTGACGAAAGTAAGAAATTTAGCAGAAAAATTCAAATTCTTCGAGGCGATCTACGTCCCACGGGAGCAGAACTCAAGGGCGGATCTACTGGCAAAATTGGCGAGCACTAAGCGCCCGGGCAACAATAGAACGGTAATCCAAGAGGTCGTTATGACACCCAGCACAGAGTCACAAGAAGTGCTCCTCATCGGTACGGAGGTAGAAGGATGGATGACCCCTATTGTCAAATATCTCACGGGATCTTTCTCTCCAAAGGACGATGAAGAAGCGCAAGCAGTGAAGAAACGGGCTGCCAAATTTACCATGGTGGCCGGCAAGCTGTACAAGATGGGACGCGCCACTCCTATGCTCCGATGCTTAGGTGAAGAAGAAACTGAGCTGGTCCTACTAGAAGTACATGAGGGAGTATGTGGTAGCCACATAGGAGGTCGTTCTCTGGCAGCTAAGTTGTTAAGGGCGGGATATTATTGGCTGACGATGCTGCATGACTGCGCCGCCTTCGTAAAAAAGTGTGACAAGTGCCAGTGATTCTCCGACAAGAAGCACGCTCCAGCCAACGAGCTCGCCTCTGTGTTTTCACCTTGGCCTTTCCATAGATGGGGAGTGGATATCGTGGGACCTTTTCCTTTGGCTCCTGGACAGCTAAAGTTTCTTATTGTGGGCATAGACTACTTCACCAAATGGGTCGAAGCAGAGGCGGTCTCCAGAATCACGGCGGACAGGGTAAAAAAGTTCTACTGGAAAAAGATTATTTGCAGGTTTGGTCTTCCTAAATATTTTATGATTGACAACGGGACCCAGTTCGCCAGCACCAGTGTGGTCGACTTCTGTACCGAGCTTGGTATCCAAACCAAATTTGTATCAGTAATCCACCCTCAGGCAAACGGGCAGGCGGAAGCAGCAAACAAAGTCATCCTCAACGGCATCAAAAAGAAGCTGGAGTCAGCCAAAGGCCTCTGGGCCGAGCAGCTCTACGAGGTAAGCTCCATAATTCGCTGTCTTGACAATCATTTCGAGTTTAAATTGACAAACACATTGTCTACTCCTTCCTTTTTCACTCTGAGTCAAAATAAGAAACAGGTACTATGGTCTTACCACACCATGCCGCATTCAACAACTAAGGAAACCCCGTTCACTATGGTATACGGCACTAACGCCATGCTACCCGTCGAAATCAACACACCAACCTGGCGACGTGATAATTTCATGGAAGAGGGTAAGTACCACGCTCATATCCGAACTAACCACCTTTTGTTTTTAGGTTCCCGCCCTTATACATCTCTTCTTTACCTCTGTTATTTTAAGAAACTGTCAAGTCATGCGATGTCTTACTTTATGTGTTTTGATTCATGTAAAACAAAAGCAAACGAGATAGGTCTCAGGTGCACGATGGATATGATCGACGAGATGAGAGAAGAGGCTCACATCAGAGAATTTGCCGCCAAGCAAAGGGCAGGTCGCCGATACAATTCCAGAGTCATCCCTAGAAGCATGAAAGCAGGCGACCTCGTCCTCAAGCAAGTTGTCGCCCCAACCAGAATTGGCAAGCTACTACCGAGTTGGGAAGGACCTTATCGAGTGAAGGAAAAGTTGCAGCACGGGGCCTATAAACTGGAAGAATTAGATGGGACCCCGGTGCCTATAACCTAGAACATGGCTAATCTACGTGATTATTACAGTTAGAATTAGGATCTCTTTTTTTTCTTGTTTTTTGTCTTTTCATTACTGTAGAACATGGCGAGATCGCCACCCCAGACTATTTTACAAATTTCTCTCAGTACTTAATCAAGGGATAGGGTAGCACTCTTTTTCCCCTGCAAGGGCAGGGTTTTTAACGAGGCACCCTAGTTTCTTAAAACGTTGTTGTTCTTCTGTATTTTGTCCCTACTCCCATCACTGCAAATTCGAGCTAACCACCCAAACGGAGCAAACCTTAAAGTCAAAGGCTCTAGCTTGGCGACATGAAGTAAGCGTAACAATTAACCTTCTAACAAGGCTCTAATAAAACGCAAGCGCCCAAACAGGGTTAACCTTATCGAAGGCTCTAACTCGGCGGAACGTCCAAACAGGGTCAACCTTCAAAATTGAAAGGCTCTGACTCGGCGTCGTTAAATAAAATATGTGCATATACTAACCTTATTTTAAGGCTCTAAAAAGCACAACGCCCAAACAGGGTTAACCTTATCGAAGGCTCTAACTCGGCGAGAACGTCCAAACAGGGCAAACCTCACTAAAGGCTCTAACTCGGCGTCGTGAAAACGAACGCCCAAACTGGGTTAACCTTACTAGAGGCTCTAGCTCGGCTCATTAAAATAAAAAGTTAACCTTATCGAAGGCTCTAACTCAGCAAGCGCCCAAACAGGGCTAGCACTAATCAGAGCACTAGCTCAGCGCGATAAAGAAGTCACGACATAAAACAAACACAGGGAGCAAGGAAAGTAATAAAGCATCTCAGAATGACAACAAAGTCTTAAATAAGATTCAACAGGAAAAGGCATAGCGCCATCCAAAGTCATAATATTACAAAACAAAGCGCCTACAAAGGTCGCCCATAAGTAGAAGAGTTAAACTTAAAAAGAAAAAAGTACAAGATCAAGGTTCATCAATAAGCTCGCGATCTTGCACAATCTTCAGCGAGTCCAACGCAGACAAGTCCAACTCGGGATATAGAAACGCCACCTGCACTTTGGCTCTTTCAAAGCCTTCTTCAAACTGGCTCACCATAGCCATCTTGCAACCTTCCACTTCATCCTTAGCATCAGTTAGCTGTTTCTCCAAGTTGCCAACTTTTTCTTCGAACACGCCCTTCTCAGACAGCCAGCACGTTTTCTCAAGTTCCAGACCGGATAGCGCCTCCTCAACCTTCGATTTATCAAGTAACAAACCCTCCACCCTCTCTTCAAAAGCCGCAGCCCGATGTTTGTGCTTCTCCACGTCCTTCATGGCTTCTTGTAGTTGCTTCTCCAAGGCATCATACTTTCGCTCCATGGCATGCATGTACACCAATGATCGAAGCGCCCCCGTACCAGCATCCTGGGCTAACTCGCTGAACTTAGCGTGGAAGCTGGCATCCTCATCCACGGCAGCAAAAGGAACGTTTGCCTCCATGTACTGCCGATATCGGAAGTCTCGGTGCCAGAAGGATTGGCGGTAGGCGGCGTCAACCTCCGCAACAGCGTCCTTCTCCGATTGGCTGTCCTTTCCAGCATCCTTTCGGCTGGTTCTCGCCTTCTTTTTTGGTGGCGAGACGGCCAGGTCGATGACATCTTCGGTGGCGCCCTTAGTGGACCCGCTAGCATCGCCTCCCGGCGTTTCCCCTACAGTTCCTTGTTCTTTCTTCCCTTTCCTCAACAGCAAGCCGGCAGGGTCACTGGAAATGTGCTCGCCTCCACCATTCTTTTCCTTCAAGGCTTCAAGATACTTCCTCCTCTCTTTTCCCGTAAGCGGCATCATTGGAACTACAACACAAGTAAAAATAAGGAAGCCATGGTTAGTAATAAACTTAAACAATATCAAGCAAAACAGAAACAATACGTTGAGACATCATTGGAACTATGGGAGAAACACTCATGGAGGTAAAGTTCCAAGTCCTCCGAATCTGTCTCTTTATTTAGAAGCGTACGGATATCAGTAAGCTTCATCCGGTCTAAGAAACCAACAACATCACGCTCGTATGGCGTCATCTTATCACAGTCATAGCCACAAACAGACCGTGGCGAGCTAGTCCAGCTTAGGGGAAACCCAAGCTTGCCGTTAACACTGTCAACTGAGACACTTGAATCCTTGGCGGCGCAAACCTTCATGAAACTGACCTGCCAGTTCTTTTTAAAGTTTGAAGCATATGACGGAAATAGGCTCTTACCCGCATGGGCGCTGATGGATACCCAGGAGCCTTTGTCTACTCCCTTCGTACCATAAAAATGGAAGAAAGCGCCCGCAGAAGGAACCATATCCAAAGCCTCGCACAAAATTTCAAAGCCACGAATGAAGGCCCAACTGTTGGGACAGATTTGGGTCGGATCTACGTTCAGGAAGCGCAATATATCCATTTGAAATAAATTGAAGGGGATTCAAACCCCAAATTCCTCCAATACCGCGCCATACATATGGAAGATCTCCCTCACTCCCTTCGGGCGCAGAATACACATTATCTCGCCAGGCAGGCACGGTCTCAGATCTATATCTTCTTCTCGCCCCGTGGCAGAAACCACATTCTTACTCCTAAAAAGATTCACTTTCGCTTGGTCACAGTAAATCGATGTGTAACTCTGCACGTCGTCGCCAAAAAACTCCATATCCGACTCCACTTCTGAGCTGATAACTCCTTTTCTCCTCGGCATTTGGTTTTCAGCACAAGCAATAATCTCCTTTCCTGAGGTTGCATACAGGAAAACACAATCACTATCATCAGAATCGTCGTTACTACTCTCGCTTGACAAATCCAAAAAAGTCACGTGACCAAAATAGCTTGAATTGTATGCTTCCCAATCAATAAGACTATTCGGTCGCGTCGCGTGTTTCAGACAGTCTCTCTAGAGTCGAGCTCTCTCTAAAGGATCCGAGGGGTAAATCTCCCTACCCCTCTCATCACACTCCCGGATTACAACCATTTGCGCAAAGAAAAATATGGAATTCAAGAGAGAAGCAGGGAAAAAGGGTTACCTGGTAAAGATTAAGGCGTCAGTTGTCTCTGGATAGCTCAAGCAAGCGTCACGAGTTTTGGATCGAGAGATGTGAAAAACGAAAAGGCAGAAATGAAGGGTAAATCACCCTTTTAAAGGATGAGACGTTACAGTGCTTCCTCGGGAAGACGCGATCCTCGCGCATAGCCTGAGATTATCGGACACGTGGTCGGCCAACGAAGGGTCACGAAATCTTGTCCGTACACGTGTCAGGCGTGCAGTCGTAGGGAAATCTATTCCCATGACGAGTACTCGTAAGGGCGTCCGCTCTCAATCATAATCGCCAAGCTAAAAACACGGCAGTAGGTACAGACGAAGACGCCTCGATTAAATCGGTTCGCCTTAATCCCAAGCCTCGCGCTTGGGGGGCCGTGGAAAATCATCACTAGAGCAAGCAAATGCATGGCCCCTGGAAGCTCTGGAGACGGGACCTCTCAAGAGTTGGACATACCAGCCAAAGAAGTGGACAGATATCAACCACTTCGCCTTGATTCCAAGCCTCGTGCTTGGGGGGCTGTGGACCGTCATAATATTCCTAAAGGCTAAAGAGCCCTCCATAAGGGCTCAAACGCCCTCCAGAAGGACTTGGGCGCCCTCCAGCAGGGCTCCAAGTCCTAGGCGCGCCCCCTCTAGGGCCCCGTCTTATTTAGGTTCTAGAACTATCTAGAAACCGCCTAAATACCACAAATACCCCTATTACTTGGAGGTTAAGTAACCGTGACCCAAGCCCATAACAGGCTATCAATACCTCACTTGAGAGCATTCTCAAGGCATTCAATCAACAGTCTAAACCCTAACAGCGATACAAACCCTAGTATCCTTACTAGTACTTTTTCTGCAAGTACAATTCTAATAAATACTAAAAATAAATCATTTAATAAAAATACACCACACCACACCATCAACAAATATTATTTAAAATCATAAAAAAGGACTCTAAATAAATCAAAAATAATTAAATAACGATTAGGGCGTTACACAAAGAGTGTTGAAAGGGGTAGTTTAATTTATATATAGTATAAATGTAAACTAGTACACAAGTTTTTGGGAACAATTTAGGGTCAAGGGGATCAAAAATAGGATTTTGGGGTGAAAATTAAAGAGTTCTGTTGGAACTAAATGTGTTTAACATTACCTCTTGAGTGTTTTGATGATAACAAGGTATTAAAAATTGTCAATTGTATATGCTAATATTTTTTCAAGTGTGCAGGACCATAGACAAAAAATTTAGTGTCTACTTGAAGTATAGGTTCTGGAAGAACAAATGAGAACAATGGAATCAATAAAGTAAATGAAGCTTAAAGCATCTAGAGAAAGTGCTCCTGAAGTAAAGTGCTCTTGAAGTGATGACGTCATCAGAAGCAAGTTCATCAAGAGCACCTCATCAGAAGCAAAATCACCAGAAGTTGAAGATCATCAGGAGCTGAAAGAATCAAAGCTTCAAAGATTGTTCAAAGGATTTAATCACGCCTAGCATTGCAGAAGACCAGAAGAGTGAAGCAACGGTTAATTCAAATGAATTTGAAGGCATTGGATGTTTGTTCTTTGAAGAGCGTTGACAAAGTACAATTGTACGAAGTGTACAACCACTACCTCCACTACTCAGTTTGTGTCTCTACTACATGACAAGAATAGCAGCTACGTCTGCATTAATGTTCCTTCATACTGGGAATGGATTTGAAATTGATCCTTCATAGGACAATAAACATATCAGGCAAAAGATCATTGGTGATTGAACAAAGCTTCAAACGACTCTTTTTGATGTTCTGGCAATTCACAACGTCTCTTTCACACCTCTATACAAAGGAGTGAAAACTTAGAGAATTGTAGAGACTCAACAACAATTTAAAAGCGTCAAACCTCTACTGAAATTGTTCTGCATCAAAAGTTCACATAGGATATCTTATCAAAGTTCATATTTTAGAAATTCTAGAGTCTTAAGAGTTTGTATCTGATTTGTATTATGAACACCACTAATTGTATATCAAGTGTTCAACCTCAAACATTTTTCTTTGTAATTCTGTTTGAATAGAAGTCTCTTACAGTTGTGCTTGAGCAAAGAAGTCTCTTGATTGTGTTCTGGAGCATAAGAAATCTCTTGCAGTTGTGCTTGAGTAGTTTGAAGTCTCTTGCTAGTTTGGCAGTGAGCATTTGTAATCAGATATTACATTTTAGTGAACTCTCCTTGTAAGTGCAAGGGGGACATGACTACTTCCGGTTTGTGGAAGGAACCTGTATAATTGCTTTGTGTCTCTCTTCTCTCTCTCTCTCTTTATCTCTTGCTCTCTCTCTTTCTTTCTTTCTCTCTCTCTCTCTCTCTCTCTCTATTTTTATCTGTTGCATTTAGTATCTGAACATCACTTCAGAAGCTGTAATCTAACTGTTTCTAACCAGTGACTTCAGTAGGAGAAAACGAAGAAAAAGCTTACACAATTCAACCCCCCCCCCCTTCTTGTGTTTTTCTCACCTTCAAGTTCCCAAGAGGGAACAACCAAGAACAGGGTGACCTGCTCTGGTGTAGCTCGCAGCAACGAGTTGCACTGAACAGACACTCATGGTTTGGGTCGTTACGGGCGCTCGGGGTCGTTTCGGACAGTTCCAAGCTGATTCTTTTGATGTAATCAACTGTATTTATGCTTTCCAAACCTTTCGAAACATCAAATGACTTAGATTGATCTTGGTTTTGTGAATTGAATTAAAGTTTTTGAAAATTATCCAAGAACGCATTATTTATGAAAACTCATTTTCTGAAGGAAAAAGGGGAAGGTTAAGGTTGTTTTACTGTAACTACGATTTATAAAATAGTTTTGATTGGTTACTTGAGCTTTAACATGGTTTTGCTTTGAAAATTGGAATTCTTTTGAAAAACGATAAAATGAGACGAACTTAACGACATTTTGGAATTACTTGGAATTGGCCTATGATGCCTATATGTTTATACTATTGTGATCATATGTGAGTAGTGTATATGCTTGGTTGAGGTGTTTGATCACATTTACCTTGTTTTGTTGAAAAACCTAAAAAATGTTGAAAGTTATGAAAATATACGAACTTTGCTAAAAATGAGTTTTTGAGTTTCTAAGTTTGTAAATGGATTGTATTCATGCTTAGATAGTTGAATGATGATGAATGAATGAGAATTTGGTGTTTATTATGATGGGTGTCATGTTGTCGTTGTTGTCCGTTTCTTTGTTGATTCTTGAGTTTATTCTTGTTAATGATTATGATGATGATGTTGATGATGAATATATATATTGATGGTGAATTCTAACATGCAAAATGATGACGGTATTGATGACGAAATGAATGTATGAAAAAGGTTGATATTTGATGATGATTATGATGTATGGATTGTAATTGCTTGACGATGCAAATGAGGTGTTAATCGTGAAGATGGGAAATATATTATATAATGGTGTGAATTTTATAATGATGATGAGTTTATAGTTATGCATTGCTGAGTCATTAATTGAAGTCCATGCATTCATTGAGTACATAATCACGAAGATGGGAAAATCACGACGATGGGGGAATGAATCGGTATATCCACTTGTATCCAAATAATCATGAAGATGGGAATCACGATGTTGGGAGCATTACCTTCGATGTCAAAACTTTGGTACCACATTCATCTATAGAAGAGTTTAGAACATTGCATGCATTTAATAAATGGTGAAACGTGTCATTCTTGAATAAGTGATTTTGTGAATTTGTGCATTGGTGTAACTTGGTGAAGTTGTGCATTGGTGAAACTTGGTGATTTGTGTAATTGGTGAAATATGTGAATTGTGTGCATGATGATGTTTTTTATTTTGGTTATACTTGTACACTCAGTGAATATATGTAACGCCCTAGTTTTTATTAGATTATTTCTAGTTAATTTTAATATGCTTTGTGTATTTTATATGATTTTTGTGATTATTGGTGTTTGCTATTTTATTATGATTATTTTCATTATTTAATAGGAATAAGTATGAAAATAATATTTATTTGAAATATTGGGGGTTAATGAGAATTAATAGGTTTTAGTAAGAGTTAAGAAATAAGTGGGGGTTACACTTTGGGAGAATAGGAAGAGTTAGGCAGTAAAAGCATTTGGTACGTACAAGAGAAAAGAAAACAAGCTTTTTGGGAGAAAGGGGAAGAACAAAGAACAAAGAGGGAATTGCCTAGAGGGGAGATTAAATTGCTGTAGTTGTTCATCTAATCAGGTAAGGGTGAGACTAGCATACAATTTTAATATATATACATGATTCTGAAAATTGGATTGAATTTGTCTATTTTGTTTAGGTTTTTGAGAACTTGATGAATTGTTGAAAATATTGTTGAATTTGTTGTTGATTCTATGTTTCTGTGATGTTTAGAGTGTTATGATGTATCTAAGACCTGTAAACGTCTTTGTAAATCATTTTGGGTGATTGGGGGATCAAAATTGGGTTTTTGGATGAAAAAGAGTTTAGAAAATCGTAGGTTTTGGTCTGTACAGATGATGCGTCGCTTAAGCGAAGCTTCCCGTCGCTTAAGCGAGCATTCATGTAGTTGCACAGAATTCTGAAAAGTTAGTTCGCTTAAGCGAGCGTCAAGCGAGCTGCAAGCGAGCAAAAACCTGACTTACGACATTTGGTTCGCTCAAGCGAAGTTCCTTTCGCTTAAGCGAGAAACCCAAAATCTGCCCAGAACCTATAGCAAGTGAGCGTCGCTCAAGCGAACACCAAGCGAGCCTCAAGCGAGGAACATCCTAACTTACGTGAATTGGTTCTCTTAAGCGAGATATGCTTCGCTTAAGCGAAGTTGGTCCTGAACGACCATTTTGTGAATTTTGTTAGGTGCTTTAGGACTTAAATCTGAGCTTCCTAAATTGTTTGATGGATTTATTTAATACTGTTTATGAGGTGAAAAATTATAAAAAAGATGGAAACTCATGTGGAATGATGCATATTAAACTTATTTACAAATGTGTACGCCGTGTCGTCGGGTTGTGTTGAGTCTGATGTCCAGTTGGGGAGTGTGTCATAACTATTTAGGCACAGATGTTGATGTTGTATGTAGATATACACAAGTGGAGTCCATTTCATAATGCATAAAAAGCGGTGAGGGCTCTGCCCTAGAACGCCTTGTCGTTCAAAGCGGGAGGACTCATGTCCTGGAACACTTTGTTGTTCAAAAGCGGTGAGGACTTAGGTCCTGATGAATGCTTTAACCATTCAATTTCTGGTGAGGGCTTCTGCCCTGTATATTGGTACCACATGCATGTGCATTGTTGCATAGTCGTCGTTGTTGTTGACGTGTCGTTGGTGTTAAGTTGGTGTCGGTGTGTAGTTATCATGAAATGAAATTGATGCAAACTAATTATAATAAGGGGATGGTTGAAAATCAAGGACAATGCTATATTCATACATATGATTTGTTTGATGTTGTTGAGGTGTAATGTTGTTGTTTCCTTTCAATTGATGAATTATTTATATATATTATTTTTGATTGTGAATCTCACCCCTTCTGCTTGAAAATGTTGCCCTTCGTATGGGTAACTTGCAGGTGATCCTGAGTAGTAGGTGGTGGCTCAATGTCTAGGGCTCTGTTGCGTATGGGATGGGATTGTTTTATTAATTTTATTGCTATGTAACGAATTTTAAGACATGATGATGTAGTCTTTGTTGAATTATTTTGATGAGGCCTTTGTGCCAATATTTTGTTGAGGATTAATTTTGATTGAATGAATATTCCGCTGCATTTTTATAAGTTGGTTGTTGAAGTTTAATAGTTTATTTTCTATTAAAGAATTTTTATATAAGCAGTGTACTGCTCTATTGTGGTTTAACTCTGATTGCCTTATTTAAATTACGTATTTTTGGGAACGGGGTGTTACAATATAAGTGACGATGTTTATTTTGGTGTTAGACATGAAATTTGAATCATATGTATTTGATTTGGTAATTTATCTTGGTGACGATGATTACTTTGCCTATACTTTCGAAGCGATGAATCGTAATTGTCGAGTTGATTAGGCGAGAGTTCATGTGAATTATAAGAATTATGTGAAATTGATGAATTATATGCAATATATGAAATATGCATTCTATGTGAAATGAGTAAAGATTACGTGAATGATTATACTTTTTAAATGATGAAATTGATGTAGTAAGGTGATAAACCTTTGTTGATGAGTGAGTAGGATGAATATGCTTGATATGCTATTATAGGGGAATGATAATATTCATGAGATGATAGTATTATAGGAATGGTGAGTATGTATATGTATTATGCATGGAATCCTTGAATGCTTATGTGTATATGCTTTGATTGATTTGAATGATGTCTAACCCCCAGTGGTCGTTTGGTTGAAGACCTACCTTATTTGTATGAATGGGTAGACAGTGTGCAGGATTAGTTGGTTTGCTTTGGTGAGGTTCTTGAGGATAGCATGGATGCTACCTCGTCTACTGTATTTTGTTGTCAAAGTATTTAGGCTCTGATTAGGTGTCTAGGTCGGTGTTTTTGTTTATGATTGTTTGGAGGATTTGTTGAGACTATGTATTGATGATGATACATGTAGTATGATGACATTGCTACTTAAAGTTTTATTCTATTATTGATGAACTGTTGAGATGATTGATTCTATTGTGATGTTTTGAAAAATTAATCTTGCATGTTTTGAACTTATAGAAGAAGTAGCATCTAAATTCTATATATTATTGTATCATTGTGTTGGAACAAAATGTGTTTAACATTATCCTTATGAGTTTTGATGATAACAAGGTATTAAAAAATTGTCAATTGGATTTGCTAAAATGTGTTCATGTGTACAGGACCATAGACAAAACTTTGAAGATCATTATTAGGTTCTGGAAGAACACAAGAGAGGAAAGAAATCAACAAAAGGAAGCTTAAAAGCATCTGAAGAGATTTGCTCCTGAAGTCAAAGTGCTCCTGAAGACAAAGCGCTCCTGAAGTGATGACGTGTCATCAGAAGCGAGTTCATCAGAAGCTGAAATTCATCAGAAGCTAAAAATCATCAGAAGATATAGTTCATCAGGAGATGCAAACTTAAAGCTTCAAAGGTTGTTTAAAGGATTTAAAGTCGTCTAAGCATTGCAGAAGAGTGGAAAAGAAGAGCAACGGCTAAGTCAAAAGGATTCAATGGCATTGGATGAGTGTTCTTTTGTAGAGCGTTAACAAAGTACAATTGTAAGAAGTGTACAACCACTACCTCCACTACACAGAGTTTGTCTTTGCTACAAGACAAGGATAACAGCTCTGCTTGCAACAATGTTCCTTCGTACATGGAATGCATTTGAAATTGATCCTTCATAGGACAATAACCATATCAGGCAATGAATCATTGGTGATTGATCAAAGCTTCAAACGACTCTTTTTGGATGTGCTGGCAAATTCATAACGTTCATCTCACACGTCTATAAAAAGGAGTGAAGACCTGAAAAAGTGAAGAAGACTCACAACAATTTGAAAGTGCCAAAACTCTGTCAAATTTGTTCAACATCCAAAAGTTTACTTAGAATTTCTTTTTAAAGTTCATATATTAGAAATTCTAGAGACTTAAGAGTCTGTATCTGATTTGTATTGTGAGCACCTCTGATTGTATATCAAGAGTTCAGTGTCAAACATTTTTCTTTGTAATTCTGTTTGATTAGAAGTCTCTTGCTTGTGTGCTTGAGCATAGAAGTCTCTTGATTGTGTTCAGGAGCATAGGAAGTCTCTTGTAGTTGTGCTTGAGCATTTGAAGTCTCTTGCTAAGTTTAGCAGTGAGCATTTGTAATTAGATATTACATTATAGTGAACACTCCTTGGAAGTGCAAGGGGGACAGGAGGAATATCCTAGAGAAATTGAACCGTTTCACCAAGGATGCGATTGAAGAGCTAATTAAGAAAGGGAAATTGAACCGTTTCACCAAGGATGCACCTCGCAAGGATGATAAACAACAAAAAGACACACCATGCAAGGCCTCACGCCGTAGTGAGTCTCCGAAGAGAAGGTACTCCCCACAACAGGAGGAATAGCCTAGAGAAAAATGATAAAGCTCCATCGAAGGAGGAACAAAGTGTCCGACGGCGATAGTGAGGACAGGAAAAAAAATAAAATTGTGTTTTTATGGGCGTCATCATGGGGGGATTCGCTGCCCCATGAAATGCCTCGAAAAGGATAGCCAGAAGGAAGGTAGGTGAGTTGATGGAGGTGCATGTCAAAGTGCCAGCCTCGAAAAATGCAAAGACAAGGCCCATCCTGGGGTTCACTGATGACAAGAAGATTAATGGAGGCTCCAACGAAATATTTCCGCTTGTCATTATTACTGGTATTTGCGGTCACAATGTCGCTAGATGTTTGAGAGATGAAGGCAAATATATGGATTTTTTTTACCAAGACGCCTTTGAGAAAGTGTAATAGAAGAAAGAAGACTTAAAAGCCCATGACAGGACTGAACTGCAAGGCATTCGTAGAACGATCAAACGCCCATGGAGATATGTCAATTTGAATGTGACCTTCAACGAAGGAGTGGGAGAACGATCGGTAGAGGCATCGTTCCTACTAGTCCCTGTTACGTCCGACTACAACTGTATACTAGGACACCCTACTCTAGCCTTGCTAGATGTCGTTAGTTGCAGAGTCCATCTGAAATTTAAGCATCATAGTGAGAGCGACAACATTGTGACTATCCACGCAGACTTGAACACTGCCGTCAGATGCTACAAAGCCTCTCTGAAACTTGAGTGCTCGTCCATGCTGAATGGGATCCGGGGATAGGAATTCGCCCCAAAATAATGAGCGGCACTCGAAGTACAACCAAGAGTTACCGCCAATACTAGAACAGGAGCTACGGAAGAAGGTGTGGAATGCAATAGAGCCCAAGATGCTATAATAGCTAAAAACTAATAATTTTCCAAGTTTCACTTCATGCATTTTCAATTCCAAAATTCGTGAATAAAACCCATTGTAAATTCATTCATGATATTAATAAAATGAGTGTTTTTCTCTCAAAAAGAAATACCTTTAGTGGATTCTTTGGTTGGCATGGTCGAAAGTCTTAAACCACTAGAAGAAGCATCCTTAAAGACTAAACAGTTGTCATAGCTTCTGCTCTTAAGCAAAACGACAACCAAAACAACCGCCAAAGGCAAACGGTCGGCATGGCTTTCACCTAGTGAAGCAATAGCCTAAACGATCGCTAGGACTAAACAGTTGCCATGGCTTTTTCTCATAAGCGAAATCGTAGCCTAAACAATCGTGGAAGACTCGTCTAAGGGGTAGCCACCCTTCAGGTAGAGTGCCTCGCCTCCTAAATGGCTTTAGGAGGGGGGGGGGGGGGGTAAACCTTGGCCGGTCATGGTCTCCTGGGTGCCAAGCAAAGACAAGCACACGAAAGTCAACATTGGAGTGACAAGCAGAAAAGTGATCCTCGACGCAGCATTAAACACAATGCAAACCAATGCGACACTATTGATGTAGTAAATCCGCAAGTGCACGGTTTACCGATGTAGTAATAAAGAGTATCGTTCCGATAGGGAGTTGTTGAATTTAATTAACTTCGGTGAATGATTAGAAAAAAGTTAAATCATGAAGTTTTGATTTTTAACGGTTTAGAAAATAATAATAAAAGGCGCTTTGGGATTATTGGTTCATCATGGTGACAAATTCTTCACAACCCAAACCCTAAACCTAGAACTTTATGTTGGACCTATTTTCTAAAGACAAGTTTCTCTTTAGCGTATCACAGTTTCTCTCGAAATCAGTGAGTGTGTTTCTCTAGCTATCAAGCCCATTCTAATGGTTGATTGCTATTGAAATCCTTGAAGAACGAAACTTTATTGTCTCAAGATTTGGTAGACTATTCTCATGTTTCCCAATCATTGTCTAAATTCACTTGTTCCAATATGAAAACTTTTTCTTTCGATGCTTCGCTTTGATATTTGTGATTATGAATTAACAAGTACTAACCCTTCGTTGTTGCATTATGAGTTTGGTACATGTTAATTCATTATAAAAACGGTGAATTTAGATTAGAAAATAGATTTACATAAAATTAGGGTTTAGGCTTGGTTTGATAGGAATTAGGTCATTAGACTCATTCAACAATCCCAAGACAAGAAGAGTCTACTATTTCATGTTCATTGTAGACATAGAGAAGAAGAAGAAGAACATAAAATAAAATAACAATAAAATAAAGGTGAACTTTTATTCAAAGAAACAATTGTCACTTATTATTTCCAAGAACAAAAGATGATTATACAAGCTTGATGGCTGCTCTATTTATAGCCTAAGAAATAAATCACTAAAGTGTTGGACAAGAAACATGGGTTTTAGGTCAGAAATAAACAAAAATAGGCAGCTTGTCGAAAAAGCAAAAGCAGCAAAAGGGCAATATGGGGGCCAGGCTTCATATTTTGGTGAAAGGATCTTCAAACTTTTTACAAAGATATTTTTGTATAAGATCTTCATATTTTTGGCACAAATAAGCTCCAAATCACCTTTCTTTTCCTCCAAGACGCAATCTTTGAAATATTTGTTCCTGAAATAAAATAACTTGCAATTGAACTAAAATAGTTCTAAAAAGGAAATAAAAACATATAAAATCTAAATAAAATAAACTCAAATATTATATAAAAACACTAATTATTGACTCACCAAACTCCCCCACACTTGAATCTTTGCTTGTCCACTGTAACAACCCGATTTTTCGTTATTTTATTTTTATATGTGTTTGTGTGTGATTATTTATCTTTGGGTGTAATTTCTTGGGTTTTTCGTGTTAGAAGGGTATTTTGGTCTTTTGGTGAGCAAGGGTAATTTAATAATTTTGGTTGAGGGTTATTTTTAGCGTTTTGAGTGAGAACCATTTATTTTATTAAGATTGTTAGCAAGTTGTGGTAATTAATTAAGAGCCGGTGTTTACTCGTTATTTTTACCGTTAGTGAAATAGAAACTAGTGGATTGGATTAATTAGAGTTTGAACCCATAAAACATTTTGAGAGTTAGGCCCATTAATAGTGTGACTATTTAACCCATGTCTTAAGAGAAAACTAGGGTTAGAGCAATTCATTTCATAACATTAGAAAGAGGTAGAGAGAGAAAAGCTAGAGAAAGAGGAGAAAAGGGTTAGAAGAGAAAGAGGCTTGAAGAGCAAAATAGGTCGAATATTTTAGGAGCTAAAGTGAGGTCAAGGCTAGGATTATTGGAGATTGAGGTAAGGGGGATAATATTCAACCATAATCCTTTTAATTTTCAACTCTTTTCTACCCATGTTCAAAAGTGCTTATTTGATAAGTGATTATTTGGTTAAGTGATTATTTGAGTTTTAATTGTAGAAATTCGTGCTTAGGTTTTGATGATATGTTCATGTATGTGAATTGAATGATAATTGTGTTGTTGATGTTGAATTTGCATGCCTAAATGTATATATATGGGTATGTTTTGTTTTTGTGTGAAATTGATGAAGAATGAAGTTGTAGTTGTTGAATTGTGAATGGTTTCATGATTATTTGTTGTTGTTGTTGTTTTGGGATGTGTTGTTGATGAATTAATGCTTTGGGTATCCTTATTTATGGATTGGTGGTGAGAATTGTTGCTGTTGTTGAGAGTTTGGTGAAACTTTGTGAGATTGGTTAATTATGATGAATCAATGTGTTAATTTTCAAATTTTGTGAATCTTTGAGTGTCTTTTCATGTATATGACCTGTAAACATCTTTGGGACGAGTTTTAGGCATTTGAAAGATCAAAATTTGGGATTTTGGATGAAAAGGGTTTGAAACCCAAATTTTTTTGACATAACTGATGAGCGCTCGCTTGAGCGAGCTCCAAGCGAACAAGCCCAGTAGGTTCTGGACACAGGTCACTTGAGCGAGCCCCAAGCGAGCTTCAAGCGAGCGAGCCCAGAAGCTAGTCAAAGCTGGTCGCTTAAGCGAGCAACCCTTCGCTTAAGCGAGCAGCACCCTGTTTAGCAATTATTCGTTTTTCGTTTCGTACACTTGGGGACCAATCCGGGCTTTCTAAAATGTTTCTTTTGACTTGTTTAATCACTGTTTCTACATTTAATCCTACTGGAACATCATTTGAAATCAAATTGGACATGATTTTATGAAATGAACTTAACTTTTGGAAAATGTCCAAGAACGCCGATTTTTCCGAAACTTGTTTTTCTCAAGTGAATGATGTAGGGTTAAGTATGTATACTGTTTATGGGATTACTAAAAGTGATCTTGATTTATTTCATTGAGAGTTAAATTGTTTTGCTTTGAAAATGGATTCTATTTGGAAAAGTGGCATTATGAGACGAACTTTGTGATTTGTGAGATTTCATAGTAATTGGCCGGTGAAACGCTCATGTACGTACACCTACATTCATATGTGATTAGTGTGCATACATAGTTGAGGCAATTGAGTTGTTTTTCTTAGTTTTGGTTCAATAGCCTTAATTGTTTAAAGTTGTGAAATTCATTATACGAACTTGGTTGAAAATATTCATTGGACACGATTACCTTGAAAATCCTTTATGAATAGTTTGTTATGAATAAATAAATATGTATGAATGATTGATATGTGTTGAATATGATGTTTATCATAATGTGGTGTATTTTCTCCTTTACTTGAATTGTGAGAATTATATGAAGTTGTTGAACTACTATGGTGATGTTGTTGGTGTTTATATATGTTATGTGCATATATGTTGTTGGTGAATTTTCCTACATGCTATTGGTGTTGAATTTTTGGTGAAATCATGTACTCTTATAGCCGTTGAAATTGTGGTGAATATATGCTTAGTTGATTAAGTCATATGTTCAAGCACCACATGTTGAATCATATGTTTACATCCATTTTGCCGTTGACCGGATACTTGTATCCATATAGCCATTGAAATTATAGCCGTTGACAATGATGTTCAGTTGGCATCAGGGGTGACGACCTCGAAGGTGATTTGGTACCACACGTGTCTAGGGTCGGTCTAGGCACATTGCATGTTTAGGATGAGTCATAATTGTTTATGTGCTCGATGTGAATTATGTGTTGGTGTTGTTGTGTGCTTGGTGATTAGTTGCAATTGATGAATCTTATACTTGTGCAAATATTGTTGATGATAATTTATGATTATGCTCATTTATGAACGATGAAATATTATGTTTATTTAATCCTGATTATCTTTTCGATTATGATTGATGTGAAGCTAACCCTCAGTGGTCTGTGGTGGACCGCCTACCTATTTGTATGAATGGGTAGACGACGTGCATGATTAGTTGATTTGCATTGCTTGATGAGTTGCTTGAGGATAGCGGGAGCTTCCTCCGTTTATTTTGCTTTCGTGTCTTAGATAGGCTCTGATCTAGGACGACGTTTCCTTTTACGTTGCTTGGATTATTTTTATTGTTTTGAGATTTGCCCTTATGTTGGGATTTGATTATTATACTATTTGGACGTATTTACGAGATAATGACATGGCTACTTGAGGTGTATTATATATATTTCCGCTGTGATGTTTTTATTCCTGTTGAAATTTTATGCATGTCTATTGTGGATCATTCGAAGGCGTGACGTCTATTTCTTAATTATTTATTATAATTGCGTGATTTATCGCTTTAATAGAAATAGGGCGTTACAAGTTGGTATCAGAGCCATGTCGGTCTTGTCCGGACCAAAACCCGGTGAATTATATGTTGTATTCGAATGGTATATTGAGCTACCTTCGATACTTGTTGTGGTGTTTCGTTGTTGTTCTTACATGTTGGTTGGTTTTGTTGTTTAAGCGAGATGGCTGGCGGAAATGGTGGGAATGATGATGTGATTGCAGCGGCTTTTAATGTAGTGGCTCAATTTTTGGCTCAGGCTCAAGGGAATGGTGGTCATGGTCAGGAAGACCAAGGAGAAGAGGAGGAGCGGAGGTTTGATCGTTTCACGAGAAACAAGCCGTCGACGTTCAAGGGGAGGTTTGACCCGGAAGGAGCTTTGACTTGGAAGGAAAGCATGGAAAGGATCTTTTGTGCTATGGTGACTAATGATGATCAGAAGGTTAGGTTGGCTACTCATATGCTTGCTGAGGAGGCTGAGTGTTGGTTGACGAGTACCAAGAAGAGGATTGAGGATAGTGGTGATGCTATCACTTGGGTGAGGTTCAAGAATGAGTTCTTCAAGAAGTAATTTCCGAAGGATTTGAGAAACAAGAAGGAAGTTGAGTTCTTGAATTTGAAGCAAGGGAGCATGTATGTTGCTGATTATGCTGCTAAGTATGAGGAGCTTTCGAGGTTTTGTCCCTACATCAACGCAGAGGATGCTACAATTTCTAAGTGTGTGAAGTTTGAGAATGGATTGAGGCCGGAGATCTATCAGTACATCTGCTTCCATGAGATTAGAGACTTTGACACTTTGGTGCATAAGTGTCGCATGTTTGGTGACGCCGGGAAGGCTAGAATGAATTATTACAAAGCTGTGAACCACAAGAAAGGAAACGGCCATGGATTTGGGAAGCCGTACAACAAGGATAAAGGGAAGAAGAAAGAGATTGGCGGAGGTTCTAAGCCGAATGTGGCTGATGTCAGGTGCTTAAAGTGTGGAATTTTGGGGCATTATTCCAATGAATGCAAGAAAGGAGATAGTTGCTACAAGTGTGGTCAGAAGGGTCACAAGGCTTATGAGTGCAAGTGTGGTCAGAAAGGAGATAGTTTCAAATGTGGTGAAGCGGGTCATTTGAGTACTAAGTGTACCAAACCGAAGAAGGCAGCGGGTAAGGTGTTTGCTTTGCATGCAGAGGAGGTGGAGCAGCCGGATAATGTCATCAGAGGTATGTGTTTTATCAACAGTACTTCTTTCATTGCAATTATTGATATTGGATGTACGCATTCTTTTATCGCGATTAGTTGTGTTGAGCGTTTGGGCTTGGTTGTAACTCCGTTGTTGCGTGGAATGGTCATCGATACCCCGACCAATGGCTCAGTGACTACTTCCTTGGTGTGTGCTAAGTGTCCCGTTAGTTTTGGTTGTGTTGACTTTGAGTTGGATTTGGTTTGCTTACCGTTGAAGCACATGGACGTGATTTTCGGAATGGATTGGATGTTGACTTTTGGTGTTAACATCAATTGTTTAACCAAGAGTGTAACATTCTCTAAACCGGTGGATGAAGTAAGTGGGAAGTTCTTGACCGCGGAGCAAGTGAAGAAGTCCTTTGATGGCGAAGCTAATGTGTTTATGATGTTTGCTTCGTTGAAGGAAAGTCGTGAGAAAGGTGTTGGCAATATGCTAGTAGTGCAAGAGTTTCCAGATGACATTACCGACTTACCGCCGGATAGGGAAGTTGAGTTTGCAATTGATTTGGTGCCAGGAGCGAGTCCTATTTCGATCGCGCCGTATCGGATGTGTGCATCAGAGTTGGGCGAGTTGAAGAAGCAGTTGGAAGAGTTGCTCGAGAAGCAATTCATTAGGCCGAGTGTTTCTCCGAAGGGTGCTCCTGTGTTGTTAGTGAAGAAGAAGGATGATAGTATGAGGTTGGGTTTGGATTATCGGTAGTTGAACAAGGTGACTATCGAGAATCGGTATCTGCTTCCGAGGATTGATGATTTAATGGACCAGTTGGTTGGTGCAGAGGTGTTTAGTAAGATTGACTTGAGGTCAGGATATCATTAAATAAGAGTGAAGGCGAAAGATATATCTAAAACTACGTTCAGAACGAGGTATGGTCACTATGAGTATTCTGTGATGCCATTTGGTGTGACTAATGCACCAGGTGTTTTCATGGAGTATATGAATAGGATTTTCCATCCTTATTTGGATCAGTTTGTGGTGGTGTTTATAGATGATATTTTGGTGTATTCGAAGTCGGAGGAGAAGCATGTCGAGTGTAACGCCCACTTTCGTTTTATTATTTATTTAAATCGAGTTTAGGTGATTATATTATATTTATATAATATATGTGTGATTTTGATATGTTTTGAGGATTTAATTGATTTTGTGATAAGTTATGATTTATGTGGATTTGATTAGGTTAAGAGACTTATTTTATTGTTAAATAAAATAAGATTTGAAAAGAAAATAAAATATTTAGTTGTGGGTTAGTTTTGGATTTTAGAGAGTTATGTGGGAGAAAGAGTAAATAAGATAAGATTTGTTGGGAGTATAAATAAGGAAGCTAGGTTTAGAAAGTCAGTAACGTATTAGACTTTTGGGAGAAAAAGGGAGCAACGCGTGAAGAGAAGAGAAGGAGAGAGAGAGCTGCGATTTCTTCTATCCAGGTAAGGGTGAGACTAATGATTTAATAATGTTAATTAGCATAGTTCTGATGATCAATTAACAGTAATAGGATTGAATTGGGAGAATGAAAAAACTAGGTCAAATCCCTAGAATTGATGAATTAAACGGTAGAATTTGTTTATTTGATGTAAGAATGGATTGCAGAACCTAGAATAGGATTAATGTTGTTATTTTAGTCGAATTTGGGGTCTATTATGGTGAAAAATAGGATTTGGGGTGAAAAAGTTCGTATTATCGCAGTCTGTTCTGACACCGTTTCGCCAGGTAGGACCTATCCCGCCATAGCGACAAAATGTTCATCGCCCGCCAGGCGAGATTTTGCTCGCCATGGCGACAGACCTATAATTTCCCCGCCAGGCGAGATTTAGCTCGCCATGGCGACGAACCTGTGACCTGTAATTTCGCCAGGCGGAATTTAGCTCGCCATGGCGAAATGTGCTGTGACAGAATGTCATATTTCCTAAGCTAATGCGATCTGTTTCGCACAAGACTTTGAGAGGGGATCCCTAAGGGTTAGTGAGACCTAATGGTAATGTTGAGAGTAATCTGTATAGTGATTAAGATATATTCATGATAATTGAGCAAGGATTAAAGTATTATACCTTATGCAAATATGATAAAGTTTATGTTGCTTTGAATTGTAATTGATATAATGATATCATTCTGCTCTTGATATTTGAATTATGTTGCTGATGTTATTAAACTGAAATCGTATGATATATATATATATATATATATATATATATATATATATATATATATGATGATAAGTTATTGTTTAGCTCCAATTTCTTGGATGCATATTGATGAAGTGATTAAGATAAGTTGTTGATTGATTTGAGTCCATGCATTAGCATACATTGAGCTTAGTCCTCACCATGATAGGAGCTTTGTCCTCCGCACGTTTATTAGGAGCTTTGTCCTCCGCACGTTTTAAAGTATATTAATACTTATGATGAAGTTTGGTACCACATGCATATAAGGAATCTAAGAGCATTGTTGCATTGTTGTGTCTAAATGATGCATTATTGATGAAGATTGATTATGTGACTACGTGCTAATTGTTATTTAATTATGCAAAAATGTTAAGAATGTTTTGATGTTAATTATTATTCTAAATTATGTTGATTAATATTATTTTGTTATGAAATCTCACCCCTTCTGCTGGAATTGCCGCCTTGTGGGCAAGTGCAGGTGATCGTGCTTAGTGTGCAGTTGCTTCGTGAGTGGCCTTGCCTCACTGTGTCGTCTAGGTCGCTCTGATACGTAACGGGATGGGGTTGTTTTATAAGCATGCTTCATTCTTTTACGTGAATCTTTATGATATTTTGCAAATAATGGAACTAACTCTTTTAAGATATTTTTTATGGGGCCTGCGTGCCAAACGTTTATGATTTATAAGTATTTTTCCGCTGCAATATTTTGAAGTTATTTAGTTAATTTATTATTTAACTGTTTTTCGGATTATGTTATATGTGATATCCCGTTATTGTTGTGTACTCTGATAAATGTTTTTAAGAAATTTTTATGTTGGGAAAACGGGGTGTTACATCGAGCATTTGAGGATTGTCTTGCAAGTCTTGAAGGAGAAGCAGTTGTTCGCTAAGTTGTCGAAGTGTGAGTTTTGGTTGCGGGAAGTGAGTTTTTCTTGGTCATGTGATTTTGAAAGGTGGCATTGCAGTGGATCCGTCAAAGGTTGATGCGGTGATGCAATGTGAATCGCCAAACTCTATTTTTGAGGTTAGAAGTTTTCTTGGATTGGCAGGTTACTATCGGAGGTTCATTGAGGGATTCTCTAAGTTAGCGTTGCCATTGACGCAGTTGACTCGGAAAGGGCAAGCTTATGTTTGGGATTCCAAGTGTCAAAATAGTTTTCTTGAGTTGAATAAGAGGTTAACTTCAGCGCCTGTGTTGATTTTGCCGAATCCGAAGGAATCGTTTGTTGTGTATTGTGATGCTTCGAAGATGGGTCTTTGCGGTGTGTTAATGCTGAATCGTCAGGTTGTGGCTTATGCATTGAGGCGGTTGAAAGTGCATGAGAAGAATTATCCGACTCATGATTTGGAATTGGCGGCAATTGTGTTCATGTTGAAAATTTGGACGCATTACTTGTATGGTTCTAGGTTTAAGGTGTATAGTGATCACAAGAGTTTGAAGTATTTGTTCGACCAAAAAGAGTTGAATATGAGGCAGAGACGGTGGTTGGAATTTCCTAAGGATTATGATTTTCAGTTGAGTTATCATCCAGGAAAGGCGAATGTGGTGGCAAACGCTTTGAGTAGGAAGTCTTTGCATATGTCGGCTTTGAAGGTTAAAGATTTGGAGTTGATCGAGCAGTTTCGAGATTTGAGTTTGGTTTGTGAGTTGACGCCTGAAAGTGTGAAGTTAGGAATGTTGAAGCTGACGAGTAACATTTTGGAAGAGATCAAAGTTGGTCAGAAAGAGGATTTGGAACTTGTAGATCGTGTGGTGTTGGTTAAGCAAGGTAAACGTGTGGACTTTAGATTGGATGAGCACGGTGTCTTGATGTTCCATGATCAAGTGTGTGTGTGCCGGATGTGCCTGTACTTAAGAAGCGTATTTTGGACGAAGGTCATCGGAGTAGTTTGAGTATTCATCCAGGAGCGACGAAGATGTATCAAGATCTAAAGGGGTTGTTTTGGTAGCCTGGAATGAAGAAGGATATAACAGAGTTTTTTTATGCTTGTTTGGTTTGTCAGAAGTCGAAGATTGAACATCAGAAACCGTCGGGTTTGATGCAACCGTTTTTTGTGCCAGAGTGGAAGTGGGATAGTATCTTTATGGTCTTTGTTGGAGCTTTGCCGAAGACTTTGAAGGGTTTTGTTTCGATTTGGGTGATTGTTGATCGGTTGACAAAGTCAGTGCATTTTATTCCTATCAAGACCGGTATGTCTGTGGCGAGGTTGGCTGAGATCTACACTGAGCAGGATGTCAGGTTGCATGGTATTCCTTCTAGCATTGTGTCAGATCGGGATCCGAGGTTTACTTAAAAGTTTTGGGAGAGTTTGCAAGCTGCTTTGGGAACTAAGTTAAGGTTGAATTATGCTTATCATCCTCATACCGATGGTCAAACGGAGAGGACGATTCATAGTCTGGAAGACTTGTTGAGAGCTCGTGTTTTGGAACAAGGTGTCAGTTGGGTTGAATGTTTACCGTTGATTGAGTTTACTTATAACAACAATTTTCATTCTAGTATCGGGATGGCACCGTTTGAGGATTTGTATGGACGGAGGTGTACGACGTCGTTGTGTTGGTATGAGTCAGGTGAAAGTGCTCTATTAGGACCGGATGTTGTGCAAGAGATGACCGAGAAGGTCAAGATGATTCAAGAGAAGAGGAAAGTGTCTCAGAGTAGGCAGAAGAGCTTTCATGATAAGAGGAGGAAGGATATTGAGTTTCAAGTTGGTGATCATGTGTTCTTAAGAGTGAACCCTGTGACCGGTGTCGGACGTGCTTTGAAGTGTCGGAAGTTGACACCATGTTTTGTTGGACCATCTGAGATTGTTGAAAAGGTTGGAGTTGTAGCGTATCAGATTGCGTTACAGCCGTAGTTGTCGAATCTTCATGATGTGTTCCATGTGTCCCAGTTGGGAAAGTATGTGTATGACGAGTCTCATGTGATTCAAATGGACGAGTTGGAAGTAAGAGATAATTTGACAGTTGAGACTTGGCCAGTTAGAATTGAAGATCGTGAGGTGAAGCGTTTGAGAGGCAAGGAGATCTTTTTGGTGAAAGTGATTTGGGTTGGACCAACTGGCGAGAATGCTACTTGGGAATAGGATAGTATAATGAAGGATTCGTATCCGGAGTTTGTTGGAACAAAATGTGTTTAACATTATCCTTAAAAGTTTTGAGTGATAACAAGGTATTAAAAAATTGTTAATTGGATATGCTAATATTTGTTCAAGTGTACAGGACCATAGACAAAATTTTTGACATCATTTATAGGTTCTAGATGAACAAAAGAGAGCAAAGAATTTAACAAAAAGGAAGCTTAAAAGCATCTGAAGAGGAACTGCTCCTGAAGTCAAAAGTGCTCCTGAAGACATAGCGCTCCTGAAGTGATGACGTCGTCAGAAGGAAGTTCATCAGAAGCTGAATATCACCAGAAGCTAAAGTTCATTAGGAGATGCAAATTTAAAGATTCAAAAGTTGTTCAATGGATTCAATGTCGTCTTAATATTGCGAAAGAGTGGAAAAGAGTAACAACGGCTAACTCAAAAGGATTCAAAAGCATTGGCTGCTTGTTTCTTTGTTAAGCGTTGACAAAGTACAATTATACAAAGTGTACAACCACTACCTCCACTACACAGAGTTTGTCTCTGCTACAAGACAAGGGTAACAACTCTGCCTGCAACAATGTTCCTTCGTACATGGAATGCATTTGAAATTGATCCTTCATAGGACAATAACCATAGCAGGCAATGAATCATTGGTGATTGATCAAAGCTTCAAATGACTCTTTTTGGATGTGCTGACAACTCAACGTTCATTTCACACCTCTATTTAAAGGAGTGAAGACTTGAAGAACAATAAGACTCTACAACAATTTGAACGCTCCAAAACTCTGTCAAAATTGTTCAGCATCCAAAAGTTCACTTAGAATTTCTTTTCAAAGTTCATATCTTAGAAATTCTAGCGTCTTAAAGAGTCTGTATCTGAGATGTATTGTGAGCACCTCTGATTGTATATCAATTGTTTAGTGTCAAACATTTTTCTTTGTAATTCACTTTGATTAGAAGTATATTGCTTGTGTGCTTGAGCATAGAAGTCTCTTGAATGTGTTCTTGAGCATTGGAAGTCTCTTGAAGTTGTGCTTGAGCATTTGAAGTCTCTTGCTAAGTTTAGCAGTGAGCATTTGTAATCAGATATTACATTTTAGTGAACTCTCCTTGGAAGTGCAAGGGGGACAGGACTACTTCCGGTTTGTGGAAGGAACCTGTATAATTGCTTTGTGTCTTTCTTCCTTCTCTCTCTCTGTTTTTATCCGCTGCAACTTAGTTCTGAACATCACTTCAAAAGTTGTTCTTGAACTGCTTCTGGTCTGTGCATTTCAGCTTAAGAGAAAATGAAGAAAAAGCTAAAACAATTCAACCCCCCCCCCCCCCCCCCCCCTTCTTGTGTTTTTCTCACCTTCAATTGGCATCTGGAGCCTTGGTTCTGTTGATAACACTTAACAATGTAACAGTCCAAGATCTGAGAAAAACATGTCTACTGAATCATCTGTTTCTGGTTCTGGTTCTGGTCGTAATCATTATGTTGTACCTTATGATTACAATGACAAGAAAGCTGACTCAGAAAAATTTCCTAAGTTCAATGGAGATCCTGAAGAGTTTTCATGGTGGAAAACCAACTTCTACAGTTATATCATGGGCTTAGATGAAGAGTTATGGGATATTCTTGAAGATGGAGTTGGTGACTTGGATCTTGATGAAGAAGGAGTTGTTGTAGATAGAAAGAAACATACTCCTACTCAAAAGAAGATGTACAAGAAGCATCACAAGATCAGAGGCTCACTTGTTACTGTTATACCTCATGTAGAGTATATGAAGATAAGTGACAAATCTACTGCAAATTCTATGTTTGCTTCACTCTGTGCAAACTATGAAGGTAGCAAGAAGGTTAGAGAAGCCAAAGCACTTATGCTTGTTAATCAATATGAGTTGTTCAAGATGAAGGATGATGAAAGTATTGTGGAGATGTACTTAAGATTTCAGACCCTAGTCTCTGGACTACAAATATTGAAGAAAAGCTATGTTGCTTCTGATCATGTGAGCAAGATACTAAGAAGTCTGCCTGCTAGATGGAGACCTAAGTTTACTGCTATTTAATATTTTGTTAGCTCTCTCAAAGTTCATGAGTTAAGTCTAATGAACATGAGTCTGCTAAGAAAAGTAAATCTATAGCTTTACCATCTAAAGGGAAGTCATCAAAAGCTCTTAAAGTCATAGAATCTGAAGAAGAAGACTCACCTGATGGAGATTCTGATGAAGATCCTGCTGAGATGATGGCTATGCTTTCCAACAGACTACAGTATCTGGCCAAGAAGAACAAAAAGTTCTAGAGCAGAAGGAGTGGTTACAAAAGCTTCAAGAAAGAAGATTAGAAGGGTTGCTTACACTGCAAGAAGCCTGGACATTTCATTGCTGATTGCCCTGATATTCAGATGGAGAAATCAAAGGACAAGTCAAAGAAGTCAACTTTCAAATCAAACAAGATCAAGAAACAGATCAAGCAGAGTTTGATGGCTACCTGGGAAGATTTAGATAGTGAATATGAATCTAATAAAGATGATGCTGATGAAGGAGCAAAGATAGTTGTTGGGTTAGTAGCTACATCAACTTTAAAAGCTGAAACAGAATCAGACTCAGAAAAATATGTTGATTTAATGAAACAACAAGAATCAACTCTATTGGATCTGAAAGCTTCTGAAGAAGGACTTAGAGGCTTTGACTTTATTTGTAAAACCTATGAAGACAAGCTGAAGTTCTTATGTCAGAAGCTACAATAAAAGTGTAATGGAAAACCTTTAAGCAATCATGAAATTGCTCTTGAAGATTTTATCATGTCTGGTATTGACAGAAGCAGAGTTGCTTCTATGATTTATAACATTTACAAGAACAATGGCAAAGGGATTGGATTCTCAGAAGCAAAATCTAATGAAACCAATCTTAAAGCATATTTTGAATGTATTAAGGAAGGATTGAAAACCTTCTTTGTACCTGAAGGTGTTAAAATGGAAACTGTGGTTCAGTCAGAACCTGAAGCTTCCAGCTCTAAGGCTAAGATTACTTCAAAGCCAAAGAACTCTAAGTCTAAGGTTTTGACAAATTCTTATTCTAAGACCTCAAAGATCAAGATTCTGAAGAGATCAGAACCTGTTCCTCAGAGTCTGTTGAAACCAGAATCTGATGTCTTGAAGTCTAAGGTTCAGAAGAACAAAACAGTTGCTGCTTCTGGGGAATCAAAACTAAAAGGTGATAAACCTAAGGTAATGATTAATCAGAAGCTACCTAAACCACATCTCAAGGTAAATGAAGTGAAGAGTAAAACTTCCAACACTAACCCCAAAGGACCCATAAAACAATGGGTACCTAAATCTGAAATTGTCAATGCTGTAGATATGTCTAAGAGCAAAGCAAAAGCAAAAATCATGGTATCTGGACAGCGGTTGCTCAAGGCACATGACTGGAGAGAAGTCAATGTTCCTTACCCTCACAATGAAAGAAGGAGGAAATGTGAAGTTTAGAGGCAACCAGTCTGGGAATATCATTAGTACAGGAACTATTGGTAATTCCTCTATCTCAATTAATAATGTGTGGTTGGTAGATGGACTTGAACATAACCTATTGAGTATCAGTCAGTTTTGTGACAATGGTTATGATGTGATGTTTGAAAAGACCAATTGCATAGTAATCAACAAAGATAACAAGTCCATAGTGTTCAAAGGAAAGAGAGTAGAAAATGTATGTAAAATCAATTTCTCTGAACTGGTTGATCAGAAGGTAATTTGTCTCCTGTCAATGAATGATAAGAAGTGGGTGTGGCATAGAAGGTTGGGACATGCTAACTGGAGGTTAATCTCTAAGCTTAGTAAGTTACAACTTGTCAAAGGCTTACCTAATATTGACTATCATTCAGATGCACTCTGTGGTGCATGCCAGAAAGGAAAAATTGTGAAATCATCTTTTATAGCTAAAGACATTGTCTCAACCTCCAAACCTTTATAACTTCTTCATATTGATTTATTTGGACCAGTTAACATTGCATCTTTATATGAAAGCAAGTATGGACTAGTCATTGCTGATGATTACAGTAGATGGACTTGGGTGAAATTCTTGAAAAGTAAAGATTATGCATATGATGTATTCAGTAACTTCTGCACTCAAATACAATCTGAAAAAGAAATGAATATTTTGAAAATCAGAAGTGATCATGGTGGAGAATTTAAAAATGAGCCATTTGAAACTTTTTGTGAAAAACATGGAATTGTCCATGAATTCTCTTCTCCTAGAACTCCACAACAAAAAGGGGTAGTAGAAAGAAAGAATAGAACTTTACAATAAATGGCTAGAACAAAACAATTTAGCTAAACATTTCTGGGCAGAAGCAGCGAATACAACATGTTATGTTCAAAATAGGATCTATATCAGACCTATCTTGGAGACATTTGCATATGAACTCTTTAAAGGAAGAAGACCCAATATATCTTACTTTCATCAATTTAGATGTACATGTTACATTTTAAATAACAAGCTCTACCTAAATAAATTTGATGCCAAAGCCCAAAGTGGAATCTTTTTAGGTTACTCTAAAAGGTCAAAGGCATACAAAGTGTATAATTCAGAGACCCTTTGTGTTGAAGAATCTATGCACATTAAATTTGATGACAAAGAGCCTGGAAGTGAAACTCCATAGCAAGATGAAAGTTGTGCAGATATACAGGTTACTGAAGATACCCCAGAACCTGATTAGACTAGTGATTCTGAAGTCAGTCCAGAAGCTGAACCAACTTCAGAAGCTGAACCAACCTCAGAATCATGAGAAGAAGTAGCTTCTGATGAAGCTCAAAATGGCTCTCAGCAAGCAAATCAATCCAAAAATAAGTTCAAGCATAAGTCTTCACATCCTGAGGATCAAATCATTGGAAACAAAGACAGTCCTAGAAGAACAAGATCATACTTAAGACAAGAAGAGTCTATGAAAGGATTGTTATCAGTGATTGAACCTGCTAGAGTTGGTGAAGCCTTTCAGATGATGGATGGATATTGGCTATGCAAGAAGAGCTTAATCAGTTTCAAAGAAATGATGTGTGGGATCTGGTACCCAAACCACCTCAGAAGAACATTATTGGAACAAAATGGGTATTCAGAAACAAGCTGAATGAAATAGGTGTAGTAACTAGAAACAAAGCTAGACTTGTTGCACAAGGTTAGATTCAACAAGAAGGCATTGATTACACTGAAACATTTGCTTCAGTTGCAAGATTGGAAGCAATCAGGTTACTTCTATCCTATGCAGTTAATCATGGCATAATATTATATCAAATGGATGTCAAACAACCACCTGGTTTTGAGGATCTTAAGCATCCTAACCATGTTTACAAACTTAAGAAATCACTATATGGCTTGAAACAAGCTGCTTGAGCTTGGTATGATAGACTAAGTAATTTCTTGATTAAAAATGATTTTAAAAGAGGTCAAGTTGACACAACACTCTTCTGAAGGACCCTTGAGAAAGATATTCCTGTTGTGCAAATATATGTTGATGATATAATATTTGGTTCTACTAATGCATATCTTTGCAAGGAATTTTCTAAGTTAATACAGGATGAATTTGAAATGAGCATGATGGGAGAATTGAAGTTCTTCCTTGGCATTCAAATCAATCAATGTAAAGATGGAGTGTATGTTCATCAAACAAAATACACAAGGAAGCTTCTGAAGAAGTTCAAGCTAGAAGATTGTAAACTGATGAATACTCCAATGCATCCAACATGCACCTTAAGCAAAGAAGATACTTGATCAAAGGTAGATCAGAAGCTGTATAGAGGTATGATTGGTTCTTTGTTCTACCTCACTGCATCTAGGCCAGATATTTTATTTAGTGTATGCTTGTGTGCAAGATTCTAGTCAAATCCTAGGGAATCTCATTTAACAGCTGTTAAGAGAATCTTCAGGTATCTGAAAGGAACAACTAATCTTGGACTCCTTTATAGGAAATCATTAGATTATAAGTAGATTGGATTATGTCATGTTGATTATGCTGGTGACAGGATTGAAAGAAAATCAACCAGTGGTAACTATCAGTTCCTAGGAAAGAATTTGATATCCTAGGCTAGCAAAAGACAAGCAACTATTGCAATGCCTACAGCAGAAGCATAATACATTTCAGCTGCACGTTGTTGTATGAAACATCAGTTGGAAGACTATTGTCATACCCCATTTGTTGACCGTTTTGTTTTCTTTTTCACTCGGGATCTAAATCCGTTATATCGAGTTATTTTCTCCAATTTCTACATTTTTATTTCGCGGTATTTTATCATTTTTTTTCTTTCTCAACATTCTACATGTATATATCTCAGCATTTTATCTGTACGCTTTGCAAACATTTTACTCGTCTGTTCACAAATTTGTGTCCATATAAATCTTTTTTATCTATTCGTTTTACAACGTTTCACTGCTATTTTCTCATTTTTACTCGCTTTTGTAGACTGAGAAGTCTCGTCGTTTCAGACGAAATTTCGACAGAGAGGTTACTTTGAAGTACCTCATTTGGTTCCGAAGGGACAGTTTTAAGTTTTTTTTATTTACTTATTTATTTCTCTTTTATCCTTTTTTAGTTTGTTTTATTTAAAAGTTTTTATTTATTCTATTTTATTATTTATCATTCTTATTTTATTATTTACCTCTTTTTTACTTTAATTTTCGTTTTTAATTTATTTAATATTTTTTGGTCCAAATTTTGGTCTTTGACCACGTGTCAGTCCGTAATTGGTCCATGTCTTTGTGCTGTCATTTTTTGTATCAGAGACCCACCAGGGGTATTTTAGTCATTACAATGTACCAGAGAACCCTAGGGGTGATAGCCTATAAATAGACTGTCATTTTTTCACACTGCCCAAGAAAAAAAAACACTGTAGCAGCCGCAAGAAAAACTCCCACACAAACAACAAAAATTCCAGCAGCAAGAGGAAAGAAAATCAAAACCTCTTTTTTCTTCAAGAACAATATGAACCTCATACACAAAATTTCCATGAAACCATGAACATCACATAAACACACAAACTTTTCCAGCAACATCACATAAAAGTCATAAAATCACACAAAACCACCAAGAACAAAAAAATTCGGACTCTTCCCTCACCACCACCACTAGGCCGAATTCGGCCATAGGCTAAGGAAGGGGTAGGGATGTTTTTTTGACCGGATTCAACAACCATAAGCTCAAATCCGAACTTAAGCATCCAAGAAAAGGTAACATAAACTCTTTTAGGTTTTGTTTTGTGTTGGCCGAACCTAGATGTAGTTTTTTTGGCTTTTCTTTTGTTGAAATTTGTTAAGAGAAGAGGAGAGAGAAGCTTAGACCCAAAACTTTTTCAAAACTTCATTTCTAGATCTACGAAAAACTACTCACCCCTTTTTGATTTTGTTTGCGGATTTGGAACAAGAAGAAGGAGAGGAAGATTTTGATGTAAAAAAATTTCAAAAAAAATAAGTTTGGTACTCCGACGCGGTGGCGCCGCCACCGGAAACCGGCCGGCCGCCGCGTCGGAGGTCCTCTCCTCCCTCTTCTCCGATCGCAAACCCTAGAGAGAAGGGAGAGCTTCTCTCTCTTCTTTGTTTTTTTTGGAAATTTTCTAGTAAGAGAAAGAAAGGGTGAAAATGAATAAAAAAAAACCGGATTCCCCCTTTATAGAGGTGTGAACCGGTCTGGTTCGTTTGAACCGGACTGGTTTGTTTTGGGTTCCTTCCTTTCTCTTTCAGCCTTCAGATCTTCTCTTCCTGTTTAATCCGACGGCTGCTGTGCATTCTGTTTTTAATTCCATGTTTTATTATGTAATAAGTAGTCATGTGACCTCAAAACTAGGCCGTTGGATCCTAGATCCAACGTCCCAGGATGATTTTGGGTGGATTCATGTGTTTTAAAACTACTTTGTTACTTGTTATGTCCTATCTTTTGCACCTTTAGATTTGTTGAAGGGCTGTGATCACATCTTCCATGATTAAATTAGAGCCTCATGATTAATCTTACGGCTCAGATTCAATCTAGATATTTGAGCCACTTTTTTATTTATTTATGTTTTTATTTTTATTTAGCTCTTTTAAATATTTTCTTTATTTTCTATAACTTTGTTTTATTTCTATATTTTTTTTAAAAAAAAAATCCACAAGAATTATGATTATTTGTTTATGTCCTTTATTTTGATATGTGTTTATGCTTTTGTTAACCATAACATTTTTAGCTCATTTTTTATTATTGTATTTATCTTGCATATTTATTTTTGGTATGTTTGCATACATATTTACTTATTTTTCATCATTCATGGTTTATTTATCGCTTTCATTTTAGTGAAGTACTTAGGATTAGAGGTAATTTAATTTCTTTCCGCATGTTTATTTTTCGCAAGACTTTAGCATGTATTTAGGGACCATGTAAATTATGCAATAAAATATGCACCGACACACACACCGACACTATCACACACTTTATTTATTTATTTTACCGCTTTATGCCGTTACCGCGATCAAGGACCAAAAATGAATTAGGGACAAAATTAAGTTAATAAATGGACTCTAATTTTTTTCTTAAAATCAAACTATTAGTAATTTTAGGTTCATTTTAAACTTGAGGATTTGCTTAGGATCCAACGTCCTTTGTAAATTTCTCGCTTTTTATAACTTCACGTCGTTACGCTTCGTTTTTTAGTCCACGCTTAACTTAGAAAAAATCAAGTTTCCAAAAAATCAAATAATCAAAACCCCAAAAATATTTTCTTAACAAACCTTGGAAACAAACCAAGTGATCTTTTTCCTTTTATTTTCTTAATCAAATGCTTAATGAATTTAATTCTCATTTTAGACTTTATTTTTCATAATTAAAATCGAACCAACCTCACATTATTTTTCTTTCTTATGCCTTGAGGCCTCTAATCTCCTTCTTAAAACCTTTTTTTCAAAATCGTTAAAAATAACCCAACTCACCAAAAGAAATTTTTGAGGTGAACTACATGATTTTGATCCCTTTTTCTTTAAGGGTATGTAGGCAAAGGATTTATCCTTCCAAATCAATAAAAACAACAAAAAACATACTTCTTCTCCCTCCATTCTTTCATTTAGATTTTAGGCAACATTTTTCACAAATAATTAAGCGAATAATTAGCACAAGTTTAATTTAGGTGAGAGGCTCCTTCGGAATACCGAAGTCGATTAGGGTGCTTAGCACCTTCCCTAGTCGGAACCAACCCCCGGACCTTAATCTCTAAAAAAGGGTTTTTTACTCGTTTTTCCCTTCCCGCGGATAAAAATTGAGAGTTCAAAGATTGACGGTTCAAAACCAATAAATGGATTGATACCCGAAAATCACGAGCCCAGAAATGGCGACTTCACTGGGGACATTAATTTCCTAAGTGGGTTAAGCCCACCTTACCTTTCTTTACTTGTGCTTTATTTTTTGCTTATACACCCTGTACATACATACTTGTTTATTTCCAAACGTGAGTGGTGAGATAAGTCCTACACCCGGGCTTGAGTGAAATTTAAGATAGGACGGGGTATAATCAAAGTTCCACTCCAAGAGTAATCTTGAGTTTTGGTTCATGTGATAACCCCACTCAATGGAGGGATCTTGGAAGTAATATTTGTTGACACGAGTAATCATGTTAGCTTTATTATTTTTAAGTGACCGTCGAAGTTGAGGACTTTAGTTACCTTTAACCCCTCCTAGCCTTTTAGAACGTAGTGCGGTGGCTAATCAAGAGTAATCTTGAATTGGTTGATACGCGATACTACACCCAAATGAGACTTACCTACGAGTGTTATTGGACCAAGAGTAATCTTGCAAATCAATGACGTTTGGAAGTGGTTGACAACGTTGGGAACTTTTTAGAACCTTGTTACATATACTTGTGAAGCCATAGTTCTTACCTTGTGACGATTTCACCTTTGGCTCCATCATGTCGAACCTTACCTCACTTTATTTTTCTTTATTCTTTAGCACAATCATGCAAACATGCATTCATGCACAAACTTTTTTCCTCATATCTAAAAATATCGAAGGACTTAAACGAAAGATTTTTTTTGTAAACATTATAGGGTATGGAGCGGGTAATCCGAAGGACTAGGCAGTTCCGTTTTAGAGACCCGGACACGTCTGAACTAAGGAAGTTGGCATCTAAAGTAGCTAGTCCAGAGGATTTCCGAGCTCGCCATGGAAGATTGCTTAACCTCTTCAAGACCAAAATGATACCAGGAATTCTCGACACTTTGGTCCAATTCTACGATCCTGTTTGCCACTGCTTCACGTTTCTCGACTTCCAGCTTGTCCCCACTCTTGAGGAATACTCTTATTGGATTGGTATCCCGGTATCTGACAAGGAACCTTTCAATGGACTCGAACCAAAACTCAAACCCGCAACCATTGCAGCAGCTCTCCACCTTGATACATCTGCCATCAAAGCTAATCTCACCCCCAAAAGAGGCCTAACCACTGATTTCCTTTACCAACAAGCCCATATCCACGAAGAAATGGGCAGTTATGAAGCTTTTTACTCTCTCCTTGCTTTACTCATATATGGCCTTATCCTATTCCCAGATGTTGGCGGTATCGTTGACGAAAATGCCATCAAAATTTTCATTTCCAAAAATCCCGTCCCTACCTTGTTAGCCGATACTTATCATTCCATCCATGATCGAACACTAAAAGGCCAAGGAACCATCCTTTGTTGTACTCCCCTACTATACAAATGGTTCATTTCACACTTACCCGATAACTTTGAAGCTAACCCAGAAAACGCCCGTTGGTCCCAGAAAATTATGTCCCTTACCCCGGCCGATATAGTTTGGTTCGTTCCGGCTTGTAATACCGAGACCATCATTGACAGTTGTGGAGGATTTGGTAACGTGCCTCTCATTGGTATTCGTGGAGGAATCAACTATAACCCTGTTTTAGCCAGGCGACAGTTCGGTTACCCTATGGAGAAACCTCATCATCTTGCAGTAGACCACGTATTCTACCTCAATCAGCCGGATAGCGCAGATGTGAGAGGAATGTTTATATCATCTTGGCGCGCGATTCATAGGAAGACAAAAGGACAGCTAGGAAGGAGATCCGGTTTAGTGCGTGAGTCTTATCTTCAATGGGTTGTTGAAAGAGCGGCTAAGTTCGGGATGCCGTATCAGTTGCAGAGGACCCCATCTACATCTACCGCATCTACACCTACACTAATGACATCTTTACCCATCACCTTTGAAACCAGAGAAGAATTCCAGGACCAGTTGACGAGGTTGCAGCTTGAGAGTGCCGCTTGGAAAGCGAAGTTTCAGACCTCTGAGCGTGAGAAGGATACCTTGATGGGAATACTAGAGCAAACAACTTGGGAGTTTCATGAGAAAGAGCGAGAGGTTGCCGAGTTGAAAGACCTCCTCAAGAGGAAAGATGCTATTATTGACCGGATGCCCGGGAATAGGAGGAGACGCAGGGAATTTTTCGCCGGTGCAACCTCAGATTCTGAGGAATAGTGTACTTCCAGGACTTTTGGGAGCTTTCTCAGTTGTTTTCTTTACTCTATTTGTTGTTATTTTTCTAATTTCTGTTTATGTACTTTAAAGTCTATCCCTTGGCTTTGTTGTTAGAAAGGGAATTATCTTGTATTTATTTTTAATTTAAGTCTATCCCTTGGCTTTGTTGTTAGAAAGGGAATTATCTTGTATTTATTTTTAATTTAAGTCTATCCCTTGGCTTTGTTGTTAGAAAGGGAATTATCATGTATTTATTTCAGGTTTCCCTTTTGTATTATGCTATTATAATGTTTACAAAAGTCCTTTTATAAGTCCTTCGATAAAGAATGAAAACACCCATAAAAATTGCATTTTTCCTGCATCCTGCATATCATGCATCATCACTGCATTCATAAGTGTCAAAACCCTGTCTCACATGTTCCTTCCTATCTGCCGCAGAGAGAAAGTGGCCCCGCGAATCAAGTACAAAGCTTCACGCATTCACTACACTCGAGCAAACGTCAAGAAGAAGATGGAACATTTGGAACAAGAAAACCAAGAGCTCCGAGAAGGGATGACTGCCATGCAAGCAGAGATAGAGAAGCTAACTGCTATGGTGAGTACTCTTATGGCCGTTCAGAATCAGGTCTCTCAAACTTTTGACACTGCCCTGGAGACCGTCACATCAGCCATTCCTAGCTCAACTGTGGTCACCAATACCTCTCATGCCATCATACCTGAAGGTTTCTCTTGGGGCATGCCACAAGGGTTCAATGAAAATTCTCATTCTACTAGCACAACGAAGCCCATGCCGTCAGGAGGTTTTCCATGGGGCATGCCACAAGGGTTCAATGAAAATTCTCATTCTACTAGCACAACGAAGCCCATGCCGTCAGGAGGTTTTCCATGGGGCATGCCACAAGGGTTCAATGAAAATTCTCATTCTACCAGCACAACGAAGCCCATGCCGTCAGGAGGTTTTCCATGGGGGATGCCACACGGGTCCAACGGAGATCCCCGTCCTTTTGGTTCTACCAGCACGACGAAGCCCATGCCGTCAGGAGGTTTTCCATGGGGAATGCCACACGGATTCAATGAAGGTTTTCATTCTACAGTTTCAGAGGTGCCCACTCTTGCCTTTCAACAGTTAGCATCGGTTCCTCAACCCGGTGCAATCATTCATGAGCCTGTTGTGACTTGCTCTGCCCCACTGGTTCACGCCAACCGACAAGAGTGGAAGCCTGTTTTTCCCATAGAAAGTGTTGAAGCCTTCGATAGGGTGGAAGGTCTCCAAGACACCATTGACGAAATGAAGCGGGAAATGAAGGCACTGCGCGGAAAGGATGTTTTCGGACAAAATGTACAAGAGCTCTGCTTGGTACCTAACGTGGTGGTGCCACCCAAGTTTAAAGTTCCAGAGTTTGACAAATATAAAGGGAATACTTGTCCCAGGGTTCATTTGACGATGTACGTGAGAAAGATGTCCACACAAGCATACAATGATAAAATGCTTGTCCATTTCTTCCAAGACAGTTTGGCAGGGGCGGCTCAAAAATGGTATATGAGCCTAGACAGTGCCCGAATCCGCACCTTCAACGATTTGGCAAATGCCTTCATCCACCAATACAGCTACAATTCAGATATGGCCCCGGATAGGGAACAACTCAGAGCAATGTCTCAAGGAGACAAAGAGACCTTCATGGAGTACGCTCAGAGATGGAGGGGATTTGCTGCTCAAATTGTCCCGCCTTTGGAAGACAAGGAGTTGACTAGAATCTTTCTTAAAACTCTCAGCCCATTCTACTACGAGAGAATGATTGCTGGCGCGCCGGGGAATTTTGCCGAAATGGTAGGAATGGGAATGCGCCTTGAGGAAGGAGTTCGAGAGGGACGATTGGGAAAAGAAAATGCTTCGTCCAGCAACCCCAAGAGGTTCGGAAACAGCTACCCGAAGAAAAAGGAACCACAGATCAGTATGGTGGCACACGGAGGTTACCAGCCCGGATACTCAGCCTACCCCTATATTGCTAACATATCACCTGCTACCCCTGCCCCTCATAACCCCTACTATAACCCACAAATGCCCCAGAGGCCCCCTCCATTTTACCCACCGCTTTACCAACCACCTTATCAACAATTCCCACAACAACCATATTACCCACAAAATCCACCCCAATACCCTCAACAACCATATCGCCCACCACAAAATCAACCACGACCCCGAGCTCAAGCCCCCCAACAACAAAATCGCCAAAGACCACCAGTATACGCCCCTATACCTATGACCTATCTACAATTACTCCCGGCCCTACTCCAAAAAGGCCTTGTCCAAACCAAACCACCTCCTCCTATAACAGATGTTCTGCCACCTGGACACCGAGCTGATCTGACATGTGTGTTCCATCAAGGGGCACCGGGACACGATGTAGAACGATGCCATGCTCTCCGAACTGAGGTTCAAAATTTGATACGTGATAAGCGTCTACGCTTCACCAACAACGGTGTCGATTTTCTGGATGACCCTTTGCCGAACCATGGGCAAGCTGTTAATATGATACAAGATTGTCAAGAAGATGGTCTCATCCTTAGTGCACAAGAAATCAGGACTCCCCTGGTCCCGATACACGCCATAATGTGTCTGGCGGCTTTGTTCAGCCATGACCACAATGCTTGTGGAGTATGTTCTGTGGACTCTCAAGGATGCAAAAGTGTGCAAGACGACATCCAAGGATTGCTGGATAGTGGGAAACTTCTAGTTATGAAGAAGGAACAAGATGTTTGTGTTATTACTCCGGAGTTTGATGACCCTGAATCGCTAGAAGTGACATATAGCAACAAAGAACCAGGAGACACCCCTTTGATTATTTGTGTGCCTGGGCCATTGCCATATACATCCAACAAAGCCATACCATACAGGTATAATCCCACGATCTTAGAAAATGGCCGGGAGATGCCTATACCTCCACTGGCTTCAGTGAGCAATATCGTGAGTAGCAGCAAGGTTTTGAGGAGTGGACGCATCCTCCCCACTTTTGTCCAAGAGAAAGTTGTTGAACCGGTTTCGAAGCTAGTACAAGTGCAAAACTCTGGTAAAGGGAAGGATGTTGGTCAACCAAGTGGAATCGTGTATGAAGACAGCGACGAGATCTTGAAGCTGATCAAGAGAAGTGAGTATAAGGTGGTAGATCAACTCTTACAAACTCCTTCAAAAATCTCAATTATGTCTTTGTTGTTGAATTCCGATGCCCATAGGGAGGCTCTGATGAAGGTGTTAAGTCAAGCCTATGTGGACCATGATGTGACCCTAGGGCAATTCGGAAGCATAGTAGGGAATGTGACCGCATGCAACAGCTTGGGATTCAGCGACGAAGATCTCCCATCTGAAGGAAGGAACCACAACCTGGCGTTGCATATCTCAGTCAATTGCAAATCGGATGCCCTTTCTAATGTATTGATCGACACAGGCTCGTCCCTGAATGTGATGCCCATTGCCACTCTAAGGAAGCTTTCGTACCCCAATGTCCAGCTGCGGGCTACGTCTGTGTCAGTAAGAGCGTTCGATGGATCCAGGAAAATAGTGCTAGGTGATGTGGTATTGCCTATCTCTGTCGGGCCCCAAGAATTTGAAGTATTATTCCAAGTGATGGACATTCCGGCATCGTACAGTTGTTTGCTAGGCCGACCTTGGATTCACGAGGCTGGGGCAGTCACATCCACTTTGCATCAAAAGCTGAAATTTGTCAGTCACGGGAAGCTGATAACTGTTAGTGGGGAATCAGCGTTGTTGGTTAGTCATCTGTCGGCCTTCTCGTATATCAGTGGGGGTGATGTAGATGAGGCATCAGTTCAAGGTTTCTCTGTCGAAGAAAATGCTAAGAAAGGAGGGACATGCATGGCTTCCCTGAAGGATGCTCAAAGATTGGTACAGAAAGGTAAGACCGCAGGATGGGGTCAGCTCGTACAGTTGCCAGAGAATCAAAGGAAAGAAGGTTTGGGCTTTTCTACCCACAAGACAAAAGTAACCAGTCCAGCAGGAGGTACATTCCACAGTGCCGGGTTCATCAATGTTCCGCCGGAAATCAATGTAATTGTGGAAGGCCAATCCCAAGGGGAAGTTTCTCCTTTCGTCATACCTGGAGGAATATGTTGCAATTGGATCGCAGCCGATATCCCTTCTGTGACATCGTTGTCTGAGTAATATGTTTGTCCTTTGTTTGTTTTTTATCCTTAAAGAAAATCCTTTCGCTTTGCCCAGAGCGAAAGTGAAATCATGTAGGGCTGCTGTTTTTCTTTTGCTTCAAGAACTTATATTAATCAATGAAAAGGGTCGTCTCTATCACGACCTTTTTACTCTTTTTTATATAAATATCCACACTTTCGTTTTCACTTTTTGCTTTTTCTGGAAAAATGGTAACACCAAAAAACCAAAAAAAAAACTTTTCTTCTTCATTATTATTTTTATCAATTTTCAAAAGTTTGCATTCACTTTTTAGCTAAAATCAATCATAATTCATATGCAGACTGAACATAACTAAACCCGGTGAACATGGTAACTCTACGCCCTCTCCAAACTTTGAATTCCCCGTTTATGAGGCTATGGTGGAGGAGAATGAAGAGATACCTGATGAGATTAGATGGATGCTAGAGCAAGAAAGGAAGGTCATTCAACCGCATCAGGAAGAAGTGGAAATTATCAACTTGGGTACAGAGGAAGATAAGAAAGAAATCAAGATCGGTGCGTTACTGGATGTGACTGTTAAGGAAAGAATAATCGCGCTTCTCAGGGAATATGCTGACATATTTGCATGGACGTACAAAGACATGCCGGGTCTAGACCATGAAGTTGTGGAGCACCGTCTACCGTTGAAGCCTGAGTGTTCTCCAGTCAAGCAAAAGTTGAGAAGATCCCATCCCGAAATGGCCCTGAAGATCAAAGAAGAGGTACGGAAACAAATTGACGCAGGTTTCTTGGTTACGTCAGAATATCCACAGTGGTTGGCCAACATAGTACCTGTTCCGAAGAAGGATGGTAAGGTCAGAATGTGCGTAGATTACCGAGATTTGAACAAGGCAAGCCCGAAGGATGACTTCCCTTTACCTCACATTGATGTATTGGTGGACAGTACTGCTAGATGCAAGGTGTTCTCCTTCATGGATGGTTTCTCCGGTTACAACCAAATCAAAATGGCTCCAGAAGATAGGGAGAAGACGTCTTTTATCACACCGTGGGGTGCTTTTTGCTATCTGGTGATGCCGTTTGGATTGATAAATGCTGGTGCCACTTACCAGAGAGGCATGACCAAGATCTTTCATGACATGATGCATAAGGAAATTGAAGTCTATGTAGATGACATGATCGTCAAGTCAGGAACTGAAGAAGAGCATGTCGAGTACTTATTGAAGATGTTTCAGCGGCTGAGGAAGTACAAGCTCCGTTTGAATCCAAACAAGTGTACTTTCGGTGTAAGATCCGGGAAGCTTTTGGGTTTTATTGTTAGTCAGAAGGGCATTGAAGTTGATCCCGACAAAGTCAAAGCCATTCAAGACATGCCTGCTCCGCAAACTGAAAAGCAAGTTAGAGGTTTTCTAGGAAGGCTGAATTATATCTCCAGGTTCATCTCTCACATGACTGCTACGTGTGGGCCCATATTCAAGTTGCTCCGTAAAGATCAAAGGATTGTTTGGACAGAAGACTGTCAGAAAGCTTTCAACAGCATCAAAGAGTATTTGTCAGAACCTCCGATTCTTGTTCCTCCAGTCGAAGGGAGACCCTTGATTATGTACCTGACCGTGTTAGAAGACTCCATGGGTTGTGTACTTGGACAGCAAGATGAGACTGGTAAGAAAGAGCATGCAATTTACTATTTGAGCAAGAAGTTCACTGATTGTGAGACCCGATACTCTGTACTTGAAAAGACCTGTTGTGCTCTAGCCTGGGCTGCCAAGCGTCTTCGTCATTATATGGTCAATCACACCACTTGGTTGATATCCAAAATGGACCCAATCAAATATATCTTTGAGAAGCCTGCATTGACTGGTAGAATTGCACGTTGGCAGATGTTGTTGTCTGAATATGACATTGTGTACCGCACTCAAAAAGCAATCAAAGGTAGTATCCTCGCTGACCATCTGGCCCATCAACCGATTGACGACTACCAACAGATTAAGTTTGACTTTCCTGATGAAGAGATTATGTATTTGAAGATGAAAGACTATGATGAACCCTTGTTTGGTGAAGGCCCTGATCCTGAATCTCAATGGGGTTTGATTTTCGACGGAGCCGTTAATGTTTACGGGAATGGAATTGGAGCAGTCATCATCACTCCCAAGGGAGATCACATCCCTTTTTCTGCAAGACTGCGTTTCGAGTGCACAAATAACATTGCAGAATATGAAGCTTGCATCATGGGTATTGAAGAAGCTATCGACTTGAGGATCAAGAACATCGACATATATGGTGATTCAGCTTTGGTAATTAACCAAATCAAAGGAAAGTGGGAGACTCACCATGCTGGTCTGATTCCTTATCGAGATTATGCTAGACGATTATTGACTTTCTTCAACAAGGTGGAGTTACATCACATTCCTCGTGATGAGAATCAGATGGCTGACGCTTTAGCAACTTTGTCCTCAATGATCAAAGTGAGTCGCCACAATCGGGTGCCTTCGATCAGTATCCGTTTCCTTGAAAGGCCGGCCTATGTGTTTGCAGCTGAAGCAGTTTTTGATGATAAGCCATGGTTTCATGATATCAAAGTGTTTCTTCAAACTCAAGAGTACCCTCCTGGAGCGTCTCGCAAAGACAAGAGAACCTTAAGAAGATTATCTGGTAATTTTTTCCTGAATGGGGAAGTGTTGTATAAAAGAAACTTTGATGCAGTGCTACTCAGGTGTGTAGATCGACGAGAAGCAGACTTATTGATGTACGAGATCCATGAAGGCTTGTGCGGAACTCATTCCAGTGGATATACAATGGCTAAGAAAGCGTTGAGAGCAGGCTATTACTGGATCACTATGCATGCAGATTGTCATCTTTATGCCAAAAGGTGCCACAAGTGCCAGATTTATGCGGACAAGATTCATGTACCCCCGTCTATGCTCAATGTCATTTCTTCCCCTTGGCCTTTCTCTATGTGGGGCATTGACATGATTGGCCGAATTGAACCAAAAGCTTCTAATGGGCATCGTTTCATACTAGTGGCTATTGATTACTTCACTAAGTGGGTTGAAGCCGCATCTTATGCTAATGTGACCAAGCAAGTGGTAATCCGTTTTATCAAGAACAACATCATTTCTCGCTACGGTGTTCCTAACAAGATCATCACGGATAATGGTACAAATCTGAATAACAACTTGATGAAAAAGCTATGCAGCGAATTCAAGATTGAACATCACAACTCTTCTCCTTATCGTCCTCAGATGAATGGTGCGGTTGAGGCTGCGAACAAGAACATTAAGAAGATCATTCAAAAGATGGTAGTCACTTACAAGGATTGGCATGAGATGTTGCCCTATGCTCTATATGGGTATCGCACCTCTGTGCGTACATCAACAGGGGCAACCCCCTTCTCTTTGGTATATGGCACAGAAGCTGTGCTCCCTGTGGAAGTTGAAATCCCGTCTTTGAGAGTCTTGATGGAAGCCGAATTATCAGAAGCAGAATGGTGTCAGCAGCGGTACGACCAGTTGAATTTGATTGAAGAAAAACGCATGACTGCCCTGTGCCACGGACAACTATACCAAACAAGGATGAAACAAGCGTTTGATAAAAAGGTTCGCCCTCGCGAGTTCCAAGAAGGAGATCTTGTGGTCAAGAGTATCAAATCCTTTCAACCAGATCCCAGGGGCAAGTGGGCACCTAATTACGAAGGTCCTTATGTGGTCAAGAGAGCTTTCTCCGGTGGTGCTTTGATTCTTACAACTATGGACGGTGATGAACTCCCTCGTCCTGTGAATTCTGATGCAGTCAAGAAATACTTTGTCTAAAAATATGTAAAAAAAACAGCTCGGCAGGTCGAAAACCCGAAAGGGCGGCTTGAACCAAAAATGAGCGTCTCGGTGGACTGAAAACCCGAAAGGGCGGTCCAGGCAAAAATTAGAGACAAATATAAAAAAAAAAAGAGTTATCCTGATAGGTTGAAAACCCGCAAGGGCGATCTATACAAAAGTTAAGGATTTATGACAAAGTAACTGCATCAGAACGAGCACTACCCGTTCAAGGCACTGTAGCTGTCACAATTTCTCCAAAGCGAAGCATCTAGGCGGCAGAACTTGAAGTTGTTAGGGAATGTAGCAGTTATTCATGTTCAACGTATCTCACAATATAATTACCATTTTCCAAAACTTTGTAATCCGTGGAGCCATGCCTTTGGCCGGTTACCACTCTTCTAAATCAATTTGAGCCTATGCTTTTTTTGGAATTCCTAGTTATTTCTATGTGTAGTTTTCTCTTCTATTGTTAATATTAATACTTGAAGCAAAAAAAACCTTGAAAATACTTTGAAAAACTCCTTTTTACATTTTCTTAAAGAAAAAAAAAACAAACAAAATAACAAGCATGTTATCTTAAAACTCTTTTATCACAGGAACGGGTGTCGGTTTGCGTCTCAAGAGCAGTTAGATTCAGCAGTACGAGCCTAGTCATTGCTTCAAAAAAATATATATATACATGTAAAAAAAAAAAAAAAAGAGCTCGCTAAGTCGAAAACCTAAAAAGGCGGCTTAGGCAAGAATGAGCATCCCGGTGGATTGAAAACCCGAAAGGGCGGTCCAGGCAAAAGTTAGGGATTCAAAATAAAGAAAGAAAAAGAAAGGCATGACTAGTGAAATGTACCCATGAGGGAGGGCTTAAGATTGATTCGGAAATGGCGGCTTTTGCGAGACTCTTGGTTAACGGATTTTATTCCCACGAGGATGTTTACTTCATACTGGGCTTCACCCTGGCGATGACTTGATCTCTCTCCAGCGTTACTATCTTCAAGGAAGTTTGCCGAGTGTTGTGTTTGCGACTTGGGTCCGACTTTCACCTCAGCCGTCCAGTTTTGTCTCATCAAGTTGTCTACCGTCACCAATGCTCATACATGCATACATGCATACATTTATACATACATGCATACACAGTCACATACATTCATATACTCATGCATTCACAAGCACACACGTTCACTTTCATGCACATACATACATACGGAAGTCATCTACACACAATTGCTTTGACTACTCTGAGCCTTGATTCAACAAAATCCAAAAAAAAAAACAAAACAACAAAATATCATCCCCAGTGTATCTAACCCAAAGATATCACCGAGTATACATTTCAAATGACAGGTTCTACGAATCGTCAGTCTACAAATACAACTTTCATTTTTCCCCAATATTTTCTCAAGTCTTACCTTCTCAACATAACACTACATTTACTGCTTTTCCCTGTGTCTTGCTCTCCAACAATGACAGCAAACACCAACACTACATTTACTGCTTTTTACCCGTGTCTTGCTCTCCAACAATGACAGCAAACACCAACACTACATTTACTGCTTTTTACCCTGTGTCTTGCTCTCCAACAATGACAGCAAACACAACACTACATTTACCGCTTTTTCCCTGTGTCTTGCTCTCCAACAATGACAGCAAACACCAACACTACATTTACCGCCTTTTCCCTGTGTCTTGCTCTCCAACAATGACAGCAAACACCAACACTACATTTACTGCTTTTTACCCGTGTCTTGCTCTCCAACAATGACAGCAAACACCAACACTACATTTACCGCTTTTTTCCCTGTGTCTTACTCTCCAACAATGACAGCAAACACCAACACTACATTTACTGCTTTTTACCCGTGTCTTGCTCTCCAACAATGACAGCAAACACCAACACTACATTTACTGCTTTTTACCCGTGTCTTGCTCTCCAACAATGACAGCAAACACAACACTACATTTACTGCTTTTCCCTGTGTCTTGCTCTCTAACAATGACAGCAAACACAACACTACATTTACCGCTTTTTCCCTGTGTCTTGCTCTCCAACAATGACAGCAAACACCAACACTACATTTACCGTCCTTTTTTACCTGTGTCTTGCTCTCCAACAATGACAGCAAACACCAACATTGCATTTACCTTTACCATTTTCAAGCTTTTGTTTTCCAGTGAACTTTGGTCCCCAGTCAGGTCATCGTCACCATATTGCATTCATAACACTGCACTTAACATTACATTCACAACATCGCGCTCATCAACATAGCATTCATAGCATTTTGCAGTTGATACGGATCAAAAATGGTGTACTCTGATATTTAAGTCTCCTCGACCCATCAATTTGAAACTTTCATTTTCAAACCTCTGTGGCGAAGAAACTTAAATAGGGGCATCTGTCATACCCCATTTGTTGACCGTTTTGTTTTCTTTTTCACTCGGCATCTAAATCCGTTATATCGAGTTATTTTCTCCAATTTCTACATTTTTATTTCGCGGTATTTTATCATTTTTTTTCTTTCTCAACATTCTACATGTATATATCTCAGCATTTTATCTGTACGCTTTGCAAACATTTTACTCGTCTGTTCACAAATTTGTGTCCATATAAATCTTTTTTATCTATTCGTTTTACAACGTTTCACTGCTATTTTCTCATTTTTACTCGCTTTTGTAGACTGAGAAGTCTCGTCGTTTCAGACGAAATTTCGACAGAGAGGTTACTTTGAAGTACCTCATTTGGTTCCGAAGGGACAGTTTTAAGTTTTTTTTATTTACTTATTTATTTCTCTTTTATCCTTTTTTAGTTTGTTTTATTTAAAAGTTTTTATTTATTCTATTTTATTATTTATCATTCTTATTTTATTATTTACCTCTTTTTTACTTTAATTTTCGTTTTTAATTTATTTAATATTTTTTGGTCCAAATTTTGGTCTTTGACCACGTGTCAGTCCGTAATTGGTCCATGTCTTTGTGCTGTCATTTTTTGTATCAGAGACCCACCAGGGGTATTTTAGTCATTACAATGTACCAGAGAACCCTAGGGGTGATAGCCTATAAATAGACTGTCATTTTTTCACACTGCCCAAGAAAAAAAAACACTGTAGCAGCCGCAAGAAAAACTCCCACACAAACAACAAAAATTCCAGCGGCAAGAGGAAAGAAAATCAAAACCTCTTTTTTCTTCAAGAACAATATGAACCTCATACACAAAATTTCCATGAAACCATGAACATCACATAAACACACAAACTTTTCCAGCAACATCACATAAAAGTCATAAAATCACACAAAACCACCAAGAACAAAAAAAATCGGACTCTTCCCTCACCACCACCACTAGGCCGAATTCGGCCATAGGCTAAGGAAGGGGTAGGGACGTTTTTTTGACCGGATTCAACAACCATAAGCTCAAATCCGAACTTAAGCATCCAAGAAAAGGTAACATAAACTCTTTTAGGTTTTGTTTTGTGTTGGCCGAACCTAGATGTAGTTTTTTTGGCTTTTCTTTTGTTGAAATTTGTTAAGAGAAGAGGAGAGAGAAGCTTAGACCCAAAACTTTTTCAAAACTTCATTTCTAGATCTACGAAAAACTACTCACCCCTTTTTGATTTTGTTTGCGGATTTGGAACAAGAAGAAGGAGAGGAAGATTTTGATGTAAAAAAATTTCAAAAAAAATAAGTTTGGTACTCCGACGCGGTGGCGCCGCCACCGGAAACCGGCCGGCCGCCGCGTCGGAGGTCCTCTCCTCCCTCTTCTCCGATCGCAAACCCTAGAGAGAAGGGAGAGCTTCTCTCTCTTCTTTGTTTTTTTTGGAAATTTTCTAGTAAGAGAAAGAAAGGGTGAAAATGAATAAAAAAAAAACCGGATTCCCCCTTTATAGAGGTGTGAACCGGTCTGGTTCGTTTGAACCGGACTGGTTTGTTTTGGGTTCCTTCCTTTCTCTTTCAGCCTTCAGATCTTCTCTTCCTGTTTAATCCGACGGCTGCTGTGCATTCTGTTTTTAATTCCATGTTTTATTATGTAATAAGTAGTCATGTGACCTCAAAACTAGGCCGTTGGATCCTAGATCCAACGTCCCAGGATGATTTTGGGTGGATTCATGTGTTTTAAAACTACTTTGTTACTTGTTATGTCCTATCTTTTGCACCTTTAGATTTGTTGAAGGGCTGTGATCACATCTTCCATGATTAAATTAGAGCCTCATGATTAATCTTACGGCTCAGATTCAATCTAGATATTTGAGCCACTTTTTTATTTATTTATGTTTTTATTTTTATTTAGCTCTTTTAAATATTTTCTTTATTTTCTATAACTTTGTTTTATTTCTATATTTTTTTTAAAAAAAAAATCCACAAGAATTATGATTATTTGTTTATGTCCTTTATTTTGATATGTGTTTATGCTTTTGTTAACCATAACATTTTTAGCTCATTTTTTATTATTGTATTTATCTTGCATATTTATTTTTGGTATGTTTGCATACATATTTACTTATTTTTCATCATTCATGGTTTATTTATCGCTTTCATTTTAGTGAAGTACTTAGGATTAGAGGTAATTTAATTTCTTTCCGCATGTTTATTTTTCGCAAGACTTTAGCATGTATTTAGGGACCATGTAAATTATGCAATAAAATATGCACCGACACACACACCGACACTATCACACACTTTATTTATTTATTTTACCGCTTTATGCCGTTACCGCGATCAAGGACCAAAAATGAATTAGGGACAAAATTAAGTTAATAAATGGACTCTAATTTTTTTCTTAAAATCAAACTATTAGTAATTTTAGGTTCATTTTAAACTTGAGGATTTGCTTAGGATCCAACGTCCTTTGTAAATTTCTCGCTTTTTATAACTTCACGTCGTTACGCTTCGTTTTTTAGTCCACGCTTAACTTAGAAAAAATCAAGTTTCCAAAAAATCAAATAATCAAAACCCCAAAAATATTTTCTTAACAAACCTTGGAAACAAACCAAGTGATCTTTTTCCTTTTATTTTCTTAATCAAATGCTTAATGAATTTAATTCTCATTTTAGACTTTATTTTTCATAATTAAAATCGAACCAACCTCACATTATTTTTCTTTCTTATGCCTTGAGGCCTCTAATCTCCTTCTTAAAACCTTTTTTTCAAAATCGTTAAAAATAACCCAACTCACCAAAAGAAATTTTTGAGGTGAACTACATGATTTTGATCCCTTTTTCTTTAAGGGTATGTAGGCAAAGGATTTATCCTTCCAAATCAATAAAAACAACAAAAAACATACTTCTTCTCCCTCCATTCTTTCATTTAGATTTTAGGCAACATTTTTCACAAATAATTAAGCGAATAATTAGCACAAGTTTAATTTAGGTGAGAGGCTCCTTCGGAATACCGAAGTCGATTAGGGTGCTTAGCACCTTACCTAGTCGGAACCAACCCCCAGACCTTAATCTCTAAAAAAGGGTTTTTTACTCGTTTTTCCCTTCCCGCGGATAAAAATTGAGAGTTCAAAGATTGACGGTTCAAAACCAATAAATGGATTGATACCCGAAAATCACGAGCACAACTATCAGATTAGTGCTAACAATATTCCCATCTTTTGTGATAATATTGTTGCTATTTGTTTGTCAAAGAATCCAATTCTACATTCAAGAGCCAAGCATATTGAAATCAAACACCATTTTATTATAGATTATGTTCAAAAAAGGATTCTGGATATACAATTCATTGATATTGAACATCAGTGGGCTGATATATTCACTAAACCTTTAACTGTTGAAAGATTTGATTTTATAAAGAAAAATTTGAACATGGATTTTGTGTTTGATTGAAATTTCTTGCTCCTGAACTAGAAGTTAGGTTCTGAAGTCAATTCAGAAGCTATGGTCCATCAGAAGCTCTTAACTGAGATTCTGAGGAAAACGTGCTTCTAAAGATGACGTCAGCATCTTAACTTCAATAGCTGGACTTTGTGCTTCTGAATAGTAAAAGTTAGTGAAATTACTGGAGTTGCTTCTGGTAACACCTGTCCCACTAACTAGACAGCGCATTTGAAGTTTGCCAATGTGGCTTATTTGTATTGGTGTGTAACTTAAAAGGCAATGATGATGTTTATGCTTTAAATGTACTATTCTCGCGCCCCAACTGTCATTAATGTTGTGTTTGTTTGTCCCCTCTTAAGTTGCAATCGTTTTTACTCAATACACTCAGACAATCACACACTTCTCACTTCACTTCCTACACTTTCTACTTTCAAACCTTCTCTGCGAAGAAAACTCTCTCTTTTCCAAAATTCAAGCTTAAGAATCCTTAAAGTTTCATCATCATCATCAATGACAACCTCAAGCTCAGCTATTCAAGAATCAGTTCAAGGAACATCAACTTTTCAAGAAGCTCCTTCGTATGAAATCAAGGGAAGGACTATGTCTCTTGAGGAATGGGATTTAACTATTCAGGTAGAGAGTCCTGTAGATTTTGCTTCACTTATTCATCATGGTTTTGACATAGTGGAATTTTATGAAGCTCAAGACCTTGGTGATTACTTCAACATGCTTAATGGTCCAACTTACGAGAGTTTGGTAAAACACTTCTGGTAAGAGCATTTGTTTACGACAAACATGCTACTAAGTTGGAAAACACCAGAAAGTTCTGATTGATCCCTCTCTAGAAGACAAGACTAGAGAAGAGATGGGATTGGAACTGTTTGTGGATACTGAGATCAGGTCCAATATTATGGGGGTCCTAGTCTTTATTAATCAAGAAACAATTGCTTATGTGATTGGGAGGGCTTCTGAAGGAAATTACAAAGATGGGCTAGACAACAACAAGAAAAGCCCCTAGAATGAAGTGGTCAATGAGACCATGTTCAATAGCAAGAAGAAAGGTTCATACAGTAACCTTTCTATTGAGAAAAAGATGTTGCTAAAGATTCAGAACGAGAATCTGTTACCAAAAGGAGGAGGTTCTGATCAACCCTCATTGGAGCATAGGGTGTTTCTTCATTTCTTTCTCAAGAAGGAGAAAGCTAATGTGCCAAATTATATATTCAAGCACATGATCAAAACCCTCGAGGAAATTCAGCTAAACAACAGAACTTGGATTCCCTATGGGAGGTTGGTTTCAGAGATCTTCAATCAAGGAAGTCTGTTAAGAGGTTTGAGTGAAACAAGAGGTTTCACTAATGATATGCTAGGAACTGTAACTGGAAAAATCATCAATGGAGCAACTTTGGCCAACATGAAGCTGATCAAGGTTGATGCCATCATCAAGCTTGAATCTGATATGAAGGAGTCCAGGATTTCTTCAAACCTGATGGAAGGTTTCCCCCCTATCTGCAAGCAAGATCCTCTCGATGTTCAGCTATTCTACATTCATGACCACTTGCAAAGTACTGGTGAAGAAATTCGGCTGGAAGACATCCCTGAAACAATGTATGGTGGTAATGTCAAAGTATCTAAGAGAAGAAAGACTAAGAGGAAGCCTGTGTCAGAAGCTGAATACCTGGAAGGTGCTTCTGAACAGCCTCCTAAGAAGGCAAAGAAGGCCAAGAAGGACAAAGCTCCTGAAGCTACCGGTTCTGGTTTAGCCTCCATTCAAGAAGAAGTAGAAGATCTTGAAGCTAACAAGATCCTACTTGAGAGGACAAGAAGTGGCAAAGCTGCAACAACTTCTCTGACTGCTCCTGAACAACCTGCTATTCCAAAGAAAAAGAGAAAGCATGTTGCTAGGAAGTTGAAAGAATCAAAGTATGTTGAAGCGGAAGAAGAAAGTGATGAAGCTACTCAACTTGTGACTAGGGAGGTCAAAAGAAAGAAGGTCATTGATGAAGCTGTACAAAGAGCTATGGAACTGGCCTGACAAATTGAAGTTCCAGCCTCCAGCATAGCTAGGGAAGATGTTGCTGAAGCTACTCAACAAGTAATTGAAGCTGCTGAAGTGGTCCAAGAGCTTGCAGCATCTAAAGCTGAGGTTTTGGCACTAGTGGGATCTGAAGAAGCCAAGGAAGGAAATGCTGGCACTTCAGAAGCTCATGTGAGTCCTGAAGCTCTTGAAGGTATGTCTGACACTTTGCATACAGATATTGAAATAGTTGAATTAGAATCTAGTTCCTCATACACTAGAACAAATTCACCCTCATCTTCTTCATCATCAACGTCATCATCTGATGAAGATGATATCCCACTTAGCAAAGTCTACTCAACCATAAATAAAACTCTATCAACATCAACCAAAACCACACAAAAGCCAGATGATACTTTTGAACCAATGTATCCCTCTGTTGAGGAGAGAATGATTGTTCTTCAACAAAGACAGATTGATGCATGCAAGCATCTACCTGCAGATCACCCTTTGCAATCACCAGTAATTGAACCAATTCAATTCATACCTGCTGCTGCAGAAGGTGGAAGTGATCTTATAGGGACAAATCCTGCATCTGAAACATATGTATCATCTAAACCTAACTCACCAACAACCCAAAACATAGATATTCCTAAATCCTCCATCTTATCTAACCTAGAAAGCCACTATTCAGGTGAACTGCCTGAATATGTATCTAACCAACAAATAGCCTCTGACATAGCTTCTAATGAAGTTATGACAGAAAGCCCCCAACATCAAACACAAACTCACCCAACAACAACCATGTTCCTACAACTGAGATACTTGTTCCTGAACTAACTGTTCCTGAACAAACCACTTCTGAATAGAGTGCTTCTAAACAGGTTACTTCTGAAAAGAATGCATTTGAACTTACAACAGAAAATCAGTCAACAACAACCACAAACTTTCATGAACATGAGAACCTCACAAATGACCAACCCTCATCATCCAATCTAGTTATACAACCCATAACACCAGCCAAAACAAATGTCCCCTCTCCACCCACTTTGTTTCTCAATTTAACTATTCTTTCAAATGTATGTGAAAGTATATTCTAGGAGATCAACTGTCTCATTCAAGCAAGAAACAACCTAATCCATGAGGATAGCTATGAAAAGTTGTGAATTAGATTAAAAGACAGAGTGGACTTCATTCTCTCAGAGCTTCAGAGATCATGCTTAGATGCACAGGAGCTTGCTCAAGCTAAACTTCAACAATGGTTAAAGGGTGTTGTCTCCAATTTGGATGAAGTGAAGATCCTTAGAACATGGGTGAGAACTCCTCTTTGCTTGGAAGCAAGAAGTCTCATTCCATCAAGCATTCACCCCAAAGAGGTAAATCTGAACTGGTTAACCAAGATGAACTTCAAAGAAGCTTCTTCTGAACTGACTTTACTTCAAAGGAATACACTTCTGGAGAAGGAGAATCACCAGTTGAAGAAAGAGCTTCTGGAGCAAAAGCTGATGCTTTTAGAATACAAATCTCAGACTGAAACTCAACTGGAAGAAGCAAGAATCAGAGAGGAAACGCTGCTTAAGAGTAATGAAGATTTCAAGATGGAAATGAAGCAACAAGCTGAGGAAACTCAGAGGTTGATGAAGCAATTGATGGAAATGATGAAACAAAAACAAGCCTAAACCTAGATTGTAAACCTTTAGCTTGTCTTTTATTTCTATTTTCATTTGCTTCTGTACTTTGTTACATGCTTCTGAACTTCTACCTTGTCTTTCATTCTTATACTTTGCTCTGATAGTTTTCTTAGAGATAATGCTTCTGAAATTGTATTGCTTGATTAATGATTCTGAATTATATTGCTTGATTTTGAACAATTATGTGCTCTGATTGTTTCTTAACTATTTTATGCTTTGAACCTTTATATCCTTTTAGATTTTAAAAGGGGAGTAGTATTTTTTACTTTGAACTATTTTATGTTTTTCTCAACTCTTCTTTTTGTTTTATTATTTCCTTTTTGTTAATGACAAAAGGGGGAGTACTAGATAGTATTTAACGGCTCTGAGCCCCATTAATTTAATTTCAATGAATTTAAATTAATAGAACCATTTTCTCACCTCATCTTTGTTGTGATAACTTTTTATTATGAGATTATTTTTTTGAGTAAATTCGTTTTTAATGAATTTAATTAACAAGAATATAACTCAGAGGGAGCTTACAAACCTCACCTTAAAGTACTATTAGACTCAGGGGGAGCTTACAAACCTCATTCCCTATACAGTCAACTTGTTAATTAGATTAACAACAATTAAACATTCTTTTTTAAATAATATTGTTTGTCATCATCAAAAAGGGGGAGATTGTTGGAACAAAATGTGTTTAACATTATCCTTAAAAGTTTTGAGTGATAACAAGGTATTAAAAAATTGTTAATTGGATATGCTAATATTTGTTCAAGTGTACAGGACCATAGACAAAAGAGGGCAAAGAATTTAACAAAAAGGAAGCTTAAAAGCATCTGAAGAGGATTTGCTCCTGAAGTCAAAAGTGCTCCTGAAGACATAGCGCTCCTGAAGTGATGACGTCATCAGAAGCAAGTTCATCAGAAGCAAGTTCATCAAAAGCTAAATATCACCAGAAGCTAAAGTTCATCAGGAGATGCAAATTTAAAGATTCAAAAGTTGTTCAATGGATTCAATGTCGTCTTAATATTGCAAAAGATTGGAAAAGAGTAAAAACGGCTAACTCAAAAGAATTCAAAAGCATTGGCTGCTTGTTTCTTTATTAAGCGTTGACAAAGTACAATTGTACGAATTGTACAACCACTACACAAAGTTTTCTCTGCTACAAGACAAGGATAACAGCTCTGCCTGCAACAATGTTCCTTCATACATGGAATGCATTTGAAATTGATCCTTCATAGGACAATAACCATATCAGGAAATGAATCATTGGTGATTGATCAAAGATTTAGATGAGTCTTTTTATATGTGTTGGCAACTCAACGTTCATTTCACACCTCTATAAAAAGGAGTGAAGACTTGAAGAACAATAAGACTCTACAACAATTTGAAAGCGCAAAAACTCTGTCAAAATTGTTCAGTATCCAAAAGATCACTTAGAATTTCTTTTCAAAGTTCATATCTTAGAAATTCCAGAGTCTTAAAGAGTCTGTATCTGATTTGTATTGTGAGCACCTCTGATTGTATATCAAGTGTTCAGTGTCAAACATTTTTCTTTGTAATTCTGTTTGATTAGAAGTCTCTTGCTTGTGTGCTTGAGCATAGAAGTCTCTTAATTGTGTTCTTGAGCATTGGAAGTCTCTTGTAGTTGTGCTTGAGCATTTGAAGTCTCTTGCTAAGTTTAGGAGTGAGCATTTGTAATCAGATATTACATTTTAGTGAACTCTCATTGGAAGTGTAAGGGGGACAAGACTACTTCCGGTTTATGGAAGGAACCTTTATAATTGCTTTGTGTCTTTCTTCCTTCTCTATCTCTGTTTTTATCCGCTGCAACTTAGTTCTGAACATCACTTCAGAAGCTGTTCTTGAACTGCTTCTTGTAACGCCCTCTTTAATTATTTGATTTATTTGTTGAGTTTGGAATATAATTATATGATTTATGTGATGTGAAGAATTATGTGATGTGTTGTGGATTTATTAAGAGACTTATTTTATTATTTAATAGAATAAGATTTGAAAATAAAATAAATATTGAGATAAGGGGTTGTTTTGAGAATTTAGAGAGTTTAGAGGAATAAGAGTAAATAAGATAAGATAGATGAGATAAATAGAAGAAATTAGGTCAGAATAGTTTTTACGTGAAACAGTTTTGGAAAAAGGGAGAAAACTAGAGAAGAGAAAAAACGAGAGGAGAGCTGCGATTTCATCATTCTAAGGTAAGGGTGGGACTAACTTTCATTAATTTTAAGCCTATGATTCTGATAATTGCAATTAACATGATTAGGTTTAGTTTTTAAGGATTTGGAAAATTAGGGTTATGAGAGAATTTGTTGATCAGATGATGTAGAACCGTAGAATTGATGCAAGAACTGTGTACAGACCTTAGATAATCCATAGGACGATAATTGGAATCAATTTTAAGGTTAGAACCATGAGATTAGGTGAGATTTTGAGAAAAACTGCATTCTGCCTGTGCTGTGATTCATTGCTCGCCCTCGCGAGTAATGATCCTCGCCTCGTGAGTGATGAGCTTCATCGCTCGCTTCGCGAGTACACTTCCCCGCCTCGCGAGTAGCGCTTTGTTACTCACCATGTGAGCGTATTTATGCTCTTATGTTGAGGGCTCATGCCCTGGATGGTACTACATGCATAATTAAGAAGTTAAAGTTGCATAATCGAGTCAAGTCGTCGTTGAAAAGATGTTAACCATGAGTTGCTAAGTTGTTAAGTTGTTTTTCTATCATGAGTTGTTGATGAAGTGCCTTATGATGAATTATTTATGAATGCATTTGTTGCTAAATTTGATGAATTGATGATGTTTATGTTGTTAACTGTAATTGATGAATTATATGCTTAACATTATTATTTATGAAATCTCACCCCTTCTACTTGAAAATGTTGCCTTTTACATGGGTAACTTGCAGGTAATCAAGGATAGTCGCGATCGTGAGTGGATTCTCTCACGTGTGTCTTTAGGTGCTCTGATACGTAACGAGATGGGAATTTTATTATGACTTCTGTTCCTTTACGTATTCTTTTATGATTTTCATGAATTGTTGTTAAGTTGATTCTATGAGATTTTTTTGATGGGGCCCTCGTGCCGAAGAATGCTTTAGATTGTCGAAATAATTCCGCTGCGAAGTATTAAACATTATGTTGTTGAATTTCGAAGGATAAATATTTATTTATTTTCGTTTAAGATTTTATGTAAAGAAGTGTGACATTTCGTTTACGTTGAATACTCTGATTTTTATTGTGAAATTTTTATGTTAGGAAAATGGGGTGTTACAATTGGTATTAGAGCAGGTCAGTCCGTCCGGCCAAATAGATGAGTCTTGTAGTGTCGGGTATCAGTTGATATATTGTTATGTCATACTGATTGTTGCATGCTATGTAGAGAACTAAGATGGCTGGAAGAAATGATGCTGCTATTGCTGCTGCATTGGAACTTGTGGCTCAAGTTGTGGGGCAACAACCTAATGCTAATGGTGGTGCTAATGCTGAGGTTAAAATGTTGGAGACTTTTCTGAGGAATCATCTGCCCACTTTCAAAGGAAGGTACAACCCAGATGGAGCTCAGACGTGGCTCAAAGAGATTGAGAGGATTTTTTGGGTCATGCAATGCAATGAGGTTCAAAGGGTGCGTTTTGGTACGCATATGTTAGCAGAGGAAGCTGATGATTGGTGGGTGAGTATCCTACCAACACTAGACAAGGGGGTGGAGTTGTTAATTGGGCTGTGTTTAAGAGGGAGTTCCTAGATAGATACTTTCTAGAAGATGTTCGCGGGAAGAAAGAGATTGAGTTTCTCGAGCTGAAGCAGGGTAATATGTCCGTGACCGAGTATGCTGCAAAGTTTGTGGAGCTAGCTAAGTTGTATCCACATTACACTACTGAGACTGCTGAGTTCTCCAAGTGCATCAAATTTGAGAATGGTCTGCGTGCTGAGATTAAGCGGGCTATTGGGTATCAGAAGATCCGAAACTTTTCTAAGCTAGTAAGCAGTTGCAGAATTTATGAGGAGGATACTAAGGCTCATTACAAGGCTGTGAATGAGAGGAAAGGCAAGGGCTAGCAAAGTCGTTCAAAGCCCTACAGTGTTCCTGCTGATAAAGGAAAACAAAGAGTGAATGATGAGAGGAGGCCTGGAAAGAAGGATACTACTGTTGAGATTGTTTGCTACACTTGTGGTGAGAAGGGCCATAAGAGTAATGTTTGTACTGGAGATGTGAAACGGTGTTTCCGTTGTGGTAAGAAAGGACATACTGTTACGGAATGTAAGTATAATGATGTGGTGTGTTTTAACTGCAATGAAGAAGGTCATATTGGTTCGCAGTGCAAAAAGCCTAAGAAGGCTCGGACTAGTGGGAGAGTGTTTGCTTTGACTGGTACGCAAACAGAAAATGAGGACCGTCTTATTAGAGGTACATGTTACTTTCATAGTACTTCGTTAATTGCTATTATTGATATTGGTGCTACGCATTGTTTTATTGCTATTGATTGTGCTTCTAAGTTGGGTCTTGCTATGTCTAATATGAATGGGGAAATGGTTGTCGAAACTCCAGCTAAGGGTTCAGTAACTACCTCTCTTGTGTGTTTAAGATGTCCTTTGTTTATGTTTGGTCGAGATTTTGAAATTGATTTGGTTTGTTTAACGTTGAGTGGAATGGATGTAATCCTGGGAATGAGCTGGTTGGAGTACAATCATGTTCATATTAATTGTTTTAGTAAGTCGGTGTATTTTTCTTCTGCTGAAGAAGAAAGTGGATCAGAGTTCTTGTCTATTAAGATGCTGAAGTAGTTAGAACGTGATGAAATTTTGATGTTTTCCTTGATGGCATCCTTGTCTGTTGAGAATCAAGTTGTAATTGATAAGTTATAAGATGTGTGTGATTTCCCATAAGTTTTTCCTGAAGAAATCCCTGATGTGTCGCCGGAAAGAGAAGTGGAATTTTCGATTGATCTTGTTCCGGGAACGAAGCCTGTGTCTATGACACCCTACCGTATGTCGGCTTCTGAGTTGGTTGAGTTGAAGAAACAGTTGGAAGATTTGCTTGATAAGAAGTTTGTAAGACCGAGTGTTTCACCTTGGGGAGCGCCGGTATTGTTGGTTAAGAAGAAAGATGGTAGCATGAGGTTATGTATTGACGATCGACAGTTGAATAAAGTGACCATAAAGAATAGGTATTGTAACACCCCGTTTTCCCAACATAAAAATTTCTTTAAAAAGATAATCATGCATCAGAGTAAGCACATAAACAGGGCATCACATTTCTAAAAACATCTCATGTTAATGAATAAATAAACATTAAATCTTCATAATATATTAATCATTATCGCAGCGGAATAATCATATGGAAAAGCATCTCAAAAGTCTTTGGCACACAGGCCTCAACAACGTCTTAATAAAATCTCCAGAATAACATAATCATATCAAATAACATAATACGCTGTTATCGCGATTTTCGGGTGTCAAATCATTAATTGGATTTGAACCTTTCAATCATTGATGTCTCTATTTTTTTTGGGGAAGGTAAAATCGAGAAAAACCTTAGAAATTCTAAGTTCGGGGCTGATTTCATTACGGGAAGGTGTTAGGCACCCGCAATGACTACAGTATCCTATAGGAACCGTTTTACTATGCTTTACGTATATGCTTTGCTTTTATCGCTATTTGTAAAAAGAGATTGATTTTAAGAATGAGAGGGAGAAGATTGGATTTTATTTTATTGGACTTGGAGAGATTTTGAGTCTCTTGCCTACACACCCTTTTAAGGGATCAAAATTCCATGTAGTTCTCTTTCAAAATGTTTTTGTGGGTTTAATTTGTTTTTTAGTTTGAAAAAGATTTTGAAGAAGGGAAGGAGGCCGTATAGGCATTAGAATTGAAAAGAAAAAGAAAGCATTTGGTTGGTTCAATTGTTAATGAAAACGGTTAAAGTTGGAAATTAATTGCATTTTGATTTGATTAAGAAAATAAAGGGAAAATCCTTCGGAGTTTTGACTCCAAGGTTTATTTGAAAAATATTTGAAGTGATGGAAGTTATTTGTTTTTTAAAAAGATTAATTTTCTCTAAGTATCGCGCATCCTAAACATACACCTAGCGTTAGCTCATGCAACGTGTGTGCGTGTCGGTGCGTGTGTCGGTGTACATCATTATAGTCCATAGTCCTTTACATCGGGTCCTAGTTTACATTCTATAGTCTTGCAAGAAATTTAAAAGAAAACAAAAGCTAAACCTAAAATATTACGTGAAAATTGCTAAAAAATTGCATGAAATTTAAAGAAAGGGATGAAAATGGGATGAAATGCTTGCACTATAGATGAGACTAGAAATAAGATGGTTAGTAAATAAAATGCAAAATGGTAGAGAAATAGGTAAGAGTGAAAGATAGAACGGCATGAAACACTTAGTAAGATAGAAATTCCACACATAGTGAAAACAATGGCAAAGTATGACAAAAAAGTGCACAAAACCTAGATGCGAAATCTTTCTAACTCATGACCTAAAATATCTATTCTAGCATAATTTTGGGAACCTATTTCAAGCATGGGAACATGAATTACAAAGCAACTTTGGGCACAAAATCATCGCATATGCATATTTCAATTTTTAAGCCATCTAAAGTTACTTGCAATACACGAAATCAAGATCTAAACACTCAAACAGCAGCAACGGCATGGAATCATGGGCAAAAATTATCACAAATTTATATCATAAGTATTGAGCTCTTGTAGCATTGAATTGGCACAAAGATTATGCAAGAAATTTCACTAAGCATTAAAAACATGCAAATCAAGAAGCAAAAATTAGCACATACATCTAACAATCAAAGAAATGTAAAAAATATCACCAAACAGTCAAGAATGTACCATGAATGATATAGAAAAAATTATAGAAAATTGCAAGAAAATCATAGCATGCCAGGGGTTCAGGTAGCAAGGTAATAAGCGCAAATAGCAAGGAATTCAAGAAAACCAGAAGAAACCCTAAAACCCACGGGTAAAAAGCCCAAACCCACACGGTTGATGGATCCGGATCTCCAGAACGCATCAGAAGCGTTGGATTGATCCGGATCCATCAGGATCCAGATCACACGGTCTAAAGCATGGGAGAAATGGATCGGATCCAAACCGACCCGGTCCAGCGTTTATATAAAAAGATTCCGGCCCGGTTTTGCTCATTTTTTCCCCATTTCTCTTTCTTCTCTCAGAACTCTCTCTTCTCTCATCGTTCCTCTCTTCTTCTCCGATGGCAAACCCTAACCCTAACCCTCGCAAGCTAGCCCAGAACAACACGAACTACGGTTCAAAAACTTCATCTCATTACTCTAAACACTAATCTGACATTGAAATCTTCAGGCCTCAACCGTAACTTGTAGATCGTGAATCTTTATTCACGGATTCCGAAAGGTTTTGGTTCTATTTTTTGGTTCAAATCTTTCTTCTAAACGTTTCTGTTCGCTGATTCGTTGGTTTACGACGATTGATATGCATTGTAAACCTTGGAATCTCGAAGGTTCTCTGGAAAATCTTAGGGTTTTATGATCCTGAACCAAAACTTTCCGAATTCGTGTTGATCTACATCAACCTAGGGTTCGTTGTTGTTCTTGGACGGAGAAAAAGGTAAGTATGCGATTTATACCTGGTTTTAATCGGAGATTTGAACTGAAATCTTTGAAAACTCTTTGAAACTGATTCTGTTTATTGATTTCTGGCTTGAATCCGAAAATAAATCGGTAACCTCTTTGCTCTTCTTCTCAACCGGTTCGGAATCTTTGAATTCTTCACCCTCTTCTTCTCAATCCCCCTGATTCTGTGATCGTGCCGGATTCATTGCTTTTGGCGGTGAATTTGGCGCTGGAATTGCAGGGATCAGAACTCCATGATGAAGATTCAAACGAATCTCTGAGAGTTTGTACGAAAATCACACTGATTCTGGTTCAATCTTTGCTTCTGAAACCGTTAGGGTTTGTGAAAAATCTCTTCAATTTTCTGAGTTTGTTAGAGTTTGATCCAACTGAATAGAGAGAGAAAGTTGGGAACGTGTTTGTGATGTGGCGCGTGATGAATCGTCCTCTGAACTGTACAGTAACCGTCCTTTTATAGGCTGCCAAGTGTGTATCCTGACCAGTGAGGTAGTGACATGTGGACATAAGCTTGCTGGCGTGGCATTTGACTGAAAAAATGGACTTAGGGACCCATCTGCAATTTGGACAAAATATGGGACTAAACTGCAATAAAGACTTAAAAAATGCAATTTTAAAAATATTTGGGACTGAAATGCAAATTAAAAAAATATAAGGACTGAATTGTAATTTTTTGAAAGTTTTGAGGACAAAAATGTAAATAAAAATAAAATTGGTAAAACGACAAATTGAAAACAACGTAAAGTGAAACGAGTAAAAAACGACAAAACGGACTAAAACGAACAAATTACAAAATGAGGTATTTTAAAATACCTCTCTGCCCAAAATTTGAACAATGTGAAAAGACTAAAATGCCCCTGGGGGCAAAAACGACTCAAACTGACTCAGATGTAAATTAAGATGATTTTCGTACAAAATTGATTAATGACTCATGCAAACAAATTGAAAAGACACAGGGACAAATTGTAGGGACTAAAATGGGTTCCTTTGTAGGAAATGACCAAAATACCCTTTTGTATGATCTTATGCAAAAATTTAAAAGACAAAAACAGTAACGTATGCAGCTGAAGCACAGTGGTAAATTGCAGAGTAATACATAGTAAATTGAAAAAGTATTGGGAATAGAAAAGAAATTTGAACGAGTATTTTTAGGTCCAAAATGAGGGTATGACAGCTGCCCCTATTTAAGTTTCTTCGTTTGGAGAGTCAAGAGACGGAGTCTTTGGCTTGACGCGACGAAGATACTTAAATATCGACATTAGCACTGATTTTGGGCGTAAAAATACATTTGTAAATGCTATGTATGCCATGCAACATTTGTGTTATGAATGCAAGACAAACTGAGAATCGATTTTAACAAAAATATGTCGTATCCATTGCGGGATTGGTAGACATTAACAAAATAGCAAACAACAGAGTATGTCGTATCCATTGCGGGACTGGTAGACATTAACAGAATAGCAAAAAAAACAAGACTCACTGGGGAGACTCGATAGCAAATTGACAGGTACAAGCTGTTCTTGGGTGCGAACTGGCCACTTGACCGAGAGTATCGACAACAAAGGGCGCAAGCTGCTCTTGTATTTGAGCTGGTCACTTGGCTGAAAGAAAACATAGAAAGCACAAGCTGTTCTTGGACGCGAACTGGTTACTCGGCTGACAGGAAACAAAATAGAAAGCACGAGCTGTTCTTGGATCTGAACTAGTCGCTCGGCGGATATCAAAAGGGTAGGTACAAGCTGTTCTTGGATGTGAACTTGCTACTTGACCGATAACAGAAACAAATTGACAGGTACAAGCTGTTCTTGGGTACGAACTTGCTGCTTGACCGATAACAGAAACAAATTGTATTTGAAAAAGACTTGAATTTGATTGACATAACTGCAGGAGCTTGAATTTGACAGAAATGTTGACAAGACTGTTGGACTTTGAAATTGACATGACAGTAGACATTTGTTGTCAGCAGAAGAAATTTGAAGTTGACATGATTGATTTTGATTGAGATTAACATAGGAATTGAGAATGCAGATGCGTATGAATAGCATGACAATTTTATCAAATGCATGAACATATAGGATGCATGGTTATGCATGTATGAATGCTTGGGAATGCGTGATGATTGGCAATTTGTAGGCACAATTTCGCAGAGACGGACAAAACATTGGAATATTGGGCACGTAATGGCTCGCGCTCGGACATATACTTGCAAAAGTTCCTCTTCTGGGGATGCAGTCGTTTGAAGATACATCGAGACCAACACTTGAAGGTAGGAAGCTGTAAAATCGTAGAGAAAAACAGTCTGAATAGTATTGCTGCTGATTGGAACTGTCACGTAAAATGCTTCGGACACCGCATCTGTGGCCAGTGCTTTCGCATGTTTGTTGTTTTTATTATTTCTTTTTCGTTTTTTTTTTCATCATCCCATTTTTGCCTGGATCGCCCTTTCGGGTTTTCGACCCACCGGGGAATAGTTTTTTTTTTTGGTTGCCCCTGTTTTTGCCTGGATTGCCTTTGAAGGTTGTCAATCCATCGGGGTGCTCATTTTTGCCTAAGCCGCCCTTTCGGGTTTTCGACTTAGCGAGCATATTCATTTTTTCATGCTTTTCATTCTGTTTTTTCATTCTTGCCATTGACCACAGACCGTTACTGGGGGGAAGGCTTGCTAGCAATTTGAATTGGAATTGATTATCAATGTAGATTTGTTCATGCATGTTTCATTTGAATGTACCTAGCTGTTCAGGCTTGTTTTCAAAATACTTAAAAAATTTCGATTTTCATAATGTTTATTCCAGACACATCATTATTAACATAGAAAAAATCTTTGGTACAGAGCTTTGAAAATAGAACGGAGAATGAGTGCCAAACAAAAGCATAGGCTCAAATCGATGTATAGGGGTGGTAGTCGGCCAAAAGCGCGACCCCACAGATTTACAAGGCTTGGAAAATGGTAATTTTATTGGTTGGTGGTACATTGAACACAGTAGCTGCTATGGTATCTGAAACTCTCGAATCCACAGGCGTCGGAACCTCGGATGAGAACAGCCAATTATCAGTTGCAAAGATCCCAAGGGGAATAGTAACTCGCCAGATATAGTCAATTGTCTTTTATTTCAATCTCATTTTTGCATGAACCCCCTTTCGGGTTTTCGGCTCATCGAGACGCTCATTTTTGCCTGAGTTACATGTAATCTCAGCGAGCTTTTACATTTTTGTTTCTTGTCCCTTATTTTGCCTGGACCGCCCTTTCGGGTTTTCGATCCACCGGGAAGCGCATTTTTGCCTAGGCCGCCCTTTCGGGTTTTCGACCTACCACGCTGTTCTTTTCATATCTAGACAAAGTATTTCTTGACTATATCGGCATTCACAGGATTCGGAAGTTCTACACCATCCATGTGTGTGAGAATCAAAGCACCGCCAGAGAAAGCCTTCTTAACAACATAAGGTCCCTCGTAGTTAGGCGTCCACTTGCCCCTTGGGTCGGGTTGCTGACTCGTTCTTCTTTTCAACACGAGTTCACCCTCCTTGAATACCCGAGGACGGACTTTCTTGTCAAAAGCATTTTTCATCCTTGTTTGATACATCTGACCGTGAGCCAAAGCATCCAGGCGTCTTTCCTCAATCAAATTCAACTGGTCGTACCGACTCTGGCACCACTCAGCCTCAGACAACTTCGCTTCCATAATCACACGGAGAGATGGAATCTCCACTTCCAACGGGAGGACTGCTTCCATGCCGTACACAAGAGAAAAAGGCGTTGCCCCGGTTGAACTACGGACTGTAGTGCGGTAGCCGTGTAAAGCATAAGGCAACATCTCATGCCAGTCTTTGTATGTTGTTACCATCTTCTGCACAATCTTCTTGATGTTCTTATTGGCAGCCTCAACTGCACCATTCATCTGAGGTCTGTAAAGAGAAGAGTTATGGTGTTCAATCTTGAATTTTTCGCATAAGGCTTGCACCATGTCATTGTTCAGGTTGGTACCATTGTCAGTGATGATCTTGCTAGGGACACCATACCGACAGATGATATTGTTCTTGATGAATTTGACTACCACTTGCTTAGTCACATTGGCATAAGATGCAGCTTCGACCCATTTGGTGAAATAATCGATTGCTACCAGGATAAAACGATGACCGTTTGAAGCCTTTGGTTCAATTCTTCCGATCATATCAATGCCCCACATAGAGAAAGGCCACGGAGAAGACATAACATTGAGAGCGTGCGGAGGCACATGGATCTTGTCAGCATATATTTGACATTTGTGGCACTTCCTGGCGTATTGATAGCAATCACGCTCCATGGTCATCCAGTAGTAACCAGCTCTCAACAGCTTTCTAGACATAGCATGCCCCGATGCGTGGGTCCCAAAGGTACCATCGTGCACATCGTGCATTAGCTGTTCTGCTTCACATTCATCAACACATCTTAACAACACCATATCGAAATTCCTTTTGTACAGGACATCACCATCCAGCAGGAACTTGCTAGCCAACCTGCGCAAGGTCTTCCTGTCTTTGTTGGAAGCATCCGGCGGATACTCACGGCTTTGCAAAAATTGTTTGATATCATAATACCAGGGTTTGCTGTTGACTCCGCCTGAACCCGTCTGTACAATTGCATCACTGACGGTAAACACATGAGCGGGCCGGTCTAGGCGCTGTACTTTGATCATCGGTACATGATTCCAATGGTTCACTTGAAGCATGGAAGATAAGGTAGCAAGAGCATCGGCCATTTGGTTCTCCTCTCGGGGAATATGGTGCAACTCGACCTTTGAAAAATACGTCAACAGACGCCTTGCATAATCACGGTAAGGGATCAGATTGGCATGATGGGTCTCCCATTCTCCCTTTATCTGGTTGATGACTAGTGCAGAGTCTCCATAGATGTCCAGATGCTTGATTCTCATATCGATGGCTTCTTCAATTCCCAGGATACATGCCTCGTACTCGGCCACATTGTTGGTGCACTCAAACACAATCCGGGCTGTGAAAGGGATGTGATGCCCCTGCGGAGCCACGATTACTGCGCCAATTCCTCGGCCATAAGCATTAACAGCACCATCAAAGACCAATCCCCACTTGCTATCAGGGTCTGGACCTTCGCCGATCAGTGGTTCTTCGCAGTCTCTTGACTTCAAGAACATGACCTCTTCGTCTAGGAAATCGAACTTCAAAGGCTGATAATCATCAAGCGGCTGGCGAGCGAGATGGTCAGCCAGGATACTCCCTCTAATGGCCTTGTGAGCTTTAAACACAATATCATATTCTGACAGTAACATTTGCCAACGTGCAATTTTTCCAGTGACAGCCGGTTTCTCAAAGATGTACTTGATCGGATCCATTCGGGATATCAACCAGGTTGTATGATTTATCAAGTAGTGGCGCAGGCGTTTGGCAGCCCAAGCTAGTGCACAACAGGTTTTCTCGAGCATTGTATACCGAGTCTCACAATCGGTGAATTTCTTGCTCAAATAATAGATTGCATGCTCTTTCTTTCCAGTTTCATCCTGCTGACCGAGCACACATCCCATGGATTCATCCAACACTGACAGATACATGATCAATGGCCTTCCCTCCACCGGCGGAACGAGGATAGGAGGTTCTAGCAAATAACTCTTTATGTGGTCGAAAGCTTCTTGGCATTCATCATTCCATACCACAGGTTGATTCTTCCTGAGCAACTTGAAAATTGGACCGCAGGTTGCAGTCATGTGAGATATAAATCTGGAAATGTAGTTCAAACGCCCGAGGAACCCTCTGACCTGCTTCTCGGTTTGCGGAGCCGGCATCTCGCGGATAGCTCGGACTTTGTCGGGATCTACTTCAATGCCTTTCTGGCTGACAATGAAACCTAGCAATTTCCCAGACCTAACACCGAACGTACATTTGTTTGGATTCAGCTGAAGCTTGTACTTCCTCAACCTTTCAAACATCTTAGCCAAATATTCGACGTGTTGCTCTTCATTGCTTGACTTGACAATCATATCATCTACATACACTTCAACCTCCCTGTGAATCATGTCATGGAACAAAGTGGTCATCCCTCTTTGGTAGGTAGCACCAGCATTTATTAGACCGAACGGCATTGCTTTGCAGCAGAAAGTTCCCCATGGAGTGATGAACGACGTCTTCTCCCTGTCTTTGGGTGACATTTTGATTTGGTTATAGCCAGAAAAACCGTCCATGAAGGAGAACACCTTGCACTGGGCAGTATTGTCAACAAGCACATCGATGTGAGGTAGTGGGAAGTTGTCCTTCAAGCTTGCTCTATTCAAATCTCTGTAGTCAACACACATCCGGACCTTACCGTCCTTCTTCGGCACTGGCACGATGTTAGCAACCCACTCGGGATACTCAACTGTCATGAGAGAACCCGCATCGATCTGTTTCTGCACTTCACCTTTGATCTTCAGAGCCATGTCCGGCCGAGTCCGTCTCAACTTTTGCCTGACAGGAGGACAGTCTGGTTTTGTCGGTATCCGGTGCTCCACAATCTGGGGATCCAAACCCGGCATGTCTTCATACGACCATGCAAAAATGTCCGAGTACTCGCGGAGAAGCTGGAAGATCCTCTTCTTGACCCCTTCCTCCAATGCAGCACCGACTTTGATCTCTCTTTTGTTATCCTCGGTACCCAAGTTGATTAGCTCGATGTCCTCCTGATGAGGCCGAATGGTTTTCTCTTCTTGCTCAAGCAACCGGGCAATCTCGTCTGGTATATCATCACTATCCTCATCTTCAGCCTCAAACACCGGGGATTCAACAGTTTGGAGAAACATAGGGTCACTGTGTTCAACGGGTTCATTTTGGTTCGATCTGCGTGACATGATTGGATGATTTTTTTTAGAAAATAATTTTCATGCAGATCTTTGAAATTAATAAGAAAATACAGATGTTTTGGTTTTTTCTGGCATTACCATTATTTCCAAGGGAAAAGCATTAAAGAAAGAAAAAGAGTCGTGAAAGAAACGACGTCTTTTATTGATAATGGTGATGTCGGAACAAACATGCCCTTTACAAAAGTGTCACTTCCGTCTCGGGCAGGACGGAAGGATTGTTATTTTGAAAACAAGAGCCTAAACAGCAAGACATATTACTTAGAATCATGCACAAACACAGGGAGATTGACAACGTTGCAGTTCTTTGCAATGCCTCCTGGTATCACAAATGTGGGCCTAGCCCCTCTTTCAGCAGCACCATCAAGGATTGCATTGGCAAATCCAGCACTACGGAACGTTCCAGTCGACACGCCTGACATCGGAGAGAAACCGAGACCCTCTTTGTGTTTGTTGTCCAGCAGCTGTATCAATTGGCCCCAGCCAGCGGCCTGACCCTCCTGAACGGCTTTCTGCGCATCTTTCAATGAAGCCATGGCAGCACTAGCTCTCTTGGGCTCTGTACCCTCGATAGTCAAACCTTGGAATGCAGTTCCTTCGGCAGATTTAGCTTCGATGCAAGAGAAGGATGATAACTGACTGACCAGATAAGCTTCTTCCCCATGCACTGTCACAAGTTTACCATTCCTTACGAACTTTAGCTTCTGATGGAGGGTAGAAGTAACTGCTCCGGCTTCGTGTATCCATGGTCTGCCGAGAAGGCAACTGTAAGAGGCATCTATGTCCATAACCTGGAAGGTAATCATGAATGTTTCAGGACCAATAGTCATGGGGAGATCTACTTCTCCAAGCACAGTTTTACGGGAACCATCGAAAGCCTTGACTAGAAAAGTACTCCTTCTCAAAGGAACTCCTTGGCAACTTAATTGATCCAAAGTCGACTTAGGCATCACATTCAACGACGACCCAGTGTCTACCAACACGTTGGACAGCATATCTGTTTTGCAGTTCATGGAAATGTGCAGGGCCAAGTTGTGGTGCTTTCCTGCCTCTGGAAGTTCATCTTCACCAAACCAAAGGTTACTGCAAGCAGTGATGTTGGCCACTATCCCACCAAATTGGTCCTCTGTGACTTCGTGGTCAACATAGGCTTGTTCCAACACCTTCAATAACACATTCCTGTGGGCCTCCGAACTGAGGAGTAGGGCCAAGATGGATATCTTCGAAGGAGTTTGTAACAGCTGATCAACGATCTTATAATCGCTTTTCTTGATTATCCTCAAAATCTCATCCAGATTGGAATCTTCAATGGAATGGCCTGGACGGCTGGTACTTTCAACAACAGGAGGGATTGTCAACGGAGTAGTCTTATCAGCAGGAATTGTAACTTGCACATCATCTTTCTTCTGGAATAAAAGGGGCCGAACCCTGCCGCTTCTCAAAGCCATCACTTCAGCGATACTGCCTACCGTGCTTGAGGACACCAAAGGTACTTCTTTCCCGTTTTCCAACATAGTCGCACTGTACTTGTACGGGATGGCTTTCGCAGAAGTATACGGCACTGGACCAGGCAACCGTATGACCAACGGTTCAACGTCCTTCCTGACGGGCGTGCTCTTGACGGGAGTATCTTGGAAGATCGGCACTATCATACAAACATCACTGGTAGTCAGGTAGTTGTCATTCATCAATCTTTGGATATCATTCTGAACTATGCTGCAACCCATAGGGTTTTGAAGGCATTCGCAGCAAGCTGCGTGGTCGTGGCTGAACAGAGCAGCTTGGCACAGTTTGATATGCAGTGGCACTAGGGGGGTAGCAACATTACGGACACTGAGATGAGGGGTTTCTTCACATACTTCGATCATATTCACAGCGGCATGGTTGGGGAGTGGATTGTCAAGCACGTGTGGGACATTGTTTTCAAAGGACAGCTTTCCCTGGTCGATCAACTTCTTTACAATATATTTCAGAGCGTAGCAACCTTCTACGTCATGACCTAGGGCGCCTTGGTGGAAATCACATCTGAGATCGGAGCGGAACCTGGGAGGCAATGGGTTTGGCGGAGGCTTGCCAGGCCGAGTGGTGCAATACCCCTTATGTAACAGAGTTGGGAGTAGTTCAGCGTATGCCATTGGTATCGGCGGGAAAGATGGTCTAGATTGAGGGCCCTGTTGTTGTTGTTGTTGTTGAGCTAGTGGTTGTTGTTGCATTTGTTGGGCGATGGCATTAACAGGGACCTGAGGTTGGCCCGGTAGTGAAGGGTATTGATGGTAGAACGGCGGATAGAACGGATGCTGGGCATACTGTAGGTACTGATACGGTTGAGGCAGTTGTGTAGCATTGACAGGAGCGGCAGTGGCAGATTGATTGGTTCCGGCGGACACCATTCCAACTTCTGATTCCTTTTTCTTATGGTGACCATTGCCGTACTTCTTCGGTGCACTCGAAGATTCACCTTTTTCAAACACGATGATCCCCTCTCGGACGGCTTCCTCCAAGCGGGTCCCCATAGTGACCATCTCAGAGAAGTTGCTTGGGGCAGCAATAATCATTCTCTCAACATAATCTTTCTTCAGGGTCTTCAAGAATGTTTGAGTCATTTCTTCTTCGTCCAAAGCGGGAGTGATACGGGCAGCTGCCCCTCTCCACCTCTGTGCGTATTCGCGAAAGCTTTCGTCCTTTTTCTGAGACAGAGATCGGAGGAATTCTCTATTCGGCTTGATCCTGGTGTTGAATCCATAATGGCTCTTAAAAGCAGTAGCCAGATCATCAAAAGTATGAATGTCATCCTTGCTCAAACCGGTATACCATTCCGCGGCATCTTCCATTAGGCTGTCCTGAAAGCAATGGATCATAAGTGAGTCATTATCTGCATGGTTAGCCATCTTCCGGACGTACTTGATGATGTGGTTCTGGGGGCAAGTCAGCCCATTGTAGCGGTCAAATTCCGGGACCTTGAATTTCTTGGGGACATCCACCCTCGGCACTAAACAAAGGTCGTGGGTTCTGACAAAGTCACTCCTCCCACGGTTGGCCTTGATCTCACGACGGAGTTCTCTGGCAAGCTCCTCCATTCTTTCTTCCACAGTTCCCAATACAGGAGTTTTTCCACGGTAATCATTAGCATTGGCGCCCTGAGGCGTAGAGTGCACAATCGGATCTGTGTAGACAGTTGACTGAGGCAAGGTAGTATGAAGAGATGTGGGATCTGGTGGGGGTATTTGACCAACATTAGCAGCACCTGAAGTCGCGGCCCCTGAAACACCGGCTGCAGTATTGGGAGAGTAATAAGATGGGAGCCCATAGGGGTACCCCCTCGGCATAGCAAGAGATGCGGCGGGAATCGCTTCGGTAGTTGCCTGAGTGGACACGACCGGTTGCTCTTGAGCGGCTATTAGAGCAGTCATGGCGTCGAGAGCTTTGGCTAACTCTTCTCTCACAGAGGCTAGTTCAGTGCGGAGCTGCGCATTCTCTTCTTCCATAGCTACTTGATTTCTCCTTCTGTATTGTCTGGTCTGATGTATCCTGGTAGGTTGATCAGTCCTTCGAGCACGAGCCACTTCTCACACTGCGGCAGAAGAACCAAGAGGCAATGAGCACTTGGAAGTTTTTTTTGTGACCGATGAATGATGCATATGATGCATGATATGCAAATGCGAATGCAAAAATGACTCTTTTTATTACCAAAGGGTTTTTTAGACAAATTAGAATTCTTTGCAAACATTTTTGGACTAACAAATTATTCAAAGCAAATTGTTTTGATACACTGAGCCAAGGGAGTAGGCTTCTGAAACATAAGCTGAGCAAACAACATAACCAATAGCAATCCTATCATCCAGAACTAAGGAGTGACTGGGTAGTATTCGGAGTCCGAGTCTGAAGCTGAACCACAATAACTGGCGAAGAAATCTCGACGACCTCTGACTCTCCTGGAGTCTCTCCTTAATAGATCGTCCTTCTCCTCAAGCTCTTTCCTAACTCTGGCTAGTTCTTTCTTCAGCATCCGGTTCTCATGATCCTTCTGTTCGTCTCTGCCATCCAAAGTCATGATCAAGTTCTCAGCCTCACTGTAACGGGCTTTCCATGCTCGCTTCCCCTCACTCTCCATAGCTAGGTGCTCCTGATACATCTCCTGAGTCACGGGAAGCAACGGTAATGGTCTAGACGGAGTAGATGCAGAAATATGCCTCATAGCAGGGTAAGGCATGCCAATCTCTTCGGCTCGATCTATCACCCACTGAGTATAGGCTTCATGAGCAATACCGGATCTCACACCCAAGTGCTTCACGTCTTTCCTACGAACCTTAGACCAAGCATCTGTAAAAGCTTTCCTTTGCCCGGTGGGAGCATTGGAATAGTAGAAGAACTCCTGAGATGTAGCAAGGTTGATGGGCTTCGCTCTCATAGGAAAACCAAACTGCCTCATGGCTAACTCGGGATTGTAGTTGATTCCTCCCCGGGTACCGAGAAGGGGTACATTGAGGAAATCTCCACAACCAGTGATAATCTCTTTGACTCGAGCTGCTGGAGTGATCCAAACCACCTCATCGGGAGTAAGAGCCATAATCCGCTGCGAATAAGACCAATTCTCCGTGTTGGCATGGAAAGAACCCGGGACGTGAGAAATAAACCACCTATAAAGAAGAGGTATGCAGCAAAGAATAAATCCACGGCCCTTGAGAGTCCGATCATGGATGGCATGGTATGTGTCAGCTAACAAAGTAGGAACCGGATTCCTGGAATGGAAGATCTCAATAGCATTCATGCCCACGAAGTTGTCAAGATTCGGGAAGAGAATGAGCCCGTAGATGAGTAGTGCAAGAATAGCCTCAAGAGTGTCCTGACAAGTAGATTCGAGATTAGCCTGCTCAAGTAAGTACTTTGAAGTGAAACCCTGAATGTGAGATTTGGTAATGAGATTCTTAGACACATCGGAAGTCTTGAGATATAGATCCTTAGCAATAACCAGAGGAGTAAGAGGAGATCCTGGGCCCGTGAAGGGTACCCTCTCAGCTATAGGTAAACCCAATAAACAAGAATAAGCCTCAAGTGTAGGAACCAACTGAAAATCCGGGAAGGTAAAGCAACGGAAAACCGGGTCATAGAATTGCACCAGAGTGTGCACCAGCTTTTCTTCTACATTAGTCCGGAGAATACCAAGCAAACCACCGTATCGGAGACGAAACCCAGTCGGATTCTTAACCTTGAGCGCCAACTCCCTTAGGCTAGCCAAATCAACTTCTTTGAACTTGTAAGACTTAGTCCTCTTCATGCCTGTGTTATATTTGCAAAGAATTTTTGTTTGTTTTTACCCTTTGATAAATGCATGTAGAAAATTTATGCATGAATGCATGTATGCATGGTTTTAACAAGGAAAGCACGGTGGGCTAAGGTAACAAGTGGACACGGTGTCTGGTGAAACTAAGGCTTTGATAGTAGTAACCAAGGTTCTACAAAGTTCCCAAACCACAACCTCTCTTGCGTATATCATGGTAGTACAAAGCAACGCTTGTCCATGATTATCCGTAAGAAGGTTTAGTTTGGGTGTAGTATCGCGTGACGACTAAATTTCGAGACAACGCTCGGTTTAGCCACCGCACTACGTCCTAAGAAAGGCCAAGGATGGGCTTGGTAACTACGGTCCATAGCCTTCATCGGTCAATTGGAAGTAAGGTGCCTGAGCATGACAACACACGCCGACAACATCACCTCCAAAATGCCTCAGCTATGTGAGATTGATCGCGTAATCCAATGCACGAGGCAACCCCCGGAATGGATTGTCGATTATATCTCTTCCTAATCTTAAGTTCACTCAGCCCGGGTATAAGGCTTTTGATATTCTCACCCCACACGTACATAAAAAATCTTTTTACATGTAACAAAAAAAGCAAAGTATAAACATAAAGCACGTAAAACTAGGTGTAGCCCTAAAAAAGAAGTCCCCAGTGAAGTCGCCATTTCTGTTATCGCGATTTTCGGGTGTCAAATCATTAATTGGATTTGAACCTTTCAATCATTGATGTCTCTATTTTTTTTGGGGAAGGTAAAATCGAGAAAAACCTTAGAAATTCTAAGTTCGGGGCTGATTTCATTACGGGAAGGTGTTAGGCACCCGCAATGACTATAGTATCCTATAGGAACCGTTTTACTATGCTTTACATATATGCTTTGCTTTTATCGCTATTTGTAAAAAGAGATTGATTTTAAGAATGAGAGGGAGAAGATTGGATTTTATTTTATTGGACTTGGAGAGATTTTGAGTCTCTTGCCTACATACCCTTTTAAGGGATCAAAATTCCATGTAGTTCTCTTTCAAAATGTTTTTGTGGGTTTAATTTGTTTTTTAGTTTGAAAAAGATTTTGAAGAAGGGAAGGAGGCCGTATAGGCATTAGAATTGAAAAGAAAAAGAAAGCATTTGGTTGGTTCAATTGTTAATGAAAACGGTTAAAGTTGGAAATTAATTGCATTTTGATTTGATTAAGAAAATAAAGGGAAAATCCTTCGGAGTTTTGACTCCAAGGTTTATTTGAAAAATATTTGAAGTGATGGAAGTTATTTGTTTTTTAAAAAGATTAATTTTCTCTAAGTATCGCGCATCCTAAACATACACCTAGCGTTAGCTCATGCAACGTGTGTGCGTGTCGGTGCGTGTGTCGGTGTACATCATTATAGTCCATAGTCCTTTACATCGGGTCCTAGTTTACATTCTATAGTCTTGCAAGAAATTTAAAAGAAAACAAAAGCTAAACCTAAAATATTACGTGAAAATTGCTAAAAAATTGCATGAAATTTAAAGAAAGGGATGAAAATGGGATGAAATGCTTGCACTATAGATGAGACTAGAAATAAGATGGTTAGTAAATAAAATGCAAAATGGTAGAGAAATAGGTAAGAGTGAAAGATAGAACGGCATGAAACACTTAGTAAGATAGAAATTCCACACATAGTGAAAACAATGGCAAAGTATGACAAAAAAGTGCACAAAACCTAGATGCGAAATCTTTCTAACTCATGACCTAAAATATCTATTCTAGGATAATTTTGGGAACCTATTTCAAGCATGGGAACATGAATTACAAAGCAACTTTGGGCACAAAATCATCGCATATGCATATTTCAATTTTTAAGCCATCTAAAGTTACTTGCAATACACGAAATCAAGATCTAAACACTCAAACAGCAGCAACGGCATGGAATCATGGGCAAAAATTATCACAAATTTATATCATAAGTATTGAGCTCTTGTAGCATTGAATTGGCACAAAGATTATGCAAGAAATTTCACTAAGCATTAAAAACATGCAAATCAAGAAGCAAAAATTAGCACATACATCTAACAATCAAAGAAATGTAAAAAAATATCACCAAACAGTCAAGAATGTACCATGAATGACATAGAAAAAATTATAGAAAATTGCAAGAAAATCATAGCATGCCAGGGGTTCAGGTAGCAAGGTAATAAGCGCAAATAGCAAGGAATTCAAGAAAACCAGAAGAAACCCTAAAACCCACGGGTAAAAAGCCCAAACCCACACGGTTGATGGATCCGGATCTCCAGAACGCATCAGAAGCGTTGGATTGATCCGGATCCATCAGGATCCAGATCACACGGTCTAAAGCATGGGAGAAATGGATAGGATCCAAACCGACCCGGTCCAGCGTTTATATAAAAAGATTCCGGCCCGGTTTTGCTCATTTTTTCCCCATTTCTCTTTCTTCTCTCAGAACTCTCTCTTCTCTCATCGTTCCTCTCTTCTTCTCCGATGGCAAACCCTAACCCTAACCCTCGCAAGCTAGCCCAGAACAACACGAACTACGGTTCAAAAACTTCATCTCATTACTCTAAACACTAATCTGACATTGAAATCTTCAGGCCTCAACCGTAACTTGTAGATCGTGAATCTTTATTCACGGATTCCGAAAGGTTTTGGTTCTATTTTTTGGTTCAAATCTTTCTTCTAAACGTTTCTGTTCGCTGATTCGTTGGTTTACGACGATTGATATGCGTTGTAAACCTTGGAATCTCGAAGGTTCTCTGGAAAATCTTAGGGTTTTATGATCCTGAACCAAAACTTTCCGAATTCGTGTTGATCTACATCAACCTAGGGTTCGTTGTTGTTCTTGGACGGAGAAAAAGGTAAGTATGCGATTTATACCTGGTTTTAATCGGAGATTTGAACTGAAATCTTTGAAAACTCTTTGAAACTGATTCTGTTTATTGATTTCTGGCTTGAATCCGAAAATAAATCGGTAACCTCTTTGCTCTTCTTCTCAACCGGTTCAGAATCTTTGAATTCTTCACCCTCTTCTTCTCAATCCCCCTGATTCTGTGATCGTGCCGGATTCATTGCTTTTGGCGGTGAATTTGGCGCTGGAATTGCAGGGATCAGAACTCCATGATGAAGATTCAAACGAATCTCTGAGAGTTTGTACGAAAATCACACTGATTCTGGTTCAATCTTTGCTTCTGAAACCGTTAGGGTTTGTGAAAAATCTCTTCAATTTTCTGAGTTTGTTAGAGTTTGATCCAACTGAATAGAGAGAGAAAGTTGGGAACGTGTTTGTGATGTGGCGCGTGATGAATCGTCCTCTGAACTGTACAGTAACCGTCCTTTTATAGGCTGCCAAGTGTGTATCCTGACCAGTGAGGTAGTGACATGTGGACATAAGCTTGCTGGCGTGGCATTTGACTGAAAAAATGGACTTAGGGACCCATCTGCAATTTGGACAAAATATGGGACTAAACTGCAATAAAGACTTAAAAAATGCAATTTTAAAAATATTTGGGACTGAAATGCAAATTAAAAAAATATAAGGACTGAATTGTAATTTTTTGAAAGTTTTGAGGACAAAAATGTAAATAAAAATAAAATTGGTAAAACGACAAATTGAAAACAACGTAAAGTGAAACGAGTAAAAAACGACAAAACGGACTAAAACGAACAAATTACAAAATGAGGTATTTTAAAATACCTCTCTGCCCAAAATTTGAACAATGTGAAAAGACTAAAATGCCCCTGGGGGCAAAAACGACTCAAACTGACTCAGATGCAAATTAAGATGATTTTCGTACAAAATTGATTAATGACTCATGCAAACAAATTGAAAAGACACAGGGACAAATTGTAGGGACTAAAATGGGTTCCTTTGTAGGAAATGACCAAAATACCCTTTTGTATGATCTTATGCAAAAATTTAAAAGACAAAAACAGTAACGTATGCAGCTGAAGCACAGTGGTAAATTGCAGAGTAATACATAGTAAATTGAAAAAGTATTGGGAATAGAAAAGAAATTTGAACGAGTATTTTTAGGTCCAAAATGAGGGTATGACATACGCAAGGAACAGAGAAAATAAAGAAGGATCCCCTATCCCGTTACGTATCAGAGCACCTAGACTCGACTGCAGAAATCCTTACACGTCTGCACCTAATCTTGGTTACCTGCACTTGCCCACAAGGCGGCAATTCCAGCAGAAGGGGTGAGATTCACAAATAATTATATTAAACATGTAATTAAATAATCACAATCAACAATCAACGTAATTCAGCATATCACAGATAAACATCTAGCATATAAAGCATCAACTTAAACAACACATCATTTAGCATCGTCATAATCATCATCATAAACATCTTGGACGACTCGACTCGACAACATCACTTGACTATGCAACCCTAACGTCTTATATGCATGTGGTACCAATGCGGGGCATGAGCCCTCGTCGCTATGAGCATAAATATACTCCAAGGCATAAGCCTTCGTCGCTGGTGAGCAAAGCTCCAGGGCATAAGCCCTCGTCGCTAATGAGTAAGAACTCCAGGGCATAAGCCCCCATCATAGAATGAGTATGCATGAGACTCAATGCAATTTTAACTTAAACAAGTTAACATCATAAACGTCTTAATAAACATCTTAATCATCATGGACTGACACATGCAGCAACTATACATAAGTAAATAGCAACATGGCAGCAAGTACATCATACATATAGCATCCATAATGCAAGCATCGCAAGTAAATCAAACATTCATAACTTAATCAATTCGTATATCACACATAAGCTTCATAAAATCATCACAAACCATCTCAATCATCGTATATCATCGTTACAGATTATGTTAAACATCATTAAAAGTCTCTTAAGCTACCCCAAGGTCATCTCTCAAGGTCATATGCGACTACAGGTCGCAAACAGAACAGGTTCCAAGTTCTGACAGAACTCGCTATGGCGAGTGGGAATGCTCGCCTCGCGAGTATCTAAGGTCCTGCTCGCTATGGCGAGTTGGAGTGCTCGCCTCGCGAGCTCTAGGGGACTGCTCGCTATGGCGAGCTGGGTTGCTCGCCTCGCGAGCGATCTAGGTCTACTCGCCGCGGCGAGTTGCATAGCTCGCCTAGGCGAGCGATGAACAGACTGCTACGGGTTCTGCGAAAATATCATCAAAAGTTCCCAAATTCATCATCTTAAACGTCTAAACTCTCAGAAACATCAATGTTATGATTAATCTACGTTCTGTACTCATCCTACACCTCTGTTCTACAGCTTTATGGCCTAATTCATGATTTTTCTCAATTTTAACCTAATTCCAATTCTCACAACACTCAATCCTATGTTGTTAATCGAGATTAGATGAACTACAGATCAATATAATTAAGTGTTAGGCTCACCCTTACCTGATAAAAGCAGAAAATCGCAGCCCTCTATGCTCTCTTCTCACTTCACGTCCGTTTTCTCCCTTTTTCCAAAACTCTGGCAACGCGTATACTGACTTCTCTCGACCTAATTTTCCCTTTATATACTCCCAACAAATCTTATCTTATTTACTCTTTCTCCCACATAACTCTCTAAAATCCAAAACTAACCCACAACTAAATATTTTATTTTATTTTCAAATCTTATTTTATTAAACAATAAAATAAGTCACCACGTCGCATAAAATCATATTAAATCTTCATTCAACATCGCATAATATATTAATAAATATATAACAACTTCTCAAATAAATCAAATAATTAAATAATCAAAAATGGGCGTTACAACTCTCCCCAACTTAAAAGATTTTCGTCCTCGAAAATTACCTCAAGCAAACAACTCTGGATATGACTCCAGCATCTTACTCTCTAACTCCCACGTCAAGCTTTCGCCGGTCGCTCCCGACCAAACGACTCTAACAAGAGGTATGTCCTTGCCCCTCAGCGTCTTCGTCTTTCTGTCATCAATTCTCACAGGTAAGGTCTCAACCGTAAGGTTGTCCCTAACTTGCACATCATCACTCTGGATCACATGAGACGGATCCGGAACATACTTCCTCAGTTGCGACACATGGAACACGTCGTGCAAATTCGATAAATGTGGTGGCAATCCAATACGATAGGCCACCGCCCCAATCCTCTCCTGATATGGACCAATAAACTTCGGGGTTAACTTCTTTGACTTCAATGCACGACCAACACCGGTCATAGGAGTCACTCTCAGGAACACATGATCTCCCTCTTGGAACTCAAGGTCCTTTCTACGCTTGTCATGATAACTCTTTTGTCGACTCTGCGACGCTTTCATCTTCTCTTGGATCATTCTTACTTTCTCAGTAGTCTGCTGAACAATTTCCGGTCCTAACATCACATTTTCGCCTGACTCAAACCAACACAACGGAGTTCTGCATCTCCGACCATACAAAGCCTCAAAAGGTGCCATTCCGATACTCGAATGGTAACTGTTGTTGTACGTGAACTCTATCAACGGAAGATGACTATCCCAAGTTCCTCCTTGCTCAAGTACACACACCCTCAACAAATCTTCCAACGACTGAATCGTCCTTTCCGACTGACCATCTGTTTGCGGATGATAAGCTGAACTCAACCTCAACTGAGAACCTAAAGCCTCTTGCAAACTCTTCCAAAATCTAGAAGTAAATCTCGGGTCTCTATCTGATACGATGCTCGAAGGAACACCATGCAACTTCATAATCTCCTTGACATAAATCTCTGCCAACTGGGCAACAGGAAAAGTAATATTAATCGGTAGAAAATGAGCCGACTTCGTCAATCTATCAACAATCACCCAAATAGCGTCATTCCCTTTAGGAGTATTCGGCAAGCTCGTCACGAAATCCATGGATATACTATCCCATTTCCACTCTGGCACATCTAAAGGTACCATCATACCAGCAGGTTTCTGATGCTCAACCTTCGATTTCTGACAAATCAAACAAGAGTACACAAACTGTGCCACGTCTCGCTTCAAACCAGACCACCAAAACAGCTTCTTTAAATCATGATACATCTTCGTAGCTCCCGGATGAATACTCAAGCTACTTCTATGACTCTCTGCAAGAATCATCTTCTTCATTTCCTCATTATCAGGAATGCAAATCCTACCTCGAAATCTCAACACTCCTTGATCATCAACTCTAAAGTCACTATCCTCCGTCTGATTACTAGCAACCAACAAGTCCACAAACTTGACATCTTCTTTCTGCGCCTCTTTGATACTTTTCAAGAAATCGCTATCAATCTTCAGCATTCCCAGCTTTACACTCTGAGGTGTCCTTTCACAAACTATGCTCAAGTCTCTAAACTGTTCAAGCAACTCAAACTCCTTCACCATCATGGCAGACATATGCAAGGTCTTCCTACTCAAGGCATCTGCAACCACATTAGCTTTGCCCGGATGATAATTCAAGCCAAAGTCGTAATCTTTCAATAATTCGAGCCACCTACGTTGTCTCATATTCAATTCCTTCTGGTCAAATAAGTACTTCAAACTCTTGTGATCACTAAACACTTCAAACCTCGAACCATACAGGTAATGTCTCCATATTTTCAATACAAAGACCACAGCCGCCAACTCTAAGTCATGCGTCGGATAATTCTTCTCATGAATCCTCAATTGCCTTGAAGCATAAGCTACCACTTTACCATCTTGCATAAGCACACCACCTAAACCCAACTTGGACGCATCGCAATATACCACAAAAGGTTCATCGGGCTTCGGCAAAATCAAAACTGGAGCCGTCGTCAAACGTTTCTTTAACTCATTAAAACTGTTCTCACAATGAACATCCCACACAAAAGATTTACCTTTACACGTCAACTGCGTTAATGGAAGAGCCAACTTAGAAAATCCTTCTATAAATCTTCGATAATAACCAGCTAGACCCAAAAAGCTTCTAATCTCTGTAACCGACTTAGGAGTCTCCCATTGCGATACCGCTTCAACTTTAGACGGGTCAACCGCAATGCCATCGCCAGAAATAACGTGACCAACAAAACTTACTTCTTTCAACCAGAACTCACACTTAGACAACTTAGCAAAAAGCTTCTTCTCTTTCAATACTTGCAAGACGATCTTCAAATGCTCAGCATGTTCTTCTTCAGTCTTAGAGTAAACCAGAATATCATCGATGAATACCACAACAAAACGATCCAAATAAGCATGGAAGATTCTATTCATATACTCCATAAATACGCCAGGTGCGTTAGTAACACCGAAAGGCATCACCGTATACTCATAATGTCCATATCGCGTTCTAAACGCTGTCTTCTGCATATCCTCATCTTTCACTTTAATCTGATGATAACCCGATCTCAAATCTATCTTGCTAAACACACAAGCACCCACCAACTGATCCATCAAGTCGTCAATTCTCGGAAGTGGATACCTATTCTTTATCGTTACTTTATTCAACTGACGATAGTCGATGCACAACCTCATACTTCCATCTTTCTTCTTGACCAACAACACTAGAGCTCCCCACGGTGAAACACTTGGTCTCACGAACTTCTTATCAAGCAAATCCTCTAACTGCTTCTTCAGCTCCGCCAACTCAGAAGCTGACATACGATAAGGCGTCATAGACACAGGCTTCGTTCCAGGAACAAGATCGATCGTAAATTCAACTTCTCTTTCCGGAGGCACATCAGGAATCTCACCTGGGAAAACTTCAGGAAAATCACATACTACTTGTAGCTTATCAATCACTGCCTGATTCTCAATAGATAAGGACGCCATCAAAGAAAACATCATAATTCCATCGCGTTCCAACTGCTTCAACTGTTTAGTAGATAAGAATTCCGCCCCACTCTCTTCTTCGGGAGAAGAAAAATGCACCGTCTTGCTAAAACAATTAATCAGAACATGATTGTACTCTAACCAATTCATCCCCAAGATCACATCCATCCCAACCAACGGTAGACATACTAAATCAATCTCAAAATCACGACCAAACATAGACACAGGACATCTTAAACACACAAGGGAAGTATGTAACGCCCCATTTCTGTTTTATTATTTTTGGTTGGTGTTTGAAGTGTTTTTATTTTATATATATTTATATATATGATTGAAATGAATTATATGACCTTTTGGTGTGGTGTGTGTATTTAAATAATTAATTGTTATTTTACTATTTTTGGTTGATTTTAATATGTTTTATGTATTTTATATGAAATGTTGATTTATGTGATTTATTGGTGGTTGCCATTTTATTATATAATTAATTGTGCTATTTAATAAATGGGAGAAATATAATATTTATTTGAATTGTTAGGAGTTAATTAGAATTTATTGGTGTTTAGGAAGGGGGGTTATATTTTAATTATGAGAGTTAAGGAGGGAGTTAAGGGAAATAAGTGAAGGGTTAAAGAAATAGGAATAGAAGGTCAGAAACGTTTTCACGTAGAAACTAAGCTTTTGAGGAGAAAAACCTAGAGAAGGAGGGAGGAGCCAAGTGAAGAACCAGTTTTTGCCTGCTGTAGCTTTTGTTCATCTTAAATCAGGTAAGGGTGAGACTATCTTTCAATAGTAATGGATTGTACAACTTTGATTGTGAATTTAACATGAATTTGTAGAAAATTGTGATGGATTGATGAGAGTTTGATGTGTAAGACTGTAGAACGTGTTACAGAACCTAGATTACTCCTTAGGACGACATTGCAGATGAATTAGAAGTTAGATTGGAGAGATTGGAGACGTTTTGGTGAATTTAGGTCTGAACCCGTGTGGGTTCTGAGATCGCTCGCCGGTGGCGAGTGATCACTCGCCGTGGCGAGTAACCCTTGGTTGCTCGCGAGGCGAGCAGTATAGCTCGCCGTGGCGAGCTTGTCCCTTAAATTTAAGGTTTTTGCCAAACTTTAGATGGTTTTGAGTGCCCTTATATTTATAGAGATGACCTGTGAAGTTGGTTTAGCCAAATTGGATTTAGAGAGCTTAAAAATGAGGATTTTGGTGAAAAATGTCAAAAAGGCCGAAGCACCCAGTATTTCTCGCCTCCAGCTCGCCCCCAACTCGCCTTTGGCGAGTGAGCTGATGTGAGTACTCGCCTGTGGCGAGCGGATGCACTCGTCGTGGCGAGTTAGATGGTTCAGGATTGTTTGTTGTTTTGCGATCTGTTTCGCATGGGACTTGAGAGGGACCCTTGGGGTAGTGTTAGAGATGTTTTATACCCTTAGATGAGTTACGTAAAGATGATTGCTGATGGTTCTTTTATGTCGTGAATAATTGATGTATTGTTGAAATGTAAGTCATATCTCGTTTATGCATTTGTTGAGTTGTTGTTGTGTCGTCCAAGTTGAGAAGTGTGTCTTAAATGATTTAGGCACAGTTGTTGTTGTCACAGTAGCCGTTGTTGTCGTTGTTGGTTGTATGCTGATATACACCATTGAGTTCATTTTATACTCATATGCATCGTTGAGGGCTCATGCCCTGGAATGTTTATCATTCAACTGTTGAGGGCTCATGCCCTGGAATGCTAGTCATTCACCTGTTGAGGGCTTATGCCCTGGGATGCTTTAACCATCCAATTGTTGAGGGCTCATGCCCTGGAATGCTTGTCATTCAACGCGCGTAAAATGGTACCACATGCATATTGCATTTGTTGTTGTCGTCAGTGCATCGTCGTAGTCGTTGTTGGTGAGTCGTTGTCGTTGTTGTGGTTGTTGTTGTTAGTTGAGTTGAAGGTGATGTTGATGTTGTTGATTTATTATAAATGATGCTTATTGAATTGCTTTGTTGATGTTTAGGGTGTTAGATTCATTGATAAGTTATACTTCTATTATTTATTGTTTGAGAATCTCACCCCTTCTGTTGGAATTGCCGCCTTGTGGGCAAGTGCAGGTAATGAAGACTTGTAGGATGTCGGCTCAAGTGTCTAGGGCTCTGATACGTAACGGGATGGGTTATTGCTGTTTAATGCTTTCATTCCTTATGTATCGAATTTTTAAATAATGTTGTTGAACCTTAAGTATGTTGGATATCATTTTATTATTGAGGCCTTTGTGCCAGGATTTTGTTGAAGAAGATTTATTATGTTGAAGTTAAATAGTTTTATTTTCTATTTAATAAATTTTGAAAAGCAGTGTGACATGCCCGTTTGTTGATTACTCTGATTATATATTCTTTATTACGTTGTTTTGGGAAACGGGGTGTTACAAAGTAGTCACCGAACCCTTAGCTGGAGTTTCGACAACCATCTCCCCATTCATATCAGATACAACAAGATTCAACTTAGCAGCACAATCAAGAGCAACAAAACAATGTGTGGCACCAGTATCAATAATAGCAACTAATGGTATATTATCAAAATAACAAGTACCTCTGATCAAGCGATCCTCGCTTTCCGTCTGCGTACCAGTCAAAGCAAAAACTCTCCCAGTAGCCTGAGTCTTCTTAGGTTGTGTGCACTGGGACCCAGTGTGACCTTCCTCATTACAATTAAAGCATACGATATCACCACGTTTGCAATCCGCAGTAGTATGTCCCTTCTTGCCACAACGAAAACACCTCTTCACTTCTCCAGGACAAGCATTACTCTTATGGCCTTTCACGCCACAAGTATAGCAAACTATCTCAGCAGGAGCATCTTTCTTCACAGGTCTCCTCTCATCATTAACTCGCTGTTTGCCCTTATCTGCAGGAGCACTGTAGGGCTTATGACGACTTTGCTGCCCTTTTCCTTTCCTCTCATTAACCACCTTGTAATGAGCCTTAGTGTCCTCCTCGTAGATCCTGCAACTACTCACCAGCTCGGAAAAGATTCTAATCTTCTGATACCCAATAGCCCTCTTGATATCAGCACGCAATCCATTTTCAAACTTAATGCATTTAGAAAATTCAGCAGTCTCTGGGGTATAATGTGGGTAAAATTTTGCCAGCTCCACAAACTTTGCCGCATACTCTGTCACGGACATGTTCCCTTGCTTAAGCTCTAGGAACTCAATCTCTTTCTTGCCCCGAACATCCTCTGGAAAATATCTGTTGAGGAACTCTCTTCTGAAAATAGTCCAAGTAACCTCAGCACCACCTTGCTCCAAAACAGGTAGAAGACTAACCCTCCAGTCATCAGCTTCCTCAGCCAGCATGTGCGTACCAAAACGCACCTTCTGCACCTCCGTGCACTGCATCACTCGGAACACCCTCTCAATCTCCTTGAGCCAAGTCTGGGCTCCATCTGGGTCATATCTCCCCTTGAAGGTAGGAGGATGGTTTCTCAAGAAGGTCTCCAGCATGCGGACCTCCGCACTAGCACCAGCATGTGCATTCGGTTGCTGTCCCACCGCTTGAGCAACAGCTTCCAAGGCAGCAGCAATCGCAGCGTCGTTTCTTCCAGCCATCTTAATCCTCTACAAAGCAAACATAAGTTAGAATAATACAACAATAGTATTCTAACTCTACGACAACGTCACTCGACTCTCTACTTGGCCGGACGGACCAACCTGCTCTGATACCAATTGTAACACCCCGTTTTCCCAACATAAAAATTTCTTAAAAAAAGATAATCATGCATCAGAGTAAGCACATAAACAGGGCATCACATTTCTAAAAACATCTCATGTTAATGAATAAATAAACATTAAATCTTCATAAAATATTAATCATTATCGCAGCGGAATAATCATATGGAAAAGCATCTCAAAAGTCTTTGGCACATAGGCCTTAACAACGTCTTAATAAAATCTCCAGAATAACATAATCATATCAAATAACATAATAAGCAAGGAACAGAGAAAATAAAGAAGGATCCCCTATCCCGTTACGTATCAGAGCACCTAGACTCGACTGCAGAAATCCTTACACGTCTGCACCTAATCTTGGTTACCTGCACTTGCCCACAAGGCGGCAATTCCAACAGAAGGGGTGAGATTCATAAATAATTATATTAAACATGTAATTAAATAATCACAATCAACAATCAACGTAATTCAGCATATCACAGATAAACATCTAGCATATAAAGCATCAACTTAAACAACACATCATTTAGCATCGTCATAATCATCATCATAAACATCTTATTAAACATCTTGGACGACTCGACTCGACAACATCACTTGACTATGCAACCCTAACGTCTTATATGCATGTGGTACCAATCCGGGGCATGAGCCCTCGTCGCTATGAGCATAAATATACTCCAAGGCATAAGCCTTCGTCGCTGGTGAGCAAAGCTCCAGGGCATAAGCCCTCGTCGCTGATGAGTAAGAACTCCAGGGCATAAGCCCCCATCATAGAATGAGTATGCATGAGACTCAATGCAATTTTAACTTAAACAAGTTAACATCATAAACGTCTTAATAAACATCTTAATCATCATGGACTGACACATGCAGCAACTATACATAAGTAAATAGCAACATGGCAGCAAGTACATCATACATATAGCATCCATAATGCAAGCATCGCAAGTAAATCAAACATTCATAACTTAATCAATTCGTATATCACACATAAGCTTCATAAAATCATCACAAACCATCTCAATCATCGTATATCATCGTTACAGATTATGTTAAACATCATTAAAAGTCTCTTAAGCTACCCCAAGGTCATCTCTCAAGGTCATATGCGACTACAGGTCGCAAACAGAACAGGTTCCAAGTTCTGACAGAACTCGATATGGCGAGTGGGAATGCTCGCCTCGCGAGTATCTAAGGTCCTGCTCGCTATGGCGAGTTGGAGTGCTCGCCTCGCGAGCTCTAGGGGACTGCTCGCTATGGCGAGCTGGGTTGCTCGCCTCGCGAGCGATCTAGGTCTACTCGCCGCGGCGAGTTGCATAGCTCGCCTAGGCGAGCGATGAACAGACTGCTACGGGTTCTGCGAAAATCTCATCAAAAGTTCCCAAATTCATCATCTTAAACGTCTAAACTCTCAGAAACATCAATGTTATGATTAATCTACGTTCTGTACTCATCCTACACCTCTGTTCTACAGCTTTATGGCCTAATTCATGATTTTTCTCAATTTTAACCTAATTCCAATTCTCACAACACTCAATCCTATGTTGTTAATCGAGATTAGATGAACTACAGATCAATATAATTAAGTGTTAGGCTCACCCTTACTTGATAAAAGCAGAAAATCGCAGCCCTCTATGCTCTCTTCTCACTTCACGTCCGTTTTCTCCCTTTTTCCAAAACTCTGGCAACGCGTATACTGACTTCTCTCTTGACCTAATTTTCCCTTTATATACTCCCAACAAATCTTATTTTATTTACTCTTCTCCCACATAACTCTCTAAAATCCAAAACTAACCCACAACTAAATATTTTATTTTATTTTCAAATCTTATTTTATTAAACAATAAAATAAGTCACCACGTCGCATAAAATCATATTAAATCTTCATTCAACATCGCATAATATATTAATAAATATATAACAACTTCTCAAATAAATCAAATAATTAAATAATCAAAAATGGGCGTTACAGGTATCCACTTCCAAGAATTGATGACTTGATGGATCAGTTAGTGGGTGCATGTGTGTTTAGCAAGATTGACTTGAGATCGGGTTATCATCATATTAAGGTAAAGGATGAGGATATGCAGAAGACGGCGTTCAGGACGCGTTATGGACATTACGAGTATACCGTGATGCCTTTTGGTGTTACTCATGCACCTGGTGTGTTTATGGAATACATGAATAGAACTTTCCATGCTTACTTAGATCGCTTCGTGGTTGTGTTTATCGATGATATTTTAGTATACTCCAAGTCTGAAGAAGAACATGCTGAGCATCTGAAGATTGTTTTACAAGTGCTGAAAGAGAAGAAGCTATATGCTAAGTTGTCAAAGTGTGAATTCTGGTTGAATGAGGTGAGTTTTCTTGGCCATGTTATTTCTGGTAGTGGTATTGTTGTAGATCCGTCTAAAGTTGATGCATTATCACAATGGGAGACTCCTAATTCGTTTTCCAAGGTTAGAAGCTTTTTGGGTTTGGCAGGCTATTACCGCAGGTTTATAGAAGGATTTTCTAAGTTGGCACTTCTGTTAACCCAGTTGACGTGTAAAGGTAAAGCTTTTGTGTGGGATGTTCAATGTGAGAACAGTTTTAATGAATTGAAGAAGTTGTTGACGACGGCTCTAGTTTTGATATTACCAAAGTTCGATGAACCTTTTGTTGTGTATTGTGATGCGTCCAAGTTGGGCTTAGGTGGTGTGCTTATGCAGGATAATAAAGTGGTTTCTTATGCATCGAGACAATTGAGGATTCATGGACGAAATTATCCTACTCATGATCTTGAATTAGCTGCAGTGGTTTTTGTGCTTAAGATTTGGAGACATTACTTGTATGGTTCGAGATTTGAGGTGTTTAGTGATCACAAGAGTTTGAAGTATTTGTTTGACCAGAAGGAATTGAATATGAGGCAGCGAAGGTGGCTTGAATTGTTGAAAGATTATGATTTTGGGTTGAATTATCATCCATGCAAAGCTAATGTTGTCGCAGATGCCTTAAGTAGGAAGACTTTACATATGTCTGCTATGATGGTGAAGGAGTTTGAGTTGTTTGAACAATTTAGAGATTTGAGTTTAGTCTACGAATTGTCATCCCAGAGTGTAAAGCTAGGAATGCTGAAGATTGATAGTGAATTTCTGAAAAATATTAAAGAAGCACAGAAAGAGGATGTAAAGTTTGTAGATTTGTTTATTGGTGAGAATCAGACTGAATATAGTGACTTTAGAGTCGATGATTATGGAGTGTTACGATTCCGAGGTAGAATTTGTATTCCTAACAATGATAAGATGAAGAAGATGATTCTTGAAGAGAGTCACAAAAGTAGCTTGAGTATTCATCCGGGAGCTACCAAGATGTATCATGACTTAAAGAAGTTGTTTTGGTGGTCTGGGTTGAAACGTGATGTGGCACAGTTTGTATATTCATGTTTGATTTGCCAAAAGTCGAAAGTTGAGCATCAGACCTGCAAGATTGATGGCACCTTTAGATGTACCAGAGTGGAAATGGGATAGTATATCCATGGATTTTGTGACAAGTTCGCCGAATATTCCGAGAGGGAATGACGTTATTTGGGTGATTGTATACAGATTGACGAAATCGACTCATTTTATTCCGATTAACATCAGTTTTCCTGTGTCACAGTTGGCAGAGATTTACATTCACGAGATTGTGAAGCTACATGGTGTTCCGTCGAGCATTGTGTCAGATAGACATCCAAGGTTTACTTCTAGATTTTGGAAGAGTTTGCAAGAGGCTTTAGGTTCTAAGTTGAGGTTGAGTTCGGCGTATCATCCGCAGACATATGGTCAGTCGAAAAGGACGATTCAGTCGTTGGAAGATTTGTTGAGAGTTTGTGTACTTGAGCAAGGAAGAACTTGGGATAGTCATCTTCCGTTGATAGAGTTCACGTACAATAACAGTTATCATTCTAGTATTGGAATGGCACCATTTGAGGCTTTGTATGGTCGGAGGTGCAAGACTCCGTTGTGTTGGTTTGAGTCAGGTGAAAGTGTCGTTTTGGCACCAGATATTGTTCAACAAACTACTGAAAAGGTTCAGATGATTCAAGAAAAGATGAAAGCGTCGCAGAGTCGACAAAAGAGTTATCATGATAAGCGAAGGAAAGACCTGGAGTTTCCAGAACGAGATCATGTATTTTTAAGAGTCACTCATGTGACTGGTGTGGGGTGTGCATTGAAGTCAAAGAAGTTGACTCCGAGGGTTATTGGTCCGTATCAGATATCAGAAAGAATTGGAACGGTGGCGTATCGAGTGGGTTTACCACCGGATCTTTCGAATTTGCATGATGTGTTCCATGTGTCGCAACTTCGGAAGTATGTTTCGGATCCATCTCATGTGATCCAAAGAGATGATGTGCAAGTTAGAGATAACCTTACGGTTGAGACCTTACCGGTGAGGATTGAAGGTCGTGAAGTGAAGAAGTTGAGAGGCAAGGAGATACCTCTTGTGAAAGTCTTTTGGGAAGGAGCGGCTGGTGAAAGTTTAACGTGGGAGCTAGAGAGTAAGATGCTGGAGTCTTATCTAGAGTTGTTTGCATAAGGTACATTTTCGAGGACAAAATTTTTATAAGTTGGGGAGAGTTGTAACGCCCTCTTTAATTATTTGATTTATTTGTAGAGTTAGGAATATAATTATATGTTTTATGTGATGTGAAGAATTATGTGATGTGTTGTGGATTTATTAAGAGACTTATTTTATTATTTAATAGAATAAGATTTGAAAATAAAATAAATATTGAGATAAGGGGCTGTTTTGAGAATTTAGAGAGTTTAGAGGAATAAGAGTAAATAAGATAAGATAGATGAGCGGAGATAAATAGGAGAAATTAGGTTAGAATAGTTTTTACGTGAAACAGTTTTGGAAAAAGGGAGAAAACCAGAGTAGTTGTTGTTGCTGCATTTGTTGAGTCGTAGTTGTTGCATTTGTTGAGTAGTTGTTGTTGCATTGTTGAGTCGTTGTTGTTGCATTGTCGAATTGTTGTTGATGCATTATTGAATGAAGTTAAATAATGATTGTTGTTGGAATTATGTGAAGTATTCTAAATGATGAATTGTTGTTGTTTTGTATTAATTAATTCTTTACATGAATTGTTGCTTATTATTACTGAATGTGAAATCTTACCCCTTCTGTTTGAATGTTGCCTCTACGTGGGTAACGTGCAGATAACCAGGAGTAACCGCTGATGTGAGTTGATTCCTCGTGTCGTCTTAGGAGTCATGCTCTGATACGTAACGGGATGGGGATATTTATATGTTTTGTTTTCCTTGTTACGTATTTCTTATAAGTTGACGTTGAACCACTTTTGGAATTAGAATTTTATTACGTTGTTGATGTTGAGGCCTTAGTGTCAAGTACTGATTTTACATTGAATATTTTCAGCTGCGACATTATTTTTAATTATTGAAAACAGTTGTTTAAATAAATAGTGAATTTAACTCTATTTATATTTAATGATATTTTGAAGAACGAAATGTGACATCCTGTTTGCGATGAACTCTAATCTTTTATATACTATTTATATGTTGGGAAAACGGGGTGTTACAACATGTAACACCCCGTTTTCCCAGCATAAAAATTTCTCAAAATAATAATCAGAGTTTCACAACTTAAACGGAATGCTACATTTCTTAAAAATCACAATGGAATAAATAATAATTTATCCTTCAAAATATTTCAATCAAATCTTAAATCACTTCGCAGCGGAATTTATTTCAAAAATCTTAAAAACAACTTTGGCACGAAGGCCTCTACGTAAAATCTCATCAATTCTTTAATATCATGTTCATAAAATCTCATAGTTAAATACGTAAAGAATAGAAAACATAAGCAAAGTTCCCCATCCCGTTACGTATCAGAGCACTTAGACACGTGAGGAGTCCACTCACATCAACAGCTAGTCCTGGAAATCTGCACTTGCCCACAAGGCGGCAATTCCAACAGAAGGGGTGAGATTCACAAACAATATAATAAACAGATAATCCGACAATTAAGTTTAACAACAATTAACATATAAGCACGTCTCAAATATTTATCTCATAACATCTTAAGCAACATCAAGAATATCATCACTAAACATCTTAAACATCATCAAAGAATCATCATCACAAAACATCTTAATCATCATCAAAGAACATCATCACAAAACATCTTAAACATCATCAAAGAATATCATCACAAAACATCTTAAACAACTCGACTATGCAACTCTAACATCTTAAACATCTTATATGCATGTGGTACCAATCCAGGGCATAAGCCCTCGTCGCTTTGAGCATAAATATACTCCTAGGGCATAAGCCCTCGTCGCTAGTGAGCAAAAGCTCCAGGGCATAAGCCCTCGTCGCTGGTGAGTAAAAACTCTAGGGCATAAGCCCTCATCTCTGAATGAGTATGCATGAGACTCAATCACTTACGTCTTAGACATCACGACACTTCTCATATGACTCCAACATATTGGACAACATCTCACATCATAGACCGACTCATGCAGCTTTAATTAAATAATAACAGCAACATGGCAGCAAATCATCAATCATATAACAACATCAAAAATTCATCATTTAGGCATCACATATATTACAATATAGTTCACATAATGCACATATGATTCATAATCATTATCAACAACATCAAATCATCACATTAACTTTATAAGTATAGCACATTATGCACTCATCATTCATAATTCATAAGCAATAACATTCTTCAAAAGTAATCAAGTATGATTAAATAAGACATAAGCCAAATACTCATAAAACACCTCAACTAAATCCCTAATACCTAAGTTTGAAGTTTGGAAACCAACCCTAAGTCTTTGGACTAACTTGGGATTAGTTATGCTAAGTTTTCTTAAAGTTTTCTCAAGACCTACTTGGACTATTTTCATCATAACTCAAAATCTACAAATAATTTTCTAGTCACTCCAGAGCCATTAGAAAGCTAACTCAATTATCTACAACTTTTGTGTTTACATCAAGACCCATTTCGGAACAGAAATGTATGAAAAAGACACAAGAACGTGAAACAGAGAATGCTGTTTTTTCCAAGACCTACTTGGAGTGTTTTTATCATAACTCAAGATTCACAAAACATTTTTGAGTCACTCTGAAGCCATTAAAAATCTAACTCAATTATCTACAACTTTCGTGAAGATATCAAAAGCTAATTATGAACAGAAAAGTCCCATTTTTTATTTTAGTTTTTCGGTTACAGAAAATCGAAAAGAGAACGAGCCTGTTGACCCCTTTGTAGTATTTTAATCATATCTAGAGTTATAAAAGCTTAAATTGAGTCACTCCAAAGGCTAGTGAAAGCTAACATCTATATCTACAACTTTCATGAAGACACCTAAACCCAGTTCGGAACTTAAACTTGTCAAACTGAGACAACAAGTAACGTGTTTTGCACAGCGACAACAAAATCGCAGTTCAGTTGCGGTTTCGCCTTGGGGAAACCTTTTCTACTCCGTTTTCGATCCAATACCCTCAAAACATGACCTTAAACATCACCCTATGATTATCCTGTCATTAGAACATTAATTATTCATTAACCTACTAGATTATCCACTCTTTTTAAGACTAGAAACTCAATTCGAAACCTAAACTAGTTTTCCTTAATTCTCACCTTTCAACTTCATCTTTTAATTCATTCACCTTAACCTAGTTCTTAATTCTCTCAAAAACTCATCCATCCTTTGTTAATCATAATTGAATTGAATTACAGTTTAATATAATGAAAGCTAGGCTCACCCTTACCTTAATTTGGTCTCCTGAATCAAGCTGCGTTCTTCTTAGGTTTTTCTCCTCTCCTTCGCGCCTCCTCTCTTTTTCTCTAGGTTTCTTCAAAAGTTATATCACGTACTAAATAATTCTAACCCTAATTCTCTTCTTTATATTCTCTTACTCATCTTATCTTATTTCTACTCCTTCCCTCAAATTATCTAAAATTATGTAACAACCCATATTTAATTAAATATATTATATTATAAATCAAATAAGATAATACTAAAAATACATAAAAGTACACATCATCAAATATATATTATATTATATCATCATATCTTATTATTTCTAAAACAAATATATTTCTACACTAGATAATATATATATATATATATATATATATATATATATATATATATTTCTACACAAATAACAAATATATTTTCAAACCAAATAACGAATATATTTCTATAACAAATATATCTCTACATAACAAACATATTTCTATAACAAATAACACAATATATTTTTACACAAAATAACATATATATTTCTACACCAAATAACACATATATTTTTATAACAAATAACATAGTATTTCTACACCACATAACAAATATATTTTCACACCAATTAACATAATATCTCTTCACCAAATAACATATATATTATAATATAATATGCTACTAAAACACCAACATATAACACAAAAATAACACACATCACCATAAATCAAATAAATTATTTAAAAAGATTCTAAACTCAATCAAATAATTAAATAAATAAAATAGTTCAAAGCGGGCGTTACACACCAGGCTTCATATTTTGGAGAAGGATCTTCAAACTTTTTACAAAAGATATTTTCGTATAAGATCTTCATATTTTTGGCACAAATAAGCTCCAAATCACCTTTCTTTTGCTCCAAGACGCAATCTTTGAAATATTTGTTCCTGAAATAAAATAACTTGCAATAGAAGTAAAATTGTTCTAAAAAAGAAATAAAAACATATAAAATCTAAATAAAATAAAATCAAATATGATATAAAAAACACTAATTATTGACTCATCAAACTCCCTCATACTTGAATCTTTGCTTGCCCTCAAGCAAAAGGCATAACGTTAGCAGCAAAAACAAATTAATAACATATAACAATACAATTAAAACTCTTGTCTCCCTCCAAGGCTTTGTTCCAAACATGCACTAATCATAACTTCAAGTATTTCTCATGAACATATTCAACCCAACAATAAGTTTCATGTGAGTGTGTAGTCCAGCCCTTTTCTTGCTCTTGTGTAAGAGATATTATGAGGAAACAGGTTCTATCCTTAATAATAAACCAACCGAGAAAAGTTCTTTCTTCATTTCATATAAGAAACAAGGGAATTCTTTGGTCATTTTGATATATATATATATATATATATATATATATATATATATATATATATATATATATATAAGTGGGAAGTAAAAAGGTTACCCTCGATACACCATTGCATCTGAACATGTGTTGGTTGTAAGGTGACCATCTGCGCTTTAAGGAAAGCAATTATTTGCTTTATTTACTTTGGGTAATTTTATAATTAGATGCCATTTTTTTCTCATCATTTTTTTTTCTTTGACATTATTATTCCCCACACAAACTTATATTACTTTTACTCTAAAAACTTTTAAGGGTCAATTTACCACTAACGTTAGAACGTGCTCCTTAAAACACCTACCTACACACTTACTCAAGGACTGCAACTTTGTGCTTTTCTTTAAGAGAAATTTCACAATAAAACATGATGTTGGTATAACAAGAACACTTAAAACACAAGAAATCACTTTTATGTACAAAGGAACAACCAATTCAAGGAGACTTTAACAAAAAAAATTATGTCATAATTTACAATAAAAACAAGCTGCTTTACATGCCTTTCACACAAATCAAAACAAAAATTAAAATTCAAGGTAGTTTGAAAACACTACGACACTTAACATGACACTTTATTTGCTTCCCCACACTTGGGAGAAGCATTGTCCTCAATGATTTGAAAAAGAAAAGAAAAGAGAAGAGAAGATGAGATAAGAGAAGAGAAGAGAAGAGAAGAGATGAGAAAAAGGAAAAGAGAAAGCACGCTATTTATTGAGGTCCTTGAGGAGGACCTTGGAGGTTAAGATGTTGCATCATCCTTAATAACATGCGGTTGTTTTCTTCATGTATTTGATTGCCCCTTTGGACATCATTCCGCGGCCCGGAGATTTCAACACCTTGTCTTTGTTGCTTGGTGCTCATTCTTTGTATTTTGGTTTTCATCCATGTCCACCGTTTATCATCATAGTGCCCACCGACTTCTTGTTGATGGTGCAATTGTGAACCTTCCTCCTCTTCATCACCGTCATCATGTACCTGTGGGTTAGTACGAACATAAAGCAAATTTTCTACCACCTCCGGGTTAGTTATGACCGAATTAGGTAGAATAATCAATCAATGAGCTCTATTGATTTTCCAATCATATTGGTAATTGTGAGTCGGGCCATGAGTTCTAATAAAAGACATAGTGGTGTGGGTGTCTAAGTCTAGGCTATTGTTCCCCTCAATCTTATTGATCCCATACTCTTCACCCACTCCTGTCTTCCTAGTAATAAAGGTGATGATACCACCTACCACTATGTCACTTTTATCATCCGGTTTCTTGTTAGCAATATAAACAAGATAATCAAGCAAATAATATCAAGTTTTCACGTGGTCCTCTATACCTAATATATCCATAGCATTAACATCAGAGTACCGACAAGCATATATAGTTCTAGAGATAAGATATTTATACTTATTCTTTTGCTTGTCATCTTTAAAATTGATGCCATGGTTTCGAGTTGTTGCTTTCTTCCTCCCTGCACCTCTTCTTTCCTGAGGTCAGAAATAAACTAAAATAGGTAGTTTGTCGAAGAAGCAAAAGCAGCAAAAGGGCAATATGGGGGCGCCAGGCTTCATATTTTGGTAAAGGATCTTCAACCTATTCACAAAAGATATTTTTGTAAAAGATCTTCATATTTTTGGCACAAATAAGCTCCAAATCACCTTTCTTTTGCTCCAAGACGCAATCTTTGAAATATTTGTTCTTGAAATAAAATAACTTGCAATTGAAGTAAAATATATAAAATCTAAATAAAATAAACTCAAATATTATATAAAAAGCAATAATTATTGACTCATCAGCTATGAAAACGTTCTCAACCAGGGATGGCAATTGGACCCAGGCCCTATGGGTACCCGCAAAAAATACCCACAATGGGTAGGATCAAACCTCGCTTTCATAGGTTTGGGCACGGGTCCGGGTAATACCCACACATATTAATGGGTATGGGCACGGGTAAGGGTACTATAGTGCCTAGCCCCGCAACCCCGCATATACATATTTATATAATATCATAAATAATTTATTTCTTTTTGGTGCATAATTAATTAAATTATTTAGATATTTAAGCCAAAACCTAAACCTAAACTAAAAAAATTGCTTAATTCAATATCAGCTCCACCCTATCGGTGTACAATTTTTTAAGGATATTTTACATGTTTTTTATTTGACTAAATACTACGATTCATATTATTTTATAAGTTAATTTTAAAAAATTTGGGCCATAGTTTTATTTCAATAGTGATATTTTTATTGTTTTTTTATAGTTAAAGTGCGGGTAATGGGTACGGGTATGGGCACTTAGGTACCCATAGTGTAACACCCTCTTTAATTATTTAATTATTTTATAGAGTTTAGAGTCCACTTTGATGATTTATGTGATTTTATACGATTATGTGATGTGCTAATATTTTATTTAAAAACTTATTTTATTATTTACTAGAATAAGATTTGAAAATAATATAAATATTGAGATGTGGGGCTGTTTTGGAATTTAGAAGAGTTTACTGAAAATAGAGAAAATAAGATAAAGTGGATTGAGGAAAGATATAAGGAACAAACTAGGTTTAGAAAAGTTTTTAAGTGAAACTGCTTTTGGAGAAAAAGGGAGAAAACAAGAGAAGAGAGAACCAAGAGGGAGAGAGACCACCGATCATCAATACTAAGGTAAGGGTGGGGTTTCACTTCTCTAATTAAGGGCTTAATTCTTCATGTTTGATTAGTGGTTCATGAGAAAATAGGTAGAAATGAGTTTAGGGTTTAATTTGTGAATTCCCATGAAAACTGATGAATTGTGTGTTGTTACTGTTAATTTTAATGTATGGAATACTGCTTGATTATTCTGTAATGATTGGTGTCAGAATTGTTGAGAATGATAGAGTTTAGAAAGAATAGAGTTGTTGGTAAAAAGAATAATTGATGATGAATAGAGCTAATGAATTGGGCATGAATTGGAGTTGGATTGCTGTGTTTTGTGTTGTGTTAAGTTAGGTTATGTAAGAGTGAACTATAGGGTCAAGTTTGGTGAAAATCGGAGTTAAAACGAAGTTTTTGGGTGGAAAATGTCACTTTTCCCGAGAGCTGCACAGTGACGGCATCTCCTGTTTCATGTTCTTGTGCCTTTTTCACACGTTTCTGTTTTGAACTGGGTTTTGGTGTAAACATGAAAGTTGTAGATAATTGTGTTAGATTTTTAATGGCTTTGGTTTGACTTCAAAATCATTCTTAGAACTTAAGTTATGGTCAAAATACGACACGTAGGTCACAGTGAAATTTCAGTTTTTGTACCCGAATTTGAAATAAAAACTGGTATTGATCGGTACAGAATTGGCCTTAGTTGTAAACGAGAAAGTTGTAGATAGTTGAATTGTCTTTCCAATGGCGTTGGTTTGACACAAAACTACCTTGCGAATAATTTTATATGAATTTATGAAGTTATGTGACAAATTAAGAATATTATATCATGAGCTTACCTTTAATTGTATTAGGACTGTTAGGACTGAACTTGTTGTCAAGATGTCATAGGGTTATAGAAAAATCAATAAGTAGAAACTAGTATAGCTATAAACACGAGGATTTAATGTGCATTGTTTAGTGAAGTTAATTGATGATTTAGAGTTGGAATTATGTGACAGATTTATATATTGTGAAAGATGTTCATATGAAGTTGTAATGGTTATACTGGGTGATTATTGTTGATGTTGACTTGCTGCATATTATTTAATGGTGCTGCCTTGCTGTCGTGATTAGGATGTTAATGTTGGTCTAAGTTGTTTAAATTGTAAGATGTTGATCCAAATTATTGGAGTCATATGAGATGTCTAAGTTGTTTAAGTTGTAAGACGTTGAGTCCATGCATACTCATTTAAGTTGAGGGCTTGATGCCCTGTGTAACGCCCTCTTTAATTATTTAATTATTTTACTAGATGATGTGGTATATGTTTATATATTATATGGATTTTGATGATTATGTGACGTATTTGTGACGTTTATGTGACGTATTTGTGACGTTTATGTGACGTGTGACGCATTATTATTTTATTGTTTAATAAAATAATATTAGTGATGTTTATATGAATATTTATTGGTGAATAAATAGATTTGGTGGAAAAAGATAGAATTTTAAGAGATGGGGTTATATTTATAATTAAGAAGAGTTGTGTGGGTTAAGAGGAAATTAATTAAGTTGTGAGGGAGTATATAAGAGAAGTAGGTTAAGAAAGGAAGTTTTTGAGAACGCGTACAGGCAATTGAGAAAAGAGAAGAAGAACGGTTCAAGAGAGAAGAGAAGCTAGGCTGTGATTTCTGCAATTTTTCCAGGTAAGGGTGAGCCTAACTTCAGTAGTATTAATCTTGAATCATCTGTCTTGATTAGCTTAGGGTTTGGGGAAGAATTGAGGTGAGTTTTGAGAATTAGGGTTATGATGGATTTGATGAATTTGATGTGAGAATGTGTTGCATTGCTGTAGGAATGTGTTACAGAACCTAGATTATTCCCTAGGATGATATTGCTGATGAATTAGAAGCTTAATTGGAGAGAATTGGCAGGTTTTGGTGTGAATTGGACTGAACCCGTAGTGGTTCTGAGATCGCTCGCCTGTGGCGAGCAGATCACTCGCCGTGGCGAGTAACCCTTGGTTGCTCGCGAGGCGAGCAGTATAGCTCGCCGTGGCGAGCTTGACCCTTAAATTTAGGATTTTTGCCAAACTTTAGATGGTTTTGAGTGCCCTCATATTTATAGAGATGACCTGTGAAGTTGGTTTGGTCAAATTGGATTTAGAGAGCTTAAAAATGAGGATTTTGGTGAAAAAATGTCAAAAGGCCGAAGCACCCAGGATTTCTCGCCTCCAGCTCGCCCCCAACTCGCCTTTGGCGAGTAAGCTGATGTGAGTGCTCGCCTGTGGCGAGTTAGTTGGTTCAGGACTGTTTGTTGTTTTGCGAATCTGTTTCGCATAGGACTTTGAGAGGAGCCTTTTGGGTAGTGTTAGTGAGGTTTTATACCCTTTAATGTATTCTGTAAAGATGATAGCTGATGATTTACTTGAGTTGTTGATAAATGATATATTGATGTGTATAAGTGATGTATGTGTAAGATGATAAGTGAATGATGATAAATGTTGCAATGTATATGACTAATATGATGATGCTCTGCCATGTAATTATTATTAACTGCATGTGTCAGTCTTGAAAATGTAATGATGGTTTTGAGACGGTGTAATAAGTTGTTAAGCGACGAGTCCATGCATTTGCATATTTATGAGACGATGGAGCTTTATGCTCAAAGCGACGGTGGAGCATTTGCTCAAAGCGACGGTGAAGCATATTAATGCTATAATCATATGGTACCACATGCATGATGTTGAGACGTTAGGTGTTGCATTTAGTCGAGTCAATTGTGACATATATGAGATGATGTTTTGAGACGTTTATGCTTGATATGATGTTGTTATGATGTTGTGATGATGATGTTTAAGATGATGCTATGATGTGCTACAAAGTATATGTGATGAGTTGGATATATATGATTTGTTAATCTTGACTTATGATTTATATATTAATATTATTGTTGTGAATCTCACCCCTTCTGCTGGAATTGCCGCCTTGTGGGCAAGTGCAGGTACCCAGTCTTAGTTGCGATGATGCGAGGATTGTGTGAAGTTAGGGTTGCTCTGATATGTAACGGGATGGGGTCTTTTGTGGAGTCTATTCCTTTATGTATCGTGTTTGAATAAATGTTGACTTTTGTGATGTAGAAACTTTAATATTTTGAGACGTTTTTGATGGCTTTTAAGCCAAGACTATTTATGAGATGTGACTATTTGAATTCCGCTGCTTAATTGAATATTTTGTAATTTGATAAATTATTATCGCAGTGGTTTTTAAGATGAAATGTGACACTCCTTTTGAGAAGTACTCTGATTTTATATGATTTATTTAAAGAAATTTTTAAGACGGGAAATTGGGGTGTTACAATTGGTATCAGAGCAGGTCGGTCCGTCCGGCCAAGTAGAGAGTCGAGTGACGTTGTCTTAGAGTTAGAATAGTATTATTGTATTATTCTGACTTATGTTTGTTTCCAGAGAACTAGATGGCTGGTAGAAACGATGCTGCTCTTGCTGCTGCTTTGGAAGCAATGGCTAATGCTGTGGGTAATCAGAACAACGCTGGTGGTAATGACGGAACTAGAATGTTGGAGACCTTTCTGAGGAATCACCCGCCTACCTTCAAGGGGCGTTATGATCCTGATGGAGCTCAGACGTGGCTCAAGGAAGTTGAGGGAATTTTCAGGGTCATGCAATGTGACGATGCTCAGAAGGTGCGGTTTGGTACGCACATGCTAGCGGAGGAGGCCGACGATTGGTGGGTTAGTCTCCTACCTATTTTGGAGCAAGATGGAGCTGTGGTGACGTGGGTTGTTTTCACGAGGGAGTTCCTTAATAGATACTTTCCAGAAGATGTCCGTGGGAAGAAAGAGATAGAGTTCCTGGAGCTTAAGCAAGGGAACATGTCGGTGACCGAGTATGCGGCCAAATTTGTGGAGTTGGCTAAGTTCTATCCGCATTATGCACCCGAGACGGCTGAGTTTTCAAAATGCATCAAGTTTGAGAACGGGTTGCGCGCTGATATCAAGAGGGCTATCGGATATCAGAAGATTTGTGACTTTTCTGAGTTGGTGAGTAGCTGTCGGATATATGAGGAGGATACTAAGGCTCACTACAAGGTAGTGAACGATAGAAAAGCTAAGGGCCAGCAGAGTCGCCCTAAACCTTATGATGCCCCTAGAGATAAAGGGAAGCAAAGAGTAAATGATGAGAGGAGGCCCCAGAAGAAGACTGCTCCTGCTGAGATTACTTGTTACACTTGTGGCGAGAAAGGCCATAAGAGCAATGCATGTACTGTTGAGGTGAAGAGGTGTTACCGTTGTGGCCAAAAAGGGCATATTACTAGTGACTGCAAGTTTGATGATGTTGTGTGTTTCAACTGCAATGAGCAAGGACACATTGGTTCGCAGTGTAAGCAACCCAAGAAGACTAAGACTACTGGGAGAGTGTTTGCATTGACCGGCACTCAGACTGAGAATGATGATCGTTTGATCAGAGGTACTTGCTATATTAATAATACTCCTTTAGTTGCTATTATTGATACTGGTGCTACGCACAGTTTTGTTGCTTTTGATTGTGTTTCTGCCTTGGGTCTTGATGTTTCTGATATGAATGGAGAAATGGTTGTCGAGACTCCAGCTAAGGGTTCGGTGACTACTTCTCTCGTATGTTTGAATTGTCCTTTATCTATGTTTGGCCGTGACTTTGTGATGGATTTAGTGTGCCTACCTTTAAGTGGTATGGATGTGATTCTGGGTATGAACTGGCTAGAGTACAACCGAGTTCTTATCAACTGTTTTAGAAAGACGGTGCATTTTTCTTCTGTCGAAGAAGAGTGGGGCGCAGAGTTTCTATCTACTAAGCAGCTGAAGCAACTAGAACGTGATGGGATGTTGATGTTTTTGCTGATGGCTTCGTTATCTTTGGAGAACCAAGCTGTAATTGATGGGCTGCCTGTTGTGAAGGAATTTCCTGAAGTTTTCCCTGATGAGATTCCAGATGTGCCTCCGGAGAGAGAAGTTGAGTTCTCTATTGACCTTGTTCCTGGAACGAAGCCGGTGTCGATGGCACCTTATCGTATGTCTGCTTCCGAGTTAGTAGAGTTGAAGAAACAGTTGGAAGACTTGCTTGAGAAGAAGTTTGTGAGACCTAGTGTTTCACCGTGGGGAGCTCCAGTGTTACTTGTGAAGAAGAAAGACGGCAGTATGAGATTGTGCATTGATTACAGACAACTGAACAAAGTGACGATCAAGAATAGGTATCCACTTCCGAGGATTGACGACTTGATGGATCAGTTAGTGGGTGCAAAAGTATTTAGCAAGATTGACTTGAGGTCAGGTTACCATCAGATTAAGGTGAAGGATGAAGATATGCAGAAGACGGCCTTTAGGACGCGTTATGGACATTATGAGTATAAGGTGATGCCTTTCGGTGTTACTAATGCGCCTGGTGTGTTTATGGAATATATGAACAGAATTTTTCATGAGTACTTGGATCAATTTGTTGTGGTTTTTATTGATGATATTCTGATCTATTCTAAGACTGAAGCTGAGCATGCAGAGCATTTGAAGATTGTATTGCAAGTGTTGAAGGGAAAGAAGCTGTATGCTAAACTGTCTAAGTGCGATTTCTGGCTAAACGAAGTAAGTTTTCTTGGCCATGTTATTTCTGGTGAAGGTATTGCGGTTGACCCGTCTAAAGTTGAAGCGGTATCGCAATGGGAGACTCCTAAGTCGGTTACGGAGATTAGAAGCTTTTTGGGACTAGCTGGTTATTACAGGAGGTTTATAGAAGGATTTTCTAAATTGGCTCTTCCGTTAACGCAGTTGACGTGTAAGGGTAAGTCGTTTGTATGGGATGTGCATTGTGAGAATAGTTTCAATGAATTGAAGAAGCGCCTGACGACGGCTCCAGTTTTGATTTTGCCGAAGCCCGATGAACCTTTTGTGGTATATTGCGATGCGTCCAAGTTGGGTTTAGGAGGTGTGCTTATGCAAGAAGGTAAGGTAGTGGCCTATGCTTCAAGACAATTGAGAATTCATGAGAGGAATTACCCGACGCATGACTTAGAGTTGGCAGCAGTGGTCTTCGCATTGAAGATATGGAGACATTACTTGTATGGTTCAAGGTTTGAAGTATTCAGTGATCATAAGAGTTTGAGATATTTATTTGATCAGAAGGAGTTGAATATGAGGCAGAGAAGGTGGCTTGAGTTATTGAAGGATTATGATTTTGGTTTGAATTACCATCCTGGTAAAGCAAATGTGGTTGCAGACGCCCTGAGTAGGAAAACGGTGCATATGTCCGCGTTGATGGTGAAAGAATTTGAATTGTTGGAACAATTTAGAGACTTGAGTTTGGTGTGTGAGAGAACACCTCAGAGCATAAAACTGGGAATGTTGAGAATTGATAATGATTTCCTGAAGTTTATCAAAGAGGCACAAAAAGAAGATGTCAAGTTTGTAGACCTGTTGATTGCTGATAATGAGACTGTGGATGGTGACTTTAAAGTCGATGATCAAGGAGTGTTGAGATTCCGAGGTAGGATTTGCATTCCTGACAATGAAGAGATTAAGAAGATGATTCTTGAGGAGAGTCATAGAAGTAGCTTGAGCATTCACCCGGGAGCTACGAAGATGTATCATGACTTAAAGAGGCTGTTTTGGTGGTCTGGTTTGAAACGCGATGTGGCACAATTTGTGTATTCTTGCTTGGTTTGTCAAAAGTCGAAGATTGAGCATCAGAAGCCGACTGGTATGATGGTACCTTTAGATGTGCCAGAGTGGAAATGGGATAGTATATCCATGGATTTTGTGACGAGTTTGCCCAATACTCCTAAAGGGAATGATGCTATTTGGGTAATTGTTGATAGGTTGACGAAGTCTGCTCACTTTCTACCGATTAACATTACCTTTCCTGTAGCTCAGTTGGCGGAGATTTATGTTAGAGAGATAGTTAAGCTGCATGGTGTTCCTTCGAGCATCGTATCTGATAGAGATCCAAGATTTACTTCTAGATTTTGGAAGAGTTTACAAGAGGCGTTAGGATCTCAGTTGAGGTTGAGTTCGGCTTATCATCCGCAAACAGATGGTCAGTCGGAGAGGACGATTCAGTCGTTGGAGGACTTGTTGAGGGTTTGTGTACTTGAGCAGGGAGGGACTTGGGATAGTCATCTTCCATTGATAGAGTTCACGTACAACAACAGTTACCATTCAAGTATTGGAATGGCGCCGTTTGAGGCTTTGTATGGTCGGAGATGCAGGACTCCGTTGTGCTGGTTTGAATCGGGTGAAAGAGTGGTCTTAGGACCAGAGATCGTTCAACAGACTACTGAGAAGGTGAGAATGATCCAAGAAAAGATGAAAGCATCGCAGAGTCGACAAAAGAGTTATCATGATAAGCGTAGAAAGGACCTTGAGTTCCAAGAGGGGGATCATGTGTTCCTGAGAGTGACTCCTTTGACGGGTGTTGGACGTGCTTTGAAATCGAAGAAGTTGACTCCGAGGTTTATTGGACCGTATCAGATTTCAGAGAGGATTGGGCCGGTGGCGTATCGTGTTGGATTACCACCGCACTTGTCGAATTTGCATGATGTTTTTCATGTATCTCAGCTGAGGAAGTATGTTCCGGATCCGTCTCATGTGATCCAAAGCGATGATGTGCAAGTTAGGGACAACCTTACGGTTGAGACCTTACCCGTGAGGATTGATGATCGTAAGACAAAGACGTTGAGAGGCAAGGAGATACCTCTTGTGAGAGTTGTTTGGGACGGAGCGACGGGTGAAAGCTTGACTTGGGAGCTAGAAAGTAAGATGCTGGAATCCTATCCAGAGTTGTTTGAGCGAGGTAAATTTTCGAGGACGAAAATCCTTTAAGAGGGGGAGAGTTGTAACGCCCTCTTTAATTATTTAATTATTTTACTAGATGATGTGGTATATGTTTATATATTATATGGATTTTGATGATTATGTGACGTATTTGTGACGTTTATGTGACGTATTTGTGACGTTTATGTGACGTATTTGTGACGTGTGACGCATTATTATTTTATTGTTTAATAAAATAATATTAGTGATGTTTATATGAATATTTATTGGTGAATAAATAGATTTGGTGGAAAAAGATAGAATTTTAAGAGATGGGGTTATATTTATAATTAAGAAGAGTTGTGTGGGTTAAGAGGAAATTAATTAAGTTGTGAGGGAGTATATAAGAGAAGTAGGTTAATAAAGGAAGTTTTTGAGAACGCGTACAGGCAATTGAGAAAAGAGAAGAAGAACGGTTCAAGAGAGAAGAGAAGCTAGGCTGTGATTTCTGCAATTTTTCCAGGTAAGGGTGAGCCTAACTTCAGTAGTATTAATCTTGAATCATCTGTCTTGATTAGCTTAGGGTTTGGGGAAGAATTGAGGTGAGTTTTGAGAATTAGGGTTATGATGGATTTGATGAATTTGACGTGAGAATGTGTTGCATTGCTGTAGGAATGTGTTACAGAACCTAGATTATTCCCTAGGATGATATTGCTGATGAATTAGAAGCTTAATTGGAGAGAATTGGCAGGTTTTGGTGTGAATTGGACTGAACCCGTAGTGGTTCTGAGATCGCTCGCCTGTGCCGAGCAGATCACTCGCCGTGGCGAGTAACCCTTGGTTGCTCGCGAGGCGAGCAGTATAGCTCGCCGTGGCGAGCTTGACCCTTAAATTTAGGATTTTTGCCAAACTTTAGATGGTTTTGAGTGCCCTCATATTTATAGAGATGACCTGTGAAGTTGGTTTGGTCAAATTGGATTTAGAGAGCTTAAAAATGAGGATTTTGGTGAAAAAATGTCAAAAGGCCGAAGCACCCAGGATTTCTCGCCTCCAGCTCGCCCCCAACTCGCCTTTGGCGAGTAAGCTGATGTGAGTGCTCGCCTGTGGCGAGCAAATGTACTCGCCGTGGCGAGTTAGTTGGTTCAGGACTGTTTGTTGTTTTGCGAATCTGTTTCGCATAGGACTTTGAGAGGAGCCTTTTGGGTAGTGTTAGTGAGGTTTTATACCCTTTAATGTATTCTGTAAAGATGATAGCTGATGATTTACTTGAGTTGTTGATAAATGATATATTGATGTGTATAAGTGATGTATGTGTAAGATGATAAGTGAATGATGATAAATGTTGCAATGTATATGACTAATATGATGATGCTCTGCCATGTAATTATTATTAACTGCATGTGTCAGTCTTGAAAATGTAATGATGGTTTTGAGACGGTGTAATAAGTTGTTAAGCGACGAGTCCATGCATTTGCATATTTATGAGACGATGGAGCTTTATGCTCAAAGCGACGGTGGAGCATTTGCTCAAAGCGACGGTGAAGCATATTAATGCTATAATCATATGGTACCACATGCATGATGTTGAGACGTTAGGTGTTGCATTTAGTCGAGTCAATTGTGACATATATGAGATGATGTTTTGAGACGTTTATGCTTGATATGATGTTGTTATGATGTTGTGATGATGATGTTTAAGATGATGCTATGATGTGCTACAAAGTATATGTGATGAGTTGGATATATATGATTTGTTAATCTTGACTTATGATTTATATATTAATATTATTGTTGTGAATCTCACCCCTTCTGCTGGAATTGCCGCCTTGTGGGCAAGTGCAGGTACCCAGTCTTAGTTGTGATGATGCGAGGATTGTGTGAAGTTAGGGTTGCTCTGATATGTAACGGGATGGGGTCTTTTGTGGAGTCTATTCCTTTATGTATCGTGTTTGAATAAATGTTGACTTTTGTGATGTAGAAACTTTAATATTTTGAGACGTTTTTGATGGCTTTTAAGCCAAGACTATTTATGAGATGTGACTATTTGAATTCCGCTGCTTAATTGAATATTTTGTAATTTGATAAATTATTATCGCAGTGGTTTTTAAGATGAAATGTGACACTCCTTTTGAGAAGTACTCTGATTTTATATGATTTATTTAAAGAAATTTTTAAGACGGGAAATTGGGGTGTTACACCCTGTAATGTATATTTATACATATTATGTTGAGGGCTTGATGCCCTGTAAGTTGAGGGCTTGATGCCCTGTGAGCCTATTTACGCTTATACGTTGAGGGCTTGATGCCCTGGTTGGTACCACTTGCATGATTAAGAGGTCGTAGTTGCATTTTGTCGAGATGGTCTAAGATGAATAAGAAGTCTAAGTTGCATTGTTCAGTTGAAGTTGTGTCGTTGTTATTTAACCTTGAGTTGTTGATGAAACTTTATATGAAGGACTATTATTAGTTAATGACGATGTCTATGATGATAAGTGAAGTAGTAAATGAAAAATTATGTGAGATAACATTATTAAATGAAGCTGAATTAAGTTGTTAAATGCATTTTATTTGTATTATATGCTTATTTTTATTGAATGTGAAATCTCACCCCTTCTGTTGGAATTGTCGCCTTGTGGGCAAGTGCAGGTAACCAAGATTAGGTGCAGTCGTGTGAGGCTTTCCTCGGTTGTGTCTAGGTGCTCTGATACGTAACGGGATGGGGAACCTTTGATTATGTTTTCTCTGTTCCTTGCGTATTCTTTTATTTTGACTTTCATGATTATGATTATGTTGAGAATTTTCTGAGACGTTGATGAGGCCTGCTTGCCAGAAACTTTTGTGATGATTTTAATGATTTCCGCTGCAATGTTTGCATATTTTTAAATGACTATTTTCCTGAAGGAATAAATTATTATTTATCCATTACTTGAGATGTTTTAAAGAATGTGACGCTCCGTTATGTGTTCACTCTGATTATTTATTTTAAAGAAATTTTTATGCTGGGAAAACGGGGTGTTACACATAGGGTATGGGGAAGGGCACTAAAGTTGTTGCCCACGAGGATATGGGCACGAATATTTTTTACAAATGCGGGTATGGGATGGGCACTGTAGTACCCTACCCATTGGGTACCCATTGCCATCCCTAAATCTCAACACGGTATGAAACAAAGCACATAAAACAAACTCGAAAAAATAAGTAATACTGCATAAAACAAAGCGTATAATAAGCAAACTCGAAAAAAGAGCAAACAAAAAGAGCCTCTTTCATTAAAAGTATCAATTCATGACAAGAGGTGTCGCGGCAACAGAGTTACAAAATTAAAACAAAAATAAAAAAGAGAACAATATTGGATGCCTCTTTCTTGGTCCATGAGCTAAAATGCCAGGGAAGAAGGTGGCTTATGCTCATCCTGGTCGATGTTGAACTTTGAGTGGTCAATCTTGATGGGAGGATATAACTCCTCTTGGTCTAGCGCATCTTGGGAGGTCTCTTCCAAACCTTGAAAGCCAACGTCCAACGCCTTATTAAACTTTCGCTTATAAAGGGTCGCCTCGCCCTAAGCAGCAACCTTTTCAGCCAAGCTGTTTCCAAAGGAGTACGGAGAGATGCCTCCCCTGCTGGAACTTTGGCCATTTTATTAAGCGCCTAAAGGCTATGTGTAAGACCTTTGTTCGCTTCCCCCACGGACGTCACTTCATCCTCTAGTTTGGCGTCCTTCAGGTTAGCATCCTTGAGCTACAAGTCTGATGACAAGTTATCTTATGTTATTCTTAGCATGTTTTTCAGTTATTTTCTGTAGTATTTAGTAGTAAAAAGGAGGAGTATTAGAAAAATTGGCTATGATTTTGGGACTTTGGTAATGTTTTCTATATTTGAGTATGTAATTCTAGTTTTCCAGAAACATAGCAATTTGACGGGGTTTTTGAAGTAATTCACAAATAAATCATGCAAATCGGCAAATCAAGAACATTTGAAAAATTGAGAAGATTCAAAGAAACAAAGAGTGAAGATTCAATAGGCCTCAAAAGACTTACAAATGGGAGGAATTATGTTCCCAAGTCCTCAGGCAAGTTATTTGAAGACGAAGACCTAAAACGACAGAAAATCGGAGAATTTGGGCCCAGCAAGAGATGTCATGCGCGTAGCACATGGCAAATGTGCCTAGCACATGAACGATGTGCCTAGAACATGGGATAAGCATTCATGCGCCTAGGGCATGGTTTTCCCCATCTCTCATGTTAGGCACAAGCGTCTTTTCCTGCTTTTATTTTGGGTAAAGCCCGCACTTTTAGCCCAAACCGAGGTACAAACTCTCACTATAAATACCAGCCTTCCTCATTTTGAATTCTCATTAAAAGCTGTGGCAGTTCAAGAGGAAGGAAACTTTGGAGTCTCGGGAGAGTTTCAATCTTCTCCTTGATTTTCTAGCTTATGTTTTTATCTTTAGTAATTTGTTTGTAGTTACCATGTGTAACTAAATCTTTTTAGGTTAGAGTTCTAAGATGAACTTCTGTATATTTTTGGATAGTTATTTAATTTAATATGTCGTTTATTTAAGTTTTATTAGGAAATAGTTTACTTTGTGATAGGGGCAACCCTAGATTAGATACTTAGTTTGTGACAGGGCCTAATATTGCTATCACTAATTGGATGCTTATATCTTGATATTTATATCCTTTTACTGATAACTATCTATCTAGGAAGTAAGTGATTATTAACTAGCCAAAGATGTCATAAGAATTGTTAACCCTAGACGTAGGTACTTAGTGACTAAAAACTATTGAGTCGGGTGGTGCCCTACCAAACCTAGGAATTAACTGGTTAGTAATTAGGGAAACAAGTCCCTAGCTGAAGCAAGTAAGTCGTAACCTAATAGAACCATTCTCTTGAAACCCTTAGTAAGATAGACGTAGATTAGGGTTGCCCGTTTGTAGAACTATTAAGAACGTAGAGAGAGTGTGCTATGAGTGTCCTAAGATTCATAGATGGAAAGACCTAGGGGAACATTGACCTTCATTGCCTTGGGAAACACTAGAAAGCCCATATAAATTTTATGTTTCAATTACATTTGAATTAGCAAGATCCGACACGTAAGGATCACCGTGTGATCACCAGGTGCAGTTAGTCATCGGAGGGATAGACCAAAGTAGGTTAGTTACTTAATATCCAACAATATATATATACAGAGGGGATTCGAAAAATCCTAACCGTTGCTTACTTTTCTGCAACCAAAAATAGGTAACTTGCTCTGTTGCAAACAGATAAAAATTGCAAGACTTTTTAACCTTTATTTTTATACCGTCAACTTACGACAATCCCTGTGGATATGATACTCTACTTATCACTTTATTACTTGGCAAACAATTCGGTACACTTGTCTAATCCGCACATCAGAGTCCCTTAGGTAACACCCCATTTTCCCAACATATAAATCACATATTATAAATCAAATTTTATCGCAAACAGGATGTCACATTTCATTCTTCAAAATATCATTAAATATAAATAGAGTTAAAATCCACTATTCATTTAAACAACTTCCTTCAATAATTTAAAATAATGTCGCAGCGGAAAATGTTCAATGTTTTAAATAGAAACTCGGCACTAAGGCCTCAACATCAGCAACATAATAAAGTTTCAATTCCAAAAGTGGTTCAACATCAACTTAAAAAGAAATACGTAACAAGGAAAGCAAAACATATAAATATCCCCATCCCGTTACGTATCAGAGCATGACTCCTATGACGACACGAGGAATCAACTCACATCAGTGGTTACTCCTGGTTATCTGCACGTTACCCACGTAGAGGCAACATTCAAACAGAAGGGGTGAGATTTCACATTCAATAATAATAAGAAACAATTCATGTAAAGAATTAATCAATACAAAACAACAACAATTCAACATTAAGAATACTTCACATAATTCCAACTACAATCATCATTTAACTTCATTCAATAATGCATCAACAACAACATCAACAATGCAACAACAACGACTCAACAATGCAACGACTACTCAACAAATGCAGCAACAACGACTCAACAAATGCAGCAATAACAACTACTCAACAATGCAACAACGACGTAATTATACATGTGGTACCAACAGAGCTACAACTCCCTTCACTAAAGTCATAATTTGACTTGTCAGGCTACAACCCCCTTCGCTTAAGAATAACAGAGCTACAGCTTCATTCGCTAAAGTCATAATTCGACTTGTCAGGCTACAACCCCCTTCACTTAAGAAACAACAGAGCTACAGCTCCCTTCGTTAAAGTCATATTCGACTTGACAGGCTACAACCCCCTTCGCTTGACAATGCTTATGCAATGATACAACTTAAATGCAACGGTTGTAACATCATATAAACATATTAAATCAACCACAAAAGATTTGCACATCAGTAAATCACTCATCCTTATAAAACACATCTTTATAATCTTTAAATCATACATCTTCAAATATCACATCATCAAATAATTCACAGATTACACTTCATTAAATAATTCATCAAATAATTCGTTCAGCACACATCATCAAATAATATAATTTATATCACACATAGTGAAATAACACATCAATACACATCTAAAAATAGTAGGAATAATCTCATTATAACAAATTCTTCATTTTACATATATACACAAATTTTATCAACCTCGGCAGTACCTATAAAACCACTGGAAAGATAAATCAGTTATCAACAAATTTCATGTTTATGTCAAAGTCCAACTCAAAACAGAAACGTGCGAAAAAGACACAAGAACGCGAAACAGGCAATCTTTCAATAAACAGTTCGCTAGGCGAGCTCAATTACTCGTTGTGGCGAGCGACGACGTCTACTCGCTAGGCGGGGAAAACACTCGTTGTGGCGAGTTGGGATCTACTCGTCAAGCGACTAAAAACACTCGTTGTGGCGAGTTGGGAACTACTCGCCAGGCGACTAAGAACACTCGCTGGGCGAGCGATGACTTCTACTCGCTAGGCGAGGTTGAGCACTCGTCGTGGCGAGCAATGATAGATAGGTCTGCGAATAGACCTCTGTTCTCGCTCCAAAACGCTAATTTTGACAACCCCAAACCTCAAAATTGATAGGAAACATTACCTACTGTTATTCTACAACCTAGACATCACTTCCTTACATTAATTCATAGAAATTCCTACACTTTTAACAAGTTTTATTGATTTTAGACCTAATTCCTATAATCTCGAAACTCAACAACAACAATAACAACAACAACATGATTAGACCCTTTACAAAATCATATGCTTAAGATTATAGAAGGTTAGTCCCACCCTTACCTTAGGTTTGTTGAATTCTGAAATCTACAAGCTTTTCTTCTCTGACTTCTCACGTTCTCTTTTTCTCCCAAAAACTGTTTTTACGTGTTCTGACTTTCTATTCCTCACTTCTCCTACTCTTAACCTAATCAATTCTCCTTATTCCCAAAACTGCCCTTACTGCCTCATTATTCTATTTTAATTTTATTCTTTCACTAGTAATATTTTTATAACTACTAATATTACTAACACATAACACAAAAACCCACACACCGCAATTATTCAAATAAATATACAAAAAGACACTAAACTCGAAAAATAAATAAATAATAAAATAGGGCGTTACACCTCACGGAAACAACGTTTTCAAAAGAAGATATCCTAAAGGTGCCCTCCTTAGTCCACTTTTCATTTCAATATCCTCTAATGTGTAAGAAATTCGACGATTACACAAAAGTTTAAATGAAAATCAGCATCTACCTTCTCAGTTTCTCAAGAGGAGAACACCAACTCTTGGAACCGCTGGAAGAGTACAAGAGAAGGATTTGGAGTGGGAGAGAGCCAAAGCGATAGTAGAAATGAGAAGATGGGGACATAGCTAATGGGCTTTCACCATTGTTCGAGAGAAAAATTAAAACGAAAGAAAATCATGGGCAAAGAGAGAGTCGGTTAGCGTTCCCGTTTCCAATTCTTAATTATACTATTAAATTAAATCATTTTTTTTAATTAAAAAATGTGTCATATTTTTATTGGATGGGTGTAAGAATGACGTGTTGGATAATAGTTAAAAAAAATAATTGTGAGAAGGTACCTTTTTCCATTTGGTGTTGTTTATAGAAGTTGGTCATTAGTGTTGGGTAGGTTCACCATTTTTTAAATATATACTAATATATATTTTTGTTTTTCGGTTTACCATGTCTAAAGGTTTTTATTTTTTACTTTATTTAAGTAATGTCTAAAGGTATTCGTAAGAACCGTAGTAAGTAACACTGAAACATAGATGACTCTACGTGCAAATCATGATTTTATCACTATGGCATTGTGCTTTTAGAGTTCTTCTGATTCATGTTTCATCCATCACAATGTGTAGTTATAAGTTCAAAAATACACCACCACACTTGTTTTGATGAAGAAAAAAAAAAGTTTTATGTTGCTAGTATTTGTGTAGTCGTTACAATTTCCTGGACAGAACAGACATGTGTCATAAATAATTCCACCACACATATATATTATTAAGATTACAAACAATCTCAACGAGCGGCGAACAGTATCAAATTCTAAATGAATGCATATTTTCTGAATATCCATGCATTGCATGTTTATTCGATTGTTTAAGAAATATATTACTTTCCTAAAAAAAATAATATATATATTACTATTCCTTTCAAATTAACTTAGTCAAAGCCATTTTAAAGTTTTTAAAATAATAATTAACTTGATAAGGTGTCCAAAGCACGCACAAGAAGATTCCTAATGATTAAGGCCGTCCTCGTTAAAAATTCTTATTGGTATGAAATCCCCTTCAGTTATTAATTTTCTTCTTTTCCATATGAATGACATGTATCATAAAATTAACAGGGCTTTTGTTAAAGAATCATATATATATATATATATATATATATATATATATATATATATATATATATAGTAGTAATATATTGAAAGTTGTGTAATAAACTCTTTAGAAAGAAAAAACACTCCAATTCAATTTTTTTTATTAATTAACAAGAGTCTTTAATGTTTTAAAGAAATTTGTTAACTGTCTTTATAAACTTAACTCAATTGATAGTAACAATACATAATATAAGCATGGTTTAGAGGTCAAACCAGTTATCGCAAATGATTAGATATTCTGTTTACTAGCTATAATTTAGGTTTAACTACCTCTTCATTAAGGTTATCGCAAATGATTGGATATTTTGTTCACTAGCTATAATTTACGTTTAACTTTACAGTTTGGAATTTTTCAGCCAATAGTTTATTCATAGGTTTCATTATAAATCATTTTTATTTCACAATTCCTTATAAATCATGTCTCTCTTTTTTTTTTTCAAAATCATAAATCTTTTGTTAAATTGAGGTTAGTGGTTTTCTTAGTATTGCACATGCCTATAGTTTACTTTTTGGTTATACTACGAACAATTACTCATAGGATTTTACTTTAAAAATTTTAAAACAAAATTTTATTTTAAAATATAAGTCGAACATTTTTCAATGTATTAATATTGTATATATAAAGATTGTGTTGTCCACATGTCCTAGAAAAATAACAAAATTGGTAGATTGAGCGCTGTGTTTGAAATTTGAGTTTTGACTAGTATGAATTTTCAAAAATTATTGTAATTTTGTTCACCTACTACCACACAAAAAAGGCACGTGTATCTTTTTTTGTTAATGTTAATAAAAATTTGCTACAATGAAACAACTAACGTTTGAACCAAATCTTATAATTTTGCATCCCAACAACTATGGAAATTGAATTGTTTAAATAACTAAACGAGTGTCTTTATTTTAACACCTACATAAGTCTCCAGAAATGGATGTTTCAAAATAATGCCAACAAACGTAGTACACCTCTATTGTGAACATTGAGCATAATTATGGCTAAATACATCACGGGGTTTGAAGTTATTTGCTTGGAACAATTCAGTATTTTACTCTCTAGCTCAAAACGCAATTCACACTACAAGAAAATCTAAGATTTGCTACCGTGACTATGCTAGGAAACGTATCTGCAGTAAATATCAAGATAATTAACTACCATTTGATTAAAATTAGTTCTATTTTCATTTCTTTTAAACAAATTTATTTATTTATAAAGAAATCCATTTTGTTAAAAAAAAAAAAAAAACCATTCTCTCTGAAACGTACACTACGGCAAAACGCTCTTCATTCCCGATCTCAATCTTGGCCTCTCCGATCACCACCACCGCCTCTCCGATCACCGCAACCGCCTCTCCGATCACCACCACCGCCACTCTGTTCACCAGCGGATCTCCGAACATCACCGCCTCTCCGATCACCACCGGATCTCCGAACACCACTCTTCATCTATCAAAGTTGATGCTCGATTCGGCGAGTTTATCCTGTGATGGTGTGTTTAAACAGCTTATCTAGGGCGGAGTTTCCCCGGACGATCTTTATAACACAGTCTGCAAACAGGTCCATTTTTTGGTCTTTTCATGTCTATCTACATATGTATGGTAGAAAATGATCTTCCATTGTACGTCACTATAGAGATTTTTCCTTGCATTTTTTTGGAAATTGTGAAATGCTATCTTTTAATTCTTTTGAATCCTTAATGTTTTTCTTGTTTATTTGGAATGTAATGTCTATACTGCTGCTGGTGTTTCAATCATTTGTCTAGTTTGTTTTACATTTTTTTATTTTTGTTGCTTCAGGAGGTTGAGATTGTTCTTACAGCTCATCCCACACAAATTAATCGACGAACACTGCAGTACAAACACAGTTGGATTGCTGTGAGTATTTTACTTTGTTTGGCCATTTAAAAATTCAATGGATTGAAGTTTTCAAATTCAAAGATAATATAAGTATTTGTCTCTAACTATTTCACTCCTTAAAAGTATAAAATAAAGACAAAAAGAAGAGATGAGAAAAACGTAGTGAGAAAATTCAATAAGTAAACACATAGTTCAAAGCAATGTACATTCAGTAACACACAAACTGTTCAGAAGCATTAATTAAAAGCAATAATTCAGAATCATAAAAACATAAGTTCAGAAGCAGACATATGCAAAGATACAAACAACATAAATTAAACAAGCTAAGGGTGTGCAACTAAGGTTGGGCTTGTTTCTGGAACAATTCCATCACCTGTTTCATCATCTTGTTTGTCTCTTCTGCTTGTTGCTTCATATCTCTCTTAAACTCTTTATTACTTATGATCAAATTTTCTTCTCTGACTCTAGCTTCTTCCAATTTTGCTTCTGTAGAGGACTTGTATTCAAGCAGTAGAAGTTTCTTGTCAAGAAGTTTTTTCCTTAACTGCTTGTTCTCTCCTTCTAACTCAGCATTCTTCTATAGCAAGGCTAGTTCTGTAGAAACTGGATTGACATTTATCTTTGATAACCAGTTGAGATTCAGCTCTCTTGGGTGTATACCTGTAGGAATGAAGTCAGTAGCATTCCTTTCTCTTAAGCAGAGAGGAGTTTACACCCAAGTTCTTAGAACTTTCACTTCTTGCAAATTGTTATCAACCCCTTTCAGCCAATCTTGAAGCTTGTTTTGAGTAGAGTCTTCAGCATCAAGACAGGATCTTTGAAGTTCAGTCAAGACAAAGTCTACTCTTTCTTTCAATCTCTTCCACTGCTTCTCATAGCTGTCTTCATGAATCAAGGAAAAGATATTTTACTTGTTCAAGTCTATGAGGACGATATTATCTTTGGGTCTACTAATTAAAGTATGTGTAGAGAATTTTTTAAGCAAATTCAAGGTGAGTTCGAAATGTCTCTTATGAGGGAGCTCACCTTCTTTCATGGTCTACAAATAAAGCAAGGCAAAGAGGGAACATTTTTTAGTTAAACTAAATACGCCTTGAAGCTGCTCAAGAAGTTTGACATGCAAGATTGCAAGCCTATTTCCACTCCCATGGCCTCAACTCTCTCAATTGACATGGATGGATTTGGTATCGACGTTGATTGCAAAAGGTATAGAGGTATGATAAGATCTTTTCTTTATTTAATAACAAGTAAGCCCGATATCATGTTTAGTGTTTATATGTGTGCTAGACACGAAGCCTTCCTTAAGGAATGTCATTTTAAAATTGTTAAAAGAATTTTGCGCTACTTAAGTGGAACTACTCATTTTGGTTTGTTGTATCCAAATGGGGGTTCTTGTTGTCTAGTTGGGTTTTCAGATTCTGACTTTACCGGTTGCAAAACGGATCGAAAGACCACTAGTGGAACTTGTCATTTATTTAGAAACTATTTAATCTTGTGGCATAACAAAAAGCAACATAGTGTTGCTCTTTCTACCAATGAGGCTGAATATGTAGCAACACCCCGTTCTCCCAACAACGTAAAATTCAAATAATTTAATCAGAGTAAATCTACAAATGGAGCATACACTGCTTTTCAAAAATTCTTAAATAGAAAATAAAACTATTTAATTTCAACAACATATCATTACGTAAAATGCAGCGGAAAATTCTTTTAAATTAATATCAACTTCCAACAATTATTAGCACAAAGGCCTCAACAAAATTAAATATTATTCAACAGAAATAAACTCCAACAACATTGTTTCAAAATTTGATACATAAAGGAATGACAGAACAAAACAACGTTTCCCCATCCCGTTACATATCAAAGCCCTAAGACACTTGAGCCAAATATCCAACTAGTCTTCAATACCTGCAAGTTACCCATACGAAGAGCAACATTTTCAAGCAGAAGGGGTGAGATTCACAAACAACAATAATATATATATAATTCATCAACTGAATTAAAACAACAACATTCATAACAACAGGCATCATCAAGCTCATATATACATGGCAGTAGCATTATCAACAACGACTACATCGATTCATATTTGATTTGGCAACATTTAATTTAAGTTTAGGCAACAACAACATCAACATCAACTGCGACACCAACGACTCAACCAACAACAACATCTACGACAATGCACGACGACAACAACTAATGCAATATGCATGTGGTACCATTTAACGCGTTTGAATGACAAGGCATGCCAGGGCATTAGCCCTCAACAATTTGGATGGTTAAAGCATCCGAGGGCATGAGCCCTCAACAGTTGAACGACAAGGCGTTCCAGGGCATAAGCCCTCAACAATTGAATGATTAACATTCCAGGGCATAAGCCCCCAACAATGTATTATGTCACACTCAACAACAACTGTGCCTAAATTATTTATGTCACACTCCCCAACTTGGACAACACGACACAACGACAACAACAGCGGAAATCAACGGTATAGCATATGTAATTATATTTGTTTATATGTACAAGTATTCACATAGCTTCACTTTCATTTATAATATTTATTACATAAATAAGGTTAAATAAATCAAAGAAACAATTTAGGATGCTCAGATTAATGTCCTAATGCACGAAGGAAAATTCAGAAAATGGTCGTACAGGACCTATCTCGCTTAAGCGAAGGCCATTTCGCTTAAGCGAAATCTTCACAAAATGGTTGGTTCTCGCTCGCTTCAGGTTCGCTCGTGGTTCGCTTCAAGCGACCTAAATGTCGTAAGTCTGGGAGTTGTTCGCTTGCATCTCGCTTAAGCGATTGGTCATTCTACGATTCTGGGCAGCATACTGGGTCGCTCACTTAAGCGAAGAAAATCCCGCTTAAGCGAAGCTGCATCTGGGCAGTTCAAAAACTTACGAACTTTCTAACTCTTTTTTATCCAAAAACCCAATTTTGATCCCCTGATCACCCAAAATGAATTACAAAAAGGTTTACAGGTTCTATATGCAATACAACAACCAAAACAACTCAGAAACATGCAATCAATAACATCATTCACAACATTGGCAACTTTTCATAACTTTCTAACCCTAACTCAAGAACACCATTTTCAATTCAATTTCAGCAATTATATATATACTATTAATTGAAAGCTAGTCTCACCCTTACCTGAATTACAGATGAATCAAACTCTATAGAAATTAAGCTCGCTCTTCCTCCTCTCTTTGGCTCTTCTGGGTTTTCTCCTCTTGGGTCTCAAAACTCTGGTTTTCTCTATTGTACATGAAAATGTTTACTGACTATTCTTTTCCTATTCTCACCAACTCCTTAACTCATACTCATTTCACTTAACTCCCCTTAATTCCTATAATTAATATGTAACCCCCAAAAACTCCATAAATTCTATTTTCTTACTTATTTCTATTAAATAATAAAATAACTATATAATAAAATACAACACACCAAATAATCATATAAATCATTTTAAATCATATAAAATACTTAAACTCAACCAAAAATAATTAAATATCAACTAGGGCGTTACAACTCTCCCCAACTTAAAAAATTTCGTCCTCGAAATATTACCTCAAACAAACAACTCCGGACAGGACTCTTGCATCTTACTCTCCAGCTCCCAAGTCCAACTTTCACCAGTTTCACCACTCCAAATAACCTTCACTAGAGGTATTTCCTTGCCTCTCAACTACTTCACCTTACGATCTTCAATTCTCAACGGTAAAGTCTCAACCGTAAGGTTGTCTCTAACTTGCACACCATCTCTTGGAATAACATGCGAAGGATCCGCTACATACTTCCGAAGCTGCGATACATGAAACACATCATGCAAATTCGAAAGATGTGGTGGCAAACCCACTCTATATGCCACTGTTCCAACCCTCTCAGATATCTGGTATGGATCAATAAACTTCGGAGTTAACTTCTTCGACTTCAACGCACGACCTACACCGGTCATAGGAGTGACTCTCAGGAACACATGATCTCCCTCTTGGAACTCAAGGTCCTTTCTACGCTTGTCATGATAACTCTTCTGTCGACTCTGCGACGCTTTCATTTTTTCTCTTATCATTTTGACCTTCTCCGTAGTCTGATGAACTAACTCTGGTCCCAACACCACACTTTCTCCTGACTTAAACCAACATAAAGGAGTTCTGCACCTCCGACCATACAAAGCTTCGAACGGTGCCATACCAATACTCGAATGGTAACTATTGTTGTACGTGAACTTTATCAATGGTAGGTGACTATCCCAAGCTCCACCTTGCTCAAGTACACACACTCTCAACAAATCTTCTAACGACTGAATCGTCCTCTCCGACTGACCATCTGTTTGCGGATGATAAGCCGAACTCAAACTCAACTTTGAACCCAAGGCCTCTTGCAAACTCTTCCAAAACCTTGAAGTGAACCTCGGATCTCTGTCCGACACAATGCTCGATGGAACTCCATGCAACTTCACAATATCCCGAATATAAATTTCTGCCAACTGAGCTACAGGAAAGGTGATATTAATCGAAATGAAATGTGCCGACTTTATCAATCTATCAACAACAACCCATATGGCATCATGCCCTCTCGGAGTGTTCGGTAAACTAGTCACAAAATCCATGGAGATGCTATCCCATTTCCATTCTGGCACATCTAACGGTGTCAACAACCCTACAGGCCTCTGATGTTCCACTTTAGATTTCTGACAAGTCAAACAAGCATAAACAAACTGTGCAACATCACGCTTCAATCTGGACCACCAAAACAATTTCTTCAAGTCATGATACATCTTTGTAGCTCCCGGATGGATACTTAAGCTATTTCTGTGACTTTCTTCTAAAATCAACTTTTTCAACTTATCATCATCAGGAATACAAATTCTTCCTCTAAATCTCAATACACCTTGATCATCAACCTTAAAGTCATTATCTTCTGTTTGGTTACCAGCAACCATCAAATCAACAAACTTAACATCAACTTTCTGCGCTTCCTTGATACGGTTCAAGAAATCACTATTGATCTTCAACATACCCAACTGCACACTCTGAGGTGTCAACTCACAAACTAGGCTCAAATATCTAAACTGTTCAAGCAATTCAAACTCCTTTACCATCAAGGCGGACATGTTCAACGTCGTCCTGCTTAAAGCATCTGCAACCACATTAGCTTTACTGGGGTGGTAATTCAAACTAAAATCATAATCTTTTAACAATTCAAGCCACCTTCTCTGCCTCATATTCAATTCCTTTTGATCAAATAAATATCTCAAACTCTTGTGATGACTAAACACCTCAAACTTAGAACCGTACAAATAATGCCTCCAAATCTTCAACACAAAAACCACAACCACCAACTCTAAATCATGCGTAGGATAATTCCGTTCATGAATTCTCAACTGTCTTGAAGCATAAGCTACTAATTTGCCATCCTGCATAAGAACACCTCCTAAGCCCAACTTGGACGCATCACAGTATACCACAAAAGGTTCATTCGACTTCGGTAAAATCAAAATCGGAGCTGATGTCAACCGTTGCTTAAACTCATTGAAACTACTCTCACAATGAGTACTCCACACAAAAGGTTTACCTGTACAGGTCAACTGAGTCAATGGAAGTGCTAACTTTGAAAATCCTTCAATAAATCTGCGGTAGTAACCAGCCAAACCTAGAAAACTTCTAATCTCTGTAACTGACTTCGAAGTCTCCCATTGTGATACATCATCAACTTTCGATGGATCTACAGCAATACCATTACTAGAAATAATATGGCCAAGAAAACTTACTTTGCTTAACCAGAATTCACATTTGGACAACTTGGCATACAACTTCTTCTCTTTCAACACCTGCAACATAATCTTCAAATGTTCTGCATGTTCCTCTTCATTCTTGGAATAAATTAGGATATCATCAATAAACACAACAACAAATTTATCTAGATAAGCATGAAAATTTTTGTTCATATACTCCATAAACACACCAAGCGCATTAGTAACACCGAAAGGCATCACTTTATATTCATAGTGTCCATATCGTGTCCTAAACGCCGTCTTCTACGTATCTTCATCCTTCACCTTAATCTGATGGTAACCTGACCTCAAGTCATCAATTCTCGAAAGTGGATACCTATTCTTTATCGTCACTTTATTCAGCTGACGGTAATCAATACAGAACCGCATGCTACCATCCTTCTTCGTAACCAACAATATCGGCGCTCCCCAAGGTGAAACACTCGGTCTTACAAACTTCTTATCAAGCAAATCTTCCAGCTATTTCTTCAACTCTGCTAACTCGGACGCCGACATACGATAAGGTGCAATCGACACCGGCTTCGTTCCTGGAACAAGGTCAATTGAAAATTCAACCTCCCTCTATAGTGGCACATCAGGAATCTCATCAGGAAATACTTCTGGGAACTCATTTACGACCGGCAATCTATCAATCACAGCTTGGCTCTCCACCGACAAATACGCCATCAAGGAAAACATTAAGATCCCATCGTGTTCTAATTGCTTCAGCTGCTTAGTGGTTAGGAATTCCGCCCCACTCTCTTCTTCAGCAGAAGAAAAATACACCGTCATACTAAAAAAGTTGATGCGAACACGGTTATATTCTAACCAGTTCATCCCAAAGATCACATCCATACCCGTCAACGGGAAACACACAAGATCAACTTCGAAATCTCTACCAAACATAGACAACGGACAACTCAAACAAACAAGAGAAGTAGTTACTGAACCCTTAGCTGGAGTTTCAACAACCATTTCTCCATTCATATCAGACATAATCAGACCCAACTTACGTGCACAATCAATAGCAATGAAACAATAAGTAGCTCCAGTATCAATAATAGCAATTAAAGGGATACTATTAAAGAAACAAGTACCTCTGATAAGTCGGTCCTCATTTCTAGTCTGCGTACCAGTCAATGCAAACACCTTTCCACTAGTCTGAGTCTTTTTAGGCTTTGTACACTGAGAGCTAAGATGACCCTCCTCATCACAATTGAAGCAAACAATGTCGCCACGCTTGCACTCAGCTATAGTATGGCCCTTCTTTCCGCATCGGAAACACTTTTTCTCATCACGGTTGCAAGCATTACTCTTGTGGCCTTTAACACCACACTTATAACAAACAACTTCAGTAGGAACATCTCTACGCGCAGGTCTTCTTTTATCATTCACTCTTTGTTTACCCTTGTCAGCTGGGGCACTATACGGCTTCGGACAACTTTGTTGTCCTTTACCTCTACGATCACTCATCACCTTATAGTGAACTTTCGTATCTTCCTCATAAATCCTACAACTGCTTACCAACTCGGAGAAATCCCTTATTTTCTGATAGCCAATGGTCCGCTTAATATCAGCACGCAGTCCATTTTCAAACTTAATACATTTGGAGAACTCAGCAGTCTCAGCAGCATAATGTGGGTAGAATTTAGCAAGCTCCACAAACTTGGCAGCATACTCAGTTATGGACATGTCTCCTTGCTTCAGCTCAAGGAACTCAATCTCCTTCTTCCCGCGAACATCTTCTGGGAAGTACCTTCTCAGGAACTCTCTCCGAAACACAACCCAAGTAATTACAACACCTTCATTCTGCAGAATCGGTTGGGTACTCACCCACCAATTATCAGCTTCTTAAGCCAACATGTGCATGCCAAAGCGCACCATCTGAACATCGTTACACTGCATAACCCGGAAGATCCTCTCGACCTCCTTAAGCCAAGTCTGAGCTCCATCAGGGTCATACCTTCCCTTGAAAGTTGGTGGATGATTTCTCAAAAATGTTTCTAGCATCCAAACTCCTTCATTACCACCAGCATTATGTTGTTGTCCTACAACTTGAGCCATTGCTTGCAAGGCAGCGGCAAGAGCAGCATCATTCCTTCCAGCCATTCCAAAGTTCTACACAACAACGACAAATCAGGACAACAAAAGATAGTGTAAAGCTGTCACACAACACTACTAGGCTCGACACGACTCTAATAACTGGTCGGACGGACCAACCTGCTCTGATACCAATTGTAACACCCCGTTCTCCCAACAACGTAAAATTCAAATAATTTAATCAGAGTAAATCTACAAATGGAGCATTACACTGCTTTTCAAAAATTCTTAAATAGAAAATAAAACTATTTAATTTCAACAACATATCATTACGTAAAATTCAGCGGAAAATTCTTTTAAATTAATATCAACTTCCAACAATTCTTAGCACAAAGGCCTCAACAAAATTAAATATTATTCAACAGAAATAAACTCCAACAACATTGTTTCAAAATTATATACATAAAGGAATGATAGAACAAAACAACATTTCCCCATCCCGTTACATATCAGAACCCTAAGACACTTGAGCCATACATCCAACTAGTCTTCAATACCTGCAAGTTACCCATATGAAGAGCAACATTTTCAAGCAGAAGGGGTGAGATTCACAAACAACAATAATATATATATAATTCATCAACTGAATTAAAACAACAACATTCATAAGAACATGCATCATCAAGCTCTTATATACATGGCAGCAGCATTATCAACAATGACTACATCGATTCATATTTGATTTGGCAACATTTAATATAAGTTTAAGCAACAACAACATCAACATCAACTGCGACACCAACGACTCAACCAACAACAACATCTACGACAATGCACGACGACAACAACTAATGCAATATGCATGTGGTACCATTTAACGCGTTTGAATGACAAGGCATTCTAGGGCATAAGCCCTCAACAATTTGGATGGTTAAAGCATCCCAGGGCATGAGCCCTCAACAGTTGAACGACAAGGCGTTCTAGGGCATAAGCCTTCAACAATTGAATGATTAACATTCCAGGGCATAAGCCCCCAAAAATGTATGAGTATGAAATGACTCCTTGTGTATATCTGCATACAGCTCAACAACAACAACTACGACAACAACAACTGTGCCTAAATTATTTATGACACACTCCCCAACTTGGACAACACGACACAACGACAACAACAGCGGAAATCAACGGTATAGCATATGTAATTATATTTGTTTATATGTACAAGTATTCACATAGCTTCACTTTCATTTATAATATTTATTACATAAATAAGGTTAAATAAATCAAAGAAACAATTTAGGATGCTCAGATTAATGTCCTAATGCACGAAGCAAAATTCAGAAAATGGTCGTACAGGACCTATCTCGCTTAAGCGAAGGCCATTTCGCTTAAGTGAAATCTTCACAGAATGGTTGGTTCTCGCTCGCTTCAGGTTCGCTCGTGGTTCGCTTCAAGCGACTTAAATGTCGTAAGTCTGGGAGTTGTTCGCTTAGAGTTCGCTTGCATCTCGCTTAAGCGAATGGTCATCCTACGATTCTGGGCAGCATACTGGGTCGCTCGCTTAAGCGAAGAAAATCTCACTTAAGCGAAGCTGCATCTGGGCAGTTCAAAAACTTACGAACTTTCTAAATCTTTTTCATCCAAAAACCCAATTTTGATCCCCTGATCACCCAAAATGAATTAAAAAAAGGTTTACAGGTTCTATATGCAATACAACAAACAAAACAACTCAGAAACATGCAATCAATAACATCATTCACAACATTGGCAACTTTTCATAACTTTCTAACCCTAACTCAAGAACACCATTTTCAATTCAATTTCAGCAATTATATATATACTATTAATTGAAAGCTAGCCTCACCCTTACCTGAATTACAGATGAATCAAACTCTATAGAAATCAAGCTCCCTCTTCCTCCTCTCTTTTCCTCTTTTAGGTTTTCTCCTCTTGCCTCTCAAAACTCTGGTTTTCTCTATTGTACGTGAAAATGTTTACTGACTATTCTTTTCCTATTCTCACCAACTCCTTAACTCATACTCATTTCACTTAACTCCCCTTAATTCCTATAATTAATATGTAACCCCCAAAAACTCCATAAATTCTATTTTCTTACTTATTTCTATTAAATAATAAAATAACTATATAATAAAATACAACACACCAAATAATCATATAAATCATTTTAAATCATATAAAATACTTAAACTCAGCCAAAAATAATTAAATATCAACTAGGACGTTACAACTGATAGTTTTTGCTCACAAATTTTGTGGCTCAAACAACAACTACTTGACTATGATTTAAAACTAGGTTCCGTTCCAATAAAATGAGATAACACTAGTGCTATCAATCTCACCAAAAACTCAGTCTTATATTCAAGAACTAAACACATTCAGATTCGGCATCATTTCCTTAGGGATCATGTTGAAAAGAAGGATGTGATTTTCGAGTATGTTGACACTAAGTGTCAAGTTGCTGACATATTTACAAAAACTCTACCATCCGACTCCTTCCTCAAGATCCGTAGGGAACTAGTTATCTTAGATACCTCTTGATATGAAATGTAAAGTTACCTTGTAGGTTGTAACAACCCGATTTCTTGTTGTTTAATAAAATAAAATTAAAAAAACACTTTCTAATAGTTATTATGGTGGTGGGGCGCTTTACTTGAAGTGATAAATCATTATTGAGAAATTGTTGAGTTTTAATAGAATTATTAGAATTTTATTTGATTAAATGATAGGAAGCTGGATACAATAAAAGATATTAAGGAGAAGTTTTCTGATGGGGTGCTTCTGATGAACTTGCTTCTGATGACGTCATCGCTTCAGGAGCAGTTTTCTTCAGATGCATAAAGTTTTCTTCTTGTTGATTCCATTGCTCTCATTTGTTCTTCCAGTACCTACGCTTTAAGTAGACACAAATTTTTTGTCTATGGTCATGTACACTTGAACAAATATTAGCATATCCAATTGAAAATTTTTAATACCTTATAATCATCTAAACCCTCAAGAAGTAATGTTAAACACATTTTGTTCCAACACATGTGAGATTAGACAACGTTTCCGAAACATGAGAATAGTCTAGGAAACCTTGAGACCGTTAAGTTTCGTTCTTAAAGGGTTTCAATAACAATCAACCATGAGAGTAGGCATGGTTTTTATTGAAATACATTCATTGAGACCGATAGGAGATATGAAAAGCCAAAGAGAAACTTGTCTTTAGAAAATGGGACCAACATAAGGTTTAGGTTTAGGGTTTGGTTTGTGAAGGATTTGTCACCAAGATGAACCAATAATCCCAAGACTCTTTTATTATTATATTCTCAATTAACAAAAATCCAATCTTTAAAACTTTGAGGGGTCGTTTGGTGCACAGGATATGATAAAGACAGGATAGGATAAGAAGCTGGATAAGGATAGGTTATGACAGTGATAGGATAAACATTTATCCTATCATGTGTTTGGTGCACACATGATAAGAAAGATGATAGCATTATTTCATCATATCATGCGTTTGGTGTGCACATTTGCCATTGACATGATAAAAAATATATTATATTTAAATTTCAAAGTTAACCTTGTGAAACAAATTCATAATTTTTATGAAGAAAAAAAATAATAATCTTCATATTTTTATTTGACATTAAAAAAATAATAAGTAATTAAATAATTTCATATAATTGCAAAAAAAAAAAAAAAAACACTTGCACTACTAAAAATTAAAATATTCAAACACAAAAGTACCACTAAAATAAGTAAAAAAATTAAATAAAGAAATATATCGACAAAATGAAAATTATATGAATATTAAATTGTCATACGAATAAGTAGCAATAAAGCAACGAAGCAACAAAACAATTAAAATGTCGTACGGATAAGTAGCAATAAAACAACGAAGCAACAGAACAATGATAAAGCAATAAAATATTGTCAAATATTTTCAACTAACAATAAAAAAATTACTGCGTTAATGACTTCACAAAGGCAAGACGAGCACCAACATTAGCACAACCCCAAAATATATGAAGACGGTGTGGCACTGATAAAATTTTGTCAGCAGCAGCAAAACGCTCTTGTTTTGTTAACTCCATTTTCTCCAATTCCGCCATAACATTTCTGGAATCATCAATCACGTCCTTGCCGAAACCTAGACGATTTGTAGCTTCACACAATCGTTCTGAGCTTTTTTCAAGTATACTCCCAAAAGTCTGTCCTAGCTCTGATATACTCTGAGCAATTATATTTGCTCCTCTGTTTCTTTTTCTGGATTGCATTTCCATTTGACCAATCTTTCTTTCAGATTGATTAATAGAAGGTGACTATGAGATTTCTTGTTCCTTCTCTTCGTCATTAAGTTGTTGTTCTTCTTCTCTATCGATTTCCTCAACATTGTCAGCAGAAGGAGCAGCACCTTTACCAGTAGCACGATCTTTTCCAAAAGCATGACCAAGTTTGTCAAAAAGTGGGATTGGAGCATACCTATAATCTTTTGCATTTGGGTGACTCTACACAAGGATAAAAAAATATATGTTTATAGGTAATAAAAAAGAGCAAACAAAAACATTAAAACAAATATATTAATAAATACCAACCTTTACATACTCCTTCCAAACTTCATCAATATCCACCTTAATAGTTTTTGTATCATCATTCCAACCAAATCCACTTTGGCTTAACATATCATAAATTATTCCATAAAGTGTCCTTAGCCTCTTCATAGCTGATTCAATATGCGGTTTTACCTTAATTCCACGTCTAGGAAACTTCTCCTCCAACTTTGTCTCAACTGTTTTTAGGGTATGTGATTTGAATTGTCCATTGTCACATCTTTGAGCTTTGTTCACAGCTTCAATTAGTATATCAAGTAATGCTTCATCCTCTAGTTCAGACCATTGTCTACGATCTCTCTTTCGCTTGCTGGTTTGTTGCATGCTGTTCTCAGATTCCATTCCTATGATATTACCAAATTATCAATCACAAAAACACAAACGACTATCAAAAAATATGCAACATTGAAACAATTAATGGTAAAATAAATTAAAATATGGTGCTCATTTAGTGTCAGCTCAACCTTAAATCACCATGTAAAAGTGGAAAGAAATCAAATCAGGAAAATAGACAATCAAACCAAAAAAATGTAGAATCAAACCATAACAATATATCATTTCCAAATAGATCAAAGTATGACCAACCAAGTCTCAAACAAGTAGGCATTACATAATAAAAAGTAGTCTAACTTCATATTGAAATCATAAATAAATAAACTAATAATAAAACAATCAATTCATGTTTCTAAGAAGCCATTCATTCCATGATTCTGTTGCTAAGTTTTCTCTCCAAGTAGACCATGCTTCACTTCCTTCAATCGTATCTATAGGAGCAGCATGTGCAATATCTTCATTATGTAGTTGTGCTTCCAAATTTATGCCTAATTGTTCTTCCATAGGATCAGTAGGCATTTCTCTTCGAATGAAATTGTGTAACAAACAACGAGCATTTATAATGCGAATTTTAATTTTAATTGGGTAGTATTTCATGTAATCTTAAGATCCCATTCAACACTAGATTAAAATACCTACTAATAGTTTCTCTTGATCGTTTAAATAGGAAATTAATTACACGATTCTTAGAATGATGTGCCAATATTTGTAAGAACATAGCCACTTGTTCTTCAGTACATACCAGACCATCTTCTTTCAATTTACCTTCATTACGAAAGAGAAAACACAATGAACGAAATGATCTAATATCCATCTGAAGTTGATTAACACATATGACATCGTCTCTCTTGATTATAGACTCTAGGAATTCTCCCCTTAATCCTTCTCTATCCATTGGTTGTTGCTTAATGCAATGGTTTTCATAAAGCCATATCGAGGAATGACTCACTATCATTAAAATTTGAAAACAAAGTTCAACCAGATCTAAAAACGATTGTTGCAAAATTAGATATAACATCATATTCAATTGTTCCTGTAAATCATCCATTCTTACCTATAAAAAGGAACAAGTATTTTGAGAGTACTCACATAACCATTCAGACGGTATTAAAACAAACAAACACACAAACTTTCTTTGTAGAAATCAAACAAATATTCAAAATGATAATTTTTTTTTTTGAATTGGCAAATATTATTCTCACGACAAATGCAAGGTGCATTAATACTGTGGAAAGAACACAAAAACCATACAAAGACAACACCGCATATATACGAAATGCCGCAAAACAAAACAACTCCAAATAATGAAGCAAAATTATACACCCTGAGACAACAAAACCATAACTTTGCTTCACCACCTTATCACGTGGATAGGCAGGGGGAAAACAACACCACCCAAACCCAAGGAAATGGGAAATCCAACAAACTGCAGGCCATCAAGGTAGCAGCAGCGCTGCGTCAATATAAAGTGGCGAGTGGTGGGTAGCCACACCAGCTATAGCACAACCTGTTACATGTAATATTTCAACCTGTTACATGTAATATTTCAATGACATTTTTTTTCCCTTCCAATTAACATATTCAATTTTTTTTTATCAATCGTTACAGATTTTCACAATAATAGAAACAATCAGAAGAGTTACAAATTTTCACAAGAATAGAAAAAACCAGAAGAAGAATAAAGTGATTCATGGAAAAACCCTACCTGAAGGTTTTGTGTGTGTGTGAGAGAGAGGGAGAGAGAGAGAGGGAGAGAGAGGGAGAGAGGGAGGACCAACCTGAGAGTGAGAGATCGCAGGAGAGATGAGACGAGAGAGAGGAGAAACGTGAAACCGATGGAAGGTGAAAACGTGAAACGTGAAGCGGCTGAAGCGTGAAAGCGTGTTTCTAATCCTATCAGGTTTGTAGCCCACCAAAAATAAAGGATTAAAATAACAAAGGAGGGGTAGGATATGATTAAACTTAGGTTAAACTTATCCTTTCCTATCGGCGCACCAAACAACAGATTGAAACATGATAGGATACTCTAATCATATCATGTCTCCTTATCCTGCGCACCAAACGGGCTCTGAACTTTTATCTAATCATTGTTAAAAGTGAATCAAATTCATAACTCCCTGTTAGAACGATATCTTTATTACTTCATCGGTAAGTCATGCACTTGCGGATTTACACATCACAGATCCAACTCATCCGGTAACTCAAAAGGAAGAAGAGCTTACATAGAATGGGAAGATAAAGAAACTCTACACGAAGTGACTCCGAGAACGATGAGGTTGGTCACCTATGTTTCATGGGACAACAAAAACAAAAGAAGTCCCTTGAAGTTAGTGATTCGGATTCTGACCTTAACCCCTCTTATAATAAATTGCAAAATGTTCTCATAGAAATGCATGGCGATGATATTAATGCCTTTAAGAAAATCGGCTCTCAAAAGAGAACTATTCTCAAATTAGAAGCCGAAATTATAAAAATTTAGGTTTTGAACTTTTCAAAAAGGAGCATGCATCCCTAAAGAATGAACAATTTGAAATTACTATCAAAGAGTCACCTAATGTTAATGTATAAATAACACCTTAATCAAAATCTAAGAATATTGATACATGTGAAGTTTGTCCTAAGTTACAAGAAGAGATCTCATCTCTAAAGGGTAATAGGACAAACCTCAAGTGTTACCATGGCCTTTGCTAAAAGATCTATTAACCTTAACTCTCATTTCAAAAACTCCTCTGAGAGGAAGTCTCAAAAGAAACATCTAAATAAAAAAGTTCATGCACACAAAATTAGGTGCAATTATTGTAGAGAAGTTGGGCACATCACACCTCATTTCCATGCCATGAAAATTTTATTTCCTAAAGGGCTGTTGAGATGGATGCCCAAACAATCTAAAATTGTTACCAATCCTAAGGACCCAATATGTGTTGAGGACATAAATCTCACCTAATTGTTGTAAGAGGGCTTTGCAACCACTAGAAGAAAGTGGTATCTATATAGTTGTTGTTCAGTTACCTCATTTTTACAGTCAGTGTTATCTGACAATAGTTTCTTCTTTTCAGCCTGCGGTTGAGCAATTACCTATTAACTTCTAGCACAAAGCTCCTTGTAGGGATCAGCCAATTCTTCATAAGAAACTCCTTCATCACATGACTTATTATCAGAATCACACTTTCCTGCAAAAGCCTTCACCCATTTTGCTATCCCATCTTCACATTCTCTTCTAGAATCTTCATTAGAATAAGTGGGAGACATTCCTCCTTTTTTATTTTTTAAAAACGTGGGACACTTAGCTTCAGTATGACCATAACCCTCACATTTATAACATTGAACTCCTTTGCCTTTGTTTGGTCTTTCTTCAGTTTTGTTCTTGCGTGAAAAACCAATGTTCATAAAGTTGTCAGATAACATATCCTTGACGCACAATTGCATCTGAAATACTTTCATTAGTCTCCATATCACATTGAACATCTTCTTCATCAGTGTTGGAAATGAAATATATGTTCTTCTTCTTCTTTTCACATCTATCATTGATAGCTAATTCAAAGGTTTGAAGTGACCGAATTAGTTCATCCACCTTTATGTTCTTAATGTCTTGGGCTTCCTCATTAGTTGTGACTTTCATATCAAATCTCTTGGGCAAAGATCTGAGGATTTTTCTAACCAGCTTCTCATCTAACATCTTTTCACCCAAAGAACTTGATGTATTAGCAATGTCAAGAATATTCATATGAAAGTCAAGTATGGATTCATAATCTTTCATCCTAAGATTCTCAAATTTAGTAGTGAGGAGATGGAACTTTGACATTCGCACTTTATAAGTTCCTTCATGAGTTGTTCTGAGGATTTCCCAAGCATCATTGGCCACAGTACATGTGTTTATTAACCTGAACATATTCTTGTCAACACCATTGAACAAAGCGTTCAAAGATCTAGAGTTTTCAAGAGCAAGTCCATCTTCATCTTTAGACCATTCTTCTTATGGCTTTAAGGTAGTTGAGGTCTTTCCATCTTTGTCTATAACAACAGGGTGTTCCCAACCTTTAATGACAGCTTACCGTATTTTGCTATCCATGGATTTGAGAAAAGCCACCATTCGAGCCTTCCAATAATCATAGTTGGTACCATCCAAAATTGGCGGTCTACTGATAGATCCTCCTTCCATATGACCAGAATTTATATTCCCTGGAGGTCGCCCAATAGAAGAACAGGGTTCCTGCTCTGATGCCAATTGAAATTCCGATAGCCAGTAAAAGATATCGAACACGATGTCACGACGAGTGAAATGTCACGTAAGATGTCAAGACATCGTAACAACATAAATAACAAACTTAAAAGTAAAGTACTGGAAGGAAAATAACACAAGGTATTTGTTAACCCAGCTCGATGCAACTTCACCTACGTATGGGGGCTACGAAGCCAGGAAGGAAATCCACTATAATAGTATTAATTCAAAGTACTATGTGAACAACCTCTGCTCCCACGTGAACAACTTTCGGTTCACACTTGAGCAACCTCCGGTTCACTGCCTTCTCACTTAATCACTACCCGTGTAATTTCTACCTAAGACTTTCCAAGTCCTATATATGAGAACCTCCGCTCACTTCCTCTTAATCACAATCTCAGTGGTTGTCATAAAAGTAACAATAGTAATGGAGACACTTTCCTAAACAAGGAATCAACTCTTGCTTTCAAGCTTTGAGTGATTCAGAGTTTACAACTCAACTACAGTCCAACTCTAAGCATTAACGTGATACAAGATTGGCTCACATCAATGAATCAAAAACCTAATAAGACTCTTTTATGAATCAATGGTTCTGATCCAATACAACTTAACTAAATCAAACCAACTTTGTGCTTTAATATTCAATAGCATCAACCAGCGAGGTATACAATAAGGCACAAGGCTTAACAAAGTCACGAAACACTAAAAGACTATTTCTTTGATATGACGGCTTCAATCATTCACAAGGGTTTGAGTCTTCCTTTATATAGCCAATCAGCAGCATGGGGATTTTCATCATATGTTAAAGAATCAACAGACCAAATCATATATTTAGTCTTCACAATTTTCTATTAGCAAATATATTATTTCCGTAAATATCACGACCTCCATTTTAGGAAATACGGTTATGCATAGACCGACCTTGCAGCTTATAGAATCACACGCTTCTTGGGCAGCGATCCACGTGAGTCAAATCTTCAGAGAATATTCAGGAATCTTCACGTTTAAGATAAATCTCCAAGTAGGCGGATCAAGGAACGCTATGATGTCGTACCAAAATGTTTAAGATATCTTGTCTGATATCTTGCTAGAACTAATGTTTTAACAAAATGTAGCCAATACATGTCTAAATACCTAACATTGTTGACACTACTTTATTTAGCAAATACCAAGGAAAAGATATTTTACTTGTTCAAGTCTATGAGGATGATATTATCTTTGGGTCTACTAATTAAAGTATGTGTAGAGAATTTTTTAAGCAAATTCAAGGTGAGTTCGAAATGTCTCTCATGAGGTATCTCACCTTTTTTCATGGTCTACAAATAAAGCAAGGCGAAGAGGGAGCATTTTTTAGTCAAACTAAATACGCCTTGGAGCTGCTCAAGAAGTTTGACATGCAAGATTGCAAGTCTATTTCCACTCCCATGGCCTCAGCTCTCTCAATTGACATGGATGAATTTGGTATTGACGTTGATTGCAAAAGGTATAGAGGTATGATAGGATCTTTTCTTTATTTAATAACAAATAAGCCCGATATCGTGCTTAGTGTTTATATGTGTGCTAGATACCAAGCCTTCCCTAAGGATTGTCATTTTAAAGTTGTTAAAAGAATTTTGCGCTACTTAAGTGGAACTACTCATTTTGGTTTGTTGTATCCAAAGGGGGGTTCTTGTTGTCTAGTTGGGTTTTCAGATTCTGACTTTACCGGTTGCAAAACGGATCGAAAGACCACTAGTGGAACTTGTCATTTATTTGGAAACTATTTAATCTTGTGGCATAGCAAAAAGCAACATAGTGTTGCTCTTTCTACCAATGAGGCTGAATATGTAGCAGCCGATAGTTTTTGCTCACAAATTTTGTGGCTCAAACAACAACTACTTGACTATGATTTAAAACTAGGTTGTGTTCCAATAAAATGAGATAACACTAGTGCTATCAATCTCACCAAAACCTTAGTCTTACATTCAAGAACTAAACACATTCAGATTCGGCATCATTTCCTTAGGGATCATGTTGAAAAGAAGGATGTGATTTTCGAGTATGTTAACACTAAGTGTCAACTTGCTGACATATTTACAAAACCATTACCATCCGACTCCTTCCTCGAGATCCGTAGAGAACTAGGTATCTTAGATACCTCTTGCTTATTTCCTTCTTTTTACATGTTATATTTTGTCTTTGTGCCTTTCTTTGCATGCCTACAAGTTTTCAATTGTGGTTGTACTTGTATGTTCCTTTATTTTCTTCCACCTATTGTTATTTGTAACGCCCCTTTATCTATTTAATTATTTTATTAGAGTATATAGTATATTATTATATATTATACGATTTTTGGTGATTATGCGACGTATAAATAATGTTGTGACGTGATGCTTATTTTATTGTTTAATAAAATAAGATATGTGGTGTTTATATATATATTTATGTGAAAAATAAAGATTTGTTAGTAAATATATATATTTTGAGAGATGGGGTTATATTTATAGAAACAAAGAGTTGTGAGGGTTGAGATAAAATAAGATAAGTTGAGAAGAGGTTTATAAGGAAACTAGGTTAAGGAAAAAGTTAGTACGCGTTACAGACTTTTGGGAAAGAGGGGAAAAACGGCTAGAGAGAAGAGAAGAGGCTAGGTGCTGCGATTCTACAATTTTTCCAAGTAAGGGTGAGTCTAACTTCGGTATTATTAACTGTAATTCATCTGTTTGAGATTAACTAAGGGATTGGGAAGAATTTTGAGAGAGTTCATGAATTAGGGTTTTGATAGATTTTGATGAATTGATGTGAGATTGACGTAAATTGCTGTATGAACGTGTTACAGAACCTAGGTTAATCACTAGAATAACATTGTTGGTGAATTAGAGGCTTAACAAGAGAGAGTTGAGACGTGTTGGTGCGAATTGGAGCAAACCCATAGTGAACCTGTCACCGCTCGCCGGTGGCGAGTGATCTACTCGCCGTGGCGAGTAAGTCCCCATCGCTCGCGAGGCGAGCAGCACAGCTCGCCGTGGCGAGCATGACCTTGGAAAATTGAGATTTTTGCCAAACTTTAGATGGTTTTAAGTGCCTTAATATTTATAAGATGGATCTGTGAAGTTGTTAGGATCAAATTGGACCTAGGGAACCTTAAAACAAAGATTTTAGGCGAAAAATGTCAAAAAGGCCGAGAGCACCCAGTTTTGCTCGCCTGTGACTCGCCCCCAACTCGCCTTTGGCGAGTAGCATTTGGAGAGAGCTCGCCTTAGGCGAGCAGACCACTCGCCGTGGCGAGTGAGTGTGTTTCTGGACTGTTGCTTCGTTGCGATCTGTCTCGCATGGGACTTTGAGAGTAGACCTTTGGGTAGTGTTAGAGATGTTTTATAACCTGAGATACATTCTGTAATGATAATTAAGGATGGTTCTCTTATGTTGGTGCTAATGCGAAGTATTGTTTATATTAAATGATTTATAAGCATGATGTTAAGCGACGATATGTTGATGTTTATGTGCTGTTGAATATGTGTTTAATATGCTGAACTTCTGCCATGTATTTATCATAATTGCATGTGTCAGCCTTGAGTTGTTAACGACGCTTGAGATGTTGTGCTAACTTGTTTAAGATATAAAGAGTCGAGTCCATGCATTTGCATAATCTGAGACGGTGGAGCTTTTGCTCAAAGCGACGGTGGAGCATTTGCTCAAAGCGACGGTGAAGCATATTAATGCTTATATATGGTACCACATGCATGATGTCAAGATGTTAGGGTTGCATTTTGTTGAGTCAATTTGTTGGCATATTATGAGACGATGTTTTAAGACGATGATGTGTTATTTTGAGATGTTCATGATGATGACGTTATCCTTGTGTTTTAATGATGTGATATATGTGATGAGTTATGTTGTTAATCATAAATGCTTGAATTACATGTTAATGTTTCTGTTGTGAATCTCACCCCTTCTGTTGGAATTGCCGCCTTGTGGGCAAGTGCAGGTAACCAAGCTTAGGTGCGCCGATGTGAGAAGTCTTTGTGTGATGTCGTAGGAAAACTCTGATACGTAACGGGATGTGGTCTTTGCTATGAGTCTATTCCTTTATGTATCATGTTGAACTATTTTATGACTTTAAGATTTTTGATGAAATTTTGAGACATTCATGAGGCCTAGAGCCAAGACCTTTTTGAAAGGATTTTGAATTATGATTCCGCTGTTACAGTTGAATATTTTGCGAAGAATAAATTATTATTTATTTTGTTTTAAAGATTTTATTTTGGGAATGTGACACTCCTTTGTGATGTACTCTGATATATGTATTTATTTAATGAAATTTTTAAGTCGGGAAATTGGGGTGTTACATTATTGGTTATTCACTCTTTTTGACATTGTCAAAGGGGGAGATTACATGTTGATGAATTTCTTGATTTCCTATTCTATAAGTTTTCTTTTCTTCATCGGTTTACATGATTGATTTCCTATGCTATAAGTTGTTTTGTTTATATGCTTGTTGTTTTGTTTATTTCTTATGCTATATTTCAGAGGGAGCTAAGCTTACATCATCAACATTGTTTAACATCATAAATAAGGGGATATTGAAGATTGCATTGCTTTAGCATCATGTTTTGATGATGTTAGTTAATATATAGTTCCTAGATGATGTTTATTAGTAGCTTTATTTGGTGTTTGTTAGTTCATAGCAATATAGAATAAAATTATATTAAAGCATCTAGCAATTAATGTCTCATTGTGACTTATGTATTCTTAGTGTCTTGCATACATTTTCTACATGTAAAACCTTAATTCCAAGCTTTTGAATCGATTCAAATAAGCTTGAATCTTATCACCACTAAATCGACTCAAATTTGCCTGAATCGTATCAAGGAAACTATCTGACTTGTGTAGAATCGATTCAAATTAGCTTGAATCATTTCATCCTTTATCTTTGGTCTCCTGGATCGGTTAAAATTTGGTCTGATGCGTATCAATCTTCATATCATCTTCATAGTTCATCTGGCTTGTCTATTAGCTGTCTGAATCGATTCATGCTTTTAGTGAATCGATTCACTATGTTGTTTTTGGCCAAAATTTTGCATTTTCCATCCTTTTCTATATATAGTCACTTCCTCATAACACCAATAATATTGAATCATTTGCATCGATTCTCTCTAGAGTCTCCAAACCTCATTGTTCGTACATTCTTCAATATTAAACACTTTTTCTTAGAATCACTTGTTATTTGAGTCATAGATTGTGGGAGTGATATATGGATGGTAAGTTGGTTCATTCAAGGAAATTTATTGGGTAAATCATGGTTCTAAAGTGAAGTGAATAATCTCATTCCACCTCCAAATGTCTTCGGGGTTCTTTCTAAAGTTCTTATGTTCAAGGGGATGGAATTGTCGGATAGAGCATCGAAGAGTTTGAATGAAGAACTTCAAGGGTTGCACGGGTGATTGAGGATTCAAAGACATCAAGAAGTACCAATTTCAAAGGGTTTTGAATATTGGGGAGTGATTGCATGGGAGTTGAAGAACTAGGGTAGTTTCAAGCAATTCATGTAATTGCATTGTAATCAAAAACACATATTTCTAGTAAGTTCTTAGTGGAGACGTTTCACATCGAGAAGAGTGGATTAGCCCGAAGCGAGGACGAAAGGGTGAACCACTATAAATCTCAGTGTTTTCTCTCTTATTTATCCTCTTTAATTTATTAATTGTGTATTTGAAGCATGATAAATTGTTAGTGTAGAGATTGAGTGTGATCTAGGTTTAAACTATTAAACTTGATTTTCTTCTTTGAATTCGCTTTATCTAACTATACTATAAGGTCACACTTAGTTTCAATTCATTGTCAATTTATTAAACACTTGCACAATTGTGTTCATTAGTATAATTGATTAGTTGCTCTTAGGTTTGGTTTGAGATTGTACTTGTTTTGTATCTTGTGTGAATTTGATTAATATTATATTGAGTTAAGATTACTTAGAATCTTTTAATTCAAAGTGTATCTTACCTTAGCACATAGTCTTATAAAATTTGTCATTGAACCTTGCATAATCCAACAAGCCGTAATTCACTTTTCTTCAAAACACTTTCGCTACAAACTCAATAAATTTTTTAAACGCTATTCACCCCCACCCCCATCTAGCGCGTATTACCTTGCCAACACATCAGACCTGCAGTGCACAACACATAGCTGCAAGAAACAACATGAAAGGTGGTCAACACCCAAAAAAATGCAAGGAGACCTACAACTGAAATAGAAAGGCGCTAAATGCATCGGCACTAGAAAACAAAAAATATAGTAGTTGTTCCAAAACCCTCAAAACTAACCTCATCTCCTTCCCATATAATCAAACTGGTCCACAACCACCCATAAAATAATCACCATAGCTACTAATACATCTATCCACCTAAAGAGAAACCTTCAAAATTATGAACGAAAATAACGTGTAAGCTTTACAAAACTTCTATCCGAATACACTGCAACTAAAACATATCATTAATATGAAAAATTGAATGGTAAAATTATAAAATAGAGTACATAAATTGCACAAAATCAAAATGTAGGAAAATAACTTTAAAGCTTTACAAAGCTTATATTCGTATACACTGCAATTTTAACCCCCATATCATGTTTTATGTTTTCTAGGGTTGTAGATTGGGTCTATTCCATTTGGAACCCGTTGTTTCTTTAAAGTTTAGGAGAAGTATGTTTCTGTCATAGATTTTTCTATTCTATGTACTGCACTGCACATATGACATTTGTCTTATGAGTTGCCTGCAATTAACTCTGTTATGTAGTTAGAATAGTTATGACTTTTTTATGAAGTAGCTATGAAATATCACAATTTTCTATAAATGATATGAAATGTAAAGTTACCTCGTAGGTTGAAACAACCCGATTTCTTGTTGTTTAATTAAATAAAATTAAAAAAACACTTTCTAATAGTTATTATGGTGGTGGGGTGTAACACCCCGTTTTCCCAACATAAAAATTTCACATATAAATCAGAGTATTCAACATAAACGGAATGTCACAATTCTTATCATAAAATCATAAACGGAATAAAATAACTATTTATCCTTCAAAATTCAACAACATATTATTTAGTACTTCGCAGCGGAATTATTCAACATCTAAAACAGTCTTTGGCACGAGGACTCATCATAAAAATCTCATAAAATCTAATTCAACAACAATTCATGAACTTCATGAAGTAATACGTAAGGAACAGAAAACAACAACAAAATTCCCATCCCGTTACGTATCAGAGCACCTAAGACACATGTGAGAGAGTCCACTCACGACCGTGACTATTCTTGGTTACCTGCAAGTTACCCGCGTAAAGAGGCAACATTTCCAAGCAGAAGGGGTGAGATTTCACAAAACAATAATATTAAGCATATAATTCATCAATTACAGTTAACAACATAGATATCATCAATTCATCATAGCAATAATTCTTCATAAAGAACTTCATTAAAAACTCATGGATAGAAGACAACTTAACAACTCATGGATAACAACTTAACAACAACGACTTGACTCAGCTATGTGACCTCAACTTCTTAATCATGCATGTGGTACCATCTAGGGCATCAATCCCTCAACATAAAGAGCAAAAGCTCACAGGGCATCAAGCCCTCAACGTAAAGAGCAAAAGCTCACAGGGCATCAAGCCCTCAACAGAATGAGTATGCATGACTCAACAATTTAGACAACATCTTATAACTTCATCATCTTGGACAACACTTACAACTTTGAAGACATTGACGACAACTGTGGTAACGACAACGACAGCGACTTCACATCATAATTTCATATTCATCAACCATAAACAACGTCATATAACATGGTATTTAAACATCAACAATTCATCATGCATCTTTGTAAAAACATAATAAATTATACATAACATATTTTCATCTCAAACCAAGGCTACTGGAAAGATATCACAATTATCAACAACTTTCATGTTTATACCAAAGACCAATTTAAAACAGAAACGTGTGAAAAAGACGCAAAAACATGAAATAGAGAATGTTGTCACCGTACAATTTCGCTAAGACCTCCCTGGAGTATTTTCATCATAACTCAAACACTAAAAGTCATTTTCACGTCAAACCAAAGCCACTAGAAATCTAACAAAATTATCTAAAACTTTCATGTTTACACCCAAGGCCAATTCTGTACCGATCAATACCAGATTTTGTTTCAAATTCGAAAAAGCTGTGCAGAAAGTCCATAAAAATTCACTGTGACCTACGTGCAGTAATTTGATCATAACTCAAGTTCTATAAAACTTTTTGACGTCAGACCAACGGCATTAGAAAGCTAATATCCATACCTACAACTTTCGTGCTTACACCTAAGACCAATTCCGCACTGATCAATACCAGTTATCATTTCAAATTCGGGGCAGAGATAAAAAAATCAGAAAAAGCAACTTATATTATTCAAACTTCACATTCATTCAAAATCATCACAATCAACAACAACAACTCAACATAATTTATACCCAATTCATAATATGACATTAACAACAACAATCATCAACAACCACAACTCATAATCATGAATCCAACCACAAATCAACAACAACATAACATAAATAATCAATTTTCACTCTTAACCCTAATTCTCTAATTCTCAAAAACTAAACCTACAACATGTTAAATGAAATTTTCAGAACTATAGACTCAAGATTATTGAAAGTTAGTCTCACCCTTATCTTAGGATTATCGATTGGCAGTCTCTCCTCTTGGTTCTTCTCTCCTCTTGTTCTCCCTTTTTCCAAAACTTGTTTCACGTGTTCTCCTTTTTCTTTCTAAGTTCTGACTCTTCCTATTTATATAACCCTAATCCACTTTATCTTATCTCCTCTTATTTCCACTAAACTCTCTAAATTCACAAAACAACCCCTCATCTCAATATTTATTTTATTTTCAAATATTATTCTATTAAATAATAAAATAGGCCACTTAATAAATCCACAACACATCACGTAATTATTTAAATCACATAAATCATATAAATATACTCTAACTCAACAAATTAATCAAATAACCAAAGAGAGTGCGTTACAACTCTCCCCAACTTATAGAATTTTCGTCCTCGAAAATGTACCTCATGCAAACAACTCTGGGTAAGACTCCAACATATTACTCTCTAGCTCCCACGTTAAGCTTTCACCAGCCGCTCCTTCCCAAACGACTTTCACAAGGGGTATTTCCTTGCCTTTCAACTTCTTCACTTCACGACCTTCAATCCTCACTGGTAAGGTCTCAACTGTAAGGTTATCTCTAACTTGCACATCATCTCTTTGGATCACATGAGATGGATCCGGAACATACTTCCGAAGTTACGACACATGAAACACATCATGCAAATTCGAAAGATGCGGTGGTAAACCCACTCAATACGCCACCGTTCTAATTTTTTCTGATATCTGATACAGACCAATAAACCTCGGAGTCAACTTCTTTGACTTCAATGCACGTCCAACACCAGTCACAGGAGTGACTCTCAAAAATACATGATCTCCTTCTTGAAACTCAAGGTCTTTCCTACGCTTATCATGATAACTCTTTTCTCGACTCTGCGACGCTTTCATCTTCTCTTGGATCATCTTAACCTTCTCAATAGTTTGTTGAATGATTTCTGGTCCCAAAACCACACTCTCACCTGACTCGAACCAACACAACGGAGTTCTGCACCTCCGACCATACAATGCCTCGAATGGTGCCATTCCAATACTAGAATGATAACTGTTATTGTACGTGAACTCTATCAACGGAAGATGACTATCCCAAGTTCCTCCTTGCTCAAGTACACAAACTCTCAACAAATCTTCCAACGACTGAATCGTTCTTTCCGACTGACCATCTGTCTGCGGATGATACGCCGAACTCAACCTCAACTTAGAACCTAAAGTCTCTTGCAAACTCCTCCAAAATCTAGAAGTAAACCTCAGATCTCTATCTGATACAATGCTCGACGGAACACCATGTAGCTTCACAATATCCCGAATGTAAATCTCTACCAACTGAGATACAGGAAAACCAATGTTAATCGGAATGAAATGAGCCGATTTCGTCAATCTGTCTACTATCACCCAAATAGCGTCATTCCCTATCGGAGTATTCAAAAAACTTGTTAGAAAATCCATGGATATACTATCCCATTTCCACTTTGGTACATCTAAAGGTGTCATCAATCCTGCAGGTTTCTGATGCTCAACTTTCGACTTCTGGCAAATCAAACATGAATATACAAACTGTGCCACATCACGTTTCAACCCAGACCACCAAAACAACTTCTTCAAGTCATGATACATCTTGGTAGCTCCTGGATGAATACTCAAGCTACTTCTGTGACTCTCTTCAAGAATCATCTTCTTCATCTCATCATTGTCAAGAATACAAATTCTACCTCGAAAATGCAACACTCCTTGATCATCGGCTTTAAAGTCACTAACTTGAGTCTGATTCTCACCAATAAACAAATCTACAAACTTTACATCCTCTTTCTGTGCTTCTTTAATACTATTCAAAAATTCACTAGTAATTTTCAGCATTCCCAGCTTCACACTTTAAGGCGACATCTCACAAACTAAACTCAGGTCTCTAAACTGTTCTAGCAACTCAAACTCTTTAGCCATCATAGCAGACATATGTAAAGTCTTCCTACTTAAGGCATCTGCGACAACATTAGCTTTGCCTGGATAATAATTCAACCCAAAATCATAATCTTTCAACAATTCTAGCCACCTTCACTGCCTCATATTCAATTCCTTCTGGTCAAACAAATACTTTAGACTTTTATGATCACTGAACACCTCAAATCTCGAACCATACAAGTAATGTCTCCAAATCTTAAGCACAGAAACCACTGCAGCTAATTCAAGATCATGAGTAGGATAATTTCGTTCATGAATCCTCAATTGTCTCGACGCATAAGAAACTACTTTATTATCCTGCATAAGCACACCACCTAAGCCCAACTTGGACGCATCACAATACACAACGAAAGGTTCATCAGACTTTGGTAATATCAAAACTGGAGCCGTCGTCAACCGCTTCTTCAATTCGTTAAAACTATGATAACACTGAACATCCCACACAAAAGCTTTACCTTTACAAGTCAACTGAGTTAACGGAAGTGCTAACTTTGAAAATCCTTCTATAAATCTGCAGTAATAGCTTGCCAAACCCAAAAAGCTTCTAACCTCGATAACCAACTTAGGAGTCTCCCATTGTGATACCGCATCAACTTTAGACGGGTCTACAACAATACCACAACTAGAAATAACATGGCCAAGAAAACTCACCTCATTCAACCAGAATTCACACTTTGACAACTTAGCATATAACTTCTTCTCTTTCAGCACTTACAAAACAATCTTCAGATGCTCAGCATGTTCTTCTTCAGACTCTGAGTATACTAAAATATCATCGATGAACACAACTACGAAGCGATCCAAATATGCATGAAAAATATGATTCATGTACTCCATAAACACACCTGGCGCATTGGTAACTCCGAAAGGCATCACTGAATATTCGTAATGTCCATAACGTGTTCTAAAAGCCGTCTTCTGCATATCTGCGTCTTTCACTTTAATCTGGTGATAACCCGATCTCAAATCAATCTTGCTAAACACACGTGCACCCACTAACTGATCCATCAAATCTTCAATTCTTGGAAGTGGATACCTATTCTTTATCGTCACTTTGTTCAACTGCCGATAATCAATACACAACCTCATGCTACCATCTTTCTTCTTGACCAGCAACACCGGCGCTCGCCAAGGTGAAACACGCGGTCGTACAAACTTCTTATCAAGCAAATCCTCTAATTGTTTCTTCAACTCAGCCAACTCAGAAGCCGACGTACGGTAAGGCGCCATAGACACAAGCTTCGTACCCGGAACAAGATCAATCGAAAATTCAACTTCCCTCTCCGGCGGCACATCAGGAGTCTCATCAGGAAAAACTTCTGGAAAATCACACACAACTTGCAACTTATCAAATACCGCTTGATTCTCAACAGACAAAGACGCCATATGTTATCGCGATTTTCGGGTGTCAAGTCATTAATTAGGCATGAACCTTTCAATCATTGATATCTCTATTTTTTTTGGGGAAGGGTAAAATTGAGAAAACCCTTAGAAATTCTAAGTTCGGGGCAATTTTCGCTACGGTAAGGTGTTAGGCACCCATAACGACTATAGTACTCTATAGGAGCCGTTTTTCTAGATTTATGTTTACGCTTTATTTTTTAATGCTATTTATTGAAAAGGTTGTTTTTAAGAATGGGGGGAAAGATGTGTTTGGATTTTATTTTTATTGGACTTGGAGAGGTTTTGACCTCTTGCCTACATACCCTTTTAAGGGATCAAACTCCATGTAGTTCTCTCTCAAAAAATATCTTTGTGAGTTTTAATTGATTTTAATTTTCGAAAATGGTTTTGAAGAAGAGAAAGAGGCCGTAAAGGCTTGAGAAAAAAGAAAATGTGAGGTTGGCTCAATTATTTAGAAAAAAGGTCTAAGTGAGAATTATTTTCATTCGCATTTGATTAAGAAAAAAAAAAAGAAAATACAATGGAGTTTTGACTCCAAGGTTTATTGGAAAAAAAGATTGTTTTTAAGTGATGAAATTGTTAACACTTTTTGGAAAATGATTTTTCTAAGTTTCGCGTTTCCTAAACATACATCTAACGGTAAATCATACAATGTGTGTGCGTGTCGGTGCTTGTGTCGGTGTACATCATTATAGTGTCCGTTGTCCTTTACATTGGCCCTAGTTTACATTCTATGGTCTTGTAAGAAATTGAAATAAAAGAAACTACCTAAAAAATTAAATGATTGAATAAAACCTAAACTTAAGGGAATGGAGATGAAATGGAGTGCTCAATGTGCATGAAACATAAAATGGTTAGTGAAGCAATATGAAATGATAGTAAAAAATGTTAGGCAAAGAAAAGTAATGACAAAATATGAAGAGATGGGAAGGAAGATGCATGCAAACTAACATTACTTACAAAGCAAGAAACTAAAAAATAAACTTTGCAAAATTTGGAAGCTAACGTATAAACTTGCAAGAAAAAAACACTAATCAATTATACTAACAAGATTGTGAGCTATCATGTAAACTAACAAAGTAGCAAGCCAAAGGTTAAGCTAACAAGATTAGAAATTAGCAATTAATATTGCAAAGATGGCAAACTAAAAGAAATTAAACTAACATCATTGGAAATTGACAATTATCATTGCAAATTTGTAAATGGAAGTTAAACTAGTAAAATTGGGAATCAACCAATGACATTGCAATGTTTTCAATGAAGATTAAACTAACGAAATTGGAAACATTGCACAAATTGTGGACAAACACCGAACTATCAAGATTGAGAATATTGCAAAGTTGTGAACAAAAACCAAATTAACAAGATTGAAAATATTGCAAAATGGTAAACAAGAATCAAACTAAACAAATTGAAAATATTGCAAAATCGTAAACAAAAAACTTAACAAAATTGAGAATATTGCATAAAATCAGAAGTGATCATATCACAAACTCAAGTGCTAAACACCAATATCAAGTGACAAGTATTTGGATCAAGAAGCATGCGAGAAATTACACACAAAAATATACAAAATGTACGAATCGGTAGAGAAATTAACACGTACTATTTTTATCAATTTTAAACATGTGAAAATATCGCGAAACAGTCAAAAACGCATCAAGAACACGTAGCAATTTTTTTGGAATTTTCGTGAGAAAACTAAAAACGCACAGGTGGTCCAAGTAGCAAGAATAGGGGTGAATGTAGCAAAAACAAGAAAACTGAAAATAAAACCTAAAAGCCTAGGGTACCCGGCCCAAACCCACGCTGGTTGATGGATCCGGATCTCCAGAACGCCACAGGGGCGTTGGATTGATCCAGATCCATCAGGACCTAGATCTAACGGTCCACAGCATGGGGCGCTGGATCGGGTCAGAACCCGCCCGGTCCAGCGCGTATATAAAAGGTTTTCTACCCGGTTCAACTCATTTTCTTGAAATGTTTCTCTTTCTTCTCTTTTCTCTCTTCTCTCTTCTCACACCGGTGAACTCCGATGAAACCCTAACCCTAAATTGTTTAATCTTACCCAGAATCTCATGAGACATGGCTCAAATGTTTCGTCTTAGTGTTCTAAACATGAATCCACCACTAGAAATCGCATGCTTCCATTGAATCAACGTAGATCTTGAATCTTCTTTGCGGATTTCAAACGGTTTCGGTCTTTCCTTTTTGTTCAAATCTCTTGTTCGAATGAAATATCTTGTGGATTCATAGGTTTACAACGATTAATACACGTTGTAAACCGTGAAATCCTTTACGGTTTTGAAATTTTTTTTAGGGTTTCAATTTTTTTGGACCGAACCTTTTGAACTCCTACGGATCTACATTGATTCGGACTCGTTGATGTTCTTGAGTATGAAAGAGGTAAGTTTCAGTGTTCACCTGTGTTTTACTCGGAGATTCGAGCTAGAACTTTCAGAATTCTTCGGATTTGATTCTGTTTTGTTGATTTTGGCTTGAAATCCGAAAATAAATCGGTGATTCTTTTTCTTCTTCTTCACCGGTTCAAAACCTTTGAACTTCTTTCCCTTTTCTTCTCAATTTCTCTTTTCTGTGATCGTATTGGATTCGTTGCTTTCAGTGACGAATTCAATGCTTGAATTGCAGAGAAAAAGGCTCAATGATGAAGATTCAACCTCGAATCTCTGAGAGCTGCCATGAATTCCATGAATTTTGGCTTGAATTGAATTCTGGAAAACTAGGGTTTGTGCTTCGTGTTCTTGAGCTTTCTGAGTTTTTGTGATTTTGATCTAACCGAATGGAGAGAGAGTGTTAGAACTTGTTTGTGATGTGGCGTGATATTTTTGGCTCTCTTTTCTGACTGGTGCAGTGATTGGCCTTTTATAGGATGCCATGTGTGATTCTGAACCAATGAGACTGTGACACCTGGACTTGGACCAGCCCGCGTGGCACCTTGGACTAAACTGTAAAACTTTAAGGACTAAAATGCAATTAAAAAAAGAATTTGGACTGAACTGTAATTAAAAAAGAATTGGACTGTTTTGTAATTAAGAAAGAATTGGACTGTTTTGAAATTAAAATTTGGGCGCATTTGCAATTAAAAATGAAATTTGGACTGACTTGCAAAAAGTAAAATAAAATTGGTGACAAAAAAAAATGGTAATTTTGAAAACAACGTAAAGTGAAACAGCTAAAAACGACAAAACGGACTAAAACGAACAAACTACCAAAATGAGGTATTTTAAAATACCTCTCTGTCAAAAAATTATTTGATGTGAAAAGACCAAAATGCCCCTTAGGGATAAAAACGACTCAGACTGACTCAGACTAACTCAGATGCAATGCTGAGATGATTCTTGGACAAAATTTGATTAATGATTTGTGCAGACAAGTTAAAAAGACTAGAGACAAACTGTAGGGACTAAAATGGGTTCCTCTGTAGCAAATGACCAAAATACCCTTTTCATATGATTTTATGCGAAAAATTGGAATAAGATGCAAGAAAATATGCAATGATTTTAGAAACCCTTTTTAACGACTTGTAATGCAAGAAAACACTTTGAATGGTTTGATATGCAAGAAAATTCGAGACAGAAACAGTACAATATGCATTTGAAGCACAGTAGAAAATTGTAGAGTAAACACAGTGAATTTGAAAAGTATCAGAGGTAAACAGTAAAAGGAAGAAGTTTGAAGGAGTAGTTTTTAGGTCCAAAATGAGGGTATAACACCATCAAAGAAAACATCAAGATTCCATCATGCTCTAACTACTTCGGCTGCTTAGTAGTCAAAAACTCAGCTCCACTCCCTTCTTCAGCAGAAGAAAAATGCACCGACTTACTAAAACAATTAATATGAACATGGTTATACTCCAACCAGTTCTCTACACAACAAACAAGAATCAGGACAACACAATGGCAGTATTTCTACTGCCACACGACACAACGCGACTCAACTACTTGGTCGGACGGACCAACCTGCTCTGATACCAATTGTAACACCTCGTTTTCCCAACATAAAAATTTCACATATAAATCATTGTATTCAACATAAACGGAATGTCGCACTTATTATCATAAACTCATAAACAGAATAAAATAACTATTTATCCTTCAAAATTCAACAACATATTATTTAGTATTTCGCAGCGGAATTATTCAACATCTAAAACAGTCTTTGGCACGAGGCCTCATCATAAAAATCTCATAAAATTCAATTCAACAACAATTCATGAACTTCATGAAGTAATACGTAAGGAACAGAAAACAACAACAACATTCCCATCCCGTTACGTATAAGAGCACCTAAGACACATGTGAGAGAGTCCACTCACGACCGGGACTATTCTTGGTTACCTGCAAGTTACCCACGTAAAGAGGCAACATTTCCAAACAGAAGGGGTGAGATTTCACAAAACAATAATATTAAGCATATAATTCATCAATTACAGTTAACAACATAGATATCATCAATTCATCATAGCAAAAATTCTTCATAAAGAACTTCATTAACAACTCATGGATAGAAAACAACTTAACAACTCATGGATAACAACTTAACAACAACAATTCGTGTTTATACCAAAGACCAATTTAAAACAGAAACATCAACAATTCATCATGCATCTTTGTAAAAACATAATAAATTATACATAACATATTTTCATGTCAAACCAAGGCTACTGGAAAGATATCACAATTATCAACAACTTTCATGTTTATACCAAAGACCAATTTAAAATAGAAACGTGTGAAAAAGACGCAAAAACATGAAACAGAGAATGTTGTCACCGTACAATTTCGCTAAGACCTCCCTGGAGTATTTTCATCATAACTCAAAAAATAAAAGTCATTTTCACGTCAAACCAAAGCCACTAGAAAGCTAACAAAATTATATAAAACTTTCATGGTTACACCTAAGACCAATTCCGCACCGATCAATACCAGTTATCATTTCAAAATTCGGGGCAGAGATAAAAAAATTAGAAAAAGCAACTTATATTATTCAAACTTCACATTTATTCAAAATCATCACAATCAACAACAACAACTCAACATAATTCATACCCAATTCATAATATGACATTAACAACAACAATCATCAACAACCAAACTCATAATCATGAATCCAACCACAACTCAACAACAACATAACATAAATCATCAATTATCACTCTTAACCCTAATTCTCCAATTCTCAAAAACTAAACCTACAACATGTTAAATGAAATTTTCAAAACCATAGACTCAAGATTATTGAATGTTAGTCCCACCCTTACCTTAGGATTATCGATTGGCAGCCTCTCCTCTTGGTTCTTCTCTCCTCTTGTTCTCCCTTCTTCCAAAACTTGTTTTACGTGTTCTCCTTTTTCTTTCTAAGTTCTGACTTTTCCTATTTATATAACCCTAATCCACTTTATCTTATCTCCTCTTATTTCCACTAAACTCTCTAAATTCACAAAACAACCCCTCATCTCAATATTTATTTTATTTTCAAATCTTATTATAATAAATAATAAAATAAGCCACTTAGTAAATCCACAACACATCACGTAATTATTTAAATCACATAAATCATATAAATATACTCTAACTCAACAAATTAATCAAATAACCAAAGAGGGCGTTACATGGGACGCTTTACTTGAAGTGATAAATCATTATTGAGAAATTGTTGAGTTTTAATAGAATTATTAGAATTTTATTTGATTAAATAATAGGAAGGTGGATAAAATAAAATATATTAAGGACGAGAGGTGAAAAACAAGATAATAAAATAATCAGTGGGGTGAGGATTGAGTTATGATGAGTAAGGGGATGATAATAGTAATAATCAAAGATAACCCTTGTTTCTGTGTATAAAATGAAGAATAGAACGAAAAAGAATTCAATACGTGAAAACCTAGGAGAAAAGATGAGTGGAGGAGGCAAGAGCACAACCTAAGCAATCACGCAAAAGCTCATCCTTCCGTGAATTCGAGATGAAGGGGGAATTATTTATCCTTGGGCGTATTTCTTAAAAAGGGGAAAAGAGAGTTTTTAACCCTTACCATTGTTGTGTCTCTTCATCCCCAATTATTGAGCTTCCCTTGGAAAACCCTTAGATGTTGTGCAATTCTTCTGAGATTATGACATATGAATTTGATTTCAATTGTCGTTGGGTGTTGAATTTCCGTGCATGAATTTTATGTGAAATTGAATTGGTGTGGTCATTGTTTTTGTTGTTTAATGAGAGATTAATTCATGACAATTCAATGTTAATGGGCATACAATGTGAAATTGGTTTACTAAATGTTAGTATAACCTTAGGGTAATGTTTTTGGGCGGTTTGGGTGTGTTGGAGTTTAGAATAGGAGCTTTGAAGAGGCTCTAATAGTGGAGATCACATAAAATTTGCGTTTTTCGTCATTATTAGGTCCCTGAAATTAAGATCAAAGTCCTATCGCAAAGTAAATGTGTGAGGGGTTGTAATGGTGATCTAGGGGTCTTCCTACTCATACGTTGAGAGTAAAGATTTATTTGGTGACGTATTTATGATGTGTTTGACATGGCTACTTGAAGATGTATGATATTTATCCGCTGCGATGTTTTTGAGAAATTTTTTATGCATGCTGTTTGAGACGTATTAAAGACGTGACGTCTATTTCTTGAATATTTGTAATGTTCCCGTGTTTTATCGCTTTAATATAAGTAGGGCGTTACAATTAACTGTTTTTACATGAAAGGGAAATTTGATATCAAGATTTCAAATTAATCTACTTAAAAAGTCATCATTTAATTATTGGCGCAAATTTTTTAGGGTTAGGGTTTTGTTGTTAAGGTTGCATTGTTCATTAGAATTATATAGTAAAGTTTACTCAAAGGATATTATTTTAGAAATATGAAAATAAAGTTTTGTTTTAAAATATAAGTTGAACATTTTTCAATATAATATATACATCATTAACTCTAGCCGCCGACATCTTTTTTCTTCTTGTCTACGGAAGAGGGGTGATATATGGTCAATTTTGTCCCTAAATCACCACTGCTAATTGTTGTTCTTTCTTATTTCAGTCTTATTTTGTTTATTTTTATGATTTCGTAGATTTTGCACGACCTTTTTATTTTTGATAATAAAGTTAGATAATATTCTATTGGGTCTTTATAATACTAAGTTAACAGTCCATTAACCAGAAAATTGCTCTTCTCCCTTTGCTTTTTGTTCATTCCCACCCCGACTTTCTATAAGTAACCCTAGTGGAGGATAAATCACACTCGGTACCCAGCGAGAGTTAACTAGCATTGGTACCCAGTGTGAGTTAACGTGCGCATATACTCAGCATGAGTTAACATGTACCAGTTTTAGGCAAGCTAACAATTAATATTGTCAAATAAAACATATAATTAAATTAAAGAAACGATTACATGACAATGAAAATTCATGAATGAATCTAAATGAAAAAAAAATTGTTCAACTAAAGCGTATAAAGTCTTCAAGAATATGTACATTAGAAAATTTCTTTTAATTAGTACGTATTTAATTTAATCTCAACAAGAGTGTGAAGGTGGGAAAAACACAAGAAGAGGGGGTTGAATTGTGTTTTTAAAAAACGTTTCTTTCTCACGAAAATAAGCAACTGTTCTCAGGATCAGAGTCTGAAAAGTTCAGAGTCCAAGAGAGACTTCAATGCTCAAGGACAACTCCAAGAGACTTCTAAACAATTACAGAGAATTGAAAAAAGTTTTGAATACTTGATATACAATCAAAGGTATTCAGAAAACAAAACGAACAGAACAGACTCTGTTTTTCTTAGACACTTAGAAATTCTAAAATATGAACTTTTGTAAGAATTATCTAAGTTGTTGATGAGCAATGTTTGCGACTTAGAATATATATAAAATAGCCTTGTTCGCGTATATGTATATCTTTTTGTTCTTCAAGTCTTCATCTCTATTTATAGAGGATTTGAGAGACGTTGGGAACTAGCCAGCTCATCAGTCTGTCTTGACCGAAGCTTTGATTTATCACCGTTGATCTTTTGCCTGATTTGAAGATTGTCCTTACGAAAACAATTTCAAATCCATTCCAATAACAAATGGAACACTGTCTGCAAATATTGTTGTTATTCTTGTCTTGTATAGGAGACACAATGCAGAGATGGTGGTTGCAGAGACATGCACAGACTTAGTGGTTGTACATTTCGTACACTGTACTTTGTCAACGCTCTTCAACCTCTGAAGAAATTGGCTTCTGATGAACTTGCTTCTGGAGAACTGGCTTCTGATGACGTCATCTTCAGGAGCGCTTTCTTCAGACGCACTATGCTTCTGACTTTCCAGGAGCGCTTTCAATCAGATGCTCTTCAAGCTTCAATCTAAAAATTCCTTTGCTCTTCAATTCATCCAGTCAGAACCTCTTGTAAATAACTGTTTGTTAATGGTCCTGTACACTTGAATAAACTTTTAGCATATCCAATTGATAATTTTTAATATCTTATTATCATCAAAACTTAAGTGGTATATTTGTGAAACACCCTTTGTTCCAACAATCTCCCCCTTTTTGATGATGACAAACATAAGTATTTAAAAAGATCAATTGTTGTTAACTTAATTAACAAGTTGACTTTTAGGGGTTCTGAGGTTTGTAAGCTCTGACTCCCCCTGAGTCTGATATTCTTTAAGGTGAGGTTTGTAAGCTCCCCCTAAGTCCTATCCAAGTTAATTAAATTCATTTTATAATCAACAATTATTTCGTAATACTCAGATGAAATAAGATAAGATTCTCAAATAAAATAAAATCTGTTAGAATTTTTTATTTTATTCTTGGGCTCAGATTCTTTGTTAAATGCTTCTATTACTCCACCTTTTGTCAGCAATCAAAAAGAACAAAAAAAAGAAGTAAAGACAAAGAATTAGACATTGCAACTGAAGACATTGATATATAGAAAAGACAGTAAAAAACATACAAAGATAAGTTCAGAAGCAATAAATTAAAACATATAACAAAAGAATTAGGGTGTGCAATCTAAGGGTTTGGTTGAGGTTGTTGCTGCTGAATAAGAGCCATTAAGCGCTGAATATCTTCAGATTGCTTCTTAACAGTTTCTTCAAGAGCCAACTGCCTCTGAAGAAGATATTCCTCCCTAGCCTTGGATTCCTCTTGTTGCCTCAGCACCTTTTGCTTCAGCATCTTGAACACCTTTGATTCTCTTGTAACATATTCTGACTCAGCATAGAAAGGAGCATTGGTCAGGTACAGAAGCTTGCTTGGAGGTTGCTGAGAAGAGTGCAGATTCTGCATATGACGCTTCATTGCATGAGCTTGAATGCGGCAACATTTCTTGGCAACAACATTGATTAAGTCAAAAGCTCTATTCTTGACAGAAGACCACTTATCATGATATGCAATTGGCAGAGTAGGAGTTTTTCTGAGAAGTACTAGATTCTGCATTTCCTCATTAATTTCTACCAGTTGATCTTCAAGATATTCAGATTCCAGTATGTTTATGGGTGGTTGGTCAAGGGTCTGAATTTGTGAAGAAGATGAAGGTTGGTCAGAAGCACCAGGTTTCAGGTTTTGTGTTGGTTCAGAATTTGAAACAGACATAGAGGGTTCAGACTCTATCACTTGGATAGACTATTTAGCCACTGTTTCCGTAACAGATTGTGGAATAGCCTTATCTTGAGTTTTGGTTGATTGAGGGGGATTTTCAGATGACTTTTGTTTTTGGTATTCAGGAAGTTCTCCTGAATAATGACATTTTAGATTAGAAATGACATGTTGTTCAGAGGGTTGGTTATGTGATGAAGATGTTGTTTGTTGTTGTTGTTTGTTGGTTGGTGAGTCTGAGAGAGATAGATCAGCAGTTGATGGCTCTTCAGAAACTACATGCTCTTCAGCAGCAGCTGTTGAACCAACAACTTTTGGACTATCTCTGGTTGGTGATTGATTTGAGATTGATGAAGATGGAATGGGTTGTCCTGCTGGTATCATGTTAAGAGGTTTGATAATAGGGGGTTGAAACGAATGATCAATAGCTAGTCTATTGCAAATATCAATCCTTTTCTGAGAGAGTTCCCCTATACTTTTGAGTATTTCAGGATACACAGGTTTGAATGGTTTGGATTTGGGAGAGAGTTTTGGTTTAGATGCAGTTTTGGATTTTGGAGTTCGTTTGGATTTTGGTAAGGGTTTGGTCAATTTGTATTTCTGACTTAGAGGAATGTTGTCTAAGTCAGAGTCTGTTGATGATGAAGGTGAGGTAATAGCTTGGGGGTCTGGAATATGATCTACCTTTGCAGATTGAGTAGCTTCTGAGACAGCAGCTTCTGAAATGACCGCTTCTGAGATAGCAGCTTCTGAAACAGCCACCTTTGGAACATATCCTGAAGCATCCGCTTCTGATGTTCCTAGTGTCTCTTTCAGAACTTCCTTAGCTCCCTTCATAGCTTCTTCCTCTACCTTACTTGCAAGCGTTTGAACCTCAACAATCTTTTCAACATAGAACTGATCGTAGTTTTCAAGACCCATTGCTTTCAGCTTTTCATCCTTTTCCAAAAGATACTGAGCTGCCAACCTTTTCTTTTCAGCCTTCAAATTATCAGAATATTCTTGACTCCTTTTGGCCAACTCAGGAGTCACAATGAACATTGGACTCTCAATCACTTCTCCAGTTTGCCTTTTGGGGGGCCTTTCTATACCAGCAGCTTCTTCAGCTTCAATTTCTTCCAGAGCTAATCTGGCTGCTTCCATGGTAATTGTAGAATCACCTTTTCCTCTTTTCCTCTTAGGCGCAGCCACTCTGTCGTAGTTTGTTGCTTCAGACTTGGCAGCTTTTTGCTTTCTGGCCAAAGCAACTTCAGCTAGTTGAGAGGCATCTTCAGATTCCTTGGCAAAAGCAGCTAGGTAACCAGTCAGAGCTTCAGGATTATCATCCTTCAGAATGGAGGGAAAATCTCTCAAAGCTTGTGAGGGTGCTGAAGATTCTTTCAGGTCCTTTTCATCAGTAATGACCTTCTTGATGATCTTCATGTTAAACAAGGTTTTGCCACTGATCATCCTTCGAGTAGCAATTCCCAGAACTCTGTCAGATACAAGATTGAACTTGTCCAGAGTCTTCAGCACTCCTCCTTGATAGAAGATTTCAGAAAGAAGTCTTCCATAGGGAACTTGCTTCCTTTTTCCTTTAGTTCTTTCTTTAACAACCCAGCACAGGTGATGCATAATATATCTTGGAAGATTAATAGCTTGAAACGTAGCCAAGAAGTACAACGCCAGTTTGTGGTCTAGACTGGGTTGATCAGCACCTCCTCCCTTCTGAAAGAAGCATTCATTAACCATCTTCAGAAGTACCTGTACTTGATATCCATATCCACCAACTTGGTTGCTGGATTTCCTTTCAAAAGCAAGTTGGTGTAGCTTTCCAACAAAGCATCTTTCCTACTAACATTCCATAGGAATCTTCCTTCATGAGCCATTCTGCAGGCTTTAGCAATCACTCATTCTGTGATAGATATTGGAATACCCATCACTGCAGACTTGATCTCTAGACCTCTGAAAGGTTCAAGACCCATCTCTTCTCTTGATTTACCTTTCAGACTAGGATCTCTTGAAACGGCCTGACTTTTTTGTGACTTGGCAGATTCCACATCACATACTTCAGCTGGACCGCCCTTTCGGGTTTTCAGTCCACTGAGACGCTCATTTTTGCCTAAGCCGCCTTTTCAGGTTTGTGACTTATCGAGCTTTTTGACTTTTGATTTTTTTGGTTTGATTGATTTTTGTATATTTTGACAAAGTGTTTCTTGACTGCACCGGCATGCGGGTTTGTTGACATTTGTAGTCTCAGGAGTCATTGCACATGGGTCCTCATAGTTAGGCATCCACTTGCCCCTTGAGTCTGGTTGGAAAGATGGTGTATTTTTAGCACAAGGTTTCTTGAAAACATTGAAAACACAGAGACGAACCTTCTTGTTGGAGGTTTGTTTCAACCTCTCCTGACGTAGTTGTACAAGGCCGTCATGTTTTTAAGTTCAATCAAGCTTGGATTTTAGCAGAACTACTGTCGACAGGGACTTCGACGACCTCCATGTCGTAGGGAAGGAGGGGGGGTTGCCCCTGTATAAGTGTGCACTTGACGTATGATGGTAGCGTCTCGTGGTAGTCTTTGTAAGTGAATGCCCCTTTCTAGACACTCATCTTGATATATTTGTTTTTGACTTTGACGGCCAAGATGCTCCAGTAGGCGAGAAATTTCATCGGGAACTTCTTCATTTTCCTCTTCGGACACAGGGAACTCAAAGTCGGGAGGGAGTACATGGTTAAAGTGTTCAACGGGTTTATTAATGCATGATTTGATTTTTGATTCTGACAAGTAAGTATAAGTTATGATTATGCAGTTAGTTCAGAACGATTAAAGAAATTTTTTTGTTTATTTTTTTATTACCATTTTTCCAGAAAAGCACAAAATAAAATAAAGCAAGGTCGGGATCAAGACGACTTTGTATTGATGACGACAATTCATAAAGCAAAAAGCCCTTCACAAGTTCACTTTCGTCTTGGGCGGGACAAAAGGATTTTTGAAAAGTATAAAGCAAGCAAACAAACATTATTTGAATAACTGAGCAGTAGAAGGAACCTCAACAACGACCCCAATTGCGGCTAACCAAACCTTGTGTCAACATTGGGTACCATGATCTGGTAGTGGGTTAATTTGTATGTCAGGGTTCAAATTCTTCTAAAGACAAGATGTCGGCTTCAACTAAATCTTGAACCGCATTCTTCAAAGCTTAACAACCCTTCACATCATGACCGGGTGTCCCCTGGTGAAAGACACATGAGAGGTCAGCTCTAAACCGTGCTGGTAATTTCTTGGGTATTGGAAGAGGAGCCTTAATCTGGACCTAGTTCCTTTCAAGCAACGTTGGGAGCAACTACGTATACCTTATGGGAATTGGATCGAATTTTGTCCTTGGAGCATGTTTTGGTGGATTAAGGTTTTGAGGAGCCTGTTGTCGAGACTGACCCTTTACCATACTCACTTTATGGTCTTTCTTTTTTGAATTGACAACGGGAACATTTCCTTTGATCAATCGTCCGTCTCGGACCCCTTCTTCTAGACGCATACCTATGCTCACCATCTCTGAGAAGTCTCTGGGCGCACTTCCGACCATCATCTCGTAGTAGAATTGACTGAGGGTTTTTAAGAAGAGTTTGGTCATCTCCTTCTCTTCTACATGTGGGCTGACTTGGGTAGCAACATTCCTCCACCGTTGGGCATACTATCTGAATGTCTCATCGTCTTTCTGAGTCATAGCCTGAAGATCACTTCAGTTCGGAGCCATGTCCATATTGAATTTGTATTGCCGCACGAAGGCCTCACGCATGTCATTGAAAGTTCGGATTTATATGCGGTCCAAGTTCATGTACCACTTCAGTGCGGTACCGGTCAAACTGTCTTGAAAGTAATGGATGAGGACCTGATGATCATTGGCATATGTGGACATTCGGCACCAAGTGGTCCCTTACATACATCGTTAGATGGTCTTTAGGGCAAGTGGTCCCTTTGTATCCGGACATTCGGCACCAAGCACAGATCATAAACATCCTCCTTGAGTACTTCTTTCCCGTGGAGGGCTTGCATTTCTCGATCCATCATCTCATATTTCTCCTGCAAGTCATCTACTCTATCATAGGCCCCCATATTCCCTAAATGAAAGATGGGTTCTTTATCTTGTGGAAGAGTATGGATCACAGGTGCTAAATAGGTCGTATTAGCTTGAGGGCGCGTTGCAGCAGGTGGAGGAACATAAATTGTATGTTGAAAAGTAGGCACCGGAGGTTCACAAGAAACAGGTCGGAGTATTCCACCAGCAGTGAGGGGCATGAACCAAGGCCCAGATCGTGGAGGTGCAGAAAATGTTGGAGACTCAAAATGGATCGTCCAGTCAGGGATAGCAGTGCCCTTTGCTTCGGCCTGTGTACTGATAGGAGGAAGAGGTGGTGGTGGTTGATTATGTGCATCTCTCAACGCTCTCACCAATTCAGACAATTCACCACCTGAGTTTGCGCAGCTGCCATCTCGTTTATCTTAGCCTACATGGTTGCCATCTCTTCTTTGTGCAGTCGATTCTCTTGTTCGAGAAAATCCGCCATCTTCTTGATATTTACCCGAGTGCCGTGTATGCGAGTTGACTAGTAAACCTTACATCGGGTCACTTTGGAATGGGTTGACTCTTTGATGAAAAAGGAAACTTTTTTGAGGCCCGGATTTGAAACTATGGGATGCAAGATGATGCATGATGTTTATGCAAAAATAGGATAATTTTTTTTTGGGTTTATCAAAGTGAATTGTAAACATTGCAGAGGAACGTGGTTTTACTTCAAAATTGGGAAGATATTGCAATCGGTTCCCTTTTCAAAAGTAAGAACCGAACCAAGGAAAAAGTTCTTAACAAAAGCTAAAGCTTTAGTTGAGATTTTTGAAGTTGTATTTCTTGATATTCTTTCTTACAAGGTTCGTTTATCTGTGATGTTTGCAAGAAACTTTTCTAAGCCCTTCGATATTTGATGAAAAAAAGTTGTTTATGAATGAATGCATGTATGCATGATTATGCTAAAGAACATAGAAAACGTGGTGTGGTTAAGTCCATAATGTTGGAGTTGAGGGAGAGTACGCCATTTTGGTAAGGACTATGGTTTTAATTTGCACTTGTATCACGGGTTCTACCAAGTTCCCAAATTACAACCATCCTTGTGAATGCATCGGTGCTCAGGACTGCTCCTAGTCAAATACCATTCATAAGGAGGTCTAGTTTGAGTGTAGTATCGCGTATCAACTAAATTCAAGACTGCTCTTGGTTTAGCCACCGCACTACGTCCTAAAAAGGCCAAGATGGGTTAGGTGATCTAAGGGTCCTCAACGTTTAGAGGGCTTCAAAAATAATAACGCCTATCACGACTGCTCATGACGACGTAATATTACTTTTAAAAGACCTACGTTAAGTGGAGTTATATCACATGTACACATATTGCATGACCGCTCCTATTATGGCACTATGACTGTACCCCGTCCTATCTTATATTTCACTCAAGCCTGGGAGTAGGACTTATTATCTCACCACTCACGTTAAGAATGGAAAAAAAATGAAGGAAGAAAACATATACACATATTTCCATCTTTTATTTTTGTTTTAGTTTTTGTTTTAAGCAAGTGATAGCACAAAAGTTTAAACAAAGTCAAGTTAGGCTTAACCCTCGAATGTTTCCCTAGTGAAGTCGTCATTTCTGTCGCGTCATTTTTTGGGAGGTCATCGCTGCTTGATCAGCTTTGACTCACTATTTTTTATTCACGACTGAACTTTTTAATTTTTTGGGGGAACGGGAAAAAAAGTTCAAATTACCCATTTGAAAGAGATCAGGGTTCGGGGGTTAGTTATATTTAGGGAAGGTATTAGCACCCTAAATATTCGTAGTACTCTACAAGAAACTTTTGACTTTATTTTACTTTTTGTGCTATAACTTGCTTAATTTTATTTAAAAGACGGAATTGAAAAAATAGAGATTTGAAAGGAAAAAAAGAAGCCTATTATCTACATTTTTTTTATTGATTTGAAAGGACGAGCGTCCTTTGCCTACGTACCCGTGAAGGATCAAGACCTCGTAGTTCGGGGTAGAAATTGAAGTTTGATTGGTTTTGTGTTTTTTTATTGTTTTTTTTAGAAGGTTTTAAATAAAAAGCCAAGTGGCGAAATAAGCTTGTTTGTGTTTTTTAATGTTGAAGAAAATAGACTTGAAGTATAATTAAAATTGATTTGAAATTTGATTAAGAAAAGAAAATAGAAAGAACGATCACTTGATGAAAAACAAAGGTTTATTATGAAAATATTTTTGTGATTTTTGTGATTTGAATGTTTTTGTCGTTTTTTATATTATTGTGCTTGTAGGAAAATGATTTTTGGGTTTTTTATTATAGTGCTTGACAAGAGTTTCATCTTGCTCCTACGTATCTTCAGGTGCGATGGAGAAATCAAAGCTACGTAGTTCTGGGGAGCAGGAAAATGTTTTTTTTTTGTTTTTGGGTCGTGCTTGGCAACGAGTTTGCTTAAGAAAAAGAAAGGGGACGGACTCGCATTAGAGCGATGGCGATCCGTTTGAGAAAAAATTAAACGCGCATGGTGTTAAAAGAGGTTTGCTTAAAAAAGGGGACGGACTCGCATTTGAGCGATGGCGATCCGTTTGAGAAAAAGATTAAACGTGCATGGTGTGAGAAGAGATTTTTTTTTGGTTTTTTGATAGTTGGTGCAGTCTGGTTCTGCACCTTCAATGGCTTTGACAGCAACAGTGCCACTTGTTACCACGCCAACCTTGTCCTTTGCAGCAGCTCTGGCAGGGACAAAGGTTCAGGATGACTCTCCCCTCCCATCCCCTTGCATTAAAGGCGGTGCGTTAAGTATTAAAATTGGACAGGAGGGATACCGTAAGGGAGTTGAAGATTGTCGAAAGGTTTTACGGGCTCGTTTGACACTTTCTAAAGGGGACAAACCTTATTCGGCACGTGACCTTAGGAGTAAGATTGACAAGTTATGGAAGACAAAGGCAGGCTGGAAAATGGTGCCTCTTGGCAAGGGATACTATGACTTTCACTTTGAGTCGGCGGAGGATTTTAAGAATATATGGGCGGTGGGAACGGTAAACCTCAAACCGGGTTTGTTGAGATTCTCACAATGGACGAAAGATTTCAAACTCTTGGAACAGAAACAGACTCATGCCACAAGAGTATTGGCGAGAGAGAACCTTGTTGGAAATTGCAAGTGCCGTTGGAACACCAATTGATATTGATGGGACAACTAGGGAACGTAAATTTGGCCATTATGCTCGTATTTTAGTGGATATTGATCTTTCAAAGACAACCTATGATGAAGTCCTCGTTGAACGTGATGGCTTTGCGTTCATGGTGGAAATACAATATGAACGGCGTCCTTTGTTTTGCCATCATTGCTACACCATTGGTCATAATGTCACTACTTGTAAATGGTTTATTCCGCAGGCTGCAAAAGACAAAGTGGATCGTGGGAAACACCCGGCCAAAGAAGTTGTGGCTGCGCCTCCTACACGTCACAAGGGTGGGGGTGCTTCTTCTTCGGCTGCTGGAGAAATTGGGAGGTGGATTCCGGTCAACTCCACAGTCACCACCACTGCCAGGGTCACAGTGCCGATATCAACTCAGGCTACACAGGCTAAATCCATTCCGATTCCAAGCATTAGTCAGATTCAATCTATTCCGGTTTCGTTACCTTTAGTGCCGGTTTCAAGAATATCCGCAACTTCATTCAGTCTGCCGCTTCATAACGTGTTTGACAGTATTTCTAATGATGAGTTCACTGTTCCTAGGCCTGTGTTGGAGGATGTTTCCCTTGTAGTGCACGATGACGTGCAATCCGTAGAAGTGGGGATGTCGCATCAGAAACCGCGGGAGGAGTTGGAGAACCCCACCGTGAATGTTGTTACCTCTTCGCTTCTGGATAGTGTGGAACATAATCATGGAAACCCTAGGGAGCTGGAGGAGAGTCCCAAAGGTCCCAATGAGCATGTAACACACTCATCCCCTCTTGGGCGTGAAGACGTACGACCTGACGGAGCGGTTCCGATAATTCAGACATCGCGGGAGGAGATGGAGAACCCCACGGTTGATGATGTTTCGGTACCGTTTCAGGATGGTGTGGAACAGGATCATGTGAGCCCGAGGGAGCTGGTGGCAAGTCCCAAGGGTGCTCGTGAGATTGTTCCAAGACCATCCCCGGTTGAGCAGGTTGTCATGAATGAGGTATCTGCTGAATCTCAGGATAACCACGACACTCTTGACACTGTTGCTTCTTGTGCGAATTTTGATGGTTCTGTTGATGGTAATGAGGCAAATGACATAAGTTCACAGGATGATATGGCACAAAATATTGTTACGAAGATTCCTAGCATTGCGAGGATTCAACACGATTTAGAGCTTTGGCGTCGAGCTAAAGACTATGATCAAAGAGCTACGGAAATTCCTTTTGTACCGGTGTTGACTCGGAAGCAGAAGCAACATATTGCTAAGAGAACGACTGGTAAGCCTTACAAAACCCGTTCCAAGGGTGATAAAAATACCTCTGATTAATGATAGTGCTTTATTGGAATGTCCGAGGTTTTGGCAATTCGGACACAAGAATTGCCTTGAAGAATTTATATGCTTCTCATAAGCCTGTCTTTTTTTTTCTGGTTGAACCTATGATTACATTTTCTCATGTTCCTTCTTGGTATTGGCATAGTATTGGAGTTTCTAAAAGTTGTCTGAATGATAGAGGTCCTTTGTTACCAAATTTATGGGCCCTCTGGGCCATGGAGTGCACACTATTGTTATTTTTGGCTCAAATCAATGCATTGCTCTAGAAGTCACCTGGCAGCAGTCGACTGTTTATATTGCGGCAGTTTACGCCAGTACATCTTATTTAAATCGTCGGCAATTGTGGGCTGATCTTACTCATGTCCTCTCATCTCATATTTTCCAGGAAGGCAACATGTGTGCTGACAAGTTAGCTAATTTTGGCCATTCCGTGGTGGGGAAGGTGTGGCTCCCATCTTTGCCGGCTGAGGTTCACCACGAGTTTTTTGCGGATAGGTGTGGTTTTCCTCGGATTAGATTTCCGTAGGTGGCTGTTTTTTGTTGTTTTTTGCTGTTTTCCCGTTTTTGTTCTTTTTTGCTTCCTTTTCTGAGGGTTTTAGCCTAGTCCCCCCCTCATGTTTTTTTCCCCCTTTTTTTTAATAATATTTGAGCTTGGCGGTATAGGATGGGAGTTCATCGGGGTGCCAACCTAGTTGAGATGTCGTTGCTTCTCCTTGATGCCTGTCCATTCTCCTGGTTTACCGGAAAAAAAAACAAAATAAATAGTACTATATATATAGGACCAGAGCATTCTTGAGAAATATAAAATAAAAAGTAGAATAATATTACTAGTAAATATTGGACCAGAGAACTCTGGAATAATTTAATTATTAGTTAGGACCAGATTATTCTGGAGAGTAAATAAATTAGATAACAATATAATACTGACAGTTAGTTTAGGACCAGAGTACTCTAGATCAAGATGTGCGTAAGATAAATGAAAAAATTTAAATATGCATATGATAATAATAATAACAATAGAATATAATGCATAATAAAAATGCATGGGGACGATAATAAACATAAGATAAAAACGATGGAATGCAAAAGAAAAGGAAAAAAATGCAAGAGAAAATAAAATGCATGAAGATGATAATAAACATAGCATAAAAGAAATGGAATGCAAAAAAGAAAAGAAAAAAATGTACGAGAAATAAAATGCATGAAAGAAATGAAAATAAAATTCAGAGGGGGGTATGCAAGAAATAAAGGGGGTGCAGGAATTAAAAAAGGATATTGGGCCAAAAGGAGAGAGAGGAGGCACTGCTACTGGGCCTTAAAGTGTGAACCGAACCGGTCTGGTTCTAGTGAACCGGTCTAGTTCAACTGAACCGGACCGGTTCAAGATTAATTATATAAGGGCCCTCAACGGTTTTTTTGGTCATTTTTTAGTTTCTTTCTCTCTCTTCTCTCTTTCTAGAGAGAGAGGCTCTGCCCTCTCTCTAGAATTCTGTCATTACCGCCACCTTCTTCCCCTGCGAGTTGGCCGGTTCCGGCGCGGTGGCCGGCGAGCCATCGCGGCTGCGCCGCCGCGCCGGAGTTAAAAACTCCTCCTTTTCTTGATTTTTTTCGTTCTTTCCACTTATTTTCACTCCCTCTTTCCAATTCTTTACTCAAAAGTTCCGGCCAAAAAGTGAAACTCCCTAGATCTAGAAAAAACAGTAATGGTTTTATCCTCTTCCCTTTTTACCTTCGTTTTTGCGACGGGTTTTGAGATGAAAACGGTTGGCTTCGTATGGCCGGTTTACAGCCGTGTTGCTGTGGCTGTGATGTTCGGACTTGTGCTTGATTCTAGCGGTGTTAGGACACCGTAGGGATTTTTGGTTAGCTCTGTGTCACTGTGGCTGTTTCGGTAAATTATACTGTCAGTTCGGTTTTTGTATCGGCTCTGTTGTTTTCTTCCTGTGTGCTGAACGTATGTTCGTGTGTATTTGCTGGAAATTGTTTATGTGTGTTTTTGCAGGTTCTTGCCGTGAATCCCCCCTTTTTTATGTGTGCTGTGTGCTATTTTTATAGGTCGGGGTTGAGACATGGAGTCTGCCAAAATAGGGACAAAACTGCCTTGGTTTGGGATTGAGGGGACATTACGGGCTGGCATCAGCCGTATTGGACATTATTGGACAAAAATTTGATATATTTTTGGACATTAAAATAAAATAGCAAGAATAAAAATAAAAAGTGAAATAATAAAAAAAAATGAATTTAAAGTTAAATAATAAAAAAAATAACAAAAAGGATTTTAAATAAAAGATGAAAATTAAAAATTAATTAAATAAAAAGTGAAAATTGAGAGAAGAGGGCCCGACTCGGAACCAAATATGAGGTATTTTAAAATAGCTCTCTGCCGAATTTTTTACTGAAAAAGGCCGAGATTGGCCGAGGTTAAAAGGCACGTGTCAGCGGTGTGTCGGTGGTAACTTGGGTCAAAAATTGGGATATGACACCCAGCAAAAGGTGGAGGAAATTGATTCTACCATTGCTAAGTATAAAGCAGAGATCCATAACCTAGAGATTCAAAAAGCTAGTATTCAAGAAAGAGAAGGCCTTCTGAAGAAGGAGGCTTCCATCGCCATAAAAAAGGTTAAGGATTCAAAAAAATTTCAACGAGAAATGACAAAACTCGTCGAACATGATAAGACCCTCAACGACAAACTAACTGATTTCAAGGGAAAACTTGACAAACTCAAAGCCGAGTTTAAAATCTAAGTTGTAATTTATTGCTTATATATATATATATATATATATATATATATATATATATATATATTTAGAATACTTTGTTCCTTTTTAAATTTTGTAATTTCTGGATATGCAACGGTGTAAAAAAAACCGCTTTTGGCCTCTCAATTAAATATTTCTATTTTGCCAAATCTATAATTTACTTTATCACGCAATTTAAATCTGGAACAAGTTTCAATATATTACAATGATGAGAAACTGAAAAGTTTCTTTTATTTAACTACATAAGTTAAACTTCCTTGGGAAATGTAAAGTTTACTTATAAATAATGATGCTCCCGCAAAAAGAAAGAAAAATTAAATAAATCAAGAAAAACTGTACAACTTCCCTCTTTTCACGAGGCACATCTGCAGATGCTAGTCTCCAAGTGTTCACATCTCTGAAGGGTGGAAACTGTAAAGTTAAACTCCTCTTAACTTCTCTATCCACTATAAATAATCACAACTTCTTCTGAAAGTTTCAATCATCTCCTCACATTCCTTTATCCTCTTCGCACAAAAGAAATTTACCAAGCTCTTCTTAGAAAATCATATCCTCTTTCACAAAGAATGGATTCTTTGAGTGATGATTTACTTATCAAAATTGCTGTAAGGGTTGCCGCGATTTGTAGGGAGGTTGCAGTTTCTAGAGCCTTTGGCAGTGACTGCATTGCGCTCCTCACTGATCTTTGCCTGACTCATGAAAAACTTGATTTTATGAATCGCCTATGGGCTCATGGCAATCACATGTTTTGCATTCTCTGGTGTTCACAACAGCTGTTGCATCCTATGTCACGCTTTGACGTGATCAATGGTTTGCTAACCAATGTTGTAGCTACACACTCTTTGAGTGTCGAGTACTCTCATGTGTTAGTGAAGGTCACTGCATATCCCCTTGATAATGAGGTACAACTCTTGAATGATTTATGGGCTCTCATAATGACCAGGAATCTTTATAACTACCGTTTATACATCCTAGGGGTGCTACTTCTTTTAGGTTTCGATGTACTTGGTTCAAGAGCTATATGCCCCCAGGCATGGTTCGACGCTGCTTTTGCAACAACTAGCTTAACTGCGCAGGAGATGGTAGGAGGAGAAATTATCATGGGTTTCTCCCTGCTGATGATGAAGAGTATGTCTACAACCATTTCTCCTTCGATGGCTCATTGAAGTCTTTGGCATTGGCCACCAATGGCATTGAAGTTTTATCTTGTTGTACTTTTTTATTTTGTTATGGCTAGTTTTCTTTTATCCATTTTGGGACTTTTTATGTTTTGATCTAACCTGCCCGTTGGCAAATGACCTAGCACAAATTGCTTAAGGATTCAGAAGCACTGAGATAAAGTTCGAAGAACTTATCAAAATAAGGGAAAAACTTGCCTCAAAAGAGTCTGACTCAGAAAAATTATCAACAACAAAACTTGGGGGGGGGGGGGGGGGGGGAATGGGAATCAAAATCAAATGGTGAAAATTTTGCTGAAATAATTGCCATTTTCAACTTATTAAACAATGATTGGCGAACACCAATTGTCGAATACTTGAAAAATCCTGCATGAGATGCTTGTAGAAAGACTAAATATAGAGCATTAAGCAATGTGATTATTGGAAATGAATTGTTTAAAAAATATCCAGAGGGGGTTTTACTCAAATGCCTCAGTGAAAATGAAGCATACTTAGCAATTTCTGATACTCATAGTGGTGCATGTGTATCTCATCAACCAGGTCATAAAATGAAATGGCTTTTGTTTTGACAAGGTGTGTACTGGCCAACTATGTTAAAAGATTGCATAGAGTTTGCAAAAAGTTGTCAAGAATGTTAACTACATGCAGAAATCCAACGTGTGCCTGCTAGTGATTTACATTCGATTATAAAACCTTGGCCATTTAGAGGATGGGCTCAGGACGTAATTGGTGAAATTAAGCCATGTTCGTCACCAGGTCACAATTCTAGTTCGTCTTTTAGCCTTTTAGACTCCTTTTATTTTATTGTATTTTATTTTTAATCTTTACTTTTAAGCCTTAGCATCGTTCCATTGAAGATAATCTCGACAGGTCTTACTCTCGACAGGTCTAGATTTCGACGGTTATATTCATATCTCGCTACAACAGTCACGATTTTTAAGAAAACAATCAAGCATATAAGGTCTTGAGATTGCTGGTTGATCTCACTCGCCCTTGTTTTAAATCAGTTCAATAGTTTACCAAAATCCAAGGTAAACATTCGCTTCTTCTTATATGATAGTACCTTTTGATCTCGGGAATAAAATCACCAAAACTATTGGTTCTTCACATTCAAGAATAAGAGAATCCAAGAGTTGAAAGTAAAAAGAAAAAGAAAAGTTTCAGTCTTACCGGTACTAAAAAGTCAATCAATGTTACCAACTCCCCGGCAGCGGCGCCAAAAACTTGACACGAATCCGCAAGCGTACGGTTCTTATCGAGTGGTAAAAAGATTATCGTCCAAAGGGAGGTAAAAGTAATTACCGATATTAGTGTTGATTAGATGAAAAGATTAGAGTTTAAAAGTTCAATAGTTTCTTGGTTTAAAGTTCAGATTATAAGAGCGTCTAGGGATTATTGGTTCGTCGTAATAACAAATCACTAACAATTCAAGCCGATGTTTTTATCTTATGTTATATTCATTTTCTAAAGACAAGAATCTCATATGTATTTTATGTTTCCTTTAAAAATACATAAATGTATCTCAATGACAACCAAACCTATTCTAATGGCTGATTATTATTGAGACCCTTTAAGTGCGGCTCTTATAGCCTCAATACTTCACAAAACTATTCATTTGGGGTGTCGTCTTGTCTAATTTCATTTGTTCCAATATCAAACTTCATCTTTCGATCCTTCGTTGGATATTTGAGATGATGAAATAACAACTATTAAACTTCACCTATTTGTCCTTCGTTTAACACTTGTTATTGAGTTTGAAAACAATGAAATTAGATTAGAAAATAAAAGTTAAACAAATTAGGTATTTAGACTTGGTTTAAATAGGATTAAGTCATTAGACTATTCCAACAATCCCAAGAGTAAAAGGTCTACTCACTCATGTTGACTGTAGAAAAAATAAATATTTAAAATACATAGAATGATAATGCATAAAGGTAGATAACTGAGTCTAAAAGTGCAGAATTATAAAGGCAAGGAAATAAAAGTGGATAAAATAAGAACAAGAACTTACACAAAATAACTTTGATTGAAAAATGTATAGTAAGTTCTCAATGGTCCAAGATGATTACAAGTTTGATGGAGGACCTTTTTATAGCCTAAAACCTCAAGACAAGGCATTAAACACGACATTAGAGCCTTCATATCAAGGAACACCAAAGAATTTTGTAACAACAAAAGTTTACCGCAAAAACGCACGGCCTGGGCTCAGATCGTGCACTTTTCAACTTCCATCAACCCATATAATGCACGGCCTGGGAAAACAGTGCTAAAACACACGGTCTGGAGCAAAAACACGCCGAAACACACAACCTGAAGGCCTAAAACGCACGGACCGTGCGTTTCTCTTTGGAAAAAGCCTTTTCTTAATGCATTTTTATCTTTTCTTGTCCAAACTTCATTGAAACCATATTGCTTCTTTGATATTTAACAAGACATTAATGAATTAAAATGCCAAAAGCAGTGAAAACTATGAGTTATCATGAGAATACATTCATAAAAAACACGAGTCTCTTTCGCTCTCTCTCTCTCTCTCTCCCTCTCTTTCTCTCTGGTAATCGTATTTTGTTTTTCCTAACTCATCGATTACACCACAATGAACCTTTGCATTCATTCCTTCCCAGTTTTCACTATGTCATTTCCACATTTAATCGTTTCCCATCGTCTTTGAATTTTATAATGTCATAGCCTCCCATCTTATGATAAAACATTACCTGAAGGTGGGAAAAACACAAGAAGGGGGGGTTGAATTGTGTTTTCAAAAACGTTTCTTTCTTACGAAAAATAACACTGTTCTCAGGATACAGAGTCTGATGGAGTTCAGACTCTGATCAGAGTTCAGAGTCTTTGCAGCGGAATAAAGAACAAGTGCAAGAAAGAAAGAAGACACAAGCAATTTTATACAGGTTCCTTCCACAAACCGGAAGTAGTCATGTCCCCCTTGCACTTCCAAGGAGAGTTTCACTGAAATGTAATACTAAATTACAAGTTGCTCAAACACACAAGTATGAGACTTCCTTTGCTCAACCACACAAGAAAGAGACTTCAAATGCTCAAGCACACAAGCAAGAGACTTCAAATGCTCAAGCACACAAGCAAGAGACTTTACAACAATTACAGAGAATTGAAAAGAGTTTTGAATACTTGATATACTATCAGAGGTATTCTCAATACAAAACAAAACAGAACAGACTCTGTTTTCTTAGATACTTAGAAATTCTAAAATGTGAGCTTTTGTAAGAATTATCTAAGTTGTTGATGAGCAGAGTTTGCGACTTAGAATATGAGAGGAGAACTCAATTCGCGTGTATATTTTTTGTGTAGTTTGTTTCTTCAAATCTTCATCTCTATTTATAGAGAGTTTGAGAGACGTTAGAAACTGCCAGCTCATCACTTTTTCTTTACCGAAGCTGATTTGACACCTTTGATCCTTTGCTTGATTTGAGGCTTGTACAATGAAATCAAATTCAAATCCATTCCATCATATATGGAAAAGTTTATGCTTTAGTTACTGTTATTCTTGTCGTGTATAGAAGACACTGTGCAGAGTTGGTGGTTGCAGGAACAGGCGTAGGCATAGTGGTTGTACTTTTCGTACGTTATGCTTTGTCAACGCTTTTCAGTGTCTGAAGAATCTTTGCTTCTGATGAATCTGCCTCTGGATACTATATGCTTCTGATGAGTCTGCCTCTGAAGAACTTGCTTCTGATGACGTCATCTTCAGACGCTCTTTCTTCAGACGCATTCTGACTCTGATTTTCCAGGAGTGCTTTCATTCAGATGTTCTTCAAGCTTCAGTCTAAAATTTCTTTGCTCTTTAATTCATTCAATCAGAACCTCTTGTAAATAAATCTTTGATAATGGTCCTGTACACTTGAATAAATCTTTAGCATATCCAATTGATAATTTTTAATACCTTGTTATCATCAAAACTTAAGTGGTATAATTGTGAAACACCCTTTGTTCCAACATTACCCTACTGCCGTTTCCTTTTATCCACAATTGGAGCTTAGAGGAATTGGACCTGACATTTTTACTTTAAGCATCTTGATTAATTATTTTAGCCATGTTGGTCACCTTAAGTTTTCTTTTTCTATACTAACTATGATTCCCAAGTTAGGTTTTCACCCTGATACTGAAACCTTGACTACAAATATCAATGCTTTATGTCACAATGACAATGTTAACGGTGCTCTTTACTTTCATCATCACATTATAGAAAAGGAGTTTCATTTATACCAGGTTTTTTATAGGACCTTGATTTAGGGATTATGTAAAAAGGAAGAAACAACAATTGTCTTTCTATTGCTTAGAAAGATATTAGGTTTATTGGTGAAACCATATGAAGCGCGGAAACCGCTCGAATTAGGTATGTCTTAGTGTCAGACACAAACACGTGCATAATTGTAAAGGCAAGGAAATAAAGAGTAAGGAAATAAAAGTGCAGAAAATAAGAACAAGAACTTACACAAAATAACTTTGATTGCAAAATGTATAGTAAGTTATCAATGGTCCAAGATTATTACAAGTTTGATGGAGGACCTTTTTATAGCCTAAAACCTCAAGACAAGGCATTAAACACGAAATTAGAGGCTTTAAATCAAGGAAAACCAAAGAGTTTTGTAACAGCAAAATTTTACCGCAAAAACGCACGGTTTGGGCTCAGATCGTGCACTTTTCAACTTCCATCAACCCATACAATGCACCACCTGGGAAAACCGTGATAAAATGCACGGTCTGGAACAAAAACACGCTGAGACCCACAGCCTGAAGGCTTAAAACGCATGGATCGTGCATTTCTCTTTGGAAAAAGCCTTTTCTTCATGCATTTTTATCTTTTCTTGTCCAAACATCATTGAAACCATCTTGCTTCTTTGATATTCAACCTGAAACGAAAACCACAGGTTTTGTAGTAAAATAACTCAAGAAATACGACTAAAACTAACAAGACTTTAATGAATTAAAATGCAAAAAGCAGTGAAAACTACGACTTATCATGAGAATACATTCATAAAAAGCCCGAGTCTCTTTCTTTCTCTCTCTCTCTCTCTCTCTCTCTCTCTCTGGTAATCCTATTTTGTTTTTCCCAACTCGTCGATTACACCACAATGAACCTTTGCATTCATTCCGTCCCAGTCTTCACTATGTCATTTCCACATTTAATCGTTTCCCATCATATTTGAATTTTATAATGTCATAGCTTCCCATCTTATAATAAAACATTACCCTACATTAAGCGTCTTGATTAATTATTTTAGCCATGTTGGTCACCTTAAGTTTTCTTTTTCTATACTAACTATGATTCCCAAGTTAGGTTTTCACCCTGATATTGAAACCTTAACTACAAATATCAATGCTTTATGTCACAATGATAATGTTAACGGTGCTCTTTACTTTGATCATCACATTATGGCAAAGGAGTTTCATTTATACCAGGTTTTTTATAGGACCTTGATTTAGGGATTATGTAAAAAGGAAGAAACAACAATTGTCTTTCTATTGCTTAGAAAGATATTAGGTTTATTGGTGAAACCATATGAAGCACGAAAACCGCTCGAATTAGGTATGTCTTAGTGTCGGACACAAACACCGATAACACCTATGGTTGCATTAAATTATGTCATTTTCTCATATTATTATCGGTGTCAACGTATCGTTTTCCATGCCGTGCCCGGTGCTTTTTTTTTGTTTGTGCATCATAGATGAAACTAAATCGTGTAATGTATAATACCTTAACAACCAATCAAGAGCTAGTGACGAAGAAGAATTACCTGAATAATAGAGGCCGCCTCCAAAAGAAAGTACCCTCAACCTACACCCGCCTCCTCACCTAAACAACAACACCACCACACATCACCACCTCCACCACAACACCACCACACAAATAGAATACAAATAGCAAACACTCAGTGTCTTGGGGGGTCTGCCACTAAACAAGCAAAATCTGAAGCACCACGGCCACTAACGCAAACAACCACAACCAGTTACGACGAAAAACGATCCGGGAGTTCGTTGAAGGAGGATTAATCATAAATGAAAGAAAAGTTGTCACACCTGCAGCCGTCAGAAATGGATCACACCTATTGGTATCACATAAACCCCCTCCACACCACACGTCCATCACCACCACCAACCACCCATTCAAACCTTCTTCAATCACCCAATAATTCAAACCGCACCCTCGCCAGCACACAAAACAACACCTTTAATAAATCAACCCAATAATTCAAACTCGAAACAAATAATCTGAAGATAAATTTTTTATTTTCGAAGAATTTAATTTAATTTTTGTTTTTTTAATCAGAAAAAATATTTTCCAAAAATTCATTTTTTGTAAAAAAATTAAAAAAAAACTTTTTTGTTTTTAAAAAAAAATACGAACTTTTGTTTTAACACCGAAATATATTTTCTAATTTTTTTTAAATTAAATTCCAGATGTTTTTTTTTTAAAAAAATCTTAATTTTGGAAAAAAAACTCTGAATTTTTTTGATTTTTTAAAATTTTAGGAAATTAATTTTCAATTTTTTTATATTGTTTTGTATTTTAAAATTAATATAAATGAAAAAACAATTGGAATTATATTAAATGTAAAAAATTAATAACTAAAAAGTCAATATGCCACATAATAAAAAAAATGTTGACCCAATGCGCCATATAAGCATAAATGTGCAGTTAGCTGTCTTGAGGGTCTTAAACAAAAGAATCTTTATATTACAGGTCGTAACCTAAACTATTTTTTACAAGGAGGAAAACTGAAAATGACTTTTATTACAAAGTAAAACATTATTAACCCTTAATAATATAAACTAAAGAGAAAAGTAAACAAAAGACCATATATATGCATGTGTTTGTGTGTGTTGTTGTGGCCATGTAAGATGTTAGTGAAATCCAAGAGAGGAGATGATGATTATCAAACACAACTATACAAACGATAAAGTTCATATTACACTGAAACAATTGTGTCACGTTTCTACTACTGATGTATTTCACAATTACATTACGTTTCTATTACTGATCTATTTCTCGTAAACGAAAAAAAGAAAAACTTTCTTTGTTTCCTGAATCCCTTGAGTGAGCACGTTTAGTTTTATAAATTTTTTCGTACCAATAATTTTGTAAAATTTTAGAGTTAATTAATATCAAGTTTGTTCAAGAGAGACATTGTAAACGAGTTATTATATCATCACCTTCCACAAAATTCATTTTTTGATTTGTTTTTGTTTCTCGTGTATTAAATTTTGGATTATTATGAAATCAACATGAACACAAATAACTATAAAGATAAAAAATATCATGATTTATTCGAGACCCAATAATCATATATTTGATTACCATAACATTAACATGGTTTACGATATTCTTTGCACAATGATTGGACTCTTCACATTGTGGGTTTCATCCGACCAAACAAGTAATGAAGAACAAACTGTTTGATTTGATTTTTCTTCCCCAAAAACTGTGACAACAAATGATTGTTTCTCGTTTAATGATCTGAAATAGAGAATTTTTGGTTCGACGCTAATCTTGACTTTTGGATTATGATGGATAAGAGTAGCCTTGTAGGTTGAGTTGTGAAAGCCAACATTAGTGACTGTTCTATGAATCTTGACATTGAAATGCCTATGTACAAGAAATACCATTGCAGGATAGTTTATATCTTTCACCAAGGATCTTTTGGATGCACCATGGCAACTTGAATCATCTCCACTAATTTGTCTAATTTTGTTAGTATCATAACCATAATTACAAAGCATTTGGACATAATCCTCCTTAGTGATGTCATAAACAAGTCCAGGGTTAAGGGCTTGTTGTGGATTGATATTCCCAGATCCATAAGCAAACTCGCCAGCCAAATCATCATAAGGACCTTTCACTGGGTTAGCGGTTGTCATGATGGCAGATTTGATAGCTGCAGGTGACCAACTTGGGTGAAATGATTTCACATATGCAGCAACTCCAGCAACATGCGGACATGACATAGAGGTTCCAGATTCTATGTTGTATTTAACATGTCTTTTGTCACTATTACCATAATCCACTGAGGGTAGCCCTAAAGGTGACCAAGCAGCCAAGATATCAACTCCTGGGGCACTTATATCTGGTTTCATAATTTCAGGAATGACAGGATTTGGGCCGCGGGAAGAGAAATCTACAATTCTAGGAGCATTCTTATCATGGAAGATCTCACTCTTCAAAATTTCAGCTACTGGATATTTAGTGGAATTTGTATAGGATTGAACATGAACAAATTCATTTGATCCCAAGTAAATGGAAGGCTTTGGAGTGACTGAAGGAGCGTCAAGATTAGACTTTGTAGCATTAATGATTGAACCAAATGCACCATTCTTATCAGCAATAATTTCATCCCCTAGTTTTCCACACAAAACAAGCTTACCATTCACCATATTTTTGTCTATGCAATCATACGTTTGTTGAGATGCATTTCCTCTAGTTGGGCAAGAATAAACTATTGGAAATTTCGTGCCATTTGAAGGGAAGGTATTAATTGACTTACCAATAAAATTCTTTCCATTTCCAAGAACGAGCTTATCAATAAATTGACGATCTATGGTAGTTGCAGCAACACTAACTAACCAAGGTGCTCCACTGAGAACACTACTTGGGGTAGGGCCATCGTTTCCTACAGAATGCGTTGTGAGTATACCTTTCTCCATGGCATGAAAAGAACCAATGGCAATAATATCTTGTAGAAAATCAGGGGCGCGTGGGGGACCAGCAGAGATAGTGATGATGTCAACTCCATCAGCAATGGCATCATCAAATGCAGCTAATATAGAGTCAGAAATGCACTTAGCATTCGATATACATACTTTGTATACAGCAATTCTTGAAGATGGGACTCCACCTCTTGCAGTGCCTTTTGCAAGACCATAAAAGCTAACATCATTCACCTGACTTCCACCTGCTGTTGATGCTGTATGGGATCCATGACCCAAAATGTCTCTTGCACTCGTATCTTTATCATCATAAAATCGTGCCCCGATGATCTTGTTGTTGCAACTGAAATTAGTGCCGCCTGCACAAACTCCTCTCCATTTTTTTGGAATAGGACCAAGACCTGATCAATCATATAAAAAAAAAGTCAAACTAACAAAATTGCCATCTATAGTTTGTTACTGCAATCTTCTATTCATATTCAATTTTCTACCTACAATATAAAGAACAATATTTCTTAGTGTCCTAAGACCATCCACAACAGAGCACCCTAAATTACGTGCTTACATTTATTTCATATGTCCACATCACTCATTTTACAGTAATACTTAATAAGCACCACTTTTCTCCAACCCAGCAACTCAAAATAAATTATTAAATTGGTCCCACAAATAATTTTATATCATTACATTTTAACAACATTTATTTATTTTATCAAGATTTATTAAATGGGACCCATGAAAAATGAAGAAAGAGAGGGTGCTTCCATAGCCACCCTTTCTCCATAGACACCCATATATTATTCTCCACAACGGGGGTGCCTATTTAATACGGTGTTAAATAGGTGAAGCACCCACCATTGTGGATGGTATAAGATACTCATGAAGAACATCGTTTATAACTAGATCTACATAATAATCACAAATTAATCTACTTGGTTTGCTACGTATCATTTTAAATGGAGGGATGTTTATGTACATGACAATAATTATTAAAAAAAAAACTACATATGATAATTAGAACATATACAATATTTGATTTTGACGTGTGTGGGTGTACCTTTATCATTAAAACTTTCAGATTCTGGCCAAATTCCGCTATCTATGACACCAATCACCAAATCACTCTCAACAACTTTATCTCTTTTAATTGAATGAGGAATTCCAAGAAAGTCCCACGACCTTGTGGTTTGAAGGTGAAACTCCTGACTTGGAAAAACAGAGACGACGCCTCTCATGCCAGCAAGTTTTTCCCTTTGCTGGTCGTTGAGTATGGCGGCAAAGCCATTAAAACTTCGGTTGTAACTTCGTATTAAGCGGGTGTCTATGTCGTTTCCATCAATAACTTGCTTCAATAAATTGAGATGGTGAGATGTTGGGGAATATGGTACTTCCTTAGGAAGCGAGCCCATGTATACAATGTGAAGTTTACCGCTTTCTTCACTATTTGCAATGGCATCACACACCAACAAAATTATTGATGTCCAAACAAAAAACACAAAGAATAAAAAAACAATATTATATTTGGCCATTGCTTGTATTTGTGAAATGGTGAATATGTAGCTAAAAGCTAAACTTGTATTTATAGACACAAGTAAGATAATATAGATGGAAATCATTTCAATATATTAAAAAAATATTTTCAATAACTATTTTACAATTAAATTTAAAAATAATATTTATAAAATCTATCAACTATATCATAACATATGATTATAAAATAATATTTATTTATAGAATATTTGACTGGTAATTATAAAAATATTTGAAAAACTCATTACATTTTTTTTTATATTCTATAAAATTAATGTTAACATTTTACATAAGGTATTATAATACAATAGTGGATACTAATTAATTAAATTTGATTTCCTTGTCAATTAAGTCAAACTAAAGCTTAAAATACATACTTGTCTTAGTAATTTATTATTTTTAGAAATTTATTATTTTTAGTAATTAAATCAACATATTCTAAAAATAAAAACAATAAAAAATTAATTCAGTCAAGATAAGATTATTCTAAATATTTTTTCTTCAAAAAAATCCATTTTTTTTCTAAAATTGGTCTTAATTATTGATACCCTAATAGGAAGTTATATGAAGATTTTACTTGATAACAAATATAAAGAAAAGTTCTAAATCAAACACTTAATTATTAATACTCAAATAGGTAGTTATATTAATGGCAAACATATATATATATATATATATATATATATATATATATATATATATATATATATATGTTATGGACCGGTCAAAGACCTTAGGCCCGATTGCTTAGGCCTAATAACAAACATAGCCCAAATACCGCATTTGAGAAATTACTCGCAACACACCCCCTCTAAGCGACGAGGGTGCTTGGAGCATACTGGACTTGTTCAAACGAACGGTAACGATCACCACCATGGCCCCCGCGAATCTCTCCTTGGTCGTTATACTTCCTACGAATTCGTAACCGTCGGGCACACGTGTGCTTTACAATGACTCTGCAGCCATCCATCTCTATATAAAGGGGTCGATTTGTAATCCCCAAGGTTAGAATATGCTTCCACTCTTAACCCCTGCATTCTAATCTCTAAACAAACTTTGTAACACCCCGTTTTCCCAACATAAAAATTTCATAAAAATAATCAGAGTATTCAAAACTTAAACAGAATGCTACATTTCTTAGAAATCACAAATGGAATAAATAATAAATTATTCTTCAAATATCACATCTTTATATAACACATCTTTTTATCACACAACTTCAAAAAGGGCACATCAATTTCACATCATGAAATAATTCACAAATTACACTTAATCAAATAAATTATCTTTGCTCATCAATTAATATCTAATTCCCATACCTAAACATTGCATCAAAACATAAGCACAAATTTCACCAATTAAATCCACAATAATCACTTTATTACAAATAGGCACTTATGGGTAGAAGTAGAAAAAAAGATTATAAATGGAATCTAACCTTAATTTCTACAACATCATATCTAACAACAACTACAAGGTTAAACCCTTTTTCAGAATTATACAACCCATTATTAGAGAAAGCTAGTCTCACCCTTACCTTAGATTGGTTTTTGAAATCAACAGCAGCATTCTTCTTTCCTAGGGTTCTCTCTGAGTTCTCCTCTTTCTCCTCTTTTCTCCAAACATTGAACGTGTTATGTTTTCTAAACTCTTACTGACTCTTCTCACCAAAAAATACTCTCTTCCCTAGCTAGTATCTTATTATTTCTAATAATATTATACTTCTCCCCCACTTAACAATAATCATAATAATACACCAAATAACAAATATATCTCCACACAAAATAACAAATATATTTCTATACTAGATAACATATATATTTCCACACAAAATAACATATATATTTTTATACTAGATAACATATATATTTCCACACAAAATAACATATATATTTCTACACAAAATAAAAAATATATTTTTACACCAAATAACACATATTAACATATTTCATCAAAATATATATTATAAATCAAATAATAATACACTAGAAATACAATAAATTAATAAAATATTAAATATTAAAAGTAGGGCGTTACAAACTTCAGCATCAGAGTGTCTGTAGGTACACACTCCCCATTCGTTCAAGTGCAAAGGAGCTTTCGTCCAGCACAAAAACCACCGCATTAAAGAGCGCCGATAGTCACAGCCTGTGGAAAAATTATAAGCTATCCTTGTTTTTTTACATAAAAAGCCAAAGCTTTCTCTTCAAAAATACCATGACTGCCAACGGTGCCAGTTCACGCATGAGAAGTGAGATGTATGCCTTCCAGCGTGATGGACACACATTCACACATTCTCCCGTGGATACACCCAGAGAAGGACAACTTCACCTGGAAATTCCATTGCAAGACATGCCTTTGTTAGGTCCCCCACGATCTACCGAAACGGCCGAGAACACAATGTTGATGGATGCTCTTGTCAGCAATCTGATCCACACGGTTCAACGACAGACGTCGTTAATCGAGGAACAGAACCGCCACTTAACTGATCTGGAACAAGCTCGCATTCAGAAACAAGCAATTCCGTCCAAGCGAACTCCTTCCTCGACACATGACAAAGGGGGAGGGAGCCCTCGCCAATCTCGATCTAGATCTCCCCGGCATTCCATCAACATGAGATCTCCATGTCGCAAACGAAGATCACTCAGAAGGAGGTCTCCACGATGGTCTCCTACAAGGAGGTCACCACCAAGGTGCAAAGACGCTCCTGGTCCCCCCTTTAGATCCGAAGATGACTGTGACGCTCGAAGCGATCGTAACGCATACGATCCCTTCACATGACGCATCAGGAGGCCAAAATCCCTAGTGGATTAGAAAAATGACCTCAGATGGATTCCTTTGACGGAACAACGGATCCTCATGAGTGCATAGAGAACATTGAAGTTGTTTCTCCTTAAGTTGTTCTTGAACCATGTTACAGCTCCTCAGCCTAGTGTAAAATGCAAAATCTTCGTCATTACACTAGGCTGAGGAGCTGTAACATGGTTCAAGAACTTAAGGAGAAACTCCATAGATTCATGGAGCGACCTTTGTTACGATTTCACCACCCATTTAACCTATTTGATGGCCCAACATAAAACAGTGGCGTCCCTCGAAGCCATAGTATAAGGAAAGAGTGAGCCTCTCAGAGACTACATTGAGAGGTTCAACAAAGAAGGTGTACAAGTGCGAGGTGCTGATGAGACAATGAAAAAGTACCTCATTACAAAGGGTTTGCGCGAAGGCACAGACGTAAAGAAAGTTGTCTGCCTCGATCGTTGTGTACCCTGGTTCTTATTAAACAAACGATGGTTTCCGAAAACAGTTAGCTTGAGAGATCAACTAGAAGATCTCGAGACATATTGTGTTAGTGTTTGATACAAATCGCGATCGTTCTTGACGTGAACCAAAAAAATTTAAGAATTGGGATGGAACACGCGTCAGATCCTTGAGTAGATTGTTGAGAAAAAGGGATAAATTGGATGGAATTTAAAGGTAAAAGGTAAAATTGTATAAATGAATTAAAGGTGGTACACAGATTCATACATTTGCGACTTTGATACTTGTTTCACCTATAGTGCGGATAGTTTGAGCGTGTAAGTCTTCTGTGTATGCAAATTGTGACGCGTTTTCCCTATGGAAAACTCTTATTTATACTAAGTAACTTCATATACAGAAACCGTCGGGCATAACCGCTAGAAACTACCCTGGACATTATTTGAAATTCAAATATTATCTCTTCAACAATAACTGCTTTTGGCTCGTATATATGGCACCAACTTCTCCTCAATTGTTCTGCGTTCTTGTCGAAGCTTCTTCGTCGAACAGAAAAGTCTCTATGACTTCCCGAACCTGGCTTAGCTTCTGTGTCAAACTTGATCAGACTTCTCCAAACTTCAGTCAAACTTGATTGACTGTATTTATTATGGCCTGTCGAAAATACAGGCTAACAAATTGCCCCCCAAAATGGTCTTTCTCATTCGTATCTTCAGATAGAAGAAGAAAGAGACGTTTTTTAATCCAGTCGAACGTGTTTTCCCGTCAAGATAAATGCCATCATTCTTTATGAAAATATAAAGGCACTTGAAAAAACCTTTTTATGACGTCATCTAATCCCGCTTAGTGGGTCACATTCCATTTTTCGGGAACCAACACTTTGCTCCACTTCCAATAATCGTCCACGACATCTTATTGAAAATTTGAAGTTAAAAAGGGTGCATGCCTTTCCTTCTTCTTTTCTTTAGTTCACGGGAACTTTTCATTTTCGTTTTTCCATTACGAAATTTTGTCTCTTGTTACTTCAGAAGCTCTGAAATTTTAGAAGGTGGGAAGTCTCTTAAATGCAAGAAATGTCTTGGAGAAACTCAAAGATCAAGGAGCCCACTGACTTTCTAAGCTTTTAACCTTTCATCTCATTGAGACTTCATATTTTCAAAAAATGGCTACGTGGCCTCACCTAAATGGTTAAAAACCATGTTCAACATAACTCCCCAAAGGAACGCTCGTATGCCTATATAAACAGGATCTTTCACTTTTTCTTCCATTTTTCCATATAGAGGAGTGTAACGCCCGTTTTGAACTATTTTATTTATTTAATTATTTGATTGAGTTTAGAGTCTTTTTAAATAATTTATTTGATTTATGGTGATGTGTGTTATTTTTGTGTTATATGTTGGTATTTTAGTAGAATGTTATATTATAATATATATGTTATTTGGTGTAGAGATATTATGTTATTTGGTGTAAAAATATATTTGTTATGTGGTGTAGAAATACTATGTCATTTGTTATAAAAATATATGTGTTATTTGGTGTAGAAATATATATGTTATTTTGTGTAAAAATATATTGTGTTATTTGTTATAGAAATATGTTTGTTATGTAGAGATATATTTGTTATAGAAATATGTTTGTTATGTAGAGATATATTTGTTATAGAAATATATTCGTTATTTGGTTTGAAAATATATTTGTTATTTGTGTAGAAATATATATATATTATCTAGTGTAGAAATATATTTGTTTTAGAAATAATAAGATATGATGATATAATATAATATATATTTTGATGATGTGTGCTTTTATGTATTTTTAGTATTATCTTATTTGATTTATAATATAATATATTTAATTAAATATGGGTTGTTACATAATTTTAGAGAATTTGAGGGAAGGAGTAGAAATAAGATAAGATGAGTAAGAGAATATAAATAAGAGAATTAGGGTTAAAATTATTTAATACGTGATATATGTAACACCCCGTTTCCCAAATAACATAATAATATCAACAATCAGAGTCATTCAACAACAACGGAGCATTACATGCCTCTTTTCAAAAATCTATTTAAAATAGAAAATATAAACTATTTAAATAAACATCAACATATCTCATCATATTAAAATATTATGCAGCGGAATATCCATTTATAAATTATCTCCAATAAAAGTAATATTTCCAACATTTCTGGCACAAAGGCCTCACCATAATAAAAATGTTCTCCAACTTATATCAAATATTTATTCAACAGATCTCCAACATAAAATGATACATAAAGGAATGAAATCGTAACACATAAATCCCATCCCGTTACGTATCAGAGCCTACGACACAAGAGCCACTCCTAACTATCCACTGCTACCTGCACTTGCCCACGAGGCGGCAATTCCAGCAGAAGGGGTGAGTTCACAAAACAAAAGCAATATATATATATATATATATATATATATATATATATAATTCATAAAGTTGTATTGAAAAACAACAACAACAAGAACATTCATCATCACCATAATCATCATAAATCTTCATTAACATTTCAACAATATAATTTAGGTTCCCCTTAAATAACAACACCGACAACAACGCCACTTGTGGTGACACCTCACCAACAACAACTCACACCTTAAACTTCTAATGTTAGACTCCATTAACGACTAATGCATTATGCAAATGTGGTACCATCTACGCGCGTTGAATGCTAAGCATTCCGGGGCATAAGCCCCCACCAAAATGGATGATTAAAGCATCCCAGGGCATAAGCCCTCACCAAAGTGAATGACTAGCATTCCAGGGCATGAGCCCTCACCAGTTGAATGTATAAACATTCCGGGGCATGAGCCCCCACCAATGCAAATGAGTTATGAGACTCAAGGAGTATATCTACATACAACCATACGACAAAATAGTGGTGCATTTTCACCATGCAACCAACGACAACACCAACTAGGACACCTCCCCAACTAGACTCAACCACACCACAACACCATGAACAATTGCAAACTTAGCAAAGTATATTTTATTTCATGTAAACATACATAATTCCATCATATTCAACAACAATAGCAACATATACATTAATCAATTACATTCATATCAAAGTCCAAAACATCCTTCAAAAACAACCAAGTTTGATCAATAAGACATAAGCTAAATACTCATAAAACACCTCAATTAAACCTCTAATACTTAAGTTTGAAGTTTGGGAACTAACCATAGGTTTTTGGACTAACTTGGGACTAGTTATGCTAAGTTTTCTTAAAGTTTCCTAGAGATCCACCTGGACTATTTTCATCATAACTCAAAATCTACAAATCATTTTCAAGCCCAACCAATGCCCTTAGAAAGCTAACTTAATTATCTAAAACTTTCATGTTTACACCAAAAGCTAGTTCAAAGCAGAAATGGGTGAAAAATAGTGAAATATAGGTGATCTGATTTTTGAGAAAGCGTGTCACGTTTTTAGAAAACGTGTCACGTTTTTATGCCCAGAATTACTATGCATTCTGTCGACCAAAAACGTGACGCGCTTGCCAAAACGTGGCACGTTTTTGCGGTATCAAATCTGGACTCAGCTTCAACTAAAAGTGCGATTTCAGCATGGTTCTACCCAAAAATCCCAACTTTGATCCCTCAATTACCCAAAATGATTTAGAACAATGTTTATGGGTTCAATACACAACAACACAACAGAAACATCTCATAGAAACATCATCAATCATGCATAATGCATCAACAATGGTATTTTTCATGTTCTTAACCCTAAATCAACAAATCACCATTTTCAATCCAAAATCATGAAAACATACATGTATATATTAGCCAATGAATTGCTAGCCCACCCTTACCTTAATTCAGCAAAATCTACAGCAATTCCTAGCAATTCCCCTTGGCTCTTGGCTCTTCTCACTTTCTCCCAAAAAGTCTGTTTTTCTTTCTTACTGATACGTATTCTGTTTCTCCTATTTCCTTTACTGACTATTCCTTTCCTACTCTTTCCACCCAAAGCATAACCTCCTTTTACTCTTTACTCTCCCACTAAATTATATTAAACTCTCCTTAATTCTAATTATTTCTATTAAATCCCTTAATTCAACTATAAAAATATTATTTCTCCTATTTTCATAAAACACTACAAATAATTATAATAAATAATAACACACCAAATATCTCATATATCATTTATAAATTCAAGTAAAACACACCAAGCACACCAAAATCAATTAAAAATCACCACAAATCATAAAACAGAATTTAGAGTGTTACAATATAACTTTTGGAGAAACCTAGAGAAAAAGAGAGGAGGCGCGAAGGAGAGAAGAAAAACCTAAGAAGAACGCAGCTTGATTCAGGAGACCAAATTAAGGTAAGGGTGAGCCTAGCTTTCATTATATTAAACTGTAATTCAATTCAATTATGATTAACAAGAGATGGATGAGTTTTTGAGAGAATTAAGAACTAGGTTAAGGTGAATGAATTAATAGATGAAGTTGAAAGGTGAGAATTAAGGAAAACTAGTTTAGGTTTCGAATTGAGTTTCTAGTCTTAAAAAGAGTGGATAATCTAGTAGGTTAATGAATAATTAATGTTCTAATGATAGGATAATCATAGGGTGATGTTTAAGGTCATGTTTTGTGGGTATTGGATCGAAAACGGAGTAGAAAAGGTTTCCCCAAGGCGAAACCGCAACTGAACTGCGATTTTGCTGTCGCTGTGCAAAACACGTTACTTGTTGTCTCAGTTGGACAAGTTTAAGTTCCGAACTGCGTTTAGGTGTCTTCATGAAAGTTGTAGATATAGATGTTAGCTTTCCCTAGCCTTTGGAGTGACTCAATTTAAGCTTTTAGAACTCTAGATATGATTAAAATACTACAAAGGGGTCAACAGGCTCGTTCTTTTTTCGATTTTCTGTAATCGAAAAACTAAAATAAAAACTGGGACTTTTCTGTTCATAATTAGCTTTTGATGTCTTCACGAAAGTTGTAGATAATTGAGTTAGATTTTAAATGGCTTCATAGTGACTCAAAAATGTTTTGTGAATCTTGAGTTATGATAAAAACACTCCAAGTAGGTCTTGGAAAAAACAGCATTTTCTGTTTCACATTCTTGTGTCTTTTTCATACATTTCTGTTCCGAAATGGGTCTTGGTGTAACACGAAAGTTGTAGGTAATTGAGTTAGCTTTCTAATGACTCTAGAGTGACTAGAAAATTATTTGTAGATTTTGAGTTATGATGAAAATAGTCCAAGTAGGTCTTGAGAAAACTTTAAGAAAACTTAGCATAACTAATCCCAAGTTAGTCCAAAGACTTAGAGTTGGTTTCCAAACTTCAAACCTAGGTATTAGGGATTTAGTTGAGGTGTTTTATGATTATTTGGCTTATGTCTTATTTAATCATACTTGATTACTTTTGAAGAATGTTATTGCTTATGAATTATGAATGATTAGTGCATAATGTGTTATACTTCTAGAGTTAATGTGATGATTTGATGTTGTTGATAATGATTGTGAATTGCTTGTGTTGTTTCTGTTGCTGTTATGAACTGCTAAGTTGTTTGTAATGTGATTTAATGATTAAATGCATTACTCGAAATATTATTGAATGATCAAGATGTTGTTGAAATGAATTGTTATTAAGCTTGATGTGATTTGATAATGCTGCAATTGTTATTTAACTAAGTTGCATGAGTATGAATAAGTTGATGATGAACTCCAAATTATTGGAAGTATAAGTGATAAGTTGATTAAGGTGTCTTGTTGATAGAGTCCATGCATTAGCATTCATTGAGCTTTGTCCTCACCATGATAGGAGCTTTGTCCTCCGCACGATTATTAGGAGCTTTGTCCTCCGCACGATTAAAGTATATTAATACTTATGATGACGATTGGTACCACATGCATATAAGTGTCTAAGTTGCATTGTCGCATTTGTCGAGTCAAAGTCGTTGTTGATGAATTATCATCCATGAGTTGTTAAAAAAGTACCTATGAAGATTATACGATGTTTATGATGTGAATTATATGATGTTGACTAAGATGTTGCTATATTGATTATGATATTGTTATGTTGCTATGTTGTTTAAGATATTGATTATGATATTGTTATGTTGTTACAATTGGTATCAGAGCCTGGTTGGTCCGTCCGGCCAAGTAGTTGAGTCGCGTAGTGTCGTGTGACAGTTGAATACTGTCGTTGTGTTTTTTTTCTTCTAATTAATGGTTATGTTTTATTATGTGATCATGTTTGACTCACTAACTTTAATGAGATTTTTGTGTAATGTTTGAAGTTACTATTTTGTTATATATTGTTTAAGAATATTTAAGCAATAATTAAATTCATTTTTCTATTGTGCTTTGAATTTCGAGGACGAAATTCTCTTAAGGGGGGTAGAGTTGTAACGCCCGTTTTGAACTATTTTATTTATTTAATTATTTGATTGAGTTTAGAGTCTTTTTAAATAATTTATTTGATTTATGGTGATGTGTGTTATTTTTGTGTTATATGTTGGTATTTTAGTAGAATGTTATATTATAATATATATGTTATTTGGTGTAGAGATATTATGTTATTTGGTGTAAAAATATATTTGTTATGTGGTGTAGAAATACTATGTCATTTGTTATAAAAATATATGTGTTATTTGGTGTAGAAATATATATGTTATTTTGTGTAAAAATATATTGTGTTATTTGTTATAGAAATATGTTTGTTATGTAGAGATATATTTGTTATAGAAATATATTCGTTATTTGGTTTGAAAATATATTTGTTATTTGTGTAGAAATATATATATATATATATATATATATATATATATATATTATCTAGTGTAGAAATATATTTGTTTTAGAAATAATAAGATATGATGATATAATATAATATATATTTTGATGATGTGTGCTTTTATGTATTTTTAGTATTATCTTATTTGATTTATAATATAATATATTTAATTAAATATGGGTTGTTACATAATTTTAGAGAATTTGAGGGAAGGAGTAGAAATAAGATAAGATGAGTAAGAGAATATAAATAAGAGAATTAGGGTTAAAATTATTTAGTACGTGATATAACTTTTGGAATAACCTAGAGAAAAAGAGAGGAGGCGCGAAGGAGAGAAGAAAAACCTAAGAAGAACGCAGCTTGATTCAGGAGACCAAATTAAGGTAAGGGTAAGCCTAGCTTTCATTATATTAAACTGTAATTCAATTCAATTATGATTAACAAGAGATGGATGAGTTTTTGAGAGAATTAAGAACTAGGTTAAGGTAAATGAATTAAAAGATGAAGTTGAAAGGTGAGAATTAAGGAAAACTAGTTTAGGTTTCGAATTGAGTTTCTAGTCTTAAAAAGAGTGGATAATCTAGTAGGTTAATGAATAATTAATGTTCTAATGATAGGATAATCATAGGGTGATGTTTAAGGTCATGTTTTGAGGGTATTGGATCGAAAACGGAGTAGAAAAGGTTTCCCCAAGGCGAAACCGCAACTGAACTGCGATTTTGCTATCGCTTTGCAAAACACGTTACTTGTTGTCTCAGTTGGACAAGTTTAAGTTCCGAACTGGGTTTAGGTGTCTTCATGAAAGTTGTAGATATAGATGTTAGCTTTCCCTAGCCTTTGGAGTGACTCAATTTAAGCTTTTAGAACTCTAGATATGATTAAAATACTACAAAGGGGTCAACAGGCTCGTTCTCTTTTCGATTTTCTGTAACCGAAAATCTAAAATAAAAACTGGGACTTTTCTGTGCATAATTAGCTTTTGATGTCTTCACGAAAGTTGTAGATAATTGAGTTAGATTTTAAATGGCTTCATAGTGACTCAAAAATGTTTTGTGAATCTTGAGTTATGATAAAAACACTCCAAGTAGGTCTTGGAAAAAACAGCATTTTCTGTTTCACATTCTTGTGTCTTTTTCATACATTTCTGTTCCGAAATGGGTCTTGGTGTAAACACGAAAGTTGTAGGTAATTGAGTTAGCTTTCTAATGGCTCTAGAGTGACTAGAAAATTATTTGTAGATTTTGAGTTATGATGAAAATAGTCCAAGTAGGTCTTGAGAAAACTTTAAGAAAACTTAGCATAACTAATCCCAAGTTAGTCCAAAGACTTAGAGTTGGTTTCCAAACTTCAAACTTAGGTATTAGGGATTTAGTTGAGGTGTTTTATGATTATTTGGCTTATGTCTTATTTAATCATACTTGATTACTTTTGAAGAATGTTATTGCTTATGAATTATGAATGATGAGTGCATAATGTGTTATACTTATAGAGTTAATGTGATGATTTGATGTTGTTGATAATGATTGTGAATTGCTTGTGTTGTTTCTGTTGCTGTTATGAACTGCTAAGTTGTTTGTAATGTGATTTAATGATTAAATGCATTACTTGAAATATTATTGAATGATCAAGATGTTGTTGAAATGAATTGTTATTAAGCTTGATGTGATTTGATTATGCTGCAATTGTTATTTAACTAAGTTGCATGAGTATGAATAAGTTGATGATGAACTCCAAATTATTGGAAGTATAAGTGATAAGTTGATTAAGGTGTCTTGTTGATAGAGTCCATGCATTAGCATTCATTGAGCTTTGTCCTCACCATGATAGGAGCTTTGTCCTCCGCACGATTATTAGGAGCTTTGTCCTCCGCACGATTAAAGTATATTAATACTTATGATGACGATTGGTACCACATGCATATAAGTGTCTAAGTTGCATTGTCGCATTTGTCGAGTCAAAGTCGTTGTTGATGAATTATCATCCATGAGTTGTTAAAAAAGTACCTATGAAGATTATACGATGTTTATGATGTGAATTATATGACGTTGACTAAGATGTTGCTATATTGATTATGATATTGTTATGTTGCTATGTTGTTTAAGATATTGATTATGATATTGTTATGTTGTTACAAGGAGAAAAAAGGAAAAATATCATGAACCTGTCTGATTTTTCGGTTCTCTAAAAAAAATGGAACGATTGAACAATGATGAATTCATCACTGTTGCGGAGAAGGTTGCTAATTTCGGAACTCATCACCTTAGAGATCTTTTGTTTACTTCAAAAGATCTTGCTAGGATCTGCAAAATCCCTACTATTGGGCTTTATCCCCAGATTACGTGGATTGTCTCAACGGAGATGACGTCACCGAGCATCATGCCAACTTTCTCAAGATGATGGTTGAGAGTGGACATGCAGATTACTGTATACTTCGCGCGGTCGTTCGTATGTTCGATCTTGAACATAATGTCGTAGAAGTCCGACGCATGTTAACCCTTGCGTCTAATCCAAAGGTTGAGAGTGCAGAATATTTGTTGGCTATGTTAACCCTATTGGATTCGCGCCCGTTCCTTTTGTTAAGACCGACCAATGCCTAAAGGCTTGGTTTTATGGACCTTTTGCGTTTCAAAAGAGAGTTGTCACAAGGATGGAAGATTGTCTGGGTTCCACTTGTCTACACCGGGGGCTGATTATGAATATACCCAGACTAGGGTCTACATCCGCTGTAGATTTGACAGTGAGCTGCACTTTTTCAGAAGGACGTTTTGCCTTGGCCCCTTCTTTTACAACTTTTAATCTATCTTACAGGCTTTTACTTTTTGTAGCATCTTATCGAATGTTATGTGAGGGAAATGGCTGTAACACCCCGTTTCCCAACAACGTAATATTAATATATATATATATATATATATATATATATATATATATACATATATATATATAATCAGAGTAAAACAACAAACGGAGCATTACACTGCTTTTCAAAAAGAGTTCATAAATAGAAAGCATGCTATTTATTTTCAACAACATTTAATCTCATAATTTGCAGCGGAAAATTCTTTCAAAATAATATCAACCTCCAACAAAATCTTGACACAAAGGCCTCAACAAAATAAAATATTGTTTAACAACATAAAACCTGCAACAACATTTTAATATTGATACATAAAGGAATGAATAAACACAATAACGTTTCCCATCCCGTTACGTATCAGAGCCCTAAGACACTTGAGCCAAACATCCTACTAGTCTTCATTACCTGCAAGTTACCCATACGAAGAGCAACGTTTTCAAGCAGAAGGGGTGAGATTCACAAACAACAACAATAATATATATATATATATATATATATATATATATATATATATATAATTCATCAACTGAATTAAAACAACAACATTCATAACAACAGGCATCATTAAGCTCATATATACATGGCAGCAGCATTATCAACAACGACTACATCAATTCGTATTTGATTTGCAACATTTAATTTATGTTTAAGCAACAACAACATCATCATCAACTGCGACACCAACGACTCGACCAACAATAACAACTACGACAATGCACGACGACAACTACTAATGCAATATGCATGTGGTACCATTTAACGCGTTTGAATGACAAGGCATTCCAGGGCATGAGCCCTCAACAGTTTGGATGGTTAAAGCATCCCAGGGCATAAGCCCTCAACATTTGAATGAACGAGCATTCCAGGGCATAAGCCCTCAACGGTTGAATGATTAACATTCCAGGGCATGAGCCCTCAACAATGCATGAGTATGAAATGACTCATTGTGTATATCTGCATACAACTCAACAACAACAACAACAACAACAACTACGACAACAACAAATGTGCCTAAATCATTTATGACACACTCCCCAACTTGGACAACAACGACACAACGACAACAACAACGGAAATCAACGATATGGCATATATAATTATATATATACATATACATATATTCTCATAGTTATACTTTCATTTATAATATTATCATCATCCAACATCCACTCACAAGTCCACATTTAATTATAGGAACCCATATACCAAAGAGTTCAACAATCAAATGAACCTTTAAAAACAAATTGCACAAGTTCATCTTACATTTCACAACTTTGAAAATGAATGAAGTCATGAGCCATAACCAACTTAACAAGCCCAATTGTCTATGCCATGTGTTCTCACAAGTCACATATGTGTGCAGTAGAGGTTACATAAGCATTTCATCAGCCACATATGAAGAATTCACAAATTCACGAAGTTCGTCTCACATTATCATTTTGCAAAACCAAAACATTTTTCAAAAGGAAATCAAATTTGATTAAACAAGACATAAGTTAAATACTCATAAAACAACTCAATTAAACCTCTAATACTTAAGTTTGAAGTTTGGGAACCAACCATAGGTTTTAGACTAACTTGGAATAAGTTGTGCTAAGTTTTCTTAAAGTTTTCCTCAAGACCCACTTGGAGTATTTCCATCATAACTCAAAATCTAAAAATCATTTTCAAGTCAAACCAAGGCCATTAGAAATCTAACTCAATTATGTACAACTTTCATGTTTACACAAAAAGCCAGTTCGGAGCAGAAATGGGTGAAAAAGACGCAAGAACACGAAAGCAGGGGATGCTGTTCACTATTACATCGTACTACGATGGAATGCATTGTACTACGATGGAATGTGCTGAAAAACAGCTTTTTGCTACTGGAAATATCGTAGTACGATTTCCAGCATCGTACTACGATGGAATGTGGACAACTCTACGGGAAAAGACCAGTTTTCACTCCAAAAACCCAATTTTCAATCACCCAAACCCCAAATTTGAATTACAAAAAGGTTTACAGGTTCAATGTACAGCACAACATCCAAAACAACACAGAAACATGCAATCAACAACACAATTCACAACATTTGGCAATTTTTTTATAACTTTCTAACCCTAACTCACAATTTCAATTCAATTTCAGCAATCATATCTATACTATTAATTGAAAGTTAGCCTCACCCTTACCTGAATTTAGAAGATTCAAAAGCTTACAGAAATCAGATTCTCCCCTCTTCCTCTTCTCTTTGCCCCTTCTAGGTTTTCTCCTCTTGGCTCTCAAACTCTTGTTTTTCTTTCTATTGTACGTGAAAATGTTTCTGACTCTTTCTTTTCCTATTCTCACCAAAACATAACCCCCACTTTTATTTTCCTTAACTCCCTTAAATTATCATAATTCTAATTTAATCTCCCTTAAGTACAGAATAACTCTATTTCTCACCTATTTCTACTAATTCTCATAAACCTTCAAAATTCCAAATAAATAATAATCCTTACTTATTATATTAAATAATAAAAATAATTATATAATAAAATAACAAAACACCAAATAATCACATAAATCATTTTAAAGCATATAAAATACTTAAAATCAACCAAAAATAATAAAATAACAACTAGGGCGTTACAATGGCTCTTAATGTCCTAACATTCGATACGTTTGTACTTCGCCCATTAGTGGCTTTAGTCTATTAATGCCATCTTTAATGTTTTCGAATCAATCTTGCGATATTTTGATTTTTTGTAATAATGGCTTATATTTTTTCAAATACTTTCCATTTACGCGCATAATTCAATTGTTGTCCGCTAGTTCTTCTACTTTGTACGCATTGTTCGAAAACACTTTCAAGACTTTCCATGGTCCCTCCCAACTAGGTGACCATTTGCCAACAACTTGATCTCTCCTATCCATAGGTCTGTTTACACTGATTTTTGGTAAACAACCGCTGGTTTAAAAATTAGTTACTTGCAAGATCAACCAGTAAATCTTAAGGACATACTGTGTTTGTTATTTTCCAGAAATTTGTAATTGTTCTTGATGAATGTAATAAAAGTATCAATGTAATCAATAGATTTGATTCAATCAAATCTATCGAGATTAATTTGCAATAAAGATGACAAGCAAAGATTCTAAAAGAAACAAATAAATGATAAAGATATTTAAGAAAACAAATTTAAATTGCATTGATCGAATATAAATTGGTACACATGTTCATACATTGCAACTTGTAACTCGTTTCTCGCTTGCATTTGGATAATTTGAGTGCAAGTTTTGTGTGTGATTGGATAACTACCTACATGATATTTGAAAACTACAACTGCTAAAAACGGATTATAGACAACATACATTTATTCGATTTGAATTTCGAATATCTGTCATTTGACCTCATCTAAAACTAACCGCCCTTCAATATTTCTTATTTGTCGAACTGAAACGCGCCTCCAAGGTCCTCCTTATGGACCTCAATGATAATGTGAGCTTTCCTTTTCCTCTCTTCCCTTATCTCTTCTCTCTCTCTCTCTGCTCCTACTCCTATCTCTTTCTCCTCCTCCTTCTTCTTCCTTTCTCCTTCCATTTATTTTCTAGTTTTATTGAATCATTGAGGACAATGCTTCTCCCAAATGTGGGGGGGGGGGGGGGGGGGGGGGGGGGGGCTAATAAAGTGGCTTGAGTCGTAGTGTTCCAAACTCTCTTGAACTTTATTCTTTTGTGTTGTTTAATTGTGAAAGGCATGATTAAGTAGCTTGTTTTTATTGAAAATTATGACATAAATTTTTGTTGTCTCCTTTAAATTGGTTGTTTCTCGTACATGAAAGTGAACTCTTATGTTTTAAGTATTCTTGATATACCCACATCTTCTTTTATTGTGAAAATTCTCCAATGAGAAAAGCACAAGTTGCAGCCTTTGAGTAAGTGTATGAATAGGTATTTTAAGGAACACATTCTAATTCTTAAGGTAAGTTAACCCTCAAAAAATTTCAGAGTAAAAGTAGTATAAGCTAGTGTGGGGGAGTTTATAAAGCCAAAATAATTCTAAGATTGCATCATTGAATCTAGATTGGGGAAGGGGGTAAGCCCTCCAACTTCCTACGTGAAGGTGATGTTATCTTGAGAAACTTAAGGGGGAAAAATAAATACAAATATAAGGGGCACCATTGAATCTAGATTGGGGAAGGGGGTAGGCCCTCTGACTTCCTACGTGAAGGTGTTGTCTCCATAAAATTAATAAAAATTCTGCTAAAACCCCAAAAATATGCAAATGGCAAAGATCCAATGATCACAAATACTCCCATCTCTCTTATATGAAATGAAGAAAGAATTTTTCTTGGTTAGTTTAGTCTTTAGGTTAGAACTTGTTTCCTCATAATATCTGTTTATACATGAGCACGAAAAGGGTTGGACTTCACACACACACACACTCACTTAGAACTTGATTGTTGGGTTGAATAAAGATTACAAGAAATGCCTAAGTTTGTAATTAGTGTACCCTTGAAATAAAAGCCTTTAAGGAGACATGAGTTTTAATTAAATTGTCATATGTAATCTTGTTTTATACGCCTATGTCTATGCCTTTTGCTTGAGGACAAGCAAAGATTCAAGTGTGGGGGAGTTTGATTAGTCAATAATTAGTTAGTTTAATATAATATTTTGTTTCGTTTTAATTAGATTTAAGTTTATTTTATTTTAATATTATTTCTTTTTAGAGCAATTTTACTTCAGTTGCATATTATTATATTTCAGGAATGAATATTTGATGGATTCAATCTTGGAGCAAAAGAAAGGGGTTTGGAGCTGATTCGGAGGAAAAATACAAAGATTCGGAGACAAAAATATGTCTCCCCAAAGTCAGAAGCTTGGCACGGCCCGTGCTAACATTGGCACGGCCGTGCCACCTCCTAGGATCTCATTTTGCTGCTTTTGCTTGGATTTTAAGCTACTTTATTTTAGTTTTTACCGAAAGGCTCGCAATTTCTTGTGGAACATTCTAGTAATGTAATTGCTTAGATTTTAAGTTGAATGTAAACTATAAATAGAGTAGCTAGCCATCACAAATATTCATCTTTTATTCTTGGAATTCAATAAGTGACAATTGTCTTTCTTCATAAAAGTTCTTCCTTTACTTTCTTGTTATTTTATTTATGTTCTTCTCTTTCTTCTCTATGTCTGCGATGAACATGAGTGAGTAGACTTCTTCTTGTCTTGGGATTGTTGGATAAGTCTTAATGACATAATCCTAATCAAACCAATCTTTAACCCTAATCTTATGTAGCCCTAGTTTTTTTATCTAAATTCACCGTTTTAACATGAATTAACCATTATCAAACTGTAGAAGCGAGAGCGGAGGGTTTGATAATTGTTAATTCATTATCTCAAATATCAATTCATAAAACGAGAGTGGAGTTTTGATATTCGAACAAGTGAATTTAGACAAGGGTTGCAAAGGCAGCGAAATAGGTTTGATTGCTAGAAGAAAACTCTCACTGGACTGAAAGGAAAAGTGAGGGGCTAAAGGGAAACCGGTCTTTAGAAATTAGGTCTAACATAAGGTTCTAGGTTTAAGGTTTCGGTTTGTGAAGGATTTGTTGTTATAATGAACCAATAATCCCAAGGCTCCTTTTATTATTATATTCTCTTTCAACCGTTTGAAAACCCCAAGTTTGCAATTTAATTCGTTTCTAATCATCAACTAAAGTTAATTGAATTGAACAACTCCCTGTCGGAACGATACTCTTTTATTACTACTTCAGTAAGACCGTGCACTTGCGGTTTTATCCCATCACCTTCCAAGGTTCAAAATCAAACTCAAACACACCCAATTCTTCATACTAATGTCATCTAATCACTTATACATTAATCTCATCATAAACAACTTAATTCTGCTCAACAAAATCAACTTATTCATTTCCAACCCATTTTCATAGAACTTTCAACAACAACTCAAAATTTTACATCACCAATCCATAATTATGATAACCCAATGCATCAATTCATCAACAACACATTCTATAACAACAACAACAACAACATTTAATCATGAAATCATCCACAATTTAACAACCACAACATCATTTTCCATCAATTTTGTACAAACACCAAACATACTAATATATATACTTTCCAAGCATACATCAACAACACAATTATCATACAATTCACATACTTAAACATGGCATCAAAATTAAGCACGAATTTCTACAACTAAGCTCAAAATAATCACTTATTCAATTAAGCACTTTTGAACATGGGTAGAAAAGAGATTAAAATGAAAAGAATATGCTTAAATACTATCCCCCTCACCTCAATCTCCAAGATTCCTAGCCTTAGCCTCACTTTAGCTCCTAGAATCCTCAATCCCTTCTTACTCTTCAAACTTTTTTCCTCTAACCCTTTTCTCCTTTTTCTCTTGCTTTTCTCTCTCTACCTCTTTCTAATGTTGTGAAAATGAATGCTCTAACCCTAGTTTTCTCTTAAGACATGGTTATATAGACACACCACTAATGGGTCTAACTCTCAAAATGTTTTATGGGTTCAAAGCTCTCATTAATCCATTCTACAAGTTTCTACTCTCTTACGGTAAAATAACGAGTAAACACCGGCTCTTAATTTAATTATCACAACCCACTTAACAACTTAATAAAATAAATGGTTCCCATTTGAAACACTAAAAATAACCTTCACTATGGAATTACTAAATTACCCTTGCTCACCAAAATACCCTTCTAACACGAAAACCCAAGAAAATACGCCCAAAGATAAATAATCACACACAAGCATATATAAACACAAAAATAAAATTAACGAAAAACCGGGTTGTTACAAGGGTCGTTTTACCTTTAGAGTTAGAACGTGCTCCTTAAAATACCTACCTACACACTTACTCAAAGTCTACAACTTTTGTGCTTTTCTCATTGGAGAATTTTCACAATAAAATCTGATGTGGGTATAGCAAGAACACTTAAAGCGCAAGAAATCACTTTCATGTACACATCAAGAACATTAAGCAGCCTATTTGGAAGAAACTTAACAAAAAAAAATTATGTCATATTTGCACAATAAAATCAAGATAAAATCAAGTTGCTTGCATGCCTTTCACCATCAATCAAGACAAAAATTAAAATTCAAGGGAGTTTGAAAACACTATGACACTTGACACTTTATTGACTCCTCCCCCCATACTTGGGAGAAGCATTGTCCTCAATGATTCAAAATTAGAAAGAAAAGAGAAGAAGAAGGAAGAGAAAGAGATGAGAAGATAAGATAAGGGAATAGAGGAAGATGAAAGCTCACAATTTCATTGAGGTCCATAAGGAGGACCTTGGAGGTGAAGGTGTTGCATCATGTTCCAGAGCATTTGGTTGTTTTCCTCATTTATGCAATTGCCACTTAGGACATCGTTCCGTAGCCCGGTCATTTTAACACCTTGCCTTTGTTGCTCGGTGCTTATCCCCTGGACCTTCCCTTGCATCCATGCCCATCTTTCATCATCAAATTGCCCACCGGCTTCATGGTCATGTTGTTCCCCATCATGGTGCAAGTTTGCACCTTTCTCTTCATCAACATGGTGCTCTTCATGTACCTATATATCATCACCAATATACATCAAATTTTCTTCCACCTCGGTGTTAGTCCGAGATGGGTTAGGAAGGATAATTAAACATAAAGGCACATGGATCTAAAGCTCAAAAGTCATGTTATCAGGCGGATGAGGCTTAATAAAGTTCATAGCAATGATAGTGTCTATATTAAGCCTATTGTTGCCCTCAATTCAGTTTATCCCTTGGTCCTCGCCCACTCCAAACTTCCTAGCTATAAAGGTGATGATACCGCCTACCACTATCTCACCCTTACCTTTAGACCTCGTACCTACAGATGCAAGATAATCAAGCAAGTAAAAGCAAGTGTTCACAAGGCGGGCATTAAGCATAGCCCACAACATGAAGAGTTCATATGTCCTAGTGATTCCCAACTCTTTCCTACCCTAGATGGTGCAAACCATAACCCTTTGAAGGTACCTAAGAACAGGGTTGTGAATGTTACTAGCCTTATTGGAACATGAATTGTATTGCTTTAAACCAGTGAAACGTTCCCAAAAGGCAGCGGGTTGATAGTCAACCGACCTTAGATCATGATTCCAAGAGTCAGGGATGAACCCCGCATTCGTGAAGCCCATCTCATTGCAAAAGTGTTCAAGAGACATCTCGTAATCAATGTTCATAAGCCGGAAAGAGACTCTATGGTTGGGGTTGTCCAAATCCAACCTATCCTTCTTGAAATCAATAGAGCTCAAGAATTCATAAGTGAAATTTTCAAACCCCCTCCTAGGTCTCAGCATATCAACCCACCCTAATCTATCCAACAACCTAATCACATTATCTCTAATACCTAATCTACCCATATCATAATTATCAGGGTACCTGCAAGCATGTAAAGGTTTAGAGACAAGATATTTATACCGATTTCGTTGCTCAACATTTTTAAAGTTGAAGTCATGGTTCTTTGGGGCTGCTTTCTTCCTACTTGCACCATCACTAGAGCTAGCAACTTCCTTCCTCTTGGATGCCATTGACCTTGGTTGACCTTGGTGTGAGTTTCGGTGAAGGTTGGGGTTCGGAGAGGTTTTGGGTGAAAAAGTTTGGTTTAGTTATGGGGTTGAGGTCTAAGTAAGGTTTTTGAGTTTAATTATAAGGATTGTTGAAGAATTTGTGGTTTTTGGGTGAGGTTAATGGGGAATACGAATTTGGTGGGGTTGGGGTTTGGGTGGATGAAAGTTGTTTTTGATCGGTGGATTATGTTTGGAATGATGTTTGTAAGTGATTGGGTGAGGAAATTTTATGTTTTGGTGAAGATTTGAGGGAGATATGAAGGTTTGAAGGTTTTTGGCTATGAGGGTTTTAGAGAGAAGTTTGAGTGAAGAAGAATTTGTGGTGCTTGTGGGGGCACGGGCCATGCCAACTCCCTAGAAAAGGGAGGTCTTGGTTAGGGCATGGTTAGGCACGGCCGTGCCATTGCAGGCACGGGCCGTGCCAAGGCTCTGGACATACTAGGCTCAATTTTTTTCGTTTTCTTGAATCATGCTCGGACAATTACCAGCAAAACAACTTAAAACAACAACAAAAAAAACAGAATAAAAGAAATTAAACTCGTGGGTTGCCTCCCACAAAGCGCTCCTTTAGAGTCATTAGCTTGACAGTTAGAAACATCTTTAAAAAGGATGAAAGAGATCATATTGTGCAGATGACGCTAAGAAACGTTCTTTCACACTATGATCATTAATCATGCAACAAGAAAAATCCAAAGGCTCCTTATTAACAGTTTCCATTCCAAAACTTACCATCTCATTACTAACTCGAAAAGCAATCCTACCACCCTTAACATCAACAATAGCCCCCGCAGTTGCAAGAAAGGGCCTCCCTAGAAGTATAGGCACTTGGTCATCCTGATCCATGTCTAAAACTATAAAATCAGTTAGGATTTATATCCCTCTTAGCTCGACGGGGATGTCCTCAATGAATCCCACGGGGTGGATGGTGGTACGATCAACTAACTTTAAGGTCACCTTGGTAGATTTTAACTCACCTATACCCATCCTCTTAAAGAGGGACACGGGTAACAAGCTAATACTAGCCCCTAAATCGCACATGGCCTTATCAATGGTCTCACTCCCAATCACACAAGGAATAGAAAAGCTACCTGGATCCCCAAGCTTCGGAGGAAACTTCTTAATGATTGCACTACTTTCCCTAGTCAAAGCTATTGTCTCATTATGCTCTATAATCCTTTTTGAAAAAAATTTCTTTAAAAACTTAGCATATAGAGGCATCCGAGACAAAGCTTCAGCAAAGGGAATATTAGTTCAAATCTTCTTAAGTATATTAACAAATTTATTGAATTGTGCCTCCAAGCGAGGCTTAGCAAGCCTTAATGGGAAAGGAACTTTGGATTTGTCAAGAAGCTTTTCACTCTCTATTATGACTTTCTCACCTTGAAACTTATCACTCTCTCCCTCAATGGTTCTAGCTTTAGCAATGGTATCCTCTAATTTTCTACCACTCCCTAATGAAATAACATTCCCGTGGGGTTTGGGGTTGGCTTCGGTTTGTCCATGGAAGACCCCTGGTGTTTGAGAGGATGCGGCCACATGTTGGGCTACTTGGAAGATTTGAGTTTCAAGCATCTTGTTATGACTAGCAAAAGAGTCTACATTGGTATTAAGTTTGGTAAAAGAATCATTCAGAAATCCGGTTTGGTTTTTAAGCTCTTGGAGTTGTTTAGATTGATTTATGACATAACTTTCCATTTAAATTTCCGAACCAAATTTCCGAGGGACTCTCTCGTTGGTTGCATAGCCAGGTGGTGCTATTTTTCCATAGGAATTTTGAGGGGTTTTGTAAAAATTTTGATTTTGCCTCATTCCTTGGGTGTATTGAGCGTAGTTCATTGGCTCAACACCTTCAATAGCACTACCTAGCTAGCAATCAACACTTATATGACCAAATATACCACAAATTTCACAAGGAGGTGATACAGAAGAAGGTGTGGCAGCACTAGTATTTAATTTTTCAAGTTTTTGGGTTAATGGGTCAACTTTAGCAGCAAGATGATCAAGAGTAGAGACTTCGTACATACCTACCTCTTTTTTAGAGGGTGTAAAAGCAGTGTTGGCCCTTTCATTGGTCCATTGGTAGTGATTCTGGGCCATGTCTTCAATCAAAGCGTATGCCTCTGTATAATTCTTGTTCATTAAAGCTCCACCTGCAGTTGCATCAACAGTCATCTTAGTGGTATATGATAAGCCATTATAAAAAGTGTGGACTATGAGCCAGTTCTCTAAACCACGGTGGCGACAAAGTCTAAGCATTCCCTTGAAACGCTCCCACGCATCATAAAGAGATTCCCTATCCTTCTGATTGAACCGTGTGATTTGGTCCCTCAATTTAGCTGTCTTAGAAGGGGGAAAATCGGGCAAGGAATGCTTGCCTCATTTGATCCCATGAGGTGATGGAACCAACTTCCAATGAATGGAACCAAGCGCTAGCTCAATCCCTTAAGGAGAAAGGAAAAAGATGCAGCCTTACGACTTCTTGGTTCGCTTTCAATGTTCCACTAAGTCTTAAAAACGTTGAGATATGCAGATTTGGATCCTCAGCGGGTGATCCAGAAAACTGATTTTGCTGCACCAAGTTAAGTAATGCAGGTTTAATCTCAAAGTTGTTACCATCAACCGTTGGGTACACAATAATAGCATGTGGCTCATCCGTAGATGGTGTCGCATACTCTTTGAGAGTGCGTTCAGCCATAGCGGTATTATTTTGAGCGTCTCTTTCTTTTATGTAGAAACCTTTCAATCTCGGGAACGAATTCACCAAGAGTTTTAGATCTTCGCATAAAAGAGAAAGAACCCAAGAAGTTAATGGTAAATGAAAGAAAGAAATAGTAGAAAAAAAATCTAATCACTAAGAAAAAGTTAATTAAATTAGTTAACTCCCCGGCAACATCGCCAAAAACTTGATGAGTAAAACTGCAAGTGCACGGTTTTACCGAAGTAGTAAAAATAGAGTATCGTTCCAACAGGGAGTTGTTCAATTCAATTAACTTTAGTTGATGATTAGAAAGAGTTTAGATTGCAAAGTTGGGATTTTTAAACGGTTGAAAATAATAATAAAAGAGCCTTGGGATTATTGGTTCATCTTAATGACAAACCCTTCACAAACAAACCCTAAACCTAAACTTTATATTGGACCTACTTTCTAAAGACAATTTTCTCTTAAGCGTATCAAAGTTTCTCTCGAAATCATTGAGTGTGTTCCTCTAGCAACCACGCCTATCCTCATGGTTGATTGTTATTAGAATCTTTGAAGAACGAAACTTTATGTGTCTCAAGGTTTGCTAGACTATTCTCATGTTTCTCAATCCTTGTCTAATTTCACTTGTTCCAATATCAAAGCTCCGCGTTCGCTTTATGAATTGATATTTGTGATGATGAATTAACAAATACTAACCCTCCGTGTTCGCTTTATGAGCTTGGTATTTGTTAATTCATTATAAAAATGGTGAAATTAGATTAGAAAGTAGATTTATATAAAATTAGGGTTTATGGTTTGGTTTGATTAGGATTACATCATTAGACTTATCCAATAATCCCAAGACAAGAAGAGTCTACTCACTCATGTTCATCGTAGACATGGAAGAGAAGAAGAAGAACATAAAATAACAAGAAAGTAAAAGAAAGAACTTTTATTAAGAAAGACAATTGTCACTATTGAGTTCCAAGAACAAAAGATGAATTGTTGTGATAGCTAGCTACTCTATTTATAGTTTACAATGACTTAAGCCTTAAGAAATATATCACTAGAATGTTCCACAAGAAACCACGGGCTTTTAGGTCAGAAATAAATTAATAGGTAGCTTGTCCTTGAAGCAGAAGCAACAAAAGAGTATCCTGGGGGTTGGCACAGCTGTGTGGCTGGTGACATGGGCCGTGCCAAGCTTCTGACTTGGGGGCAACATATTTATGTGCTAAATCTTAGTATTTTCAGCCCGAATCAGCTCAAAATCCTCTTTCTTTTGCTCTAAGACTGAATTTTTAGAATATTTGTTCTTGAAATTAAATAACTTGCAATTAAAGTGAAATAGTTCTAAAAAGGAAATAATATTAAATAAAACGAAATCAAATATAAATAAAACAGACTAAAATATTATATTAAAAACACTAATTATTGACTCATCAAAACTTCTAACCCTGATGTTAACAACATCTCCACCACCGAGAAGAACAGTTATTCTGCTAAACCTCCATTTGCAATGAAGATGCTACTCAATTCTCTTGGTGGAAGAGAAAAATGTATAGTTACATAATATAAATTGATGATGAGCTCTAGGATGTTATTGAAGATGGGTCTGTCTTTGAGGTTGGTGAAGAAGGTGTGGTGACAGACAAAAAAAAGTTGACTACCACTCAAAAGAAGATCTATTAAAAGCACCACATATTGAGAGGAATTCTAGTGGAAGCTTTACCTCATGCTGAATACATGAAAGTTGGAGATAGATCTACTGTAAAAAACCATTTCGAATCACTATGCTCTACCTACGAAGGAAATCAGTAGGTAAAGGAAGCAGAGGCAAACCAACTGATTCACCAATATGAACTTTTTAAGATGAAATAGGATGATGATATTAAAACCATGTTTTGAAGGTTTCAAACTCTTGTGTCAGAACTTGAAGTGCTAAAGAAAAGTTATATTGCACCAGACCATGTAAATAAGATTCTTAGTAGTCTTCCTGCAAGGTTTAGGCAAAAGACCACTGCCATACAAGAGACAAAAGACTTAGATAAACTAAGTTTGGAGAACCTGATAAGTGGTATTTGATTTTTTAGGAAATCAAGTCATATGATTATTCTTCTTTTGGTGAGACAAATAGCATGACCTAGTGCCTCTGTCGATTTGAAGACCTAACCAAGTTTTAAAACTATATCATTAGGGTTCGTTTGGTGCACATAATATGATAGAGATATGATATGATATGAAACTGAATAAGGATAGAAAGGATACAAACATGATAAATATTTATCCTATCACATGTTTGGTGCACACATGATAACAAACATAATATCATATATATCATAATTAAATGACAAAATTATCCTTGTAATCAATTATATTTTTAACCTTTTTAAATTAAATTAAATTTAATTATGATAATTATACAAAGTTATTGAAAAAGAATTATTTCAAAAAACAAAAAGTTACAAATTTGTTTTGTTAACCTTCTTCTTCCTTTTTTTTTGTTCGAACAGATAGAAGAACAATAGGTAAACGTGCTAGCAATGAAATTGGTTCTGAATATGCTACAAATTGTAACAGTAGGTAAACGTGCCATGATTTTTCTTCTTTAGTTCTACTATTCAACACCCAAATCTTAAACTTATGGTGTAGGAGAAACGAAATCATGAAACAGGGACGTGAACGACGGCAACGTAGTTTCGCATCATGGTTGGAAGAACGGCAGGAGTGAAGGAAACAATTTCAACATAAATTGATTGTAGGGTGGAATTTGGGTCAGATCCGTAACATATAGAAGAGATGGTGTTGAAGTGTTATGGAGGAAGAGGTAAATGTCGATGGATGGAGAGAATGAAGAACATGAGCTATGAATTGAGAGAGGGCAAAATAAGGATTTCGGTGTTAATCATGATAGGATAATTCTAACCAACCAAAAACTAAGGATAATAATAACAAAGAGTAAATAAAATAGGATTAAAAATAGGTTAAACGTATCATTTCCTATCGGTGCACCAAACAACATATTAAGTCAGGATATGATATTCTAATCATATCTTGTCTCCTTATCCCGCGCACCAAACGGACCGTTCGTGGTTGAAAGTTGTTGGTGCTTCAACGTTGAGGTTCTCAATTCTAATCTAGCACCAATTAATATAATTATACCAATAAATAAACAAAATAAATTATAGTCTTTTATGTTTTAAATATAAGCAAAAGTCAAAACGCATTTAATCTAAATTAAGATCAAATACATTTTGATTTTTGTTATATATAAAACCGAATTAATAAATAATTAGTGTATTATTTAATTTTGGATTAAAAAATGAAAATGACAAAATTAACCAAACAAGTTTTTGTCTATTAGTGAAGGAATAAGGTTCCCTAAATAAAGTTTAAAAAAAGGCTAAATTGTATTTTTGGTTCCTTAACTATTTAGGTAGTATCGGTTTGGTCCTCTAACTAAAATTTGATTTATTTTGGTCCCTTAACTTCTATCCGTTACACATTCTGGTCCTTTCCGTTAGTTTTAATTCAAAAATGTTAGGTTTTCTTCATATTCTTCTCCTTTTTTTCATCTTCATATCATCTCCATCAACATTCAACAACAAAAATCCCAAAAAAATTCCAGAAGAAAAGGAAGAAAACCTAACGTTTTTGAATTAAAACTAACGAAAAGGACCAAAATATATAATGGAGATAAGTTAAGAGACCAAAATAAATCAAATTTTAGTTAAGAGACCAAACTGATACTAATTAAATAGTTAAGGAACCAAAAATATAATTTAGCCTTAAAAAAAAACATAAACCATGACCCACATCCAATCCAAATCAAGGAGAACATTATTATAGTCAAAAAAGAAATACACCCGCAAATCCCAATGAATAGAAAATGATGAAACGTCCAGGAAAGAAGAAAGGACAAGAGCGTAAATTCAAATTTGAACAACTTAAACGCTTTTCACGGTGACGGACGGCTGTTAAACAAACTCAACCCTCAACCCCACACGTTAACGATATAAATACAGCTCACCTCACAATTCCCAATCACACAAAACGCAGCGCAGCCCTGTGATTTCAATCTTTCTTTTCTCTCTTTTGTAGGGTTTCCGTCTTGTTTTCTCCGCGCTTTCCCTTCCCACTCCGTATCTGTAAGCCTTTCTTCTCCTTCTTCTTCGATTTTGTTATAGTTTTCTTCGTTTTGGTTTTGTTTCATTGTTCTAATTTTTCGTTTCGTTTTTGTAGATTTCGTTTGATTTGATCTTGGTGGGTTTTAAGGTTTTGAAAGCTGCGGCATTTTAATCAGATATAATCTAATCAGGTACCTGTTTTTCCTTTACATTCAGATCTTACGTTTGTACAAATGGATTTATTTGATTTTATTTTGATTATTATTGTTGATTTGTCAATTAGAATTTCATATCTGTTGATTGTTACTTGTACTCGATCTCATGTGCTTGGATCTGTATTTAATCTCTGATTGATTGTCATGTCTATGATTATCTGGGACCTACCAGGATTGTTTGTTAAAATTTTGTTTGTACCCTTTAATCCTTTTTTTTGTCACTTTATAACTATTCATTGCTTTTTAAGTTTGATAATATTTCAATCCATTTTTTATTGGCCATCTTGGTTTTAAATGATTGATTATTTTTTTCTTTCTTTCTTTCAAGAAATTTGATTTTATATAATTATTTGATTTTATAATATGGTTGCTTGTGTATAAAAAGTAATGTTTTTGAAACAAGGTTATGATTATTATTATAATTGTCCCACTCTTTAATTGTGAATGTGTAAATCCTTGATGGGTGTTTTATGCCATTTTGTTGGTACCCTTAAAGGGTGTTTTAAGTCATACTGTGATGTCTGATGTCTCATTTTCTATGTATCTTTGTGATTTTACAATGTAGTTATAATATTTATTTGGTATGATAACAGGACTGAATGAGCTAATGGAGTCTAAAGGAGGTAAAAAGAAGTCCAGTAGTAGTAGTAAATCGTCATCATCGTTATTCTACGAAGCTCCCCTCGGATACAGCATTGAAGACATTCGTCCTAACGGTGGAATCAAGAAGTTCAGATCAGCTGCTTACTCCAACGTAAGTGTTCATTCACCTTGAGAATATATGTATTTTGATATTGTGAGTTTTATAAATTTGATTACTTATTGAGCTATACTAATACCTATTTTTTCTTTGTTAACTCTTGTGCAGTGCGCTCGCAAGCCATCCTGATATTCCATACTGATTCTCGTTCCCCTGCATGCAAGCAGTTTTTTAGTAGCTTTTTTTTGTTTTCGTTTAGGTTTATTTACTACTCTCCTTCAAAATACATCTTTCCAAACCCTCTCTTTGCGATTGTACTCTTTGTTTTTCTCCTTGTTTCTTCTGTGTTTCTTTCTGTTTGAACTGTGGCCATGGCAGTTTCTGCAATTGGTTTCGAAGGATTTGAAAAGAGGTTGGAAATATCCTTTTCCGACCCTGGACTTTTTTCTGACCCTCACGGGAGGGGTTTAAGATCTCTCACAAAATCCCAACTTGATGAGATTCTTGCACCAGCTGAGTGCACCATTGTTTCTTCCTTAGCAAATGACGATGTTGACTCCTATGTTCTGTCTGAGTCCAGCCTTTTTGTTTATGCCTACAAGATCATAATCAAAACTTGTGGTACTACTAAATTACTGCTTGCAATCCCACCCATATTGAAATTGGCCGAGTCCATTTCCCTTAAAGTCAGATCTGTGAGGTACACCCGAGGCAGTTTCATTTTTCCAGGTGCCCAGTCTTTCCCTCATCGCCACTTTTCCGAAGAAGTGGCTGTCCTTGATGGCTACTTTGGAAAGCTTGGGTCAGGCAGCACAGCTTATATTATGGGTGGATCCGATGAAGCCCAGAATTGGCATGTTTACTCTGCCTCTGCAGATTCCGTGAGCCCAAACGACTCTGTCTACACACTCGAGATGTGCATGACTGGCTTAGACAGAGAGAAAGCATCGGTTTTCTTCAAAGATCAATCAGATTCAGCTGCCAAGATGACTGTGAACTCTGGCATCAGGAAAATTCTTCCAAATTCTGAAATATGTGACTTTGATTTTGAACCTTGTGGTTATTCAATGAATTCTGTTGAGGGTGCTGCTGTTTCTACCATTCATGTTACTCCAGAAGATGGGTTCAGTTATGCAAGCTTTGAGACTGCTGGATATGATTTGAAAGCCATGAATCTGAATGCATTGGTGGTGAAGGTGCTAGGTTGTTTCCAACCAAATGAGTTTTCTGTAGCTGTTCATGTGGACAATGCAAGCAAGTCATTTGAGCAGGGTTGTTCGCTGGATGTTAAGGGATACTGTTGTGAAGAGAGGAGCCTGGAAGGGCTTGGAATGGGTGGTTCTGTTGTCTACCAGAAGTTTGTCAAGACTGCCGACTGTGGCTCGCCTAGATCAACACTCAAGTGCTGGAAAGATGAAGATGAAGAAGAGTAGCTTTGTGTCTTTATGTTCTGTTCCTTGTGTTCTGTCTCTTAAATAAGCCTTTTCAGGCGTGAACTCATTGTTTTCGGTTGTTGTCTGTTTTTATTTAGTACACTGCTGTTTATGTGTCGAAGGTTTGTACACCTTCATTGTTATTTTCATTTGAACTTTGAATTGAAATAAAGTGCATGTTTTGGGAATTTTGACTATTTGAATTATTATCTAGTAATTTATTAATTTCTGTTGATCATGTTACAAAACAATATTTATCAGATATAGTAGTGGGGCATGATGCAACTTCTTGATGAGAGACATGTTTAGGTAAATTCCATGCAACTCTATAAGTAACTCCTTTTAAAACTAACCACCCATCATTTGTTTAGTTTTTCCATGCAACTATTTTCAAATTTATCTGTAGTCTACGTATATTTTCTACACCAATATTTAGTCTTTTTTCCCTTTATATTATGGTAAATTGTTGTCTCCTATCTTCAACGGAACATCTAGAAATTACAAAGAACGTGACTTTGTAATGTTATATATATGTAACAGTGTTGATTTTTTTTTTTCCAACTTATATTTGTTCATTTAAATATCATGTGAACCACTAACACGATTATGGTTATGTTGTTTTCTGTCTCTTCTCAAAAAATGAGGTTAGTGCTTAAGTGACTTTTCTTACGCAGTTGTGCCATGAAAAAAAAAAAAAAACTAGTGGCTTTGATACGATATATACACAAAGATGTGATTGAGAACAAAGGCAAGATGAGTCATTTTGGTGTGGCTATATCAATTATTCTGGCCACTTCCAGTCATCATCGGTTGACCCAATTCAAAGGCAACCACTATGTTACAACTGGCTCCATCGTACGACCAACCACTATATAATATGACTCAATTCAAAGCCAAATTCCCAAACCTAAACGATGGCCAAGATATTTAATAATGGTCAAATTTCTTTTTGAGGGAAATGGTGAAATTTCTTCTTAATTTTGTTTGATATATCATGTCAAATTTCTTTGATTTGAAAGACATTCTTCTAAAGTCAGGATCATCATAAATGATTAGTGTTTGAGCACATACATATAAAGATATTATTTTTAATAATAAAAAAGAAATTAACTATTATAAAATGATTACTTTGAGAAAAATTCTCTTTATCCGTCTGTATCCAAACACTATTCATTTGTATTTGTGATCGTAGTAATAAACAATTTTCAATAATTTAAATATTATACACATATTTTTTAATAATAAATCTTTCCGCCAATTCTTTTAATCAAAATTAAGGCTTCAACTGTGATTTTAACCACTACTAGATTCACACTGTCCCCGTGAACTTAGCTCAGTTGGTAGGGACATTGCATAATTTATGCAGGGGTAGGGGTTCGAACCCCTCACACCCCACTTATCCACATTTATAATGTGTGAGCTCTAGCCACTACGCTATTTGACAAAAAAAAAAAAAGATTCACACTATGTGACATAGATTTGGATGTTGAGACTACTCATTTATCATATTTAAATATTGGTGTAGGAACATCATTAAGAAACAAATATATATATTTGATTTAGAGGACTCAGATAAAGATAACTTTGATGAGGAGACAAAACAGAGCAACAATAATTCCGATACAATATATAATTTTAGAGAAATGTTAACTTGTGCGCTAAGCCTAAGGGCACAAGTTAAAAATTCCGTTAATAAAAATTATATATTGGAAATTGTGTTAATTTATTGCGCAAAATGTGGAATATTAATTTTTTGCAATAAATTCTTACAATTAGTGGAATGCTTAACATGTGTGCTTAATGCACAAGTTAATCAGACCCATAATTTTAACTCTTCATTGAATATTTGTTTCAGGTAACGCATTTTTTTAACGAGTATGCAAGATGGAAAAAACATGATAAAAAAAAGACTATTACTTTTTCAGAGGGAACAACGTTTGACCAGTACTCATGCCTCTATGCATGAGCTGGATTAGTCGTCCATCTTTGGTGGGTCGAAAACCGGTACAAAGCCAAAAAAAAAAAAACACTATTACTTTATTGTTTCTTTTGTTTTTGAAGGCTTGTTTTCAAAAAAAGGTTAGTGTATTAAATAAGGAGATCAAACAATTGAATTTTAAAAAAGAAATTGAATTTTCAAATATAAAAAACAATTGAACAACTTTATTACCATCGTCCAACAACCTGTGTTTAATACATATTCCAATATGCATAGTGAGAATGACTTATAACTTCCTCTCATTTCAATTAATACCATGGTTAACAGTGGGGTTTACTATGGACAAATTGATGAATTTGTGCACCATGCACAAATTTGTGCATAAAAATATTGAGAGCTTGTGGGTCATTGATATATTAATATTTTATTCCAACGGTCCAGATCTGGTGTAACACCCCGTTTTCCCAACATAAAAATTCCTTAAACAATTATCAGAGATTGCAAACACAACAACGGGATATTACATGAAACAAAATCCAAAACAATTAAATAATAATTTATTTAACCAAATTACTTCAAACTTTGCAGCGGAATTGTTACTAAAAATTCATAATGTTTGGCACGCAGGCCCCATAATAATATCTCAAGGAGTTAGTCCCATTATTTGCAAAATAATATAAATAGTCACGTAAAAGAATGAAACATGCATAAAGACAACCCCATCCCGTTACGTATCAGAGCGACCTAAACGACACGGCTGCAAGGCCACTCACGAGCAACTGCACACTAAGCACGATCACCTGCACTTGCCCACAAGGCGGCAATTCCAGCAGAAGGGGTGAGAACTCATAACAAAATAATATTAATCAACATAATACGGAATAACAATTAACATCAAAACATCAATAGCATTCTTGCATCATTTAATAACATATAGCACGTAATCACATAATCAATTTCATATCATCTTTAAGCAAGTAGCATAGATAAATAACACTTATCACTTAATCATATATTCATTCTTTATCAATAACATGACATCATAAATATGACCATGTGACAATGCTCTTAGACTCCTTATATGCATGTGGTACCAAACTTCATCATAAGTATTAATATACTTTTAAACGTGCGGAGGACAAAGCTCCTAATAAACGTGCGGAGGACAAAGCTCCTATCATGGTGAGGACTAAGCTCAATGTATGCTATGCATGGACTCAACTCAAATAACATTTATCCTTAATCACCTTATCGACATGCATCCAAGAAATTGGAGCTAAACAACAACTTATCATTGCATATATAACATATACATATATCATAACGGTTCAGTTTAATAACATCAGCAGCACAACTCAAATCACAAGAACAGAATGATATCATCATATCAATTACATTCAAGGCAACATAAACTTTAACATTTTAGCATAAGGTTTATTACCTAATTTCTTGCTCACTAAACAATCCATACCTAGAACAGCTCTGCACAGGACTCTCAACATTACTACTAGGTCTATAAAACACTCAGGGAACACCTCCAAATCAAATCACACGGAACAGATCACACAACCCTCACAACTTCCAAAGGCTGGCAGTGTTCGCGAGGCGAGTGGGTTAGCTCGCCGTGGCGAGCTGCCAGAAGCAACTCGCGAGGCGAAGGGAATTGCTCGCTATGGCGAGCTGCCAGAAGCAACTCGCGAGGCGAGGATAAGTACTCGCCGTGGCGAGCGATGAGGCTCATCACTCGCGAGGCGAGGATCACTGCTCGCCGTGGCGAGTGATGAATTTCGCTGCGGCCAGAACTGCTATACTCTCAAAATCTCACAAATTCTCATGGTTCTAAACCTGCTATTGATCCCAGAATTCATCCTAAACATATTCTAAGGTCAAGGAACACTTTCTACATCAATTAAACCTATTCCAACCGTTAATCCATCAATTTATAAGGTTTTGACCTAGTTTTCACCTTCTCTCAAATTAATCCTAATCCTTGTTAATTGCTATCAGAACTATGCTAATCAATATCACTTAATCATGAATCTCACCCTTACCTGAATTGAAGCAGCAAATCGCAGGTCCACTCTTCTCTTCTCCTTCACGTGCGTGCGTTTTTCTTTCTTTCCGTTTCCTCAGTCTGATACGTTACTGACTGCCTAACCCTAGTTTCCTTATTTATACTGCCAACAAATCTTATCTTATTTACTCTTTCTCCCACATAACTCTCTAAAATCTAAAACTAACCCATAACTAAATATTTTATTTTCTTTTCAAATCTTATTTTATTTAACAATAAAATAAGTCTCTTAACCTTATCCTTAGCATTATAACTTATCACCAAATCATCCAAAATATATCAAAACATATCAAAACATATCATAACACTTATATATTATATAAATATAATATAATCACCTAAACTCGATTTAAATAAATACTAAAACGAACGTGGGCGTTACATCTGGAGAGATAAAGACATGGGTGACTTGAAGATGATTTGTTGGAATAGTACACGTGGGTCCCACCTAAAGAATAAATCTGATTATTTTAATGATTTTTTGACAATTGTATAATTGGGCTTTTAAGTTGCTAACAAGGCCCATAATGAAATATTGTGTTGGGCTTATAAAACAACTTATATGGTTAATGCATGATACACGGTCGCGCTTAACAATGGCACGGGCGTGCATAAATAACTGAGATTGATATATGTCCACGCACGGTCGTGCGTAATTTCAGCGCGGTCGCGCGCTGGTTTTTGGGATGGAGATAATTGAATTTTTTTGAATTATAAAAAATTTATAATATTTAACAATTGCATAAAATTTTACTAATTAGATTGTTTTGAGTAAATGGATTATTTTTTTTTTTTAAAATTAATAATATGAATAAATTGGGTCATAAATAGTAAATCTAGTCACTATTATAATCAAATTTAGTGTGTGTGATGTAACGACCGTTTTGATTATTTAATTTATTTGTGGAGTCTAGAATATATTTATATGATTTATGAGATGTGAAGAATTGTGATTTATGTGATTTTAGAGATTTTATGAGATGTTGTGACTTATTTTATTATTTAATAGAATAAGATTTGAAAATAAAATAAATATTAAGTTAAGGGGTTGTTTTGAGATTTTAGAGAGTTTTTGGGGAGAAAGAGTAAATAAGATAAGATAGATGAGAGGATATAAATAAGAGAAAGTTAGGTCAAAACACTTTTACGTGAAACAGTTTTAGAAAAGGGAGAAAACCAAAGAAGAGGAGAAACCAAGAGGAAGCTGCGATTTCTGCATTCTAAGGTAAGGGTGGGACTAACTTTCATTAATTTTAAGCTTATGATTATGATAATTGCAATTAACATGATTAGGTTTAGTTTTTAAGGATTTGAAAAATTAGGGTTATGAGAGAAATTGTTGATCAGATTATGTAGAACCGTAAAATTGATGTAAAAATATGTTGAAGTGATGTGGAATTAGCATCCAAACCTTAGATTATTCATAGAGTAATGTTGTAATCGAATTTTGGGTTTAGGTTGATGAAAATTGGGAGTTTCGCTTGAAAAATCAGTGTCTAAACGTTTTTGCCAATAAGGGGTTATGTGAGGTTCTGGAAACCGATTTTTATGTGGTTGAAACTTGAATTTCTCTGTAGATTATGTTAGAGCTAAGTGTCAGGAGCATTTAGGAGAAAACGGCATCAAAATCCGATTAACGGTTTGAATTTTACGCGTGAAACAGTGAAAAACGCACTTTTTGAAAAGCTGAGTCCGGACCCGATACCTTAAAAACGTGCCACGCTTTGTTGGCAGAACGCTTAGTGGATTCTGGACATAAAAACGTGCCACGATTTCTAAAAACGTGACACGATTTCTCGTGAACCAGATCCTCCATATTTCACTATTTTTCACCCCTTTCCTCTTTGAACTGGGTTTTGGTGTAAACATGAAAGTTTTAGATAATTTTGTTAGCTTTCAAATGGCGTTGGTTTGACTTAAAAATGATTTCTAGATTTTAAGATATGGTGGATTTACCCCAAGTAGGTCTTAGTAAATTTTTATGAAAATTCAGCATAACCGTTTCTAAGTCAATGCAAAACTTATGGAATGTTTCCAAACCTTAAAACTAAAAGTACTAGGAGTTTAATTAAGAGGTTTAAGAGTATTTAACCTATGTTGTGATGAATCTAACTTGGTTTGATGTGAATGTCTTTGATTAATGAACTATTATATGAATATATATATATATATATATATATATATATATATATATATATATATATATATGATGTTATATGATGTTGTTTATGATTGATTTTATATGAACTTTATGAAGATGCTGTCTATGATGTCATGTCGTGATATGTTGTCTAAGATTCTTAAGATGTAAGTTGTGAGTCCATTTGCATACTCATTCTGTTGAGGGCTTATGCCCTGGGAGTATTTACTCTACTACGATGAGGGTTCATGCCCTGTGAGCTTTTGCTCTTTATGTTGAGGGCTTATGTCCTGTGAGTGTATTTATGCTCTTATGATGGGGGCTCATGCCCCGGATGATACCACATGCATATAAGTTGTTAAGATGATTAAGAAGTTGAAGTTGCATAGTCGTGTCGAGTTGTCAAGTCGTTAAGTGGTCAAGTTGTGAGTTGTTAAGATGCTTTCTTTCATGAGTTGTTGATAAAGTGTTTTGATGAATTAATTATGAACGCATCTGTTGTTAAACATGATGAATTTGATGATGCTAAGATGTTTTCTATACATGAATTGTGATGAGATATTTATGATATAATTGTTGATGAATATATTGGATTTGAAGATGTTTTAAGTTGTTAGCTGTAATTGATGAATTATATGCTTAACTTTAATGTTTGTGAAATCTCACCCCTTCTGCTTGAAAATGTTGCTCTTCGTATGGGTAACTTGCAGGTGATCAAGATTAGTAGCTGTTGATTGTTGTTGTGAGTGGCTGTAACGCCCTAAGTTGTTATTTATTTATTTTAGTTGATTTGTGTGTGTTTTATGTGCTTTAGAATTATTTATGTTGATTTATGTGAATTATTGGTGTTTGCTATTTTAATATATTTTATTATAAAGAAGTAGTAATGATTTTTATTATTTAAGTGGAGTAGAAGAAATAATATTATTTTTGAAAATAGGAGAATAATGGTTATTTAGAATTAGTAGAGTTAGGAGGGGGTTAATGAAAATTAAAAGGAATTAATTGAGGGAGTAAAGAGAAAAGGGGGGTTATGTTTTGTTAGAAAGAAAGGAGAAAACCAGTAAGGAAAGAAAAACATTTTGTACGTACAGTAAAGAACAAACAGAGTTTTGGGAGAAAAGAGCCAAGAACAAGGGGAGAGCTAGGAAGAGGGAAATTCATCCATTTGTTGTAGAAATTTGCTGAATTAAGGTAAGGGTGGGTTTACTCTTCAATTGTCAATATATATGTATATGATTTCATGAATTTGGATTGAAAATTGGTAGTTTTGGAACTAGGTTTATGAATATGTTGAATTGCTTATTCTTGATGAATTGTGTTGCTAATGATGTTGTTATGATATGTTCTGATGTTTTGTTGTGCCTTAAACCCATAAACATTGTTCCTAAACCATTTTGGGTGATTGGGGGATTAAAAATGGGATTTTTGGATGAAAATGGAGTTAGAAATCGTAGGTTAAATTCTGCCCAGATGAACACTCGCTTAAGCGAGATGCCCTTCGCTCAAGCGAGCAACACTTTGCTACGCCCAGTCTGAATTTTTAGCCGCTCGCTTAAGCGAGCCACGAGCGAACCCCGAGCGAGCAAAATGCTAACCTTCGTCATTTGCGTCGCTTAAGCGAGATTCCCGTCGCTTAAGCGAGAGGCCCCCAGGATAGTGTATTTAACCTGTTCGCTTAAGCGAACCAGAAGCGAGCATCAAGCGAACTAAAACCCAACTTTCGTCATTTGACTCGCTCAAGCGAGATGCTGCTCGCTTAAGCGAGCTGGGTCCTGTGCGACCCAAAATGTGATTTTCCAAAGATGTTCTAAACTCAACCCTAAGCTTTCTAAGATGTTTATTGGATTTATTAAGAATTGTTTAGATGATAAAACTTATATATTAAGATGATTAAGATGGAATTATGTATGCTTATGTGCAAATAATTATACTTTGCTAAGTTGAGTTGTCTTGATTGATGTTGAGTGGTATGTCCAGTTGGGGAGGGTAACCTAAGTTGTTGTTGTTGTTGGTTGCATGCTGATATGCTCCATTAAGATGTTGGGTTGTATGCTGATATACACCATAGAGTCATTTCATACTCATTTGCATTTGTTGGGGGCTTATTGCCCTGGAATGTTTATCATTCACTGTTGGGGGCTTATTGCCCTGGAACGCTTTATCGTTCACCTGTTGGGGGCTTATTGCCCTGGGATGCTTTAACCATCCAAACTGTTGGGGGCTTATTGCCCTGGAATGCTTAGCATTCAACGCGCGTAGTTGGTACCACATGCATAGTGCATTAGATGTTGATGGAGTCTTACATTAGTTGTAGGAATGAGTTGTCCTTTTGGGATTGTTGTTGGTGAGATGTCGCCACAAGTGTTATTGTTGTTGTTGCTGATATTAATCAAAGATGTATTTAAATTATAAAGTGGAGATGATGTTGATAATGTTGCTGTTTGTTGTTGTTGTTTCAATTTACTTTGATGATTCATATATCTGTATATTACCTTTGATTTGTGAACTCACCCCTTCTGCTGGAATTGCCGCCTTGTGGGCAAGTGCAGGTAGCGAAGACTAGTGATGTTGGCTCTTGCGTCTAGGGCTCTGATACATAGTAGGGATGGGGAAACGTTATCTTTCTTGTATTCCTTTATGTATCATTTCTTTGAAGAAGATGTTGATGAGATTTAATTGTCAAACAATTTTATTATGTTAATGGCCTTTGTGCCAAGATTATGATGTAGTTGTTGAATATGATTTTTATATAAAGATTTTCCGCTGCAGAATTTTAATATGATGATATTATATGTTGATGATTTTAAATAGTTTTTATATTCTATTTAAATAATTTTGAAAAAGAAGTGTGATACTCCGTTGTTTTGTTGTATAACTCTGATTATGATTATTAGTAATATTATTATTACGATATTTCGGGAACGGGGTGTTACAATTGGTATCAGAGCAAGTCGGTCCGTCAGACCATTAGAAGAGTCGTGTCGAGCCATGTAGAGTAGTGTGACAGGTTTAAACTGTCTTTGTTGTTCTAATCCTTGTTGTTATGTAGAACTATCGAGATGGCCGGAAGGAATGATGCCGCTCTTGCTGCTGCTTTGCAAGCAATGGCTCAAGTTGTTGGGCAACAACAAGGTGCTGGTGGAGCTGGTGAAGGTGTAAGAATGCTTGAGACCTTCTTGAGGAATCATCCACCAACCTTTAAGGGAAGGTACGACCCCGATGGAGCACAGACCTGGTTGAAAGAGGTTGAAAGAATATTCCAGGTAATGCAGTGTACGGATGTTCAGATGGTGCGGTTTGGCACCCATATGTTAGCAGAAGAGGCTGACGACTGGTGGGTAAGCACTCAACCCATACTCCAAGCTGAAGGAGCTGAGATTACATGGGCTGTGTTCCGAAGAGAGTTCTTGAGGAGGTATTTTCCGGAGGATGTCCGAGGTAAGAAAGAAATAGAATTCCTTGAGCTGAAGCAAGGGGACATGTCCATTACGGAATATGCTGCTAAGTTCGTAGAGCTTGCAAAGTTTTATCCTCATTATGCTGCGGAGACTGCTGAGTTCTCCAAATGTATCAAGTTTGAAAATGGTCTGCGAGCTGATATCAAGCGGGCCATTGGCTATCAGAAGATCAGAGACTTCTCCGAGTTGGTGAGCAGCTGCCGTATTTATGAAGAGGACACCAAAGCTCACTATAAGATAATGAATGACCGTAGAGGTAAGGGGCAGCAGAGTCGCCCGAAGCCTTATAGTGCCCCAGCTGATAAGGGCAAACAAAGGATGCATGATGAGAGGAGACCTGCACGTAGAGATGCTCCTGCTGAAGTGGTTTGTTATAAGTGTGGTGTCAAAGGCCACAAGAGTAATGCTTGTACCCGTGATGAGAAGAAGTGCTTCAGATGCGGGAAGAAGGGCCATACTGTCACCGAATGCAAGCGTGGGGACATTGTTTGTTTCAACTGTAATGAAGAAGGTCACATTGGTTCTCAGTGCACTAAGGCTAAGAAGGCGCAGACCAGTGGTAGAGTTTTTGCCTTGACCGGTACTCAGACCGATAACGAGGATCGACTTATCAGAGGTACTTGTTTCTTTAATAGTACTCCTTTAATTGCTATTATAGATACTGGTGCAACGCATTGTTTCATTGCTATTGACTGTGCACAAAGATTGGGTTTGATTATGTCTGATATGAATGGGGAGATGGTTGTTGAAACTCCAGCTAAGGGTTCAGTGACTACTTCCCTTGTCTGTTTAAGTTGTCCATTGTCTGTTTTTGGTAGAGATTTTGAAGTTGATCTTGTCTGTTTGCCGTTAGTGGGAATGGATGTAATATTGGGAATGAATTGGTTGGAATACAATCATGTCCTGATTAATTGTTTTACCAAGACGGTGCGGTTTTCTTCTGCTGAAGAAGAGAGTGGAGCAGAATTTTTATCCACTAAGGAGATGAAGCGTTTAGAAAAGGATGGCGTGTTGATGTTTTCCTTGTTGGCATTCTTGTCGGTGGAGAACCAAGCTGTGATTGATAGGCTGCCTGTTGTGAAGGAATTTCCTGAAGTCTTCCCTGATGAGATTCCAGATGTGCCACCAGAGAGAGAAGTGGAATTTTCGATAGACCTTGTGCCGGGTACGAAGCCTGTGTCGATGGCTCCTTACCGTATGTCAGCTTCGGAGTTGGCTGAATTGAAGAAACAATTAGAAGACTTGCTTGATAAGAAGTTTGTGAGACCGAGTGTTTCACCATGGGGAGCGCCGGTGTTATTGGTAAAGAAGAAGGATGGTAGCATGCGGTTGTGTATTGATTACCGTCAGTTGAATAAGGTGACTATTAAGAATAGGTATCCACTTCCGAGAATAGATGATTTGATGGATCAACTAGTGGGTGCCCGCGTTTTTAGCAAAATTGATTTGAGGTCAGGTTACCATCAGATAAAGGTGAAGGATGAGGACATGCAAAAGACGGCGTTTAGGACGCGTTATGGTCGCTATGAGTATAAGGTGATGCCTTTCGGTGTGACGAATGCACCTGGTGTGTTTATGGAATACATGAACAGAATTTTTCATGAGTATCTGGATCAATTCGTGGTGGTTTTTATTGATGACATTTTAATTTATTCTAAGACTGAGGCAGAGCATGCAGAGCATTTGAAGATTGTGTTGCAAGTGCTGAAGGAAAAGAAGTTGTATGCCAAGTTATCCAAGTGCGAGTTCTGGCTGAATGAAGTAAGTTTTCTTGGCCACATTATTTCTGGTAAAGGTATTGCTGTAGATCCTTCGAAGGTTGATGCTGTGTCGCAGTGGGAGACACCGAAGTCAGTTACTGAGGTAAGAAGTTTTCTTGGGTTGGCTGGTTATTACCGCAGGTTTATTGAAGGATTCTCGAAGTTAGCACTTCCTTTGACGCAACTGACCTGTAAAGGTAAAGCAATTGTGTGGGATGCTCATTGTGAGAGTAGTTTCAATGAGTTGAAGCAAAGATTGACGACTGCTCCTATTTTGATTTTGCCGAAGCCAGAAGAACCTTTTGTTGTTTATTGTGATGCATCTAAGCTGGGATTAGGTGGTGTTTTGATGCAAGATGGCAAGGTGGTAGCGTATGCTTCTAGACAGCTGAGAGTGCATGAGAAGAATTATCCTACGCATGATCTAGAATTGGCAGCCGTGGTGTTTGTGTTGAAGATTTGGAGGCACTATTTGTATGGTTCCAGATTCGAGGTGTTTAGTGATCATAAGAGTTTAAAGTACCTGTTTGACCAGAAGGAGTTGAACATGAGGCAGAGAAGGTGGCTTGAGTTGCTTAAGGATTACGATTTTGGCTTGAATTACCATCCTGGTAAAGCTAATGTTGTTGCCGATGCGTTGAGCAGAAAGACGTTGCATATGTCTGCTTTGATGGTGAAAGAGTTCGAGTTACTTGAACAGTTCAGAGATTTGAGCCTTGTTTGTGAAAGATCGCCTCAAAGTGTACGGTTGGGAATGTTAAAGATTAATAGTGATTTCTTGAGTAGTATCAAGGAGGCCCAGAAAATTGATGTTAAGTTGGTTGATTTGATGAATGATAATGATCCGAATGTAGATGGTGACTTCAAGGTCGACGACCAAGGTGTGTTGAGGTTTAGAGGAAGGATTTGTATTCCGGATGATGAGGATTTGAAGAAGTTGATCTTAGAAGAAAGTCATAAGAGTAGTTTGAGCATTCATCCTGGAGCTACTAAAATGTATCATGACCTGAAGAAACTATTTTGGTGGTCCGGTTTGAAGAGGGATGTTGCGCAATTTGTTTATGCGTGTTTGACTTGCCAGAAGTCCAAGGTTGAACATCAGAAGCCTGCAGGGTTGTTGACTCCGTTAGATGTACCTGAGTGGAAGTGGGATAGCATTTCTATGGATTTTGTGACGAGTTTGCCGAATACTCCAAGAGGGCATGATGCCATTTGGGTTGTTGTTGATAGATTGACTAAGTCGGCACACTTTATTCCGATCAATATCAGTTATCCGGTAGCTCAATTGGCGGAGATTTACATTCGTGACATTGTGAAGTTGCATGGTGTTCCATCTAGTATTGTGTCGGATAGAGATCCGAGGTTTACTTCGAGGTTTTGGAAAAGTTTGCAAGATGCCTTGGGTTCGAAGTTAAGATTGAGTTCGGCTTATCATCCGCAGACAGATGGTCAGTCGGAGAGAACTATCCAATCCTTGGAAGATTTGTTGAGGGTGTGTGTACTCGAGCAAGGTGGAGCTTGGGACAGCCATTTGCCGTTGATAGAGTTTACCTATAATAATAGTTACCATTCGAGTATTGGTATGGCACCGTTCGAAGCTTTGTATGGTCGAAGGTGTAGAACTCCTCTATGTTGGTTTGAGTCGGGTGAAAGCATTGTGTTAGGACCTGAGTTAGTGCAGCAGACTACGGAAAAGGTCAAGATGATAAGGGAAAAGATGAAAGCATCTCAAGATTGTCAGAAGAGTTATCATGACAAGCGAAGAAAAGCCCTTGAATTTCAGGAGGGTGAGCATGTGTTTTTGAGGGTTACTCCGATGACGGGTGTAGGACGTGCATTGAAGTCGAGGAAGTTGACTCCAAAGTTCATTGGCCCTTATCAGATTTCCGAGAGAGTTGGAACCGTGGCATACAGGATTGGATTGCCACCACATCTATCGAACTTGCATGATGTGTTTCATGTCTCGCAGTTGAGGAAGTATGTAGCAGATCCTTCGCATGTTATTCCTAGGGATGATGTGCAGGTTAGGGATAATCTTACTGTTGAGACTTTGCCTTTGAGGATTGATGATCGTAAGGTGAAGCAGTTGAGAGGCAAGGAAATACCTCTGGTTAGAGTTGTTTGGGGCGGTGTAACCGGTGAGAGTTTGACTTGGGAGTTGGAGAGCAAGATGCAAGAGTCCTATCCTGAGTTGTTTGTTGCTTAAGGTATTATTTCGAGGACGAAATTCTCTAAGTTGGGGAGAGTTGTAACGCCCTAAGTTGTTATTTATTTATTTTAGTTGATTTGTGTGTGTTTTATGTGCTTTAGAATTATTTATGTTGATTTATGTGAATTATTGGTGTTTGCTATTTTAATATATTTTATTATAAAGAAGTAGTAATGATTTTTATTATTTAAGTGGAGTAGAAGAAATAATATTATTTTTGAAAATAGGAGAATAATGGTTATTTAGAATTAGTAGAGTTAGGAGGGGGTTAATGAAAATTAAAAGGAATTAATTGAGGGAGTAAAGAGAAAAGGGGGGTTATGTTTTGTTAGAAAGAAAGGAGAAAACCAGTAAGGAAAGAAAAACATTTTGTACGTACAGTAAAGAACAAACAGAGTTTTGGGAGAAAAGAGCCAAGAACAAGGGGAGAGCTAGGAAGAGGGAAATTCATCCATTTGTTGTAGAAATTTGCTGAATTAAGGTAAGGGTGGGTTTACTCTTCAATTGTCAATATATATGTATATGATTTCATGAATTTGGATTGAAAATTGGTAGTTTTGGAACTAGGTTTATGAATATGTTGAATTGCTTATTCTTGATGAATTGTGTTGCTAATGATGTTGTTATGATATGTTCTGATGTTTTGTTGTGCCTTAAACCCATAAACATTGTTCCTAAACCATTTTGGGTGATTGGGGGATTAAAAATGGGATTTTTGGATGAAAATGGAGTTAGAAATCGTAGGTTAAATTCTGCCCAGATGAACACTCGCTTAAGCGAGATGCCCTTCGCTCAAGCGAGCAACACTTTGCTACGCCCAGTCTGAATTTTTAGCCGCTCGCTTAAGCGAGCCACGAGCGAACCCCGAGCGAGCAAAATGCTAACCTTCGTCATTTGCGTCGCTTAAGCGAGATTCCCGTCGCTTAAGCGAGAGGCCCCCAGGATAGTGTATTTAACCTGTTCGCTTAAGCGAACCAGAAGCGAGCATCAAGCGAACTAAAACCCAACTTTCGTCATTTGACTCGCTCAAGCGAGATGCTGCTCGCTTAAGCGAGCTGGGTCCTGTGCGACCCAAAATGTGATTTTCCAAAGATGTTCTAAACTCAACCCTAAGCTTTCTAAGATGTTTATTGGATTTATTAAGAATTGTTTAGATGATAAAACTTATATATTAAGATGATTAAGATGGAATTATGTATGCTTATGTGCAAATAATTATACTTTGCTAAGTTGAGTTGTCTTGATTGATGTTGAGTGGTATGTCCAGTTGGGGAGGGTAACCTAAGTTGTTGTTGTTGTTGGTTGCATGCTGATATGCTCCATTAAGATGTTGGGTTGTATGCTGATATACACCATAGAGTCATTTCATACTCATTTGCATTTGTTGGGGGCTTATTGCCCTGGAATGTTTATCATTCACTGTTGGGGGCTTATTGCCCTGGAACGCTTTATCGTTCACCTGTTGGGGGCTTATTGCCCTGGGATGCTTTAACCATCCAAACTGTTGGGGGCTTATTGCCCTGGAATGCTTAGCATTCAACGCGCGTAGTTGGTACCACATGCATAGTGCATTAGATGTTGATGGAGTCTTACATTAGTTGTAGGAATGAGTTGTCCTTTTGGGATTGTTGTTGGTGAGATGTCGCCACAAGTGTTATTGTTGTTGTTGCTGATATTAATCAAAGATGTATTTAAATTATAAAGTGGAGATGATGTTGATAATGTTGCTGTTTGTTGTTGTTGTTTCAATTTACTTTGATGATTCATATATCTGTATATTACCTTTGATTTGTGAACTCACCCCTTCTGCTGGAATTGCCGCCTTGTGGGCAAGTGCAGGTAGCGAAGACTAGTGATGTTGGCTCTTGCGTCTAGGGCTCTGATACATAGTAGGGATGGGGAAACGTTATCTTTCTTGTATTCCTTTATGTATCATTTCTTTGAAGAAGATGTTGATGAGATTTAATTGTCAAACAATTTTATTATGTTAATGGCCTTTGTGCCAAGATTATGATGTAGTTGTTGAATATGATTTTTATATAAAGATTTTCCGCTGCAGAATTTTAATATGATGATATTATATGTTGATGATTTTAAATAGTTTTTATATTCTATTTAAATAATTTTGAAAAAGAAGTGTGATACTCCGTTGTTTTGTTGTATAACTCTGATTATGATTATTAGTAATATTATTATTACGATATTTCGGGAACGGGGTGTTACAGTGGCTATCTCTCACTGTGTCCTTAGGTGCTCTGATACGTAACGGGATGGGGAACCTTGTTAATGTTTTCTATTCTTTACGTATTAATTTATGAGATTTTATGAACATGATGTTGAAACATTTGATGAGATTTTACGTTGAGGCCTCCGTGCCAAAGTTGTTAAGATTTGAATAAATTTCCGCTGCGAAGTGATTTAAGATTTTGTAATGAGACGTTTAAAATAAATAGTTATTTATTTGAGACTTTTATGAAAAGAAGTGTGACACACCGTTTATGTTGTAAAACTCTGATTATTTTGTTGAGAAAATTTTATGTTGGGAAAACAGGGTGTTACATGTGATGTATATTAAGGACCACATAGATTAATTATTGAATAAATATAAAATGTCAAGTTTTTTATTTTGGTGACCAAAGTGTGTACATTATTGTTGAATGAGTTAGGGTAATTGGACATTAAAATACGCAAAACATTTATTTGTTAGAAATTTTAAGTTTGTGTATTTTTAAGAATTTGTTTTTGTATTTTTACCCTTGAGTTTATTTAATTATTGTAGTATTATGTTGTCTTTATTTAATTTATAATTTAGTGTTATAATAGGGTTAGCTTTGATCAGTTATTGAACGTTCATCGAAGTACTTTGACTCCAAGATTCTTTTAGTTAGGTTAAGAGTTGTGATTTTGATTAGTCGTTTTGAAATCGTTGAATTAGTTTAGCTCAAAGATTCTAGTAATTACGGCTAGACTATCATTAGGGTTAGCTTGGTTAGTCGAAAAGAAGAGTGTGATCGGTCATTGAACGTTCATCCAACTACTTTGACTCCAAGATTCTTTCAGTTAGGGTAAGAGTTGTGAGTTTGATTAGTCGTTTTGAAATCTTTGAATTTGTTTAGCTCAAATATTCTTGACATTACGGCTAAAGTTATCATTATGGTTAGCTTGGTTAGTCGATAGATAGTTTGATCAGTCATTGACTGTTCATCCAACTACTTTGACTCCAAGATTCTTTCAGTTAGAGTAAGAGTTGTGAGTTTGATTAGTCGTTTTGAATTCTTTGAATTAGTTTAGCTCAAAGATTGTTGACAATATTATGGCTAGAGTTGTAATTAGGGTTAGCTTTGTTAGTCGATAGATAGTTTGATTAGTCATTGAACGTTCATCCGACTACTTTGACTCCAAGATTCTTTAAGTTAGGGTAAGGGTTGTGAGTTTGATTAGTCGTTTTGAAATATTTGAATTAGTTTAGCTCAAAGATTGTTGACATTACGACTAGAGTTGTAATTAGGGTTAGCTTTGTTAGTCAATAGATAGTTTGATTAGTCATTGAACGTACATCCGACTGCTTTGACTCCAAGGTTCTTTCAGTTAGGGTAAGAGTTGTGAATTAATAAATTAATAAGAAAATGATAAAATAATTTAGTAGTCTTAAAATTGACGAGCACGACCGTGTGTATAGATGACACGGGCGTGTTTAACTGTAGTTGAAAAAAAAATATTTAATGGAAGAGGTCAAAACCAGTCAGTTCATACACGGTCGTGTGTTTCGTATGCACGGTCGTGTGTCTCATGCAGAGACAGCAGACACTATCAGACTGTCACACACGACCCTGTTAAATTTACGCACGGTCGTGCACCTTGCCATTACATGTTCAATAAAAAAACCAGTGATTTCACGCACGGTCGTGCGTAAGGAACACACGGTCGTGTGCATTCCCATTTCAATTGCACAAACTGTTTTTCCGTTTTTTTAAATACGCCTTTATCAATTTCTTTGAATGAGTTAGATTTTCTTATGCAAATTATGCGACTGCTTAATTTTTTACGGTACGCTCACGATTTTGTTATTCTTGCATAATACTGACACCAAAGTAATCGTACAACAAACACTTAATTCAAATTGTTAACATTTGGTCTCAGCAAATACCAAGCCACATACATATACTCATTAAGTTCAACATAACTAGTTCTGAATACAACATAATTTTTAAATTGAATACAACTTCTAAACCTAACGTCTCAGCACACACATAAACGGCTTTAACAAACTACATAAAACAATCAAATTCTTCGATGCACGAACATCTTCACTTCAACAACATACTTCAAACTTCATTCTCGTCAATCATTTATCACTTTTAATTCCATTCCCCCTACATTGTGAAAATTTATTAAATGAGTTTAAAAAATTTATAATAATATGAAGAGTTCAAAAATAATATAATAACAGCTTCATACATACCAAAGGAACGTTCCAATCCTCGTTATCATCGTAAATTTCCTGTTCATAATTGGAATTTGAAGAATGAGTTTCCGAAGGTATAATTGCTTCTAGACGGAACCGACATGACACGCGGTTGTGACACTTTCTTCCACATACTCCACATTTAGGCGTTCTCCGTTTTTTTCCCATTTGCATTTTGGGATGAAGATTCTGTTGGAACAAAATATGTTTAACAATAAACCTTAAAGAGTTTTGATGATAACAAAGTATTAAAAATTGACAATTGGTTTTGCTAACATTTGTTCAAGTGTACAGGACCATAAACAAAGTAATATATCACATCAAGGTTCTGAACGAACAAATAAAGAGCAAAGGAAGTATCCATTTGAAACTTAAAGCGCTCCTGAAGTCTAGCGCTCCTGAAGTCTAGCGCTCCTGAAGACTAGCGCTCCTGAAGACTAGCGCTCCTGAAGACAAGAGCTCCTGAAGAGTATGACGTCATCAGAAGCTGAAGGTCCTCAGAAGCTGATTCTTCGAAGCAACAGTATTTCACCAAATATCTTAAGATTCAAGTGTTGTATTTTGGAGCGAAAAGTATGGAGCATTGGCAGAAGATTAGTGGATTTAAGCAACGGTCATTTCAAAAGGATTTGAAGTCATTTTGTTGCAATTAGACAAGAAGCGTTGACATTGTACTTTGTACGAACTGTACAACCACCTTCTCCACTACTCTGTTCTTTGTCTCTGCTAACAGACAAGAATAACAGCTCTTATGTACAACCAAGCCTGCATCCTTGTTCCCTCTCAACTGGAATGGATTTGAAATTGATTCTTTATAGAACAATAACTAAATCAGGCAAAGAATCACTGGTGAAAGATCAAGCTTCAGTAACGACTCTTTTTGAATGTGTTGGCACTTACAACGTTCACTTCACACCTCTATATAAAGGAGTGAAGACTTGAAGAACAATAGGACTCTACAATATTTCAAAAAAGCGCCAAAACTCTGTCAAATTGTCTAAGCATTTAAAGTTCACTTAGAATTTCAGTTTTCAAGTTCATATCTTTGAAATTCTTAAGTATTAAGAGTCTGTATCTGATTTGTATTGTGAACACCACTGATTGTATATCAAGTGTTCAATCTCAAACATTTTCTGTGTAATTTTGTTTGATAGAAGTCTCTTGCTTGTGTGCTTGAGCATTAGAAGTCTCTTGATTGTGTTCTTGAGCATTTGAAGTCTCTTGCTTGTGTGCTTGAGCATTTGTAATCAGATATTACATTTAGTGAACTCTCCTTGGAAGTGCAAGGGGGACAGGACTACTTCCGGATTGTGGAAGGAACCTGTATAAATCTTTTGTGTCCTGCTTCTTCTCTTTTCTCTCTGTTTTTCATTCCGCTGCATACGCTCTTGAACAGTATCTTCAGAAGCTGTCTATCTAGCTTCTGATCATTCTGATTCTGAGTTTTGAAAAGAGAAAAACGTTTTTTTTAAAACACAATTCAACCCCCCTTCTTGTGTTTTTCTCCCCTTCAATTGGTATCAGAGCCTTGGTTCTGTTGTCAAACACCTAACAGTGTAACAGTCCAAGATCTGAGAAAAACATGTCTGCTGATTCATCTGTTTCTGGTTCTGCTGGCTCTAGTGGTAATCATCATGTTGTTGCATATGATTATAGTGAAAAGAAAACTGACTCAGGGAAGGTTCCAAAGTTTAATGGAGATCCTGAAGAGTTTTCTTGGTGGAAAACCAACTTCTACAGTTATATCATGGGCTTAGATGAAGAACTATGGGATATTCTGGAAGATGGTGTTGGTGACTTAATTCTTGATGAAGAAGGAGCTGCTGTTGATAGAAAAATACATACTCCTGCTCAGAAGAAGATGTACAAGAAACATCACAAGATCAGAGGCTCTCTAGTTTCTGCTATACCACGAGCAGAGTACATGAAGATGAGTGATAAGTCAACTGCTAAAGCTATGTTTGCATCTTTATGTGCTAACTATGAAGGAAGCAAGAAAGTTAGAGAAGCCAAAGCACTGATGCTTGTTCATCAGTATGAACTGTTCAAGATGAAGGATGATGAAAGTATTGAGGAGATGTACTCAAGATTTCAAACCCTAGTCTCTGGACTCCAAATACTGAAGAAAAGTTATGTTGCTTCTGATCACGTGAGTAAGATTCTCAGAAGCCTTCCTGCCAGATGGAGACCAAAGGTGACTGCTGTCATCGCGATTTTCGGGTGTCAAATCATTGATTTGATTTGAACCTTTCAACCATTGATGTCTCTATTTTTTTTGGGGAAGGTAAAATCGAGAAAACCTTAGAAATCCTAAGTTCGGGGCTGATTTCATCGCGGGAAGGTGTTAGGCACCCGCGGTGACTATAGTATCCTATAGGAACCGTTTTACTATGCTTTACGTATACGCTTTGCTTTTATCGCTATTTGTAAAAAGATTGGTTTTAAGAATGAGAGGGAGAAGATGGGATTTTATTTTATTGGACTTGGAGAGATTTTGAGTCTCTTGCCTACATACCCTTTTAAGGGATCAAAATTCCATGTAGTTCTCTTTCAAAATATTTTTGTGAGTTTTGTTTGTTTTATAAGTTTGAAAAAAGATTTTGAAGAAGGGAAAGAGGCCGTATAGGCATTGGAATTGAAAAGAAAAAGAATACATTTGGTTGGTTCAATTGTTAATGAAAGCGGTTAAAGTTGGAAATTAATTGCATTTTTTTTTGATTTGATTAAGAAAATAAAGGGAAAATCCTTCGGAGTTTTGACTCCGAGGTTTGTTTGAAAAAGATTTGAAGTGATGGAAGTTATTTGTTTTTCGAAAGATTGATTTTTCTAAGTATCGCGTATCCTAAACATACACCTAGCGATGAACATACAACGTGTGTGCGTGTGTCGGTGCATGTGTCGGTGTACATCATTATAGTCCATAGTCTTTTACATCGGGTCCTATTTTACATTCTATAGTCTTGCATGAAATTAAAGAGAATAACCTAAACCTAAAACTTTACATGAATCAAATGGAAAATTGCATAAGGGTAACTAAAGGAAGAAAAACAAATGAGAGTGAGGTAATGCTTGCAACGTGCATGAGACATAGAACAAAGTGGTTAGTAATGAAATGAGAAATGGTAGCATAAGTAGCAATGCATAGGATATGAAATTTACTAACAAAGCACTAAACCAATTGAAAAAAGATGAAGTGATCATAACTAAAACATTAAGCAAATTGCAAAAGAACAAACACCAAAAATAATGCAAATGACACCAAATTAAAACCTAAAAGGCAACCCAAGTCCCATGACCTATAACCTTTACCCAAAACAGCACCTCTTTTTCAAAGAAAACATTCCAAGAATCAAAAAGGGAATTATGAGTCACATTTACCCTAAAACCAACACATTTTGCAAATAAATTGCGACTCAAAATTAACAACTACACTTGACCAAAGAGAAGCTTTCATTTAAACTTGCAAAGAGAAATTAACAAACAAAATTGTGGCATTGTAGATTGCAAGCAACTTGTAAAATCATTGAGCACTTGAACTAGAGGACTAGGAGTTAATTTGCAAAATAAGAAAGGATCCATTGAGTTTGAATACCAAGGAATTAACAAATAGGCATGCAAGAATGTAGAAACAGCATGAATTCAGAGATGAACACATCACAAAAATCACGTATCAAACATCAACACCATAGAGCAAAGATTGGATCCAAAATAGCGCAAGAAAATTCGCAAAAAGCATCAAAACATGTAAATCCAATAAAAACTAGCGCGCATGCTTTTTATCCACTTTAAAGTGTGAAATTACCACGAAACGGTTGAAAATATATCAAGAAGCATATGGTAATTTTTCAGGATTTTTGCAAGAAATTTTAGTGCGCGCAGGGGTTCAAATAACAAGAAAAGAGGTGCAAATAGCATGAAGAATCAAGAAAGCCTAAAGCCCACGGTTCATGACCCAAACCCACGGATCTGATGGATCCGGATCAAGCTAACGCTCCAGGAGCGTTGGATTGATCCAGATCCATCAGGATCTTGATCAAACGGCCAGGAATAGAAGAGAGTGGGTCGGGTTTTGGGTCAACCCGACCCAAGCACATATAAAAGGGTTTTCACACCCGTTTTCTCTCATTTTGCATAACGTTTTCTCTTTCTTCTCTCCTTTCCTCCGCCGTTCTCTCCATAAACCCTAACCCTAGTTCCTTGAATCTGGCTCAGAAATGGCTAATCCATGGCTTGTTTCGTTCGTTTTATCATTCTACTCATGAATCAAACGAAAGAAAACGTTTTTACCGTTGGAACAACGTGGATCCTTCGTTTTGTTGATGCAAGTTCAAACCGTTCGGATTCCTTGTGTTTTTGGCTGAAATCATGGTGAAAACGTAAGGATTTGTTTCGGTTTACACTCGTTGTGGATTTTGAAACGTTTCTTTGATTTTTCAAGCAATTTTTTTATGTTAGGGTTAGGGTTTTGGATCGGACCGTTTGAACTTGCTATTGATTCACGTGGTTCTGGACTCTGTGATGATTTTCAGTGACATGAGGTAGGTTTGAGAGTTTACCTGAGTTTTGATTTGAGATTTGAGTCGAAATCTTCGGAAAACCTTGAATTTGATTCGGCTTCGTTGATTTCTTGGCTCGAATTTGGAAATAGGCCGGTAATTCTCTTCTTTTCTTCTTCTCTGGTCCGAAACCCTTGGATTCTTTCCCTCTTCTTCTCAATCTCAACTCTGTGATCGCGTTTGGGATTCGTTGCTTCCGGTGACGAATTCGACGCTTGGATTGCAGAGAGAGTAACTCAGTGATGAAGATTCGTACTTGAATCTCTGAGAGTTCACACAAACTCCATTGATTCACCTTGAATTGCTTGCAAGAAACGGTTAGGGTTTGTTAGTGTTCTTGAGTTTTTCTTCTGAATTCTGAGTTTGATCTAACTGCGTTGGAGAGAGAAATTGAATTCTGTTTGTGGTGATGTGGATTGCAATGAGTGGATCCTTCTGACTGGTACAGTACCGCGCCTTTTATAGGCTGACACCTGTGCATATGAGCCTATGGCAGCATGACACCTGGATTCGGCCAGCTGGCGTGGCAACCTGGACTGAACTTGTAAAATCTCATGAAGGGCCATTCTGCAATTTTTAAAACTCAAGGACTGAAATGCAAAAAATAAAAATTTGGACTGTTTTGAAAATAAAATTTGGACACTTTTGCAATAAAATGTAAAATTTGGACTGAATTGCAATTTTTGAAAATATTAGGACTAAAATGTAAAAATAATAAAATTGGCTAAAAAGTGTAATTTGAAATGCAACGTAAAGTGAAACGATTAAAATTGACAAAACGGACTAAAATGAACAAACTACCAACATGAGGTATTTTAAAATACCTCTCTGCTCAAAAATCAAATAACGTGAAAAGACTAAAATGCCCCTGGGGCGAAAGACGACTCAAACTGACTCAGATGCAAATTAAGATGATTTTTGTACAAAACTTGATTAATGGTTTATGCAAACAAACAGAAAAGACTCAGGGACAAATTGTAGGGACTGAAAATGGGTTCCTTTGTAGGAAATGACCAAAGTACCCTTTTGTATGATTTTATACAAAAATTCAAAAGACTGAAGCAGTAATGTATGCAGTTGGAGTACAACGGAAAACACGGTGAATTTGAAAGCATTAGAAAATAGCAGAGAAATTTGAGTAAGTATTTTTAGGTCCAAAATGAGGGTATGACAGCTGCCCCTATTTAAGTTTCTTCGTTTGGAGAGTCAAGAGACGGAGTCTTTGGCTTGACATGACGAAGATACTTAAATATCGACATTAGCACTGATTTTGGGCGTAAAAATACATTTGTAGATGCTATGCATGCCATGCAACATTTGTGTTATGAATGCAAGACAAACTGAGAATTGAATTTAACAAAATATGTCGTATCCATTGCGGGATTGGTAGACATTAACAGAATAACAAACAACAGAGTATGTCGTATCCATTGCGGGACTGATAGACATTAACAGAATAGCAAAAGGAATATGTCGTATCCATTGCGGGACTGATAGACATTAACAGAATAACAAACAACAGAGCATGTCGTATCCATTGCGGGACTGATAGACATTAACAGAATAACAAACAACAGAGCATGTCGTATCCATTGCGGGACTGGTTGACATTAACAGAATAGCAGGTAACAAGACTCACTTGGGAGACTCGAAAGTAAATTTGACAGGTACAAGCTGTTCTTGGATGCGAACTGGCCACTTGACCGAGAATGTTGACAACAAAGGGCACAAGCTGCTCTTGTATTTGAGCTGGTTACTTGGCTGAGAGCAAATATAGAAAGCACAAGCCGTTCTTGGACACGAACTAGTTACTTGGCTGAAAGAAAACAAGGTAGAAAGCACAAGCCGTTCTTGGACGCGACCTAGTTACTTGGCTGACAGGAAACGAAGATAGAAAGCACGAGCTGTTCTTGGATCTGAACTAGCCGCTCGGCGGATATCAAAAGGGTAGGTACAAGCTGTTCTTGGATGTGAACTGGCCGCTTGACCGATAACAGAAGCAAATTGACAGGCACAAGCTGTTCTTGGGGTGCGAACTAGCCACTTGGCCGTTAACAGAAACAAATTGTATTTGAAAAAGACTTGAATTTGATTGACATAACTGCAGGAGCTTGAATTTGACAGGAATGTTGACAAGACTGTTGAACTTTGAGATTGACATGACAGCAGACATTTATTGTTGGCAGAAGAAATTTGAGGTTGACATGATTGATTTTGATTGAAATTAACATAGGAATTGAGAATGCAGATGCGTATGAATAGCATGACAATTTTATCAAATGCATGAACATGTAAGATGCATGATTATGCACGTATGAATGCTTGGACATGCATGATGATTGGCAATTTGTAGACAGAATTTCGCAGAGACGGACAAAACATTGGAATAATGGGCACGTAATGGCTCGCGCTCGGACATATATTTGCAAAAGTTCCTTCTGGGGATGCAGTCGTTCGAAGATACCTCGAGACCAACACTTAAAGGTAGGAAGCTGCAAAATTATAGAGAAAAACAGTTGAGTGGTATTGCCGCTTGTTGGAACAGTCTCGTAAGTGCTTCGGACATCGCATCTGTGGTCAATGCTTTTGCATACTTGTTTTTTCATTTTTTATTTCTTTTCATTTTTATTTTCATCATCCCATTTTTGCCTGGATCGCCCTTTCGGGTTTTCGACCCACCGGGGAATAGTTTTTTTTTTGTGTTGCCCCTGTTTTTGCCTGAATTGCCTTTGAAGGTTGTCAATCCATCGGGGTGCTCATTCTTGCCTAATCCGCCCTTTCGGGTTTTCGACTTAGCGAGCATATTCATTTTTCATGCTTTTCATTCTGTTTTTTCATTCTTGCCATTGACCACAGACCGTCACTGGGGGAAGGCTTGCTAGTAACTCGAATTGGAACTGATTATCAATGTAGATTTGTTCATGCATGTTCATTTGAATGTACCTAGCTGTTCAGGCTTGTTTTCAAAATACTCAAAAATTTCAATTTTCATAATGTTTATCCCAAACACGCATCATTATCAACATAGAAGAAATCTTTTTGTATAGAGCTTTGAAAATAGAACGGAAAATGAGTGCCAAACAAAAGCATAGGCTCAAATCAATGTATAAGGGTGGTAGTCGGCCAGAAGCGCGACTCCACAGATTTACAAAGCTTGGAAAATGGTAATTTTATTGGTTGGTGGTACATTGAACACAGTAACTGCTTATGGTATCTGAAACTCTTGAATCCACAGGCGTCGGAACCTCGGATGAGAATGGCCTAACATCAACTGCAAAGATCCCAAGGGGAATGGTAATTTGCCAGATATAGTCAATTGTCTTTTATTTTAATCTCATTTTTGCATGAACCGCCCTTTCGGGTTTTCGGCTCATCGAGACGCTCATTTTTGCCTGAGTTACATGTAATCTCAGCGAGCTTTTACATTTTTGTTTCTTGTCCCTTATTTTGCCTGGACCGCCCTTTCGGGTTTTCGATCCACCGGGAAGCGCATTTTTGCCTAGGCCGCCCTTTCGGGTTTTCGACCTACCACGCTGTTCTTTTCATCTTTAGACAAAGTACTTCTTGACTATATCGGCATTCACAGGATTCGGAAGTTCTACACCATCCATGTGTGTGAGAATTAGAGCACCGCCGGAGAAAGCTTTCTTGACAACATAAGGTCCTTCATAGTTAGGCGTCCATTTGCCCCTTGGATCGGGTTGCTGACTCATCCTTCTCTTCAACACGAGTTCACCCTCTTTGAATTCCCGAGGACGAACCTTCTTGTCAAAAGCAATTTTCATCCTTGTTTGATACATTTGACCGTGAGCCAAAGCGTCTAGACGTCTTTCCTCAATCAAATTCAACTGGTCGTACCGACTCTGGCACCATTCAGCCTCAGACAACTTTGCTTCCATAATCACACGGAGAGACGGAATCTCCACTTCCAATGGAAGGACTGCTTCCATGCCGTACACCAGAGAAAAAGGCGTTGCTCCGGTTGAACTACGAACTGTAGTGCGGTAGCCATGTAGAGCATAGGGCAACATCTCATGCCAGTCTTTGTATGTTGTTACCATCTTCTGCACAATCTTCTTGATGTTCTTATTGGCGGCCTCGACTGCACCATTCATCTGAGGTCTGTAAGGAGAAGAATTGTGATGTTCAATCTTGAATTTCTCACATAAGGCTTGCACCATGTCATTGTTCAGGTTGGTACCGTTGTCAGTGATGATCTTGCTAGGGACACCATACCGACAGATGATATTGTTCTTGATGAATTTGACTACTACTTGCTTAGTCACGTTGGCATACGATGCAGCTTCGACCCATTTGGTGAAATAATCGATTGCTACCAGAATAAAACGATGACCGTTTGAAGCTTTCGGTTCAATTCTTCCGATCATATCAATGCCCCACATAGAGAAAGGCCATGGAGAAGACATAACATTGAGAGCGTGCGGAGGCACGTGGATCTTATCAGCATATACTTGGCATTTGTGGCACTTCCTGGCGTACTGATAGCAATCACGCTCCATGGTTATCCAGTAGTAACCAGCTCTCAACAACTTTCTAGACATAGCATGCCCCGATGCGTGGGTCCCAAAGGTACCATCGTGCACATCGTGCATCAGCTGTTCTGCTTCACATTCGTCAACACATCTTAACAACACCATATCGAAATTCCTTTTGTACAGGACATCACCATCCAGCAGGAACCTGCTAGCCAACCTGCGCAGCGTCTTCTTGTCTTTGTTGGAAGTATTCGGCGGATACTCATGGCTTTGCAAAAATTGTTTGATATCATAATACCAGGGTTTACTGTCGACTCCGCCTGATTCTGTCCGTACAATTGCATCACTGACAGTAAACACATGAGCGGGCCGATCTAAGCGTTGTACTTTGATCATCGGCACATGATTCCAATGGTTCACTTGAAGCATAGAAGATAAGGTAGCAAGAGCATCGGCCATCTGGTTCTCCTCTCGGGGGATATGGTGCAACTCGACCTTTGTAAAATACGTCAACAGGCGCCTCGCATAGTCACGGTAAGGGATCAAATTAGCATGATGGGTCTCCCATTCTCCCTTTATCTGGTTGATGACTAGTGCAGAGTCTCCATAGATGTCGAGGTGCTTGATTCTCAAATCGATGGCCTCTTCAATTCCCAAGATGCACGCCTCGTACTCGGCCACGTTGTTGGTGCATTCAAACACAATCCGGGCTGTGAAAGGGATATGATGCCCCTGCGGAGCCACAATTACTGCGCCAATTCCTCGGCCATAGGCATTAACAGCACCATCAAAGACCAATCCCCACTTGCTAGCGGGGTCTGGACCTTCACCGATCAGTGGTTCTTCACAGTCTCTTGATTTTAAAAACATGACCTCTTCGTCAGGGAAATCAAACTTCAAAGGTTGATAATCATCGAGTGGTTGGCAAGCGAGATGGTCGGCCAGGATACTCCCTCTAATGGCTTTCTGAGCTTTAAACACAATATCGTATTCTGACAGTAGCATTTGCCAACGTGCAATTTTTCCAGTGACAGCCGGTTTCTCAAAGATGTACTTGATTGGATCCATCCTAGATATCAACCAAGTTGTATGATTTATCAAGTAATGACGCAGGCGTTTGGCAGCCCAAGCTAGTGCACAACAGGTTTTCTCGAGCATCGTATACCGAGTCTCACAATCGGTGAATTTCTTGCTCAAATAATAGATCGCATGCTCTTTCTTTCCAGTCTCGTCTTGCTGACCGAGCACACATCCCACGGATTCATCCAGCACCGACAGATACATGATCAATGGCCTTCCTTCCACCGGCGGAACGAGGATAGGAGGTTCTAGCAAGTAACTCTTAATGTTGTCGAAAGCTTCTTGGCATTCATCATTCCATACTACAGGTTGATTCTTCCTGAGTAACTTGAAAATCGGCCCGCAGGTCGCAGTCATGTGGGATATAAATCTGGAAATATAGTTCAAACGCCCGAGGAACCCTCTGACCTGCTTCTCAGTTTGCGGGGCTGGCATCTCGCGAATGGCTCGAACTTTGTCAGGATCTACTTCAATGCCCTTTTGGCTGACAATGAAGCCTAGCAATTTTCCTGATCTAACACCGAACGTACACTTGTTTGGGTTCAGCCGAAGCTTGTACTTCCTCAACCTTTCAAACATCTTAGCCAAGTACTCGACGTGTTGTTCTTCATCGCTCGACTTGACAATCATGTCATCTACATACACCTCAACCTCTTTGTGGATCATGTCATGGAACAAAGTGGTCATCCCCCTTTGGTAGGTAGCACCAGCATTTATTAGACCAAACGGCATCGCTTTGCAGCAAAAAGTTCCCCACGGAGTGATGAACGACGTCTTCTCCCTGTCTTTGGGTGACATTTTGATTTGGTTATAGCCAGAAAAACCGTCCATGAAGGAGAACACCTTGCACTGGGCAGTATTGTCCACAAGCACATCAATGTGAGGCAGTGGGAAATTGTCTTTCAAGCTTGCTCTGTTCAAATCTCTATAGTCAACACACATCCGAACCTTACCATCTTTCTTCGGCACTGGCACGATGTTAGCAACCCACTCGGGATACTCAACTGTCATGAGAAAACCCGCATCGATCTGTTTCTGCACTTCCGCTTTGATCTTTAGAGCCATGTCCGGCCGAGTCCGTCTCAACTTTTGCCTGACAGGAGGACAGTCTGGCTTTGTCGGTATTCGATGCTCCACAATCTGAGGATCCAAACCTGGCATGTCTTCATATGACCATGCAAAAATGTCCGAGTACTCTCGGAGAAGCTGAAAGATCCTTTTCTTGACCCCTTCCTCCAATGCAGCACCGACTTTGATCTCTCTTTTGTTATCTTCGGTACCCAAGTTGATTAGCTCGATCTCCTCCTGATGAGGCCGAATGGTTTTCTCTTCTTGTTCAAGCAATCGGGCAATCTCATCTGGTATGTCATCACTATCCTCATCTTCGGTCTCGAATACCGGGGATTCAACAGTTTGGAGAAGCATAGAGTCACTGTGTTCAACGGGTTTATTTTGGTTCGATCTGCGTGACATGATTGGATGATTTTTAGAAAATAGTTTTCATGCAGATCTTTAAAATTAATAAGAAAACACAGATGTTTTGGTTTTTTCTGGCATTACCATTATTTCCAAGGGAAAAGCATTAAAGAAAGAAAAAGAGTCGTGAAAGAAACGACGTTTTTTTTTTTATTGATAATGGTGATGTCGGAACAAACATGCCCTTTACAAAGAAGGTCACTTCCGCCTCGGGCAAGACGGAAGGATTGTTATTTTGAAAATAAAGCCTAAACAGCAAGACATATTACTTAGAATCATGCACAGACACAGGGAGATTGATAACGTTCCAGTTCTTTGCAATGCCTCCTGGTATCACAAATGTGGGCCTAGCCCCTCTTTCAGCAGCACCATCAAGAATTGCATTGGTAAATCCAGCACTACGGAACGTTCCAATTGACATGCCTAACGTCGGGGAGAACCCGAGACCCTCTTTGCGTTCGTTGTCCTGCAGCTGTATCAATTGGCCCCAACCAGCGGCCTGACCCTTCTGAACAGCTTTCTGCGCATCTTTTAATGAAGCCATGGCAGCACTAGCTCTCTTGGGCTCCGTACCCTCGATAGTCAAACCCTGGAATGCAGTTCCTTCGGCAGACTTAGCCTCGATACACGAGAAAGATGATAACTGACTGACCAGATAAGCCTCTTCTCCATGCACTGTCACAAGTTTACCATTCTTTACGAACTTTAGCTTCTGATGGAGGGTAGAAGTAACTGCCCCAGCCTCGTGTATCCACGGTCTCCCGAGCAGGCAGCTGTAAGAGGCATCTATGTCCATAACCTGGAAAGTAATCATGAATGTTTCAGGACCAATAGTCATGGGGAGATCTACTTCTCCGAGCACATTTTTACGGGAACCATCGAAAGCCTTGACTAGAAAGGTACTCCTTCTCAGAGGAACTCCTCGACAACTTAACTGATCCAAAGTCGACTTAGGCATCACGTTCAACGACGACCCAGTGTCCACCAACACGTTGGACAGCATATCTGTTTTGCAGTTCATGGAAATATGTAGGGCCAAGTTGTGGTGCTTTCCTGCCTCTGGAAGTTCATCTTCACCAAACCAAAGGTTACTGCAAGCAATGATGTTGGCCACTATCCCACCAAATTGGTCCTCTGTGACTTCGTGGTCAACATAGGCTTGTTCCAATACTTTCAATAACACATTCCTGTGGGCCTCCGAACTGAGGAGTAGGGCCAAGATGGATATCTTCGAAGGAGTTTGTAACAGCTGATCAACGATCTTATAATCGCTTTTCTTGATTATCCTCAAAACCTCATCCAGATTGGAATCTTCAATGGAAAGGCCTGGACGGCTGGTACTCTCAACAACAGGAGGGATCGTCAATGGAGCAGTCTCATCAGCAGGAATTGTAACTTGCACATCATCTTTCTTCTGAAACAAAAGGGGTCGGACCCTGCCGCTCCTCAAAGCCGTCACTTCAGCTATGCTGCCTACTGCGCTTGAGGACACCAAAGGTACTTCCTTCCCGTTTTCCAACATAGTCGCACTGTACTTGTACGGGATGGCTTTTGCAGAGGTATATGGCACTGGACCAGGCAACCGTATGACCAACGGTTCAACGTCTTTCCTGACGGGTGCACTCTTGACTGGAGTATCGTGAAAGATCGGCACTATCATGCAAACATCACTGGTAGTCAAGTAGTTGTCATTCATCAATCTTTGGATATCAGTCTGGACTACGCTGCAACCCATAGGGTTCTGAAGACATTCGCAGCAGGCAGCGTGGTCGTGGCTGAACAGAGCAGCTCGGCACAGCTTGATATGTAGCGGTACTAGGGGAGTAGCAACATTACGGACATTGAGACGAGGGATTTCTTCACAGACTTCAATCATATTCACAGCAGCATGGTTGGGGAGTGGATTGTCAAGTACGTGTGGGACATTGTTTTCAAAGGATAGCTTTCCCTGGTCGATCAACTTCTTTACAATGTATTTCAGAGCGTAGCAACCTTCTACGTCATGACCCAGGGCGCCTTGGTGGAAATCACATCTGAGATCAGAGCGGAATCTGGGAGGCAATGGGTTTGGCGGAGGCTTGCCGGGCCTAGTGGTGCAATACCCCTTATGTAAAAGAGTTGGGAGTAGTTCGGCATACGCCATTGGTATCGGCGGGAAAGATGGTCTAGGTTGAGGGCCTTGTTGTTGTTGTTGCGGTTGTTGTTGAGCTACTGGTTGTTGTTGCATTTGTTGGGCGATGGCATTAACAGGGACCTGAGGTTGGCCCGGTAGAGAAGGGTATTGATGGTAGAACGGTTGATAGAACGGGTGCTGGGCATACTGTAGGTACTGATACGGTTGAGGCAGTTGTGTAGCATTGACAGGAGCGGCAGCAGCAGACTGATTGGTTCCGGCGGACACCATTCCAACTTCTGATTCCTTTTTCTTATGGTGACCATTGCCGTATTTCTTCGGTGCATTCGAGGACTCACCTTTCTCAAACACGATGATCCCCTCTCGAACAGCTTCCTCCAAGCGGGTTCCCATAGTGACCATCTCAGAGAAGTTGTTTGGGGCAGCAATAATCATTCTCTCAACATAATCTTTCTTCAGGGTCTTCAAGAATGTCTGAGTCATTTCTTCCTCGTCCAAGGCGGGAGTGATACGGGCAGCTGCCCCTCTCCACCTCTGTGCGTATTCGCGAAAGCTTTCGTCCTTTTTCTGAGAAAGAGACCGGAGGAATTCTCTATTTGGCTTGAGCCTGGTGTTGAACCCATAGTGGTTCTTGAAAGCAGTAGCCAGATCATCAAAAGTGCGGATATCATCCTTGCTCAAACCGGTATACCACTCCGCGGCATCTTCCATTAGGCTGTCCTGGAAGCAATGGATCATAAGTGAATCATTGTCTGCATGGTTAGCCATCTTCCGGACGTATTTGATAATATGGTTCTGGGGGCAAGTCAGCCCGTTGTAGCGGTCAAATTCCGGGACCTTGAATTTCTTGGGAACATCCACCCTCGACACTAAACAAAGGTCGTGGGTTCTGACGAGGTCACTGCTCCCACGGTTGGCCTTGATCTCGCGACGGAGTTCTCTGGCAAGCTCTTCCATTCTTTCTTCCATAGTTCCCAATACAGGAGTTTTTCCACGGTAATCATCAGCATTGGCGCCCTGAGGCGTAGGGTGCACAATCGGAATTGTGTAGACCGTTGACTGAGGCAAGGTAGTGTGAAGAGATGTGAAATCTGGTGGGGGTACTTGACCAACATTAGCGGCACCTGAGGTCGCGGTTCCTGAAACACCGGCTGCAGTATCGGGAGCGAAATAAGGTGGGAGTCCATACGGGAATCCTCTTGGCATGATGAACCGGCTATCGAAAGTTGATACTGGAATTGCCTCAGTGGTCTCCAGAGCAGACGAGGCTGGTTGCTCTTGAGCGGCCATCAGAGCGGTCGCTCTTGAGCGGCCATCAGAGCGGTCATAGCGTCGAGAGCTTTGGCTAATTCTTCTCTCACAGAGGCTAGTTCAGTGCGGAGCTGTGCATTCTCTTCTTCCATAGCTACTTGATTTCTCCTTCTGTACTGTCTGGTTTGATGTACCCTGGTAGGTTGATCAGTCCTTCGAGCACGAGCCACTTTTCACTCTGCGGCAGAAGAACCAGGAGGCAATGAGCACTTGGAAGTTTTTTTTTTGTGACCGATGAATGATGCATATGATGCATGATATGCAGATGCGGATGCAAAAATGACTCTTTTTATTACCAAAGGGTTTTTTAGACAAATCAGAATTCTTTGCAAACATTATTGGACTAACTAATTATTCAAAGCAAATTGTTTTGATACACGGAGCCAAGGGAGTAGGCTTCTAAAACATAAGCTGAACAAACAACATAACCAATAGCAATATAACCAATAACAGTCCTATCATCCAGAACTTAAGGAGTGACTGGGTAGTATTCGGAATCCGAGTCTGAAGCTGAACCACAATGTCTGGCGAAGAAATCTCGACGACCTCTGACTTTCCTGGAGTCTCTCCTCAATAGATCGTCCTTTTCCTCAAGCTCTCTCCTAACTCTAGCTAGCTCTTTCTTCAACATTCGGTTCTCATGATCTTTCTGCTCGTCTCTGCCATCCAAAGTCATGATCAAGTTCTCAGCCTCACTGCAACGGGCTTTCCATGCTCGCTTCTCCTCACTCTCCATAGCTAGATGCTCCTGATACATCTCCTGAGTCGCGGGAAGCAACGGTAATGGTCTAGACGGAGTAGATGCAGATACATGCCTCATGGCAGGGTAAGGCATGCCGATCTCTTCGGCTCGATCTATCACCCACTGAGTATAGGCTTCATGAGCAATACCGGATCTTACACCCAAATGCTTCACACCTTTCCTACGAACCTTAGACCAAGCATCTGTAAAAGCTTTCCTTTGCCCGGTGGGAGCATTGGAATAATAGAAGAACTCCTGAGACGTAGCAAGGTTGATGGGCTTCGCTCTCATAGGAAAACCAAACTGCCTCATGGCTAACTCGGGGTTGTAGTTGATTCCTCCCCGGGTACCGAGAAGAGGTACATTGAGGAAATCTCCACAACCAGTGATAATCTCCTTGACTCGAGCCGCTGGAGTAATCCAAACCACCTCATCGGGAGTAAGAGCCATAATCCGCTGCGAATAAGACCAATTCTCTGTGTTGGCATGGAAAGAACTCGGGAGGTGAGAAATAAACCACCTATAAAGAAGAGGTATGCAGCAAAGAATAAATCCACGGCCCTTGAGAGTCCGATCATGGATGGCATGGTAGGTGTCAGCTAGCAAAGTAGGAACCGGATTCCTGGAATGGAAGATCTCAATAGCGTTCATGTCCACAAAGTTGTCAAGATTCGGAAAGAGAATGAGCCCATAGATGAGTAGTGCAAGAATAGCCTCAAGAGTGTCCTGACAAGTAGATTTGAGATTAGCCTGCTCAAGTAAGTACTTTGAAGTGAAACCCTGAATGTGAGACTTCGTGATGAGATTCTTAGACACCTCGGAAGTCTTGAGATATAGATCCTTAGCAATAACCAGAGGGGTAAGAGAAGATCCTGGACCCGTGAAAGGTACCCTCTCAGCTATAGGTAGACCCAATAAACAAGAATAAGCCTCAAGTGTAGGAACCAGCTGAAAATCCGGGAAAGTGAAGCAACGGAAAACTGGGTCATAGAATTGCACCAGAGTGTGCACCAGCTTCTCTTCTATATTAGTCCGGAGAATACCAAGCAAACCACCGTATCGGAGCCGAAACCCAGTCGGATTCTTAACCTTGAGTGCCAACTCCCTTAGGCTAGCCAAATCAACTTCTTTGAACTTGTAAGACTTAGTCCTCTTCATGCCTGATCATATTTGCAAAGAATTTTAGTTTGTCTATACCCTTTGATAAATGCATGTAGAAAATTTTATGCATGAATGCATGTATGCATGATTTAAATAATGGGAGAGCGCGGTGGGCTAAGGTAACAAGTGGACACGGTGTCCGGTGAAACTAAGGCTTTGGCAGTAGTAACCAAGGTTCTACAAAGTTCCCAAACCACAACCTCTCTTGCGTATATCATGGTAGTACAAAGCAACGCTTGTTCATGATTATCCGTAAGAAGGTTTAGTTTGGGTGTAGTATCGCGTGACAACTAAATTTCGAGACAACGCTCGGTTTAGCCACCGCACTACGTCCTAAGAAAGGCCAAGGATGGGTTTGGTAACTACGGTTCATAGCCTTCATCGGTCAATTGGAAGTGAAGCGCCTAAGCATGACAACACACGCCGACAATATCACCTCCAAAATGCCTCAGCTATGTGAGATTGATCGCGTAATCCAATGCACGAGGCAACCCTCGGAATGAATTGTCGATTATATCTCTTCCTAATCTTAAGTTCACTCAGCCCGGGTATAGGGCTTTTGATATTCTCACCCCACGCGTACACAAGAAAAATTTTACATGTAACAATAAAGCAAAGCATAAACATAAAGCGTGTAAAACTAGGTGTAGCCCTAACATATTCCCCAGCAGAGTCGCCATTTCTGTCATCGCGATTTTCGGGTGTCAAATCATTGATTTGATTTGAACCTTTCAACCATTGATGTCTCTATTTTTTTTGGGGAAGGTAAAATCGAGAAAACCTTAGAAATCCTAAGTTCGGGGCTGATTTCATCGCGGGAAGGTGTTAGGCACCCGCGGTGACTATAGTATCCTATAGGAACCGTTTTACTATGCTTTACGTATACGCTTTGCTTTTATCGCTATTTGTAAAAAGATTGGTTTTAAGAATGAGAGGGAGAAGATGGGATTTTATTTTATTGGACTTGGAGAGATTTTGAGTCTCTTGCCTACATACCCTTTTAAGGGATCAAAATTCCATGTAGTTCTCTTTCAAAATATTTTTGTGAGTTTTGTTTGTTTTATAAGTTTGAAAAAAGATTTTGAAGAAGGGAAAGAGGCCGTATAGGCATTGGAATTGAAAAGAAAAAGAATACATTTGGTTGGTTCAATTGTTAATGAAAGCGGTTAAAGTTGGAAATTAATTGCATTTTTTTTTGATTTGATTAAGAAAATAAAGGGAAAATCCTTCGGAGTTTTGACTCCGAGGTTTGTTTGAAAAAGATTTGAAGTGATGGAAGTTATTTGTTTTTCGAAAGATTGATTTTTCTAAGTATCGCGTATCCTAAACATACACCTGGCGATGAACATACAACGTGTGTGCGTGTGTCGGTGCATGTGTCGGTGTACATCATTATAGTCCATAGTCTTTTACATCGGGTCCTATTTTACATTCTATAGTCTTGCATGAAATTAAAGAGAATAACCTAAACCTAAAACTTTACATGAATCAAATGGAAAATTGCATAAGGGTAACTAAAGGAAGAAAAACAAATGAGAGTGAGGTAATGCTTGCAACGTGCATGAGACATAGAACAAAGTGGTTAGTAATGAAATGAGAAATGGTAGCATAAGTAGCAATGCATAGGATATGAAATTTACTAACAAAGCACTAAACCAATTGAAAAAAGATGAAGTGATCATAACTAAAACATTAAGCAAATTGCAAAAGAACAAACACCAAAAATAATGCAAATGACACCAAATTAAAACCTAAAAGGCAACCCAAGTCCCATGACCTATAACCTTTACCCAAAACAGCACCTCTTTTTCAAAGAAAACATTCCAAGAATCAAAAAGGGAATTATGAGTCACATTTACCCTAAAACCAACACATTTTGCAAATAAATTGCGACTCAAAATTAACAACTACACTTGACCAAAGAGAAGCTTTCATTTAAACTTGCAAAGAGAAATTAACAAACAAAATTGTGGCATTGTAGATTGCAAGCAACTTGTAAAATCATTGAGCACTTGAACTAGAGGACTAGGAGTTAATTTGCAAAATAAGAAAGGATCCATTGAGTTTGAATACCAAGGAATTAACAAATAGGCATGCAAGAATGTAGAAACAGCATGAATTCAGAGATGAACACATCACAAAAATCACGTATCAAACATCAACACCATAGAGCAAAGATTGGATCCAAAATAGCGCAAGAAAATTCGCAAAAAGCATCAAAACATGTAAATCCAATAAAAACTAGCGCGCATGCTTTTTATCCACTTTAAAGTGTGAAATTACCACGAAACGGTTGAAAATATATCAAGAAGCATATGGTAATTTTTCAGGATTTTTGCAAGAAATTTTAGTGCGCGCAGGGGTTCAAATAACAAGAAAAGAGGTGCAAATAGCATGAAGAATCAAGAAAGCCTAAAGCCCACGGTTCATGACCCAAACCCACGGATCTGATGGATCCGGATCAAGCTAACGCTCCAGGAGCGTTGGATTGATCCAGATCCATCAGGATCTTGATCAAACGGCCAGGAATAGAAGAGAGTGGGTCGGGTTTTGGGTCAACCCGACCCAAGCACATATAAAAGGGTTTTCACACCCGTTTTCTCTCATTTTGCATAACGTTTTCTCTTTCTTCTCTCCTTTCCTCCGCCGTTCTCTCCATAAACCCTAACCCTAGTTCCTTGAATCTGGCTCAGAAATGGCTAATCCATGGCTTGTTTCGTTCGTTTTATCATTCTACTCATGAATCAAACGAAAGAAAACGTTTTTACCGTTGGAACAACGTGGATCCTTCGTTTTGTTGATGCAAGTTCAAACCGTTCGGATTCCTTGTGTTTTTGGCTGAAATCATGGTGAAAACGTAAGGATTTGTTTCGGTTTACACTCGTTGTGGATTTTGAAACGTTTCTTTGATTTTTCAAGCAATTTTTTTATGTTAGGGTTAGGGTTTTGGATCGGACCGTTTGAACTTGCTATTGATTCACGTGGTTCTGGACTCTGTGATGATTTTCAGTGACATGAGGTAGGTTTGAGAGTTTACCTGAGTTTTGATTTGAGATTTGAGTCGAAATCTTCGGAAAACCTTGAATTTGATTCGGCTTCGTTGATTTCTTGGCTCGAATTTGGAAATAGGCCGGTAATTCTCTTCTTTTCTTCTTCTCTGGTCCGAAACCCTTGGATTCTTTCCCTCTTCTTCTCAATCTCAACTCTGTGATCGCGTTTGGGATTCGTTGCTTCCGGTGACGAATTCGACGCTTGGATTGCAGAGAGAGTAACTCAGTGATGAAGATTCGTACTTGAATCTCTGAGAGTTCACACAAACTCCATTGATTCACCTTGAATTGCTTGCAAGAAACGGTTAGGGTTTGTTAGTGTTCTTGAGTTTTTCTTCTGAATTCTGAGTTTGATCTAACTGCGTTGGAGAGAGAAATTGAATTCTGTTTGTGGTGATGTGGATTGCAATGAGTGGATCCTTCTGACTGGTACAGTACCGCGCCTTTTATAGGCTGACACCTGTGCATATGAGCCTATGGCAGCATGACACCTGGATTCGGCCAGCTGGCGTGGCAACCTGGACTGAACTTGTAAAATCTCATGAAGGGCCATTCTGCAATTTTTAAAACTCAAGGACTGAAATGCAAAAAATAAAAATTTGGACTGTTTTGAAAATAAAATTTGGACACTTTTGCAATAAAATGTAAAATTTGGACTGAATTGCAATTTTTGAAAATATTAGGACTAAAATGTAAAAATAATAAAATTGGCTAAAAAGTGTAATTTGAAATGCAACGTAAAGTGAAACGATTAAAATTGACAAAACGGACTAAAATGAACAAACTACCAACATGAGGTATTTTAAAATACCTCTCTGCTCAAAAATCAAATAACGTGAAAAGACTAAAATGCCCCTGGGGCGAAAGACGACTCAAACTGACTCAGATGCAAATTAAGATGATTTTTGTACAAAACTTGATTAATGGTTTATGCAAACAAACAGAAAAGACTCAGGGACAAATTGTAGGGACTGAAAATGGGTTCCTTTGTAGGAAATGACCAAAGTACCCTTTTGTATGATTTTATACAAAAATTCAAAAGACTGAAGCAGTAATGTATGCAGTTGGAGTACAACGGAAAACACGGTGAATTTGAAAGCATTAGAAAATAGCAGAGAAATTTGAGTAAGTATTTTTAGGTCCAAAATGAGGGTATGACAACTGCCATTGAGGAAGCTAAAGATTTAAACACTTTAAGTGTTGAAGATCTTGTTAGTTCTCTCAAAGTTCATGAGTTAAGTCTAAATGAACATGAGTCTACTAAAAAGAGTAAATCAATAGCTCTTCCATCAAAAGGCAAGTCATCCAAAGCTCTTAAAGTGGCTAAGTCTGATGAAGAAGATTCACCAACTGGAGATTCTGATGAAGAGGTTACTGAGATGATGGCTATGCTCTCAAACAGACTTCAGTATCTAGCCAAGAAGAACAAGAAGTTTGTGTCCAGGAGAGGTAGTTTCAGAAGCTCAAAGAAGGAAGATCAAAAGGGATGCTTCAACTGCAAGAAGCCTGGTCATTTCATTGCTGATTGCCCTGATCTTCAGAAGGAAAAAGCAAAAGAAAAGTCAAAGAAACCAACATTCAAGTCAAGCAAGTTCAAGAAACAGTTAAAGCAGAGTTTGATGGCTACATGGGATAACTTGGATAGTGAATCTGAATCTGACAAAGAAGAGTCTGATGAAGGTGCAAAGATAGCTGTTGGGTTAGTAGCTACAGCAACTTCAGAAGCTGAAACTGAATCAGATTCAGAAGATGAAAATGAGGTATATTCCAAAATCCCTAGAGAAGAACTGATAGAGTCACTTAAAGAACTCCTCACTCATTTTGAATTAAGAACCAATGAGTTGAAAGCTTTGAAAGAAAAATATGTTGCTTTGATGAAGCAACAAGAATCAACTCTATTGGATCTAAAAGCTTCTGAAGAAGGACTCAGAGGTTTTGACTTCATATGCAAGACATATGAAGACAAACTTAAGTTCTTGTGTCAGAAGCTGCAAGAAAAATGTGATGGAAAATCTTTAAGTAACCATGAGATTGCTCTTGAAGATTTCATTATGTCTGGTATTGACAGAAGCAGAATTGCTTCTATGATTTATAGCATTTACAAAAACAATGGTAAAGGGATTGGATTTTCAGAAGCTAAGTCTAGTGAAACCAATCTCAAAGCATATTGTGAATGCATAAAGGAAGGATTGAAAACCTTCTTTGTTCCTGAAGGTGCAAAAATGGGAACTGTTGCTCAATCAGAACCTGAAGCTTCCAGTTCTAAGGCTAAGATTACATCAAAGCCAAAGAATTTCAAGCCTAAGGATATGATAAATTCTGAATCTAAGACCACAAAGATTAAGATTCTGAAGAGATCAGAACCTGTTCCTCAGAGTCTGATAAAATCAGAATCTGATGTCCTAAAGTCTAAGGTTCAGAAGGGCAAGGCAGTTGGCGCTCCTGAGGTATCAAAACCAAAAGTTGAAAAACCTAAGGTAATGATTAATCAGAAGCTACCCAAGAAGGATCTAAAGGATCAGGAAATGGTGAGTAAATTCTCCAGCTCTAACCCCAAAGGACCCATAAAACAATGGGTACCTAAATCTGAAATTGTCAATACTGCAGATTTGTCTAAAAGCAAGAACAAAACAAAAATCATGGTACCTGGACAGCGGTTGCTCAAGGCACATGACAGGAGAGAAGTCAATGTTCCTATCCCTCACAATGAAAGAAGGAGGAAATGTAAAGTTTGGAGGCAACCAGTCTGGGAAGATTATTGGTACGGGGACTATTGGTAACTCCTCTACCTCTATTAATAATGTATGGTTGGTAGATGGGCTTGAACATAACCTATTGAGCATCAGTCAATTCTGTGACAATGGTTATGATGTTTTATTTGAAAAAGCCAACTGTACAGTAATCAACAAGAATGACAAGTCCATTGTGTTCAAGGGAAAGAGAGTGGAAAATGTCTACAAAATCAATTTTTCTCAACTGGCTGATCAGAAGGTAATCTGCCTTCTATCAATGAATGATAAGAAATGGATGTGGCATAAAAGGCTGGGACATGCTAACTGGAGATTAATCTCTAAGCTTAGCAAGTTACAGCTTGTCAAAGGCCTTCCTGACATTGATTATCATTCAGATGCACTCTGCGGTGCATGCCAGAAAGGAAAAATTGTTAAAACATCTTTCAAAGCAAAAGACAATGTTTCCACCACAAGACCCTTAGAACTGCTTCATATTGACCTATTTGGACCAGTTAGCACTGCATCCTTATATGGAAGCAAGTATGGATTAGTTATTGTTGATGATTATAGCAGATGGACTTGGGTAAAATTTCTGAAAAGCAAAGATCATGCATACGATGTATTCAGTAACTTCTGCACCCTTATTCAATCTGAAAAAGAAGCCAAAGTTTTGAAAATCAGAAGTGATCATGGTGGTGAATTTGAAAATGAGCCATTTGAAGCTTTTTGTGAAAAACATGGAATCCTCCATGAATTCTCTTCTCCTAGAACTCCACAACAGAATGGAGTTGTAGAAAGAAAGAATAGAACGTTACAAGAAATGGCCAGAACCATGATTCATGAAAACAATTTGGCAAAACATTTTTGGGCAGAAGCTGTGAATACAGCGTGTTATGTCCAGAATAGGATCTATATTAGACCTATCTTGGAGAAAACAGCATATGAATTGTTTAAAGGAAGAAAACCAAATATCTCTTACTTTCATCAATTTGGATGTACATGTTACATTCTGAATAACAAGCTCTACCTAAAGAAATTTGATGCCAAGGCCCAAAGAGGAATCTTCTTAGGTTACTCTGAAAGGTCAAAGGCATACAGAGTGTATAATTCAGAGACACTCTGTGTTGAAGAATCTATGCACGTTAAATTTGATGACAAAGAGCTTGAAGATAAAACTTCAAAGCAAGGTGAAAGTTTTGCAGAGATACAGGTTCCTGAAGACATTCCAGAACCTGGTCAGTCAGTTGAATCTGAAGATAGTTCAGAAGCAGCACCCACATCAGTTGCTCCTGATGAAGTCGCTCCTGATGAAGTTGCTCCTGATGAAGTTGCTCCTGACGAAGTTGCTCCTGATGAAGTTGCTTCTGATGAAGCACATAATGGCTCACAGCAAGCAGATTCATCCAACTATACTTTCAAATACAAGTCTTCTCATCCTCAAGATCAAATCATTGGAAGTAAAGAAAGTCCCAGAAGAACAAGATCACACTTCAGACAAGAAGAATCTATGATTGGACTAATTTCAATGATTGAACCAACAACTGTTGAAGAAGCACTTTCAGATGATGGATGGATCATAGCTATGCAAGAAGAGCTGAATCAATTCCAACGGAATGATGTGTGGGATCTGGTACCCAAACCTCCTCAGAAGAACATTATTGGAACAAAATGGGTATTCAGAAACAAGCTGAATGAAAAAGGTGAAGTAACCAGAAACAAAGCCAGACTTGTTGCTCAGGGGTACAGTCAACAAGAAGGCATTGATTACACCGAAACATTTGCTCCAGTTGCAAGATTGGAAGCAATCAGGTTACTTTTATCTTATGCAATTAATCATGGAATAGTATTATATCAAATGGATGTCAAGAGTGCATTTCTGAATGGTGTCATAGAAGAAGAAGTGTATGTCAAACAACCTCCTGGCTTTGAGGATCTGAAGCATCCTGACCATGTTTACAAACTTAAGAAATCACTATATGGCTTGAAACAAGCTCCCAGAGCTTGGTATGACAGACTAAGTAATTTCTTGATTAAAAACGATTTTAAACGAGGTCAGGTTGACACAACACTCTTCAGAAGGACTCTTGAGAAAGATATTCTTGTTGTGCAGATATATGTTGATGATATAATATTTGGTTCTACTAATTCATCTCTTTGCAAGGAGTTCTCTAAGTTAATGCAGGATGAATTTGAAATGAGCATGATGGGAGAGCTGAAGTTCTTCCTGGGCATTCAAATTAATCAAAGCAAAGATGGAGTATATGTTCATCAGACGAAGTATACAAAAGAGCTTCTGAAGAAGTTCAAGCTTGAAGATTGCAAACTGATGAACACTCCAATGCATCCTACATGCACCTTAAGCAAAGAAGATGAAGGATCAAAAGTGGATCAGAAGCTATACAGAGGTATGATTGGTTCTCTGTTATACCTCACTGCATCTAGGCCAGATATTCTATTCAGTGTATGCTTATGTGCAAGGTTTCAGTCAGATCCTAGAGAATCTCATTTAACAGCAGTTAAGAGAATCTTCAGGTATCTGAAAGGAACAACTAATCTGGGACTCCTTTATAGAAAATCCCCAAATTATAAGCTAATTGGATTCTGTGATGTTGATTATGCTGGTGACAGGATTGAAAGAAAGTCAACCAGTGGAAATTGTCAATTTCTGGGTGATAATCTGATATCCTGGGCTAGTAAGAGACAAGCAACTATTGCTATGTCTACAGCAGAAGCAGAATACATTTCAGCTGCAAGTTGTTGCACACAACTACTCTGGATGAAACATCAGCTGGAAGATTATCAGATACATGCTAACAGTATTCCTATCTTTTGTGATAATACTGCTGCTATTTGCTTGTCAAAGAATCCAATTCTGCATTCAAGAGCCAAGCATATTGAGATCAAACATCATTTTATCAGAGATTATGTTCAAAAAGGAATTTTAGATATACAATTCATTGATACTGAAAATCAATGGGCTGATATATTTACTAAGCCTTTAACTGTTGAAAGATTTGATTTTATTAAGAAAAATTTGAACATGCACTACGTGTCTGATTAAAATTGCTTGCTCCTGAATAAGAAGTTCAGGTTCTGAAGTCACTTCAGAAGCCATTGTCCTTCAGAAGCTCCTGAGTGAGGTCCTGAAGAAAATGTGCTTCTGATGAGTCATCAGAATCTCAACCTTCAGAAGAGAATCTTTGTGCTCCTGAATAGCAGAAGTTAGTGGAAGTTCTGGAGTTGCTCCTGGCGACATCTGTCCCACTAACTTATACAGCTCGTCTGAAATCTGACAGCGTGGCATAAATGTATTGGCATATAACTCAAAGGGCAATGATGTTAATTTTACTTTTCGTAGTACTATCTCGCGCCCCCAACTGTCATTAATGCTATGTTTGTTTGTCCCCTGTTATTCAAACGTTTTTCGCTAAAAAGCACTTAATCAAAAACACACACTACTCACTTCACTTCCTACACTTTCTGTTTTTGATTTCGTATCTGCTAAGAAAAGTTCTCTCTCTCTCTCAAAACCCTAAGAACCCTAAATCTCAAACTTCTTCAACATCAATGGCTTCATCAAGTTCTGTTCAAGAATCCAACGCTCAACTCGCAGTTCAGCAAGCTGAAGGTCAGCAAGAAAGGGCTGCTTACGAGATCAAAGGAGTCACCATGAGCCTAAAAGAATGGCAACTTAAGATTCAAACAGAGAATCCGGTGGATTTTGAATCTCTTGCTTATCATGGCTGTGACATCAAGAGGTTTTATGAAGTTCAAGGGCTGATGAACTATTTCAATATGCTCAACGGTCCTACCTACAAGACGTTAGTAAGACACTTCTGGGTAAGAGCATCAGTCTATGATAAAGCTGCATCAAAACTGGAGGAAGACGAAAAAGTTTTGATTGATCCCTCTCTTGAAGGGAAAACCAGAGAAGAAATGGGTTTGGAACCCTTTAAAGAAGTTCAGATCAGGTCAAGCCTGATGGGTATTCCAGTCTACATTTCTGAAGCTATAATTGCTTTTGTCATTGGAGCAGAAGCATCTGGAAAGTACTCCGGTGTAGATATACCAAACTCTCAGTCAAGCTCCTGGAGTGATTTGGTGAATAAAACTCTCTTCAATTCTACAACAGCTGGTAAATACTGTGACTTGAACATGATCAACAAGATGCTCCTGAAGATTCTCAACGAAAACCTGTTGCCTAAAGGAGGTGGTGGTGATCAACCATCTTTGGCTCACAAGGTATTTCTTCATCATCTTATCACTGGAGAAAAGATGAATCTACCCAAATACATCTTCAGGCATATGATAAAAGAGCTCAGGGAAAGCCAGAATAAGTGCAGAGTCTGGGTTCCCTATGGAAGACTGATCTCAGAAATCTTCCATCAAGGAGGCATTATTAAGGCTCTGAATGAAGTAAATTACTTCACTGATGAACAGCTGGAAACTGAGACAGGAAAGGTGATAAATGCAAGCACCTTGAAGCATATGAAATTGATTCCTGAAGTGACCAAGCTGAAGACAGACATCTGTGAATCAAGGGTCATATCTAATCTGATGGAGGACTTCCCTCCCATCTGCAAGAAAGACACCCTGGCTGTTCAAATGGCTCTCATTGCTGATCACTATGAGACCCATGGAAAGCTGATCAGTCTGGATGAAGTTCCAGAAGAAATGTATGGACAAGAACTTCCTGTAGCTAAAGGAAGAAAATCTAAAAGAAAGGTACTTACTCAAGAAGAGTACTTAGAAGGTGAAAATCCTTCCAAGAAGGCAAAGAAGGAAAAGGCTCCTGAAAAGTCTTTATCTGGTGCTCCTGGAGGATCATCAATTCAGGAAGAGGTTCAGGATCTGAACCCAGGAGCTATTATTCCTCAGAAGACAAGAAGTGGCAAGCAAATGGTTTCAGCATCTACAACAACAATGAAAGTGAAACAGATTCCTCAAAAGAAGAAAAGGACTCAGAGGCTAAGGAAATTGAAGGAATCTGTATACACTGCTGAAGATTGTGCAGCTGCAGAGGCACAAGAAGAAGAAGAGGCTACCGAACTGGTTACCAGGGAGGTAAGAAAGAAGAAGGAGGCTGAATCTGAAGCTGTTCAGAAGGCTTTGGAGCTGGCTAAGGAAATAGAAGTACCTACTGAGGTCTTGCTCAAGGAAGATGCTGCTAAGGTTGCTGAGCAAGCTCTGATGAGCTCATTAGAACTGCAAGCTGAAGTTGCTACTGAAGCTGCAAGTATTCTAGCTACTCCTGGATCAGATTTTATATCAGGTACATCCTCCTCACAACCCTTAATACATATAGAATCTGACTCCACTCCCTCATCACCTTCTCAATCCAAAACCTCATCATCCTCATCTTCTGATATTCCTATTAGCATCCTCAGAAGAAGCCTATCACCATCCTCCAAACTCCACAAAAATTCTTCCAAACCTATTTCCCCTTTCAAACCATCTGAACCATCTATCCAAGCTAGGGTCAGTAGTTTGCTAGAGTTACAATGCAGCAAACTACCCCCTAATCATCCACTTCAACCACAAACCATTAAACCTGTCAACATGATTTTACCTGACAAACCAGAAGATGACTCTGTTATAAATAATCTCAGCAGTCATCTATCCGGTGAACTTCCAAACTTTAACCTAACACCACAAAAAGCCTCTGAAGTAACAACTTCACAAGTTGCTTCAGAAAGCCCCCATCAACAAGCACCTGAACCACTTGTATCCCCATCTGTTTCTGAACAGTATGTTCCTGAACAATCTGTTCCTGAACAAGCTGCTCCTGAACAAGTTGTTCCTGAACAAGCTGTTCCTGAACCCACCATTTCTGACCATACTTCTGAAATTCTTTACACTGAAAATGCTATGGAGATTGATGATTCTGTCATTGATCCTGATGCACAAACTGCTCAATCTTTTCCTATGGAGGTTGACCAGTCTGCTTCTGATCAGGCACAATCACAATCTGAAAGCAATACTCAATCATCAACCTTAAATAACCTACAAATTCAACTCTGTGCTCCTCCCAAGCCTAGAAAACAACCTTCACCACCCACCAGATTCTTAGATTCTAATGTATTAAAGGGAGTGTGTGAGGACATAGCTGACAAAATGATCAAGCTCATTTCATCCAGAAGTGACTTGAATCACAGAGAAAGCTATGAGAAACAATGGAGTAGGCTCAAGGAGAGAGTTGAGTATGTCATGCAAGCTCTATCCTCAACATGTGTAGAAGCTCAAGAGCAAGCTAAGCAGAAGCTTCAGGACTGGCTGAACGGCATCAATGAAGATCTTGAAGAGGTTAAGATAACTGGAACTTGGGCTAGATCGTCTTTAAGTATCAGAGGAAGAGAACCAACTGATTTTCTGCCTCAGTACATTCATCCCAAGGACCTTGACTTATCTTTCCTTACAAAGGTCAATCTAAAGGCATCAGCTCCTGATCTAGCTTTAGCTCAAGAGAACAAGATCTTAAAGGAAAAGAATAAGAAGCTGGAAAAAGATCTCCTTGAGCAAAGGCTACTGTTTTTAGAACATAAAGCTGAAACTGATGCTAAGCTGGATGAAGCCAGGATCAGAGAAGAAAATATGGCCAGAAGCATAGCTGAGATGAAGCAGAAGCAAGAAGAAAACAATGACCTCCTGAAGAAGATTCTTGAAAACACTCTCAAACAAACCAACCCATAGTTGCACACCCTGTGTTGTTTGTTGTGTCTTTCAGTTTGTTCTTTTATTAACTGTGTATGCTTCTGAATTCAAACACTTCTATATATTTCTTTGCTCCTGATCTTATTAATTGCTTCTGATTTATTTTTTTAACGCCTTTCACTTGTGATATTGATTATGCTCTGAATCCTTTTACTATGTTTTTCTCTTTCTTTTGTTGATTTCTTTTTGTTAATGACAAAAGGGGGAGTAAGTGTGATAGTATTTAAAGGTCCTGAGCCCCTTTAAGTTTTTTTTTGAAATTTAATTCTCTCAATACTTCTTGTTAGGGTGAGTAACTTTATTTCAAAATAACTTAACTGAACCATTATCTCTCTCTATCACTTCTATTCTTTTTGATTATTTTACTAAGAGTTAAATGAATTTAATTAACAAAGATAGAACTCAGGGGGAGCTTACAAACCTCACCTTAAAGTACTATTAGACTCAGGGGGAGCTTACAAACCTCATACCCTATAGTCAACTTGTTAATTAGATTAACAACAATTGATCAAATTTTTAAATACTATGGTTTGTCATCATCAAAAAGGGGGAGATTGTTGGAACAAAATATGTTTAACAATAAACCTTAAAGAGTTTTGATGATAACAAAGTATTAAAAATTGACAATTGGTTTTGCTAACATTTGTTCAAGTGTACAGGACCATAAACAAAGTAATATATCACATCAAGGTTCTGAACGAACAAATAAAGAGCAAAGGAAGTATCCATTTGAAACTTAAAGCGCTCCTGAAGTCTAGCGCTCCTGAAGTCTAGCGCTCCTGAAGACTAGCGCTCCTGAAGACTAGCGCTCCTGAAGACAAGAGCTCCTGAAGAGTATGACGTCATCAGAAGCTGAAGGTCCTCAGAAGCTGATTCTTCGAAGCAACAGTATTTCACCAAATATCTTAAGATTCAAGTGTTGTATTTTGGAGCGAAAAGTATGGAGCATTGGCAGAAGATTAGTGGATTTAAGCAACGGTCATTTCAAAAGGATTTGAAGTCATTTTGTTGCAATTAGACAAGAAGCGTTGACATTGTACTTTGTACGAACTGTACAACCACCTTCTCCACTACTCTGTTCTTTGTCTCTGCTAACAGACAAGAATAACAGCTCTTATGTACAACCAAGCCTGCATCCTTGTTCCCTCTCAACTGGAATGGATTTGAAATTGATTCTTTATAGAACAATAACTAAATCAGGCAAAGAATCACTGGTGAAAGATCAAGCTTCAGTAACGACTCTTTTTGAATGTGTTGGCACTTACAACGTTCACTTCACACCTCTATATAAAGGAGTGAAGACTTGAAGAACAATAGGACTCTACAATATTTCAAAAAAGCGCCAAAACTCTGTCAAATTGTCTAAGCATTTAAAGTTCACTTAGAATTTCAGTTTTCAAGTTCATATCTTTGAAATTCTTAAGTATTAAGAGTCTGTATCTGATTTGTATTGTGAACACCACTGATTGTATATCAAGTGTTCAATCTCAAACATTTTCTGTGTAATTTTGTTTGATAGAAGTCTCTTGCTTGTGTGCTTGAGCATTAGAAGTCTCTTGATTGTGTTCTTGAGCATTTGAAGTCTCTTGCTTGTGTGCTTGAGCATTTGTAATCAGATATTACATTTAGTGAACTCTCCTTGGAAGTGCAAGGGGGACAGGACTACTTCCGGATTGTGGAAGGAACCTGTATAAATCTTTTGTGTCCTGCTTCTTCTCTTTTCTCTCTGTTTTTCATTCCGCTGCATACGCTCTTGAACAGTATCTTCAGAAGCTGTCTATCTAGCTTCTGATCATTCTGATTCTGAGTTTTGAAAAGAGAAAAACGTTTTTTTTAAAACACAATTCAACCCCCCTTCTTGTGTTTTTCTCCCCTTCAGATTCGCCTGCTGCTCGACCTCTTTTCCTATGCCGCTTCGGATTACCTAAGCTTCTTCCTGTCTCTGGACCCACACCAAAAATCACATCACCTTCACCCCTGTTCAATGATTCCAACTTCTCGGTGTGTTTTTCAATCATTTCCATGGTTTTGTGTATAAAATCTTGATTGCCACACTTTAACACGACATTTGCCATCCTTTTACAACGCTCCATAAACATAACATACGTAGTTACAAAAGCAGGATCCCGGTGACTTGAACTATTAGCATTTTGGGCATTGATTGCATCTTTGGCACGTTTGGCCCATCGTTCCATCACAACGGATTCCAACATTTTTCTTATGTTCATAAACACTAAAACGGCTACGACATGCTCACAAGGATTACCAAATGTCTCCAATCTCTTGCAAGAGCATTCAAATGTCAATCGTTCTTGGCAATATGAAACGGTCCAATGAATGTCATCTCTACGGTATTTGAAAACATGATACGTGTAACGCCCGTTTTGAACTATTTTATTTATTTAATTATTTGATTGAGTTTAGAGTCTTTTTAAATAATTTATTTGATTTATGGTGATGTGTGTTATTTTTGTGTTATGTGTTGGTGTTTTAGTAGCATATTATATTATAATATATATGTTATTTGGTGTAAAAATATATGTGTTATTTGGTGTAGAAATATATATGTTATTTTGTGTAAAAATATGTGTTATTTGGTGTAAAAATATATATGTTATTTGGTGTAGAAATATTGTGTTATTTGTTATAGAAATATGTTTGTTATGTAGAGATATATTTGTTATAGAAATATGTTTGTTATGTAGAGATATATTTGTTATAGAAATATATTTGTTATTTGGTTTGAAAATATATTTGTTATTTTGTGTGGATATATATATGTTATCTAGTATAGAAATATATTTATTATTTGGTGTATTATTATTATTAAGTGGGTGAGAGATATATTTAATTTAGAAATGAATAAGATAGAGGAGAAGAGATATATAAATAGGAGAAGCTACGTTAGAATAGTTGGAACGTAAAAAAACAGTTTTTGTGAGAAAAGTAGCCACCAAAGAGAAGAGAGAAAGCAATTCCCGTTTTTCTGAAATCTGCCTCAGTAAAACAGCGATTTCTCACTCGTTAACCGTTGGATCGTGACGATTTTTGGACATAAGGTTCACAACACCTGGGTCTACCTTTTCACCGTTCGGATCGGCGAAACAAGGTCGGAGTTAAGAGAAAACTGTCGCGCACTGCAGCAGTATATTTGGGTGTTTTCATCACTTTTGTTCTCTTTCGTAAGCTTTGTTCATCTGAATTAAGGTAAGGGTGAGACTAACTCTCATTAAAATTAAGTATATGATTTCTGAAATTGCAATTAGCATGATTAGGTGTAGTTTTGAGAGTTTTTTGAGAATTAGGGTTATGAGAGAATTTAATGATTATATTTGTCGATGAAGTTGTTTAAATTCGATTCATGTGCTGTTTTGTTTGGCTTTGATTATGATTTGAGTTTTGTTATGATTATGTGATAATGTGAAATTGATGTGTTATTTAACGATGTGAAAATAATGTGTTATTTGACGATGATGTTATTTAAAAGGTGTGTTATATAAAGATGTGATATTTGAAGATTGTTGCATTTGAGTCATGTCGTTGCATTTGAGTCTTGTCGAGTTGTCTAAGATGTTGAGACGTTAGATTTGTTTAAGTCATAAGATGTGAGTCCATGGATATTCATTTAAAAGCGACGATGGAGCTTTTGCTCACTAGCGACGAAGGCTTATGCCCTGGGAGTATATTTATGCTCAAAGCGACGAGGGCTTATGCCCTGGATTGGTACCACATGCATATAAGATGTCTAAGATGTTTAAGATGTTAGAGTTGCATAGTCGAGTTGCATAGTCGAGTTGCATTGTCAAGTCGAGTTGTTTAAGATGTTTTGTGATGATGTTCTTTGATGAAGTTTTTCTATATGATGAATTTTGATGATGGTTTCTATCTGATGAATTTGATGATGCTAAGACGTTTCTATACATGGTTATGATGAGTTGTTTGAGATTATATCTGTTGATGAATATGATAAACTATGATGAGTTGCTTTATGATTGTACTTGTTGAAGATTATGTGATTAATTGATGTTTTAAGTTGTTAGTTGTAAATTGATGAATTATATGCTTAAGTTTAATGTTTGTGAAATCTCACCCCTTCTGTTGGAATTGCCGCCTTGTGGGCAAGTGCAGATTTCCAGGACTAGCTGTTGATGTGAGTGGACTCCTTACGTGTCTAGGTGCTCTGATACGTAACGGGATGGGGAACTTTGCTTATGTTTTCTATTCTTTACGTATTTAACTATGAGATTTTATGAACATGATATTAAAGAATTTGATGAGATTTTACGTAGAGGCCTTCGTGCCAAAGTTGTTTTTAAGATTTTTGAAATAGATTCCGCTGCGAAGTGATTTAAGATTTGATTGAAATATTTTGAAGGATAAATTATTATTTATTCCATTGTGATTTTTAAGAAATGTAGCATTCCATTTAAGTTGTGAAACTCTGATTATTATTTTGAGAAATTTTTATGCTGGGAAAACGGGGTGTTACAATACGTATAAATGGAACCAGCTTGTGTGGCAAAAAAACCAAAGACACGTGACGTAGGAATGCCAGCTTTCCTCATCGCTTTCATCTGGTATTTGTCATAATCACTCATCTTTCTATGTGCAGGCAGCATCCCCTCATACTTTTTATCCAAAAATGTGTGATTATGAACATCGTCGAACTTTTTTATGTACCACCGCTCAATACCGTAGTCAATGTGTACTACCATTTTTGCATTACACCCACACCTACTATATGGCTTCTGCTCTCTTTTTCTAGCAGGGTTATTATCATCCCTTACATCCCAGTGACCTTCTCTATGACAGATAAACGTTTGTTGAATAGCATCGCCATCATTGTTCTTAACAACACGGCTTCTTCTACCCGCAAATCCATGCACACAATCGTACATATTGTAAAAGTTAAATGCAGCTACACGATCTGAAAAATGGTACATCATAATTTCATCATAGCTTAACTCCTTGAAATTAATTTTGTCCAACTCATTCGTACAATCAACCGCATATTCATCATCAAAATTGCACCCATACATCAAATTGTACGTGTCTTCCATATCATTATCCATATCATTATCCGACGAACCTACAACACTCTCCGAACAAGAGCTACTGCCCATGTCCTGTACAATATAACATGCAAAATAACTTAGTAACTGCCAAACCTACCACCGTAATTACCGTACACTTTTCCCTAATATGTGCAAGTATTAATATTTTTTAGGCAATAATGTAATCACTTAAACATACCTCTGAATCTTCCCCAGCTATGTTTCCTTCCCCGGTTTTCTTGCTTGGATTTGAAAGTTTAAAAATTTCAAAAATTTCACTAATATCCATTTTCTTGTGCATAATAGATACAACATTTGAATTAGATACAATCACTTAGATAGCCAAACACGACAGGAAAACAAAGTTGGGTATACTAATAGAAGAAACAAAAATGCACATTCAATGTCAGCAATTATCGCACGACCGTGCGTCAACAATCATCAAGCAAGTGCATCATTTTCCAGTAGAAACCAACGCGGTCGTGTCCATATTTAGCACGACCGTGCGTTACTGAATAACAAAAAAAACGAAAATTGTCTAATGGTGAAACCTCAAGAACAACAACTTCAATGGTGACCACCTTGTTCAAAATGCATTTCAAGAATGAAAATTACAACTAGTATTTGCTCTAACAAGGTGAACCATACATTATAATAAAGTATTAAATATGTTTAACAAATTCTTATACATACCTTCAAGTTTCACAAATCAACAAACAACTTCTATGAATCCAAATCTACAAACCAAACTAAGTTGCAATCTCCAAACTTCAATTGAAAGTGAAATATAATTGAACAATGTTATTGAAGAAGATGAAATATAAATTAATGTGTGGGTTAATGGTGAGTAGCAATTTCTGAAATTCTGAACTTCAATGGAGAGTGTTGTATTTTCATGGTGCTTCTATGTGGTGGCATTCAAGTGAGGAAGAGGGAAAAAAAGATTGAAGTGAGGTTTATGATGAGGGGGTGTGATGTGGTAGTGTAAATTGCTACTATGCATTTTCAGATTTGGGTGGTGTGTTAAGCAAAAACAATAAAATCAATAGTTTGTATTAAAATATGTTTCATTTTCTTTTTGAATTAATTTTAACAGGTCACCATATATATAAAAAAACCGCCAGCTGTCCTTCCAAGTGGATTGTCCACAAATTTGTATTTCATGCACAAATTCATTCATGAATTTGTCCATTCTAAATGCCACCATGGTTAACAAGTTTTCAACAATCTATGACCAATTTAGTGAAAATAAAATTACACACACAAAGCCAATTGAATTGATTCACATGGCATTTTAAGAAATCAAATGTTCTATAAATTGGACCGTATGTGTAATTACATTCTCATAAATAAAATCAAATGTGAAAAGTATCAATTTTGTTTTAATACTCAAAAGACATTTGGGGGTTATAATAGATGTCCCATTTGGTACACAAATTGTTGTGTATGGCTTTGCGAAAGACTGTGTCCTCTAGAAATTATGGGATACCACCTTCAACTTTATAGGAGCTGAAGCAGTCCCAATTTCAACTTAAGTGTGCAAAATACAATGCATGTTGTAGAGGACACAGTATTTCGTAAAGCCATACACAAAGCAATTTGTGTACCAAATTGGACAATCTATTATACCCCCAAATGTCTTTTGCGAGGCTAAGCTGTTTGCATCTTTTTCCAGCTGTGCAATTCCCTCAGCACATATCATAGCCACAACAACGGGTCTAATCGGAAGATCAGCCAGAAGGTAAATAAAATTTTCTTCTAAGTATATAGAATGAGGAATTTTAATATTCTTTTTAGTTTAATCAAGTTGAATGACTATGATGTTGTAATTTTGTTGTTAGAATTAAATGTAGCAACGTCTCGGATCCTAGCTGCCATACTTTATAGTTTAATCTTAATTTTCATGCGGAGGTGTGTAATTTGAATTTTGAACAACCATTTTCGTACGGTGATATATTTTTGGAATTTCCTTTCAACTTTTTCATGCTAGAAGGGTGTGAAACACCTTCTAACTTGTAGGGGTTAAAAGAGATATAAATATTTACTACATTCTCCGTCCCTAATCTTTAATACGTTAAGCATTTTAATTTTGTCCCAAAACACTACTTTTTTTAAGAAACCATAATATAATTAATGGTTTATGTCGTGCGGACATGTGTGTATCAGTTTTTTTAAGAAAAAATGTATTAAACAACATAGTTCCACATCGATACAAAAAGTGTTAGATAGGACTCAATAAAATTTACATGAGTTACAATCAACCGACAACGGACCAAAACCGCTATCATCTTAATACAAAAGACTTAACTAGGAATCATGGTAAAACGCTGAATGAGATTGGTCAATCAATGATGAAAATCAAATGTTATATTACTATTACTTTCTTGTAACCATATGAAAGAAGACATGTTTGTATCAGTTTGCTCAACATTGATGCCTCTTTAAAGAGAAACAATCGAGGACATGGAAGCATATGTTTTGGTTTTGAGTGTTATCATCATTGTGGATTTGTGGTAAAAAAGGAATAACTAATTTTAATGGCGGGGCAGCAAGTAGCATGAGGTTTTGTTTAAAACAAATTTTGTCTTGGCTTTGGTTTGGTAGGAAAGGGGAACTAAAATGTGCGTCCTATTTTTCGATTGGTTGATACAACTTGAAAGTTGATAAATTCAATGTTTTGCTTGAATTTTGAGTGATTATTTAAGTTTTTGTTGTTGTTAGTTGAACCTTAGTTTGGTTGTAATGATTTTAAGTACCCCTTATACTTATACTTCATTTGCACCCATATAAAAATAAAAGTGTGCATTGAATAAATGTTACTTTTATTGAATGAGTTAAAGAATCAAAGATTAAGGATTGAGCAAGTAATTTATTGTTAATTAGTAACTCACTTGCTCACCACTAATTAAGTGATCTAAACCCATATAAAATTCATTCTCATTTTTAATACAATTGAATTTAATTAATAGTGTGTATAATTTATCTCTTATACGGTCTATATCGTATATAGAAACACATAGTCTTTAAGGTCTATGACAACGCCATTATTATAAGGTTGAATATTTTTATTCAGGTTCGAATCAAAAATCTTGTAGTTATCCATAAGGTCTATGACAACACCGTTATTGTAAGGTTGAATATTTTTATTCAGCTTCGAATTGAAAAGTTACGTGTGTAGGTTTTATGTGTTATTTACAACTTTGATTACCAATAAAAAACAAAAATTTAACAAGGATGGTTTCAATCTTTTGTAAACACCACTAATGAAAAAGGGGAAAAAGGGTAGCATGCATGCTTAATCAAACAGTAATCTTAATAAGGTTTTGTCAAAAAAATAATAATCTTAATATGTGGTAAAAGATGAGGCCTAAGGCAAATATAAAGATGAGATATTTTCAGAAAGTCCTTAACATTATTTTTTGTTTAAATGTTTTTTTTACATGATTTTATTATTAACAAAATCATTGAAAAAATTAATGTAATCGATTTTGTTTGTTTTCTTATTTTTAAACTGATAATAAAGTCAACAACATTTCTTCACGGTGATCTAAAGGAAGAAGTTTACATGGAAGCTACCAAACAAGAAATACCAAACTAACTGAGACACTCATCACCTCAGGTTATGTTCAATATTTGCAAATGGAGTTGCTTGAAGCAAATGCTAACTTGGTTTCCAGTCAATTTGTCTAAGAAACACTTTTGGAGATCATGTTCAGCTACCCAAAACAGCATAACACAATGGATCAACATGTGTTGTGTTGTCAAAGTATGATATTAGTAAATTTTAGAGATCCTTCATTTTCATACTGGTTGTAAATTTTAGAGATCCTTCTTGACACATCTTGTGTTGATAAGGACTCATTGTTGGTGTTAATATATTATATTGTTGCTTGTTAAAAAAAAATATTAAATTTCCCAAAAAAAAAGTTAAACATGTATTATATGGCTTCCCTAAAAAAATGTATATATATGGCTGAGTAGTGAGTAACCATGTCAGAGCAGGGTGTTCTAGTGCTAGTGCATATATTCACCATTGTCGTATATGTAAGAGTTTCGAAGAACAACCAGTGGCGGATCTAGAAAATTTACAAAGTGGGGGCACTTATATATAAATTTGTGGCACTAAAAACATTGAATGATTTGTGATATGTTTTATTTCATTATAATAAGTTTTTATTTATTTATTTGGAAACATGAAGGTTATGTTGTTATTTGTTGTGTCACTTGTGATTGGATGTGTAGGCCAAAAGAAAAAAGATTTGTGATATGTGTGAGCTATAAGGTTAAAATATCAATTCTTACTGAATTATACTATTGTGAAAAAAAAATTAAAAACATAGTGCAGGCACAAGCCTACATAAGCTATAACATACATCCGTCCCTGCGAAGGACCACATTTGGATCGTTAGGACTACACAACGGAGGACTTACGAAGAGCTTTATGTTGTTAGATAAGCATACAAGCATAGATGAATTTCATAGTCAGTTCAAAAGATTAAGGGTCCGTTTGTTACAGATTCAAATAAAAGTGATTTTGACATGAAATAATATACATATTATATTTTAGAGATTTTATGAAAAATCAGAATTTATTTTGCGTTTGTTTACCATAATAAAAATCATTTTTTTAAACAAATAATCTAGTTTGTTTGGATACAACTATATAAAAAAGATTTTTTGTTAAAAAATTAGGGGTTAAATATGTTTTTAGTCCCTACATTTTGCGTGATTTTGAGAATAGTCCCTACATTTTAATAAATGTTTTTAAAATCCCTACATTTTTCCTCCGTTAGTGCAATTGGTCTCTACCATCTCTTTTTGCCTAATAAGCAAACAGAATGCTAACGTGAATAGTTTTATTTTATTTTATATTCCTTGTAAAAATTAAAACCAGGTTTGGGCCAAATGATTTGATTTGACCCGGTTCATATGGGTTTGACCCGTGTTCATCTTTTTCTTCCAGCATGGCTATTGTTGCTGCAAGTTCCGTTCAAGTCCATAACCAATCATCCCTTCAACTTTTGCGTTCATTTCATTCCAATCCATAACCAAACAATGATGAATTTTCCCCTAAAATGAAATAAAAGATTAATTGTTTTTTGTTGGGTTTGTTTTTGATTTGCAAAAATTGATCATGATAGATCTATACTTCTTCCGTTTCAAAATATAAGCAAAAATCACTTTTTAGGTTCATTTATTTAATGATGTATGTGGTTCATAATCACATACATCATTAAATGAATGAACCTAAAAAGTGATTTTTGCTTATATTTTGAAACAGAGGGAGTAGCAAATAGCAATATTGTTGGAATTGAAGGGGGGTGGAGAAGTAAATGATCGTTTGTGGTGATTGGTTGTGGATTTCATCAAACCTATGACAAAACACATTGAATGAAAGATTCAATTACCACGTATCCAATAGGATCATCACCATCAGTGCCATGTTGATGAAATGCAAGAACAACACGAACTTAAGTGCACACATGCAAGCCATCATAGCAAGTTCACGATACCCTCGCCAATCATAAACCCTAGGCTGATTCGTTTCAACCACACCCCACTAAATCTCCACCACAACACCTTCCACACATGCAACATCAAGCGCTTTCAACGACAACATCATCGTTTTCGCCCTCTAAATCTTCCCCTCTAAACCAACAGATTTCACCAGAAGCGTAACGAACACCAGAGATTCGCGTCTACGACGTTGCGGAGAAAGATCGTTGTGAAGCTCATGGGGAAGTTCTCCGCCGTTTTCCGGTGATATTGAACCGCCAACATTGGACGATTTATAAGAGTTGAGACGGGAAGAAACTGCGAATCGGGTTTGGGTTTTGCTGAAAGTGAGTGAAGGTGAGAAGGATCGTGATGAGATCGCCATTAGAGGAAGAAGACGACAGTGAGTAGGGTGGAGGACGATGGTGGTGGTGGGGTGACGGAGGGTGGAGGCTAAGGAAGGGTGTATGGTTTGAGAGAAGAGAGAGGTTTGTCGAGAGAGAGAAAAGAAAAGAGAAAGATGAAAGAGAGAATGGTGGTGATGTGAAATCATTAAAATGTCCCTGTCATCTGGCACATCAGTATCACGTTAGAAATTTGACAACATGGACTATTTACGTAAACGAAGGAAAAATATGGAGATTTTAAAAACATTTATTGAAATGTAGGGACTATTCTCAAAATCACATAAAATGTAGGGACCAAAAACATATTTAACCCAAAAATTAGTTCAATCTTTTAAACAATATTTTCTCTCTCCTCTATAAAATAAATATTAGAAATAAAGTCTGGATATAAGTTACTAATTTTTAAGTTATAACTAAGCCGACTTACAACTATACATAACTACGGAAAGACGGGCGCTATCGCGCCCATCTGTCCGCTCTTTCTATTGCGCTAACGCATGTTATTATTTTATTATGTTTGTTTGTATAATTTTGATTAAAAAATTTACCTTCTGCAGGTGATACTTTATATATTCTCCCAATAACTTAAGACATAACAAATGTTACTATTTGATATATTCTACAAAAGCATTGGAGTTACCATATTCCGGTTCATAATATGCTGGTTCATCATATTCTGATTTATTACCATGAGTTTCTTGAAAAGTTGATGCATTATTAAGATCTGGTAGTTAAAATAAATATAAATATATAAGAATATTTATGACATAAAAAAAAGAAGCATTACAATATAATAATAAATAATAATAATTGTTAAATAGGTGTAACAGTATATACTTTTGTTTTCATCACTGGCCAAGTGTTGGGTCATTAATATGTATGATACTTGATTCTGCTTCATTGTCATGAGTTCCTTGAAAATGTGTATTTGAAAAAGAGAAATGATAACTGAACACACAAAAACAAAACACAATACAGACACCGTATTCACTCTTGCTTTATACCTATTTATTTATTTATTTTTTAAATTTCATTTCTTTCTTCTTCTACCCATCTCTCTACCATTCCTCTTTATCTCTTGTAACGCCCTACTTTTAATGTTTAATATTTTATTAATTTATTGTATTTTTAGTTATTACTATTTGATTTATAATATATATTTTGATGAAATATGCTAATATGTGTTATTTGGTGTAAAAATATAATTTTTATTTTGTGTAGAAATATATATGTTATTTTGTGTGGAAATATATGCTAATATGTCATTGTTGAAAGTTAATTAGATACATAACTCGCTGTCGGAACGATATCTTTTATTACTACATCGGTAGAACTGTGCACTTGCGGTTTTGCTCATCATACTTGTCAGTTCTTTTAAGCACTTCTTGTGATTGAAGAACTGTTTGTTGCTTTAATATAATTTTTCTTAGTTTCTTCAACAAAAAAATTGAATGGTCTTACGAACAAAACATTAAAAAGTACAAATAAAGAAATCTCTTATGCATACTAAACAATATGAGAAGTACACATGACACTATATAATATTGATTATTCACATGTCACACACTACCACAATGATATTGATCCACAATCATGAAAAGGATCTTTGAAAAACATAATTATTTGCCATATTAAATGATAATAAGAGGTTTTTGTCAAAAAAAAAGAAGATAATAATGAGGTTAGAAATTAAAAACATAACTTTTTTTTTGATACGTCGACTTTATTTGAAGAAAAATAGTATAAATGTTGCTTTTCAATTTCTTCCACCACTTATACAAAATTTAAATTCAAAACAAGTGATGATAAGTTGAATTGAATCTTTTTTTTTTGTTTGGCAAAAAAATTGAATTGAATCAGTACTCCATTTAATAATTTACTATAAACCATGAATTTGACTAATACATGATACATAAAAATAATTACAAAACATGTATTTATCATTGATAAATATATAAAAAAACAGGACAAACATTTGTCGCTAATATATAAAATACACATGAGAAATATATATATATATATATATATATATATATATATATATATATATATATATATATATATATATATATATAGACACACACACGGGACATTCATTTTTCCCTAATAAATATCAAAAGAAAAAGTACATGACAAAAATTTGTTATTGAAAAATATTAAAAAAAATAGAACACAAATATTCATCATTGGTACAAAAACACAGGACAAATAGTTTTCATTGACGAATAGAAAAACACAGGATAAATACTTATCATTGATACATAAAAAAACAAAAGACAAATATTTGTCATTGATAAATATAAAAAACATAGAGGGGATGCATTTTTCAATGATAAACAAGAAAAATGAGATACGTATTTTATCACAAATAAATATTAAAAACAAAATCATGCGATAAAATATTTGTCGGTGATGCATAAAAAATATGAGATAAAGACTTTCCTTTGAAAAATAGAAAAAACACGGAAAAAATGTTTGTCATTGATACATAAAAAATACAAGACTAATATTTGTTCCTGATACATAAAAGAATGAAACAAATAATTTGCTTTGAAAATATGTTTTAAAAAAGCACAAGACAAAAATTTGTTAAGAAAAAAGATTAAAAGAAGCGCATCACATATATTCATCAATGATACAAGAAGCACGTGACAAATAGTTGTCATTGACGAATAGAGAAACACGAGACAAATATTTGTCGTTGATACATAAAAAAGACAAGACTAATATTTGTTCATGATACATAAAAAGAATATGAAAGAAACATTTTTCTTTAAAAAAATATTTTCAAAAAGAAGCAAAACACAAAAATTCATCATTGACAAAAATCACGAGACAAACGGTTCTCATTGATGAATAAAATTAACACGAGATAAATCTTTATCAATGATTCATAAAAAAAATACGAGCCAAGTATTTGTCACTGATAAAAGTAAAAAATATAGAGGGGAAGTATTTTTCTAAGATACATAAAAAAATGAGACACATATTTATCACTGATAAATATGAAAAAGAAAAAAAATCATGGGATAAATATTTGTCATTGAAGCATAAAAAAAAGTGATATAAATATGTGTCATTGATAAATAGAAAAAAAAATACGGGAAAAATATTTGTTATTGGTAAATATTATTATTATTTTAAAACAAAAGTGATGCTAGATGCATTTCCCAAATTCATTAAGAAAAATATAATAGAAATGCGAAGAAAGAAAAAGAGAAACTAGGTCAACACATTTCCAAAAAGATTTAAATCTAAAGTTATGCAAGCCTAACTTATTTCTTATGTAATATAGGTTAATTTTATTAGGAAGAGAAGGGAACAAACAAAAAATAACGGGCTAAACAAATATTAGCTAACCTCTATACGCATGAGTTACTTTCTATATGAATTAATTTATCAATTTTAAGAAAACACTAGACAAATATTAAAAGACACGGGAACATATTTATAACTCATACATAAAAAAGTATGTGACAAGTATTTATCATAATTTTTTATGAAGTTTTTATTAAAAAAAAAAACATAGGACAAATATTTTTTATTGATACATACAAAATTATGAGTCAAATATTTTTCATTGATTAAAAAAATCACTATTAAAATATTAGTCATTGACACATAAAAAAATATGGGAGAAATATTTCTCATCTGTAATTCTAGAAAAAAATGGATAAATTTGTGATCGATACATAAAAAAAGGTACAAAAAAAACTCGTTGATAAATATAAAATAATAGTAGAAATGTATTTTTTCATTTTTATAATCAAAGTAAAAATTAAATTAAAAAGAGAAGGAAGTACAAGATTGAGGAGGAAGGACATGACCCAGTAAACCACAAAAGTGAACCAACAATTCAGTACAAAATTGGTAATAATAGAGAACAACCCTAAACAACCTCTACCACAGTGTTAGCCAATATTTTTAAGGCTATCATTAAATGCAGTCAAATAAGTTGACCTTGTAATCGAAGGAATTGTTCTCGAATTGTTCTCTTATTCTTATCGAAGTTGAACCTGTTGGGGATACTTGAAAGCGCGTGTCTCGGTTCGACAGATGGAAATACTCGAAGGGCAGTTTTTTGGATAAGGTCAAAGCAACAGATATTTTCAAGAAACATTCGAAATTCAAATCGAATGGATAAGTTAGTTTACTGCAGTTATTATTTAAAATTCGAATCTAGGTAGTTATTTTTATTTGTATAAATAGTAGTTTTTCCCTAAGGAAAAAGGGTCACAATTCAATAATACAAAAAACTTACACTCAAATTATCCCCATGGAAGAGAGAAACGAGTCACAAGTTGCAATGTATGAACATGTGTACCAATTTATATTCAATCAATGCAATTTAAGTTTGTTTTCTTAAATGTTTTTGCAATTTACTTGTTACTTTTTTAGCAATTCATTTATTTTTATTTACATCGATTTCGATAGAGTTCAACTAGGTTGAATTCCATTGCTTTTTTACTTTCTTTTATCAAGTTCTTCAAGAATAACATTAACTTTTGGAAATAACAAACACAATATTTCTCTAACATTTACTGGTTGATCTTGCAAGTAAACATTTTTAAACCAACGGTTGTTTACCAAAAATCAGTGTAAACAAATTGGCACGCCCAGTGGGACCTTTTGTGCTTTTGTTTATAAATTTCCTGTTGAAGTTTAAACTATTGATATTGTTGGTTTGTGTTGTGTATGCAATTGAGGAATAAAAAACAACTTCCTGAAATGACGCGTCCTCCTCCCAATCCGAACGCAGCTGTAACGCCCTCTTTATTTATTTAATTATTTTATTAGAGAATATAGTATATTATTATATATTATATGATTTTTGATGATTATGTGACGTAATTATGATGTGTGACGTGATGATTATTTTATTGTTTAATAAAATAATATATGTGATGTTTTATATATATATTTATATGAAGAAATAGAGATTTGTTATAAAAATATGTTATTTTGAGAAGTGGGGTTATATTTATAAATAGGAAGAGTTATGAGGGTTGAGATAGAATTAGATAAGTTGGGAGGTGGTATAAAAGGAAATTAGGTTAAGGAAATAACCAAAAAACGCGTATCAGACTCTTGGGAATTGAGGGATAGAACGGTTGAAGGAAGAGGAGAAGCTAGGCTGCAATTTCTGCGATTTTTCCAGGTAAGGGTGAGCCTAACTTCAGTAATATTGATTATGAATCATATGTTTTTGATTAGCTAAGAGTTGGGAAGAATTGAGATGAGTTTCACGAATTAGGGTTAGGATGATTTTGATGGGTTTGATGTGAGAATTGATGTAGTTGCTGTAGAAACGTGTTACAGAACCTAGATTATCCCCTAGGATAACAATGCTGATGAAATAGAGGCTTAACATGAGAGATTTGGGATGAATTGGTGAGAATTGGAGTGAACCCGTAGTGGTTCTGAGATCGCTCGCCTGTGGCGAGTGACCACTCGCCGTGGCGAGTACAACCTCATCGCTCGCGAGGCGAGCAGCATAGCTCGCCGTGGCGAGCTTGACCCTAAAACTTAGGATTTTTGCCAACCTTTAGGTGGTTTTGAGTGCCTTATTATTTATGAGAAAGACCTGTGAAGTTGTTTGGACCAATTTGGATTTAGGGAACCTTTAAACGAAGATTTTAGGCGAAAATGTCAAAAAGGCCAAGAGCACCCAGGATCGCTCGCCTACAGCTCGCCCCCAGCTCACCTTTGGCGAGCAGCCTTTGTGAGTACTCGCCTGTGGCGAGCAGATCACTCGCCGTGGTGAGTTAGTATGGTACATGACTGTTTGTGCTTTTGCGATCTGTTTCGCATGGGACTTTGAGAGAACACCTTTGGGCAGTATTAGAGATGGTTTATGGCCTGAGAAGGAGTCTGTAATGAGGACTAAAGATGCACTCTTACGTTGATGCTAAAGTGATGTATTGTTTGTGTTTTAATGACTTTGTGACATGATGCTAAGTGACTATAATGATGTTTATGTGTTGTGATGTGTGTGTTTAATGAGATGAACTTCTGCCATGTATTTATTATAGCTGCATGTGTCAGTCTTGATGTAGTTACGACGTTTGAGAAGTTGTGTTAACTTGATTAAGTTATTAAGAGTCGAGTCCATGCATTTGCATAATTATGAGACGGTGGAGCTTTATGCTCAAAGCGACGGTGGAGCATTTGCTCAAAGCGACGGTGAAGCATATTAATGCTTATATATCTGGTACCACATGCATGATGTCAAGATGTTAAGAGTTGCATTTAGTTGAGTCAATTTGTTGACACTTTATGAGACGATGTTTTGAGACGTTGATGTGTTATTGAGACGTTATGATGATGGTGTTAACCTTGTATTTAATGATGTGTTATATGTGAAGAGTTTATGTTGTTAATTATAAACGTTTGATTTATATATTAATATTTCTGTTGTGAATCTCACCCCTTCTGTTGGAATTGCCGCCTTGTGGGCAAGTGCAGGTAACCAAGCTTAGTTGCGCAGATGTGAGGAGTCTTGTGATGTCGTAGGTTGCTCTGATATGTAACGGGATGGGGTCCTTTAAGAGTCTATTCCTTATGTATCATGATTGAAACTATTTTTGTGACCCTAAGATTTGCGATGAAATTTTGAGACTTGATTATTTATGAGACGCTTGATGGCCTTGAGCCAAGACTATTTGTGATGGTTGAATTATATGATTTTCCGCTGCTATATAATTGAATATTTTGTGAAGGATAAATTATTATCTAATTTGTTTTAAAGATGAATGTGACACTCCTTTTGTGAAGTGCTCTGATTTATGTATTTATTAAACGAAATTTTTATGTCGGGAAATTGGGGTGTTACAGCAGCGGCTTCGAATGTCGCTAGTGCGTCAGGAACAGCAACCAACCCACCAGTACCATCAGGTACTACATAATCAACCCAAAGTAGCAACATGGAAACCGTGATAGAGCCAGTTGGATCAACGAGGGCCGCACAAATTTCCCAGGCCGTTCCAACAAATACTATGGCTGCATCAACCTTTCAGGTTGATCCAATGGTGTCGGTGGCCGCGCAAACCTCGCAAGCCATCCCAACGTCAGGAATGGCATCATCTCAAGGATTTTTGAATCTTGGGACAGGTCGTAGGATGTTATATGGTATGCCAACTTTGTTGATGCAAGGCCTACATACAAACCCATTTGCATCTTCAGAAAGTTTGAACGTACAAATGCCCCAACTGTTCAATCCTGAGGTAAGCGTCCCATTTGGAACGCCCCAACAATCGTTCACTCCATTTGGGTCTCCCCAGCAATCGTTGACTAACGCTTCTTTGAATGCGTTAAGACAGGAAATGGAGGAAACCAATCACGAGATGGTTAATCTGGGGACTCAACAGATAGGTGTAGTAATTAATCCATTAATTCAAGATACGAACAAAAGTTACCAGGCGTTGTCTGTCCAAATGGAGCGAATGGCTGACTTCTTTGGCACTCCCACAGCGCGAAATACGTTGGTGTCTCGAAATCTAAATGTCGGGTCAGTAGAAAACCCTGCAGTTAGTCAAATTAACCAAGTGCCTGAAAATCAAGCACAACCACAAAGGATACAACAACCGGCCCAAGAGGAGCCAGGAGGGGTACCTATGGTGGTAAATAGGCACCAAGATGCAGACCAAGTGGTCATACAAGCCCGTCAAAACAATTACGAGGGCAGAATAATATAGCCAATGTGGTCGAAGCCTTGTTAGCCCAAAATGGTTTCAATATGAGACTACATAGGCCAAATTTTGTATCGGCATTATCTGAATATGTGTTAGAGACCGATTTGCCAAGAAATACGAAAATACCCAAGTTCACTAAATTCGTTGGGGAGACTAATGAATCGACAGTCGAACACATTGCTCGATACCTTATGGAGGCCGGGGATATGGCAAATAATGAAAATTTGAAAATGAAGTATTTTCCAAGTTCTTTGATGAAAAATGCTTTTACTTGGTTTACAAAATTGCCCCCCATTCCATTTTTAGTTGGAATCAATTGGCAAAAGCTTTCCATGAATAGTTCTACATGGGCCAATCTAAAATTAGTTTGAAAGAACTAGCCAGCGTTCGTCGTAAAACACATGAGTCAATTGATGATTATCTGAATAGATTCTGCCTTCTTAAGGCTAGCTATTTCACTTCAGTGCCAAAACATGAATTGGTTGAAATGGCTGCTGGTGGCCTAAACTATTCTGTTTGAAAGAAGTTAGATACTCAATATCTTAGAGATATGACATAGTTGGCAGACAGAGTTCGACTATTTCTACATCAGTTTGTAAAGTATCAGACATACCTTCAGGAGCTTCTAGACTGACAGGAGCTTCTGATGTACCAACATTTCCTTCCTCAGCTTCTTCAGATGCCACCAAGGCTAGAACTTCAGCTTCAGTTGATTCAAACTCTTGCACAACTTCAGCAGCTTTAATCACTTCTTGAGCAGCTTCTGCAGCATCTTCCCTTGCTATGCTGGAAGCAGGAACTTCAATTTGCTTGGCCAATTCCAAGGCTCTTTTCACAACATCATCATTCACCTTATTCCTTCTAACTTCCCTAGTTACAAGTTGTGTAGCTTCAGCACTTTGTTCTTCTTCTTCAACATACTTTGACTCCTTCAATTTCCTAACAACATGCTTTCTCTTCCTTTTTGGAATAGAAGGCTGTTCAGGAGCAGTCATTGAAGTAGTAGCAGCCTTACCACTTCTGGTTCTTTCAGGTAGGATCTTGTCAGCTTCAAGATCTTCAACCTCTTCTTGAATAGCTGCAACTCCAGAACCGGTTGCTTCAGAAGCTTTGTCTTTCTCGTCTTTCTTTGCCTTCCTGGCAGGTTATTCAGAAGCACCTTCCAAGTACTCAGCTTCTGACACAACCTTTCTTTTGGTCTTCTTACTCTTGGCCACCTTGACATTGCCACCATACATGGTTTCAGGGATGTCTTCAAAACGGATTTCTTCTCCTGTGCTTTGCAGATGATCATGAATGTAGAATAGCTGAACATCCAAGGGATCTTGTTTGCAAATAGGGGGAAACCTTCCATCAGGTTTGAAGAGATTATGGACTCCTTCATATTCTATTTCAAGCTTAACGATAACTTCTGGCTTGATCAGCTTCATGTTTGCTAGAGTTCCTCCATTGATGTGTTGGAACAAAAGGTGTTTTGCAATTATACCACTTAAGTTTTGATGATAACAATAAAATTATCAATTGGATATGCTAAAAGTTTATTCAAGTGTACAGGACCATTATCAAAGATTTATTCATAAGAGGTTCTGACTGAATGAATTAAAGAGCAAAGGAATTTAAATTGAAGCTTGAAGAGCATCTGATTGAAAGCGCTCCTGGAAAAGATATCATCAGAAGCAAAGTGCGTCTGAAGAAAGCGCTCCTGAAGATGACATCATCAAAAGCTATTTCACCAGAGGCTGAAGAGCGTTGACAAAGTACTGTGTACGAAGTGTACAACCACTAAGTCTGCAACCACCATCTCTGCATTGTGTCTCCTATACAAGACAAGAATAACAACAATATTCGCAGACATTGTTCCTTTCTTTATTGGAATGGATTTGAAATTGTTTTTCATAGGACAATCTTCAAATCAGGCAAAAGATCAATGGTGAAGAATCAAAGCTTCAGTCAAGACAAGTTGATGAGCTGGCTGGTTCCCAACGTCTCTCAAATCCTTTATAAATAGGGATAAAGACTTGAAGAACACACATATACATATACACGAACAAGGCTTGTGCTAAGATTGTTATACATATTCTCTCAAAGTCGAAAACATTGCTCATCAACAACTTAGATAATTCTTACAAAAGTTCATATCCTAGAATTTCTAAGTGTCTAGAAAAACAGAGTCTGTTCTGTTCGTATTGTTTTGTGAATACCTCTGATTGTATATCAAGTATTCAAAACTCTTTTCAATTCTTTTTAATTGTTTAGAAAAGTCTCTTTCTTGTGTGATTGAGCAAGGGAGTCTCTTGGAGTTGTCCTTGAGCATAGAAGTCTCTTTCTTATGTGATTGAGCAAAGGAAGTCTCTTACTTGTGTGTTTGAGCAACTTGTAATTTGATATTACATTTTAGTGGAACTCTCCTTGGAAGTGCAAGGGGGACAGGACTACTTCCGGATTGTGGAAGGAACCTATATAAATTGCTTGTGTTCTTCTTTCATTTTCTGCACTCTTACTCTCTATCTGCTGCACTAAGACTCTGAACTCTATCAGACTCTGATCTTGAGAATAGTTGTTGTTTTTTGTGAGAAAGAAATGTTTTTGAAAACACAATTCAACCCCCCCCCCCCCCTCTCTTGTGTTTTTCCCACCTTCATGATGATCTTTCCAGTGACTGTGCCTAGCATATCATCTGTGAAACGTTTTGTTTCACTTAATCCTCTTAGCAGACCTCCTTGGTTGAAGATTTCTGAGATTAACCTTCCATAGGGGGTCCAACCCTTATTGTTTAGCTGACTTTCCTTTAAGCTCTTGATCATGTGCTTGAATATGTATTTTGGCACATTAGCTTTCTCCTTTTTGAGGACGAAATGCAGAAACACTCTGTGCTCCAATGTGGGTTGATCAGAACCTCCTCCCTTAGGCAACAGATTTTCGTTCTGAATCTTCAGAATTATTTTCTTTTCAATTGAAAGGTTGCTGTAAGAACCTTTCTTCTTGCTGTTGAACATGGTTTCATTGACCACGTCATTCCAAGGGCTCTTCTTATTGTTGTCTAGCCCATCCTTGTAGTTTCCTTCAGAAGCCCTCCCAATCACGTAAGCTATGATTTCTTGATTGATGAAGACTGGAGCACCCATTATGCTGGATGTAACACCCTATTTTATTTATTTATTTATTTGATTGAGTTTAGAGTCTTTTTGAATAATTTATTTGATTTATGGTGATGTGTGTTATTTTTGTGTTATATGTTGGTGTTTTAGTAGCATATTATATTATAATATATATGTTATTTGGTGTAGAAATATTATGTTATTTGGTGTAAAAATATATATGTTATTTGGTGTAGAAATATTATGTTATCTGTTACAGAAATATATTTGTTATTTGGTGTAGAATTATATTTGTTATAGAAATTTATTTGTTATTTAGTGGGAAAATATATTTCGTGGAGATATATAATGATTTAGAATAATGAGGCTCTGGGCCAGAATTGGAATTAAGAGAAAACAAATAGGTTAAGGATTTATATAAAAAGGGAGAGTTAGAATTAGAAAATATAATTTGTTTTATAATATATATATATATATATATATATATATATATATTTGATGAAATATTATATTATGTGTTTCAATATTCTAAGTGGGGGAGAGATATTATTGGAAATAATAAGATAATAGGGAAGAGAGTAGTTTTTGGTGAGAAGAGTAAATAAATTAGGTTAAGAGTCAGTAAGAGTTTAGAAAACATAATACGTGCAATTTTTGGAGAAAAGAGGAGAACTCAGAGATAGAACCCTAAGGACGAAGAACGTTGCTTTTGATTTCAGAAAACAATCTAAGGTAAGGTTGAGACTAACTCTCATTAATATCAAGTTGTAATTCATAGAAATTAATCGTTGTTGTAGTTTTTCTGAAATTGGGTTTGACAAAAGTTGTAGGTTGTGAGTTTTGGGAATTAGGTTTAATTCTATATAAATTGTAGAAAGTATATGAATTGCCATGAATTGTTGTGTTAATTGATGTTCAGGTCTTAGTATGATCATAGGTAATGTTTCCTATCAAATTTGGGGTTAGGGTTGATGAAATTGGGGTTTTTGGGGTGAAAACTGGTCCATTCCCGTAGGGTTGTCTGTCGCAACTCGCCACAACGAGTACGTTACTCGCCTCGCGAGCTGCAAAGTTACAGCATCCTTTATTTCGCGTTCTTGCGTCCTGTTCACCCGTTTCTGTTTTGAACTGGCTTTTGGGGTAAACATGAAAGTTGTAGATAATTGAGTTATCTTTCTAATGGATTTGGAGTGACTCGAAAATGTTTTGTGAATCTTGAGTTATGATAAAAACACTCCAAGTGTATTTTGGGAAAATCATCCTCTGTTTCGCGTTCTTGCGTCCTTTTCACCCATTTATGTTTTGAACTGGATTTTGGGGTAAACATCAAAGTTGTAGATAATTGAGTTAGCTTTCCAGTGGCTTTGTTTTGACTTGAAAATGATTCTTAGTTTTTGAGATATGATTAAAATACTCTAGGGAGGTCTTAGTGGAATTTTATGAAAATTAACCCAAAACTTATGGATTGTCTCTAACATTAAAGCCCGTGTACTATGAGCTCAATTAAGGTGTTTATGAGTATTTAACCTATGTTTTAATGAATCTAACTTGGTTTGATATGTAAGTAATTGATTTAATATTGAAATTATGAAGTTGATGTTGCTGTATTAAGATGGTGTCATTGCATTTGAGTCGTGTCGTTACATTAAGTCGTGTTGTTGCATATCATAGTCAGCGATGGGGGCTTAATGCCTGACAGGTCCTTTTATGACCTTTAGCGATGGGGGCTCAATGCCGGACAGGTCCTATTTGACCTTTAGAGATGAGGGCTTATGCCCTGATGGTACTATAACACCCCGTTCTCCCAACAACGTAATATTCAAATAATTTAATCAGAGTAATTCAACAACGGAGTATTACATGGCTTCTCAAAAATTATTAAATAGAAAATAAAAACTATTTAACTTCAACAACTTTAATCTCATAATAATTGCAGCGGAAAATTCTTTTCAACATAATATTCTTCTTCAACAAAATACTATTCGACATAAATAAATCTCAACAACATCATTTCAAAATTTGATACATAAAGGAATGAAAAGAACAAGATAACGTTTCCCCCATCCCGTTACGTATCAGAGCCCTAAGACACTTGAGCCATACACCAACCTAGCCTTCATTACCTGCAAGTTACCCATACGAAGAGCAACATTTTCAAGCAGAAGGGGTGAGATTCACAAACAACAATAATATATATATAAATCATCAATTTGAATTAAAACATCAACAACTCAACAAATAGCATCATTAACACATATTTATATCACATGGCATCAACAATTGCAACAACATTCTACATCAATTCATATTTAAAAATGCAACAACATCATCAACTACAACACCATCAACCCAACCATCAACCACTACGACTCCGACGACTCACCAACGACGACTCCGACAATGCACCAACGACAACAACTAATGCAAATGCATGTGGTACCATTTTAACGCGTTTGAATGACAAAGCATTCCAGGGCATGAGCCCCCAACAATTTGGATGGTTAAAGCATCCCAGGGCATGAGCCCTCAACAAGTGAATGACTAGCATTCCAGGGCATGAGCCCTCAACGGTTGAATGATTAACATTCCAGGGCATGAGCCCCCAACGATGCATGAGTATGAAAGACTCGTGGTGTATATCAGCATACAACCCAACAACAACAGCAACGACAACGACAACAACAAAAACAACAACTGTGCCTAATTTATTTATGACACACTCCCCAACTTTGTCTAATGTGACACAACAATTCACCACGTTCAACGTAACATTATATATGTATTTACATTGATTCACATGATTCTTCATTCAGTCACAACATTTATCTTCTTAAGCAAGGTTAAATAAATCAATAAGACATTTTAGGAAGCTCAGATTAAAGTCCTAATACACGAAGCAAAATTCAGAAAATGGTCGCACAGGACCCAGCACGCTTGAGCGACTCACTGCTCGCTTGAGCGTCCAAAAAGACGTAGCTTCAGGGTTTGCACGCTTGTGGCATGCTTGCTGTAACGCCCTCTTTATTTATTTAATTATTTTATTAGAGAATATAGTATATTATTATATATTATAAGATTTTTGGTGATTATGCGACGTATTTAATGATGTTGTGACGTGATACTTATTTTATTGTTTAATAAAATAAGATATGTGGTGTTTGTATATATTTATATGAAATATAAAGATTTGTTAGTAAAAATATATATATTTTGAGAGATGGGGTTATATTTATAAATAGAAAGAGTTGTGAGGGTTGGGTTAGAATAAGATAAGTTGGGAGGAGGTTTATAAGGAAACTAGGTCAAGAGAAAGTCAGTACACGTTATCAGAATTTGGGAAAAAGGGAGAAAACGGTTTGAGAGAAGAGAAGAGGCTAGGCTGCGATTTCTGCAATTTTTCCAGGTAAGGGTGAGCCTAACTTCAGTATTATTAACTGTAATTCATCTATTTGAGATTAACTAAGGGATTGAGAAGAATTTTGAGAGAGTTCATGAATTAGGGTTTTTGATGGATTTTGATGAATTGATGTGAGATTGATGTAGATTGCTGTATAAACGTGTTACAGAACCTAGGTTAATCACTAGAATAACATTGTTGATGAATTAGAGGCTTAACATGAGAGAATTGTGACGTGTTGGTGAGAATTGGAGCAAACCCGTAGTGAAACTGACATCGCTCGCCTGTGGCGAGTGATCTACTCGTCGTGGCGAGTAAGCCTACATCGCTCGCGAGGCGAGCAGCATAGCTCGCCATGGCGAACATGACCTTTGAAACTTGAGATTTTTGCCAAACTTTAGATGGTTTTAAGTGCCTTAATATTTATAAGATTGATCTGTGAAGTTGTTAGGATCAAATTGGACTTAGGGAACCTTAAAACGAAGATTTTAGGCGAAAAATGTCAAAAAGGCCGAGAGCACCCAGTTTTGCTCGCTTGTGACTCGCCCCCAACTCGCCTTTGGCGAGTAGCTTTTGAGAGAGCTCGCCTTCAGCGAGCAGATCACTCGCCGTGGCGAGTGAGTGTGTTTTTGAGTTGTTGCTTCGTTTGCGATCTGTTTCACATGGGACTTTGAGAGTAGATCTTTGGAGAGTGTTAGAGATGTTTTATGACCTGAGATGCAGTCCGTAATGATGATTTAATGATGGCTCTCTTATGTTGGTGCTAATGCGATGTATTGTTTACAATATATGAATTATAAGCATGATGTTAAGCGACGATATGATGATGTTTATGTGCTGTTGAATATGTGATGGATATGCTGAACTTCTGCCATGTATTTGTCATAAATTATATGTGTCAGTTTGAGTTGTTAACGACGTTTGAGATGTTGTGCTAACTTGTTTAAGATATTAAAGAGTCGTGTCCATGCATTTGCATATTATGAGACGGTGGAGCTTTTGCTCAAAGCGACGGTGGAGCATTTGCTCAAAGCGACGGTGAAGCATATTAATGCTTATATATGGTACCACATGCATGATGTCGAGACGTTAGGGTTGCATTTTGTCGAGTCAAATTGTTGACATATTATGAGAAGATGTTTTTAAGATGATGATGAATTATTGAGATGTTCACGATAATGACGTTACCTTTTGTGTTTTTAATGATGTGATATATGTGATGAGTTTATGTTGTTAATCATAAATGTTTGAATTATGTGTTAATATTTCTGTTGTGAATCTCACCCCTTCTGTTGGAATTGCCGCTTTTTGGGAAAGTGCAGGTAACCAAGCTTAGATGCACCGATGTGAGGAGTCTTGTGTGATGTCGTAGGATTGCTCTGATACGTAACGGGATGGGGTCTTTGCTATGAGTTTATTCCTTTATGTATCATGTTTGAACTATTTTATGACTTAAGTTTGTTGATGAATTTTTGAGACGTTCATGAGGCCTAGAGCCAAGACCTTTTTGAAGGATTTGAAATATGATTTCCGCTGCTACATTGAAATATTTTGCGAAGGATAAACTAATATTTATTTTGTTTAAAGATTTTATTGTTTGAGAATGTGACACTCCTTTGTGATGTACTCTGATATGTGCATTTATTTAATGAAATTTTTAAGTCGGGAAATTGGGGTGTTACAATTGGTATCAGAGCAGGTTGGTCCGTCCGGCCAAGTAGAGAGTCGAGCGACGTTGTCTTAGAGTTAGAATACTATAATTGTATTATTCTAACTTATGTTTGCTTGTAGAGAACTAAGATGGCTGGTAGAAATGATGCTGCTCTTGCTGCTGCCTTGGAAGCAATGGCTAATGCTGTGGGTAATCAGAACAATGCTGGTGGAAACGATGGGACAAGGATGCTAGAGACTTTTCTGAGGAATCACCCGCCTACCTTCAAAGGGCGATATGATCCTGATGGGGCTCAGACATGGCTCAAGGAAGTTGAGAGGATCTTCAGAGTCATGCAGTGTGAGGATGCTCAGATGGTACGATTTGGTACTCACATGTTAGCTGAGGAAGCTGATGACTGGTGGGTTAGTGTTCGACCTATCTTTGAAGAGGGTGGTGCTGCTGTTACTTGGGCTGTATTCCGGAGGGAGTTCTTGAACCGTTATTTTCCTAAGGATGTCCGTGGAAAGAAAGAGATCGAGTTCCTTGAGTTGAAGCAAGGGAATATGTCCGTGACTGAGTATGCTGCGAAGTTCGTGGAATTGGCAAAGTTTTATCCGCATTATACTACAGAGAATGCTGAGTTTTCCAGGTGCATTAAATTTGAGAACGGTTTACGTGCTGATATCAAGAGAGCTATTGGTTACCAAAAGATTCGTAATTTTCCGGATCTAGTGAGTAGCTGCAGAATTTACGAAGAGGATACCAAGGCTCACTACAAGGTAGTGAATGATAGGAAAGCTAAGGGCCAGCAGAGTCGTCCTAAACCTTATGATGCCCCAAGAGATAAGGGGAAGCAAAGAGTTAATGATGAGAGAAGACCTCAGAAGAAGAATGCTCCTGCTGAGATTACTTGTTTTACTTGTGGGGAGAAAGGTCACAAGAGCAATGTGTGTACTGCTGATGTGAAGAGATGCTATCGTTGTGGTCAGAAAGGGCATACTACTAATGACTGCAAGTTTGATGATGTCGTGTGCTTTAACTGTAATGAGCAAGGACATATTGGTTCGCAATGCAAGCAGCCAAAGAAAGCTAAGACTACTGGAAGAGTATTCGCGTTGACTGGCACGCAGACTGAGAATGAAGATCGTTTGATCAGAGGTACTAGTTATATTAATGATCAACCTTTAGTCGCTATTATTGATACTGGTGCTACGCATTGTTTTATTGCTCTTGATTGTGCTGCTAAGTTAAATCTTGTTGTATCTGATATGAACGGGGAGATGGTTGTCGAAACTCCAGCTAAGGGTTCGGTGACTACTTCCCTTGTGTGTTTGAGATGTCCTGTGTCTATGTTTGGTCGTGACTTTGAGATTGATTTAGTTTGTTTACTGTTGGTTGGGATGGACGTGATTTTGGGGATGAATTGGTTAGAATACAACCATGTGCTCATCAATTGTTTTAGCAAGACTGTACATTTTTCTTCTACTGAAGAGGAAAGTGGTGTAGAGTTCTTAACTACTAAGCAGCTGAAGCAACTGGAACGTGATGGTATATTGATGTTTTCGTTAATGGCTTCCTTATCTATTGAGAATCAGGCAGTGATCGATAAGCTACAAGTGGTATGCGACTTTCCCGAAGTTTTCCCAGATGAAATTCCCGACGTGCCTCCAGAGAGGGAAGTTGAGTTTTCTATTGATCTTGTTCTTGGAACGAAGCCGGTGTCGATGGCACCTTATCGTATGTCAGCTTCTAAGTTGGCCGAGCTGAAGAAGCAGTTGGAAGATTTGCTCGAGAAGAAATTTGTTAGACCAAGTGTTTCACCTTGGGGAGCGCCAGTTTTGCTAGTAAAGAAGAAAGATGGTAGTATGAGGCTATGTATTGATTATCGACAGTTGAACAAGGTAACTATAAAGAATAGGTATCCACTTCCAAGAATTGATGATTTGATGGATCAGTTAGTGGGTGCCCGCGTGTTTAGCAAGATAGATTTGAGATCAGGTTATCACCAAATTAAAGTAAAAGATGAAGATATGCAGAAGACGGCGTTTAGGACGCGTTATGGGCATTATGAGTATACAGTGATGCCTTTCGGTGTTACTAATGCACCTGGTGTATTTATGGAGTATATGAATAGGATCTTCCATGCTTATTTGGATCGTTTTGTTGTGGTATTCATTGATGATATTTTGGTATACTCTAAGACTGAAGAAGAACATTCTGAGCATTTGAAGATTGTTTTACAAGTGTTGAGAGAGAAGAAGCTTTTTGCTAAGTTATCAAAGTGTGAATTCTGGTTGAAAGAGGTGAGTTTTCTTGGCCATGTTATTTCTGGTGATGGTATTGCAGTTGACCCGTCTAAAGTTGAAGCGGTATCACAATGGGAGACTCCTAAGTCGGTTACTGAAATTATGAGCTTTTTGGGATTAGCAGGTTATTATCGAAGATTTATAGAAGGATTTTCTAAGTTGGCTCTTCCGTTAACGCAGTTGACGTGTAAAGGTAAATCTTTTGTGTGGGATGTCCATTGTGAGAATAGTTTTAATGAGTTGAAGAAGCGTTTGACGACGGCTCTAGTCTTAATTTTTCCAAAGTCCGATGAACCTCTTGTGGTGTATTGTGATGCGTCCAAGTTAGGTTTAGGTGGTGTGCTTATGCAAGATGGTAAAGTGGTAGCTTATGCTTCAAGACAGTTGAGAGTTCATGAGAAGAATTACCCGACGCATGATTTAGAATTGGCGGCGGTGGTCTTTGTGTTGAAAATTTGGAGACATTATTTGTACGGTTCCAGAATTGAAGTGTTCAGTGATCACAAAAGCTTGAAGTATTTGTTTGATCAGAAGGAATTGAATATGAGACAGCGAAGGTGGCTTGAACTATTGAAAGACTATGACTTTGGTTTGAATTATCATCCGGGCAAAGCTAATGTGGTTGCAGATGCCTTAAGTAGGAAGACTTTGCATATGTCTGCCTTGATGGTGAAAGAATTCGAGTTGTTGGAACAGTTTAGAGATTTGAGCTTAGTATGTGAAAGGACACCTCAGAGTGTAAAGCTGGGAATGTTGAGAATTGATAGTGATTTCTTGAAGAGTATTAAAGAAGCACAGAAGGAAGATGTTAAGTTTGTGGACTTATTGGTTGCTAGTAATCAGACTGAAGATAGTGACTTTAAAGTCGATGATCAAGGAGTGTTAAGGTTCCGAGGTAGAATTTGCATTCCTGACAATGATGAAATGAAGAAGATGATTCTTGAGGAGAGTCACAGAAGTAGCTTGAGTATTCACCCGGGAGCTACGAAAATGTATCATGATTTGAAGAAGTTGTTTTGGTGGTCTGGATTGAAACGTGACGTGGCACAGTTTGTCTATTCTTGTTTGATTTGTTAGAAATCGAAGGTTGAGCATCAGAAACCCATTGGATTGATGACACCTTTAGATGTGCCAGAGTGGAAATGGGATAGTATATCCATGGACTTTGTGACGAGCTTGCCGAATACTCCTAGAGGAAATGACGCAATTTGGGTGATTGTTGATGGATTGACGAAGTCAGCTCATTTTATCCCAATTAATATTACTTTTCCTGTAGCTCAGTTGGCAGAGATTTATATCCGAGACATAGTGAAGCTGCATGGTGTTCCTTCAAGCATCGTATCAGATAGAAATCCGAGATTTACTTCTAGATTTTGGAAGAGTTTGCAAGAGGCTTTAGGTTCTCAGTTAAGGTTGAGTTCGACTTATCATCCGCAGACAGATGGTCAGTCGGAGAGGACGATTCAGTCGTTGGAAGATTTGTTGAGAGTTTGTGTACTTGAGCAAGGAGGGACTTGGGATAGTCATCTCCCGTTGATAGAGTTCACGTACAACAACAGTTACCATTCGAGTATTGGAATGGCACCTTTTGAGGCTTTGTATGGTCGGAGATGCAGAACTCCGTTGTGTTGGTTTGAGTTAGGTGATAACGTGGTGTTAGGACCGGAGATTGTTCAACAGACTACCAAGAAGGTAAGAATGATCCAAGAGAAGATGAAAGCGTCGCAGAGTCGACAAAAGAGTTACCATGACAAGCGAAGGAAAGATCTTGAGTTTCAGGAAGGAGACCACGTGTTTTTAAGGGTTACTCCAATGACCGGTGTAGGTCGTGCTTTGAAGTCTAGGAAGTTGACTCCGAGATTTATTGGCCCGTATCAGATATCAGAGAGGATTGGGACGGTGGCATATCGTGTTGGATTACCACCACATTTATCGAATTTGCATGATGTTTTTCATGTGTCGCAACTGAGGAAGTACGTTCCGAATCCATCTCATGTGATCCAAAGTGATGATGTGCAAGTTAGAGACAACCTTACGGTAGAGACTTTACCGGTAAGGATTGATGATCAGAAAGTGAAGACGTTGAGAGACAAGGAGATACCTCTCGTGAGAGTCGTTTGGGACAGAGCGACTGGTGAAAGCTTAACTTGGGAGCTAGAAAGTAAGATGCTGGAATCCTATCCAGAGTTGTTTAATCGAGGTAAATTTTCGAGGACGAAAATCCTTTAAGTGGGGGAGAGTTGTAACGCCCTATTTATTTATTTAATTATTTTATTAGAGAATATAGTATATTATTATATATTATATGATTTTTGGTGATTATGCAACGTATTTAATGATGTTGTGACGTGATATTTATTTTATTGTTTAATAAAATAAGATATGTGGTGTTTGTATATATTTATATGAAATATAAAGATTTGTTAGTAAAAATATATATATTTTGAGAGATGGGGTTATATTTATAAATAGAAAGAGTTGTGAGGGTTGGGTTAGAATAAGATAAGCTGGGAGGAGGTTTATAAGGAAACTAGGTCAAGAGAAAGTCAGTACACGTTATCAGAATTTGGGAAAAAGGGAGAAAACGGTTTGAGAGAAGAGAAGAGGCTAGGCTGCGATTTCTGCAATTTTTCCAGGTAAGGGTGAGCCTAACTTCAGTATTATTAACTGTAATTCATCTATTTGAGATTAACTAAGGGATTGAGAAGAATTTTGAAAGAGTTCATGAACTAGGGTTTTTGATGGATTTTGATGAATTGATGTGAGATTGATGTAGATTGCTGTATAAACGTGTTACAAAACCTAGGTTAATCACTAGAATAACATTGTTGATGAATTAGAGGCTTAACATGAGAGAATTGTGACGTGTTGGTGAGAATTGGAGCAAACCCGTAGTGAAACTGACATCGCTTGCCTGTGGCGAGTGATCTACTCGCTGTGGCGAGTAAGCCTACATCGCTCGCGAGGCGAGCAGCATAGCTCGCCGTGGTGAGCATGACCTTTGAAACTTGAGATTTTTGCCAAACTTTAGATGGTTTTAAGTGCCTTAATATTTATAAGATTGATCTGTGAAGTTGTTAGGATCAAATTGGACTTAGGGAACCTTAAAACGAAGATTTTAGGCGAAAAATGTCAAAAAGGCCGAGAGCACCCAGTTTTGCTCGCCTGTGACTCGCCCCCAACTCGCCTTTGGCGAGTAGCTTTTGAGAGAGCTCGCCTTCAGCGAGCAGATCACTCGCCATGGCGAGTGAGTGTGTTTTTGAGCTGTTGTTTCGTTTGCGATCTGTTTCGCATGGGACTTTGAGAGTAGATCTTTGGAGAGTGTTAGAGATGTTTTATGACCTGAGATGCAGTCCGTAATGATGATTTAATGATGGCTCTCTTATGTTGGTGCTAATGCGATGTATTGTTTACATTATATGAATTATAAGCATGATGTTAAGCGACGATATGATGATGTTTATGTGCTGTTGAATATGTGATGGATATGCTGAACTTCTGCCATGTATTTGTCATAAATTATATGTGTCAGTTTGAGTTGTTAACGACGTTTGAGATGTTGTGCTAACTTGTTTAAGATATTAAAGAGTCGTGTCCATGCATTTGCATATTATGAGACGGTGAAGCTTTTGCTCAAAGCGACGGTGGAGCATTTGCTCAAAGCGACGGTGAAGCATATTAATGCTTATATATGGTACCACATGCATGATGTCGAGACGTTAGGGTTGCATTTTGTTGAGTCAAATTGTTGACATATTATGAGAAGATGTTTTTAAGATGATGATGAATTATTGAGATGTTCACGATGATGACGTTACCTTTTGTGTTTTTAATGATGTGATATATGTGATGAGTTTATGTTGTTAATCATAAATGTTTGAATTATGTGTTAATATTTCTGTTGTGAATCTCACCCCTTCTGTTGGAATTGCCACCTTGTGGGAAAGTGCAGGTAACCAAGCTTAGATGCGCCGATGTGAGGAGTCTTGTGTGATGTCGTAGGATTGCTCTGATACGTAACGGGATGGGGTCTTTGCTATGAGTCTATTCCTTTATGTATCATGTTTGAACTATTTTATGACTTAAGTTTGTTGATGAATTTTTGAGACGTTCATGAGGCCTAGAGCCAAGACCTTTTTGAAGGATTTGAAATATGATTTCCGCTGCTACATTGAAATATTTTGCGAAGGATAAACTAATATTTATTTTGTTTAAAGATTTTATTGTTTGAGAATGTGACACTCCTTTGTGATGTACTCTGATATGTGCATTTATTTAATGAAATTTTTAAGTCGGGAAATTGGGGTGTTACACTTGCCGCACGCTTGAGCGACCTAAAATGACGAAAGTTGGAAGTTGCTCGCTTGGGAGCTCGCTAAGAGCTCGCTTGAGCGTGCGATCAATTTCAAAATTCTGGGCATAGGTTTGAATGCTCGCTTGAGCGTGCAAGTGGAAGCTTGAGCGTGCATTCATCTGGGTAGGGAAAAGCTCTACGGGTTCTCTAACCCTATCTCATCAAAAACCCAATTTTGATCCCCCAATCACCCAAAATGATTTTCTACAATGTTGACAGGTTCTATAGGCATCATAGTACTCAAAACAACACAGAAAACATGCAATCAACAACAAAATCATCAACATTTGCAAAATATCATAACTTCTAACCCTAACTCAAAACACAACCTTTTAATCCAATTTTCAGAAATTAAACATATATTATTAGTTGAAGGTTAGCCTCACCCTTACCTGAATTACAGATGATCAAAAGCTACAGAAATCAAACTCTCTCTTGGTTCTTTTCCCTTGCTCTTGGTTTCCTCCTCTTTCTCTCAAAACTCTTCTTTCTTTCTATTGTACGTACAAAAATGTCTCTGACTCTTTCTTTCCTATTCTCACCAAAACATAACCCCCACCTATTTTCCTTAACTCCCTTAAATTCTATTAATATTTCATTAACCCCGAAAACCTCAATAAATATTATTTTCTTACTTATTTCTATTAATAATAAAAATAACCATATAATAAAATACAACACACCACATAAATCACATAAATCATTTTAAAGCATATAAAATACTTAAAATCAACCAAAAATAATAAAATAACAACTAGGGCGTTACAACTCTCCCGACCTTAAAGAATTTCGTCCTCGAAATATTACCTCAAACAAACAACTCAGGGTAGGTGATGACATGTTGTCATTACGTAATTTCTATGTATATTTTATCATTTTATGGAGTCACAAAGCAACTTAAGCAGCAAGAAACGCATGAAAAGCAAGAAAAAGCAAGAAAACTGAAGAATGGTGCAAGTCACAAAAACGTGTCACGCTTGCTAAAAAAACGTGACACGTTTTCACAAGTCAGAGAGCATGTTTTGAGAAGAAAGAAGAACGTGTCACGTTGGCAAAAACGTGACACGTTTTGTGAAACCCTAATTTGGTTACTTGCTACTGAAGGAAGAAACGTGACACGTTTTACTTAAAACGTGACACGTTTTGGGCGAATTTCTGGGCCTATTTAAGCTGAAGTCTTTTCCGAAAACAAGGGTTACGAATCTTGGAGAGCAAAGTGCGATTTTGACATCAAGGCGACTGCAAGGAGGACGATTTCTTCATCCTTTTACCAGTCTCATGTATGTTTTATTGATTCAATTGATTATGCTATTTGTAAACATTGTTATGAGTAGCTAAATCTCTTAGAGATTGGATCCGAGATGATTCTGTGTAAACCCTAGTTGATCTTATGTTGCTGTGATGAAACTCTATTCCATATTAATGATTATTTAAGTCTTTATTCAATTCAATTGTTCTTAATGCTTTTTATATCCTGATCAAATATAAATATGTTTTCGTGAGAATGAATGACTACTGACCCTAGCTTTCAACTTAGACTTAATTGAATTGTTCTAATAAACATGGTTAGTCTAGGAATGGATAATCGTTTATTAGTGATATTAGGTTAACGTGCTTAAACCTTTGTCGAATTATTAGACCACCTAAGGAATTAGGGGCTGTAGTTTAAGAAGAGGGTCCTAACACAAGGGATTGATTAGGGCTATTTTGTTAACTATTGTGGGATTTAAAGAACCATTAATAGGAATAGAGTACAGTGACCAATTAGGGGAAACATAGAGGATTCGACGATCCGATCTCATCTCTCTCCATATTTTCTAAACAAACGTTATCTTTCTGTTATTTGTTTTAAAAAACAAACCAAATCTTCCGCCTAGTGGCAAAACAAATATAACCTTTATACATCCTATTGCATAACGAAATTAACTTATTGCGATTAAAAACAATCCTCGTGGGATCGATATTTTTACTACTTCGATAGTATTTGGTGCACTTGCCAAACGTCTATCAAGTTTTTGGCGCCGTTGCCGGGGATTGTTGATTTATCTCAATAAGGCAATTTAGTTATAATTTAGGATTTCTGCATTTTATTTTCTGTTTTTAATTTTTTTTTGTTACTTTTATTGGTGCAGTGCTACTAAGGTATTTTGCTGTTTATGCGAGGTCGACAAAGCAAGGACGATTTACAGTTCGATCCGGAGATAGAAAGGACTGAACGGGCCAATCGGAGAGCTGCCCGGTTGTCAAAGTCAGTCCCACCCATCGCTAAAGGGCGGTCACCTAGTCCGCCACCGTCTGAATCCTTGAAGTCTATCTCTCCTACACCAAGTATCATGGGAGACGCTGAACCGAGACCTAAGTTGGGAGACTACGGGCTAGCTACTCACCGTGGTCAGCTGACACACACCTTCCGTCCTGCCAACCCTGCTGCTTTTGACATTAAGAGCACCGTTCTGAATGGGTTGAGAGACAAGCAATTCGATGGCACTGAAGCCATGAGCCCACATGAGCACTTGAGTCGGTTTGCAGAGACTTGTGAATTCTGTGTACCTCCAACTACGGTTACTGATAGCCAGAAGAAGCTGCGGTTATTTCCGTTTACATTGACGGGAAGAGCTAGAGATTGGTTGCTAACCATTCCGGGTGGTATCATTCAAACATGGGAGGAGCTCGAGCTGAGGTTTCTAGAGAAGTACTTTCCTATGTCCAAATATTGGGAAAAGAAGATGGAGATTCAAAATTTCAAGCAAGGGGAGACTGAATCTTTATATGATGCATGGGAGAGATTTACATTGATGCTGAAGAGGTGCCCCAACCATGAACTGTCTGAGAAACAATACCTCCAAATCTTCACCGAAGGCTTGATACATAACATTAGAATGTTTCTAGATGCCTCAGCTGGAGGCAGCCTTAAAAACAAGACCGATCATGAAGTCGAAGCCTTAATTGAAAGCATGGCTCAGAACGAGTACCGTGATAATGTGGAGAAGAAGAAAAGAGGAGTATATGGGGTCAGCGACACTACATCTATTCTAGCTAACCAAGCAGCCATGAACAAGCAAATTGAAGCTCTAACTAAGGAGTTCCAAGGGTTCACTTTGGCTAACAAGCAACAAGTGGCAGCTGTTAAGTGTGATCTATGTGGAGAAGGACATGCAAATGGTGAGTGTGTACCGGAAAGATTTAGTGAGGAATTCGTGAACTATGTGAACTTTCAAAGACAAAATCCTTACTACAATCCCGGGTTTAACAAGCATCCTAACTTGAGTTATTCTAACAACAACACTCTAAACCCTCTACTTCCAAATCCTCAACAACAACAACAACAACCGAGGAAGCCTTCAGCTCTTGAAGAAACAATGGTGAATTTCATGAAGATGACTCAAAGTAACTTTGAAGAGATGAAGAAGAGCCAAGAAGCTGAGAGAAAAAACAATGAAGCTTCGAGGAAGTTGCTTGAGACTCAAATCGGGCAAATGGCTAAACAGTTGGCTGAACAAAGCAAGGGAGGATTCTCAGGTAATACTAAGGATAACCCGAAAAATGAAACTTGCAATGTTATTGAACTTAGGAGCAAAAAGGTGCTCACACCTTTAGTTCCAAAAGTTACGAAAACAGTTGATGATGTTGTGACGGAGGGGGTAGAAATAGATAGTGAAGTTGAAAAAGAATTAGAGGGAGTAGTTGAAAAAGAAAGTGATCAAGGAGAAGTTGAAAAAGAAAAGAAGGAAAAATCAGAGGGAGAAAAAAGTGAGAGATTAGTAGATGAAGACTCTATCTTGAGGAAGTCTAGGAGCCAAATTTTGAAAGATGGTGATAAACCACAAGTTGTACCGTCTTATGTAAAGCTTCCATACCCTCATCTAGCTAAGAAGAAAAAGAAAGAGGAAGGCCAATTTAAAAAGTTCATGGAACTTTTCTCACAACTCCAGGTGAATATTCCTTTTAGTGAAGCCCTTGATCAAATGCCCGTTTATGCAAAGTTTATGAAGGAGTTATTAACTGGAAGAAGAAAGCCAAAAGATGACGAGAATATAGCTCTTTCAGAAAACTGTAGTGCTATCATCCAAAACAAACTTCCACCGAAGATGAAAGATCCAGGTGCTTTTACCATTCCTTGTTCTATTGGATCGGTGAAGGTGGGTAGAGCTTTATGTGACTTAGGGGCAAGTATCAACTTGATGCCTCTATCTATGATGAAGAAGCTTGGATGTGGTCAACCAAAACCAACAAGAATGACCCTCACTTTAGCTGATCGGTCCATCTCTTATCCTTTTGGGGTTTTGGAAGATGTGCTCGTAAAGGTAAATGAGTTAGTATTTCCTGCTGACTTTGTTATCATGGATATGGCTGAAGATGATGAGACACCGCTCATCCTAGGAAGACCTTTCCTTGCAACTGGTCGTGCTTTAATTGACGTCGAATTGGGCCAACTTATGTTAAGGTTCCATAATGAACAAGTGGTGTTTAACATTTTTGAAGCCATGAAACATAGAGCTGAAAATCCCAAGTGCTATCGGATTGACGTTGTTGATGAAATCGTTGAAGACAATTCTCGTGAACCTCAACCAACACAACCTATGGAGAAAGCAATTGTAAACTCTATAGAGAGTTATGACAATGATGAAGATCTTGAGGTGAAGGAATGTGTCAGGCAATTGGAGGCAAGCAAACAAGAGGTGGCATCGGAAAAAATAGAAAAGTTACTTCTTGACAAGAATGAGGGGGCGCTTACTTTGGGTGTGGAAGAGGAAAAAAATCCTGAATTAAAAGAACTTCCTTCTCACTTAAAGTATGTCTTTTTAAGCAAAGATGTTTCTAAACCAGCAATCATCAGCAACACCTTAACACCTTTAGAAGAAGAAAAATTGATGAGGGTGTTAAGGGAGAACGAAGGAGCGTTGGGATGGAAAATTTTTGATTTGAAGGGTATTAGTCCAGCTTATTGCATGCATAAAATTCATATGGAGGCTGAATACAAACCAGTTGTTCAACCTCAACGGAGACTGAACCCCACAATGAAGGAAGTTGTAAAGAAAGAAGTGCTGAAACTTCTGGATGCAGGTATGATTTACCCTATCTCTGATAGCTCGTGGGTAAGTCCTGTCCATGTGGTGCCTAAGAAAGGTGGAATGACGGTGGTGGCTAATGAGAAAAATGAATTGATTCCCACCTGTACCGTCACTGGTTGGAGGATGTGCATCGATTATCGGAGGTTAAATACCGCAACAAGGAAGGATCACTTCCCGTTACCATTTATGGATCAAATGATAGAGAGGTTGGCTGGCCAAGCCTTTTATTGCTTTCTGGATGGGTATTCGGGGTATAATCAAATTGCGGTGGCTCCGGAAGATCAAGAGAAGACTGCCTTCACTTGTCCGTTTGGTATCTTTGCGTATAGGAGAATGCCCTTTGGGCTGTGTAATGCGCCGGCGACCTTTCAAAGGTGTATGCTCTCCATCTTCTCTGACATGATAGAGAAGAACATCGAGGTATTTATGGATGACTTTTCTGTTTTCGGTAAGTCTTTTGATCAATGTTTAGTCCACCTGGATGCCGTCCTTAAAAGATGCACCGAAACTAACCTCATTTTAAATTGGGAAAAATGCCATTTTATGGTAAACGAGGGTATAGTTTTGGGGCATAAGATAAGTGCTAAAGGCATAGAGGTGGACCAAGCGAAAATAGAGGTTATAGAGAAACTTCCCCCTCCTATAAATGTTAAAGGAGTGAGGAGTTTCCTGGGGCATGCTGGATTTTATCGGCGTTTCATAAAAGATTTTTCAAAAATTTCAAAGCCCCTTTGTAACCTCTTAGTCAAAGAAAATGATTTCAATTTTGATGATGAATGCTTAAATGCTTTTTCTTTGATTAAAACCAAGTTGGTTACTGCACCAATAATCATTGCACCCGATTGGGATCTACCTTTTGAATTAATGTGTGATGCAAGTGATTACGCTGTTGGTGCAGTTTTAGGCCAACGCAAGAACAAATTTTTCCATGCAATTTATTACGCAAGCAAAGTTTTGAATGAAAATCAAGTAAATTATGCTACCACTGAGAAAGAATTGCTTGCGGTAATTTTTGCCTTGGAAAAATTTCGTTCTTATCTAATCGGCTCCAAAGTCATTGTGTTTACAGATCATGCAGCTCTGAAGTACCTACTGACGAAAGGAGATTCCAAGCCTCGGCTGTTGAGGTGGATCCTTTTGTTACAAGAGTTTGATCTTGAAATTCGTGATAAAAAGGGAGTTGAGAATGTGGTGGCTGATCACCTCTCCCGGTTGGAAAATAAGGAGGTGACGAAGAAGGAAAAGGCCATCATGGCCGAGTTCCCGGATGAGCAGCTGTTCGCTGTTGAAGGGAGGCCGTGGTTCGCCGACATGGCGAACTACAAGGCTGGTAACATAGGGCCAGATGACTTGAACTCAGCCCAAAAGAAGAAGTTCTTCAAGGATTCAAACCACTATCTGTGGGATGATCCTTATCTGTTTAAGGTAAGCACTGACGGGTTGATTAGACGTTGTGTTGCAGGTGAAGAAGCAAATAGTAACATTTCTAAGAGGAATGAGATGCCCCTAACAGGAATACTTGAAATAGAACCATTTGATTTTTGGGGCGTTGATTTTATGGGGCCTTTCCCTCCCTCTTACTCTTATCTTCATATTCTAGTTTGTGTCGATTATGTTACTAAGTGGGTTGAAGCGATACCATGTGTTGCTAATGATGCCAGAACTGTTGTCAATTTTCTCCAAAAGAATATTTTCACTAGGTTTGGAACACCTAGAGTCTTGATCAGTGATGGGGGGAAGCACTTTTGCAACAACCTTCTTGAAAATGTGCTAAAAAAGTATAACATCAGGCACAAAGTTGCAACTCCCTATCACCCACAAACTAGTGGTCAAGTAGAGGTTTCAAACCGTCAGTTGAAACAGATTCTAGAGAAGACAGTTGCGTCTAATAGGAAGGATTGGTCCAAAAAGTTAGATGACACACTGTGGGCATATAGGACAGCCTTTAAGACTCACATTGGGTTTTCACCCTATCAACTAGTCTATGGTAAGGCTTGTCATCTTCCAGTCGAGTTAGAGCATAAAGCTTACTGGGCCATCAAGGCCTTAAATTTTGATCAAGTATCCGCTGGTAAGAAAAGACTTTTGAAACTTAATGAACTTGAGGAGATGAGGCTTAGAGCGTATGAAAATGCGCTCATCTATAAAGCCAGGACTAAAAGGTATCATGACAAAAACTTAGTATCTAGGGAAATTAACTCTGGACAACTAGTTCTGTTATATAATTCCAGGTTGAAGATGTTTCCTGGAAAGCTCAAGTCGAAGTGGTCTGGACCTTTCTTGGTCAAGAGCGTGTCACCATACGGAGCTGTTGAACTAATCACGCCGGAGGGTGACAGGAGTTTCAAAGTGAATGGACAAAGAGTTAAGCCATATCTGGGTGGCGACTTACCAAAAGCAAGGGTAGGGTTGATGTTGAAGGACCTGTAAAGGTCCGTAGTAGTCAAGCTAGTGACGGTAAAGAAGCGCTTTGTGGGAGGCAACCCACCTTTAGTTTTTTTTTGCAGGTAATAGTTCTTTTATATTTTTTTGCATTTTATTGCTTTCAAAAAAATCAAAAATACAAAAAAAATTTCGCTGAAACGATCAGAGGAAGAAAAATTTCAAGTCCAATACTGGGCAAAAACGCGACACGTTTTGGGCAAAACGTGCCACGTTTTTGCCACCTCTGAAGCATCCCAAAAAAATTTCTAAGTTACAAATGACAAGCATTCTGTTTAGCAAAAACGTGTCACGCTGGCCAAAACGTAACACGTTTTCTGGGAACCAAATTTTTCAAAAGAGTGGAGCGTGTCACGTTTTGCCCAAACGTGACACGTTTTTGGGTGGTTTCAAAAAAAAATTTGACCGTTACAAAACGAAAAACGTGACACATTTTTGGCCAAACGTGACACGTTTTTCTCCCCTATATATACCCTTCACACGAAATTCTTCCCATTCACTTCCAAAAGTAGCCAAACTCTGTCAAAATTTCCCCAGAACCCTAACCTACGAACTTCTCAACTTTCTACACCAAAAACCTTCAACTTTCCATCTCCAAATCACCAAAACAACCACAACAACTACCATCAACATCATCAACCTCTCAAAATTCATCATCCTCACCTAACCTCAAAACCCTAATCTCAAACTTTCACTTTTCCTTTGACCTAACCCTAAACCTTCACCATGGTTGATACTAGAAAGAAAGGAAAAGCCCCACATGCCAAAAAACCCAAAACCACCGCCAAACGCAAACAACCGGTTAAACACACAGCCCCACCAGCCGTACCACCCACTCTAGCTTACCGTTTCCATGACATCCCGGCCCGTGACCGCTTCAAAGAAATCAGAAGTTATCGGGTGATACCAGAGAGGGGGTTCCTACTCCCTAAATTGTTAGGCAACCCTGAGTTTGAACAAATTATCACGGCTCGAGATTGGCACGGGCTGAATAATATGGTTTTCCAACAGGCCAACTAATAGATGTTTGGCAAGTGCACCAAATACTATCGAAGTAGTAAAAATATCGATCCCACGAGGATTGTTTTTAATCGCAATAAGTTAATTTCGTTATGCAATAGGATGTTTAAAGGTTATTATAGTTTTGCCACTAGGCGGTAGATTTGTTTGTTTTAATAACAAAAATAACAAAAGGATAGAAGTTGTTTAAGAAAATATGGAGAGAGATGAGATCGGATCGTCGAATCCTCTATGTTTCCCCTAATTGGTTACTGTACTCTATTCCTATTAATGGTTCTTTAAGTCCCACGATAGTTAACAAAATAGCCCTAATCAATCCCTTGAGTTAGGACCCTCTTCTTAAACTACAGCCCCTAATTCCTTAGGTGGTCTAATAATTCTTGAAGGATTAAACACGTTAACCTAATATCACTAATAAACGATTATCCATTCCTAGACTAACCATGTTTATTAGAACAATTCAATTAAGTCTAAGTTGAAAGCTAGGGTCAGTAGTCATCCATTCTCACGAAAACATATTTATATTTGATCAGGATATAAAAAGCATTAAGAACAATTGAATTGAATAAAGACTTAAATAATCATTAATATGGAATAGAGTTTCATCACAGCAACATAAGATCAACTAGGGTTTACACAGAATCATCTCGGATCCAATCTCTAAGAGATTTAGCTACTCATAACAATGTTTACAAATAGCATAATCAATTGAATCATTAAAACATACATGTAACTGGTAAAAGGATGAAGAAATCGTCCTCCTTGCAGTCGCCTTGATGTCTAAATCGCACTTTTCTCTCCAAGATTCGTAACCCCTGTTTTCGGAAAAGACTTCAGCTTAAATAGGCCCAGAAATTCGCCCAAAACGTGTCACGTTTTAAGTAAAACGTGTCACGTTTTCTCCTTCAGTAGCAAGTAACCAAATTAGGGTTTCACAAAACGTGTCACGTTTTTGCCAACGTGACACGTTCTTCTTTCTTCTCAAAACATGCTCTCTGACTTGTGAAAACGTGTCACGTTTTTTAGCAAGCGTGACACGTTTTTGTGACTTGCACCATTCTTCAGTTTTCTTGCTTTTTCTTGCTTTTCATGCGTTTCTTGCTGCTTAAGTTGCTTTGTGACTCCATAAAATGATAAAATATACATAGAAATTACGTAATGACAGCATGTCATCACAACCCCAAACTTAAACCATTCCTTGTCCCCAAGGAATTTACATGCAAAATTGACAGTTGACAGTAAAATAACAAGTACCTGCTCAAGTGATGGTAATCCAAAAAGTTCATCTCCTTACTAGCTAAAGGTGAGCTAGTTTGACTTGAATGCATCCACCAATTCACAACTCCACGCACAAAATGAATAGGGTTCACACTCAATCACATGCAAAGCTACATATTACCATACGCTTGAAAAGTTTCTAAACGTCAATTAAAGTCAATATCAATACACACTTTGAGGTCTTTAAGGGTTATAACGGGGCTTAGGTGAAGGTGGGATGATATTTGGATAAGTAGGCTACACAAAATGTGAGTTAGGCACTCCTACGTCAGTTAAAACATACTTCAATCATCTTTCACCTATGGAACACAATTCTTAGTCAAAATGGGGCTAGAGAACATTATTCATCATCGGGACATTCGAGTTTGGAGTTACTCAGATTTTCAATGTCTTTGTCCCTTTTTCATTCTATATTCTCCCTTTTTTTTTTTTTTTTGATACACCATTTTTAGTGTCTATATGTCATTATTTTTTTTTTTGTATTGTTCTCTAGTTCCCCCACCCCAAACTTAATTGGTTGCAAATTCCAAAAGCAACCCCAAACTTAATTTTTAGCAACATTCTAGCATGCCTAACTCAGAAAAACATTATGGGATAAATCCTAAAAGTCTCTAAGTTTGTAATGTAGGTTGTCACCGAACAAAAAGTTCTATCCTACCGGCTCAACTTGTCTAAGAAAAGGATGAATTCAATATAATCAGGGTAGGCTTCAAAAGGCTCACAGGACCAAGCACTTTTGCCTCAGTGTGTATTTGACATAAACCAATCGACAGAAAAGAAACAATGCAAGTTCTAGAAATGTAGATGCATGGAACACTCTATATAAGTAAATTGAAAAATAAAATTTGGCCATGAACCTTACAGTTATGATATCTGGGAGTTGTGCCTACCTAGCACTGCCGTACTCTTCGCCTTTGAATCAAGTCACTCCTCCTTATGAACTTTTGGAAACATCACCTGAGCACACATTTGTTACTAAACTGTAAAAGGTCAATAAAACACATAAATTCATCAATAATAAACAAGTTCAGGCTCAATCACATAATAGGGGGATACAACTGAGTTAAACCGAAATGAAAATTAAAGACAAATTGTTTGACTCAACAATAGAAATAAAATACTGAAAATAAAGACATAATAAAAAGGATGGGTTGCCTCCCACCAAGCGCTTTCTTTTACGTCATTGAGCTTGACGCTTCAACCACTGTTAGGGTGGCAAATATGATAGAAAGAATATATCATCCTTCTTCTTCCTCTTGTTTGGTAGGAATTCCATGAATTTGGCACAGAGAATCAGATACTCCCATGCACCCATAGTTAAACATTTGGAATTTAAGCTCTCCCACCTCAGAGAAGGATGTGCATCCATCTGCACACAAGTGATTTCCTCAACCTCCGTTGGTTCAGACTTCGGGAAAATATCAACACTCCTTACTTTGGGTTTTTCTTCAATCACAACCTTGTGGCACTCAATCTCCATCTGAACCAATTTCCTCTGAGACTCATGTGCTTTCTCAACAAGATCACCACACTGAAGATCAAACTTCTCAAATGAAACTTGATTTGACACCAAGAAATCATCTAAAATATGTTGAAGTTGAGTATTGTAATCTATGTTGATCACCTCGTTCTTCCCTTCACAATTACTACCTGGTTGATTCGCCTCATCACGACTGCATCTCTTATTTAATATCGAGATTTGACTGTCCACACATTTTATCTTCATAGATAGCATATATTTTTCATATTGCAGCGTACAAATCTCTTTTGTGTCATGAAGGTACAACCTGTCTATCATAGCTGCAAAACTTGGATAAACTTTTTAGTAGCACCGTACAATGAGAAGAAAATGAAGAGCATAAATCATTTTTTTTTTAATAAATATATATGTTCAAAAATATAAATGACAGAAATCCTAAATTATAACAAAATTGCCTTATTGAAATAAATCAACAATCCCCGGCAACGGCACCAAAAACTTGATAGACGTTTGGCAAGTGCACCAAATACTATCGAAGTAGTAAAAATATCGATCCCACGAGGATTGTTTTTAATCGCAATAAGTTAATTTCGTTATGCAATAGGATGTTTAAAGGTTATTATAGTTTTGCCACTAGGCGGTAGATTTGTTTGTTTTAATAACAAAAATAACAAAAGGATAGAAGTTGTTTAAGAAAATATGGAGAGAGATGAGATCGGATCGTCGAATCCTCTATGTTTCCCCTAATTGGTTACTGTACTCTATTCCTATTAATGGTTCTTTAAGTCCCACGATAGTTAACAAAATAGCCCTAATCAATCCCTTGAGTTAGGACCCTCTTCTTAAACTACAGCCCCTAATTCCTTAGGTGGTCTAATAATTCTTGAAGGATTAAACACGTTAACCTAATATCACTAATAAACGATTATCCATTCCTAGACTAACCATGTTTATTAGAATAATTCAATTAAGTCTAAGTTGAAAGCTAGGGTCAGTAGTCATCCATTCTCACGAAAACATATTTATATTTGATCAGGATATAAAAAGCATTAAGAACAATTGAATTGAATAAAGACTTAAATAATCATTAATATGGAATAGAGTTTCATCACAGCAACATAAGATCAACTAGGGTTTACACAGAATCATCTCGGATCCAATCTCTAAGAGATTTAGCTACTCATAACAATGTTTACAAATAGCATAATCAATTGAATCATTAAAACATACATGTAACTGGTAAAAGGATGAAGAAATCGTCCTCCTTGCAGTCGCCTTGATGTCTAAATCGCACTTTTCTCTCCAAGATTCGTAACCCCTGTTTTCGGAAAAGACTTCAGCTTAAATAGGCCCAGAAATTCGCCCAAAACGTGTCACGTTTTAAGTAAAACGTGTCACGTTTTCTCCTTCAGTAGCAAGTAACCAAATTAGGGTTTCACAAAACGTGTCACGTTTTTGCCAACGTGAACGTGACACGTTTTTCTTTCTTCTCAAAACATGCTCTCTGACTTGTGAAAACGTGTCACGTTTTTTAGCAAGCGTGACACGTTTTTGTGACTTGCACCATTCTTCAGTTTTCTTGCTTTTTCTTGCTTTTCATGCGTTTCTTGCTGCTTAAGTTGCTTTGTGACTCCATAAAATGATAAAATATACATAGAAATTACGTAATGACAGCATGTCATCACCAACAAGACCATGACGCTTGAGTTTTATGCCAATGCTCGGTTCTCCGGGCGGCGGTATGAATCTTATGTGAGGGGAAAGACCATTGATTTCTCCCCTGAGGCTATCAATACCATGCTGAAGATCGTTCCTCCGGAACAATGTGATGTCAAGAGGAGGAGGGAGACGTGTGCTAACTGGGACGAGGAAACGTGGGAAGAGGTGAAATCCTTACTGTGTGTGGAGGGCGCTCAATGGCAGAAGAGCAGGAAGATGTTGCTGAAAGCTGATTTCAAGCCGGTTGCTAAGGCTTGGGCATCATTTGTGGTGCAAACATTGGAGGGTACTTCCTGTTCGTCCGAGATTCCCTTATCTCGAGTGCATACTGTTGCTGCCATTCTGGAGGGTAGCCCTATAAATGTTGGTGAGCTGATTGCCAACAACATTGCTGAATTTGTCCAAGGGAACAAGAAGGCCATCCCTCACATGAGCCTCATCAACTGGCTTTGTGAGGAAGTTGACTGCGAGTGCTACATCAATGACCTCGAGACAAAGATGATGAAGCCAATCACTGATAACTATATGGAGGTCTTTCTGAAGGATTATCTGGAGCGCATGCAGCAGTTGGGAGCTGAGGAGGAAGCAGGCCCTCAGCTTCAGCCACAACCACAACAGCCCCCGCCTCAGCCAGCGTTGGTGTCGGGAGAAGGAAGCAGCCAACAAGGTACCCATGCACCTCTTCATCCCATGATGCTGGACTACATGTTCGGCCACTGCAACTGGATGAATGAGGTGTCAGACCAAGAGTATTGGAACCGTCCTAGGTTCGGGCCAGAGCTTACTGAGGCAGTCTGCCTCAACAGGAGAGCGATTACTGGGTCTTTTGACCGTTTTGATGGGTCCGAGGAGGCGATGGACCAATACTTTGATGTCACCAGAGGTCGTGCCCAAGCAAGAGAGCAGGAGATTAGGGCAGACTTTGCTGCTGGTGGTGCGAGGTCGAGGTCGCATTTTGGCGAAGACACCTATGAGGAGCAGAACCAGAGCACATGGATTGACCCGGACTTGATGCAGGATTGATGGGCTACTGATGGCTCATCTATTATTATTATTTTACTTTTTGTTTCAGCAGTTTTGCTTTCATTTGGATGTACTTTTTAATTTTATTTTCGAACAATTTGAAGTTTAATCAGTTGTATCCCCTTGTGATGTAATTGAGCCTGAACTTGTTTATTACTGATGAATTTATGTGTTTTATTGACCTTTTACAGTTTAGTAACAAATGTGTGCTCAAGTGATTTTTCCAAAAGTTCATAAGGAGGAGTGACTTGAGTAAAAGGCGAAGTGTACGGCAGTGCTAGGTAGTCACAACTCCCAGATATCATAACTGTAAGGTTCATGGCCAAATTTTATTTTTCAATTTACTTTATATAGAGTGTTCCATGCATCTACATTTCTAGAACTTGCATTGTTTCTTTTCTGTCGATTGGTTTATGTCAAATACACACTGAGGCAAAAGTGCTTGGTCCTGAGAGCCTTTTGAAGCCTACCCTGATTATATTGAATTCATCCTTTTCTTAGACAAGTTGAGCCGGTAGGATAGAACTTTTGTTCGGTGACAACCTACATTACAAACTTAGAGACTTTTAGGATTTATCCCATACTGTTTTTCTGAGTTAGGCATGTTAGAATGTTGCTAAAAATTAAGTTTGGGGTTGCTTTTGGAATTTGCAACCAATTAAGTTTGGGGTGGGGGAACTAGAGAACAATACAAACGAAAAAAATAATGACATAAAAAAAAAAAAAAAAGAGAATATAGAATGAAAAAGGGACAAAGACATTGAAAATCTGAGTGACTCCAAACTCGAATGTCCCGATGATGAATAATGTTCTCTAGCCCCATTTTGACAAAGAATTGTGTTCCATAGGTGAAAGATGATTGAAGTATGTTTTAACTGACGTAGGAGTGCCTAACTCACATTTTGTGTAGCCTACTTATCCAAACATCATCCCACCTTCACCTAAGCCCCGTTATAACCCTTAAAGACCTCAAAGTGTGTATTGATATTGACTTTAATTGACGTTTAGAAACTTTTCAAGCGTATGGTAATATGTAGCTTTGCATGTGATTGAGTGTGAACCCTATTCATTTTGTGCGTGGAGTTGAGAATTGGTGGATGCATTCAAGTCAAACTAGCTCACCTTAAGCTAGTAAGGAGATGAACTTTTTGGATTACCATCACTTGAGCAGGTACTTGTTATTTTACTGTCAACTGTCAATTTTGCATGTAAATTCCTTGGGGACAAGGAATGGTTTAAGTTTGGGGTTGTGATGACATGTTGTCATTACGTAATTTCTATGTATATTTTATCATTTTATGGAGTCACAAAGCAACTTAAGCAGCAAGAAACGCATGAAAAGCAAGAAAAAGCAAGAAAACTGAAGAATGGTGCAAGTCACAAAAACGTGTCACGCTTGCTAAAAAAACGTGACACGTTTTCACAAGTCAGAGAGCATGTTTTGAGAAGAAAGAAGAACGTGTCACGTTGGCAAAAACGTGACACGTTTTGTGAAACCCTAATTTGGTTACTTGCTACTGAAGGAAAAAACGTGACACGTTTTACTTAAAACGTGACACGTTTTGGGCGAATTTCTGGGCCTATTTAAGCTGAAGTCTTTTCCGAAAACAAGGGTTACGAATCTTGGAGAGCAAAGTGCGATTTTGACATCAAGGCGACTGCAAGGAGGACGATTTCTTCATCCTTTTACCAGTCTCATGTATGTTTTATTGATTCAATTGATTATGCTATTTGTAAACATTGTTATGAGTAGCTAAATCTCTTAGAGATTGGATCCGAGATGATTCTGTGTAAACCCTAGTTGATCTTATGTTGCTGTGATGAAACTCTATTCCATATTAATGATTATTTAAGTCTTTATTCAATTCAATTGTTCTTAATGCTTTTTATATCCTGATCAAATATAAATATGTTTTCGTGAGAATGAATGACTACTGACCCTAGCTTTCAACTTAGACTTAATTGAATTGTTCTAATAAACATGGTTAGTCTAGGAATGGATAATCGTTTATTAGTGATATTAGGTTAACGTGCTTAAACCTTTGTCGAATTATTAGACCACCTAAGGAATTAGGGGCTGTAGTTTAAGAAGAGGGTCCTAACTCAAGGGATTGATTAGGGCTAATTTGTTAACTATTGTGGGATTTAAAGAACCATTAATAGGAATAGAGTACAGTGACCAATTAGGGGAAACATAGAGGATTCGACGATCCGATCTCATCTCTCTCCATATTTTCTAAACAAACGTTATCTTTCTGTTATTTGTTTTAAAAAACAAACCAAATCTTCCGCCTAGTGGCAAAACAAATATAACCTTTATACATCCTATTGCATAACGAAATTAACTTATTGCGATTAAAAACAATCCTCGTGGGATCGATATTTTTACTACTTCGATAGTATTTGGTGCACTTGCCAAACGTCTATCAGTAGGATTCTTGCATCTTACTCTCCAACTCCCAAGTCATACTTTCACCAGTTACTCCACTCCAAATAACCTTCACTAGAGGTATCTCCTTGCCTCTCAATTGCTTCACCTTACGATCTTCAATTCTCAATGGTAAAGTCTCAACCGTAAGGTTGTCTCTAACTTGCACATCGTATCTTGGAATAACATGCGAAGGATCTGCTACATACTTTCAAAGCTGCGACACATGGAATACATCATGCAAATTCGAAAGATGTGGTGGCAAACCCACTCGATATGCCACTGTTCCAACCCTCTCTGATATCTGGTATGGACCAATAAACTTCAGGGTTAACTTCTTTGACTTCAACGCACGACCTACACCGATCATAGGAGTGACTCTCAAAAACACATGGTCTCCCTCTTGGAACTCAAGGTCCTTCCTAAGCTTGTCATGATAACTCTTCTGACGATCCTGCGACGCTTTCATCTTTTCTCTTATCATTTTGACCTTCTCTGTAGTTTCTTGAACTAACTCTGGTCCCAACACTACACTTTCTCCCGACTCAAACCAACATAAAGGAGTCATACACCTCCGACCATACAAAGCTTCGAACGGTGCCATACCAATACTCGAATGGTAACTATTATGTACGTGAACTCTATCAATGGTAGATGACTATCCCAAGCTCCACCTTGCTCAAGTACACACACTCTCAACAAATCTTCTAACGACTGAATTGTTCTCTCCGACTGACCATCTGTTTGCGGATGATAAGCCGAACTCAATCTCAACTTTGAACCCAAGGCCTCTTGCAAACTCTTCCAAAACCTCGAAGTGAACCTCGGATCTCTATCCGACACAATGCTTGATGGAACTCCATGCAATTTCACAATATCCCGAATATAAATTTCTTCCAACTGAGCTACAGGAAAAGTGATATTAATCAGAATGAAATGTGCCGACTTTGTCAACCTATCCACAACAACCCAAATGGCATCATGCCCTCTCGGAGTATTTGGTAAACTCGTTACAAAGTCCATGGAGATACTATCCCACTTCCACTCAGGCACATCTAGTGGTGTCAACAACCCTGCAGGCTTCTGATGTTCAACTTTGGATTTCTGACAAGTCAAACAAGCATAAACAAACTGTGCAACATCACGCTTCAACCCGGACCACCAAAACAATTTCTTTAGGTCGTGATACATCTTTGTAGCTCCCGGATGAATAATCAGGCTACTTCTACCATTTTCTTCTAAAATCAACTTTTTCAACTCATCATCATCAGGAATGCAAATTCTTCCTCTGAACCTCAACACACCTTGGTCATCAACCTTAAAGTCATCATCTGCTGTTCGGTTACTAGCAACCATCAAATCAACAAACTTAACATCAACTTTTTACGCTTCCTTGATACGGTTCAAGAAATCACTATTAATCTTCAGCATACCCAACTGCACACTCTGAGGTGACAACTCACAAACTAGGCTCAAGTCTCTGAACTGTTCAAGCAATTCGAACTCCTTTACCATCATGGCGGACATGTGCAACGTCTTCCTGCTTAAAGCATCTGCAACCACATTAGCTTTACCAGGGTGGTAATTCAAGCTAAAATCATAGTCTTTCAACAACTCAAGCCACCTTCTCTGCCGCATATTTAATTCCTTTTGATCGAATAAATATTTCAAACTTTTGTGGTCACTAAACACCTCAAATTTAGAACCATACAAATAATGCCTCCAAATCTTCAACACAAATACCACAATCGCCAACTCTAAATCATGGGTAGGATAATTCTTTTCATGTACCCTCAATTTCCTAGAAGCATAAGCTACAACTTTTCCATCTTGCATAAGAACACCTCCTAAGCCCAACTTGGACGTATCACAATACACAACAAAAGGCTCATCCGGCTTCGGCAAAATCAAAATCGGAGCTGATGTCAAACGTTGCTTCAACTCATTGAAACTACTCTCACACTGAGTACTCCACACAAAAGGTTTACCTTTATAGGTCAACTGAGTCAATGGAAGTGCCAATTTTGAAAATCCTTCGATAAATCTGCGGTAGTTACCTGCCAAACCCAGGAAACTTCTAATCTCTGTGACTGATTTCGGAGTCTCCCATTGTGATACGACATCAACTTTCGATGGATCTACAACAATACCATTACCAGAAATAATATGGCCAAGAAAACTTACTTCGCTTAACCAGAATTCACATTTGGACAACTTGGCATACAACTTCTTCTCTTTCAACACCTGCAACACAATCTTCAGATGCTCTGCATGCTCCCCTTCATTCTTAGAATAAATTAGAATATCATCAATAAACACAACCACAAATTTATCTAGATAAGCATGAAAAATTCTGTTCATATACTCCATAAACACACCAGGCGCATTAGTAACACCGAAAGGCATCACTTTATATTCATAGTGTCCATATCGTGTCCTAAACGCCGTCTTCTGCATATCTTCATCCTTTACCTTAATCTGATGGTAACCTGACCTCAAATCAATCTTACTAAACACACGAGCACCCACTAGTTGATCCATCAAGTCATCAATCCTCGGAAGTGGATACCTATTCTTTATCGTCACTTTATTCAGCTGACGGTAATCAATACACAACCGCATGCTACCATCCTTCTTCTTAACCAATAATACCGACGCTCCCCAAGGTGAAACACTCGGCCTTACAAACTTCTTATCGAGCAAATCCTCCAGCTTCTTCTTCAATTTAGCTAACTCAGAAGCTGACATACGATAAGGTGCCATCGACACCGGCTTCGTTCCTGGAACAAGGTCGATTGAAAATTCAACCTCTCTTTCTGGTGGCACATCAGGAATCTCATCAGGAAAAACTTCAGCGAATTCATTCACAACTGGCAACCTATGAATGACAGCTTGATTCTCCACCGACAAATACGCCACTAAGGAGAACATCAAAATTCCATCGCGTTCTAACTGCTTCATCTGCTTAGTAGATAGGAACTCTGCTTCGCTTTCTTCTTCCTCGAAGGAAAAACGTACCGTCTTGCTAAAACAATTAATAAGGACATGATTGTATTCTAACCAATTCATTCCCAAAATTACGTCCATTCCGACCAACGGTAAACAAACGAGATCAACCTCGAAATCTCTACCAAACATAGACAACGGACAACTCAAACAAACAAGAGAAGTAGTTACTGAACCCTTAGCTGGAGTTTCAACAACCATTTCTCCTTTCATGTCAGATATAATCAAACCCAACTTACGTGCACAATCAATTGCAATGAAACAATGAGTAGCTCCAGTATCTATAATAGAAATTAAAGGAGTACTATTTAAGAAACAAGTACCTCTGATAAGTCGATCCTCATTATCGGTCTATGTACCAGTCAATGCAAATACCCTTCCACTTGTCTGAGTCTTCTTAGGCTTCGTACACTGAGAGCTAAGATGACCCTCCTCATCACAATTGAAGCAAACAATGTCACCACGCTTGCATTCGGCGACAGTATGGCCCTTCTTTCCGCATCAGAAACATTTCTTCTCATCACGGTTGCAAACATTACTCTTGTGGCCTTTCACACCACACTTATAACAAACAACATCAGCCGGAACATCTCTACGCGCAGGTCTCCTCTCATCATTCATCCTTTGTTTACCCTTGTCAGCTGGAGCACTATACGGCTTCGGACGACTCTGATGTCCTTTACCTCTGCGCTCACTCATCACCTTGTAATGAGCTTTCGTATCTTCCTCATAAATCCTACAACTGCTTACCAACTTGGAGAAATCCCTTATCTTCTGATAACCAATGGCCCGCTTAATATCAGCTCGCAGTCCATTTTCAAACTTAATACATTTGGAGAACTCAGCAGTCTCCGCAGCCTAATATGGATAGAACTTGGCAAGCTCCACAAACTTGGCAGCATACTCGGTTATGGACATGTCTCCTTGCTTCAGCTCAAGGAACTCAATTTTTTTCTTCCCGCGAACATCTTCTGGGAAGTACCTTCTCAGGAACTCTCTCCGAAACACAGTCCAAGTAATCACAGCACCTTCATTCTGTAGAATTGGTTGAGTACTCACCCACCAGTCATCAGCTTCTTCAGCCAACATGTGCGTGCCAAAGCGCACCATCTGAACATCACTGCATTGCATCACCCGAAAGATCCTCTCGACCTCCTTCAGCCAAGTCTGAGCTCCGTCAGGGTCATACCTTCCCTTGAAAGTTGGTGGATGATTCCTCAAAAAGGTTTCTAGCATCCGAACTCCTTCACCACCACCAGCATTATGTTGTTGTCCCACAGCTTGAGCCATTGCTTGCAAAGCAGCATCAAGAGCAGCATCATTCCTTCCAGCCATCTCAAAGTTCTACATCGCAAACAACAATCAGAACAACAAAACAGGACAACAAAAGACAGTGTAAAGCTGTCACACAACACTACTAGGCTCGACACGACTCTACTAATTGGCCGGACGGACCGACCTTCTCTGATACCAATTGTAACACCCCGTTCTCCAAACAACGTAATATTCAAATAATTTAATCAGAGTAATTCAACAACAGAGTATTACATGGCTTCTCAAAAATTATTAAATAGAAAATAAAAACTATTTAACTTCAACAACTTTAATCTCATAATAATTGCAGCGGAAAATTCTTTTCAACATAATATTCTTCTTCAACAAAATCTTAGCACAAAGGCCTCATCAATAAAATACTATCCGACATAAATAAATCTCAACAACATCATTTCAAAATTTGATACATAAAGGAATGAAAAGAACAAGATAACGTTTCCCCCATCCCGTTACGTATCAGAGCCCAAAGACACTTGAGCCATACACCAACATAGCCTTCATTACCTGCAAGTTACCCATACGAAGAGCAACACCTTCAAGCAGAAGGGGTGAGATTCACAAACAACAATAATATATATATAAATCATCAATTTGAATTAAAACATCAACAACTCAACAAATAGTATCATTAGCACATATTTATATCACATGTCATCAACAATTGCAACAACATTCTACATCAATTCATATTTAAAAATGCAACAACATCATCAACTACAACACCATCAACCACTACGACTCCGACGACTCACCAACGACGACTCCGACAATGCACCAACGACAACAACTAATGCAATATGCATGTGGTACCATTTTAACGCGTTTGAATGACAAAGCATTCCAGGGCATGAGCCCCCAACAATTTGGATGGTTAAAGCATCCCAGGGCATGAGCCCTCAACAAGTGAATGACTAGCATTCCAGGGCATGAGCCCTCTGATAGACGTTTGGAAAGTGCACCAAATACTATCGAAGTAGTAAAAATATCGATCCCACGAGGATTGTTTTTAATCGCAATAAGTTAATTTCGTTATGCAATAGGATGTATAAAGGTTATATTTGTTTTGCCACTAGGCGGAAGATTTGGTTTGTTTTTAAAACAAATAACAAAAAGATAAAGTTTGTTTCGAAAATATTGAGAGAGATGAGATCGGATCGTCGAATCCTCTATGTTTCCCCTAATTGGTTACTGTACTCTATTCCTATTAATGGTTCTTTAAATCCCACGATAGTTAACAAAATAGCCCTAATCAATCCCTTGAGTTAGGACCCTCTTCTTAAACTACAGCTCCTAATTCCTTCGGTGGTCTAATAATTCTTGAAGGTTTAAGCACGTTAACGTAATATCACTAATAAACAATTATCCATTCCTAGACTAACCATGTTTATTAGAACAATTCAATTAAGTCTAAGTTGAAAGCTAGGGTCAGTAGTCATCCATTCTCACGAAAACATATTTATATTTGATCAGGATATAAAAAGCATTAAGAACAATTGAATTGAATAAAGACTTAAATAATCATTAATATGGAATAGAGTTTCATCACAACAACATAAGATCAATTAGGGTTTACACAGAATCATCTCGGATCCAATCTCTAAGAGATTTAGCTACTCATAACAATGTTTACAAATAGCATAATCAATTGAATCAATAAAACATACATGAAACTGGTAAAAGGATGAAGAAATCGTCCTCCTTGCAGTCGCCTTGATGTCAAAATCGTACTTTTCTCTCCAAGATTCGTAACCCTTGTTTTCAGAATAGACTTCAGCTTAAATAGGCACAGAAATTCGCCAAAACGTGTCACGTTTTAAGTAAAACGTGCCACGTTTTTTCCTTATGTAACAAGAAACGAAATTAGGGTTTCACAAAATGTGTCACGTTTTGGCCAACGTGACACGTTCTCCTTTTTTCCAAAAACATGCGTTCTGACTTGTAACAACGTGTCACGTTTTTCAGCCAACGTGACACGTTTTTGTGACTTAACCTTTTCTTCAGTTTTCTTGCTTTTTCTTGCTTTTCTTGTTGCTTAAGTTGCCTTGTGAACTCCATAATATGATAATATATACATAAAAATTACGTAATGACAGCATGTCATCACAACCCCAAACTTAAACCATTCCTTGTCCTCAAGGAATTTACATGCAAAATTGACAATCGACAGTAAAATAACAAGTACCTGATCAAGTGATGGTAATCCAAAAAGTTCATCTCCTTACTAGCTAAAAGTGAGCTAGTTTGAGTTGAATGCATCCACCAATTCACAACTCCACGCAACAAAATGAATAGGGTTCACACTCAATCACATGCAAAGCTACATATTGCCATACGCTTGAAAAGTTTCTAATCGTCAATTAAAGTCAATATCAATACACACTTTGAGGTCTTTCAGGGTTATAACGGGGCTTAGGTGAAGGTGGGATGATATTTGGATAAGTAGGCTACACAAAATGTGAGTTAGGTACTCCTACGAAAGTTAAAGCACAATTCAATCATCTTTCACCTATGGAACACAATTCTTTGTCAAGATGGGACTAGAGAATGTTCTTAACCATTGGGACTTTCGAGTTTGAAGTTACTCGGATTTTCAATGTTTTTGTCCCTTTTCCATTCTGTATTCTTTTTTTTTTTTTTCGATACACTATTTTTAGTGTATGTATTTCTCTTTTTTTTTTTTTTTTTTTATGTTCTCTATGTTCTCTAGTTCCCCCACCCCAAACTTAATTGGTTGCATATTCCAAAAGCAACCCCAAACTTAATTTTTAGCAACATCCTACAATGTCTAACTCAGAAAAACAATATGGGATAAATCCTAAGAGTCTCTAAGTTTGTTATGTAGTTTGTCACCGAACAATGAAAGTTCTATACCTACCGGCTCAACTTGTCTAAGAAAAGGATAAATTCATTATAATCAAGGTAGGCTTCAAAAGGCTCACAAGACCAAGCACTTTTGCCTCAGTGTGTATTTGACAAAAACCAATTAACAGAAAAGAAACAATGCAAGTTCTAGAAATGTAGATGCATGGAACACTCTATATAAGTAAGTTGAAAAATAAAATTTGGCCATGAACCTTACAGTTATGATATCTGGGAGTTGTGACTACCTAGCACTGCCGTACACTTCGCCTTTGAATCAAGTCACTCCTCCTTATGAACTTTTGGAAACATCACTTGAACACCCATTTGTTACTAAACTGGAAAAAGTCAACAAACAAGCAAATTCATCAATAATAAACAAGTTCAGATTCAATCACATAATAGGGGATACAACTGAGTTAAACCGAAATGAAAATTAAAGACAAATTGTTTGACTCAACAATAGAAATAAAATACTGAAAAATAAAGACATAATAAAAAGGATGGGTTGCCTCCCACCAAGCGCTTTCTTTTACGTCATTGAGCTTGACGCTTCAACCACTTTTAGGGTGGCAAATATGATAGAAATAATATATCATCCTTCTTCTTCCTCTTGTTTGGTAGGAATTCCATGAATTTGGCACAAAGAATCAGATACTCCCATGCACCCATAGTTAAACATTTGGAATTTAAGCTCTCCCACCTCAGAGAAGGACGTGCATCTATCTGCACACAAGTGATTTCCTCAACCTCCGTTGGTTCAGACTTCTGGAAAATATCAACACTCCTCACCTTGGGTTTTTCTTCAATCACAACCTTGTGACACTCAATCTCCATCTGAACCAATTTCCTCTAAGACTCATGTGCTTTCTCAACAAGATCACCACACTGAAGATCAAACTTCTCAAATGAAACTTGATTTGACACCAAGAAGTCATCTAAAATATTTTGAAGTTGAGTATTGTAATCTATGTTGATCACCTCTTTCTTCCCTTCACAATTACTACCTGGTTGATTCGCCTCATCACGACCACATCTTTCATTTAATATCGAGATTTTTCTGCCCACACATTTTATCTTCAAAGATAGCATATATTTTTCATATTGCAGTGTACAAATCTCTTTTGTGTCATGGAGGTACAACCTGTCTATCATAGCTGCAAAACTTGGATAAACTTTTTAGTAGCACCGTACAATGAGAAGAAAATGAAGAGCATAAATCATCTTTTTTTATTTTTTATGAATATATACAAAAATATAAATGACAGAAATCCTAAATTATAACAAAATTGCCTTATTGAAATAAATCAACAATCCCCGGCAACGGCGCCAAAAACTTGATAGACGTTTGGCAAGTGCACCAAATACTATCGAAGTAGTAAAAATATCGATCCCACGAGGATTGTTTTTAATCGCATTAAGTTAATTTCGTTATGCAATAGGATGTATAAAGGTTATATTTGTTTTGCCACTAGGCGGAAGATTTGGTTTGTTTTTAAAACAAATAACAAAAAGATAAAGTTTGTTTCGAAAATATTGAGAGAGATGAGATCGGATCGTCGAATCCTCTACGTTTCCCCTAATTGGTTACTGTACTCTATTCCTATTAATGGTTCTTTAAATCCCACGATAGTTAACAAAATAGCTCTAATCAATCCCTTGAGTTAGGACCCTCTTCTTAAACTACAGCCCCTAATTCCTTAGGTGGTCTAATAATTCTTGAAGGTTTAAGCACGTTAACCTAATATCACTAATAAACGATTATCCATTCCTAGACTAACCATGTTTATTAGAACAATTCAATTAAGTCTAAGTTGAAAGCTAGGGTCAGTAGTCATTCATTCTCACGAAAACATGTTTATATTTGATCAGGATATAAAAAGCATTAAGAACAATTGAATTGAATAAAGACTTAAATAATCATTAATATGGAATAGAGTTTCATCACAGCAACATAAGATCAATTAGGGTTTACACAGAATCATCTCGGATCCAATCTCTAAGAGATTTAGCTACTCATAACAATGTTTACAAATAGCATAATCAATTGAATCAATAAAACATACATGAAACTGGTAAAAGGATGAAGAAATCGTCCTCCTTGCAGTCGCCTTGATGTCAAAATCGCACTTTTCTCTCCAAGATTCGTAACCCTTGTTTTCAGAATAGACTTCAGCTTAAATAGGCACAGAAATTTGCCAAAACGTGTCACGTTTTAAGTAAAACGTGCCACGTTTTTTCCTTATGTAACAAGAAACGAAATTAGGGTTTCACAAAACGTGTCACGTTTTGGCCAACGTGACACGTTCTCCTTTTTTCCAAAAACATGCGTTCTGACTTGTAACAACGTGTCACGTTTTTCAGCCAACGTGACACGTTTTTGTGACTTAACCTTTTCTTCAGTTTTCTTGCTTTTTCTTACTTTTCTTGCTGCTTAAGTTGCCTTGTGAACTCCATAATATGATAATATATACATAAAAATTACGTAATGACAGCATGTCATCACCCTCAACGGTTGAATGATTAACATTCCAGGGCATGAGCCTCCAACGATGCATGAGTATGAAAGCCTCATGGTGTATATCAGCATACAATCCAACAACAACAGCAACGACAAAGACGACAACAACAACAACTGTGCCTAATTTATTTATGACACACTCCCCAACTTTGTCTAATGTGACACAACAATTTTCCACGTTCAACATAACATTATATATGTATTTACATTTATTCACATGATTCTACATTCAATCACAACATTTATCTTCATAAGCAAGGTTAAATAAATCAATAAGACATTTTAGGAAGCTCAGATTAAAGTCCTAATGCACGAAGCAAAATTCAGAAAATGGTCGCACAGGACCCAGCACGCTTGAGCGACCCACTGCTCGCTTGAGCGTCCAAAAAGACGTAGCTTCAGGGTTTGCACGCTTATGGCACGCTTGCCGCACACTTGAGCGACCTAAAATGACGAAAGTTGGAAGTTGCTCGCTTGGGAGCTAGCTAAGAGCTCGCTTGAGCGTGCAATCAATTTCAAAATTCTGGGCATAGGTTTGAATGCTCGCTTGAGCGTGCAAGTGGATGCTTGAGCATGCATTCATCTGGGTAGGGAAAAGCTCTACGGGTTCTCTAACCCTATCTCATCAAAAACCCAATTTTGATCCCCCAATTACCCAAAACGATTTTCTACAATGTTGACAGGTTCTATAGGCATCATAGTACTCAAAACAACACAGAAAACATGCAATCAACAACAAAATCATCAACATTTGCAAAATATCATAACTTCTAACGCTAACTCAAAACACAACCTTTTAATCCAATTTTCAGAAATTAAACATATATTATTAGTTGAAGGTTAGCCTCACCCTTACCTGAATTACAGATGATCAAAAGCTACAGAAATCAAACTCTCCCTTGGTTCTTTTCCCTTGCTCTTGGTTTCCTCCTCTTTCTCTCAAAACTCTTCTTTCTTTCTATTGTACGTACAAAAATGTCTCTGAATCTTTCTTTCCTATTCTCACCAAAACATAACCCCCACCCATTTTCCTTAACTCCCTTAAATTCTATTAATATTTCATTAACCCCCAAAACCTCAATAAATATTATTTTCTTACTTATTTCTATTAATAATAAAAATAACCATATAATAAAATACAACACACCACATAAATCACATAAATCATTTTAAAGCATATAAAATACTTAAAATCAACCAAAAATAATAAAATAACAACTAGGGTGTTACAAGTACCACATGCATATTGCATTGTCGAGTCAATGTGATGTTAAGATGAGTTGTTGTTGTCGTTGCGTTGTAGAGTCGTCATTGCATAATATAATTGATGATCATTTGAGAAGTTGTTGTTGTTGTTGATTATGATGTTGTTGCTGTTGTTGATGATGTGGTTGTTGTTGTTGATGATGTTGTTGTTGTTGTTGTTGTTGTTGTTGTTTTACCTTTATTAAATGATGTTATGTGATTCTTATTCTATGTTGGATATATGGTTGTTGATTATCTTTTATGAATTGTTGCTTGTTATTAATGAATGTGAAATCTCACCCCTTCTGCTTGAAAATGTTGCTCTTTGTATGAGTAACTTGCAGGTAACGAAGAATAGTGCAGTTGTGAGTAATCTCCGCCGTGTCGTATAGGATGCTCTGATACGTAACGGGATGGGGATTGTCTATTGCATGTTTTCCTTGTTACGTATTTCCTTTTTAATGATGTTGAACTATTTTCATGAGAACTATTTAAGATACTGATGTTGTGGCCTCTAAGAGCTAAAGATTGTTATAAGATGTTAAAAACTATTCCGCTGCATGATTATTGGATTTTTATAAAGACAGATTGTTTTAGTAAATAATACTTTTTATTCTATTTATATAGTGGAATTTTTGTAAGTTGAATGTAATGCTCTGTTTTTGATGAAAAACTCTGATATTCTTTATAACTATTTATGTTGGGAAAACAGGGTGTTACACTGGACCTGATCTCAGTGTCCACAAATGGTTCAAATCCCATCTCTTCTCTTGTCTTGCCTTCTAGAGTGGGATTAATCAAGACTTTCTCATCTTCTTCCAACTTAGCAGCGTGTTTGTCATAAACAGAGGCTCTTACCCAGAAATGCTTTACTAAGCTCTCATAGGTTGGACCGTTGAGCATGCTGAAGTAATGACCGAGGTCCTGAGCTTCATAGTATTCCACAATGTCACAACCATGATGAAATAGAGAAGCAAAATCAACAGGTCTTTCCACTTGAACTGTTAAATCCCATTCTTCAAGAGACATAGTTCTGCCCTTGATCTCATAAGCCGGAGCTTCTTGTTGAGAAGATGTTCCTTGAGCTGTTTCTTGAATAGCTGAGCTTGAGGATGCCATTGATGATGATGATGAAATTTTAGGGTTCTTAAGTTTGAATTTGGGGAAAAGAGAGTTTTACTTCGCAGAGAGTGTTTGAAAATAGAAAGTGTAGGTAGTGAAGTGAGAAGTGTCTGATTGTCTAAGTGTTTTGAGTAAAAACGATTGCAATAACAGAGGGGACAAACAAACATAACATTAATGACAGTTGGGGGCACGAGAATAGTACATTCAAAGCATAAACATCATCAATTCCCTTTAAGTTACACACAAATACAAATAAGCCACGTTGGCAAACCTCAGATGCGCTGTCTAGTTAGTGGGACAGGTGTTACCAGAAGCAACTCCAGTAATTCGACTGACTTCTACTATTCAAAAGCACAAAGTCCAGCTACTCAAGTTAAGATGCTGACGTCATCTTCATAAACACATTTTCCTCAGAGTCTCACTTAAGAGCTTCTGATGAACCATAGCTTCAGAACTGACTTCAGAACCTAACTTCTAGTTCAGAAGCAAGCAATTTCAATCAGACACAGAGTGCATGTTCAAATTTTTCTTTATAAAATCAAATCTTTCAACAGTTAAAGGTTTAGTGAATATATCAGCCCAATGATGTTCAGTATCAATGAATTGTATATCCAGAATCCCTTTTTGAACATAGTCTCTAATAAAAGGGTGTTTGATTTCAACGTGCTTGGCTCTAGAATGTATAATTGGATTCTTTGACAAACAAATAGCAGCAGTATTATCACAAAAGATGGGAATACTGTTAGCATTAATCTAATAGTCTTCCAATTGATGTTTCATCCAGAGTAGTTGTGTACAACAACTTGCAGCTGAAATGTATTTTGCTTCTGCTGTAGACAATGCAATAGTTGCTTATCTTTTGCTAGCCCAGGATATCAAATTCTCTCTCTGGAACTGACAGTTGCCACTGGTTGATTTTCTTTCAATCCTGTCACCAGCATAATCAGCATCACAAAATCCAATCAACTTGTAATCTAAGGATTTCCTATAAAGGAGTCCAAGATTAGTTGTTCCTTTCAGATACCTGAAGATTCTCTTAACAACTGTTAAATGAGATTCCCTAGGATCTTACTGGAATCTAGCACACAAGCATACACTGAATAAAGTATCTGGCCTAGATGCAGTGAGGTATAACAAAGAACCAATCATATCTCTATACAGCTTCTGATCTACCTTTCATCCAGTATCTTCTTTGCTTAAGGTGCATGTTGGATGCATTGGAGTGTTCATCAGTTTACAATCTTCCAGCTTGAACTTCTTCAAAAGCTCCTTTGTGTACTTTGTTTGATGAACATATACTCCATCTTTACATTGATTGATTTGAATGCCAAGGAAGAACTTCAATTCTCCCATCATGCTCATTTAAATTTCATCCTGCATTAACTTAGAAAATTCCTTGCAAATAGATGCATTAGTAGAACCAAATATTATATCATCAACATATATCTGCACAACAAGAATGTCTTTCTCAAGGGTCCTTCTGAAGAATGTTGTGTCAACTTGACCTCTTTTTAAATCATTTTTAATCAAGAAATTACTCAGTCTATCATACCAAGCTATGGGAGCTTGTTTCAAGCCATATAGTGATTTCTTAAGTTTGTAAACATGGTAAGGATGCTTAAGATCCTCAAAACCAGGAGGTTGCTTGAAATACACTTCGTCTTCTATGACATCATTAAGAAATGCACTCTTGACATCCATTTGATATAATATTATGCCATGATTAACTACATAGGATAGAAGTAACCTGATTGCTTCCAATCTTGCAACTGGAGCAAATGTTTCAGTGTAATCAATGCCTTCTTGTTGACTGTAACCTTGTGCAACAAGTCTAGCTTTGTTTCTAGTTACTTCACCTTGTTCGTTCAGCTTGTTTCTGTATACCCATTTTGTTCCAATAATGTTCTTTTAAGGTGGTTTGGGTACCAGATCCCACACATCATTTCTTTGAAATTGATTAAGCTCTTCTTGCATAGCCAATATCCATCCATCATCTAAAAGTGCTTCATCAATTGTAGCAGGTTCAATCACTGATAACAATCCTATCATAGACTCTTCTTGTCTGAAGTATGATCTTGTTCTTCTGGGACTGTCTTTGTTTCCAATGATTTGATCCTCAAGATGTGAATATTTGTGCTTGAACGTGTTCTTGGATTGATTTGCTTGCTGAGAGCCATTTTGAGTTACATCAGAAGCTACTTCTTCTTGAGCTTCTGAGGTTGAATCAACTTTTGGACTTACTTCAGTATCTTCAGTAACCTGTATATCTGCACAACTTTCATCTTGCTATGGAGTTTCATTTCCAGACTCTTTGTCATCAAAGTTAACGTGCATAGATTCTTCAACACAGAGTGTCTCTGAATTATACACTCTGTATGCCTTTGACCTTTCAGGTAACCTAAAAAGATTCCTCTTTGGGCCTTGACATCAAATTTCTTTAGGTAGAGCTTGTTATTTAGAATGGAACATGTACATCCAAATTGATGAAAGTAAGATATATTGGGTCTTCTTCCTTTAAAGAGTTCATATGCAGTTTTCTCCAAGATAGGTCTGATATAGATCCTTTTTGAACATAACATGTTGTATTCACTGCTTCTGCCCAGAAATGTTTAGCTAAATTGTTTTCATGAATCATGGTTCTAGCAATTTCTTTTAAAGTTCTTTTTCTTCTCTCTACAACCCCATTTTGTTGTGGAGTTCTAGGAGAAGAGAATTCGTGGACAATTCCATGTTTTTCACAAAAATTTCAAATGGCTCATTTTCAAATTCTCCACCATGATCACTTCTGATTTTCAAAATTTTCATTTCCTTTTCAGATTGTATTTGAGTGCAGAAGTTACTGAATAGATCATATGCACTATCTTTACTTTTCAAGAATTTTACCCAAGTTCATCTGCTGTAATTATCAACAATGACTAGTCCATACTTGCTTCCATATAAAGATGCAGTGTTAACTAGTCCAAATAAATCAATATGAAGCAGTTCTAAAGGTATGGAGGTTGAGACAATGTCTTTAGCTTTAAAAGATGATTTCACAATTTTTTCTCTCTAGCATGCACCGCAGAGTGCATCTGAATGATAGTCAATGTTAGGTAGGCCTTTGACAAGTTGTAACTTACTAAGCTTAGAGATTAACCTCTAGTTAGCATGTCCCAACCTTCTGTGCCACACCCAGTTCATATCATTCATTGACAAAGGACAAATTACCTTCTGATCAACCAGTTCAGATAAATTGATTTTATAGACATTCTCTACTCTCTTTCCTTTGAACACTATGGACTTGTTATATCTTTGTTGATTACTGTGCAGTTGGTCTTTTCAAACATCACATCATAACCATTGTCAGAAAACTGACTGATACTCAGAAGGTTATGTTCAAGACCATCTACCAACCACAACTTATTAATTGAGATAGAGTTATTACCAATAGTTCCTGTACCAATGATCTTCCCAGACTGGTTGCCTCCAAACTTCACATTTCCTCCTTCTTTCATTGTGAGAGTGAGGAACATTGACTTCTCTCCAGTCATGTGCCTTGAGCAACCGCTGTCCAGATACCATGATTTTTGCTTTTGCTTTACTCTTAGACATATCTGCAGTATTGACAATTTCATATTTAGGTACCCATTGTTTTATGGGTCCTTTGGGGTTAGTGTTGGAAGTTTTACTCTTCACTTCATGTACCTTGAGATGTGGTTTAGGTAGCTTTTGATTAACCATTACCTTAGGTTTATCACCTTTTGGTTTTGATTCCTCAGAAGCAGCAACTGTTTTGTTCTTCTGAACCTTAGACTTCAAGATATCAGATTCTGGCTTCAACAGACTCTGAGGAACAGGTTTTGATCTCTACAGAATCTTGATCTTTGAGGTCTTAGAATCAGAATTTTTCATAACCTTAGGCTTAGAGTTCTTTGGCTTTGAAGTAATCTTAGCCTTAAAGCTGGAAGCTTCAGGTTCTGACTGAAGCACAGTTTCCATTTTAACACCTTCAGGTACAAAGAAGGTTTTCAATCCTTCCTTGATACATTCACTGTAACACCCATTTTTGATTATTTAGTTATTTGATTTATTTGAGAAATTGCTATATATTTTTATATATATTATGTGATGTTAAGTGAAGATTTAGGATGTTTTTATGTGACGTGGCGACTTATTTTATTGTTTAATAAAATAAGATTTGAAAATAAAATAAAATATTTAGTTGTGGGTTAGTTTTGGATTTTAGAGAATTATGTGGGAGAAAAGTAAATAAGATAAGATTTGTTGGGAGTATAAAAAGGGAAAATTAGGTTAGAAGTCAGTATACGCGTTGTCAGAGTTTTGGAAAAAGATGAAAACGGACGTGAAGTGAGAAGAGACCTTTGAGGGCTGCGATTTCTGCTTATTACCAGGTAAGGGTGAGCCTAGCACTTAATTATATTGATCTGTAATGCATCTAATCAGGATTAACAACATAGGATTGGATTTTGAGAGAATTGGAATTAGGTTAAAATTGAGGAAAATCATGAAAATAGGTCATTAAGCTGTAGAACAGATGTTTAGAATGAGTACAGAACATAGATTATCCTTAACAATGATGATTCTGAGAGTTTAGACGTTTAAGATGATGAATTTGGGACTTTTTGGGTGAATTTTCGCAGAAGCCGTAGCAGACTGTTCGTCGCTCGCCTGAGGCGAGCTATGCACTCGCCGCGGCGAGTAGACCTAGTTTACTCGCGAGGCGAGCATCCCAGCTCGCCATAGCGAGCAGTTGACCTAGTTTACTCGCTAGGCGAGCAACCCAGCTCGCCATAGCGAGCAGTACCCTAGAGCTCGCGAGGCGAGCATTTCCACCCGCCATAGCGAGCAAGGCCTAAGTTACTCGCGAGGCGAGCATTCCCACTCGCCATAGCGAGTTGTGTCAGAACCCAGAACCCTGTTCTGTTTGCGAACTGTTTCGCATAGAACCTTGAGAGATGACCTTTGGGGTAGCTTCTGGGACCTTTGATAATGTTTATTATAAACTGTAACGATGAATACATGATAACTGAGATGGTTTTGATGGTTTCATGCCACTTATGTGTGATATATGAATTGTTTCAGTTCTAAATGTTTGACTTACTTGAGATGTTTGTTCTATGGATGTTATATGAATGATGTGATTACTACCATGTTGCTATTTACTTTTGTATAGTTGCTGCATGTGTCAGTCCTTGATGTTTAAGATGAATATGCGACGTATGATGTTAACTTGTTTAAGTTAAAAAGTATTGAGTCTCATGCATACTCATTCCATGATGAGGGCTTATGCCCTGGAGTTTTTACTCACCAGCGACGAGGGCTTATGCCCTGGAGCTTTGCTCACCAGCGACGAAGGCTTATGCCTTGGAGTATATTTATGCTCATAGCGACGAGGGCTCATGCCCTGGATTGGTACCATATGCATATAAGACGTAGGGTTGCATAGTCAAGTGATGATGTCGAGTCGAGTCGTCTACTATGTTTATTATGATGTTTATTGAGATGTATATGATGATGATTATGATGAAGCTAAATGATGTATAGTTTATGTTGATGCTTGAATGCTAGAGATATGTGAAATTGTGTTGATTGTTGATTGTGATTATTTAATTACATGTTTAATATAATTATTTGTGAATCTCACCCCTTCTGCTGGAATTGCCGCCTCGTGGGCAAGTGCAGGTAACCAAGATTAGGTGCAGACGTGTGAGGATTCTGCAGTCGAGTCTAGGTGCTCTGATACGTAACGGGATAGGGGATCTCTTTTATTTTCTCTGTTCCTTGCGTATTATGCTCTTTTGCATGTTTATGATTACTCTGACTATTTTGCTTAAGACGTTGATAAGGCCTGCGTGCCAAAGATGATTTTTGAGATGTTTTTCTTATGATATTTTCGCTGCAATATTGAGTAATATGTTATGACTATTTTATGAAGGTTTAATGTTTATTTATTCATTACCACGAGACGTTTTAAGATATGTGATGCCCTGTTTACGTGTTTACTCTGATACATGCTATCCTTTTTAAAGAAATTTTTATTTTGGGAAAACGGGGTGTTACAATTGGTATCAGAGCAGGTCGGTCCGTCTGGCCAAGTAGAGAGTCGAGTGACGTTGTCTTAGAGTTAGAATAGTATTATTGTATTATTCTAACTTATGTCTGTTTTGTTAAGGATTAAGATGGCGGGAAGGAATGACGCTGCAATTGCTGCTGCCTTGGAAGCTGTTGCTCAAGCTGTGGGACAGCAGCCAAACCCGAATGCCGGTGCTAGTGCGGAGGTCCGTATGCTGGAGACCTTCTTGAGAAACCATCCTCCTACCTTCAAGGGGAGATATGATCCGGACGGAGCCCAGACGTGGCTCAAAGAGATAGAGAGGGTGTTCAGGGTGATGTAGTGCACGGAGGTGCAGAAGGTGCGTTTCGGTACGCACATGCTGGCTGAGGAGGCGGACGATTGGTGGATTAGTCTTCTACCTACCCTGGAGCAGGACGGTGCTGAGGTGACTTGGGCAGTGTTTAGGAGAGAGTTCCTCAACAGATATTTTCCTGAGGATGTGCGGGGCAAGAAAGAGATAGAATTTTTAGAGCTAAAGCAAGGGAGCATGTCTGTGACTGAATATGCTGCAAAATTTGTGGAGCTGGCCAAGTTTTATTCACACTACTCTGCTGAGACCGCCGAATTTTCTAAGTGTATTAAGTTTGAGAACGGATTGCGAGCTGATATCAAGAGGGCTATAGGGTATCAGAAGATTAGAAACTTTTCTGAGTTAGTGAGCAGCTGCAGGATTTACGAGGAGGACACGAAGGCTCATTACAAGGTGGTTAATGAGAGGAAAGGAAAGGGGCAGCAAAGTCGTCCTAAGCCCTACAGTGCCCCCGCAGATAAGGGCAAACAGCGAGTTAATGAAGAGAGGAGACCTGTGAAGAAAGATGCTCCTACTAAGGTGTTATACCCTCATTTTGGACCTAAAAAATACTCATTCAAATTTCCCTGCTATTTTCTAATACTTTCAAATTCACCGTGTTTTCTACTGTGCTTCAACTGCATACGTTACTGCTTCAGTCTTTTAAATTTTTGCATAAGATCATACAAAAGGGTATTTTGGTCATTTCCCGCGAAGGAACCCATTTTAGTCCCTACAATTTGTCCCTGAGCCTTTTCAATTTGTCTGCATGAATCATTGATCAAATTTTGTACAAAATCATCTTAGTTTGCATCTGAGTCAGTCTGAGTCAGTTTGAGTCGTTTTGCCCCAGGGGCATTTTAGTCTTTTCACATTATTTAAATTTTGGGCAGAGAGGTATTTTAAAATACCTCATTTTGGTAGTTTGTTCGTTTTTAGTCCATTTTGTCAATTTTAACTGTTTCACTGTACGTTGCATTTCAGATTACTTTTTTTAACCAATTTTATTATTATTGCATTTTAGTCCCAATACTTTCAAAAATTGCAATTTAGTCCAGATTTTACATTTTATTGCAGAAGTGTCCAATTCCAATTTTTAAAACAGTCCCAATTCTTTTAATTTTCAAAGCTGTTCAATTCTTGTTTAATTGCAAAACAGTCCCTTTAGTTTCATTAATTGCAGATTGGTCCAATTTCAAGTCCAAGGCCACGCAAGCAAAGTCAAGGCCACATGTCACTACCTCATTGGTCAGGATACACTTGGCAGCCTATAAAAGGCCGGTTACTGTGCAAAGTGCCAACAGATCCATTCAGTGCAATCCACATCATCACAAACAGATTCCATTTTTCTCTCTCTTGGCAGTTAGGATCAAAATCATAACAAACTCAGAAAAGCTCAAGAACACGAAAAAACCCTAATTTCCCAGAACCAAGATTCAAGCACAATGCGATGAAATTCACTGCAGTTCTCAAAGATTCATCACTGAATCATCATCATTGAACTGTGTCTCTGCAATTCAAGTGCCAAATTCATCGCCAGAAGCAATGAATCCGGCACGATCACAGAGGAAGAGTTGGTGAAGAAGAGGGAAAGAATTTCACGGTTTTGAACCAGAGAAGAAGAAGAACGAAGAATTCACCGGTTTATTTCCAGATTTCAAGCCAAAGATCAGCAACAGAATCAAATCCAAAGATTTCCGAAGACTCCAGATCGAATCTCCGAACAAAACCAGGTGAGAATCAAAGAACTTACCTCTTTATACTCGTGAACAACAATGAATCCCAACTGATGTAGATCCATTACAGTTTCGAAGAAGTTTTGGTTCAAAAACGTAAAAAAAACCCTAAAAATTTCCAGAAAAACATAACGATTCTAGGGTTTGCAACGAATATCAATCATTGTAAACCGGAGAATCCATAAACGAATTCGTTTTGAAAGAAGGGTGAATCGGAAAATAACGAACCAAAACCATTCGAAATCGTGACTGAACCTTAAGATCTACCTCATTTCGAACGGTGTGTGTGTGTTTCAATGGCGTATTCGTGATAAGAACCACCAAATGAAGCTTTTAAGCCATGAACGAACCAATTCTGGGTAGGATTCAAGAAGTTAGGTTTAGGGTTTCATACGAAGAAGAGAGAACGGCGGAGAGAAGAAGAGAAGAAAGAGAAAATGTCACAAGAATGAAAGAAATGGGTGTAAAACCCTTTTATATATGCGTTTGGGTCGGGTTAACCCAAACCCGACCCATTCTTCTCTCACTCTCAGCCGTTTGATTCAGATCCTGATGGATCTGGATCAATCCAACGTTCCCGGAGCGTTAGCTTGATCCGGATCCATCAGATCCGTGGGTTTGGACTGTGGAACTATGGGCCCTGAGCTTTCTTGCGTTTTTTTAATTTTTGTTGATAATTGCACCTTCTTTCTTGCTGTTTGAACCCCTGGCATGCTTTAATTTTATTGAATACTTTTGTAATTTTTTCTATGGGATTCTTGGTATATTCTTGACTGTTTGATGATGATTTTTCATGTTAAGATTGATAAAAATGACAGGGGTAGATTTCTTTTTTTATTTATATGTTTTGGTGCTTTTTGTGAATTTCTTTGTGTAATTTTTAGTTCAAATTCGTATCACATGATTTTAGTGCTTGGCCTTTGATTTTATGATGATTACCTCTGTTTCTTGATAGATTCATTTAATCTTGACAAGTTTAATTTTCTTTTGTTTTGGTGCATTATTCTCAATCTTGTTAAACTTGAATTTTGCGATATTTCTCATGTTCTTGTTAAAATTGATGCTTGATTACAATTTTGTGACGTTTTTTCAACTTTGTCGAATTTGATCCTTGATCACAATGGTGATATTTTACAATGTTGTTAAAATTGATTCTTGATACCAATTTTGTGTGATATTTTGCAATCTTGTTTAGTTTGATTCTGGATACCAATTGTGTGATATTTTGCGACCTTGTTTAGTTTGATCTTTGATGCCAATTTTATGATATTTTGCAATTTTGTTTAGTGTGATTTTATGCCAATTTTTGTGATAGTTACCATTTTGTTTAGGATTAGTATTTCATTACTATTTTTCCTTGTTTTACTAACCACTTTACTCTATGTTTCATGCATACTAAGCATCTCATCTCATTCCCATTTCTTCCTTTAACCCTTTCATGGAACATCCAACTAATTCTCATGCAATGTTTAGGTAGTTTACTTTTTCTTTAATTTCATGCAAAGACATAGAATGTAAAATAGGACCCGATGTAAAGGACTATGGACTATAATGATGTACACCGACACACGCACCGACACGCACACACGTTGTATGTCTATCGTTTAGGTGTATGTTTAGGATGCGCGATACTTAGAGAAAATAAATCTTTTTAAAAACAAATAACTTCCATCACTTCAAATATTTTCCAAATAAACCTTGGAGTCAAAACTCCGAAGGATTTTCCCTTTATTTTCTTAATCAAATCAAAATGCAATTAATTTCCAACTTTAACCGTTTTCATTAACAATTGAACCAACCGAATGCTTTTTTTTTTCCTTTTTTTCAATTCTAATGCCTATACGGCCTCTTTCCCTTCTTCAGAATCTTTATTTTCAAACTTAAAAACAAATTAAACCCACAAAAATATTTTGGAAGAGAACTACATGGAATTTTGATCCCTTAAAAGGGTATGTAGGCAAGAGATCCAAAATCTCTCCAAGTCCAATAAAAACAACACAAAATCTTCTTTCTCTCATTCTTAAAATCAACCCCTCTTTTTCACAAATAGCAATAAAAGCAAAGCATATACGTAAAGCATAGTAAAACGGTTCCTATAGGATACTATAGTCATTGCGGGTGCCTAACACCTTCCCGTAGTGAAACCAGCCCCGAACTCGGAATTTCTAAGGTTTTCTCTCGATTTTACCTTTCCCCAAAAAAAAATAGAGATATCAATGATTGAAAGGTTCAAATCTAATCAATGATTTGACACCCGAAATTCGCGATAACAGAAATGGCGACTTCACTGGGGAAACATTTTTAGGGCTACGCCTAGTTTTTCATGCTTTATGTTTTATGCTTTGCTTTATTGTTTCATGTAAATTTTTTTTCTTATGTACGTGTGGGGTGAGAATATCAAAAGCCCTATACCCGGGTTGAGTGAACCTAAGATTAGGAAGAGATGTAATCGACAATCCATTCCGGGGGTTGCCTCGTGCATTGGATTACGCGATCAATCTCACATAGCTGAGGCATTTTGGAGGTGATGTTGTCGGCGTGTGTTGTCATGCTTAGACACTTTACTTCCAATTGACCGATGAAGGCTATGGACCGTAGTTACCAAACCCATCCTTGGCCTTTCTTAGGACGTAGTGCGGTGGCTAAACCGAGCGTTGTCTCGAAATTTAGTCGTCACGCGATACTACACCCAAACTAGACCTTCTTACGGATAATCATGGACAAGCGTTGCTTTGTACTACCATGATATACGCAAGAGAGGTTGTGGTTTGGGAACTTTATAGAACCTTGGTTACTACTATCAAAGCCTTGGTTTCACCGGACACCGTGTCCACTTGTTACTTCAGCCCACCGTGCTTTCTTTGTTAAACAAAACCATGCATACACGCATTCATGCATAAATTTTTTTACATGCATTTATCCAAGGGTATAGACAAACTAAAATTCTTTGCAAATATAACCAGGCATGAAGAAAACTAAGTCTTACAAGTTCAAGGAAGTCGATCCCACTTCCTTTCGCTTAGCATTTCAAAACGATTTGTCTTGACAGATTTCTAATCTCGTCATCTTGCTAAAAATGTTTGCAAAAGTTTCTAGTTTGTCTAAAATCCTTTCGATAACCAAAAAGAGTCATTTTTGCATCTGCATTTATACATATCATGCATCATATGCATCATTCATCAGTCGCAAAAAACTTCCAAGTACTCATTGTCTCCTGGTTCTTCTGCCGCAGTTTGAAAAATGGCTCGTGCTCAAGAGGGGTTAGGCCCACATTTGTGATACCAGGAGGCATTGCAAAGAACTGGAACGTTATCAATCTCCCTGTGTTTGTGCATGATTCTAAGTAATATGTCTTGCTGTCTAGGCTTTTGTTTTCAAAATAACAATCCTTCCGCCATGCCCGAGGCGGAAGTGACACTTTTGTAAAGGGCATGTTTGTTCCGACATCACCATTATCAATAAAAAACGTCGTTTCTTTCACGACTCTTTTCTTTCTTTAATGCTTTTCCCTTGGAAATAATGGTAATGCCAGAAAAAACCAAAACATCAGTATTTTTTATTAATTTCAAAGATCTGCATGAAAATTATTTTCTAAAAAAATCATCCAATCATGTCGCGCAGATTGAACCATAATAAACCCGTTGAACACAGTAACCCTATGTTTCTCCAAACTGTTGAATCCCCGGTGTTGGAAGCCGAAGATGAGGATAGTGATGACATACCAGATGAGATTGCCCGACTGTTTGAACAAGAGGAGAAAGCCATTCAGCCTCACCAGGAGTGATTGAGTTGTTTAACTTGGGTACCTAGGATAATACAGCCCCGCAAACCGAGAAGCAGGTCAGAGGGTTCCTCGGGCGTTTGAACTACATTTCCAGATTTATATCCCACATGACTGCAACCTGCGGGCCAATTTTCAAGTTGCTCAGGAAGAATCAACCTGTGGTATGGAATGATGAATGCCAGGAAGCTTTCGATAGCATCAAGAGTTATTTGCTAGAACCTCCTATCCTCGTCCCGCCGGTGGAAGGAAGGCCATTGATCATGTATCTGTCAGTATTGGATGAATCCATGGGATGTGTGCTCGGTCAGCAAGATGAAACCGGAAAGAAAGAGCATGCAATCTACTATTTGAGCAAGAAATTCACCGATTGTGAGACTCGGTATACAATGCTCGAGAAAACCTGTTGTGCACTAGCTTGGGCTGCCAAACGCCTGCGTCATTACTAGATAAATCATACAACTTGGTTGATATCCCGGATGGATCCAATCAAGTATATCTTTGAGAAACCGGCTGTCACTGGAAAAATCGCACGTTGGCAAATGTTACTGTCAGAGTATGATATTGTGTTTAAAGCCCAGAAAGCCATTAGGGGAAGTATCCTGGCTGACCATCTCGCTTGCCAACCACTTGATGATTATCAACCTTTGAAGTTCGATTTCCCCGACGAAGAGGTTATGTTCTTGAAGTCAAGAGACTGTGAAGAACCACTGATCGGTGAAGGTCCAGACCCTGATAGCAAGTGGGGATTGGTCTTTGACGGTGCTGTTAATGCTTATGGCCGAGGGATTGGCGCAGTAATTGTTGCTCCGCAGGGGCATCACATTCCTTTCACGGCCCGGATTGTGTTTGAGTGCACCAACAATGTGGCCGAGTACGAGGCGTGCATCTTGGGAATTGAAGAAGCCATCGATATGAGAATCAAGCACCTCGACATCTATGGAGACTCTGCACTAGTCATCAACCAGATAAAGGGGGAATGGGAGACCCATCATGCCAATCTGATCCCTTACCGTGATTATGCGAGACGTCTGTTGACATATTTTACAAAGGTCGAGTTGCACCATATTCCCCGAGAGGAGAACCAAATGGCTGATGCTCTTGCTACCTTATCCTCCATGTTCCGAGTAAACCATTGGAATCATGTACCGATGATCAAAGTACAACGCTTAGATCGGCCCGCTCATGTGTTTACTGTCAGTGATGCGACTGTACAAACAGGTTCGGACAGAGTCGACAACAGGCACTGGTATTGTGATATCAAGCAGTTTTTACAAAAACGTGAGTACCCGCCGGATGCTTCCAACAAGGACAAAAAGACGCTGCGCAGATTGGCTAGTAAGTTCCTGCTGGACGGTGATGTTCTGTATAAAAGGAATTTCGATATGGTGTTGTTAAGATGTGTTGATGAATGTGAAGCAGAACAGCTAATGCACGATGTTCACGATGGCACCTTTGGGACCCACGCATCGGGGCATGCTATGTCTAGAAAGCTGTTGAGGGCTGGTTACTACTGGATGACCATGGAGCGTGATTGCTATCAATATGCCAGGAAGTGCCACAAGTGTCAAATATATGCTGATAAGATCCATGTGCCTCCGCACGCTCTCAATGTTATGTCTTCTCCATGGCCTTTCTCAATGTGGGGCATTGATATGATCGGAAGAATTGAACCAAAAGCTTCAAATGGTCATCGTTTTATCCTGGTAGCAATCGATTATTTCACTAAATGGGTCGAAGCTGCATCATATGCCAACGTAACTAAGCAAGTGGTAGTCAAATTCATCAAGAACAATATCATCTGTCGGTATGGTGTTCCTAGCAAGATTATCACTGACAACGGTACCAACCTGAACAATGACATGGTGCAGGCCTTATGTGAGAAATTCAAGATTGAACACCACAATTCTTCTCCTTACAGACCTCAGATGAATGGTGCAGTCGAGGCTGCCAATAAGAACATCAAGAAGATTGTGCAGAAGATGGTAACAACATACAAAGACTGGCATGAGATGTTGCCCTATGCTTTACATGGCTACCGCACTACAGTCCGTAGTTCAACCGGGGCAACGCCTTTTTCTCTTGTATACGGCATGGAAGCAATCCTCCCATTGGAAGTGGAGATTCCGTCTCTCCGTGTGATTATGGAAGCAAAGTTGTCTGAGGCTGAATGGTGCCAGAGTCGGTACGACCAGTTGAATTTGATTGAGGAAAGACGCCTGGATGCCTTGGCTCACGGTCAGATGTATCAAACGAGGATGAAAAATGCTTTTGACAAGAAAGTTCGTCCTCGGGAATTCAAAGAGGGTGAACTCGTATTGAAAAGAAGAATGAGTCAGCAACCCGATCCAAGGGGCAAATGGACGCCTAACTACGAAGGACCTTACGTTGTCAAGAAGGCTTTCTCTGGCGGTGCTCTGATTCTCACACACATGGATGGTGTAGAACTTCTGAATCCTGTGAATGCCGATATAGTCAAGAAATACTTTGTCTAGATATGAAAAGAACAGCGTGGTAGGTCGAAAACCCGAAAGGGCGGCCTAGGCAAAAATGCGCTTCCCGGTGGATCGAAAACCCGAAAGGGCGATCCAGGCAAAATAAGGGACAAGAAACAAAAATGTAAAAGCTCGCTGAGATTACGTGTAACTCAGGCAAAAATGAGCGTCTCGATGAGCCGAAAACCCGAAAGGGCGGTTCATGCAAAAATGAGATTGAAATAAAAGACAACTGACTATATCTGGCAAGTTACCATTCCCCCTGGGATTTTTGCAACTGATGATTGGCTGTTCTCATCCGAGGTCCCGACGCCTGTGGATTCAAGAGTTTCAGATACCGTAGTAGCTACTGTGTTCAATGTACCACCAACCAATAAAATTACCATTTTCCAAGCTTTGTAAATCCGTGGAGTCACGCCTTCGGCTGGTTACCACCCTTATATACATCGATTTGAGCCTATGCTTTTGTTTGGCACTCTTTTTCTATTCTATTTTCAAAGCTTTATACAAAAGATTCTTTCTATGTTAATAATGATGTACGTCTGGAATAAACATTCTGAAAATTGAAATTTTTTGAGTATTTTGAAAACAAGCCTGAACAGCTAGGTACATTCAAGTGAACATGCATGAACAAATCTACATTGATAGTCAGTTCCAATTCAAGTTACTAGCAAGCTTCCCCCCAGTGACGGTCTGTGGTCAATGGCAAGAATAAAAAAACAGAATGAAAGGCGTGAAAAATAAATATGCTCGCTAAGTCGAAAACCCGAAAGGGCGGCTTAGGCAAAAATGAGCACCCCGATGGATTGACAACCTCCAAAGGCAATTCAGGCAAAAACAGGGGCAACAAAAAAAAAAAACTATTCCCCGGTGGGTCGAAAACCCGAAAGGGCGATCCAGGCAAAAATGGGATGATGAAAGTAAAAATGAAAAAGAAATGAAAAAGAAAAAACAAACAAACATGCAAAAGCATTGACCACAGATGCAAGGTCCAAAGCACCTACGTGACTGTTCCAACAAGCAGCAATACCATTCAGATTGCTCTTCTCTACGATTTTACAGCTTCCTGCCTTCAAGCGATGGTCTCGATGTATCTTCAAACGACGGCATCCCCAGAAGAGGAACTTTTGCAAGTTTATGTCCGAGCACGAGCTATTACGTGCCCAACATTCCAATGTTTCGTCTGTCTCTGCGAAATTGTGTCTACAAGTGGCCAATCATCATGCATTTCAAAGCATTCATACATGCATAATCATGCATTCTATATGTTCATGCATTTGGTAAAATTATCATGTCATTCCTACACATTTGCATTCTCAATTCCTATGTGGATCTCTGTCAAAATCAATCATGTCAATTTCAAATTTCTTCTGCTGATAATAAATGTCTACTGTCCTGTCAATTCCAAGATTCAACAGTCTTGTTCCAACATTCCTGTCAAATTCAAGCTCCTGCAGTTATGTCAATCAAATTCGGTCCTTTTTCAAATACAATTCGTTTCTATTAACAGCCAAGTGGCTAGTTCGCGTCCGAGAACAGCTTGTGCCTGCCAATTCACTCTTGTTATCGGTCAAGTAGCAAGTTCGCATCCAAGAACAGCTTGTACCTATCAATTTGTTTCTGTTATTGGTCAAGTAGCAAGTTCACATCCAAGAACAGCTTGTACCTACCCTTTTGATATCCGCCGAGTAACCAGTTCAGATCCAAGAACAGCTCGTGCTTTCCATTTTGTTTCCTTCCAGCCAAGTAACTAGTTCGTGTCCAAGAACGGCTTGTGCTTCCTGCTTTGTTTTCTTTCAGCCAAGTAACTAGTTCGTGTCCAAGAACAGCTTGTGCTTTCTACATCTTATTTCAGCCAAGTGACCAGCTCAAATACAAGAGCAGCTTGCGTCCTTTGTTGTCAATATTCCCGGTCAAGTGGCTAGTTCGCATCCAAGAACAGCTTGTACCTGTCAAATTTGCTATCGAGTCTCCCCAGTGAGTCTTGTTATCTGTTATCTTGTTAATGTCAATCAGTCCCGCAATGGATACGACATATTTTTGTTAAAATCGATTCTCAGTTTGTCTTGCATTCATAACACAAATGTTGCATGGCATACATAGCATTTACAAATGTATTTTTACGCCCAAAATCAGTGCTAATGTCGATATTTAAGTATCTTCGTCGCGTCAAGCCAAAGACTCCGTCTCTTGACTCTCCAGACAAAGAAACTTAAATAGGGGCAGCTGTTATACCCTCATTTTGGACCTAAAAAATACTCATTCAAATTTCCCTGCTATTTTCTAATACTTTCAAATTCACCGTGTTTTCTACTGTGCTTCAACTGCATACGTTACTGCTTCAGTCTTTTAAATTTTTGCATAAGATCATACAAAAGGGTATTTTGGTCATTTCCCGCGAAGGAACCCATTTTAGTCCCTACAATTTGTCCCTGAGCCTTTTCAATTTGTCTGCATGAATCATTGATCAAATTTTGTACAAAATCATCTTAGTTTGCATCTGAGTCAGTCTGAGTCAGTTTGAGTCGTTTTGCCCCAGGGGCATTTTAGTCTTTTCACATTATTTAAATTTTGGGCAGAGAGGTATTTTAAAATACCTCATTTTGGTAGTTTGTTCGTTTTTAGTCCATTTTGTCAATTTTAACTGTTTCACTGTACGTTGCATTTCAGATTACTTTTTTTAACCAATTTTATTATTATTGCATTTTAGTCCCAATACTTTCAAAAATTGCAATTTAGTCCAGATTTTACATTTTATTGCAGAAGTGTCCAATTCCAATTTTTAAAACAGTCCCAATTCTTTTAATTTTCAAAGCTGTTCCATTCTTGTTTAATTGCAAAACAGTCCCTTTAGTTTCATTAATTGCAGATTGGTCCAATTTCAAGTCCAAGGCCACGCAAGCAAAGTCAAGGCCACATGTCACTACCTCATTGGTCAGGATATGTAACACCCCGTTTCCCAAATCAACGCAAATTAATATAAAACATCAGAGTTCACCAAGAACGGGCATGTCACACAACATTTAAAAATTTATTTAAATAGAAAGTAAAACCATTTAAATAAACATCAACAACTTTAATCCTTTATAGAATTCTGCAGCGGAATAATCATTATAAAATCTTCTCAAAAATTCTTATACATCAACATAGCTGGCACAAAGGCCTCACCAAATAAAATATTCTCCAACATTATTCAAATAATTATTCAACAATTCTCCAAATAAAGATGATACATAAAGGAATGAAATTGTAAAGCATAAATCCCATCCCGTTACGTATCAGAGCCTACGACACAATGAGCCAACTCCTATCTATCCATCGCTACCTGCACTTGCCCACAAGGCGGCAATTCCAGCAGAAGGGGTGAGTTCACAAAACAAAGCAATATATATATATATATATATATATATATATATATATATATATATAATTCATCAAGTTGTATTGAAAACAACATAAACAAGAACATTCATCATCACCAAAATCATCAACAATCTTCATAAACAATTCAACAAATAATATTTAGAATCACCTTAATTAACAACACCGACAACAACACCACTTGTGGTGACGCCTCACCAACGACAACTCACACCTTAACTTCTAATGCAAGACTCCATTAATGACTAATGCATTATGCAAATGTGGTACCAACTACGCGCGTTGAGTGCTAAACACTCCGGGGCATAAGCCCCCACCAAATGGATGGTTAAAGCATCCCAGGGCATAAGCCCTCACCAAAGTGAATGACTAGCATTCCAGGGCATAAGCCCTCACCAGTTGAATGTATAAACATTCCGGGGCATGAGCCCCCACCAATGCAAATGAGTTATGAGATTCAAGGTGTATATCTACATACAACCCTACAACAGAAAAGTGGTGCATTTTCACCATGCAACCAACGACAACACCAACTAGGACACCTCCCCAACTAGACTCAATCTCACCACAACACCATGAACAATTTCAACTTAGCGAAGTGTAGTTCACTTCATTACATACAAGATTCATTCGTAAATACATCAAAAACATCTCCATTCTATATTATTATCACTCCAAAAATCCTCTAAAAATCCAATAAACCATTTAGAAAGCTTAGGTTTGGGTTTAGAACACCTTAGAAAAATCACGTTTTGGGTCGCACAGGACCCAGCTCGCTTAAGCGAACAACATCTCGCTTAAGCGAGTCAAAACACGTAAGTTTGGTTTTTCCTCGCTTCTGGCTCGCTTCTGGTTCGCCTAAGCGAACAGGCCATTTTCCAAATTCTGGGCAAAAACTGGCGTCTCTCGCTTAAGCGACGGGAATTTCGCTTAAGCGACGCAAATGACGAAGGTTAGCATTTCACTCGCTCCTGGTTCGCTCGTGGCTCGCTTAAGCGAGCGGCTAAAATTCAGACTGGGCGTGGCAAATTGTTGCTCGCTTGAGCGAAGGGCATTTCGCTTGAGCGAGTGCTCATCTGGGTAGAATTCCAACCTACGACTTTCTAACCCTATATCATCCAAAAATCCCATTTTTGATTCCCCAATCACCCAAAATGATTTTAGATTAAAGTTATGGATTCACTACTCATCCTAGGCACCAAAACAACTCATAGAAACACAATTAACAGCATAATTCACCAACATTTCACATTTTACTTATTCAAGAAAACCGAACCAGAAACAACAATTTCAATGCAAATTCATGAAAATATATATGTATATACTGGCAATTGAATCACAAACTCACCCTTACCTTAATTCAGCAAAATCTACAGCAATTCCTAGCAATTCACCTTGGCTCTTGGCTCTACTCTTCTCTCTTCCCAAAAGTCTGTTTCTTTGTTTTACTGATACGTGAAATGTTTTTTTTTCTTTCCTTACTGGTTTTCTCTTTCTCACCTTACCAAAACATAACCTCTTTTTCTCTTTACTCCCCCCACTAAATTCTATTAAATTTCTTCTTAACCCCTCCTTAATTCTATTAACTCTAATTAATCCCTTTTTATCAAATATTATTATTTTCTACTATTTTCATAAAATACTACAAATAAATATAACCAATAATATCACACCAAATATTTCATATATCATTTATAAATTCAAGTAAAATACACCAAGCACACCAAAATCAACTAAAAATCACCACAAACCACAAAATAATATTTAGAGCGTTACAACTCTCCCCAACTAAGAAAATTTCGTCCTCGAAATATTACCTTAAGCAACAAACAACTCAGGATAGGACTCTTGCATCTTGCTCTCCAACTCCCAAGTCAAACTCTCACCGGTTACACCGCCCCAAACAACTCTAACCAGAGGTATCTCCTTGCCTCTCAGCTGCTTCACCTTGCGATCATCAATCCTCAAAGGTAAAGTCTCAACAGTAAGATTATCTCTAACTTGCACATCATCTCTAGGAATAACATGCGAAGGATCAGCTACATACTTCCTCAACAGCGACACATGAAACACATCATGCAAGTTTGATAGATGCGGTGGCAATCCAATCCGATAAGCCACGGTTCCAATTCTCTCGGAAATCTGATAAGGACCAATGAACTTTGGAGTCAACTTCTTCGACTTCAACGCTCGTCCTACACCCGTCATCGGAGTAACCCTCAAAAACACATGCTCTCCCTCCTGAAACTCAAGGGCTTTTCTCCTTTTGTCATGATAACTCTTCTGACGATCTTGAGATGCCTTCATCTTTTCTCTTATCATCTTGACCTTTTCCGTAGTCTGCTGCACTAACTCAGGTCCTAACACAATACTTTCACCCGACTCAAACCAACATAGAGGAGTTCTACACCTTCGGCCATACAAAGCTTCGAACGGTGCCATACCAATACTCGAATGGTAACTATTATTATAGGTAAACTCTATCAACGGCAAGTGGCTGTCCCAAGCTCCACCTTGCTCGAGTACACACACCCTCAACAAATCTTCTAAGGATTGGATAGTCCTCTCCGACTGACCATCTGTCTGCGGATGATAAGCCGAACTCAACCTCAATTTCGAACCCAATGCATCTTGCAAGCTCTTCCAAAACCTTGAAGTAAACCTCGGATCCCTATCCGACACAATACTAGATGGAACTCCATGCAACTTCACAATGTCACGGATATAAATCTCCGCCAACTGAGCTACCGGATAAGTAATATTGATCGGAATAAAGTGCGCCGACTTAGTCAACCTGTCGACCACGACCCAAATGGCATCATGCCCTCTTGGAGTATTCGGTAAACTCGTTACAAAGTCCATCGAAATGCTATCCCACTTCCACTCAGGCACATCTAACGGGGTCAACAACCCTGCAGGCTTCTGATGTTCAACCTTGGACTTCTGGCAAGTCAAACACGCATACACAAATCGCGCAACATCCCTCTTCAAACCGGACCACCAAAATAATTTCTTCAAGTCATGATACATTTTAGTAGCTCCAGGATGAATACTCAGACTACTCTTGTGACTTTCTTCTAAGATTAACTTCTTCAAACCCTCATCATCCGGAATACAAATCCTTTCTCTAAACCTCAACACACCTTGGTCATCGACCCTGAAATCACCATCTACATTCTGCTCACTAGCAGTCATCAAATCCACGAACTTAACATCAAGCTTCTGTGCCTCTTTGATACTACTCAAGAAATCACTATTAATCTTTAACATGCCCAACTTCACACTCTGAAGCGACCTTTCACAAACAAGACTCAAGTCCCTAAATTGTTCAAGCAACTCGAACTCTTTCACCATCATAGCAGACATATGTAACGTCTTTCTACTCAACGCATCAGCCACAACATTAGCTTTACCAGGATGGTAATTCAAGCCAAAATCGTAATCCTTAAGTAACTCAAGCCACCTCCTCTGCCTCATGTTCAACTCCTTCTGATCAAATGAATACTTTAAACTCTTGTGATCACTAAACACCTCGAATCTGGAACCGTACAAATAATGCCTCCAAATTTTCAAAACAAACACCACGGCTGCCAATTCTAGATCATGTGTAGGATAATTCTTCTCATGCACTCTCAGTTGTCTAGAAGCATACGCTACCACCTTGCCATCTTGCATCAAAACACCACCTAAACCCAACTTAGATGCATCACAATAAACAACAAAAGGTTCTTCCGGCTTCGGCAAAATCAAAATAGGAGCAGTCGTCAATCTTTGCTTCAACTCATTGAAACTACTCTCACATTGAGCATCCCACACAAATGCTTTACCTTTACAGGTCAGCTGCGTCAAAGGAAGTGCCAACTTCGAAAATCCTTCAATAAATCTGCGGTAATAACCAGCCAACCCAAGAAAACTTCTTACCTCAGTAACTGACTACAGCATCAACCTTCGAAGGATCTACAACAATGCCTTTGCCAGAAATAATGTGGCCAAGAAAACTTACTTCATACAACCAGAATTCGCACTTGGATAACTTGGCATACAACTTCTTTTCCTTCAGCACTTGCAATACAATCTTCAAATGCTCTGCATGCTCAGCTTCAGTCTTAGAATAAATCAAAATATCGTCAATAAAAACCACAACAAATTGATCCAGATATTCATGAAAAATTCGGTTCATGTATTCCATAAACACACCAGGTGCATTCGTCACACCGAAAGGCATCACCTTATACTCATAATGACCATACCGCGTCCTAAACGCCGTCTTTTGCATATCCTCATCCTTCACCTTTATCTGATGGTAACCTGACCTCAAATCAATCTTGCTAAAAACGCGGGCACCCACTAGTTGATCCATCAAATCATCAATCCTCGGTAGTGGATACCTGTTCTTAATAGTCACCTTATTCAACTGACGGTAATCAATACATAACCGCATGCTACCATCCTTCTTCTTAACCAACAACACCGGCGCTCCCCATGGTGAAACACTCGGTCTCACAAACTTCTTGTCAAGCAAGTCTTCTAACTGTTTCTTTAACTCAGCCAACTCCGAAGCTGACATACGGTAAGGAGCCATCGACACAGGCTTCGTACCCGGCACAAGGTCTATCGAAAATTCCACTTCTCTCTCCGGTGGCACATCTGGAATCTCATCAGGGAAGACTTCAGGAAATTCCCTCACAACAGGCAACCCATCAATCACAGCTTGGTTCTCCACTGACAAGAATGCTAACAAAGAAAACATTAACACACCATCTTGTTCCAACCGCTTCATCTCTTTGGTGGATAAAAATTCTGCTCCACTCTCCTCTTCAGCAGAAGAAAACCGCACCGTCTTCGTAAAACAGTTGATCAGGACATGATTGTACTCTAACCAATTCATCCCCAATATTACATCCATTCCCACTAACGGCAAACAAACAAGGTCCACCTCAAAATCTCTACCAAATACAGACAACGGACAACTTAAACAGACAAGGGAAGTAGTCACTGAACCCTTAGCTGGAGTTTCAACAACCATTTTCTCGTTCATATCAGACATACACAGACCCAATCTTTTAGCACAATCAATAGCAATGAAACAATGCGTTGCACCAGTATCTATAATAGCAATTAAAGGAGTACTATTAAAGAAACAAGTACCTCTGATAAGTCGATCCTCCTGATCAGTCTGGGTACCAGTCAAGGCAAACACCCTCCCACTGGCCTGCGCCTTCTTAGGCTTAGTGCACTGAGTGCTAAGATGTCCTTCTTCATCACAATTATAGCAAACAATGTCTCCCCGCTTGCATTCAGTAACAGTGTGGCCCTTCTTACCACATCGGAAGCATTTCTTCTCATCACGGTTGCAGGCATTACTCTTGTGGCCCTTAACACCACACTTATAACAAACCACCTCAGCAGGAGCATCTCTACGTGCTGGCCTCCTCTCATCATGCATCCTCTGCTTGCCCTTATCAGCTGGGGCACTATACGGCTTTGGGCGACTCTGCTGCCCCTTTCCCTTGCGGTCATTCATCACTTTATAGTGAGCTTTAGTATCTTCTTCATAGATACGGCAACTGCTCACCAACTCAGAGAAATCTCTGATCTTCTGATACCCAATGGCCCGCTTGATATCAGCTCGCAGACCATTCTCAAATTTGATACACTTGGAGAACTCAGCAGTCTCCGCAGCATAGTGGGGATAAAACTTTGCAAGCTCCACGAACTTAGCAGCATACTCCGTAACGGACATGTCTCCTTGCTTAAGCTCAAGGAATTCAATCTCTTTTCTACCACGAACATCTTCCGGAAAATACCTCCTCAAGAACTCCCGCCTAAACACAGCCCAGGTAATTACAGCACCTTCATTCTGCAAGATAGGTTGAGTGCTTACCCACCAGTCGTCAGCCTCTTCAGCCAACATATGGGTGCCAAACCGCACCATCTGAGCGTCCGTACACTGCATCACCCGGAATATTCTTTCAACCTCTTTCAACCAGGTCTGAGCTCCATCAGGATTATACCTTCCCTTGAAGGTTGGTGGATGATGTAACACCCCGTTTTCCCAACATAGAAATTTCTTTAAAAAAATTAATCATGCATCAGAGTAAGCACATAAACAGGGCATCACACTTCTAAAACATCCCATGTTAATGAATAAATAATCATTAAATCTTCATAAAATATTCGTAAATTATTTCTCAATTATCGCAGCGGAAAATCATAAATCATCTCATAAAGAAAAGTCTTTGGCACACAGGCCTCAACAACGTCTTAATAAATCTTCAAAAATAACATAATCACATCAAAAGCATAATACGCAAGGAACAGAGAAAATATAAGCAAGATTTCCCCATCCCGTTACGTATCAGAGCACCTAGACTCGACTGCAGAAATCCTCACACGTCTGCACCTAATCTTGGTTACCTGCACTTGCCCACGAGGCGGCAATTCCAGCAGAAGGGGTGAGATTCACAAATAATTATATTAAACATGTAATCAAATAATCACAATTCAAACAACCAACATAATTCAACTCATCACAGATAAACATCTAGCATTTAGAACATCATCATAAACAACACATCATTTAGCATCATCATAATCATCATCATATACATCTTATTAAACATCTTAGACGACTCGACTCGACATCAACACTTGACTATGCAACCCTACGTCTTATATGCATGTGGTACCAATCCAGGGCATGAGCCCTCGTCGCTATGAGCATAAATATACTCCAAGGCATAAGCCTTCGTCGCTGGTGAGCAAAGCTCCAGGGCATAAGCCCTCGTCGCTGGTGAGTAAAAACTCCAGGGCATAAGCCCCCATCATAGAAGGAGTATGCATGAGACTCAACACTCTTAACTTAAACAAGTTAACATCTTAAACGTCGCAAAACATCTTAAACAACAAAGACTGACACATGCAGCAACTATACAAAGGTAAACAGCAACATGGCAGTAATCGCATCATTCAAATAATATCCATAAAGCAAGCATCTTAAGTAAGTCAAACATTTACAACTTTAATAGTTCATATAACACACATAAGCGGCATGAAAAGCATCAAAATCATCTCAGTCATCATGTATTCATCGTTACAGTTTATAATAAACATTATTAAAAGTCCCAGAAACTACCCAAAGGTCATCTCTCGAGGTTCTATGCGAAACAGTTCGCAAACAGAATACAGTTCTGGGTTCTGACTTAACTCGCTATGGCGAGTGGGATAGCTCGCCTCGCGAGTACTAAGGTCCTGCTCGCTATGGCGAGTTGGATTGCTCGCCTCGCGAGCTCTAGGGTAACGCTCGCTATGGCGAGCTGGGATGCTCGCCTCGCGAGTAAACTAGGTCTACTCGCCACGGCGAGTTGCATAGCTCGCCTCAGGCGAGCGATGAACAGACTGCTACGGGTTCTACGAAAAATCACCCAAAAAGTCCCAAATTCATCATCTAATTCGTCTAAACTCTCAGAATCATCATCATAATGGTTAATCTACGTTCTGTGCTCAAACTAAACATCAATTCTACAGCTTTTGGCCTACTTCATCATTATTCTCACTTTTTAACCTAATTTCAATTCTCTCAAAACTCAATCCTATGTTGTTAATTCTGATTAGATGCATTACAGATCAATATAATTAAGTGCTAGGCTCACCCTTACCTGGTTATAAGCAGAAAATCGCAGCCCTAATGCTCTTCACCTTTCACGCAGCCGTTCCTCTCTTTTTCCAAAACTCTGTACGCGTATACTGACTTCTCTCTTGACCTAATTTCCCTTTATATACTCCCAACAAATCTTATCTTATTTACTCTTTCTCCCACATAACTCTCTAAAATCCAAAACTAATCCTCAACTAAATATTTTATTTTCAAATCTTATTTTATTAAACAATAAAATAAGTCGCCACGTCACATAAAATCATATTAAATCTTCACTTAACATCACATAATATATATAAAAATATATAGCAATTTCTCAAATAAATCAATTAATTAAATAATCAAAAATGGGCGTTACAGATGATTCCTCAAGAAAGTCTCAAGCATCCTTACACCTTCACCAGCTCCACCAGCACCTTGTTGTTGTCCAACAACTTGAGCCATTGCTTGCAAAGCAGCAGCAAGAGCAGCATCATTTCTTCCAGCCATCTCGATAGTTCTACATAACAACAAGAATTAGAACAACAACAAGACAGTTTAAAACCTGTCACACTACACTATTGGCTCGACACGACTCTCCTAATGGTCGGACGGACCGACTTGCTCTGATACCAATTGTAACACCCCGTTTCCCAAATCAACGCAAATTAATATAAAACATCAGAGTTCACCAAGAACGGGCATGTCACACAACATTTAAAAATTTATTTAAATAGAAAGTAAAACCATTTAAATAAACATCAACAACTTTAATCCTTTATAGAATTCTGCAGCGGAATAATCATTATAAAATCTTCTCAAAAATTCTTATACATCAACATAGCTGGCACAAAGGCCTCACCAAATAAAATATTCTCCAACATTATTCAAATAATTATTCAACAATTCTCCAAATAAAGATGATACATAAAGGAATGAAATTGTAAAGCATAAATCCCATCCCGTTACGTATCAGAGCCTACGACACAATGAGCCAACTCCTATCTATCCATCGCTACCTGCACTTGCCCACAAGGCGGCAATTCCAGCAGAAGGGGTGAGTTCACAAAACAAAGCAATATATATATATATATATATATATATATATATATATAATTCATCAAGTTGTATTGAAAACAACATAAACAAGAACATTCATCATCACCAAAATCATCAACAATCTTCATAAACAATTCAACAAATAATATTTAGAATCACCTTAATTAACAACACCGACAACAACACCACTTGTGGTGACGCCTCACCAACGACAACTCACACCTTAACTTCTAATGCAAGACTCCATTAACGACTAATGCATTATGCAAATGTGGTACCAACTACGCGCGTTGAGTGCTAAACACTCCGGGGCATAAGCCCCCACCAAATGGATGGTTAAAGCATCCCAGGGCATAAGCCCTCACCAAAGTGAATGACTAGCATTCCAGGGCATAAGCCCTCACCAGTTGAATGTATAAACATTCCGGGGCATGAGCCCCCACCAATGCAAATGAGTTATGAGATTCAAGGTGTATATCTACATACAACCCTACAACAGAAAAGTGGTGCATTTTCACCATGCAACCAACGACAACACCAACTAGGACACCTCCCCAACTAGACTCAATCTCACCACAACACCATGAACAATTTCAACTTAGCGAAGTGTAGTTCACTTCATTACATACAAGATTCATTCGTAAATACATCAAAAACATCTCCATTCTATATTATTATCACTCCAAAAATCCTCTAAAAATCCAATAAACCATTTAGAAAGCTTAGGTTTGGGTTTAGAACACCTTAGAAAAATCACGTTTTGGGTCGCACAGGACCCAGCTCGCTTAAGCGAACAACATCTCGCTTAAGCGAGTCAAAACACGTAAGTTTGGTTTTTCCTCGCTTCTGGCTCGCTTCTGGTTCGCCTAAGCGAACAGGCCATTTTCCAAATTCTGGGCAAAAACTGGCGTCTCTCGCTTAAGCGACGGGAATTTCGCTTAAGCGACGCAAATGACGAAGGTTAGCATTTCACTCGCTCCTGGTTCGCTCGTGGCTCGCTTAAGCGAGCGGCTAAAATTCAGACTGGGCGTGGCAAATTGTTGCTCGCTTGAGCGAAGGGCATTTCGCTTGAGCGAGTGCTCATCTGGGTAGAATTCCAACCTACGACTTTCTAACCCTATATCATCCAAAAATCCCATTTTTGATTCCCCAATCACCCAAAATGATTTTAGATTAAAGTTATGGATTCACTACTCATCCTAGGCACCAAAACAACTCATAGAAACACAATTAACAGCATAATTCACCAACATTTCACATTTTACTTATTCAAGAAAACCGAACCAGAAACAACAATTTCAATGCAAATTCATGAAAATATATATGTATATACTGGCAATTGAATCACAAACTCACCCTTACCTTAATTCAGCAAAATCTACAGCAATTCCTAGCAATTCACCTTGGCTCTTGGCTCTACTCTTCTCTCTTCCCAAAAGTCTGTTTCTTTGTTTTACTGATACGTGAAATGTTTTTTTTTCTTTCCTTACTGGTTTTCTCTTTCTCACCTTACCAAAACATAACCTCTTTTTCTCTTTACTCCCCCCACTAAATTCTATTAAATTTCTTCTTAACCCCTCCTTAATTCTATTAACTCTAATTAATCCCTTTTTATCAAATATTATTATTTTCTACTATTTTCATAAAATACTACAAATAAATATAACCAATAATATCACACCAAATATTTCATATATCATTTATAAATTCAAGTAAAATACACCAAGCACACCAAAATCAACTAAAAATCACCACAAACCACAAAATAATATTTAGAGCGTTACAGGATACACTTGGCAGCCTATAAAAGGCCGGTTACTGTGCAAAGTGCCAACAGATCCATTCAGTGCAATCCACATCATCACAAACAGATTCCATTTTTCTCTCTCTTGGCAGTTAGGATCAAAATCATAACAAACTCAGAAAAGCTCAAGAACACGAAAAAACCCTAATTTCCCAGAACCAAGATTCAAGCACAATGCGATGAAATTCACTGCAGTTCTCAGAGATTCATCACTGAATCATCATCATTGAACTGTGTCTCTGCAATTCAAGCGCCAAATTCATCGCCAGAAGCAATGAATCCGGCACGATCACAGAGGAAGAGTTGGTGAAGAAGAGGGAAAGAATTTCACGGTTTTGAACCAGAGAAGAAGAAGAACGAAGAATTCACCGGTTTATTTCCAGATTTCAAGCCAAAGATCAGCAACAGAATCAAATCCAAAGATTTCCGAAGACTCCAGATCGAATCTCCGAACAAAACTAGGTGAGAATCAAAGAACTTACCTCTTTATACTCGTGAACAACAATGAATCCCAACTGATGTAGATCCATTACAGTTTCGAAGAAGTTTTGGTTCAAAAACGTAAAAAAAACCCTAAAAATTTCCAGAAAAACATAACGATTCTAGGGTTTGCAACGAATATCAATCATTGTAAACCGGAGAATCCATAAACGAATTCGTTTTGAAAGAAGGGTGAATCGGAAAATAACGAACCAAAACCATTCGAAATCGTGACTGAACCTTAAGATCTACCTCATTTCGAACGGTGTGTGTGTGTTTCAATGGCGTATTCGTGATAAGAACCACCAAATGAAGCTTTTAAGCCATGAACGAACCAATTCTGGGTAGGATTCAAGAAGTTAGGTTTAGGGTTTCATACGAAGAAGAGAGAACGGCGGAGAGAAGAAGAGAAGAAAGAGAAAATGTCACAAGAATGAAAGAAACGGGTGTAAAACCCTTTTATATATGCGTTTGGGTCGGGTTAACCCAAACCCGACCCATTCTTCTCTCACTCTCAGCCGTTTGATTCAGATCCTGATGGATCTGGATCAATCCAACGTTCCCGGAGCGTTAGCTTGATCCGGATCCATCAGATCCGTGGGTTTGGACTGTGGAACTATGGGCCCTGAGCTTTCTTGCGTTTTTTTAATTTTTGTTGATAATTGCACCTTCTTTCTTGCTGTTTGAACCCCTGGCATGCTTTAATTTTATTGAATACTTTTGTAATTTTTTCTATGGGATTCTTGGTATATTCTTGACTGTTTGATGATGATTTTTCATGTTAAGATTGATAAAAATGACAGGGGTAGATTTCTTTTTTTATTTATATGTTTTGGTGCTTTTTGTGAATTTCTTTGTGTAATTTTTAGTTCAAATTCGTATCACATGATTTTAGTGCTTGGCCTTTGATTTTATGATGATTACCTTTGTTTCTTGATAGATTCATTTAATCTTGACAAGTTTAATTTTCTTTTGTTTTGGTGCATTATTCTCAATCTTGTTAAACTTGAATTTTGCGATATTTCTCATGTTCTTGTTAAAATTGATGCTTGATTACAATTTTGTGACGTTTTTTCAACTTTGTCGAATTTGATCCTTGATCACAATGGTGATATTTTACAATGTTGTTAAAATTGATTCTTGATACCAATTTTGTGTGATATTTTGCAATCTTGTTTAGTTTGATTCTGGATACCAATTGTGTGATATTTTGCGACCTTGTTTAGTGTGATTTTATGCCAATTTTTGTGATAGTTACCATTTTGTTTAGGATTAGTATTTCATTACTATTTTTCCTTGTTTTACTAACCACTTTACTCTATGTTTCATGCATACTAAGCATCTCATCTCATTCCCATTTCTTCCTTTAACCCTTTCATGGAACATCCAACTAATTCTCATGCAATGTTTAGGTAGTTTACTTTTTCTTTAATTTCATGCAAAGACATAGAATGTAAAATAGGACCCGATGTAAAGGACTATGGACTATAATGATGTACACCGACACACGCACCGACACGCACACACGTTGTATGTCTATCGTTTAGGTGTATGTTTAGGATGCGCGATACTTAGAGAAAATAAATCTTTTTAAAAACAAATAACTTCCATCACTTCAAATATTTTCCAAATAAACCTTGGAGTCAAAACTCCGAAGGATTTTCCCTTTATTTTCTTAATCAAATCAAAATGCAATTAATTTCCAACTTTAACCGTTTTCATTAACAATTGAACCAACCGAATGCTTTTTTTTTTCCTTTTTTTCAATTCTAATGCCTATACGGCCTCTTTCCCTTCTTCAGAATCTTTTTTTTCAAACTTAAAAACAAATTAAACCCACAAAAATATTTTGGAAGAGAACTACATGGAATTTTGATCCCTTAAAAGGGTATGTAGGCAAGAGATCCAAAATCTCTCCAAGTCCAATAAAAACAACACAAAATCTTCTTTCTCTCATTCTTAAAATCAACCCCTCTTTTTCACAAATACCAATAAAAGCAAAGCATATACGTAAAGCATAGTAAAACGGTTCCTATAGGATACTATAGTCATTGCGGGTGCCTAACACCTTCCCGTAGTGAAACCAGCCCCGAACTCGGAATTTCTAAGGTTTTCTCTCGATTTTACCTTTCCCCAAAAAAAAATAGAGATATCAATGATTGAAAGGTTCAAATCTAATCAATGATTTGACACCCGAAAATCGCGATAACATAAGGGTTCGGTGATTACTTCCCTTGTATGTTTGAGATGTCCTGTGTCGATGTTTGGTCGTGATTTTGAGATTGATTTAGTGTGTCTACCGTTGGTTGGGATGGATGTGATCTTGGGGATGAATTGGTTAGAGTACAATCATGTTCTGATTAATTGTTTTAGCAAGACGGTGCATTTTTCTTCTCCCGAGGAAGAGAGTGGCGTAGAGTTCCTATCTACTAAACAGTTGAAGCAGCTGGAACGCGATGGAATTATGATGTTTTCTTTGATGGCGTCTTTATCTATTGAGAATCAGGCAGTGATTGATAAGCTACAAGTGGTATGCGACTTTCCTGAAGTTTTCCCAGATGAGATTCCTGATGTACCTCCAGAAAGAGAAGTTGAATTTTCGATTGATCTTGTTCCTGGAACGAAGCCTGTGTCTATGACGCCTTATCGTATGTCAGCTTCTGAGTTGGCGGAGCTAAAGAAACAGTTAGAGGATTTGCTTGATAAGAAGTTCGTGAGACCAAGTGTTTCACCGTGGGGAGCTCCAGTGTTGTTAGTCAAGAAGAAAGATGGAAGTATGAGGTTGTGCATCGACCATCGTCAGTTGAATAAAGTAACGATAAAGAATAGGTATCCACTTCCGAGAATTGACGACTTGATGGATCAGTTGGTGGGTGCTTGTGTATTTAGCAAGATAGATTTGAGATCGGGTTACCATCAGATTAAAGTGAAAGATGAGGATATGCAGAAGACAGCGTTTAAAACGCGATATGGACATTATGAGTATACGGTGATGCCTTTCGGTGTTACTAACGCACCTGGCGTATTTATGGAGTATATGAATAGAATCTTCCATGCTTATTTGGATCGTTTTGTTGTGGTATTCATCGATGATATTCTGGTTTACTCTAAGACTGAAGAAGATCATGCTGAGCATTTGAAGATCGTCTTGCAAGTGTTGAAAGAGAAGAAGCTTTTTGCTAAGTTGTCTAAGTGTGAGTTCTGGTTGAAAGAAGTAAGTTTTCTTGGTCATGTCATTTCTGGCGAGGGCATTGCGGTTGATCCGTCTAAAGTTGAAGCGGTATCGCAATGGGAGACTCCGAAGTCGGTTATTGAGATCAGAAGCTTCTTGGGTCTAGCTGGTTATTATCGAAGATTTATAGAAGGATTTTCTAAGTTGGCTCTTCCGTTAACGCAGTTGACGTGTAAAGGTAAATCTTTTGTGTGGGATATTCATTGTGAGAACAGTTTTAATGAGTTGAAGAAACGTTTGACGACGGCTCCAGTCTTGATTTTGCCGAAGTCTGATGAACCTTTTGTGGTATATTGTGATGCGTCCAAGTTGGGTTTAGGTGGTGTACTTATGCAAGATGGTAAAGTGGTAGCTTATGCTTCAAGGCAATTGAGGATTCATGAGAAGAATTATCCGACGCATGACTTAGAGTTGGCAGATGTGGTCTTTGTATTGAAAATATGGAGACATTAATTGTATGGTTCGAGGTTTGAGGTGTTTAGTGATCACAAGAGTTTGAAGTACTTGTTTGACCAGAAGGAATTAAATATGAGGCAGCGAAGGTGGCTTGAATTGTTGAAAGATTATGACTTTGGTTTGAATTATCATCCGGGCAAAGCTAATGTGGTTGCGGATGCTTTGAGTAGGAAGACTTTGCATATATCTGCCATGATGGTGAAGGAATTCGAGTTGTTAGAACAGTTTAGAGATTTGAGCTTAGTTTGTGAAAGGACACCTCAGAGTGTAAAGCTGGGAATGCTGAAGATTGATAGTGATTTCTTGAAAAGTATCAAAGAGGCGCAGAAAGAAGATGTTAAGTTTGTGGACTTGTTCGTTGCTAGTAATCAGACGGAGGATAGTGACTTTAGAGTTGATGATCAAGGAGTGTTGAGATTTCGAGGTAGAATTTGCATACCTGATAATGAGGAAATGAAGAAGATGATCCTCGAAGAGAGTCATAGAAGTAGCTTGAGTATTCATCCGGGAGCTACGAAGATGTATCATGATTTAAAGAAGATGTTTTGGTGGTCTGGTTTGAAACGTGACGTGGCACAGTTTGTTTATTCTTGTTTGGTTTGTCAGAAATCGAAGGTTGAGCATCAGAAACCTGCTGGTATGATGGTACCTTTAGATGTGCCAGAGTGGAAATGGGATAGTATATCCATGGATTTTGTGACGAGCTTGCCGAATACTCCTAAAGGGAATGACGCTATTTGGGTGATTGTTGATAGATTGACGAAGTCAGCTCATTTTCTACCGATTAATATTACTTTTCCTGTTGCTCAGTTGGCAGAGATCTATGTCAAGGAGATTGTGAAGTTGCATGGTGTTCCTTCGAGCATCGTATCAGATAGAGACCCGAGGTTTACTTCTAGATTTTGGAAGAGTTTGCAAGAGGCGTTAGGTTCTCAGTTGAGGTTGAGTTCGGCTTATCATCCGCAGACAGATGGTCAGTCGGAGAGGACGATTCAGTCGTTGAAAGATTTGTTGAGAGTGTGTGTACTTGAGCAAGGAGGAACTTGGGATAGTCATCTTCCATTGATAGAGTTCACGTACAACAACAGTTATCATTCGAGTATTGGGATGGCACCCTTTGAGGCTTTGTATGGGCGGAGATGCAGAACTCCGTTGTGTTGGTTTGAGTCAGGCGAGAATGTGATGTTAGGGCCGGAAATTGTTCAGCAGACTACTGAGAAAGTAAGAATGATCCAAGAGAAGATGAAAGCGTCGCAGAGTCGACAAAAGAGTTACCATGACAAGAGGGAGATCATGTGTTCCTGAGAGTGACTCCTATGACCGGTGTTGGACGTGCGTTGAAGTCAAAGAAGTTAACCCCGAAATTTATTGGTCCATATCAGATATCAGAGAGGATTGGGGCGGTGGCCTATCGTGTTGGATTGCCACCACATTTGTCGAATTTGCACGACGTGTTCCATGTGTCGCAACTGAGGAAGTATGTTCCGGATCCGTCTCATGTGATCCAGAGTGATGATGTGCAAGTTAGGGACAACCTTACGGTTGAGACCTTACCAGTGAGGATTGATGATAGAAAGACGAAGACGCTGAGGGGCAAGGAGATACCTCTCGTTAGAGTCGTTTGGTCGGGAGCGACCGGCGAAAGCTTGACGTGGGAGTTAGAGAGTAAGATGCTAGAGTCGTACCCTGAGTTGTTTGCTTGAGGTAATTTTCGAGGACGAAAATCTTTTAAGTTGGGGAGAGTTGTAACGCCCATTTTTGATTATTTAGTTATTTGATTTATTTGAGAAATTGCTATATATTTTTATATATATTATGTGATGTTAAGTGAAGATTTAGGATGTTTTTATGTGACGTGGCGACTTATTTTATTGTTTAATAAAATAAGATTTGAAAATAAAATAAAATATTTAGTTGTGGGTTAGTTTTGGATTTTAGAGAATTATGTGGGAGAAAAGTAAATAAGATAAGATTTGTTGGGAGTATAAAAAGGGAAAATTAGGTTAGAAGTCAGTATACGCGTTGTCAGAGTTTTGGAAAAAGAGGAAAACGGACGTGAAGTGAGAAGAGACCTTTGAGGGCTGCGATTTCTGCTTATTACCAGGTAAGGGTGAGCCTAGCACTTAATTATATTGATCTGTAATGCATCTAATCAGGATTAACAACATAGGATTGGATTTTGAGAGAATTGGAATTAGGTTAAAATTGAGGAAAATCATGAAAATAGGTCATTAAGCTGTAGAACAGATGTTTAGAATGAGTACAGAACATAGATTATCCTTAACAATGATGATTCTGAGAGTTTAGACGTTTAAGATGATGAATTTGGGACTTTTTGGGTGAATTTTCGCAGAAGACGTAGCAGACTGTTCGTCGCTCGCCTGAGGCGAGCTATGCACTCGCCGCGGCGAGTAGACCTAGTTTACTCGCGAGGCGAGCATCCCAGCTCGCCATAGCGAGCAGTTGACCTAGTTTACTCGCGAGGCGAGCAACCCAGCTCGCCATAGCGAGCAGTACCCTAGAGCTCGCGAGGCGAGCATTTCCACCCGCCATAGCGAGCAAGGCCTAAGTTACTCGCAAGGCGAGCATTCCCACTCGCCATAGCGAGTTGTGTCAGAACCCAGAACCTTGTTTTGTTTGCGAACTGTTTCGCATAGAACCTTGAGAGATGACCTTTGGGGTAGCTTCTGGGACCTTTGATAATGTTTATTATAAACTGTAACGATGAATACATGATAACTGAGATGGTTTTGATGGTTTCATGCCACTTATGTGTGATATATGAATTGTTTCAGTTATAAATGTTTGACTTACTTGAGATGTTTGTTCTATGGATGTTATATGAATGATGTGATTACTGCCATGTTGCTGTTTACTTTTGTATAGTTGCTGCATGTGTCAGTCCTTGATGTTTAAGATGAATATGCGACGTATGATGTTAACTTGTTTAAGTTAAAAAGTATTGAGTCTCATGCATACTCATTCCATGATGAGGGCTTATGCCCTGGAGTTTTTACTCACCAGCGACGAGGGCTTATGCCCTGGAGCTTTGCTCACCAGCGACGAAGGCTTATGCCTTGGAGTATATTTATGCTCATAGCGACGAGGGCTCATGCCCTGGATTGGTACCACATGCATATAAGACGTAGGGTTGCATAGTCAAGTGATGATGTCGAGTCGAGTCGTCTACTATGTTTATTATGATGTTTATTGAGATGTATATGATGATGATTATGATGATGCTAAATGATGTATAGTTTATGTTGATGCTTGAATGCTAGATGTTTATCTGAGATATGTGAAATTGTGTTGATTGTTGATTGTGATTATTTAATTACATGTTTAATATAATTATTTGTGAATCTCACCCCTTCTGCTGGAATTGTCGCCTCGTGGGCAAGTGCAGGTAACCAAGATTAGGTGCAGACGTGTGAGGATTCTGCAGTCGAGTCTAGGTGCTCTGATACGTAACGAGATAGGGGATCTCTTTTATTTTCTCTGTTCCTTGCGTATTATGCTCTTTTGCATGTTTATGATTACTCTGACTATTTTGCTTAAGACGTTGATAAGGCCTGCGTGCCAAAGATGATTTTTGAGATGTTTTTCTTATGATATTTCCGCTGCAATATTGAGTAATATGTTATGACTATTTTATGAAGGTTTAATGTTTATTTATTCATTACCACGAGACGTTTTAAGATATGTGATGCCCTGTTTACGTGTTTACTCTGATGCATGCTATCCTTTTTAAAGAAATTTTTATTCTGGGAAAACGGGGTGTTACATTCACAACATGCTTTGAGATTGGTTTCATTAGATTTTCCTTCTGAGAATCTAATCCCTTTGCCATTGTTCTTGTAATTGTTATAAATCATAGAAGCAACTCTGCTTTTTTCAATACCAGACATAATAAAATCTTCAAATGCAGTTTCATGGTTGCTTAAAGGTTTTCCATTACACTTTTCTTGTAGCTTCTGACATAAGAACTTGAGCTTGTCTTCATAGGTTTTACAAATGAAGTCAAAGCCTCTAAGTCCTTCTTCATAAGCTTTCAGATCCAATAGAGTTGATTCTTGTTGTTTCATTAAATCAACATATTTTTCTTTTAAATCTTTCAACTCATTGGTTCTCAGTTCAAAATGTGTAAGGAGCTCTTTAAGAGACTCAATAAGTTCTTCTCTGGGAATTTTAGAATATACCTCATTTTCTTCTTCTGAGTTTGATTCTGTTTCAGCTTCTGAAGTTGTTGTAGCTACTAACCCAACAACTATCTTTGCACCTTCATCAACATCATCTTTATCAGATTCAGATTCACTATCTAAATCTTCCCAGGTAGCCATCAAAATCTGCTTGATCTGCTTCTTGACCTTGTTTGATTTGAAAGTAGACTTCTTTGACTTGTCCTTTGATTTCTCCTTCTGAAGATCAGGGCAATCAGCAATGAAATGTCCAGGCTTCTTGCAGTTGAAGCAACCCTTCTGATCTTCTTTCTTGGAGCTTTTGTAACCACTCCTTCTGCTTAAGAACTTCTTGTTCTTCTTGGCCAGATACTGCAGTCTGTTGGAGAGCATAGCCATCATCTCAGCAGGATCTTCATCAAAATCTTCATTAAGACTTAACTTATGAACTTTGAGAGAACTAACAAGATCTTCAACACTTAAAGTGTTTAAATCTTTAGCTTCCTCAATAGCAGTAACAAGTGAGCCTCTGATCTTGAGATGCTTTTTATACATCTTTTGAGCAGGAGTATGTTTCTTTCTATCTACAATAGCTCCTTTTTCATCAAGATCCAAGTCACCAACTCCATCTTCTAGAACATCCCATAACTCTTCATCTAAGCCCATGATATAACTGTAGAAGTTGGTTTTCCACCATGAGAACTCTTCAGGATCTCCATTGAACTTAGGAACTTTTCCTGAGTCAGCTTTCTTGTCATTGTATTCATAAGGTAAAACATTATGATTACCACCAGAACCAGAACCAGAAATAGATGATTCAGCAGACATGCGTTTCTCAGATCTTGGACTGTTACACTGTTAAGCGTTATCAACAGAACCAAGGCTCTAAATACCAATTGAAGGTGAGAAAAACACAAGAAGGGGGGTTGAATTGTGTTAGCTTTTTCTCTTGAGCTGAAATGCATAAACCAGAAGCAGTTCAAGAACAGCTTCTGAAGTGATGATGTTCAGAACTAGGTTGCAGCGGATAAAAAACACACACACACAGAGAGAGAGAGAGAGAGAGAGAGAGAGAGAGAGAGAGAGAGAAGGAAGAAAGACACAAAGCAATTATACAAATTCCTTCCACAAACCGGAAGTAGTCCTGTTCCCCTTGCACTTCCAAGGAGAGTTCACTAAAAATGTAATATCTAATTACAAATGCTCAAGCACCACTGCAAGAGACTTCCAATGCTCAAGAACACAATCAAGAGACTTATATGCTCAAGCACACAAGCAAGAGACTTCTAATCGAACAGAATTACAAAGAAAAATGTTTGACACTGAACACTTGATATACAATCAGAGGTGCTCACAATACAAATTAGATACAGACTCTTACACTACAAGAAAACCTGCCATTACCCACGAACAATTACCCGCGGCCATGAGGCCGTGGGTAATTTTTTAGAGTAGTGACAGATTACCCACGGCTAAACCGTCAATATGGTTAAAAGCTCAATGTGAATTTTTTGAAATTGCTACCCACGGCTTAGCCATCAATAATTATAGACGGCTTTTTGTCGTCAATAGTTACCCACGGTCTAACCCTCTATATGATGCATTTATTTTTTTTATTATATTAATTCATATTTATAATAGCAAAAATATATTTGTTTATGATTTTGGCTCCAAACTTTTTTCCCAATCCCAAAATTTCAATGATTTGGCTCCAATTTTTTTTGCCAAAACACATATTGACTTAGAAACAAAACAAAAAGTATAATAAATTTATTCATTTAACAGTTACGATTCCCCCACTCTCCGTGAAACCTCGTTGCCCACTATCATCTCATTCTCCACTTTGATTGCACACTATCATCTCATTCTCCACTTCGATTGCCCACCAAATATCTCTCTCTCTCTCTTTCTCTCTCTGATTTTGGCATACTCGTGAGAAAGGGTTCTTGTGAGATCAAAAGGGGGTATTCGTAAGGAAGGGGATTCTCTATTTTGGATTCTGGTAAGTTTTCTCACCTTCTTCATTGTTAATTACAGATATGTATTTCATACATGTATATTTGTGGTTATTAGGGTTTAAATTTTCATTTGATTGTGTTTTTCAATCAACTGTGATTGTGGCTTATTGTGGTTCAAATTGTTTAATGTGTTTGTGCATGATTCATATTGTTAAATGTGATTGTGGCTGATTTATATTATTAGTTAAATGTTAGGTTGATTCAAATTGTTCTTGTAGATAAGTCAATAAGTTGTTTCTATATGAATAGATTAAATATGGTTAAATTGTTTTTTGTATAAGCTATGATTTGTTTTCATATTGGTAGTTATAACTTATATGAAAATATTTGTTTTTGTTTAGTACACTGAAATTAGTTTTAGTACCCTAAAATAGCAACCATCATTTTGCTCTTGCCTCAGCCTCACAGTACATAGGTCGTTAAGATATCAAGGTGAAGTGAGTAATAATATAATGAAAAAGTTACATCAAACAAGCTCATCAGCCGTGGTTTTTTCCTACAACAATTGATAACCGTACAAAAAATAGATGAACACTAGTGAGTACAAGTAACAATGGTCCAATTCACAATTCAATGAGTGGTGTTGGAACCCTCACTTTTGTTTGCGAGTTTGATGCGGGGCTGTTGGGTCGGTTGTGTTTTGGCTGCTGTTTTTCGGCTGGAAGTACAGCAGGGTTCTGTCGGACTCTCTGTTTGCTTCCGGCTGCTGTTTCTGTTAGGGCTGGCAGCAGCTTGTGCTGCGGCTGCGAGTGCCTTCTTTTGGTGTTCTGCTGTCTTTTTTTTCCTGCTGTGTTGTAGGATGAGGGCCTGCGTGTTTTATTCTGTGTTTTCGCCCGACTTTTCTCTTCTTGAGATGGCTGTGTTGGCCTAATAAATTGTTGGCTGTTAAAGAAAAACAATTCAATTATCATCTTGTTATGCAGAAAATCATTAATCTCAAAAAGAGAATCAATTTGTAATTAAACAAATAAATTGCACATCAATCTTAAGAGACATCAAAGGTATAAAAAAAAGTTGCTTGGATATATATGATAACTTTTTGCTTCCAAAGATCTTTTGATGGCCCACCTTTCTTTTGATGGTTTTTGTTTACTGAAATGCCTTTTGAAGTAGTAAAGAGATGATGTATGTTAATTTTTTTTTATCTAATAATCCCTCTCATCCATTTTATATGAAACAAAAGTGTCATTTTTTTATAATACACAAAGGTTCATGTTGATTGAAGCTAACTGTTTCATAACTGATGTCCGTCTCTTACAATTTTCTTGTAAATTAAGTTTTTCATGTTACTTTTGAATTTATTTTGTCTTTTCTATTTTTGTTTCATAAGATGAGCTATATACACTTACTCTATTATTAGCAATTTTTGTTATCATTTGATGTGATTTAAATGTATATAAAAACATGGCAGGAACTACGTTTGCAAGATCACTTGTATTCACCAAATTCAGGATTTTAAGAAAGGTGCTTCTTCTATTGCAATTACCAGCAAAGGCAAGTATAAGTTTAATACCTATGAACTTAAAATAATACACATATAGGCCATGAATCTTCATGGTTGATCTGTTTAATGAAATTGTTCCCATTTATGACCCTGTTTTACATCAACACATCTGTTTTATATCTGCCTTTTTCTGTCATTAGAGGGTGTTTGACAGATGTTGCTGCTGTTTTTATTTTTCTGTACTGTGTTTTGGCCTTTGTTTGCGCGGGTGTTTCTTTAGGTGTGTTGCGCGGGTGTAGCCTTTTTGGCCTCTCTATTCCTATAGTCCTTCCCACCTTGCTTTGTGAGATGGCTTTATAATAATATTTTGATGTTAAAAAAAATTGCTAGCATAAATTTGATATTTTTTACTCTACCCTGATATGAAATTGTAAGTATTACTATATTTTTTAGTCAATGCTCATCTAAAGTTTGTATTTTTTATATTTTTTTTGAGTTTATCTAATGCTAATGTATAACCTATATATGATGTGATCCGGGATGTTTTATTGTTTAATTTTGCAAATAATTATATGATCATTTTTTTGGTAGTACTTTAATGCTAATATGATCTGTTCAACTTTGATCCAATCTTGTGTTGTTGTAATTCACTAATCAGAGTTATGACATTTCACTTTATACCCTGTTATGAAATTTAAGTTTTGCTGCATTTTTTAGTCAATGATGATCTAAAGTTTGTATTTTTAATAATATTTTTTTAGTGTATCTAGTGCTAATGTATATCTGTATTTATGTGATCCAAATATTTTAGTGTTTAATTTTGCAAATAATTATGATTCAATTTTTTTTCATATCTAATAGTAGTGTGATCCGATTAATTTTGCACTAAAGATGAATGTTCATAATATAATTTGTATGTAGGTTTGATTTGCAATGACTATATTCATATTTTTAAGGGTGTATAAATTTTCAATTTGATAAGAAAATAGTGTGTTATGGAATAATGTTCTAACACTGTTTTTACCTGTTTTTTCGTATGGTCATTTGGTGCATTATAAAAGTTGTTTTCACTTATAAAAGTTGCCTCTCGGTTACTTCCCTTAGAATGTTAAAAAATTATCATGATGCATTACCTCTCTTTATTTAATATCATCTCCAAATATCTTTAGAATTTTGATGTATAATATGTTAAATTACTTGTCATTGTCTTGAATAAGACTACTGATAGTTTTTTTATTTTAGATCCTTCGTTCTCGATAACTTCCATAAAATGGATGGTTACCCTCTAGATCGTAGTTGGGTATATGATAGACACAATCCTCGTAGAGGGGGATTGAAACCAAGCTTCATAGAAGGGGTAAATGAGTTCATAAAGATAGCAAGAAAACAACGACGTAAGGTTAAGGATGAGGGTGGAATTAGATGTCCCTGTGACAAGTGCATGTGTGGCAGAGTATCGTCTCCGAATCAAATCAAAGTTCACTTGTATAAACATGGATTCCAACCGAATTATTTGTATTGGACAGATCACGGTGAAAAAGTCCCACGTAACAACCCAAGAAATGTGTCGACTAGTAGTCAACATATGAATAATGAGGATCCCTTTGCATTAATGCAACATATGGTGGAGGATGCCTTGAGGCCCGGGTTTAACTTCCAAAGTATAGGTGATGAGGTCAACGAGGATGAGGTTGATATGGATGAGGACGATGAAGATGTTAACGAGTATGAGGGCAACGAGGATGTGGGAAACGAGGATGAGGTCAGCATGAATCAGGGCAACGAAGAAGAGGTTAACGAGGATGAGGGAATAAGGGAAGAGAATAATGAAGATCCACCTGACGAGGCCACTCAAGACTTTTATAATTTGCTATCTGCCAACCTACCATTATACGAGGGTGCTTCTGAATCCAAACTTTCAGTATGCGTTAAACTTATGGCTTGCAAAACAAATTGGAATGTTCCTCAAAAGTGTCTTGATTTCTTTGCAAGCATGCTTGCTGATGTGTGTCCTTCGAAAAATTCATTGCCAGAAAATTTTTACCAAGCGAAAAAATTGGTTTCCAAGCTAGGTTTGAATTCACAGAAAATTGATTGTTGTGTTAATGGGTGCATGTTGTACTACAAAGATACAGTTGCAGATCGAGAGTGTAAGTTTTGTCATAAACCCCGATACATTCCTAGTAAGACTGGGATGGGTAAGCACAAAGACGTTCCAGCTAAGAGAATGTTCTACCTGCCAATCACCCCCAGGTTGAAAAGGTTGTATGCCTCAACGGAAACCGCAAAAGAAATGAGATGGCATCATCGTAATAGTTCAAGTTCAAGTTCAAGCGTTTTATGTCATCCATCTGATGGCAAAGCTTGGAAGCATTTCGATATGATGTATCCAGACTTTGCGAAAGAACCAAGAAATGTGAGGCTAGGTTTATGTTCTGATGGTTTCACACCTTACATCCAGGCATCTTCATCCCCATATTCTTGTTGGCCTATTATTGTGACCCCATATAATCTCCCCCCTGAAATGTGCATGACTAAACCATTTATGTTTTTAACATGCCTCATACCTGGACCATCGGACCCAAAATTACACATTGATGTGTACTTGCAACCTTTAATGGATGAACTTCAAAATTTATGGAGTCATGGGGATTTGACTTATGATATCTCCACGAAACAAAACTTTGTAATGAAGGCAATGTTAATGTGGACAATTAATGACTTTCCTGCTTATGCTATGTTATCTGGGTGGCGTACTCAAGGTAGGTTGGCGTGTCCGGTGTGTATGGATGGCAACAAGGGTTTTACCTTGACTCATGGTGGAAAAACTTCATGGTTCGATCGTCACCGTAAGTTCTTACGACATAATCATGCCTTCCGAAGAAATAAGAAACGATTCACTAAAAATGAGGTTGTTATGGATGAGCCGCCGCCTATATTGACAGGTGAAGAAGTATGGTGTTGGGTTCGTGATTTTCCAAGAGTGATAGATAAACAAATTTCTAAATTACCTGGATATGGAGACAAACACAATTGGTATAAACGAAGCATATTTTGGGATCTTCCATATTGGAAAGATAATTTATTAAGGCATAATCTAGACGTGATGCACATTGAGAAAAATGTATTCGACAATGTGTTTAACACAGTCATGAACTTTAAGAACAAGACAAAGGACAACGAAAAAGCAAGAATGGACTTGGCCATTATTTGTCAACGTAGTGACTTGGAGTTAGTTCACCATGCCAATGGAAAGATAACAAAACCTAAGGCAGCTTATTGCCTTTCGTCGGACGAGGCTAAGAAAGTTTGTAAATGGATTAAGGAACTTAAGATGCCTGATGGTTATGCATCAAACTTGGCTAGATGTGTGGATGTTGATAAAGGGAAAGTTCATGGGATGAAAAGTCATGTTGGTCACGTATTTATGGAGCGTTTACTTCCATTTGCGTTTAGTTCGTTGCCTGATGTAGTCTGGAAATCACTTACAGAATTAAGTCAATTCTTTAAAGGCTTATGCAGCAACACCTTAAGACATGATGAATTAATAAAATTGGAAGAGAACATTCCAATTATCATATGCAAACTTGAAAGAATCTTCCCACCTGGATTCTTTGATTCAATGGAGCATCTTCCAATTCACCTCCCGTATGAGGCAAAGCTTGGAGGTCCAGTTCAATACCGATGGATGTATCCATTTGAAAGGTATTTTGTATACATTATAAATATTTTTTCTTTTCTCGATATTTCACATTTGTTAAAATTTGTACCACTCTTATTTTTTTAGAATGATGGGTGATTTTAAGCGTTCAGTGAAAAACAAGGCAAGAGTGGAAGGCTCAATATGTTCATCGTACTTAGAAAAGGAGGCAACATATTTGTATTCCCTCTATTTTAAATCTGTCTCTCTGTCTGCAAAAAGTCAACGTAATGAAGCCTTTGGATTCAACAATGGTGTTACATCAACATTATCAATATGCAATCCACTAGGACGTCCTAGTGGGCAACACCAAACACATTGGTTGACAGAAGCTGAATGGTCATCTGCGCATGTACACATTCTCATAAATTGCAATGAGGTTAAGCCATATATTAAGTAAGTATATCAAATTAATCATCACAAAGTGTATTTAACTTCCAAATATTACAGCAATTATTTCTTTATTGACAGTGCTTTTTTGCAATATAACTCCATCAATGAAGAAGATCCTTCAGCTCAAGCTCTTATACATGAAGAATTCCCACAATGGTTTCAGAATTATGTAAGTGGTGGAGTTCAAATGTGTTTCAAAAGAACTTGAGCTTCATTACCCTTATTGAGAATTTCTTATTTATATAGGTAACTGATGAGGCAAATGGTGTGACCGACACTAACTTGATATCATTAGCTTGGGGTCCAGAGTCAAATGCCATAAGTTGGCACAAGTACTTCATTAATGGGTACAAGTTTCACACAGAAGCATGGACTCGAGGTAAAAAAACCACAAACAGTGGAGTTTATGTGAAAGGGGTTACAGAAGGAGGGGAAGATGATTTCTATGGAGTCATCCAACATATATTTGAGTTAGAATATCATGGATTGTCTCACAAGGTAGCCTTATTTTATTGTCAATGGTTTGATCCGAAGAGGAACAGAGGAACAAAAGTAAATCCCAATTACGATATTGTAGATATCAAGATGAACAGAAAGTATGATCGCTATGATCCATTCATAATTGCACAAAAGGCCATACAAGTGTATTATGTACCCTACCCAGATATGTGCACAAACAAACGTGGTTGGTGTGCAGTGATAAAGACGAAGCCTAGAGGTCGTGTAGAGGTGGATGACATTGTCGAGGACACACCCTATCAAGATGATGAAATGACACACATTGAACAAATAACTGAAATTGAAGAAATGACTGGCTTGCATGATGAAGCACATAGTGATGAAGAGGTCGATGTTATGTTAGTTCGAACCATGCAAAATGATAAGGGGGCAGACACGGATTGTAGCGAAGACAATGATGCAAATAGTGAAGATAGTGATGCAGCCATGAAGTCACATAGTGATGACGAAGATAGTGATTCGTTTTGAAATGAAAATTAACTTTTGAGTATCAAAACCTGATTCAACAAAAAATCTATGTTCCAAAAATATTAACTAATTTTTGAAGAAAATTTGGTAACTGATTGTGTATGTTTTTGTGTATGTACATCTACATTTGTGTCCATTTTGTCATTTTTGTTGTCCATTGTTTGTTAGTTCTTTCTTTGGTTGTGAGCGTATATTTTTTGTTAGCATATATTTTTTGGACAGATCACAATATACTCCATTTGATTAACTTGTTGAATGACCACATCGACTGTCATAAGGGAAAAGTCATCACCACTTCATAATATGAAAGAGATTGCACACAAGGAATCAAAATTTGATACTGATGTTGTACTTAAAAAGTTCTAATACTTTTAAGCACACTAAACTATGTTTTCTTCTCTCTTGTGTCTTTGTTTGAAATTAGAAGAATCAAATTTCCACCTCACTGTTTGTCTCATTTTGTGTGCTATGTTTCAACTGTATTAGAAGAATGAAGTCATTCTTTCAAAGTAATATAAATTCTCTCTTTAGATATGATTAAAAAATACTCTGATTTTATTCATAGCTTCTGTTTTCCACTTCTTTAAAGTTAGCATATATTTTTTGTTGTTTCTCATTATCAACTATATTCTTTTATGTTTTTTGGACAGATCATGGCTCCTAAAGAAAACTGTAAGAAGTTCAAAGGTTCACAGATGAAAAAGCGGATGATTATGCCACATAAGTTGAAACAAGCTACTAAGAACCTACATGCATCTGCTACAAAGTCGCCTTTCAGTGATGACGCTACAACACCATGGCAGCAGGATGCATATCAGCTGAATGAAGGAGAGCGAGATGTCGAGCAGCTGGATGCAGTGCAGTCGGATACAGGGCATCTAGATGCAGGGCAGTTGGATCCAAGGGTGTCACTAGATGCAATACCCTCATCTTCACCTACCATTGATCCTTCCCCATCAGCACAGGGGTCACGACAGACGCCAAATCCTAACAATCAATCAAGTTCAGTGCATGCGCACAGCAGTGATGATAGGGCACAACTGTCAAGACACACTAATCATGATCTTGATAAAGCACCTGATGGAAGACCATATATTTTTCCAGATGGGAAAGGGTACATAATTAATTATTGTTAACTTATCAATTATATGATTATGTGTCTATAAGGTATTTTAGTCTTTTTTTATAACTTGTTTGTAGGTGGAACCCGTGTAGGGTGGCTTCGAGGGCCCTGACCTCAGTGATTCAATCTCAGTTTCGAAATGCATGGTCTAGATGGGGAGAGATCCCACCTAAGAGGGTGGAGCGCATGTTCTTAAAACTTGGGGTAAGTTTGTCACTTTTCTTAGTTATACGAAGTTTGTGTAAATTTGTCACTTTGCTTAGCTATTCAAAGTTGTGTGAAGTTTTTCACTCTGATGTTTTTTTTTTTTGTTTATGTTGATTCTTATTGCAGAAAAAAGTTGCATGGCGGCCTGAGGATGAGTTTGAGCTAAAGATTATCTTCAAGAGCAAGGGCTCAAAGCGTCTTTCTGAGATGCTAATGGAGGCAAGGAACAAGAATGAACGCCCATCATGGATTGGCCCGCGTTTTTGGAAAGGGCTTGAAAAGAAATGGCAATCTACAGATTATAAGGTGAAATCTGCCCGAAATAAGAATAATCGTGCTTCTGCCAAGGGTGGATCCGTCCATATAGGTGGATCCATATCCACAAATGAGTATGTCATACGAATGGTATGTTTTTTAATGTTAAACACTTGATTTCTTAAAATTCAACTTGTAGGTTCAATATTTAATGTTTCTAACATTCATAAACAATTTTTTTATCATGTATAAGCGTCAAGAAATGGGTAGAGAGCCCACAGTTGATGAGGTCTTCTTATGGACTCATACGAGGAAGGAGGACAGATCTTCATGGGTGGACGAAAGATCCAAGAGGACATATGTAAGTGTCTATTGATTCAGTAGATGTAGTTTATATTTTGGGTGTTGCTGGTTTTGGGTTTCGGCCTTTTTGTTGTTTTTTGTTCAAATACACTAATGGGTCCTCTAAAGTTGATTATTTGCAAAAAAAAAACATAATGAATGTTTCTATCAAGAAAGTTATTATTCATTTCATAGACTTTTGTTGCATGATTCATCCATTTTGCATCTCTCTCTTTCTTCTCATTAGATTACATAATAGAATTAAGTTTCTGCATGCAATATGCAGAAGTGTTATAATATTAAGATCAAATAATAAATGAACATGTACGTACTTTTTTATCTATCTGATAATGCATAATAGAGACAAAAAATACATAGGAAAAAAGTGATAAATGTGATAATGTGCATCTCTCAGCGAATTTCTACTTGCTATGTTTATTATGGTGAAGTGTGGGAAACAACAATTTTTGATTTAACTGTAGATCGACAATATTTATTACATATTAGAGAACTAAGTTGTTGAAGGATATATACCTACTGCAGTATGATGGAAAGTTATTGAAGGCTATTTTCCTACTGCAGTATGTATGCTTCAGTCATCATATAAAAATGTGTATGTTTGTATACTTTTGATTGCTAAGTAATTTCATACATTGTGTGACAACTTAAATGTAATATGTATGTTACTTTGTTATTTTGAGCAGGAAACATATAAGGAGAAGATGAAGAAGGCATCTGAGAATGGCACCAAGGAGGTTGATCCTGCAACTCAATTGAACTTATGGGCTGAATCAGCTGGGGGAAAGACTCGGGGACGTCTTTATGGTACTGGTGATATGGCAAAGCGCTACAAGCCAGGTGTTTCCTCCCTAACCCAGCAGTCACACGTATCTCCATATAGTAGCCAAGTTTCTGCCGGAATTGCTGCACAGATGGCAGCAATTGAAGAGAGAGCAAATGCAGCAGAGGGTGATGCTCGAGTTGCACGTGAGGAATGTCTCAAGGCGAATAAGCGTACAAAGGATTTGGAGAGACAACTGAAGGAATTGGCTGAAAGTGTTGCTACCATCAAGGGTCGCCGACAACGTCACCATCCAGACTATGATGATGACTCTGACACTGATGCCGACTCTGTTGACAGTGTAGAGGATTAAATTATGCTTTAGTATTACTTTGACATCCACACTATGTTTTATTGAAGACTTGTTTTATGTTTTGTTTAACTTCATGTCAAACTGCTTGCTATATTAATGTTTATTTCATTCGGAGAATTGTGGATTGATAATGATTGAGACTTGTTTATGTTAAAATCCATTGGAGTTATGAAAGTTATTGAGTTTTGATTTTATTTTAGCTTTTGTTGATTACATAAAGGTCAATGTATTATATATATAGATAGGTGGTTCTAAAATTATAGCAATCTTGAAGGCTAATGTGCAATCTATATATGAAACAAAAGAACCATCAATTGAATGAGATATATTGTGTGTATTATTGTATACAGGGAAAAAATCATTACTGAAGGCTTAGCCGTGGGTATTAATGATTGAAGCTCAAAGCAAACCAAAGAATTACAGATGGCTTAGGTAATGTTACTGACGGCTCAGCCGTGGGTAATATTACTGATGGTTAAGCCGTGGGTAACGTTACAGACGGCTAAGCCATGGGTAATGTTACTGACGGCTAAGCCGTGGGTAATATATGACCAAAAGTTTGTTGTTGAAACCACGATTACCCACAAATTATCCATGGTGTGGCCGACGATAAATACAGAGGGTTTACATGGCCGTGGGTAACGTTACCGACGAGGCATTTTCCCACGGCCTCAGGACCCTCGGTAAGCCGTGGGTAATTAAGATTACCCACGGCTTTTTGCTCCTACAGACGGATTTTGTCCCTGGGTAACAAGAGATTTTCTTGTAGTGTTAAGACTCTAGAATTTCTAAGATATGAACTTTGAAAAGAAATTCTAAGTGAACTTTTGGATGCTGAACAATTTTGACAGAGTTTTGGCGCTTTCAAATTGTTGTTGAGTCTTATTGTTCTTCAAGTCTTCACTCCTTTATATAGAGGTGTGAAATGAACGTTGAGTTGTCAGCACATCCAAAAAGAGTCGTTTGAAGCTTTGATCAATCACCAATGATTCATTGCCTAATATGGTTATTGTCTTATGAAGGATCAATTTCAAATGCATTCCATGTATGAAAAAACATTATTGCAGGCAGAGTTGTTATCCTTGTCTTGTAGCAGAGACAAACTCTGTGTAGTGGGGGTAGTGGTTGTACACTTTGTACAATTGTACTTTGTCAACGCTTAACAAAGGAACAAGCATCCAATGCTTTTTGAATCCTTTTGAATTAGTCGTTCTTCTACTTTTCCACTTTTTCGCAATATTTAGATGACATTGAATCCATTAAACAACTTTTGAATCTTTAAGTGTGCATCTTCTGATGAATTTTAGCTTCTGGTGATATTTATCTTCTGATGAACTTGCTTCTGATGAACTTGCTTTTGATGACGTCATCATTTCAGGAGCGCTATGTCTTCAAGAGCACTTTTGACTTCAGGAGCACTTCTTCTTCAGATGCTTTAAAACTTCCTTTTTGTTTATTTCTTTGCTCTCTTTTGTTCTTGCAGAACCTATGAATGATCTCAAAATTTTTGTCTATGGTCCTGTACATTTGAACAAATATTAACATATCCAATTAACAATTTTTTTAATAACTTGTTATCAATCAAAACTTTTAAGGGTAATGTTAAACACATTTTGTTCCAACAAAAACCAGTCATGTTGAATGGAGATATGCATCCAACAAAACAACGCCATAACTAAAGAACCTAGATCTTCAATAAAAAAAATCAGATTCAAGATTTCCATACCAAATAACAAAGCTGGAACAAAACCACCACCCATCTTCATCTCCACGAAACAAAACAAAAAAAAAACGTCAATAACATAAACGGAAAAACATAGCAAAAACCAGATCAAAAAACTCCGATCTGACATAATCCACAACAAAAAACTAACTCATAACCGCATCGACGCCAGAACAATACAAGACAACGACGACATTGAATGAAACCAGTGACCACAAAAGAATCAACTCACACCAAGATTGTGAAAGGACAGTCAGGGCAGCGCTTCACCGACGATGATCTAAAACTCATAAATATATTTGTCTTTTATGCATAAAGACACGAGACATAAATTTATCACTAATAAACATAAAAAATATGTGACACATATTTGCCATCATTACAGCAAAAGAGATACACACATATTTAAAAATTCACGGGATAAATAATTTTCATTGATAAATAAAAAAAATAAAACAATTTAAGATTGAAAAATAATGGTCTATCACTCATGCATTGCACGGGTTAACACATTAATAGTATAAAGTAACTATGATGGCTTTCTCTAATAGCCATTAATTTTAATTTAAAATTAATTGAATGCATTGCTATTAAAATTATTTGAATCCGCAAAGGATGATACTAGGTATCATTGACACCGTAAACCTATTTCAAAAGGATGATATTAGTTTCTTTTCAAATTTGTTTGAAAGCATTAATATATTACTTGCAAGATTTAACAGTACACGGTCTGTTACACATTGATTACCTTTGGTTATGATTCATAATTTGTCCCCTATGAGTAAGTGTTGTTCACTATTTTGTTATAATTGAGATGCCTACATAGTCAATTTGTATTAGTACCATGTCTTTTTTTTAATGTTTTCTAGAGAAGCATTTTCCACTACTAATTAACGTAAAGAAAAGAAGAAAAAAAGTTCGAAATAATAAGGGTTAGTTATGCTAGGTCATATGTTTAGAAGGTATATTGATTATATTGGATAAATAGGAGAAGAAAGGTTAGGTAGATTCGTTTTGCAAACCTGGTAGTTTAATATAAAAGGAAATACGAAGCGTGTGTTGTGATATTATGATTTTTTTTCAAAGAATAAATTTTATATTAGGATGATTCAGTTGAATTTTATTTATGTATACTCTATTCTTGATTGTGTAGAGAATCCGAGAGTGGAAAAGAATAAATTTTGTATTATAATTGATAACGGATACGTTCATTAATGATGTGTAATTGATGTGTTATTTAACGATGTGTAAATAATAAAATAATTGACTATATGTTATATAAAGATGTGATAATTAAAGATGTGTTATATAAAGATGAGATAATACTTATTTATGATGTTGATAATGATGAGATAATAATTGTTTTATAATGTTGAATAGTTAAGAGTTAAATATTGTTTATGATGATAAGAAATATCTTGTTTTTAATGATGAGTAACGATGAAATTGTTGAAATAATATTCATAAATCCCTATTTTAAGTTTTAAAGATGAAAAAATATATTTAGATTTTAGTTTATAAATGGATTATGATATTATTGTATTTAACATCTTTGTGTGAAAACTTTTTAGTTGCAGGAATAAAGTCCTAAATGAAAGATAAAATGACTTATTCTTTAAAAATTATTTGAGTCTCTCACACAATGGATGAAGCAAGAAATTAATGGCTAAAGATGCCAATTGGATATACTTGCTCAAATTTGAGCTGCACGTTGGCACACATATACCATAAGTGGTTTTATGCTCTTGGTTTCTTATGTCTCCTAGCAAGTACAAACAAATTTGCACTTTGAGCTGTAAATGGAAAGAAAGAAAAAGGGTGGCAAGCAATACAAATTGGATATTTTCTCTTGTAACTACACGTGGAATTGAATGATACATAGTGAGCTGTTTTGCTCAAAAATTCTACACGTGAGAAGGAGCAAAGCAAGGATAAATAATATATTTTGGTAAGCACATGTGGAAGCAAATGAATGGATAGAAACTAAAACAAGGTTCTTTCTTGTTGGCTAATTGTGCACATGTGGGACCATGGAAATTTTGCAAACGTGAAGAAAGAAAGAACAAACATGAGACATACGCTCCTCATGCAATAGGTGGCAAGCAGGATGCAATTTTATTTGCCTATAAATATTAAGCTCTTGGCATAAGCTCAGCACCGAATTTTTGAGAAAGCAAGCAATATACACACAAGCAAAAATACACAAAGTTCTCTTTTTTTATTCTTTCACAGTAAACTAAAATTGCTCTTTTGTTTTGAGTTATTTTTAGTAAAGCACTACTACTTTTATTTGATACTTGATCCAAGTAAGAATTTATTTCTTAGTGGATTGTAAAAGTTTGTAGGTAATAAGTGTGTAAAAAACAAGGGTAAAATCACTCATTTGTAGAAAAAGATCAGGAAGATCTAGCAAGGGTGATTTGTACTCGTTTGTTTTTGGTTGTAAAAGGCAAAGGTAGATTTACTCGTTTGCAGGAAAGATCAGTCGGATCTAGCAAGGGTAAAGGTTACTCATTTGTGAAAAAGAAGACAAAAGAGGAGTTGTGTTTAACGTTAATTAACATAACTACCTAGTGGATAATATCACACTTGTGTGGGGAGTGAAAGTAGCCGGTGTTTGGCGAACCACGATAACTTTCGTGTGTCATCTCTCTCTCTCTCTCTCTCACTTTTAATTTATTGTTCATAAATCACACACCTCACAATCATTATTGTTATTATTGATTTACTAACAAACTAATCGTGATTTTTAAATTAAAAGAAATTTTTTATAAGACATATTTTAAACAGGTCACAATTCAAATCCCCCCTTTCTTGTGAAAATATTTACTTCAGAAATATACCTTGTTATGATGATGTGTATGATGAGATGAGTTTCTTTTATGTGTGAGTCATTGATGATGTGTTAATGTTCATTACTTTGTGGGTCTGTCTTCATGCATGCATATAGAATCGTAATTAGGGAACGATGAGAGTATGTTCAGTAACACAACTTTGACATACAATAAACGATGCGTAGGTGTGGTACCACATGCATATAGGTCCTAGGAATGAAATACATCTGCATCTAAATGATGATGTCTGAACTTGGTGTGTATGTTGTAGAATGAAGTGTACATGATGATGTATATATATTGATGAGAAACTAAGATGACGATTGTAGCCATTGATGGTTTGAATACATTATTATTTAATGATGTTCATGTTTTCGAGCCTTATGTTATGAATAGTATTTCTCACCCCTTGTTGTTGTTGTTGTTGTTGTTGTGTTTATGGTGTCTGTACTCATGGGGTACAAATACTCAGGTTGAAGAGTAATAGTTGCGGGGCGATTTATGAGGTGGAGATGGAAGCTTCTTCCGTCATATTTATCTTATTAGTGAATTAACGTGTAGATGATTTACGTGCTCTGATATGTAACACTAGGGTCGGGGTGGTTAATTGGTTACACATTTTTCTTGAAGTTTGAAGTATTATAATCGTGACTTAGTTTTTGAATGTTGAAAATCTATTTTATTCCGTTTAGTTTGAAAAACTATTTCCGCTTCTATTTTGAGATATTAATTTTACATGAGTGCATTGATGTTGAGCATGTGTAACACCTATTTTATTAAATATATTTACTTTTATCTAATATTCCAAAGTCGGGTCTTAGGGTGTTACATAGTTGGTATCAGAGCAGGTCAGTCCATCCGGCCTAGGATTTCTAATTGATATTTTACCCTGTAGGCGACAAGTGTATATCACACTGTAGATGCCTAAATCTTAATTATTGTCTGATTTTGACGAATATAGATAAGAAATGGATGGGAGATATGATAAAGCAGTTGCAAATGCTATGACTGCAGTAGCGCAAGCCTTGAACAATGCACTACAAGGACAACAAAACCAACATGGAGCAGCTGATGAGCTTCACCTAGATAGGTTTATGAGAAACAACCCGCCTACCTTCAAGGGGAGGCACGATCCCGAAGGTGCGCAGAATTGGCTACATGGGATTGAAAGGATTTTCAGGGCAATGGCGATCACTATTGAACAGAAGGTTAGACTGGCGACACACATGTTGGCGGAAGAGGCTGAATTCTGGTGGTGAAATGTCCTTCAAAGGCTTGAAGGGGCAGGCGATGTGGTAACATGGGAAGTTATTAGAGAGGAAATTTTGAGAAAATATTTCCCTGTTGATGTATGTAACAAGAAGGAGATTGAATTTCTTGAGCTCAAGCAAGGGAGTATGTCGGTGTCAGAATATGCAGCAAAATTTGAAGAATTGTCCAAGTTTTGCCCCTATATCAATGCAGTAGGTGCAGAGGTTTCCAAATGCTTGAAGTTTGAGAATGGATTATGTCCTGAGATCAAGCAGTTTATCGGGTACCAACAGATTCGTCAATTTTCCATGCTGGTAACTAGTTGCAGAATTTATGAGGGAGACAGGAAGGCGACATGTAGTCATTACAAGGCGGTTAGTGAGAAGAAAGGGAGAGTATTGAGTCGGGGTAAGCCGTATAACATTCTAGTTGATAAGGAGAAACATAACTTGCCACAGAAAGGTGCAAGTGAGGAGGAGACTAGTGGGGGAGACACTCGTGCTCCTCTAAGATGTTTTAATTGTGGGGTTGTAGGTCACTGTGCTCCTCTAACATTCTAGTTTTAGCCCTTGAGGTGAGAAATTAGATGTTATAAGAACAACCTTTGGAATTAGATTGATGCTAGATATAAGTTGAGGAAGTAGGAAGCATGAGTTTTGATATTAGTGCCTGTCAAGCTAGGATGACAATATAGTTCGAGAATTCTCAGTTTAATATTTTAAGTTTAGTTGTGAGTGAGGGGATTATGTCAAAATTTATGGCTATGTTTTAGAATAGTTATGAGCCGAGGTAATATTCATTGGTAGGAGATGGTTTGGACGGATAGTATTAAGATATTAAGATGAAAAATATAATAGGTAAAGATAGTTTGTAAAGGAAGAGTATGCCATAAGACTGGAGAGTTGTATGAGGGAGTCTTGTACAGGGGCTGTTACCTTCAGGTAATTTTCGAGGGCGAAAAATTCTTTAAGTGGGGGATAGTTGTAACATCCCGAATTTTAATAGTATTTATCAGTATTATTAATAGATAATATTAATATAACTATTGGTTAAAAATTACTATTATTGTTATTATTAGTAGTGATGCTAGGCGTTATTAAATTAAACCCTTTATGGTTATAGAGGTTGCGAATAATTAGGAAGTAAGGAGGAGTTAACTAGTCGAATGAATAATGTGAGAAAAATAATTTTAGGAAGAAAATAGTGTGCCTTTGTTGAGAAAATAGAGTTTCGTGGTTATTAATATTTTATGTGAATTAAAATAATAAAGAGAGAAAAGATATAATAAATAATAGGGATGAGAGGTGAGAAATAGAAGTAATAATAAAATAAAAGAAGTGGGGGGAGGAGGGAGTATATTATAATAGGTGGAGGAGAGAAAAGTAAAAATAACAAGAATTAACCTAATTTCTTAGTATAAATAGAGGAATAGAGAGTGAGAAAACATTATTGTTGCACGTTAGAGCTAGAGAGAATAAAAGAGGAAAGAAGGCAAACCCTAGCTAAAGAGAATTGAACCAAAAGTTGTGTTTTTCGGAGAATTCGAGATAAGGGGAGAGTTCTATTCATAATAAGGGTTGTGTACTCATGTGGGTAGTGAAGTGTTGCTAATTTTCATTGTTTTCTAATTCCTTCGATGATTCTTTGTTAAATTTGTGTTGCCGTTACTATATGATTGATTTTAGTTTTAAACTGTGATGTTTTTCATGTTGAATATGATTGAAATTGGTTAGCATATTGTTTTGTTTTAGAATCGATGCGTGAGTTCTGAATTAATTGTTTATGATTAATTGAATATATTGATTTTCGATACTGTAGATATATTGAATGTGATTAATTGTCTTCATATTAATTCTTTCAATTGTATGATTAGCAATTGGAATTTTACTGATACTGTCTTCAATTATTTAGTAACTATGAGGGCTTTCTCTAATAGCCATTAATTTTAATTTTAAATTAATTGAATGCATTGTTATTAAAATTATTTGAATCCGCAAAGGATGATATTAGGTATCATTGACACCGTAAATCTGTTTCAAAAGGAGGATAATAGTTTCTTTTCAAATTTGTTTGAAGGCATTAATATATTACTTGCAAGATTTAACAGTATACGGTCTGTTACACATTGAATACCTTCGATTATTATTCATAATTTGTCCCTATGAATAAGTGTTGTTCACTATTTTGTTATAATTGAGATGCCTACATAGTCAATTTATCTTAGTACCATGTCTTTTTTTTAATGTTTTCTAGAGAAGCATTTTTCACTACCTAGCAATGTTTAATTAACGTAAAGAAAAGAGAAAAAAGGGGTTGGAATAATAAAGGTTAGTTATGCTAGTTCATATGTTTAGAAGGTATATTGATTAGATTAGATAAATAGGAGAAGCAAGCTTAGGTATATTCGTTTTGCAAACCTGGTAGTTTAATATAAAAGAAGATACGAAGCCTGTGTTGTGATCTTATGATAATTTTTCAAAGAATAAATTTTATATTGGGATGATTCTGTTCAATTTTATTTATGTATACTTTATTCTTGATTGCGTAGAGAATCCGAGAGTGGAAAAGAATAAGTTTTGTATTATAATTGATAACTGATGTGTAATTGATGTGTTATTTAATGATGTGTAAATAATAAAATAATTGACTATGTATAAAGATGTGATAATTAAAGATGTGTTATATAAATATGAGATAATACTTATTTATGATGTTGATAATGGTGACATAATAATGTTTTATGATGTTGAATAGTGATGAGTTAAATATTGTTTATGATGATGAGAAATGATGAGAAATATCTTGTTTTTAATGATGAGTAACGATGAAATATACCTTGTTATGATGATGTGTATGATGAGATGAGTTTCTTTTATGTATGAGTCATTGATGATGTGTTAATGTGCATTACTTTGTGGGTCTGCCTTCATGCATGCATATAGAATCACAATTAAGGAACGATGAGAACGATGAGGGTATGTTCAGTAACACAACTCTGACATACAATAAACGATGAGTAGATGTGGTACCACATGCATATAGGTCTTAGGAATGAAATACATCTGCATTGAGGTTGAGCATGTGTAACACATATTTTATTAAATATATTTACTTTTATCTAAATGCTTCTTGACCTGCAAATTCAAGAGTTGAGAATTTTGATTCCATTAGTAAATTTGACTATGCATAGTTTACTTATTTATTTCCAAGAGATGTCACATCATCATGAGATAAATAAGTACTTTACAATGGAACCTACCTCGTCTTCATTTGAGATCCAATTTACACTATTCAATCCTTCTAAGATCAACTATTAGAAGAACATGATATCCAGACAACAACATCATTTGAATAGATTAGAAAAAATAACTCATCATTTAAATGATCACCATTGAAATTATGAATTCACACACTTCATCTATTCATTATACCACATGCAATATCATGAATAATATATTTCATAAATCCATAACACAATCAATTGTCTCACACACGAATTGGGAAACTATCTTTTAAAATTCCACTTGGTATTCATCAGATTGCTACTTTAAGGCATATTCACTAATTTTAAACCATATTTACCATAGAATTTAGTTCACTTGTAATGCCTTATTTTTATTTTAAATATATAATAAAATAGTATTGGTTAACCCTTACATACTCATAGATAGTGAAATTATCTTGAGCATAGTTTTTTTTTTCCTTCATAATTTATCAACATCTGCTACTCCTGCTAAAAGAAGAAAAATTATACATTATATGTCCACAAGATTTAATTTTTCCTTCTTCTAATCCTTCTACTTTCCCTTGTTTCAAAACTTTGCGCACATTCAAAAATAACAAGAGTAGAAGTAGAATATTCAAAAATAACAAATGTAGAAGTAGAATAAACATCATTGACAAAATTGTTTTTGTTCTTCTTCTCATAACCCCCACATTTAAGTGATTTACTTTAAGAAAATACCTCCAGCTCTTATAATTTTATTTTATTTTTCATAGGTCTTTCCCCCTTATCATGCATGTAACATAAAGTTAAACATGAATTATACATAACCATATAAATTCATCAACAATACAATCAACTCCAAAAGTTTCTAGCAAGTTAATTGTATAATAAAATTTGTTACTTTGCAAGTTTATTAAAACATGCATACTCCAAAGATGATAGGATATATATATATATATATATATATATATATATATATATATATATATATATATCCATAATCACACATAAATTTATTTTAATTTTTCTGCTAACATCATATATTCTAAAAAAAAAAAATAAACCATAAAAGTTCTTAACTTTATAACGGAAACAAGTGAAAAAGTAGTCATATTTAAGCCACAAAATATCGATAGAAAACTTAATAATTTGTAAGAGAATTTTCCTAACATATAACTATAAAATTTATGCATCCACTTATTATATAAATACCACAAATTTTCCTTCATAAATGTATAAATATAACCATAACACCAATAAGCTTAGCATGAAGGCCTCAAATATTAAGAGTGAACTAGAAGTAAGAGAGTTAGGAAAAGATAGAAGAGAATTGTTATGCCGTGGCCAAAACCACTGCCCTGAAAGCAAATTTTCAGTGGATCTTCGGTGCAACCCAAATCCGATTTTGCTCCCTAAGGTTTACACAACTGCGTGTCTGAACCCATGCACTCGAGGCAAAACATGATGGAGCTTCACAAACAGTGCCCAGAATAATTGAGAGTAGAATAGAAAGCATGAACTTAATTGTATTCTCCCGATTGCACGATGGAGTCCATTTTTCTATATACTTCTCTATTTATATAAGATACGACTGGTGTGTGTATATATATATATATATATATATCCGTTGCTTGCAGCCAATCACTTCACCAATAGAATTATTATCATACTAATGACAATAAAACTAAGAAAAATAACTGTTGGTGGTTATGTAACATACAAATTAATGAAAACGGTTATGATTTTAGAACATAAATAATTGTAGGAGGAAATATAATTGATTGCCATTATATCCTACAAAAACCACATTTTTTTTGTATCTCTTTTTGTATCTTACTTTTAATACTATATTACCCACATTTATTGAGAATATTAGAATGATTGTTGTCTGAACATGTTGCAATCACTACTTCACAATTATATGTATGGCTATATTCAGTTTAAATGTGTTTCTACAATAGTAATTTTAAAAAGGTTCTTTCAACTTTGAAATGGCAATTCAGGTAGTGACAACCTAAAATTGATTGGTGCGTCACACAATTTTTTGACAATATGTAATATCTAAGACCAAAAATATCAATGTGCAATCCAAATTTGTGATAGGCATATAAATAAACTTACATAATAGACTAACCACGTGGTTTAGGATTTTCAACCTCCCATTTACTTGGTTCAATTTGTCTAACCTTGCTTTGCATGTTGATCTTTGTGATAGTAGATAAAATGTTGGCTAAACTGTACTTTTCGACCCTTAAGTTTCAAAAAGATGCGATTTTCGCCCCCTATCTTAAAAAATGACAATTTTGGCCCCTTTCGTACCAAAATTGCTGAGAATACGCCACGTGTCCCAAAAAGGGGCCATAATCACAACTTTTTGAGAAGATAAGGGGTCAAAAGATCATATTTCCCTAAACATAGGGGGTCATTTTTGTCCTTTTTTTAATAGGGGTCAAAATCGCAACTTTTTAAAACTTAAGGGGTGAAAAGTGCACTTTAGCCTAAAATGTTTTCACAATTAGAGGTGCAAGTACCCCAGTAGGGGAAACAGCTGGCCTTGTGAAGACAACAATCTTGTGATTTTATTAAAAAAAAAAAGTTAGTTCTATTGTTTTTATTTTTATTTGTTATTGTTTAGTTCATCGGTCTGACTTGAATATGATTTTGTGATCTACGTCAGCATAATAATTTTTTTTCGACACAATCATATTTCATATGCTATGTTGATTATTTATTGGTTGGGAAAATATTTCAGTTTCGGTTTGAAGGAAAATCGAACGAAATTCATTCGGTGTCTAAATTTTTAGGGAACAACGTTTACCGTCAAAATTTAAACAGAGGATTTATTATTTATATCCTTTATTCTTAATGCTTATTACGTCATGCGATCCCTAAACCTAATTTTTCCCTCTAATAAAATGACATTAATTGCTAATCCTCTAACCCTAAAAAATTTCCCTCCTTCTATATGTTCAATTTGAAATTCAAAATTTGCCTGCCTATTGTTATATTCCTTCCACTTCCTATGCATTTATTAAGGCATGATTTCAGCACTATTAACTAGCTCTTCCATTAGTTTAGCACTATTAATTTTTCTTTTTTTGAATTATACTCCTTTCACGCTGCCAGATGATGAGTTAAATGGTTTTCCATTACCAATACCCCATTCCAATTCCCACGCCACCTATTCCAATTTTTTTTCGGTACAATCAACCATCCCACCCAACCTATTTCATTTCCCAAGGCAGCCGACTACTCCCCTTATGGCTTCTGCTCAATTCACTTCATTCTCCCTCCCAATATAAATCCAACCTTCTCTTTTCTCAAAATTTCATTTCACATTGGAATCCTCTCTTTGTTTTGGTTACACTCCTTTCTTTCTTTTTAATTATCAATGTCAATCCTTTTTATTTTCAAAATGTCTTCGTTCTTTGTTACAATATGTAGCATGGTCTTCTTGGGAATAACTTTGGATTGAAGGCAGAATATCTCAGCTGAAACCTGCGAAATTTTGCAGCTAGGAGTTGGTCAGGATATTATTTTACTACTTAGAGGAATTTTGCAAGTTTGGTGCCGCTTTTGTATGTTGTCATGGCAGTGATTCAATTACAGAAATATGAATGGAGAAGGAGATGTATTGTTGGTCTTCCCATGCTTTCTGCTATGTTTCGGTGTTTCATGAACTTTTCATTTCCAATAGTAAAAGTTTACCCATTGAGATAGATGAATAGGTTAGATTTAACAAAAAAAAAAGAATAGATTAGAGAGTAATTGTATATGTAGTTTCAATGTAAATAGATCAATTGTACGATTTTTATAATTGTTAGCTTGCTTTATTATTTTATTGGTGGATGCATGTAGATTAAATGGTGGCCTTAAGAATAGATGTTATCGTTGGATGCATGTAGATTAAAGTGGCCATATGAATAGATGTTTTAAGTTCCATAGTCTCTTTTCTATTTCTTTGTTTTTTTTTCTTTTTCTGAATCCTCACGATGAGCCTCTTCTTTCTTATCTTTGATTTCTTCATTTTTTTCCTATTAGCAATTTCTTCTTCTTTTGTTGTTGCTAACTTTTCAATTTTTTTTGTTTGTTTTACCATGTTTCGGATCATGGTACATAGTTGTTGTGTTGGATGGACAGTTGAACAAACAATTTGCAGTAGAAAGATAGTTAATAAAATATTTTATTAACAAACTCACAACAATAATGAAATGAATGCAATTTGGTTATGTATAGTTAATATACACTGTAATGTTCCTTAAGGGATTTAAAGTATGTTATTTGAAGTTATAAAATTAAGTCTCTTCCCTATGCCTTGATGCCTCTCCTCATAGCTTTGTGTTGGTTGTGCTTTGTGGAGATGAATCTTTTGTTATAATAACCGTATGATCAGCTTGGTTGTGTTTAGCAGCTATATTTTGGCATCCGTTAATGGAAAAGTCACTAAAGCAATTGCACATTCAACTTTAGATGTAGCCTTAATTGTATTGATCTTTAATCTGCAAATAAATGGATTAAATGGATTGGTTTGATATCATTGTAATCATTTATTTCAAATAACATGAAATTTAATATTGTTCTTATAATTTAATCAGTTATAGCAATGGTTTGGATGGCTAACTTTTCCTGAGTAGTAATAAAAAATATACTTTTTTTTAGGAAAGTAATCAAAAAAATTACTTATTAAGCATCAATAACAGATTAGTGCGAAGATCTTATAAACGGTTACCTTTTTTCTTTATGCAAAGATCTTCAATTTATAAGACCCGTGCGGCGCACGGGTCATTAATCTAGTATGGACAAAACTTACAAACAGTTCCTTAGGTACTGTTCATGTAACGCCCTAGTTTATATTTTTCCATTTTTGGTTGATTTTAATATGTTTTGTGTATTTTATATGAGAATATTGATTTATGTGAATATTGGTGTGTTGTTATTTGACTTATATTTTATTATAATTATTTGTAGTATTTTATGAAAATTAGAGGGAATAATATTTATGTAGTTGAAAAGGGATTTAATTGAAATTATTAGAATTAAGAAGGGATTAAGGAGAAATTTAATAAGGTTTAGTGAGGGAGTAAATAAGAAAAAGGGAGTTATGTTTTGTTAAGGAAAGAATAGGAAGAAGTCAGTAAGGTAGTACGTACCAGTAAAACAAAAGAAACAGACTTTTTGGGAGAGAGAAGAGAAGAGCCAAGAACAAGGGGAAATTGCTAGAAGAAAGTTGATTCTATAGCTTTTTGTTCATCTAATCAGGTAAGGGTGGGTTTACTTTTCAATTGCTAATGTATCTATGTATGATTTCATGAAAATGGATTGAAAAATGGTGATTTTGATTTAGGTTAAAGAATATGATAAATTGCTCATTGTTGTTGAATTATGTTGTTGATGATGTTGCTATGAGTTGTTTTTGATGCTTTGTTGTGTATTGAACCCATAAACATGTTTGTAACTCATTTTGGGTAATCAGGGGATCAAAATTGGGTTTTTGAGGTGAAAAATGGTGAAAAAATCGTAACAGCCTGTGCCAGATCGTGCTCCGATTTTGTCAAATCGTGCTCCGATTTTTCCAGAATGAAAATGCAATTTTTGACCCAGAAAATCGTACTCCGATTTTTCAAATCGTACTCCGATTTGACAGCACCCCTGTTTCGCGTTCTTGCATCTTTTTCACCCATTTCTGTTCCGAACTGGCTTTTGGTATAAACAGTAAAGTTGTAGATAATTGAGTTAGCTTTCTAATGGCTTTGGTTTGACTTGAAAATGATTTTTAGAATTTGAGTTATGATGGAAATAGTCCAGGTGGGTATTGAGAAAACTTTAAGAAAACTTAACATAACTAGTCCCAAGTTAGTCCAAAAACTTATGGTTGATTTCCCAATTTCAAACTTAAGTATTAGAGGTTTAATTAAGGTGTTTTATGAGTAGTTGGCTTAGGTCTTATTGATCGAACTTGATTTGCTTTTCAAGAATGTTTTGGACTACGATATGAATGTAATTGGTTAATGTTGCTGTCATCCATGCTAAGTTTGAGTTGCCATTGATGTTGTTGAGTTGTATTGTCTGGTTGGGGAGGATGTCCTAGTTGATGTTGGTGTTGGTTGCATGTTGATATGCACCATTAGATGTTGTAGGGTTGTATGCAGATATACACCACAGAGTCTTCATAACTCACTTTCATTGGTGGGGGCTCATGCCCTGGAATGTTTATACATTCAATTGGTGAGGGCTCATGCCCTGGAATGCTAGTCATTCATCTGGTGAGGGCTTATGCCCTGGGATGCTTTAACCATCCAAATTGGTGGGGGCTTATGCCCCGGAATGCTTAGCATTCAACGTGCGTAGTTGGTACCACATTTGCATAAGCATTCGTTGTTGAGGTCTTGCATTAGTTGTCGTAGGTGTGAGTTGACAGTTGTGAGTTGTTGTTGGTGAGGTGTCGCCACAAGTGTTGTTGTGGTTGTTAATTGAAGATGAACCTAATTGTTGAGATAATATTGAAGAAGTTGTTGAATTATGCTGATGATGGTTGTTATTATTGTTGTTGTTTTCCAATGAAATTTGATGATTCATATATTTATATATTACTTTTGTTTTGTGAACTCACCCCTTCTGCTGAAATTGCCGCCTTGTGGGCAAGTGCAGGTAATGAAGGCTAGTTAGGAGTTGGCTCTTGTGTCGTAGGCTCTGATACGTAACGGGATGGGATTCGATGTTTATGATTTCATTCCTTTATGTATCATTTTTATTTGAAGAATATGTTGATGAACATTTGAATAACGTTGAAGAACATTTTATTTATGTTGAGGCCTATGTGCCAAGGATGTTGAATTTTGTTGTTGGTTAATTATCAAATGAATATTCCGCTGCAGATATTTTATAAAGATGATATTATTGAGGATATTTAAATAGTTTTATTTTTCTATTTAAATAATTTTTGAAATGTGTATGTAATGCTCCGTGGTATGATGATTAACTCTGATGTTTAGATATTATTATATCATTTTGGGGAAAACGGGGTGTTACAGTTCAAACTATTTTCCAATAAAATTTTGACAAGTGGATTAATAAACCATGTCATACCCCTTGCTAAAAACATCCGTCAATGTCATCTCTCTAACACTTCTTTCCGTTGACTAACATCGTAAACATGTTCGCGTCCCACCACTAAAAGCAATAAAAACCAACATCCATATTGATCTTTAGTTTTATATACTTCAATCATATTTCCTTCGGTTAATAAGATCTTAACCATTCTTTATTGCAAAAACAAAAGAACAAACCCATGTGTCTATGTTTCTTGAATCACAACTTTTCCATCATGTGCTTTCCTATAACTTATAAAGCCTTGATAATTTTGAGAGTTATAATGATGTTTCTTCATTATTGTGTATCACGATCAATGGTGATGAAAATCTTCGTGTTTTATCGCTTATACTAATAGATCAAAAACGGGTCCTTTGCGCTCTTTTAAGGTAAAGAAGAACTAGCACCAGTTTTCCCATGTCTTTTGATGGTTAATCGTTCTGCTACTATTGGCGATTCCATCCACTAAAGTTTATTGTGAAACATTGTCTAAATTTGAGATTAAGAACCCATTATCTATTGCAAAACACACAAAGAACTAACCCAACGAGTTAAAAAACCAATGCAGAAAGGAGTATTTGGTAGTTCATTTGTAGTGGAAAAGACCCGGTTGTTGTTGGTTAATATTCCGGCACGGTGGTTACTGGCCATTAATTCTGGAAAGCATACGCGACCAATTAGATGAAGAAATATCAACTAATGGTGTTGTTGCGTGGTTAACAGATGCATATCAGAATTGACAGATGTTTAATTGCTTAAATTAAATAATCCACTTTGTTGGAACAAAGGGTGTTTCACAATTATACCACTTAAGTTTTGATGATAACAAGGTATTAAAAATTATCAATTGGACAATGCTAAAAGTTTATACAAGTGTACAGGACCATTAACAAAGACTTATTTACAAGAGGTTCTGACTGAATGAATTAAAGAGCAAAGGAAATTAAGACTGGAGCCTGAAGAGCATCTGAATAAAAGCGCTCCTGGAAAGTCAGATGCAAAGTGCGTCTGAAGAAAGAGCTCCTGAAGATGACGTCATCAGAAGCCAGTTTTCCAGAAGCAGATTTATCATAAGCAAATATTCTTCAGAGGCCAAGGATCGTTGACAAAGTTCAATGTACGGAAAGTACAACCACTATGTCTGCGCTTGTCCCTGCAACCACCAACTCTGCACAGTGTCTTCTATACACGACAAGAATAACAGCAACTAAATCAGAGACTTTTCCATATTTGCTGGAATGGATTTGAATTTGATTTCATATTACAATCCACAAATCAAGCAAAGGATCAATGGTGTCAAATCAGCTTCGGTCAAGAAAAAGTGATGAGCTGGCAGTTCCCAACGTCTCTCAAATTCTCTATAAATAGGGATGAAGACTTGAAGAAAAAATGCATAACATATACATACGCGAACAAGACTATTCTCTCATATCCAAAAGTCGCAAACATTGCTCATCAACAACTTAGATAATTCTTACAAAAGTTCACATTTTAGAATTTATAAGTGTCTAAGAAAAACAGAGTCTGTTCTGTTTAGTTTTGTTTTGTGAATACCTCTGATTGTATATCAAGTATTCAAAACTCTTTTCAATTCTCTGTAATTGTTTAGAAGTCTCTTGGAGTTGTCCTTGAGCATTGAAGTCTCTTTCTTGTGTGATTGAGCAAAGGAAGTCTCTTACTTGTGTGTTTGAGCAACTTGTAATTTGATATTACATTTTAGTGGAACTCTCCTTGGAAGTGCAAGGGGGACAGGATTACTTCCGGATTGTGGAAGGAACCTGTATAAATTGCTTGTGTCTTCTTCTTTCTCTTGCTCTCTTATTCTTATCCGCTGCACACTCAGACTCTGATCTCTAATCAGACTCTGAACTTTTCAGACTCTGATCCTAAGAACAGTCCTGATTTTTGCAAGAAAGAAACGTTTTTGAAAACACAATTCAACCCCCCCTTCTTGTGTTTTTCCCACCTTCAGTTGGTATCAGAGCTTCGGCTCTGTAGTTAGCACTTAACCGTGTTACAGTAAACGATCGGAGAAAAACATGTATGGGGATGAAGCTTCTGCATCTGGTTCTGGTTTTGGTTTTGGAGCTGCTGTGCACTATGATTACAGCAACATCAACAAAAGTGAAAGATCTTCTAATCACAACAAACCTCCTATGTTTAATGGTGATCCTGAAATGTTCTCTTGGTGGAAAACCAAGATGTATAGTCACATCATGGGAATGGATGAAGAGTTGTGGGATGTTCTTGAAGATGGTGTTGGTGATCTGAGGTTAGATGAAGAAGGTGCTGCTCTTGATAGGAAAGCTCACACTGCTGAGCAGAAAAAGCTTTATAGGAAACATCATACGATCAGAGGCATTCTTGTGGCTGCCTTGCCTCATAAAGAGTACTTAAAGATGAGTGACAAATCAACAGCAAAGGCTATGTTCACCTCATTGTGCTCACTTTATGAGGGTAACAAGAAAGTCAGAGAGGCCAAGGCTACTATGCTTGTTCATCAGTACGAGTTGTTCAGAATGAAGGAGGATGAAAACATTGAGACCATGTACTCAAGGTTTCAGACTCTTGTTTCTGGACTTCAGATTCTGAAGAAAAGCTACGTAACGTCTGATCATGTGAACAAGATTCTGAGAAGTTTACCTGCAAAGTGGAGACCGAAAGTGACAGCCATTGAAGAAGCTAAAGATCTAAACACCTTGAGTGTTGAAGATCTTATAAGCTCTTTAAAATGTCATGAGATAGGTCTTAACGAGCATGAACCTGTCAAGAAGCCTAAGTCCATTGCACTGAAATCCAGAGGCAAGTCAAGTAAGGCTCTGAAAGCATTGGAGTCTGAAGAAGAATCTACATCTGAAGATTCTGATGAAGACTCTGAGATTGTTCAAGAAATGGCTATGCTCACCAACAGACTACAATATCTTGCTAAGAAGAACAAGAAGTTCATGAGCAGAGGCAGTAGTCATAGAAACTCTAGAAAAGAAGATCAGAAAGGTTGCTTTAACTGCAAAAAGGTTGGACACTTCATTGCTGAATGTCCAGACCTACAGAAAGAGAAATCCAAAGAAAAATCAAAGAAAGCAATTTTCAAGTCCAACAAATTCAAGAAGCAATTCAAGAAGAGCTTGATGGCAACTTGGGAAGATCTGGATAATGAGTCTGAGTCTGACAAAGATGATGCTGAAGATGAAGCAAAAATAGCTCTGGCTTTGGTAGCTACTGCTGATAATGAAAAAGATTCATCTGATGCTGAGTCAAGTACAGATTCTGAAACTGAAACTGAGGTATATTCTAAACTCACCAGATCTGAAGTAATTGATTCTCTCGAGGAACTTCTTTGTCATTATGAAAACCAATCCACTGAGTTGAGGAGAGTTAAGCAACGATACATTAAGCTGCTAAAACTCCATGAATCAACTAAGATGGAAATGGATGTTTTACAACAAGAAAATAATGATTTGAAAACAATGACTAAGAAAGGTGATAATAAAGCATAAATCAGAACAACAAAAAGGGAATTGGTTTCACAAGAGGAAACTCGAGTGAAGTAATTCTAAAACCTTGTTCTGATAACATCAAAGAGGGACTGAAAACTCACTTTGTGTCTGAATCTGAAAAAGCTTCTCATTCAGAATCTAAGTCCTTAAATTCAAAGGAGTTGACTAACTCAAAACCTGAGAATCAAAAGACAAAGGTAACAAATGACTCTAAATCAAAAGCTCCAACGTTACAGATTCTGAAGAGATCAGAACCTAACAAACAGGTTCTGAAGAAAACAGAGTCTGAAACTAAAAAGCCTAGATTTCAGAGGAAAGAAGTTGTCTTTATTAAGTCACATTTTAAGACTAAAGGTTCTGAACCCAAAGTCTGGAAAAAGACAGAAAAAGAAAAATTCAGACAGAAAACACAAATGAGACACAGAACCTCTAGGACTAACCCAAAAGGACCCATGAAAATATGGGTACCTAAGACAGAAATTGTTGATGTTGCAGATATGTCTAAAAGGAAATATAAAGCAGAAGTCCTGGTATCTGAACAGTGGCTGCTCGCGACATATGACGGGAGAAAAGTCTATGTTCCTAACCCTGACTATGAAAGAAGGAGGAACTGTGGGATTTGGAGGAAACCAAACTGGCAAAATCATTAGTACTGGAACAATTGGTAATTCCTCAGTCTCAATCAATAATGTGTGGTTTGTAGATGGACTAAGGCATAACCTACTTAGCATAAGTCAATTTTGTGATAATGGTTATGACGTCTTTTTTAATAAGAACCACTACACAGTAATCAACACAGTTGACCAATCTGTAGTTTTTAAGGGGAAGAGAAAGAACAATGTCTACAAGATAAATTTTTCAGAACTGACTGATCAGAAGGTATTTTGTCTTCTGTCAATGAGTGATAAGAAATGGTTGTGGCACAGAAGGTTGGGACATGCTAACTAGAGATTAATCTCTAAGCTTAGCAAGTTACAACTTGTCAGAGGCTTACCAGACATTGATTATCATTCAGATGCACTATGTGGTGCATGTCAGAAGGGAAAAATTGTTAAAACTTCTTTCAAATCAAAAGACATTGTTTCTACCTCCAGACCCTTGGAACTACTCCATATTGACCTATTTGGACCAGTCAGTACTGCGTCCCTATATGGAAGCAAGTATGGATTGGTTATAGTTGATGATTACAGTAGATGGAGTTGGGTTAAGTTTCTCAAATCTAAAGATGATTCATATGATGTGTTTACAAAATTCTGCATTCAAGTCCAATCTGAAAAAGAACTGAAAATTCTAAAAGTCAGAAGTGATCATGGGGGAGAATTTGAAAATGAGCCATTTGAAATATTTTGTGAAAATTTTGGAATTATCCATGAATTCTCTTCTCCTAGAACTCCACAGCAAAATGGAGTTGTAGAGAGAAATAATAGGACTCTACAAGAAATGGCAAGAACCATGATTCACGAAAACAGTCTGGCAAAACATTTTTGGGCAGAAGCAGTAAACACAGCATGTTATGTTCAGAACCGGATCTATATCAGACCCATACTGAATAAAACAACATATGAACTCTTTAAAGGCAGGAAACCTAACATTTCTTACTTTCATCAGTTTGGATGTACATGTTACATTCTGAACAATAAAGTCTATCTGAAGAAATTTGATGCAAAGGCTCAAAAGGGAATCTTTCTAGGTTACTCTGAGAGATCTAAGGCATACAGACTGTATAACTTGGAAACACTCTGTGTTGAAGAGTCTATGCATGTCAAGTTTGATGACAAAGAGCCTGGAAGTCAAATTCCAGAGCAGATTGAAAACAATGCAGGTTAAGAAGAGTCTGATGATTATTCAAAACCTGATCAGACTTCAGAGTTGAATGATACTTAAGAAGCTGTGACAGCTCCTGAAGTCCCAATTGTTGAAGCTTCTGAAGAAGCTCAAGATGATTCACAGCAAGTTATTCAGTCCAGAAATTCATTCAAATACAAGTCTTCTCATCCTGAGGATCAAATCATTGGCAACAGAGAAAGTCCCAGAAGAACTAGATCTCATTTCAGACCTGAAGAGTCTGCCCTGGGATTGCTGTCCATGATAGAACCTACAACAGTTGATGAAGCACTAGCTGATGATGGATGGATCTTAGCAATGCAAGATGAGCTTAATCAATTTAAAAGGAATGACGTATGGGATCTTGTATCTAAGCTTGAACACAAGAACATTATTGGAACTAAATGGGTGTTTAGGAACAAGCTAGATGAACAGGGAGAAGTAATCAGAAACAAAGCCAGACTTGTTGCTCAAGGATACAGCCAACAAGAAGGCATTGATTACACTAAAACTTTTGCTCCAGTTGCAAGATTGGAAGCAATCAGGTTACTTCTTTCCTACGCAGTAAATTACAACATAACCTTGTATCAAATGGACGTTAAAAGTGCATTTCTCAATGGAGTCATTTCTGAAGAAGTGTTTGTAAAACAACCACCTGGTTTTGAGGACTTAAAACATCCTGACCACGTTTATAAGTTAAAGAAATCTCTGTACGGTCTGAAACAAGCTCCTAGAGCCTGGTATGACAGACTGAGTAATTTCTTGCTTAAAAATGATTTTAAAAGAGGACAGGTTGACACAACACTTTTCAAGAAGACACTTGAGAAAGACATTCTGATTGTATAAATTTATGTTGATGATATTATTTTTGGTTCAACTAATAGATCTCTTTGCAAGGAATTTTCTAAGATGATGCAGGAGGAATTTGAAATGAGCAAGATGGGAGAACTGAAGTTCTTTCTAGGAATTCAGATCAACCAATGCAAAGAAGGAGTATATGTTCATCAGTCCAAATATACCAAAGAGCTTATGAAAAAGTTTAAACTTGAAGACTGCAAGGAAATGAACACTCCAATGCACCCTACCTGCACTCTGAACAAAGAAGATCAAGGATCTAAAGTTGACCAGAAGCTGTATCGAGGTATGATTGGTTCTTTGTTGTATCTCACTGCATCCAGACCTGATATTTTGTTCAGTGTATGCTTGTGTGCAAGGTTTCAATCAGATCCTAGAGAATCTCACTTAACTGTTGTTAAAAGAATCTTTAGATATATGAGAGGAACAACTAATCTTGGACTTCTATATAAGAAATCTTCAGATTATAAGCTAGTTGGATTCTGCGATACTGACTATGCTGGTGACAGGATTGAAAGAAAATCAACCAGTGGAAACTGTCAGTTTCTTGGTGAAAATCTGATATCCTGGGCCAGTAAGAGACAAGCAATTATTGCTTTGTCAACAGCAGAAGCAGAATACATCTCAGCTGCTAGTTGTTGCACACAACTGCTTTGGATGAAACATCAGTTGGAAGACTACCAAATAACTGAAAACTGTATTCCAATTTACTGTGATAACACAGCTGCTATCTGTTTGTCTAAAAATCCTATTCTTCATTCAAGAGCCAAGCACATTGAAATTAAACATCATTTTATCAGAGACTATGTTCAAAAAGGAGTTTTAGATATTCAATTCATTGATACTGATCATCAATGGGCTGATATCTTTACAAAACCCCTAACTGTTGAAAGATTTAATTTTATAAAGAAAAATTTGAACATGCATTTTGTCTCTGAGTAATGCTTGACTCTGAATGAAAAACTAGACTCTAAAAATTATCAGATGCTGAAGAAATATCAGAGTCTCCTTGGAGAATTTGAAAAGACTCAGCCTCTGAGAAAATCTTCAGACTCTAGGAAGGAATCTTTTTGACTCTGATAGTTTTGAGAAGTGGAAAAGGTTAAATTTACTTTTTGTAGCCTTCTGAGTCGTCTATCTGCATTGGGAAACAACACTTTTAGGGCAATGATGGTTATTATCTGAACAAATATTCTTGCGCCCCTGAAGTCATTAATGCGTGTGTTTGGCTGTCGCCTATGAAATGTGAAAAGTTGTTTTTCAGAAATCACTATAAATACCAAACATACACTACTCACTCACTTTCCTACACTTTCGAGTTTTTAAGCAGTTACGATTGAAAATCTGTTTTCTCTCTTCTCTCACCTTAGAAACCCTTAACCCCCAAAACTTCAACTTCTCAAATGGCTACTTCTACAAGCGGTTCCAGCATGCAACAAGAAACAGAATCAAACTACTCCATCAAACCAATAACTGTTTCGATTCCAATCGATTCTTTGGAAGTCCAAATCGAATCTCCGGTGGACTTCGGCTCTCTAAAAAGGAACAAGGTAGACATGGACGCACTGATTGTTGCTCAAAAGATGGCTGGGTACTTTCAGATGCTTAACGGACCAACTTACGTGAATCTGGTCAAGGAATTCTGGATTAGGGCTGAAGTGTTTGATATTGAAGCTGCTAAGGCTCAAGAAAACCAAGCTGTGTCAAGAAACCCTAATCTGAAAGGGAAATCAAGGAAAGAAATGGGTCTTGAACCTTTCCATGGATTGGAAATCAAGTCTGCAGTAATAGGTATCCCAGTATCTATTACTGAAGGGGTGATTGCTAAAGCCTGCAGGATGGTTCCAATGGAACGTCAGCAGGAAAGATGCTCTGCTGGAAAGCTATACAAACTTGTTGCTGAAGGGAAATCCAGCAACCAAGTTGGTTGACATGAAGATTGAGCACAGGGTGCTTCTGAAGATAATCAATGAGTGCTTCTTCCAGAAGGGAGGAGGTGCTGATCAACCAAATCTGGATCACAAGCTGGTGCTGTATTTCTTGGCTGGATTTCAACAAATAAATCTTCCAAGATATATCATGCATCACTTGTGCTGGGCGATCAAGGAAGCCTCTAAAGGCAAAAGGAAACAAGTTCCTTGTGGAAGACTTCTATCTGAAATCTTCTACCAAGGTGGTGTGCTAAAGACTCTGGACAAGTTCAATCTTGTGTCAGACAGAGTCCTGGGTATTAACACTAGAAGGATGATCAGTGGTAAGACCCTTTACAACATGAAGGCTATTGAGATAATTCTCACTGATGCCAAGGATCTGAAGGAATCTGACACTCCTTCTCAAATAATAAGAGACTTTCCCTCTACTCTCAAGGAAGACAATCCTGAAGCTTTGACTGCTTATCTGGCAGCATTTGCTAAGGAGTCTGCAGATGCCACACAGAAAGCTGAAGTTGCTAAGGCCAGAAAGCAGAAGGCTGCTAAATCTAAAGCAACAAATTCTGGAGTTGTGGCTGCTCCAAAGAGAAAAAGAGGAAAGGCTAACTCCAATATTGAAGAAAGAGCTAAACAAGCCTGGGAAGAAGTTGAAGCTGCTGGCATTGTTAGGCCACCCAAGAGGCTAGCTGGAGGGGAGATTGTGATGCCTATGTATGAAATAACTCCTGAGCAGGCGAAGAGGAATGAAGAATACTATCAGAATCTCAAAAATGAGAAGAAGCGGCTGAAAGCTCAGTGCAGAATTGACAGAGACAAGGCTTTGGAAGCAATGGGTCTTGAAAATTGTGATCAAGACACCATTGAGAAAATAATTGAGGTTCAGAATCTCTCAAAGAAGTTAGAGGAAGAGACTCTGAAGGGAGCCCAGAAGGTTCTGAAAGAGGCACCAGGAACTTCAGTAGCTGATACTTCAGACGCTGTTCCTCAAGTGGCTGTTTCAGAAGCTGCTGGATCTCCACCAGTAATACGAACAAGTGTTTCTCTCCCAGACAAATCAGTCACAGGGATTCCATCAAAAGTTGTTACATCAGAAGCTGCTACTTCAGAGGCTGCTGTCTCAGACGCTGCCAAGACCTCTAAGGTAACTCAGAGTCCAGTTCCCCCAACCTCTCCTTCATCTTCATCCTCCACTGACACTGACTCTGACTTAGATGACATTCCTCTAAGTCAGAAATACAACCTGACCAAACCCGTTCCAAAAGCCAAACGATCTGTTAGAACTAAAACAACAACAACAAAATCCAAACTCTCTCCCAAACCCAAACCTTTCAAACAAGCTTCCTTTGATGTTTATAAAACAATAGGGGAGTTATTTGAAAGAAGGATTGGTATTTGCAACAAACTACCTGCCAACCATCCTTTCCAACCACTTGTTATCAAACCTATAACCATGCTACCCCCAGGTGTACCCATTCCATCCTTCTCAACCCAAGGAAGTCCAAAAGTTGTTGACTTAACAGCTACTGCTGAAGAGAAAGTAGTTACTGAAAAACCAACAACTTCTGAACTACCTCGCTCAGACTCACCTACCAACAAACAACAACAAACAACCTCTTCACCACAAAACCAACCCTCTGAACAGAATGACCTATCCAATTTAGAAAGCCATTATTCAGGAGAACTTCCTGAATATCAACAACAAATGTCTTCTGTCAACCCAACCAACCCAACCAACTCTCAAGCACAGACTATTCCAGAATCTGTTATGGAGACAGTGGCTACAGAGTCTGTCCAAGTGACAGAGTCTGAACCCACTGTGTTTGTTTCAAATTCTGAACCAACATAAAACCACCCTAGAAATTCTGACCAACCCTCATCTTCCTCACCTATTCAAATCTCAGACCAACCACCCATTAACATACTGGACCCTGAGTATATGGAAGAGCAGCTGGTGGAAATAAATGAGGAGATGCAGAATCTGGTTCTTCTCAGAAACACTCCTTTTCTACCTTTTGTTTATCAAGACAGCTGGTATAATCTCAAGCATAGAGCATTGGATTTCATTGATGATGTTGCCCAGAAGTGCTGTCGTATTCAAGCTCATGCTATGAAACGACGTCTGCAAGAATCACACTCTTCTCAGCAACTACAAAGCAAGCCTTTGTATCTGGCTAATGCTCCATTCTATGCTGAGTCTGAATACGTGACAAGAGATTCCAAGGTGTTCAAGATGCTAAAGCAAAAGGTGCTGAAGCAGCAAGAGGAATCTAAGGCTAGGGAAGACTACCTTCTTCAGAGGCAGTTGGCTCTGGAAGAAACTGTTAGGAAGCAGTCTGAAGACATTCAGCGTCTGATGGCTCTTATTCAACAACAACAACCTCAACCTAACCCTTAGATTGCACACCTTGTTTTTCTTTTAGTTATGTGTTTTAATTCTTGATCTGACTTCTTTGTACTCTTCTGACTATCTCTGATATACAAGTTTTCATTTCTTCACTTTTGTTCATTGTGTGTCTTTACTGTTTTTGTTCTTTTTAATTGATGACAAAAGGGGATGTAATAGAAAGCATTTAACAAAGAATCTGAGCCCAAGAATAAAATAAAATTTAACAAACTTTATTTTATTTAAGAACCTAATCTTGTTTCATTTGAACGTTAGAAATAATTGTTAAGCTTAAAAATGAACTTAATTAACCTGGATAGGACTTAGGGGGAGCTTACAAACCTCACCTTAAAGAATATCAGACTCAGGGGGAGTCAGAGCTTACAAACCTCAGAACCCCTAAAAGTCAACTTGTTAATTAAGTTAACAACAATTGACCTTTTTTAAATACTTGTGTTTGTCATCATCAAAAAGGGGAAGATTGTTGGAACAAAGGGTGTTTCACAATTATACCACTTAAGTTTTGATGATAACAAGGTATTAAAAATTATCAATTGGACAATGCTAAAAGTTTATTCAAGTGTACAGGACCATTAACAAAGACTTATTTACAAGAGGTTCTGACTGAATGAATTAAAGAGCAAAGGAAATTAAGACTGAAGCCTAAAGAGCATCTGAATAAAAGCGCTCCTGGAAAGTCAGATGCAGAGTGCGTCTGAAGAAAGAGCTCCTGAAGATGACATCATCAGAAGCCAGTTTTCCAGAAGCAGATTTATCAGAAGCAAATATTCTTCAGAGGCCAAGGATCGTTGACAAAGTTCAATGTACGGAAAGTACAACCACTATGTCTGCGCTTGTCCCTGCAACCACCAACTCTGCACAGTGTCTTCTATACACGATAAGAATAACAGCAACTAAAGCAGAGACTTTTCCATATTTGCTGGAATGGATTTGAATTTGATTTCATATTACAATCCACAAATCAAGCAAAGGATCAATGATGTCAAATCAGCTTCGGTCAAGAAAAAGTGATGAGCTGGCAGTTCCCAACGTCTCTCAAATTCTCTATAAATAGGGATGAAGACTTGAAGAAAAAATGCATAACATATACATACGCGAACAAGGCTATTCTCTCATATCCAAAAGTCGCAAACATTGCTCATCAACAACTTAGATAATTCTTACAAAAGTTCACATTTTAGAATTTCTAAGTGTCTAAGAAAAACAGAGTCTGTTCTGTTTTGTGAATACCTCTGATTGTATATCAAGTATTCAAAACTCTTTTCAATTCTCTGAAATTGTTTAGAAGTCTCTTGGAGTTGTCCTTGAGCATTGAAGTCTCTTTCTTGTGTGATTGAGCAAAGGAAGTCTCTTACTTGTGTGTTTGAGCAACTTGTAATTTGATATTACATTTTAGTGGAACTCTCCATGGAAGTGCAAGGGGGACAAGATTACTTCCGGATTGTGGAAGGAACCTGTATAAATTGCTTGTGTCTTCTTCTTTCTCTTGCTCTCTTATTCTTATCCACTGCACACTCAGACTCTGATCTCTAATCAGACTCTGAACTTTTCAGACTCTGATCCTGAGAACAGTCCTGATTTTTGCAAGAAAGAAACGTTTTTGAAAACACAATTCAACCCCCCCCCCCCCCCCCCTTCTTGTGTTTTTCCCACCTTCACACTTGTCAATATTTTATTGGGAACAGTTTGAACAATACATAGGGAATGGCGTGTAAGTTTTGTCCTTTATATATTGTATGTAACAAGAATTTCAACTGTTTATATTTTTAAAAGTTTTGGACCAAGGTTTCAGGCGGATAATAATTTATTCATGTGTTAGTGAAAAATTATTTCAAACAAAAAGATTTATATATTTTTTCTCCAATGTTAGAAATATTACATAAGAGTAATGCAACTCCATTGTACATTAGATAAGAGCACTATTGACGACACATTATTAGAGTAAATAATGACGATTAGATTATATAATTATATTAGTTTTTGATGTTGTGAGTGCAGAAAAATTTGGGGGCTAGAAATTGAACACCTATGCTAATTTGAACTTGTTGCTTGTAATTGGACGTGTTAAATGGGCTGGTCCCGCAAACCAGGAGACTCGACTACATAAATGAGGTGGTCTGGCCCATTTATTATTCGGCTGCATATTTTATACCCGTCCCAATCCATCTGGGCCATGGACCAACCCAACTCGACTCAATTTATTCTTTTTTTAAGTCTTTTTTTATATACTAGTTCCTCATAGTTATCTATTTGCTAGAATGACTTGTTCGACATAATAGTGTAAATAAACTTTACATTAAGATTGAATATTAATAAAACTATCGATTTATTGCTTCAATTGAATCAATTTAATAATTTATAAACATTAAAATTTTAAAATATTTAGTTAGATTTATCCATTTTTATTTAATTTACATATTTTTAAATATATTTTGTAAATTAGTTGATATTTTTTTTATAAAAAAAAATGTAATAATTTTTAACAAAAAACAAATAAAAATCTTAATAGTGGACTGCCCAATGCCAGATGGCCTAGCCTGGCCGAATCAAATTTTTATATGGGCCAAATAGGCTAGGACCAAAAAGTCCAACTGCATTTGGGTTAACTTTTTTTGAGACCTGAACCAAAATGTGGGTTAATGGGCCAACCCATTTATCCATCCATTTCTGACAATAGTGCCCGTAATCATCACACATGCCTATAAATACACTAATGTTATTCATTTTCTTCCATTTCACAAAATATTTCTCTCTCCTCTCCTCTCTCAAACCTGCAAAACTCTCTCTCTCTCTCTCTCTCTCTCTCTCTCACACACACACACACACACACACACATCTTTATCAAAAATTTCTTATCCACCATTTCTTGGATCCAAGCTTGCTAGAGTCATAGATCAAACTTATCTAAACTCAAGATCGCTCTCTCGTTCGAAGGTAAATAGAGAAAAACCCCTATTGTATAATTTCTGTTGGTGAAACCCCTCAAATGGGTTTTAGGTGTGTTTTTTCAAATTTTTCTTGTTTATTCCTTTGTAAAAGTGATAGATCGGGACCTAGCGAGTATAGATCTCAAAGAAAGTTTTTAATTTTTTTATGTATATTGAGTCATTGTTGATTCTTGAAAATGAGTACTAAAGTATCGGATTTAAAAAGATAAGTTGTTTGTGAATTTTTTATTGTTGTCTAGATATGAAATTGTTCTTAGAACTTTCATTATACTTTATTGTTTGTTTACCTTAAATAATCTTTCCTATTTTTTTTTGCTTCCTTTGTCTTCTTAATAATAGTCTTTATCTAGTTTAAGTGGTTTGGAATTTGCCTAATTTATTAAAGAAGCAAAGGAATTATATTCATGATTAAAATGTAAAATTTGCAGGAAAAAAGAAAGAAACAAAATGCAAAGTTTCTGAAGCTAAGGAAAAGATATGTACAAATAGTGCACGCCACAACAACAAACGTTAAAAAGGTAATCTCTATTATATTTTAATTAAACAACATTTTCTTTATTTATGCCATTTGAATTAGTTTCTCCTACAACCTATTAGGAAAATCTTATGTCATGTATAAAACTTGAACTTTTGTATTTGCTTTTCTCAATTTAGTTATGAAAAGAATGAGTTTTTTTTTTTTAAAGAAAAAGAATATGAGTTATAGAACTCAGTTTTTCATATTTCAAATATTCATTTATTAGTTTTAAAGAGGCCACAAGGTAGCTTGATGTTTGTTTCTGGATTGATGTTGTTGTAAACTATCACATGGTGTTCATATTGTTGTGCATAATTTATCTAAAAAAAAAGAAGTCTTAAGAAGAAGTTGCATGATAAGATGGAAAAAGCTATCATCCCAAATCTAGGAATAAATGAAAAAATTTGTGAAGAAAGAAATAAAAATAAAAAATTAAATAAATGCTAGAGTTGGTAACTCTTTGATGAATAAACTCTCATACTACTTCACAAGGGTCACAAACCTGAAATACTTTTTTTTTTATCTAGCAATCATATTTTCATTTACACATGTTCATATCATAATCGTGCATAATTAAATATGCTCACACTTAGTCAAACACAGTCAAATTTGAACTAATCACCTATTATAATAACATATCAAATTTGAACCCACTTAGATATTCAAGGAGATTCTCCTAAAAAAATGTAGACATTCATGGAGATATTTTATGAACTAAAATTTCACATAACATTATGATTTAATTGAATACATATGTAGAAAAATTTACACTATTTGTCTGGCATAACACTATTAGTCTATAGAAATTAATCTCTTAAAAATTAAATTTCTAATATGTTTTTAATAATATTAGATACTCCCTCAATTTTAAATTTAAATAAAAAATGTCAAATGTATCTGGTCAAAATTTGGATCACAAGCATTTGACTTTCTCTTGTGAATACGATTGGATGAAGCATTAACTAAGAAACAAACTCTTCAATGCTCAAAATAATATCTTCCATAAAATAATATTATAAAAAAAACCAAATATTCACACACACACATACATGAATCAAAGTATTTATCATATCGTAAATATAAAAATTTACTTAATTTTAAATAAAAAAAGTCAAATGTATTTGGTTTAATTTTGGATCAAATACATTTGTCTTTATCTTATGACTAAGACTAGTTGAATTACTAAATAATAACTAAATGAAAACTCTCAATTCTCATAATAATAACAAACTTAAATTAATTTATAAAAAAAAAAAGATAAATATTGAATATTGTTTATTTACTTGACATAAATTTCGCGATTTTGCAGAACAACTGAATAACTTTGACAAAACAATTTAATATTTTTGGAAGGACAATTAAGAGTGGTTTGGCCATCAATGTTAGATATCCAGCTGACCATTTAAGGAAATCAATATTTATAATTTCTGCAGGATTCAATGATTACATAAACAACTATCTTCAACCTCGGTTTTGTGACAGTTACAAGCACTACGAACCTACACCTTTTGTTGAACATCTCAGAAATTTTTTCAAAACAACTTAAAGTACAAACTCACCTCTTATACAAAGTGTGTGATTGCATTAGGCTAATGCAATTTAAATCTTTGTGTATAAGAGATGAGTTTCTACTTTAAGTTGTTGCGAAATTTTTCTATGAGGTGTTCAACAAAAGGCGTAGGATGGTAGAGCTTGTAACTATCACAAAACTGAGGTTGAAGATAGTTGTTTATGTAATCATTGCTTCCTGCAGAAATTATAAATATTGATTTCCTACAGAAATCACCCTTAACTGCCCTTCTAAACAGGTTAATTTGTTCTAGCAAAGTTATGCATCTGTCTTGCAAAAATCGACAAAATTTATGTTAAGTAAATAAATTAATTTATTCAATTTTTATTTATTTTTTATCTCATTAATGATATATATTTCATGGTTGGTGACTAATAATACTTAAGATATACTAGAAATTTGTTATGTTGTTTTCAAAATAAAATTTGTGTAGAAATGAAAATAATATTGATTAATGAATTGTGTGATTGCTAAAGTCTTGAACACAAACAATAATCGTTTGCTTGTTTGTTTATATGCACGAAGCCTCTAGACCCTATATACTTAACCATAATCATACATAATCAACTAAATATATTTCTCACGAAAAGTACCCAATGTTGTACCTCATTCACCATTTTGATGGTTATTATCCACGAGGTGTAAGATCAATTGTTAGAACTTGACTTTGTGACTTCACGGGAGGAAGTTCAAATCTCATATAAAAATATTTTAAAAGAATTCTTTTTTTTTTTGAATGATGAATGTTAGTATATTAATTCTTGTGTTAGTTTTAAAAGGTGGGAAAAACACAAGAAGGGGGGGGGGGGGGGGGTTGAATTGTGTTTTCAAAAACTTTTCTTTCTTACAAAAACAACAACTGTTCTCAAGATCAGAGTCTTAGTGCAGCGGATAGAGAGTAAGAATGCAGAAAACAAAAGAAGAACACAAGAAATTTATACAGGTTCCTTCCTTAATCCGGAAGTAGTCTTGTCCCCCTTGCACTTCCAAGGAGAGTTTCACTAAAATGTAATATCAGATTACAAGTTGCTCAAACACACAAGTAAGAGACTTCCTTTGCTCAATCACACAAGAAAGAGACTTCTATGCTCAAGGACAACTCCAAGAGACTCCTTTGTTCAATCACACAAGAAAGAGACTTTTCTAAACAATTACAAAGAATTGAAAAGAGATTTGAATACTTGATATACAATAAGAGGTATTCACAAAACAATACGAACATAACAGACTCTGTTTTTCTAGACACTAAGAAATTCTAAGATATGAACTTTTGTAAGAATTATCTAAGTTGTTGATGAGCAATGTTTTCGACTTTGAGAGAGTATGAATAACAATGATAGCACAAGCTTTGTTCGTGTATATGTATGTGTTCTTCAAGTCTTCATCTCTATTTATAGAGGATTTGAGAGACGTTGGAAACCAGCCAGCTCATCAACTTTTCTTGACTGAAGCTTTGATTTTTCACCATTGATCTTTTGCCTGATTTGAAGATTGTCCTATGAAAAACAATTTCAAATCCATTCCAATTAAGAAAGGAACAATGTCTGCGAATATTACTATTATTCTTGTCTTGTATAGGAGACACAATGCAGTGATGGTGGTTGCAGAAGCATGCGCAGACTTAGTGGTTGTACATTTCGTACACAGTACTTTGTCAACGCTCTTCAGCCTCTGGTGAAATAGCTTTTGATGAACTTGCTTCTGGAGAACTAGCTTCTGATGACGTCATCTTCAAGAGCGCTTTCTTCAGACGCACTATGCTTCTGATTTTCCAGGAGCGCTTTCAATCAGATGCTCCTCAAGCTTCAATTTAAATTCCTTTGCTCTTTAATTCATTCAGTCAGAACCTCTTATGAATAAATCTTTGATAATGGTCATGTATACTTGAATAAACTTTTAGCATATCCAATTGATAATTTTAATACCTTGTTATCATCAAAACTTAAGTGGTATAGTTGCAAAACACCCTTTGTTCCAACAATCTCCCCCTTTTTGATGATGACAAACACAAGTATTTAAAAAGATCAATTGTTGTTAACTTAATTAACAAGTTGACTTTGGGGTTCTGAGGTTTGTAAGCTTTGACTCCCCTTGAGTCTGATATTCTTTAAGGCGAGGTTTGTAAGCTCCCCCTAAGTCCTATCCAAGTTAATTAAATTCATTTTAATCAACAATAATTACATAATATACAGATTAGATAAAATAAGATTCTCAAAAATAAAAACTTTTAGAATTTTTATTTTTACTTGGGCTCAGATATTTTGTTAAATACTTCTACTACTCCCCCTTTTGTCAGTAATCAAAAAGAACAAAAACAGATAGAAGTAAAGACAAAGATATAAACACTGCAACTGAAGAAACTGATATATTGAAGAGACAACCAAAAATACAGAGATAATGTCAAAAGCAAGGATAAATAAAACACATGACAAAATAAACAAGGTGTGCAATCTAAGGGTTGGGTTGAGGTTGTTGCTGCTGGATTAGAGCCATTAAGCGCTAAATATCTTCAGATTGTTTCTTAACAGTTTCTTTAAGAGCCAACTGCCTCTGAAGAAGATATTCTTCCCTAGCCTTAGATTCCTCTTGTTGCCTCAGCACCTTTTGCTTCAACATCTTGAACACCTTTGATTCCCTTGAAACATATTCTAATTTAGCATAGAAGGGTGCATTGGTTACGGAAGCTTGCTTGGGGGTTGTTGAGATGAGTGCAGATTATGCAGATGACGCCTCATTGCATGAGCTTGAATGTGACAGCACTTCTTGGCAACTGCATTTATTAAATCAAAAGCTTTGCTCTTCACAGAAGACCACTGATCCTCATAGGCAACAGGTAGAGTAGGAGTTCTTCTAAGGAGTACTAGAGAATGCATTTCCTCATGAATTTCTACTAGCTGATCTTCAAGATAATCAGATTCCAGAATGTTTACACGTGGTTGGTCAGGGATCTGAATTTGTGATGAAGATGAGGGTTGGTCAGAAGCACCAGGTTTCAAGTTTTGTGTTGGTTCAGAATTTGTAATAGTCACAAAAGGTTCAGACTCTATCGCTTGGACAGAATCTTCAACAACTGTCTCCATTACAGATTCTGGAATGGTTTTCTCTTGTGTTTTGGTTGTCATTGTTTGAGGGGGGTTTTCAAATGCCTTTTGTTTTTGGTATTCAGGAAGTTCTCCTGAATAGTGACTTTCTAGATTAGAAATCACATATTGTTCAGAGATTTGGTTAAGTGGTGAAGATGTTGTTTGTTGTTGTTGTTTGTTAGTGGGTGAGTCTGAGTGAGATAGGTCAGCAGTTGATGGCTCTTCAGTATCTGCATGCTCTTCAGCAGCAGCTGTTGAACCAACAACTTTTGAACTATCTCTGGTTGGTGATTGATTTAAGATTGATGAAGATGGAATAGATTCACCTGCTGGTATCATGTTAAGAGGTTTGATGATAGGAGGTTGAAAAGGATGATCAGCAGGAAGTCTGTTGCAAATATCAATTCTCTTTTCAGATAACTCCCCTATACTCTTAAGTATATCAGGATACACAGGTTTGAATGGTTTGGTTTTGGGAGAGAGTTTTGGTTTTGATGAAGTTTTGGATTTTAGGGTACGTTTGGATTTTGGTGAAGGTTTGGATAATTTGTATTTCTGACTTATAGGTATGTTATCTAAGTCAGAGTCTGTTGATGATGAAGGTGAGATAATGATATGGGGGTCTGGAATCTGATTTACCTTTCCGGATTGAGTAGCTTCTGAAACAGTAGCTTCTGAAACAGCAGACTTTGGAACAGAGCCTGAAGCATCAGCTTCTAGTGTTCCTTGAGCCTTTTGTAGAACCTCCTTAGCTCCCTTCACAGCTTCCTCCTCAACTTTACTAGCAATCTCCTGAACCTCTGCAATCTTTTCAACAAAGAATTGATCACAGTTTTCAAGACCCATTGCTTTAAGTTTTTCATCCCTTTCCAACTTATACTGAGCTGCCTTCCTTTTCTTTTCAGCCATCAGGTTATCAGAATATTCTTGACACCTTTTGGCCATCTCAAGAGTCACAGTAAACATTGGACTCACAATCTCTTCTCCAGCTTTCCTTTTGATTGGCTTTTCCTCTCCTGCTTCTTCTCTAGCTTCAATTTCTTCCAGAGCTAATTTAGCTGCTTCCATGGTGATTGTAGAATCACCTTTTCCTCTTTTCCTTTTAGGAGCAGCCACACTGTCGTAGTTGGTTGCTTCAGACTTAGCAGCTTTTTGCTTTCTGGCCAAAGCGACATCAGCTCTTTGAGAAGCATCTTCAGATTCCTTGGCAAATGCAGCTAAGTAACCAGTCAGAGCTTCAGGATTATCTTCTTTTAAAATTGAAGGAAAATCCCTCAAAGATTTTGATGGTACTGAAGATTCTTTCAGGTCCTCCTCACTAGGAGAGACTTTCTTGATGATCTTCATATGATGCAAGGTTTTGCCATTTATCATCCTTCCAGTGGCAATTCCAAGAACTCTGTCAGACACAAGGTTGAATTTGTCCAGAGTCTTCAGTACTCCTCCTTGACAGAAGATTTCAGAAAGCAGTCTTGCACAGGGAACTTGCTTCCTTTTTCCTTTAGTTCCTTCTTTGATAGCCCAGCACAGGTGATGCATGAGATATCTTGGAAGATTAATAGCTTGATATGCAGCCAAGAAATACAACGCCAATTTATGGTCCAGACTGGGTTGATCAACACCTCCTCCCTTCTAAAAGAAACATTCATTGACAATCTTCAGAAGTATCATGTACTTAACATCCATGTCCACCAACTTGGTTGCTGGATTTCCTTTCAACAACAAGTTGGTGTAGCTTTCCAACAGAGCATCCTTCTTGCTAACATTCCATAGGAATCTTCCTTCAGGAGCCATTCTACAAGCTCTTGCAATCACTCCTTATGTGATAGATATTGGAATACACATCACTGCAGATTTGATTTCTAGACCGCTGAAAGGTTCAAGACCCATCTTTTCTCTTGATTTTCCTTTCAGACTTGGATTTCGTGAAACAGCTTGATTTTCTTGTGACTTAGCAGATTCTACATCACAGACTTCAGCCCTTATCCAGAATTTTTTAATCAGGTTTACATATGTTGGTCCGTTTAACATATGAAAGTAATCAAACATTTTCTGAGCAGAGATCAACGCTTCCATATCCACCCCGTTTCTTTTAAGCGATGTGAAATCCACCAGTGATTCAATCTGAACATCCAATGAATCAATCGAAATTGACATCGTTAAAGGTTTGATGGAGTAGTTTGATCCTGTGGCGTGTTGCATGCTTGAACTGCTTGTTGAAGTAGCCATCAGAAGTAGTTGAAGGTTGAGGGTTAAGGGTTTCTAATTTGAGAAAAGAGAGAAAATCTGATTTTCTAAAGTTACTGCTCAAAGATTTGAAAGTGTAGGAAAGTGAGTAAGTAGTGTGTGTTTGGTATTTATAGTGATTTTTTGAGAAAAACTTTTCACATATCAGAGGGGGCAACCAGACACAAACATTAATGACATAACAGGGGCGCGAGAATATTTGTTAAAGAGAATAACCATCATTGCCCTAAAAGAGTTGCTTCCCAATGCAGATAGACCATGTCAGAAGTCTACGAAATTAACTTTAACCTTTTCCACTTCTGTGTACTATCAGAGTCAAAAGATTCCTTCTCAGAGTCTAAAGATTTTCAGAGGCTGAGTCTCTTCAAATTCTCCAAGGAGAGTCTGATACTCCATTAGCTTCTGATAATTTTCAGAGTCTGGTTTTTCATTCATAGGCAAGCATTACTCAGAGACAAAATGCATGTTCAAATTTTTCTTTATAAAATTGAATCTTTCAACAGTTAAGGGTTTAGTAAAGATATCAGCTCATTGATGATCAGTGATGACATGCTGTCATTACGTAATTTCTATGTATATTTTATCATTTTATGGAGTCACAAAGCAACTTAAGCAGCAAGAAACGCATGAAAAGCAAGAAAAAGCAAGAAAACTGAAGAATGGTGCAAGTCACAAAAACGTGTCACGCTTGCTAAAAAACGTGACACGTTTTCACAAGTCAGAGAGCATGTTTTGAGAAGAAAGAAGAACGTGTCACGTTGGCAAAAACGTGACACGTTTTGTGAAACCCTAATTTGGTTACTTGCTACTGAAGGAAAAAACGTGACACGTTTTACTTAAAACGTGACACGTTTTGGGCGAATTTCTGGGCCTATTTAAGCTGAAGTCTTTTCCGAAAACAAGGGTTACGAATCTTGGAGAGCAAAGTGCGATTTTGACATCAAGGCGACTGCAAGGAGGACGATTTCTTCATCCTTTTACCAGTTACATGTATGTTTTAATGATTCAATTGATTATGCTATTTGTAAACATTGTTATGAGTAGCTAAATCTCTTAGAGATTGGATCCGAGATGATTCTGTGTAAACCCTAGTTGATCTTATGTTGCTGTGATGAAACTCTATTCCATATTAATGATTATTTAAGTCTTTATTCAATTCAATTGTTCTTAATGCTTTTTATATCCTGATCAAATATAAATATGTTTTCGTGAGAATGGATGACTACTGACCCTAGCTTTCAACTTAGACTTAATTGAATTGTTCTAATAAACATGGTTAGTCTAGGAATGGATAATCGTTTATTAGTGATATTAGGTTAACGTGTTTAATCCTTCAAGAATTATTAGACCACCTAAGGAATTAGGGGCTGTAGTTTAAGAAGAGGGTCCTAACTCAAGGGATTGATTAGGGCTATTTTGTTAACTATCGTGGGACTTAAAGAACCATTAATAGTGATAGAGTACAGTAACCAATTAGGGGAAACATAGAGGATTCGACGATCCGATCTCATCTCTCTCCATATTTTCTTAAGCAACTTCTATCCTTTTGTTATTTTTGTTATTAAAACAAACAAATCTACCGCCTAGTGGAAAAACTATAATAACCTTTAAACATCCTATTGCATAACGACATTATCTTATTGCGACTAAAAACAATCCTCGTGGGATCGATATTTTTACTACTTCGATAGTATTTGGTGCACTTGCCAAACTTCTATCAAGTTTTTGGCGCCGTTGCCGGGGATTGTTGATTTATTTCAATAAGGCAATTTTGTTATAATTTAGGATTTCTGTCATTTATATTTTTGTACATATATATTTATAAAAAAGAAAAAAATGATTTATGCTCTTCGTTTTCTTCTCATCGTCCGGTGCTACTAAAAAGTTTATCCAAGTTTTGCAGCTATGATAGACAGGTTGTACCTCCATGACACAAAAGAGATTTGTACGCTGCAATATGAAAAATATATGCTATCTTTGAAGATAAAATGTGTGGACAGTCAAATCTCAATATTAAATGAGAGATGTGGTCGTGATGAGGCGAATCAACCAGGTAGTAATTGTGAAGGGAAGAACGAGGTGATCAACATAGATTACAATACTCAACTTCAACATATCTTAGATGATTTCTTGGTATCAAATCAAGTTTCATTTGAGAAGTTTGATCTTCAGTGTGGTGATCTTGTTGAGAAAGCACATGAGTCTCAGAGGACATTGGTTCAGATGGAAAGTGAGTGTCACAAGGTTGTGGTGAAAGAAAAACCCAAAGTAAGGAGTGTTGATATTTTCCCGAAGTCTGAACCAACGGAGGTTGAGGAAATCACTTGTGTGCAGATGGATGCACGTCCTTCTCTGAGGTGGGAGAGCTTAAATTCCAAACGTTTAACTATGGGTGCATGGGAGTATCTGATTTTATGTGTCAAATTCATGGAATTCCTACCAAACAAGAGGAAGAAGAAGGATGATATATTCTTTCTATCATATTTGCCACCCTAACAGTGGTTGAAGCGTCAAGCTCAATGACGTAAAAGAAAGCGCTTGGTGGGAGGCAACCCATCCTTTTTATTATGTCTTTATTTTCAGTATTTTATTTCTATTGTTGAGTCAAACAATTTGTCTTTAATTTTCATTTTGGTTTAACTCAGTTGTATCCCCCTATTATGTGATTGAGCCTGAACTTGTTTATTATTGATGAATTTATGTGTTTTATTGACCTTTTACAGCTTAGTAACAAATGTGTGCTCAAGTGATTTTTCCAAAAGTTCATAAGGAGGAGTGACTTGAGTAAAAGGCGAAGTGTACGGCAGTGCTAGGTAGTCACAACTCCTAGATATCATAACTGTAAGGTTCATGGCCAAATTTTATTTTTCAATTTACTTATATAGAGTGTTCCATGCATCTACATTTCTAGAACTTGCATTGTTTCTTTTATGTCGATTGGTTTATGTCAAATACACACTGAGGCAAAAGTGCTTGGTCCTGTGAGCCTTTTGAAGCCTACCCTGATTATATTGAATTCATCCTTTTCTTAGACAAGTTGAGCCGGTAGGATAGAACTTTTTGTTCGGTGACATCCTACATTACAAACTTAGAGACTTTTAGGATTTATCCCATAATGTTTTTCTGAGTTAGGCATGCGAGAATGTTGCTAAAAATTAAGTTTGGGGTTGCTTTTGGAATTTGCAACCAATTAAGTTTGGGGTGGGGGAACTAGAGAACAATACAAAAGAAAAAATAATAACATATAGACACTAAAAATGGTGTATCAAAAAGAAAAAAAAAAGAGAATACAGAATGAAAAAGGGACAAAGACATTGAAAATCCGAGTAACTTCAAACTCGAATATCCCGATGATGAATAATGTTCTCTAGCCCCATTTTGACTAAGAATTGTGTTCCATAGGTGAAAGATGATTGAAGTATGTTTTAACTGACGTAGGAGTGCCTAACTCACATTTTATGTAGCCTACTTATCCAAACATCATCCCACCTTCACCTAAGCCCCGTTATAACCCTTAAAGACCTCAAAGTGTGTATTGATTTTGACTTTAATTGACGTTTAGAAACTTTTCAAGCGTATGGTAATATGTAGCTTTGCATGTGATTGAGTGTGAACCCTATTCATTTTGTGCGTGGAGTTGTGAATTGGTGGATGCATTCAAGTCAAACTAGCTCACCTTTAGCTAGTAAGGAGATGAACTTTTTGGATTACCATCACTTGAGCAGGTACTTGTTATTTTACTGTCAACTGTCAATTTTGCATGTAAATTCCTTGGGGACAAGGAATGGTTTAAGTTTGGGGTTGTGATGACATGCTGTCATTACGTAACTTCTATGTATATTTTATCATTTTATGGAGTCACAAAGCAACTTAAGCAGCAAGAAACGCATGAAAAGCAAGAAAAAGCAAGAAAACTGAAGAATGGTGCAAGTCACAAAAACGTGTCACGCTTGCTAAAAAACGTGACACGTTTTCACAAGTCAGAGAGCATGTTTTGAGAAGAAAGAAGAACGTGTCACGTTGGCAAAAACGTGACACGTTTTGTGAAACCCTAATTTGGTTACTTGCTACTGAAGGAAAAAACGTGACACGTTTTACTTAAAACGTGACACGTTTTGGGCGAATTTCTGGGCCTATTTAAGCTGAAGTCTTTTCCGAAAACAAGGGTTACGAATCTTGGAGAGCAAAGTGCGATTTTGACATCAAGGCGACTGCAAGGAGGACGATTTCTTCATCCTTTTACCAGTTACATGTATGTTTTAATGATTCAATTGATTATGCTATTTGTAAACATTGTTATGAGTAGCTAAATCTCTTAGAGATTGGATCCGAGATGATTCTGTGTAAACCCTAGTTGATCTTATGTTGCTGTGATGAAACTCTATTCCATATTAATGATTATTTAAGTCTTTATTCAATTCAATTGTTCTTAATGCTTTTTATATCCTGATCAAATATAAATATGTTTTCGTGAGAATGGATGACTACTGACCCTAGCTTTCAACTTAGACTTAATTGAATTGTTCTAATAAACATGGTTAGTCTAGGAATGGATAATCGTTTATTAGTGATATTAGGTTAACGTGTTTAATCCTTCAAGAATTATTAGACCACCTAAGGAATTAGGGGCTGTAGTTTAAGAAGAGGGTCCTAACTCAAGGGATTGATTAGGGCTATTTTGTTAACTATCGTGGGACTTAAAGAACCATTAATAGTGATAGAGTACAGTAACCAATTAGGGAAAACATAGAGGATTCGACGATCCGATCTCATCTCTCTCCATATTTTCTTAAGCAACTTCTATCCTTTTGTTATTTTTGTTATTAAAACAAACAAATCTACCGCCTAGTGGCAAAACTATAATAACCTTTAAACATCCTATTGCATAACGACATTATCTTATTGCGACTAAAAACAATCCTCGTGGGATCGATATTTTTACTACTTCGATAGTATTTGGTGCACTTGCCAAACTTCTATCAATCAGTATCAATGAATTGAATATCTAAAACTCCCTTTTGAACATTGTCTCTGATAAAATGATGTTTAATTTCAATGTGCTTAGCTCTTAAATGAAGAATAAGATTCTTAGACAAACAAATAGCAGCTGTGTTATCACAATAAATTGGAATACAGTTTTCAGTTATTTGATAGTCTTCTAACTGATGTTTCATCCAGAGCAGTTGTGTACAGCAACTAGCAGCTGAGATGTATTATGCTTCTGCTGTTGACAAAGCAATAGTTGCTTGTCTCTTACTGGCCCAGGATATCAGATTCTCACCAAGAAATTGACAATTTCCACTGGTTGATTTTCTTTCAATCCTATCACAAGCATAGTCAGCATCACAGAATCCAACTAGCGTATAATCTGAAGATTTTTTATACAGAAGTCCATGATTAGTTGTTCCCTTCAAATATCTAAAGATTCTTTTCACAGCAGTTAAGTGAGATTCTCTAGGATCTGATTGAAACCTTGCACACAAGCATACACTGAGCAAGATATCAGGTCTAGATGCAGTGAGATACAACAGAGAACCAATCATACCTCGATACAGCTTCTGGTCAACTTTAGATCCTTGATCTTCTTTGCTCAAAGTGCAGGTAGGATGCATTGGAGTGTTCATCTCTTTACAGTCTTCAAGCTTGAACTTTTTCAGAAGTTCCTTGGTGTATTTGGACTGATGAACATACACTCCTTCTTTGCATTGGTTGATTTGAATTCCTAAAAAGAACTTCAGTTCTCCCATCATGCTTATTTCAAACTCCTCCTGCATCATCTTAGAAAATTCCTTGCAAAGAGATCCATTAGTTGAACCAAAAATGATATCATCAACATAAATTTACACAATCAGAATGTCTTTCTCAAGAGTCTTCTTTAATAGTGTTGTGTCAACCTGTCCTCTTTTAAAATCATTTTTAAGCAAGAAATTGCTTAGTCTATCATACCAGGCTCTAGGAGCTTGTTTCAGACCATACAAAGATTTCTTTAGCTTATAAACGTAGTCAGGATGTTTTAAATCCTCAAAACCAGGTGGTTGTTTCACAAACACTTCTTCAGAAATGACGCCATTGAGAAATGCACTTTTAACGTCCATTTGATACAAAGTTATGTTGTGATTTACTGCGTAGGAAAGAAGTAACCTGATTGCTTCCAATCTTGCAACTGGAGCAAAAGTTTCATTATAATCAATGCCTTCTTGTTGGTTGTACCCTTAAGCAACAAGTCTGGCTTTGTTTCTGATTACTTCTCCCTGTTCATCTAGCTTGTTCCTAAACACCCATTTGGTTCCAATAATTTTCTTGTGTTCAGGCTTAGGTACAAGATCCCACACATCATTTCTTTTGAATTGATTGAGTTCATCTTGCATTGCTAAGATCCATCCTGTTGGAACAAAGGGTGTTTCACAAATATACCACTTAAGTTTTGATGATAACAAGGTATTAAAAATTGTCAATTGGATATGCTAAAAGTTTATTCAAGTGTACAGGACCATTAATAAAAAAAGTTATTTACAAGAGGTTCTGACTGAATGAATTAAAGAGCAAAGGAAATTTAGATTGGAGCTTGAAGAGCATCTGATTTAAAGCGCTCCTGGAAAGTCAAAAGCATAGTGCGTCTAAAGAAAGTGCTCCTGAAGATGACGTCATCAAAAGCCAGTTCTCCAGAAGCAAGTTCATCAGAAGCCAATTTCTCCAGAGGCTGAAGAGCGTTGACAAAGTACAGTGTACAAAATGTACAACCACTAAGTCTGCGCATGTCTCTGCAACCACCATCTCTGCACTATGTCTCCTATACAAGACAAGAATAACACCATTTCTGGACTAAGTAGGTTATGCCTTAGTCCATCTATAAACCACACATTATTAATTGAGACTGAGGAGTTACCAATTGTTCCAGTACCAATGATTTTGCCAGTTTGGTTTCCTCCAAATCCCACAGTTCCTCCCTCGTTCATGGTCAGGGTTAGGAACATAAACTTTTCTCCCGTCATATGTCGTGAGCAGCCACTGTCCAGATATCAGGACTTCTGCTTTTCGTTTCCTTTTAGACATACCTCTGTTTCAGTTTCAGAGTCTGTACTTGACTCAGCATCAGATGAATCTTGTTCATTTCCAGCAGTAGCTACCAAAGCCAGAGCTATTTTTGCTTCATCTTCAGCATCATATTTGTCAGACTCAAACTCATTATCCAGATCTTCCCAAGTGTCGATCAAGCTCTTCTTGAATTGCTTCTTGAATTTGTTAGATTTGAAGATTTGCTTCTTTGATTTTTCTTTGGATTTTTCTTTCTGCAGGTCTGGACATTCAGCAATGAAGTGTCCAATCTTTTTGCAGTTATAGCAACCTTTCTGATCTTCTTTTCTAGAGCTTTTGTGACTACTGCCTCTGCTCATGAACTTCTTGTTCTTCTTAGCAAGATATTGTAGTCTGTTAGTGAGCATAGCCATCTCCTGAACAATCTCAGGATCTTCATCAGAATCTTCAGATGTAGATTCTTCTTCAGACTCTAATGCCTTCAGAGCCTTACTAGACTTGCCTCTAGATTTCAGTGCAATGGACTTAGGCTTCTTGACAGATTCATGCTCATTAAGACCTATCTCATGACACTTTAAGGAGCTTATAAGATCTTCAACACTCAAGGTGTTTAAATCTTTAGCTTCTTCAATGGCTGTCACTTTTGGTCTCCACTTTGCAGGTAAACTTCTCAGAATCTTGTTCACATGATTAGACGCTACGTACCTTTTCTTCAGAATCTGAAGTCCAGAAACAAGAGTCTGAAACCTTGAGTACATGGTCTTAATGTTTTCATCCTCCTTCATTCTAAACAACTCGTACTGATGAACAAGCATAGTAGCCTTGGCTTCTCTGACTTTCTTGTTACCCTCATAAAGTGAGCACAATGAGGTGAACATAGCCTTTGCTGTTGATTTGTCACTCATCTTTAAGTACTCTTTATGAGGCAAGGCAGCCACAAGAATGCCTCTGATCGTATGATGTTTCTTATAAAGCTTTTTCTGCTCAGCAGTGTGAGCTTTCCTATCAAGAGCAGCACCTTCTTCATCCAACTTCAAATCACCAACACCATCTTCAAGAACATCCCACAACTCTTCATCCATTCCCATGATGTGACTATACATCTTGGTCTTCCACCAAGAGAACATTTCTGGATCACCATTAAACATGGGAGGTTTGTTGTGATTAGCAGATCTTTCATTTCTGTTGTTGTTGCTTTAGTCATAGTGTATAGCAACTCCAGAACCAGAACCAGAGCCAGAGCCAGAACCAGAACCAGAAGCATCTTCCCCAGACATGTTTTTCTCCGATCGTTCATTGTAACACGGTTAAGTGCTAGCTATAGAGCCGAAGCTCTGATACCAACTGAAGGTGGGAAAAACACAAGAGGGGGGGGGGGGGGGGGTTGAATTGTGTTTTCAAAAACTTTTCTTTCTTACAAAAACAACAACTGTTCTCAAGATCAGAGTCTGATAGAGTTCAGAGTCTTAGTGCAGCGGATAGAGAGTAAGAATGTAGAAAACAAAAGAAGAACACAAGCAATTTATACAGGTTCCTTCCACAATCCGGAAGTAGTCCTGTCCCCCTTGCACTTCCAAGGAGAGTTTCACTAAAATGTAATATCAGATTACAAGTTGCTCAAACACACAAGTAAGAGACTTCCTTTGCTCAATCACACAAGAAAGAGACTTCTATGCTCAAGGACAACTCCAAGAGACTCCTTTGCTCAATCACACAAGAAAGAGACTTTTCTAAACAATTACAAAGAATTGAAAAGAGATTTGAATACTTGATATACAATCAGAGGTATTCACAAAACAATATGAACAGAACAGACTCTGTTTTTCTAGACACTTAGAAATTCTAGGATATGAACTTTTGTAAGAATTATCTAAGTTGTTGATGAGCAATGTTTTCGACATTGAGAGAGTATGAATAACAATGATAGCACCTTTGTTCGTGTATATGTATCTGTTCTTCAAGTCTTCATCTCTATTTATAGAGGATTTGAGAGACTTTGGGAACCAGCCAGCTCATCAACTTTTCTTGACTGAAGCTTTGATTTTTCACCATTGATCTTTTGCCTGATTTGAAGATTGTCCTATGAAAAACAATTTCAAATCCATTCCAATTAAGAAAGGAACAATGTCTGCGAATATTACTGTTATTCTTGTCTTGTATAGGAGACACAATGCAGAGATGGTGGTTGCAGAAGCATGCGCAGACTTAGTGGTTGTACATTTCGTACACAGTACTTTGTCAACGCTCTTCAGCCTCTGGTGAAATAGCTTTTGATGAACTTGCTTCTGGAGAACTAGCTTCTGATGACGTCATCTTCAGGAGCGCTTTCTTCAGACGCACTATGCTTCTGATTTTTCAGGAGCGCTTTCAATCAGATGCTCTTCAAGCTTCAATTTAAATTCCTTTGCTCTTTAATTCATTCAGTCAGAACCTCTTATGAATAAATCTTTGATAATGGTCATGTATACTTGAATAAACTTTTAGCATATCCGATTGATAATTTTAATACCTTGTTATCATCAAAACTTAAGTGGTATAGTTGCAAAACACCCTTTGTTCCAACACTTTAACTCCTTGACCGTTAGCTCAAACCCGTCGAGCTACCAAATTCCCATAATCATAAAAGAATAATTAATGTCATCGTCATTAATAATAATTTTGTCGTATTTATTTATGTTGATATCTAATAAACATATAAAATACGATGCATCACCATTATTTTTCCAACTTTCATAGTCTTAGAAGAAGATGGAATATGAAAGAAGTCATATATAAATATTAAAAACAAGATATAAAGTAGGGAAACAAAAATAGAGAAAGAAAGTCATCATATATGTTTCTAGCCTTGCAAGAATAGGAAAACAATTAAGGGAAAGCAAAAGTCTTACAAGCATATGTGCACCCTAGACCTCTATAAGTCACATATGGAGGAAAATGTGACAATCCAATATATTCATCTGGTCCTCATCATCAGATGAAAAAAACTAATATATAAATCACGAGTTTGAAAAAGATTAACAGTATATATGGTATAGATTATTTAGAGGATTTCGTAGTAACTCTTATAAATGATTTAACAAATATATATGGTATAGATTATCATCACTTAAATTCAACTCGATCGTTCAAATAAGTGTCTTTTTTTTTTTTTACAAAATGGAAAATTGTAGGAATTTTTTTTTGTAACAAAGGATTGAAATATAAATCATTTAATAAATAAGAGATGATTTGAAGGTGAGAAAAACACACAATGGTGGGGGTTGAATTGTGTGAGTCTTTTTTTCAATTGAATTGAATTGATGAATTAGTAAATGATGGATTGTGATGCTTATATATTTTTATTTTTTTGGTAGATATTGTGATGGTTATATGATGATGAATATTTAATGATGTGATTGTGATGAGTAATTGCATATCAATTAGAGATTAACAATTCCTAAAAATAAATATTACATATCAATTAAAAAGTAAATTATATATTTAGTAGATAAGATCAAAGTAATGTATGTATTTTGTTGATATATTTATGTCAAAAAAACCATGTATAACTGTTGAGATATTTATTCTAAGTGATTATGGGTGATGGGTTTGAGAGAACTATTTTGGGGCAGGGTTTTGAGAGAGAATTCTTAAGTTGATTGTTTCAAATGATCAACTTATTGTTGATTTTGTTCCGAGACGAAACATTTGAAGATTTACAAGATGGATTTTTATGCAATGAAGTGGATAAATGTGAATGATTTAAGAGATATAATTATACAAGTGGTTTGAATTTCGTTAAAATTTCTTGGAAGCTAATGAGTTATATTGATGGTCAAAATGTAAAATAAGCTGGAATTAAAAAATAAGCAAAATGTAAAGGGGTTACACCTTTGGAAAAGGCATGTAACAAAAATTAGAAAGACACAATAACAAATACTAGGCATGCGTGTGTCTATGGCTTAATATTTTATTAATCAACATTTTTTTGATTTATGTAACTCAAAGTTGATGATGCAACATTTTTAAAAAATATTTGTTGTTTAACTTTAGCACAAAGTCTAGGCGTTTATTTCCTTATTTTAGTTTTATCTTTGATGTATAAAACTGAGACTTCTGTATTTTATTTCCTCAATTTAGTTATGAAAAGAACGACAGCTTGAGTTCTTGAACCATGTTTTCATATTTCAAATATTCATTTATTGAAAACTAACAATCATCTTCATTTAATCAAATATATTTAGAGAATGTGTATTTTTTATTTTCATATCGTACGAAAACAATGTTCGCATGTTGTGAGAGCTGAGTTATTCAAATAACAGTGGAAATTGAAGAGTTATAATGATGAATATGCTATTTTAATGCAACGTAATTCTAAAAACAATTAGCTTAATGTTCTTGAATAATACAATTAAGATTTTGTGTCTTGCTATTTTTCTAAAGGATAGTAACATACATATATCACATTAAAGCTTGAAGGTGCTGCTGTTGGCACTGATGAAAAATAGTTGTTTTATGGTCATGAGCAGAAAGATAAGATTGATATTTACATTTTTTCAAGGTTAACCCTTTTATTGAAGTCTTAACTAGTTATTGTAATTGGTTAGAGTGTAAAATGACATTTTTTTTAAGGGTTAATAGTGTTTTACCCCTGTAATATAGATTATTTTTGATTTCGCTCCTGTAATTTTTTTTTGATTTACCCCTATAAAATTTTATTGTTTTGGAATTCCCCCCTAATAAGTCATTCAAAAAAGAAAATTTCTGCAAAACCGAAAATGATCTATAGTATAGGGGGTAAAACATCATTAACCTTTTTTTAATCATGAAATAAGAAATCTAAATATGATAATATATATATATATATATATATAATATCTTTCAAAAGTATTTAAATAGAACTTGATAAGAAGTTCAAAGTAACAACTTTATCTTAGAAATTGTGCATTGAACTGATTGAAAGATTAAAAGAAACTTTTTTCTACATAAAGTTTAACAATTATTTTCTTTTTTGAATCCTTAGCAGGACCCTTATTTAAAATCAACTTTTATATATCATAAGATATATTAGTGATGAATTACGTTTTTGTTGTCAAACTATTTTTATTAGCAATCTTCGTTTATTCTCTTCAAAATTTGAGCATTGTTTTGCTGGCTATCATTAATTTTCTACATTATGTTGTTGGCTAGCATTATATTATGTTTTAGTATAATATGTTGCATTTAATATGATATTTAATATGAGAATTGGATCTAATGCCTATTGAAATTGTTTGGAGTCACACATTTTTCACGTTTCCCGAACTGTTTGGTGTATAAATGAGCCTGGACACCTTCATCTCTTGAAATATAAACCATTTTTTTTAACGACAAAATTTATTAAGAATATGGTCTCTGCTCAAGAAGAACATAGACCGTATCAAAGATTACAAAATAAAGGCATCCTATCAAAGAAACACATACCCATTACCACATGCTAATATCCAAATATTGTGGGATATGAGTTGAATTCATATAACCTTTTATGAATTTCTATAGTTTCCCTTAACTCATAGTAGTCTTACTTGAGGCATCATCGTACATTAAATATGACATATCTTTCATCCGAGAATAAAACATTGCTTCATCATTATGGGACTCCAACTTCTTCTCCTAGACTTAATTCTTATTTCTAAAGAATAATTTTCATGTATATGGGAATGTAGCTCAGATGGTAGAGAGCTCGCTTAGCATGCGAGAAGTACGGGGATCGATACCCCGCATCTCCATTTTTATCATTATTTTAAAGAACATTTTTTTAGAGGTTTTGAGGACAAAACTTGGTTGTTTTTCTTGATGTTTTTTAATATTTATAACTTAGTCATTTTAAAGGGGGAGATTGTTGAGTATTTGGTATATTGGCTTTATTATTGCTAAATCAAATACTCTTGTATGATGTTGGATATGTTGTTCCAACATCCTGTCATCTTATAGGATGTTGGATATATATGATGTTCTAACATCCTGACATAGTTTAGTGTGCCCTGGTTTGGTGGCTTGGTTTTCACGCACTTTATCTTTTTAAGGAAATCTCACCTTATATCATGTTCATCAAGTAACGTATTTTTGTCCATAATCGTCTGGGTGATTTGTTCCTAAAGTATTGATAATATTTTAGGATTCCTTGGTGTTGTGTTTGGCGGTTCCTAAAGATGTTCCTACTTTTTAGGAGTTGCTATATTTGTTACTTTTATTACGTGTGTAACGCCCACTTTAGATTATTTTAATTATTTAATTATTAAGGAACGATGAGAGTATGTTTAGTAACACAACTCTGACATACAATAAACGATGAGTAGATGTGGTACCACATGCATATAGGTCTTAGGAATGAAATACATCTGCATTGAGGTTGAGCATGTGTAACACATATTTTATTAAATATATTTACTTTTATCTAATATTCCAAAGTCGGGTCTTAGGGTGTTACAAGATATACCGTCATTGACAAATGTTATGTATGGGTGAAGAAAGTAATGAAGAACTTTTTCAGTCATGAAGGAGTGAAGTGGTATTCAGGAACGTCTCAAAAAAGTCTCTTTTGAAATGAGACTACAAATCAAAGAGGTCACAATGTTGTCTCCACCTTCAAGAAAGGTACCAACCAAAGGAGCCAAGAAAAAAGTGAAATCTAAACCAAATGGACATCGACTAGTCAACTCTCATCTTTGTAGGAGCGTGTTGATTCCTAATTTCTGGAAAGTCAATCGTCACCAATAAAGTCACCATTACCTAAAAGAAAAGGTGTTCGTATTGACAATTCATCACATTCCTCGGTTTCAATGCCTACTCGAGTTCCGAAGGCTATCTTGGTTCCAAAGCCTATCTCAGTTCCAACTCCTTATAATGCCTCAAGTCCTATTTATTATATGCCAAAATTCACGAGATCATTTATTGAGAAAATTGTGGATGTCAAAGGCGATGAAAATTGTGGGTTTCGGGCTATAGCTAAATACATGAGTTTGATGGAAGAAAGTCATATTATTGTTCGCAGAGCACTTATTCGAGAGGTGAAAGATCATAGGAACAACTATATGAGGATATACATGAGTAAGGATCATTATAACTATATCTTGAATGGATTGCATCCTCCCGAAAATAAAAGTGGCATTACACTTCTAGATAAGTGGTTGACTTTGCCGAAATGGGTCACATCGTTGCAACTCATTACAATAGGGTTGTGACGGAGTTGACAAATCATGAAATTGGAATTTCTAAGATTTTTTTCCCAATTAAAGGTAGACCATCGATTAACCCAAAAACCCACATCATGTGCCTTGGTTTAATCCCAAATCATATTATTCTTCTTTTTTTGAAAGATGATTATCCACTACCTCCATCATCTACGGAGCGGAAGCTACACAAGACCGAAGAGGCATCATGAGAATTTGAATTTTTGGATCAACAAACTTGGTTCCGAGACCTCATGAAACCTAATTAGATCACTTTAATTAGGCCTAACTTATGTGACAGTCCACAGTACGTAATTATTCACATACAAGACCGATGTTAGATTAATGATCCATCATTATACTCCCATTTTGGTGATTCTGTAAGATATAATCACTCTTATCATCTACAAACATGGAATAATCTCAGGAGAAAAACAATTTATGTTATTTGACCTCTTTTTAATTTTTGGTGGGTTCTGCATAATGCATATGTTCACTTCTGATATGCGAGCAAAATTTTGTTGAAAAAATGTATAAAAGTTCCTATAAAAGCGGGAATGAAAAGGACATTACACACCCCATGTCCATGACACAACAATGATAGTAAAAACTAAAAAGAATAGTTTGAGAGAATTCATAATAATGTGAGAAACAGCTTTTGCTTTTAAAAGTAAGTTGCTTTTGGCTAGTTTATTAGAGGAATTGTCTGTTGAAAGAAGATTATTTAGAGACAAAATGAGTGATTGCGAATCAATAAAGCTAATTCAACAAAGATTAATAACATTAATAAATAACCAAAGAAATTAAAAGGAACAGTGAGGAAATGAGAGACATTATTGACACAACAAAGATCTCACGACAAAGAACTATTGCATCACCAATCTCAACCTCAATTCAACCCTCTTGGGATTCTCACTTTATCTCATCATAATAATAATAATTGAATAAAAACTTAAGAAAGTGGAGTTTGGTTTATGGTATTTAAGATAACGGCATATCTTTAGGACAAAAAATGTTTGGATTCTCATTTCTAAGATCCTCATTTCTTCCGTTTCACAATAAATATATTCTTTCTTAATATATTTTTTATCTCAAATTATTTCTCTATTTTATATTATCAATATAACTTTTATTACTTTTTTCACTAACATTTCTTTATTCATTATATTTCAATCATTTATAATTATTCCACTAACTATAATTAATAAAAAAATTTAATAAATAATATTCATATTTAACCATTAAAATCAATACATTTAATCGTTTACTTAATAATTGTGTAAAACTCAATAGACACCTAATGTAAGATGTAAGAAGTAATTAACAAATCAAATTGAGCCACTTTTGTTTTTTCTCTCTCCTCATTGCTGCCAGCTAAGCACTCTGAGCCACTTAGATAATTTTGGATTTCAATTTTAGGCCATGTCACAGTAATTTAATCTTAAAATGAATGTTGCAAATTATTTAAAAACTATTTGGTAGGAGTATAATACGGCCAAGATTAATTAATATGTATATATTTTAATGTAGATTAAGCTCCGCTAAAACCAAACTTTCACAATGCTTAACAGATAATACTTCACTAGCTCATATTTTATTTTTTTTCAAATAGTGAAGGAATAGAATAAAAGTACTACTAATGTGTGAATACCAATGCATGATTGAAGGAATTTTCTTTTTGAGCCATCTTTTGCATTTATCTAGAAAGATGTTAATGGTGTAGTGGATCTTTGCTTTAATTATATATTCTTTGCTTTGCTTTCTTTTTTTGAACCATTGGTTAAAGAACAAAGATGCTTCTTCTTTTTTCAAGTCATTTTTACTACTTCCTCTCTGATTCAAGTCTGACACAAACAAGGATTGGAGTGAGTGCAGCAACTCTAATGTAAACATAACCAAGTTGAAAATTGAAGCTTTCAAAACCTACTCTTTACTTACTTTTCTACTTTAAGGTAGGAACAAAACTTGACCAAGTTTTCATTGATCCTTCTACTCAATGGAAATGAAAGGGGATATAGCTTTGTTTAGTTTGGCTTTGTTCTTCTTCATGTGGACTTCAGTAACTGGTTTGCTTTCTTCTAAAGGTGTCAACTATGAAGGTGACTAGCTAGCTAACTTGGAGAAGTTTCTTGAATCATAGTACTAACTAAGTCTAATACTAATAAATTTAAAGTTTATATATTTATCTTTGTTGAACATGCAGTTCAAGCTTTAATAGGAATTAAGAATTCTCTGGTAGATCCTCATTCTGCTTTAAATACCTGGGATGCTGAGTCTGTTGATCCATGCAACTGGGCTATGGTCACTTGTTCGTCTGATCGATTTGTCATTGCTCTGTGAGTCAAATTTAGAACTAACAAAACTATACAAAAAAATACTTATTCATTCTTTAGGATTTTATTTTAGTTCTTGTTTCATTTTTGTCAGTGGAATTCCAAGCCAGAATATATCTGGTACACTCTCATCAAGCATAGGTTCCTTACCAAACCTTCAAACTGTGTAAGTACCTCTAATAAGCTATGGTGAGAAAAAGTATACGGTATGAAGATTTTGTTAAGTTTTTCTTAATTATTAGGGGTTTTGCTGCAGGCTGTTGCAGGATAATAATATCACAGGACCAATTCCATCTGAGATTGGAAAGCTTCAAAAACTTCAAACACTTGATCTTTCTGACAATTTCTTCACTGGTCAACTTCCAGATACTCTTTCTCATATGAGAGGTCTCCATTATTTGTAAGTGAGCAATTCTTTCATAGTCACAAACACAAATAAATAGTGTTTGGTCACACACACATAAAAATGTTATTTCTTGAAATACTAAATCATTTTATCATCAATTTCTTTTTCATTATTTAAAAATATCTTGCAATGTGTGTGTGCCCAAACACTATACATTTGTGTTTGTGACTATAATAGAATTTCCCTTTGTAAGTTTAAGAATGTTATACATAATAACCTATGAAGCACAGACATAGACACGGGACACAACACGCATACTGACACACCGACAAAGATTATAATATGAGAAAACGACATAATTCAGTGTAATCATAGGTGTCAGTGTAGACCGATGCGTGTCCGACATCGGAACACACCTAATCAGAAGAGTGTATATGCTTCATAGATAATAACCCATTCCTCTATAGTTTTATGTTACAATGTAAGAGTCTGATAATAAGACTTTGAATTGAAATCAGGCGGCTAAACAATAACAGTCTTTCTGGACAAATTCCTTCCTCAGTGGCTAACATGTCACAGCTTGCCTTTCTGTATGTTTCTCTCCCATGCTTTTTATCATCATTTTTTTTTTTCTTAGTACTTTTTTCCCTCTACTATTTGATGTATAGTAAATAATAATTTATTTATGTTTTTCTGAATTTTGCTTAGGGATCTCTCTTTTAATAACTTGAGTGGACCTGTACCAAGATTAAATGCTAAAACATTCAAGTAAGTTCTTTGGTGTTTATTATTTTAGTTATTCATTAGTTTATTTTATTAATTAATAAAAGTTTTAAATAATTATAAGTTTTCACTCTCTTGTGCAACAGCATTGTAGGCAATCCCCAGATATGTGCCACTGGACTTGAGCAAAACTGTTTTAGAACAACATTAATTCCTTCTGCTATGAATAATAACTCTCAAGGTAATTATAGTTTTCTACTTATCCAAACTAATTATGTTTTCATTCGAATCTTTTCTTCTTATCTTTCATAAAGTGCTTTTATTTTGACTTAAAGTTCATTCATGATGGTCTAAGTCTAAACTAGTGCTTTTTGGATTCAAATCTATTTCATTAGCAACTTTCAAAACTAATCATTTTTTTAAGCTGTTTTCATATATTTATAATCATTGCTTCCATCATTGACCACCCCTATATTTCTTTGCTAGTATTAAATACTTACTCAATATATAGGCACTTGTGAGAATGCTCTGGAGAGTTTATGAAAACAACTTATAGCTTATATTAATACAATTTGACTTTATTTTATCTTTTGTTATATAAATAGCTTATACTCTATAAACACATAATTAAGTTGTATTTACAAACGCGCCTAACACAGTTTTCTGAAATGCTTTTCAAGATTTACAATCCTCTAATCGACCAAAAAGTCACAAAGCTGCCTTAGCTTTTGCTTCAAGCCTAAGCTGCATCTGCTTACTAATTCTGGGATTTGGCTTCCTTCTCTGGTGGAGACAAAGATATAACAAGCAAGTATTCTTTGACACAAATGGTTAGTTAGTCATTGAATCAAATTGAACTGCAGCATAGGCTAATAGCGTACGCATAAGATTTTAATCTTTTTATTTTCTGAAATTATTTCAGAACAATACCGCGAAGAGATTTGCCTTGGAAACCTGAAGAAGTTTCATTTCAGAGAACTTCAAGTTGCTACAAATAACTTCAGCAGCAAAAACTTGGTTGGAAAAGGTGGTTTTGGGAATGTTTACAAAGGTTGTCTCCGAGATGGTACAGTTATAGCCGTAAAAAGGCTTAAAGATGGTAATGCAGTTGGTGGTGAGATCCAATTCCAAACTGAACTAGAGATGATCAGTTTAGCTGTTCATAGGAATCTTCTTCGCCTCTACGGATTTTGCATGACAGCTACAGAGAGGCTCTTAGTGTATCCTTATATGTCAAATGGTAGTGTTGCTTCTCGTCTGAAAGGTAATCGAAATTTTGTATCTATTAGTAAAAGAAATTTAATGAACAACTATTTATTATTATTATTATTATTATTATTGTGTTTGCCTTCTGTCATACTTTTTTATACAAATCTCAACTTCTAATCAACGTTTTTGATGATTGTGGACGTTTTTATACACATGAAATGGACGTTTTTAAATTAGAGTCATGGTGGAGGACGCTTCATCATCCTTTACACATGAGATGGATGATGCGGTCTCTACCATGGTCTAATAGTGGCTACAGAGCCATAACAAACTTCGGTCGGAGTCGTAGACTTTTTTTAAAATCCTTGGTTCCAATTTACATAAAAGTAAAACTAGAATTGAAAAAGTGTTGATAACTAACAGTATTTGAGTAACCAAAGGTATCATTTATATTGCCAAGAATTATGGTCAAATAACAAGGAAGGGGCCTCGATAGTGGTCGCATTACGATTCCAGAGACTTGAAAAAACTTTGACGATGTGGCCTAGATCGCAGTCGGAAACCCTTTTATAAAAGACTAGTTCAAAATTTACATAAAAACCAAATAAGAAAAGTGTTGATAACCAAAGATATAATATGAGTACTAATTTTCATTTTCATGATATAATACAGGCAAGCCAGGTCTAGACTGGGCAACAAGGAAGAGAATAGCATTAGGAGCAGGAAGAGGGTTACTATATTTACATGAACAGTGTGATCCAAAGATTATTCACAGAGATGTTAAAGCAGCAAATATATTGCTAGATGATTATTGTGAGGCTGTAGTAGGAGACTTTGGATTAGCAAAACTATTGGACCACAGAGACTCACATGTGACAACAGCAGTGAGAGGAACTGTAGGACACATAGCCCCTGAATACCTATCAACAGGACAATCCTCAGAGAAAACAGATGTATTTGGATTTGGAATTCTTCTGCTTGAATTGATTTCTGGACAAAGAGCTCTTGAATTTGGGAAAGCTGCTAACCAGAAAGGAGCTATGCTTGATTGGGTAAGTTTAAACAGAATTGGTTCTTTTGTCCTTTTCCTTTGTTGTCTTTTTGTTACTTTTATTTGAATAATATACAAGTATGCATTCACCAACACTTCAAATCACTTGGATAGTGTGTTTATGCCTGACACTTCAAAGAAAATTTGACTACTTGCACGCACTTTGTTAATATTGATTGCTGAGAATACCACAATACTTTGATCTATTATTCAAATACTAATCTTATAATTTGTATTTTCTATTTTCACTACATATACAGTACTAATCTTATACATACTATAGTCAAAACTTGTGAACTTTGACACAAACACTTTGAGACTCAAACATGTTTATGTGTCAAACCAGAATTTCAATTTTTTCAATATGATATTTATTATTAGGATTAAATATTTTATTAATTACTTCATATAATATTCAAGATTTTTGAAGTTTAATCACTACATAAATTTTATTCAATTTTAGTCTCTAATTTTTTGTGAAAAGTTTCGAAAATAGGGAATGTAAATCAAATAAAACTTATATAAGGAAGGACTAACCTAGTAAAATTATGATTTTAGAGACTAATAACATATTTAATTATTATTGTATATTAGTTGTCCCAACATATACTATACATTATACATATATTACTTCTATTTCTTTCAATAGTCTAAGTTGAATATTATGACTAAAATTGCAGGTAAAGAAAATACATCAAGAGAAGAAAATTGACGTGTTAGTAGACAAGGACTTGAAAAACAAGTATGATAGGATAGAGTTAGATGAAATAGTTCAAGTGGCTCTTTTATGTACTCAGTACCTTCCAAGTCACAGGCCAAAAATGTCAGAAGTAGTTAGAATGCTTGAAGGAGATGGACTTGCAGAGAAATGGGAAGCCTCACAAAGAGCTGAATCAACAAGAAGTAGAGGAAATGAACTCTCCTCTTCAGAACGTTATTCCGATCTTACTGATGACTCTTCTTTGCTTGCAAAAGCAATGGAACTTTCTGGACCAAGATAACATAACATACAATGTCTTGTATTGTCTATGTATGTGTTACATTCAAAATTATGTTAGTTTTTTGACTGTACAGATTCTGATTGGAGACACTGACGTATAGATGTTTGTTTGGTATGTGTTTTGATCAACTATGGAGGGATCGTTTTTATGGGAAATGTTCATTCAAGGTCCTTCAGATTGTTGGAATAATGTTTATAAATAACTGTACTATAAACTGTAGATCTTATTTTGGGATTTGTTTCACTGGTGAGTTGCAACTCTGCTTAATTTACTTCTGTTATTGTCCCATCTTATATTATATATATGCATAGTAAGGCAGGCATAGAGACCAAGCATTCTCAATTGTTTGACCATAAATATGTTCTTTGTTTAGCACAGAAGATCAAAATATTTTTTCAGGTAAAGTTGTCAAACTCGAGAGTTTAAGTAAACATATTTTGCCTATGTGAAATCAACTCGTAGACTCGTATGAGTTAATCTCATTAAAATAATATATGCATGAAATGGATACTTATAAAATACAATGTATGTATCAATAAGTCAAAATTACAACTCAATTTTAAAGCAAAAAATTAGCATGAACAAAATCAAACTAACAGAATAAAAATGAGCTGATGTGAAAACTGAGATGAAAAAAAAAAAGAGAAAAATCTCTATGGGTTCATTACTAATCCAGCCGAGTAAACTCGGCTTATTTCCCAGTTTATAGTTGAATCAAAATTGAAATCTAAACTTTGCCCTCCCTACATGAACATAATTGGAGATAAATTGACTTGGATAGTTTTTGCTAGTAAATGAATTTCTATCTTAAAAGATGTTTCTGAAAATTTCTGCAATTTGTCCGGCATCTAACGTTGTTATTGTCTATCATTTGTACAAGGAATAACAATCATTTTCTCCAGAACAGGTGAACAGCCTAGCAACAATTTGATAAAATCAATCTCAAGTGGCACACCCACCAGTCATGTTTTCCAAAATCACAACTTTAAGCTTGCTAGGTAAAGAATATGAGCGAAATTCTTTTTCCGAAATATTCAAATCTTCTGTAGTTATGGACCTTGATATGTTTGATGAACACGGCCGAATTCTATTAAGTAATAGACCTTAAATATTCGGTTATGTAAAAGTTAATAACAGAACTATTCATCATCAATTTGTAAAAACAGAGAAAATTTACTAAACTATGCAATGAGTTGGGACTTGCTGAAATGTAAAGCTTCTTTAGATTGGGAGAGCTTGAAATCACGCAAAGGATTACAAGTATCTCTTTCATATCGTCAAAACATACTGGATCCATTCGAATAATCTCGCAATATGCCTTAGGTCATGATGACCTATGCTCAAGTACTTCAAGAACGTGCAAAAATAAAAAAACGGGTTAGCCATACATCAGAAAAGAACACCATCAATTTGTTGATAACAATGATGGTGAAACTATATGCAAAACAGCGGTAAATCAACTTAAAAAAATAGATTAGGCACACCTCCAAGAAACTTAACAAAATTGCAATTTGCACTCGGCTCAACATGCCTGACAGGGTCGTTAGGCATATACATAGAAACAGGTATTTCAACCAAAAGTGGCATATCTACAAGACAAATGTCCTTGAATGCACCTTTGAGACAAATACTTGAGCTTGGGAGCACAGATTGTAAGGGCTAAACAACCACAGATGCGTATAAATGAAAAATTCTCCAACAGAGAGCAACTTGAAATGAGTCTCAATCGAAAATTGCTTCAGAGGATATCAAAACACGTTTAAAGTTCAGGCTCTTTAAACACGGAAGTTTATTAAAACTATGAGCAGATCCAGCTCACAGCACGAGAGCTTCAATCGAGTCAATTTCTCACTACTGAAAAGTCCGGAAGGCATTCTAAAAAATTCTCCGAAATGGAAAGAATCCACTGATCTATTTCAGGGTAGCTCTTATGGAAACTATGCGTAATTTGGAACTTGTGAACCGGTCCTTTGTTAAGCGATAGCATCTTGCAGATAAACTCGACAAGATGTTGCTAAGAACGTCTCTGTCTTAATAGAGAGGGACACATTTTTCATCAAAAACAAGTTGAGGAATGGTAGTTTTATTAGATTGTTGTCTATAATGTCTACAGGCAGGTCAGTGATCAAATCAGGACACAAAACATTTCCCATTTTTATGAATCCAACAACTATATTCTTAACAGAAAAATCTAAGAAACTACGCAAACCAATTTTGAATTCCTTTATAGTTTGTAGCCTTGAGTGGAGTCAAAAATTTGCACTTGTGTACCATTAAGGTACCAATGTTATATACCATTGGCCAATTAGAGTGTGCCACATACCAATGTTATTTCATAAGTGCTTCATTTGATATATATTTTTTAAAGGGTGTGCCACGTGGCACACCTTAATTGGCCAATGATATATAACATTGATACTTTAATGGTACACAAGTGCTATCTGGTTTGTAAAACCAGACTTCAAAATATTCAAATGCAAAATACCATTAGTGATTGAAGCATGGCGTGTATAAATATTGTCATTTAACTATATAAAAGTATTAATGATGATTCAAACAAAAGCATATGTGAAAGTACAAAAGAAATTACTAAAGAACATTCCAGCTTACAACTACATCACCCCATTGTATACATTATTCTTGCAATTAGTGTTAGAGGATGTTTTGCTCCTGTAGCAAAATACCACAATTTCACAGCCACACCAATATTTAGTCATGAATTTTTTTCTTTTTTGTCTTATACATTTTGCTCTATGCATGCATGGATATTCTATTTTCTATATTTGCTTCATTTTTTAAAATTTCTTTTTAAATCTGTTTTAATCCCTGCTCTGTTATTAAATTATTTTAATTGTTTTTAAGAAAATTATGTCGTTTCTACTTTAATTGTTTAGTTTTTTTATCTGACTTTACTTTTGTGTCTCGTGTGTACCATTCTCGTCTATAGACAACTAGTCATTATGTGGAGTTCTAAATCAACTTCGAGGACGAATTTGATCGAAAAAAGTTATACTTTTTTTTTTAAATGAAACTTATTATTACACATTGTTACACTATTAAATCGAACCCTAAATTATTCATTAAAAATTAAATTGGTCCCTGAATTATGTCACTCAATATCAAATTAATCCTTGAATTATTTATCTTATCTATCAATTTGATCTCTGGTATTGTCAGATAAAAGCTAAAATCTAAAAGAATGTGAAGAATGAAACAATTTAGGAATAACATTTAAACATTATTGTTTCAACACCTCCTAAAAAATAACTGTTACACTTATTGTTGAATTCTTTGAGGAGTCAAAGTTGATTCTAAAGTCGTAAAATTTGAGTTTGATATGTCTGAGTAGATTTTATTTTGCTTAATGTTCACTTTTGTTTATGACTTCTTTTTCTTATTGTTCATGTTTTTGCGTATTGTTTAATTAGCAGCAGAGTGTCAATATATATCTGTTATTATTTTGTAAAGTAGTTGCTAGAACAAGTGGAAGAAGAGTTAATTTTTCATTCAATTCAAACGTACAAATAGAGAAGAGTACATTATAAAAAATAACTGCCCACTGATATCATGTTCCTATAAGTTAGGCCATGATAGAATACTAGGAAAAAACTGACTGCTAAAAACTAGGAGGAAAAGAAACTGAACTAGAAACTAGAAAACATTTAAAATATTCAAAACAGAAATAAAATAAACTCTGCAAACGTGGCAACAGTGCTAAACACAATAGCTAACACTCCTCCTTGCTTTAGATACTGCAGACACCAAGTTTAGTTCTCAGGTCTTCAAACTTGCTAGCCGGTAAAGGTTTAGTAAAAATGTCTACTATCTGCTCTCCAGTTTTGCAGTAAACAAGAGTTACAACACTATCCTTCTGCACCTCCCTCACAAAAAACAGCTTGATGTTGAAATGTTTAGTTTTTCCATGAAAAACTGGATTATGGGAAATAGCTATTGCAGCTTGATTGTCAACAAAGATCTTAGTGTCTTCTTTCTGCTCAAGATGAAGATCACTCAATATCTTCCTCAACCATAGAGCTTGATTTACAGCAGTAGTAGCAGCAACAAATTCTGCTTCAGCAGTTGATTGAGCCACTGTTTCTTGTTTTTTTGAGCTCCATGAAAAAACTCCCGATCCAAAGCTAAAACAGTACCCCGAAGTACTTTTCATATCATCAATGGATCCTGCCCAGTCATTGTAACACCCCAATTTCCCGTCTTAAAAATTTCATTAAATAAATCACATAAAATCAGAGTACGTCTCAAAAGGAGTGTCACATTTCATCTTTTAAACAACTTAGATAATAATTTATCATTTACAAAAAAAATACTCAATTAAGCAGCGGAATTTAGAAGTCTCATCTCATAAATAGTCTTGGCTTAAAAGCCAACGAAAACGTCCCAAAAATATTAATGTTTCAACATCACTGAAAGTCAACATTTATTCTGACAAGATACATAATGGAATAGACTCTACAAAGACCCCATCCCGTTACGTATCAGAGCTACCCTACTTCACACAGACTCCTCGCATCAACGCATCTAAGACTGGGTACCTGCACTTGCCCACGAGGCGGCAATTCCAGCAGAAGGGGTGAGATTCACAACAATAATATTAATATAAAAATCAAACGTCAAGATTAACAATCAAAAATCCAACTCATAATCATATACATTATAGCACTTTATAACATCGTCATAAACATCATCCTAACAATAAACATCATCATAAACAACGTCACAACATACATCAACGTCTCAAACATCATTACATATATGTCACAATTGACTCGACTAAATGCAACACTTATCGTCTTAACATCATGCATGTGGTACCATATAATTATAGCATTAATATGCTTCACCGTCGCTTTGAGCAAATGCTCCACCGTCGCTTTGAGCATAAAGCCCCACCGTCTCATAAATATGCAAATGCATGGACTCGTCGTTTAACAACTTAATACACCGTCTCAAAACATCATTTACAAATTCAAGACTGACACATGCAGTTATAATAATTACGTGGCAGAACATCATCTTGTTGTTCATACATATTGCAACACTTAGCATCATTCACATATCATCATACTCATACCTCACTTATATTCAACAATATATCATTTATCAACAGCTCAAGTAATTCATCAGCAATCATCTTTACAGAACACATTTAAGGATATGAAGCATCACTAACACTACCCAAAGGGTTCCTCTCAAAGTCCCATGCGAAACAGATCGCAAGACAACAAACAATTCAGGGAGGCACTAACTCGCCACGGCGAGTGCATCTGCTCGCCACAGGCGAGTACTCACATCAGCTCACTCGCCAAAGGCGAGTTGGGGGCGAGCTGGAGGCGAGAAATCCTGGGTGCTCTCGGCCTTTTTGACATTTTTCACCAAAATCTCCGTTTTAAGGTTTTCTAAAACCAATTTGGCTAAACCAACTTCACAGATCATCTCTATAAATATTAAGGCACTCAAAAACATCTTCAATTGGGCCAAAATCCTAAAATTAAGGGACAAGCTCGCCACGGCGAGCTATACTGCTCGCCTCGCGAGCAATTATGGGTTACTCGCCACGGCGAGTGATCACTCGCCACAGGCGAGCGATCTCAGAACCCACACGGGTTCAGACCAGAACTCACCTAAACGTGCCAAATCTCTCCAACCAAACCTCTAATTCATCTGCAATGTTGTCCTAGGGGATAATCTAGGTTCTGTATCCAGTTCTACAACCTTATAACTCAATCCATCATCAATTCATCACAATTTCACCAAAACCCTAGTTCATAAAACCCATCTCAATTCCTCTCAAACTCTATGCCAATCAATAACAGATGATTTACAATCAATATTAATGGAGTTAGGCTCACCCTTACCTGGAAAAATTGCAGAAATCGCAGCCTAGCTTCACTTTCTCTGTTCAACCGTTCCTCTACCTTTTTCCCAAATTCTGATAACGCGTTCTGCCTATTTCCTTAACCTATTTCCTTTTATACTCCCTCCCAACTTATCTTATCCTATCTCAGCCCTCAAAACTCTTCCTAATTATAAATATAACCCCACTTCTCAAAATAATATATTTTTCCAACAAATCTCTATATTTACCAAATAAATATTCATATAAACATCACTTATATTATTTTATTAAACAATAAAATAATAACACGTCACACGTCACAAATACGTCACATAATCATCAAAATCATATAATATATAATTATATACTATATCCTCTAATAAAATAATTAAATAATTAGAGAGGGCGTTACAACTCTCCCCCTCTTAAAGGATTTTCGTCCTCGAAAATTTACCTCGCTCAAACAACTCTGGATAGGATTCCAGCATCTTACTTTCTAGCTCCCAAGTCAAGCTTTCACCCGTCGCTCCGTCCCAAACAACTCTAACGAGAGGTATCTCCTTGCCCCTCAGCGTCTTCGTCTTTCGATCATCAATCCTCACGGGTAAGGTCTCAACCGTAAGGTTGTCCCTAACTTGCACATCATCGCTTTGGATCACATGAGACGGATCCGGAACATACTTCCTCAGCTGAGATACATGAAAAACATCATGCAAATTTGATAAGTGTGGTGGTAATCCAACACGATATGCCACCGGCCCAATCCTCTCTGAAATCTGATACGGACCAATAAACCTCGGAGTCAACTTCTTTGATTTCAAAGCACGTCCAACACCCGTCATAGGAGTCACTCTCAGGAACACATGATCCCCCTCTTGGAACTCAAGGTCCTTTCTACGCTTATCATGATAACTCTTTTGTCGACTCTGCGACGCTTTCATCTTTTCTTGGATCATTCTCACCTTCTCAGTAGTCTGTTGAACGATCTCCGGTCCTAAGACCACTCTTTCACATGATTCAAACCAGCACAACGGAGTTCTGCATCTCCGACCATATAAAGCCTCAAAAGGTGCCATTCCAATACTCGAATGGTAACTGTTGTTGTACGTGAACTCTATCAATGGAAGATGACTATCCCAAGTCCCTCCCTGCTCAAGTACACAAACCCTCAACAAGTCCTCCAACGACTGAATCGTCCTCTCCGACTGACCATCTGTTTGCGGATGATAAGCCGAACTCAACCTCAACTGAGATCCTAACGCCTCTTGCAAACTCTTCCAAAATCGAGAAGTAAATCTTGGGTCTCTATCTGATACGATGCTCGAAGGAACACCATGCAGCTTTACTATCTCTTTAACATAAATTTCCGCCAACTGAGCTACAGGAAAGGTAATGTTAATCGGTAGAAAGTGAGCAGACTTCGTCAATCTATCAACAATAGCCCAAATAGCATCGTTCCCTCTAGGAGTATTGGGCAAACTCGTCACAAAATCCATGGATATACTATCCCATTTCCACTCTGGCACATTTAAAGGTACCATCATACCAGTCGGTTTTTGATGCTCAATCTTCGACTTTTGACAAACCAAGCAAGAATACACGAATTGTGCCACATCGCGTTTCAAACCAGACCACCAAAACAACTTCTTTAAGTCATGATACATCTTCGTAGCTCCCGGGTGAATACTCAAGCTACTTCTATGACCCTCTTCAAGGATCATCTTCTTAATTTCATCATTTTCAGGAATGCAAATCCTACCTCGGAATCTCAACACTCCTTGGTCATCGACCTTAAAGTCACCATCCACAGCCTCATTACCAGCAATCAACAAATCTACGAACTTGACATCTTCTTTTTGTGCTTCTTTGATATGTTTCAGGAAATCATTATCGACTCTCAACATCCCCAGTCTAATGCTCTGAGGTGTCCTTTCACACACCAAGCTCAAGTCTCTAAACTGTTCCAACAACTCAATTTCTTTCACCATCAACGCGGACATATGCACAGTTTTCCTACTCAGGGCATCTGCAACTACATTTGCCTTACCAGGATGGTAATTCAGACCAAAATCATAATCTTTAAGTAACTCAAGCCACCTTCTCTGCCTCATATTCAACTCTTTTTGATCAAATAAATATTTCAAACTCTTATGATCACTGAATACTTCAAATCTGGAACCGTACAAATAGTGTCTCCATATTTTCAATACAAAGACCACAGCTGCCAACTCTAAATCATGCGTCGGGTAATTCTTCTCGTGAATTCTCAACTGTCTGGAAGCATAAGCTACTACCTTACCATCTTGCATAAGAACACCACCTAAACCCAGCTTGGACGCATCACAATATACCACAAAAGGTTCATCGGGCTTCGGCAAAATCAGCACTGGAGCCGTTGTCAGACGCTTCTTCAGCTCATTAAAACTATTCTCACAATGCACATCCCATACAAAAGACTTACCCTTACACGTCAACTGCGTTAACGGAAGAGCCAACTTAGAGAATCCTTCTATAAACCTTCTATAGTAACCAGCTAGACCCAAAAAGCTTCTAATTTCCGTAACCGACTTAGGAGTCTCCCATTGCGATACCGCTTCAACTTTTGACGGGTCAACCGCGATACCATCACCAGAAATGACATGGCCAAGAAAACTCACTTCCTTTAACCAGAACTCGCACTTAGACAACTTAGCATACAGTTTCTTTTCTCTCAGCACCTGCAAAACAGTCTTCAAATGTTCAACATGCTCCTCTTCAGTCTTGGAGTAAACCAGTATATCATCAATAAACACCACCACGAACCGATCCAAAAATGCATGGAAGATGCGATTCATATACTCCATAAACACTCCAGGTGCATTGGTAACTCCAAAAGGCATAACCTTGTACTCGTAGTGACCATAACGGGTCCTGAAAGCCGTCTTCTGCATATCTTCATCCTTCACTTTGATCTGGTGGTAACCTGACCTCAAATCTATCTTGCTGAAAACACGTGCACCCACTAATTGATCCATCAGATCGTCAATCCTCGGGAGTGGATACCTATTCTTGATCGTCACTTTGTTCAGCTGTCTGTAATCAATGCACAGTCTCATACTGCCGTCTTTCTTCTTCACTAGTAACACTGGAGCTCCCCATGGTGAAACACTAGGTCTCACAAACTTCTTATCCAGCAAATCCTCTAACTGTTTCTTCAACTCTGCTAACTCAGAAGCAGACATACGATAAGGTGCCATCGACACCGGCTTCGTTCCAGGAACAAGGTCAATAGAGAACTCAACTTCTCTCTCCGGAGGCACATCAGGAATTTCATCTGGGAAAACTTCAGGAAAATCACACACCACTTGTAGTTTATCAATTACCGCTTGATTCTCTAAGGATAAGGAAGCCATCAACGAAAACATCAGCATCCCATCACGTTCTAGTTGCTTCAGCTGCTTAGTGGATAGAAACTCTGCGCCCCACTCTTCTTCGGCAGAAGAAAAATGTACCGTCTTTCTAAAACAGTTGATAAGAACATGGTTGTACTCTAGCCAATTCATCCCCAAAATCACATCCATACCGCTTAAAGGCAGACAAACTAAATCCATCACAAAATCACGGCCAAACATAGACAAAGGACAGTTCAAACATACGAGAGAAGTAGTCACCGAACCCTTAGCTGGAGTTTCGACAACCATCTCTCCATTCATATCAGACACATCAAGACCCAAAGCAAAAACACAGTCTAAGGCAACAAAACAATGCGTAGCACCAGTATCAATAATAGCAACTAAAGGAGTATTATTAATATAGCAAGTACCTCTGATCAAGAAATCATCATTCTCAGTCTGAGTGCCGGTCAATGCGAACACTCTCCCAGCAGTCTTAGTCTTCTTGGGTTGCTTACACTGCGAACCAATGTGTCCTTGCTCATTGCAGTTGAAACACACAACATCATCAAACTTGCAGTCATTAGTGATATGCCCTTTCTGACCACAACGGTAGCATCTCTTCACCTCAACAGTACACGCATTACTCTTGTGACCTTTCTCGCCACAAGTGAAACAGGTAATCTCAGCAGGAGCAATCTTCTTCTGGGGCCTCCTCTCATCATTCACTCTCTGCTTCCCTTTATCTCTAGGGGCATCATAAGGTTTAGGGCGACTCTGCTGGCCCTTAGCTTTCTTCTCATTCACTACCTTGTAGTGAGCCTTGGTATCCTCTTCATATATTCTGCAGCTACTCACTAACTCAGAGAAGTTGCGGATCTTCTGATAACCAATGGCTCGCTTGATGTCAGCACGCAAGCCATTCTCGAACTTAATGCACTTCGAAAATTCAGCCGTCTCAGGAGTATAATGCGGGTAAAACTTAGCCAGCTCCACAAACTTTGCCGCATACTCAGTCACCGACATGTTTCCTTGCTTAAGCTCCAGAAACTCTATCTCTTTCTTCCCACGAACATCTTCTAGGAAGTATCTGTTAAGGAACTCCCTCGTGAAAACAGCCCACGTCACCACGGCTTTGTCTTGCTCCAAAATGGGTAGGAGACTAACCCACCAATCATCAGCCTTCTCCGCTAGCATGTGCGTGCCAAAACGCACCTTCTGCACATCATCACATTGCATGACTCTGAAGATCCTCTCTACTTCCTTGAGCCATGTTTGACCCCCATCTGGATCATAGCGCCCCTTGAAGGTAGGCGGGTGATTCCTCAGAAAGGTCTCCAACATCCTAGTCCCGTCGGTTCCACCAGCATTGTTCTAATTACCCACAGCATTAGCCATTTCTTCCAAAGCAGCAGCAAGGGCAACATCGTTTCTACCAGCCATCTTAGTTCTCTGGAAAACAACATAAGTCAGGATAATACGATAATACTATTCTAACTCTAAGACAACGTCACTCGACTCTCTACTTGGCCGGACGGACCGACCTGCTCTGATACCAATTGTAACACCCCAATTTCCCATCTTAAAAATTTCATTAAATAAATCACATAAAATCAGAGTACGTCTCAAAAGGAGTGTCACATTTCATCTTTTAAACAACTTAGATAATAATTTATCATTTACAAAAAAAATACTCAATTAAGCAGCGAAATTTAGAAGTCTCATCTCATAAATAGTCTTGGCTTAAAAGCCAACTAAAACGTCCCAAAAATATTAATGTTTCAACATCACTGAAAGTCAACATTTATTCTGACAAGATACATAATGGAATAGACTCTACAAAGACCCCATCCCGTTACGTATCAGAGCTACCCTACTTCACACAGACTCCTCGCATCAACGCATCTAAGACTGGGTACCTGCACTTGCCCACGAGGCGGCAATTCCAGCAGAAGGGGTGAGATTCACAACAATAATATTAATATAAAAATCAAACGTCAAGATTAACAATCATAAATCCAACTCATAATCATATACATTATAGCACTTTATAACATCGTCATAAACATCATCCTAACAATAAACATCATCATAAACAACGTCACAACATACATCAACGTCTCAAACATCATTACATATATGTCACAATTGACTCGACTAAATGCAACACTTATCGTCTTAACATCATGCATGTGGTACCATATAATTATAGCATTAATATGCTTCACCGTCGCTTTGAGCAAATGCTCCACCGTCACTTTGAGCATAAAGCCCCACCGTCTCATAAATATGCAATGCATGGACTCGTCGTTTAACAACTTAATACACCGTCTCAAAACATCATTTACAAATTCAAGACTGACACATGCAGTTATAATAATTACGTGGCAGAACATCATCTTGTTGTTCATACATATTGCAACACTTAGCATCATTCACATATCATCATACTCATACATCACTTATATTCAACAATATATCATTTATCAACAGCTCAAGTAAATCATCAGCAATCATCTTTACAGAACACATTTAAGGATATAAAGCATCACTAACACTACCCAAAGGGTTCCTCTCAAAGTCCCATGCGAAACAGATCGCAAGACAACAAACAATTCAGGGAGGCACTAACTGTAACACCCCGTTTTTCCCAACATAAAAATTTCTTTAAAAAGAATAGCATGCATCAGAGTAAACACGTAAACAGGGCATCACATGTCTTAAAACATCTCATGTTAATGATTAAATAAACATTAAATCTTCATAAATTATTAATCATCGTCGCAGCGGAATAATCATAAGGAAAAGCATCTCAAAATCTTTGGCACACAGGCCTCAACAACGTCTTAATAAAATCTTCAAAAAGAACATAATCATATCATAACATAATACGCAAGGAACAGAGAAAATAAAGAAGATCCCCTATCCCGTTACGTATCAGAGCACCTAGACTCGACTGCAGAAATCCTCACACGTCTGCACCTAATCTTGGTTACCTGCACTTGCCCACGAGGCGGCAATTCCAGCAGAAGGGGTGACATTCACAGATAATTATATTAAACATGTAATTAGATAATCACAAATAACAATCAACTCAATTCAACATATCAAGGATAAACATCTAGCATTTAAAGCATCAACATAAGCAACACATCATTTAGCATCATCATAATCAACATCATAACATCTTAGTAAACATCTTAGACGACTCGACTCGACATCATCACTTGACTATGCAACCCTACGTCTTATATGCATGTGGTACCAATCCAGGGCATGAGCCCTCGTCGCTATTGAGCATAAATATACTCCAAGGCATAAGCCTTCGTCGCTGGTGAGCAAAGCTCCAGGGCATAAGCCCTCGTCGCTGGTGAGTAAAAACTCCAGGGCATAAGCCCCCATCATAGAATGAGTATGCATGAGACTCAACACTTTTAACTTAAACAAGTTAACATCTTAAACGTCGCAAAACATCTTAAACAACAAGGACTGACACATGCAGCAACTATACAGAAGTAAACAGCAACATGGCAGTAATCACATCATTCAAATAATATCCATAAAGCAAGCATCTTAAGTAAGTCAAACAATTACAACTTAAATAGTTCATATAACACACATAAGCGGCATGAAAACCATCAAAATCATCTCAGTCATCATGTATTCATCGTTACAGTTTATAATAAACATTATTAAAAGTCCCAGAAGCTACCCAAAGGTCATCTCTCATGATTCTATGCGAAACAGTTCGCAAACAGAACAGGGTTCTGGGTTCTGACACAACTCGCTATGGCGAGTGGGATAGCTCGCCTCGCGAGTACTAAGGTCCTGCTCGCTGTGGCGAGTTGGAGTACTCGCCTCGCGAGCTCTAGGGTACTGCTCGCTATGGCGAGCTGGGTTGCTCGCCTCGCGAGTAAACTAGGTCTACTCGCCGCGGCGAGTTGCATAGCTCGCCTCAGGCGAGCGACGAACAGTCTGCTACGGCTTCCACGAAAATTCACCCAAAAAGTCCCAAATTCATCATCTTAAACGTCTAAACTCTCAGAATCATCATTGTTATGGATAATCTATGTTCTGTACTCACTCTACACATCTATTCTACAACTTTATGGCTAAATTCATGATTTTTCTTCACTTTTAACCTAATTTCAATTCTCTCAAAACAGCCCTATGATTGCTAATCCTGATTAGATGAATTACAGCATAATATAATTAAGTGCTAGGCTCACCCTTACCTGGTAAAAGCAGAAATTCGCAGCTTCTAAGCTCTTCTCCCTTCACACAGCCGTTTTCTCTCTTTTCCAAATTCTGATACGCGTACGTGTTTTCTAACCTAGGTTTCCCTTTATATACTGCCAACAAATCTTATCTTATTTACTCTTTCTCCCACATAACTCTCTAAAATCCAAAACTAATCCTCAACTAAATATTTTATTTTATTTTCAAATCTTATTTTATTTAACAATAAAATAAGTCACCACGTCGCATAAAATCATATTAAATCTTCTCTTAACATCGCATAATATATTAATAAATATATAACAACTTCTCAAATAAATCAAATAACTAAATAATCAAAAATGGGCGTTACAACTCTCCCCAACTTAAAAGATTTTCGTCCTCGAAAATTACCTCAAGCAAACAACTCAGGGTACGACTCTAGCATCTTACTCTCCAACTCCCACGTCAAGCTTTCGCCAGTCGCTCCCGACCAAACGACTCTAACGAGAGGTATCTCCTTGCCCCTCAGCGTCTTCGTCTTTCTGTCATCAATCCTCACAGGTAAGGTCTCAACCGTAAGGTTGTCCCTAACTTGCACATCATCACTTTGGATCACATGAGACGGATCCGGAACATACTTCCTCAGTTGCGACACATGGAACACGTCGTGCAAATTCGATAAATGTGGTGGCAATCCAATACGATAGGCCACCGCCCCAATCCTTTCTGATATCTGGTATGGACCAATAAACTTCGGGGTTAACTTCTTTGACTTCAATGCACGGCCAACACCGGTCATAGGAGTCACTCTCAGGAACACATGATCTCCCTCTTGGAACTCAAGGTCCTTTCTTCGCTTGTCATGATAACTCTTTTGTCGACTCTGCGACGCTTTCATCTTCTCTTGGATCATTCTTACTTTCTCAGTAGTCTGCTGAACAATTTCCGGTCCTAACATCACATTTTCGCCTGACTCAAACCAACACAACGGAGTTCTGCATCTCCGCTCATACAAAGCCTCAAAGGGTGCCATCCCAATACTCGAATGATAACTGTTGTTGTACGTGAACTCTATCAACGGAAGATGACTATCCCAAGTCCCTCCTTGCTCAAGTACACACACTCTCAACAAATCTTCCAACGACTGAATCGTCCTTTCCGACTGACCATCTGTTTGCGGATGATAAGCCGAACTCAACCTCAACTGAGAACCTAAAGCCTCTTGCAAACTCTTCCAAAATCTAGAAGTAAACCTCGGGTCTCTATCTGATACGATGCTCGAAGGAACACCATGCAACTTCACAATCTCCTTGACATAAATCTCTGCCAACTGAGCAACAGGAAGGGTAATATTAATCGGTAGAAAATGAGCCGACTTCGTCAATCTATCAACAATCACCCAAATAGCGTCATTCCCTTTAGGAGTATTCGGCAAGCTCGTCACAAAATCCATGGATATACTATCCCATTTCCACTCTGGCACATCTAAAGGTACCATCATTCCAGCAGGTTTCTGATGCTCAACCTTCGATTTCTGACAAACCAAACAAGAATAAACAAACTGTGCCACGTCACATTTCAAACCAGACCACCAAAACAGCTTCTTTAAATCATGATACATCTTCGTAGCTCCCGGATGAATACTCAAGCTACTTCTATGACTCTCTTCAAGTATCATCTTCTTCATTTCCTCATTATCGGGTATGCAAATTCGACCTCGAAATCTTAACACTCCTTGATCATCCACTTTAAAGTCACTATCCTCCGTCTGATTACTAGCAACCAACAAGTCCACAAACTTAACATCTTCTTTCTGCGCCTCTTTGATACTCTTCAAGAAATCACTATCAATCTTCAGCATCCCAAGCTTTACACTCTGAGGTGTTCTTTCACAAACCAAACTCAAATCTCTAAACTGTTCCAACAACTCGAATTCCTTCACCATCATGGCAGACATATGCAAAGTCTTCCTGCTCAAAGCATCCGCAACCACATTAGCTTTGCCCGGATGATAATTCAAACCAAAGTCATAATCTTTCAACAATTCAAGCCACCTTCGCTGCCTCATATTCAATTCCTTCTGGTCAAATAAGTACTTCAAACTCTTGTGATCACTAAACACCTCAAACCTCGAGCCATACAAGTAATGTCTCCATATTTTCAATACAAAGACCACAGCCGCCAACTCTAAGTCATGCGTCGGATAATTCTTCTCATGAATCCTCAATTGCCTTGAAGCATAAGCTACCACTTTACCATCTTGCATAAGAACACCACCTAAACCTAACTTGGACGCATCACAATACACCACAAAAGGTTCATCGGGCTTCGGCAAAATCAAAACTGGAGCCGTCGTCAAACGTTTCTTCAACTCATTAAAACTGTTCTCACAATGAACATCCCACACAAAAGATTTACCTTTACACGTCAACTGCGTTAACGGAAGAGCCAACTTAGAAAATCCCTCTATAAATCTTCGATAATAACCAGCTAGACCCAAGAAGCTTCTAATCTCAGTAACCGACTTCGGAGTCTCCCATTGCGATACCGCTTCAACTTTAGACGGATCAACCGCAATGCCATCGCCAGAAATAACATGACCAAGAAAACTTACTTCTTTCAACCAGAACTCACACTTAGACAACTTAGCAAAAAGCTTCTTCTCTTTCAACACTTGCAAGACGATCTTTAAATGCTCAGCGTGTTCTTCTTCAGTCTTAGAGTAAACCAGAATATCATCAATGAATACCACAACAAAACGATCCAAGTAAGCATGGAAGATTCTATTCATATACTCCATAAATACGCCAGGTGCGTTAGTAACACCGAAAGGCATCACCGTATACTCATAATGTCCATAACGCGTTCTAAACGCTGTCTTCTGCATATCCTCATCTTTCACTTTAATCTGATGGTAGCCCGATCTCAAATCTATCTTGCTAAATACACAAGAACCCACCAACTGATCCATCAAGTCGTCAATTCTCGAAAGTGGATACCTATTCTTTATCGTTACTTTATTCAACTGACGATAGTCGATGCACAACCTCATACTTCCATCTTTCTTCTTGACTAACAACACTGGAGCTCCCCACGGTGAAACACTTGGTCTCACGAACTTCTTATCAAGCAAATCCTCTAACTGCTTCTTCAGCTCCGCCAATTCAGAAGCTGACATACGATAAGGCGTCATAGACACAGGCTTCGTTCCAGGAACAAGATCGATCGTAAATTCAACTTCTCTTTCCGGAGGCACATCAGGAATCTCATCTGGGAAAACTTCTGGAAAATCACATACTACTTGTAGCTTATCAATCACTGCCTGGTTCTCAATAGATAAAGACGCCATCAGAGAAAACATCATAATTCCATCGCGTTCCAGCTGCTTCAACTGTTTAGTAGATAGGAACTCTGCGCCACTCTCCTCCTCGGGAGAAGAAAAATGCACCGTCTTGCTAAAACAATTAATAAGAACATGGTTGTATTCTAACCAATTCATCCCCAAGATCACATCCATCCCAACCAACGGTAGACACACTAAATCAATCTCAAAATCACGACCAAACATAGACACATGACATCTTAAACACACCAGGGAAGTAGTCACCGAACCCTTAGCTGGAGTTTCGACAACCATCTCCCCATTCATATCAGATACAACAAGATTCAACTTAGCAGCACAATCAAGAGCAACAAAACAATGTGTGGCACCAGTATCAATAATAGCAACTAAAGGTATATTATCAAAATAACAAGTACCTCTGATCAAGCGGTCCTCGCTCTCCGTCTGCGTACCCGACAAAGCAAAAACTCTCCCAGAAGTCTGAGCCTTCTTAGGCTTCGTGCATTGCGAACCAATGTGACCCTCATCGCCGCAAGTAAAACATACAACATCACCATGTTTGCAATCAGCAGTAGTGTGACCCTTCTTGCCACAACGAAAACATCTCTTCACCTCTCCAAGACAAGCATTACTCTTATGGCCCTTCACGCCACAAGTATAGCAAACTACCTCAGCAGGAGCATCTTTCTTCACAGGTCTCCTCTCATCATTAACTCGATGTTTGCCCTTATCTGCAGGAGCACTGTAGGGCTTAGGACGACTTTGCTGCCCTTTTCCTTTCCTCTCGTTAACCACCTTGTAATGAGCCTTAGTGTCCTCCTCATAAATCCTGCAGCTGCTCACTAACTCAGAAAAGTTTCTAATCTTCTGATACCCTATAGCCCTCTTGATATCAGCTCTCAATCCGTTCTCAAACTTAATGCACTTAGAAAATTCGACGGTCTCAGCAGAGTAGTGTGGATAAAACTTGGCCAGCTCCACAAATTTTGCAGCATACTCAGTCACCGACATGCTCCCTTGCTTTAGCTCTAAAAATTCTATCTCTTTCTTGCCCCGCACATCCTCAGGAAAATATCTGTTGAGGAACTCTCTCTTAAACACTGCCCAGGTCACCTCAGCACCGTCCTGCTCCAGGGTAGGTAGAAGACTAATCCACCAATCGTCTGCCTCCTCGGCTAGCATGTGCGTACCGAAACGCACCTTCTGCACCTCCGTGCACTGCATCACCCTGAACACCCTCTCTATCTCTTTGAGCCACGACTGGGCTCCATCCGGATCATATCTCCCCTTGAAGGTAGGAGGATGGTTTCTCAAGAAGGTCTCCAGCATACGGACCTCCGCACCAGCACCAGCATTAGCATTAGGCTGTTGTCCCACAGCTTGAGCAACAGCTTCCAAGGCAGCAGCAATCGCAGCGTCATTCCTTCCAGCCATCTTAATCCTCTGCAAAGCAAGCGTAAGTTAGAATAATACAATAATACTATTCTAACTCTAAGACAACGTCACTCGACTCTCTACTTGGCCGGACGGACCGACCTGCTCTGATACCAATTGTAACACCCCGTTTTTCCCAACATAAAAATTTCTTTAAAAAGAATAGCATGCATCAGAGTAAACACGTAAACAGGGCATCACATGTCTTAAAACATCTCATGTTAATGATTAAATAAACATTAAATCTTCATAAATTATTAATCATCGTCGCAGCGGAATAATCATAAGGAAAAGCATCTCAAAATCTTTGGCACACAGGCCTCAACAACGTCTTAATAAAATCTTCAAAAAGAACATAATCATATCATAACATAATACGCAAGGAACAGAGAAAATAAAGAAGATCCCCTATCCCGTTACGTATCAGAGCACCTAGACTCGACTGCAGAAATCCTCACACGTCTGCACCTAATCTTGGTTACCTGCACTTGCCCACGAGGCGGCAATTCCAGCAGAAGGGGTGAGATTCACAGATAATTATATTAAACATGTAATTAGATAATCACAAATAACAATCAACTCAATTCAACATATCAAGGATAAACATCTAGCATTTAAAGCATCAACATAAGCAACACATCATTTAGCATCATCATAATCAACATCATAACATCTTAGTAAACATCTTAGACGACTCGACTCGACATCATCACTTGACTATGCAACCCTACGTCTTATATGCATGTGGTACCAATCCAGGGCATGAGCCCTCGTCGCTATTGAGCATAAATATACTCCAAGGCATAAGCCTTCGTCGCTGGTGAGCAAAGCTCCAGGGCATAAGCCCTCGTCGCTGGTGAGTAAAAACTCCAGGGCATAAGCCCCCATCATAGAATGAGTATGCATGAGACTCAACACTTTTAACTTAAACAAGTTAACATCTTAAACGTCGCAAAACATCTTAAACAACAAGGACTGACACATGCAGCAACTATACAGAAGTAAACAGCAACATGGCAGTAATCACATCATTCAAATAATATCCATAAAGCAAGCATCTTAAGTAAGTCAAACAATTACAACTTAAATAGTTCATATAACACACATAAGCGGCATGAAAACCATCAAAATCATCTCAGTCATCATGTATTCATCGTTACAGTTTATAATAAACATTATTAAAAGTCCCAGAAGCTACCCAAAGGTCATCTCTCATGATTCTATGCGAAACAGTTCGCAAACAGAACAGGGTTCTGGGTTCTGACACAACTCGCTATGGCGAGTGGGATAGCTCGCCTCGCGAGTACTAAGGTCCTGCTCGCTGTGGCGAGTTGGAGTACTCGCCTCGCGAGCTCTAGGGTACTGCTCGCTATGGTGAGCTGGGTTGCTCGCCTCGCGAGTAAACTAGGTCTACTCGCCGCGGCGAGTTGCATAGCTCGCCTCAGGCGAGCGACGAACAGTCTGCTACGGCTTCCACGAAAATTCACCCAAAAAGTCCCAAATTCATCATCTTAAACGTCTAAACTCTCAGAATCATCATTGTTATGGATAATCTATGTTCTGTACTCACTCTACACATCTATTCTACAGCTTTATGGCTAAATTCATGATTTTTCTTCACTTTTAACCTAATTTCAATTCTCTCAAAATAGCCCTATGATTGCTAATCCTGATTAGATGAATTACAGCATAATATAATTAAGTGCTAGGCTCACCCTTACCTGGTAAAAGCAGAAATTCGCAGCTTCTAAGCTCTTCTCCCTTCACACAGCCGTTTTCTCTCTTTTCCAAATTCTGATACGCGTACGTGTTTTCTAACCTAGGTTTCCCTTTATATACTGCCAACAAATCTTATCTTATTTACTCTTTCTCCCACATAACTCTCTAAAATCCAAAACTAATCCTCAACTAAATATTTTATTTTATTTTCAAATCTTATTTTATTTAACAATAAAATAAGTCACCACGTCGCATAAAATCATATTAAATCTTCTCTTAACATCGCATAATATATTAATAAATATATAACAACTTCTCAAATAAATCAAATAACTAAATAATCAAAAATGGGCGTTACACTAACTCGCCACGGCGAGTGCATCTGCTCGCCACAGGCGAGTACTCACATCAGCTCACTCGCCAAAGGCGAGTTGGGGGCGAGCTGGAGGCGAGAAATCCTGGGTGCTCTCGGCCTTTTTGACATTTTTCACCAAAATCTCCGTTTTAAGGTTTTCTAAAACCAATTTGGCTAAACCAACTTCACAGATCATCTCTATAAATATTAAGGCACTCAAAAACATCTTCAATTGGGCCAAAATCCTAAAATTAAGGGACAAGCTCGCCACGGCGAGCTATACTGCTCGCCTCGCGAGCAATTATGGGGTATTCGCCACGGCGAGTGATCACTCGCCACAGGCGAGCGATCTCAGAACCCACACGGGTTCAAACCAGAACTCACCTAAACGTGCCAAATCTCTCCAACCAAACCTCTAATTCATCTGCAATGTTGTCCTAGGGGATAATCTAGGTTCTGTATCCAGTTCTACAGCCTTATAACTCAATCCATCATCAATTCATCACAATTTCACCAAAACCCTAGTTCATAAAACCCATCTCAATTCCTCTCAAACTCTATGCCAATCAATAACAGATGATTTACAATCAATATTAATGGAGTTAGGCTCACCCTTACCTGGAAAAATTGCAGAAATCGCAGCCTAGCTTCACTTTCTCTGTTCAACCGTTCCTCTACCTTTTTCCCAAATTCTGATAACGCGTTCTGCCTATTTCCTTAACCTATTTCCTTTTATACTCCCTCCCAACTTATCTTATCCTATCTCAGCCCTCAAAACTCTTCCTAATTATAAATATAACCCCACTTCTCAAAATAATATATTTTTCCAACAAATCTCTATATTTACCAAATAAATATTCATATAAACATCACTTATATTATTTTATTAAACAATAAAATAATAACACGTCACACGTCACAAATACGTCACATAATCATCAAAATCATATAATATATAATTATATACTATATCCTCTAATAAAATAATTAAATAATTAGAGAGGGCGTTACACTTGCTCAGCTACTTCAGCAGCAGCATCCTTGAGCAACACCGAAGCAGGGACTTCAATATCTTTGGCTAACTCTAGGACCTTCTGAAGAGCTTCAGCCTCTACTTTCTTCTTCTTCTTTACCTCCCAGGTAACCAGTTCAGTAGCATCAGCTTCAGCTGATCTTACAGCTTCTTCATCAACCCTTTTTGAAATCTCTTGGACTTCAGCAATCTTTTCAAGATAATATTGATCACAGTTTTCTAGTCCCTTTGCCTTGAGCTCCTCATCTCTTTGCAACTTGTAAAGAGCAGCTTTTCTCTTCTTCTCAGCCATTATTTTGGCACCATGCTCTTTACATTTCTTGGCCATTTCAGGAGTCATGATAAACATTGGACTGACTCTTTCTTCTCCAGCTTGTCTCTTCGTTGCCCTTTCTTCTCCCTTTTTTAGCATCATCAGTCTCTTCAGTCACATAGACTAATTCCTTTAGCTTCCTTGGTTTAGGTGTTCTCTTCTTCTTCTTCTTCATAAAAGTCTGTTCAAGAGCTGTTGTGGATGCAGAAGCAACTTGTTTGCCACTTCTGGTCTTCTGTTGAATAATTGCTTCTGGATTCAGGTCCTGAACTTCTTCCTGAATAGAAGGAACTTCAGAAGCACCAGCTTTAAGTTTCTCAGGAGCTTTTTCCTTCTTAGCTTTCTTAGAAGGATTTTCACCTTCTAAGTACTCCTCCTGAGTAAGCTCTTTTCTCTTGGCTTTCCTGCCTTTCTCCACAGGCAGTTTGCTTCCTGGCATGTCTTCAGGGACTTCATTAAGCCCTATTTTCTCACCAGTGTTTGCATAATGGTCACTGAGAAGTGCCATTTGCACAGCTAGAGAATCCTTCTTGCATACTGGTGGGAAATTCGCCATCAAATCTGACACCACCATGGATTCTTTCAAGTCTGAGCTGAGAGGAGTGGATCTCTTTATTAGTTGCATATGTTTCAGGGTCTTTCCATTTATCACCTTGCCGACCACTGTTTCTAGCATCTGATCATTGTAGAAACGTGTTTGACTAAGAGCTTCAATGATTCCACCTTGATGAAAGATTTCAGACAACAATCTTCCATAAGGGACCCAGAATCTGTCTTCATTCTGACTCTTCCATAGTTCCTTGACCATGTGTAACGCCCGCTTTGAACTATTTTATTTATTTAATTATTTGATTGAGTTTAGAGTCTTTTTAAATAATTTATTTGATTTATGGTGATGTGTGTTATTTTGTGTAAAAATATATAGTGTTATTTGTTATAGAAATATGTTTGTTATGTAGAGATATATTTGTTATAGAAATATATTCGTTATTTGGTTTGAAAATATATTTGTTATTTGTGTAGAAATATATATATATATATATATATATATATATATATATATATATATATATTATCTAGTGTAGAAATATATTTGTTATTTGTGTAGAAATATAATATATTTAATTAAATATGGTTTGTTACATAATTTTAGAGAATTTGAGGGAAGGAGTAGAAATAAGATAAGATGAGTAAGAGAATATAAATAAGAGAATTAGGGTTAGAATTATTTAGTACGTGATATAACTTTTGGGAGAAACCTAGAGAAAAAGAGAGGAGGCGCGAAAGAGAGATGAAAAACCTAAGAAGAACGCAGCTTGATTCAGGAGACCAAATTAAGGTAAGGGTGAGCCTAGCTTTCATTATATTAAACTGTAATTCAATTCAATTATGATTAACAAGAGATGGATGAGTTTTTGAGAGAATTAAGAACTAGGTTAAGGTGAATGAATTAAAAGATGAAGTTGAAAGGTGAGAATTAATGAAAACTAGTTTAGGTTTCGAATTGAGTTTCTAGTCTTAAAAAGAGTGGATAATCTAGTAGGTTAATGAATAATTAATGTTCTAATAATAGGATAATCATAGGGTGATGTTTAAGGTCATGTTTTGAGGGTATTGGATCGAAAACGGAGTAGAAAAGGTTTCCCCAAGGCGAAACCGCAACTGAACTGCGATTTTGCTGTCGCTGTGCAAAACACGTTACTTGTTGTCTCAGTTTGACAAGTTTAAGTTCCGAACTGGGTTTAGGTGTCTTCATGAAAGTTGTATATACAGATGTTAGCTTTCACTAGCCTTTGGAGTGACTCAATTTAAGCTTTTAGAACTCTAGATATGATTAAAATACTACAAAGGGGTCAACAGGCTCGTTCTCTTTTCGATTTTCTGTAACCGGAAAACTAAAATAAAAACTGGGACTTTTCTGTTCATAATTAGCTTTTGATGTCTTCACGAAAGTTGTAGATAATTGAGTTAGCTTTTAAATGGATTTAGAGTGACTCAAAAATGTTTTGTGAATCTTGAGTTATGATAAAAACACTCCAAGTAGGTCTTGGAAAAAAACAGCATTCTCTGTTTCACGTTCTTGTGTCTTTTTCATACATTTCTGTTTCGAACTGGGTCTTGGTGTAAACATGAAAGTTGTAGATAATTGAGTTAGCTTTCTAATGGCTCTGGAGTGACTAGAAAATTATTTTTATATTTTGAGTTATGATGAAAATAGTTCAAGTAGGTCTTGAGAAAACTTTAAGAAAACTTAGCATAACTAATCCCAAGTTAGTCCAAAGACTTAGGGTTGGTTTCCAAACTTCAAACTTAGGTATTAGGGATTTAGTTGAGGTGTTTTATGAGTATTTGGCTTATGTCTTATTTAATCATACTTGATTACTTTTGAAGAATGTTATTGCTTATGAATTATGAATGATGAGTGCATAACGTGCTATACTTGTATAGTTAATGTGATGATTTGATGTTATTGATAATGATTATGAATCATATGTGCATTATGTGAACTATATTGTAATATATGTGATGCCTAAATGATGAATTTTTGATGTTGTTATATGATTGATGATTTGCTGCCATGTTGCTGTTATTATTTAATTAAAGCTGCATGAGTCGGTCTATGATGTGAGATGTTGTCCAATTTGTTGGAGTCATATGAGAAGTGTCGTGATGTCTAAGACGTAAGTGATTGAGTCTCATGCATACTCATTCAGAGATGAGGGCTTATGCTCTGGAGTTTTTACTCACCAGCGACGAGGGCTTATGCCCTGGAGCTTTTGCTCACTAGCGACGAGGGCTTATGCCCTAGGAGTATATTTATGCTCAAAGCGACGAGGGCTTATGCCCTGGATTGGTACCACATGCATATAAGATGTCTAAGATGTTTAAGATGTTAGAGTTGCATAGTCGAGTTGCACTGTCGAGTCGAGTTGTTTAAGATGTTTTGTGATGATGTTTAAGATGTTTTGTGATGATGTTCTTTGATGATGATTAAGATGTTTTGTGATGATGATTCTTTGATGATGTTTAAGATGTTTAGTGATGATATTCTTGATGTTTCTTAAGATGTTATGAGATAAATATTTGAGACGTGCTTATATGTTAATTGTTGTTAAACTTAATTGTTGAATTATCTGTTTATTATATTGTTTGTGAATCTCACCCCTTCTGTTGGAATTGCCGCCTTGTGGGCAAGTGCAGGTAACCAAGATTAGGTGCAGTCGTGTGAGACATTCCTCACTGTGTCTTAGGTGCTCTGATATGTAACGGGATGGGGAATCTTGTCAAATGCTTTTCTGTTCCTTGCATGTCAATTATAATTTTATAAAGACTAATTTTAGATAAACTTTTGAAATGTTATGAAGAGGCCTGCGTGCCAAGACTTTTAAGATTCCGCTGCAATGTTTTGAGAAGTTTAATAACTATTTTTATGATGAATGAATTGTTGTTCATTTCCATTGAGATGTTTTAAGAAAGTGATACTCCGTTTATGTGAAAACTCTGATTTAATTTACGAAATTTTTACGTTGGGAAAACGGGGTGTTACACCATGTACTTGAAGATGTACCTTGGCAAGTTAACCTTTTCACCCTGAATAATGTGGTGAATGAAGACTTTGTGAGCTAGGAAGGGTTGATCACTACCACCACCTTTTGGTAGCTGTTATCGCGATTTTCGGGTGTCAAATCATTAATTGGATTTGAACCTTTCAATCATTGATATCTCTATTTTTTTTTGGGGAAGGGTAAAATTGAGAAAACCCTTAGAAATTCTAAGTTCGGGGCAATTTTCGCTACGGGAAGGTGTTAGGCACCCGCAACGACTATAGTACTCTATAGGAGCCGTTTTTCTAATTCTATGTTTTACGCCTTATTTTTATGCTATTATTTTTGAAAGAAAATTGTTTTTAAGAATGGGGGAAAGAAGATGGTTTGGATTTTATTTTATTGGACTTGGAGAGATTTTGGTCTCTTGCCTACATACCCTTTTAAGGGATCAAAATTCCATGTAGTTCTCTTCCAAAAGATTTTTGTGGGTTGGTTCAATTTTAGTTTTGAAAATAGTTTTGAAGAAAGGATGAGAGGCCTTAAAGGCATGAGATTTGAAAGAAGGTGAGGTTGATCACTTATTAAACAAAAAGGTTAAAATTGGAATTTAAGTCTCATTTGTATTTTTGATTAAGAAAATAAAGAGAAAATTGTGGAGTTTTGACTCCAACATTATTGTGAAAAGATTTGAGTGAAGAGTTAGCTTGCTTTGAAAAATGAATATTTTCTAAGTGTCGCGTTTCCTAAGCATACATCTAGCGGTAAACATACAACGTGTGTGCGTGTCGGTGCTTGTGTCGGTGTACATCATCATAGTGTCTATTGTCTTTTACATTGGGTCCTATTTTACATTCTATGGTCTTGCAAAAATTAAAGGAAAGAAAAAAACTAACCTAAAATATTACATAGAAATTAACATAGAAAATGGCATAAAGGTGATTAAAGGAAGGAAGAAAGAGAGTGATGCAATGCTTGCATGAAACAAAATGGTTAGTAAGCAAGTGAGAAATGATAGTATGAGTAGTGATGCATAATAAATGTAATGATCATGGCAAGAAGTATTGAACAAATTTCACAAAACAAGTGCCAAAAAGTAGTGGAAACAACACAAAACCTAGCCCAAGAAATTTAAGCTAAACCCCATGACCTATACTCCCAACAAAACAGCACCCTTTGAGGGGATTATTTCAAGAATTATAGAGAAATCACAAGCCATATATTCACACCTAACACATACACGTTCCAAGCATACCTCACACTTTATGGTCCAATGAACAAAAATTCACATCACTTGTAAAACAAGAAAACTAATCAATTAAACTAAGAAAAACAAAAATCAACATTGTAAAGCTGTAAGCTAACAATTGCACTAACACAATTATGGGCTAACATGTGAACTTGTAAAGCAAGAAACTAGTCAATTAAACCAAGAAAACAACAATCAACATGGTAGAGCCATAAACTAGCAACTAACTAGCAAAATTAGCAAGTAACATTGTAAAATTGGAGGAATTGACATGAGATCAGAGACAAATATACCACAAAGTCACATACCAAGTATCAAAATCATATGGCAAAAATTGGATCAAAAGTTATACAAGAAATTTCACAAAAAATATCCAAAGTACCCAAATCAATGAAAAAAATTGGCACCTATTTTTTTATCAGCTTTGAACGTGTAAAGTATCATAAAATAGCCACAAATACATCAAGAAACACACAGATTTTTTGGAACCTTTTTATGAGACAATTAAAAGGCACAGGGGTCCAAGTAGCGAGAATAGGAGTGAAAATAGCAAAAAACACAAGAAACTGAAAAGAAAACCAAAGGCCCAAGCACTCAGCCCAATACCCACGCGGATCTGTGGATCCGGATCTCCAGAACGCATCAGGGGCGTTGGATTGATCCGGATCTAATGGGCTCTAGATCTAAAGGTCCAGAATACGGAGCGCTGGATCGGGTCAAAACCCACCCGGTCCAGCGCCTTATATAAAAGGTCCTAACCCGGTTTCTCTTCATTTTCTCACGTCCGTTCTCTCTCTTCACTCTTCTCTCTTCTCTCTTCTCTTCTCACTCCGGCGAGGCTATGAACCCTAACCCTAACTCACTCAAATCAACCCAGAAATGTGTAAATTATGGTTCAATCGTTTGGTATTGTTGTTCTGAACATGAATCTGTTGTTGAAAGCTTCATGCATTCACTGAATCAGCGTGGATCTTGATTCCTTTTTCACGGATTTCGAACGTTTCTTGGTTCTATTTCTTGGTTTTAAATCTTTTCTGGTGAAATCCCTACAGATTCATAGGTTCACACGGTTTTTACCCCTTGTAAACCATGAATTCTTTTATGTTTTTTTTGGAAATTTTTTAGGGTTTCAAAGCCTTTGAACCAAACTCGTTCAAAACCCTATGGATCTGTGTTTATTCAGGTTCATTGTGGTTCTTGAGTATGAAGAGGTGAGTTTTTGATTCTTACTTGTGTTTTATTCGGAGATTTTGATTGGAATCTTCGGAACTCTTTGAATTTGCTCCTATTTTGCTGATTCTGATTCGAAATCCGAAAATAAATCGGTGTTTCTTCTTCTTCTTCTTTGCTGGTTCAGAACCTTTGAAATTCTTTCCCTTTTCTTCTCAATCTCCTCTTTCTATGATCGTACGAAGTTTGTTGCTTTCAGTGATGAACTTTGTGCTTGAATTGCAGAAAGAAGGTTCAATGATGATGATTCAGCCTTGAATCTCTGAGAATCAACGAAAATTCCATTGAATTTGCTCGAATTTTGCTTCTGGAAATTTAGGGTTTATGGAACTATTCTTCAACTTTCTGAGTTTGTTAGAGTTTGATCCAACTGAATAGAGAGAGAGTGTTTTTGAGGTGTTTGTGATGTGGCACCTGAATCTGTGGATTCTTCTGACGCCCACGGCCTTATATAGGCTGACATGTGGACTCTGAACCAATTGCAACGTGACACCTGGATTTTGATTGCTTGCGTGGCCTCTGGACTGATTTTAACTCAAAGGACCTTTCTGCAAAAAATAAGACTAAGAGGACTAATCTGCAATTTTAAAATTGAAGGACTGAACTGCAATTAAAAAAGAATTTAGACTGCTTTTGAAAAATGAAAGGAATTGGACTGTTTTAGAAATTGGACATATTTGCAATTAAAGTAAAATTTGGACTTACTTGCAAAAGTAAAAAAATAAAATTGGTAAAAAAATGTAAATTTGAAAAAACGTAAAGTGCAACAATTAAAAATGACAAAACGGACTAAAATGAACAAACTACCAAAATGAGGTATTTCAAAATACCTCTCTGCCCAAAATTTATTTGATGTGAAAAGACCAAAATGCCCCTTGGGGCCAAAATAACTCAGACTGACTCAGATGCAGAACTAAGGCGATTTTGTGCAAAATTTGACAAATGATTTGTACAGACGAATTGAAAAGACCCAGGGACAAATTGTAGGGACTAAAATGGGTTCCTTTGTAGGAAATGACCAAAATACCCTTTTGTGTGATTTTATGCAAAAATTGGAATAAAATGTAGGAAAACATGCAATGGTCTTAGAGACCCTTTTAAATGGCTTGTAATGCAAGAAAACACTTTGAATGGCTTTGGATGTATGAAGATTGGAGATAATAACAGTAAAATGTGCGTTTGTGGCACAGTAAAAGTTGTAAAATAGACATAGTGAATTTGAAATGATTAGAAACAAAAAGGAGTTTGAACAAGTATTTTTTAGGTCCAAAATGAGGGTATGACAGTTGCCCCTATTTAACTTTCTTCGTCTGGAGAGTCAAGAGACGGAGTCTTTGGCTTGACGTGACGAAGATACTTAAATATCGACATTAGCACTGATTTTGGGCGTAAAAAAATACGTCTGTAAATGTCATGTATGCCATGCAACATTTGGTTATGAATGCAAGACAGACTTGAGAATTGAATTTAACAAAAAAATGTCGTATCCATTGCGGGACTGGTAGACATTAACAGAATAACAAAACAGAGTATGTCGTATCCATTGCGGGATTGGTAGACATTAACAAGATGGTGAATACAAGACTCACTGGGGAGACTAAGTAGCAAATTGACAGGTGCAAGTTGTTCTTTTGGCTCGAACTGGGAACTTGACTGGGAACATTGACAAGTAGAAAGGGCGCAAGCTGCTCTTGTATTTGAGCTGGTCACTTGGCTGAAAGAAGAGTAGAAAGCACAAGCTGTTCTTGTATTTGAACTGGTTACTTGGCTGATAACAGAGACAAAGTAGAAAGCACAAGCTGTTCTTGCATTTGAACTAGTCGCTCGGCTGACAACAAAGGTACGGGTACAAGCTGTTCTTGTATTTGAACTGGCCGCTTGACCGATAGCAAAGGCAAATTGACAGGTACAAGCTGTTCTTGGATACGAACTAGCCACTTGACCGAAAGCAAGGATGGATTGATAGGCACAAGCTGTTCTTGGATGCGAACTAGCCACTTGGCCGATGGTAGAAACAAAGGGTAGGTACAAGTTGTTCTTGGATACGAACTGGCGGCTTGACAGATGACAAGAGTGAAAACAAATTGACAGGTACAAGCTGTTCTTGGATGCGAACTAGCCACTTGACCGATAACAAGAATGAATTGACAGGCACAAGCTGTTCTTGGATACGAACTAGCCACTTGGCCGTTAACAAGAGTAAATTGACAGGCGCAAGCTGATGCGAACTAGCCACTTGGCCGATGGTAGAAACAAATCGACAGGCACAAGCTGTTCTTGGATGCGAACTAACCACTTGGCCGTTAACAGAAACAAATTGTATTGTAGAAACGAATTGAAATTGACTTGACCTGACTGCAGGAGCTTGAATTTGAAAGGACTGCTAAAATTTGAAGTTGACAAGACTGTTGGACTTTGAAATTGACATGACAGATTGAATTTGAAATTGACATGATTGATTGAATTTGAAATTGACATGATTGATTGAATTTGAAATTGACATGATTGATTTTGACAGAGATCAACATAGGAATTGAGAATGCAAATGTGTATGAATAACATGACAATTTTATCAAATGCATGAACACATAAGATGCATGATTATGCATGTATGAATGATTTGAAATGCATGATGATTGGCACTTTATAGGCATAATTTTGCAAAGACAGACTAAACATTGGAATATTGGGTACGTAATGGCTCGCGCTCTGACATATACTTGCAAAAGTTCCTCTTCTGGGGATGCCGTCGTTTGAAGACACATCAAGACCATTGTTGAGGACAGGGAGTCAAATCCTGTTTATAGACTTGCAGAAAGTAAGACCTTTTGATGGTACTGCTACTGCTGAACGCTCTACTGTTGAGCATCTTGGACATCGCATCTGTGGTCAATGCTTTTTGCATGTTTGCTTTTGTTTGTTTTTTTTTTTCATCCCATTTTTGCCTGGATCGCCCTTTCGGGTTTTCAATCCACCGGGGAATAAATTTTTCAAATGCCCCTGTTTTTGCCTGAATTGCCTTTGAAGGTTGTCAATCCATCGGGTTGCTCATTTTTGCCTAAGCCGCCCTTTCGGGTTTTCGACTTAGCGAGCATATTCACTTTTTCATGCTTTTCATTCTTGCCATTGACCACAGACCGTTACTGGGGAGAGGGCCTGCTGGTAACTTGTATTGGAACTGATATCAATGTATACTTGTTCATGCATGTTTCATTTGAATATACCTAGCTGCTTAGGCTTGCTTTCAAAATATAAAAGGTTTTCAGTTTTCAGAATGTTTATTCCAGACACACATCATTATTAACATAGAAAAAACTTTTCGTATAAAGCTTTGAAGATAGAATGGAAAAAAATAGAGTGCCAAACAAAAGCATAGGTTCAAATCGATGTATAAGGGTGGTAATCAGCCAAAGGCGTGACTCCACGGATTTACAAAGCTTGGAAAATGGTAATTTTATTGGTTGGTGGTACATTGAACACAATGATCATCATGGTCCCTAGAACTCTTGAATCCACAGGCGTCGGAACCTCGGATGAGAACAGCCAATTATCAGTTGCAGAGATCCCAAAGGGAATGGTAGTTTGCCAGATATAGTCAATTGTCTTTCATTTCAATCTCATTTTTGCATGAACCGCCCTTTCGGGTTTTCGGCCCATCGAGACGCTCCTTTTTGCCTGAGTTACATGTAATCTCAGCGAGCTTTTATATTTTCATTTTTTTTTGTCCCTTATTTTGCCTGGATCGCCCTTTCGGGTTTTCGATCGACCGGGAAGCGCATTTTTGCCTAGGCCGCCCTTTCGGGTTTTCGACCTACCACGCTGTTCTTTTCATATCTAGACAAAATATTTCTTGACTATATCGGCATTCATAGGATTAGGAAGTTCCACACCATCCATGTGTGTAAGAATCAAGGCTCCGCCGGAGAAGGCCTTCTTGACAACATACGGTCCTTCGTAGTTAGGCGTCCACTTGCCCCTTGGGTCGGGTTGTTGACTTACTCTTCTTTTCAATACAAGGTCACCCTCCTTGAATTCCCGAGGACGGACTTTCTTGTCAAAAGCAGTTTTCATTCTTGTTTGATACAGCCGTCCACGAGCCAAGGCATCTAGACGTCTTTCCTCAATTAAATTCAACTGATCATACCGACTCTGGCACCATTCAGCCTCCGACAATTTGGCTTCCATAATCACGCGGAGAGACGGGATTTCCACTTCCAAAGGGAGGACTGCTTCCATACCATAAACAAGGGAGAAAGGCGTTGCCCCGGTTGAACTGCGTACCGTAGCGCGATAGCCGTGTAAAGCGTAGGGCAACATCTCATGCCAGTCTTTGTACGTAGTTACCATCTTCTGCACAATCTTTTTGATATTCTTATTGGCGGCCTCAACTGCACCATTCATCTGAGGTCTGTAAGGAGAAGAGTTGTGATGTTCAATCTTGAATTTCTCACACAAGGCTTGCACCATGTCATTATTCAAATTGGTGCCATTGTCAGTGATAATCTTGCTGGGAACTCCATATCGACAGATGATATTGTTCTTGATGAACTTAACCACCACTTGCTTGGTTACATTGGCATAAGATGCAGCTTCGACCCACTTGGTGAAGTAATCGATCGCTACCAAAATGAAACGATGGCCATTCGAAGCCTTCGGCTCAATTCTTCCTATCATGTCGATGCCCCACATAGAGAAAGGCCACGGAGAGGAAATGACATTGAGGGCATGCGGAGGCACATGAATCTTATCAGCATAGATTTGGCATTTATGACATTTCCTGGCATAGTGGTAGCAATCGTGTTCCATAGACATCCAATAGTAGCCTGCTCTCAACAATTTTCTAGACATGGTGTGCCCCGAAGCATGGGTCCCGAAAGTGCCATCGTGCACGTCGTGCATCAGTTGCTCTGCTTCACGCTCATCAACACATCTCAACAATATCATATCAAAGTTTCTCTTGTACAGAACATCCCCATCTAACACGAACTTGCTAGCCAACCTGCGCAAGGTTTTCTTGTCCTTATTGGAAGTATTCGGCGGATACTCGCGGCTTTGCAAAAACTGCTTGATATCACAATAGCAGGGTTTGTTGTCAATTATATCCGCATTTGTTTGAACGGTCACATTACTAACGGCAAACACATGAGAAGGCCGGTCAAGGCGCTGCACTTTGATTACTGGCACGTGATTCCAATGGTTCACTTGAAACATGGAGAATAAAGTGGCAAGAGCGTCGGCCATCTGATTTTCCTCACGGGGAATATAGTGTAATTCGACTTTCGTAAAGTATGTCAGCAGACGCCTCGCGTAGTCACGGTAAGGGATCAGATTGGCATGATGAGTTTCCCATTCTCCCTTTATCTGGTTAATCACAAGCGCAGAATCTCCATAGATGTCGAGGTGCTTGATTCTCATGTCAATTGCTTCCTCGATCCCCAAGATACATGCTTCATACTCAGCCATATTGTTCGTGCATTCAAATACAATCCGGGCGGTAAAGGGAATGTGATGCCCCTGCGGAGATACGATCACTGCCCCAATTCCTTTGCCATACGCATTGACAGCGCCATCAAAGACCAACCCCCACTTGCTATCGGGGTCCGGACCCTCACCAATCAACGGTTCTTCACAGTCTCTCGACTTCAAATACATGACCTCTTCGTCGGGGAAATCGAACTTGATGGACTGATAGTCATCCAGTGGTTGGTAAGCAAGGTGATCAGCTATAGCACTTCCTCTAATGGCTTTCTGAGCTTTGAACACAATATCATATTCAGACAGCAGCATCTGCCAACGCGCAATCTTTCCAGTGACTACAGGCTTCTCAAAGATGTATTTGATCGGATCTATCCTGGATATCAACCAAGTTGTGTGGTTCATTAAGTAGTGGCGCAGGCGTTTGGCAGCCCAGGCCAGAGCACAACAAGTCTTTTCAAGCATCGTATACCGAGTCTCGCAGTCAGTGAATTTCTTGCTTAGATAGTAGATGGCATGCTCTTTCTTTCCAGTCTCGTCCTGTTGACCGAGCACACATCCCATGGATTCATCTAACACTGACAGATACATAATCAATGGCCTTCCTTCCACCGGCGGGACAAGGATAGGTGGCTCTAGCAAATAGTTCTTTATGTTGTCAAAAGCTTCTTGGCATTCATCGTTCCACACAATGGGTTGATTCTTCCTGAGTAGCTTGAAGATCGGCCCGCAGGTTGCAGTCATGTGGGATATGAATCGGGAGATATAGTTCAGACGCCCGAGGAACCCTCTAACTTGCTTCTCGGTCTGCGGGGCTGTATTATCCTCGGTACCCAAGTTAAACAACTCAATCACTCCTGGTGAGGCTGAATGGCTTTCTCCTCTTGTTCAAGAAGTCGAGTGATCTCATCTGGTATATCATCATCCTCCTCATCTTCGGCTCCGAATACCGGGAATTCAAAAGTCGGAGGAACCGTAGGATCACTGTGTTCAACGGGTTTATTTTGGTTCGATCTGCATGATTATGGTCGAATGATTTTTAGAAAATTTTTTTCATGCAAATCTTTGAAATTAATAAGAAAATACAGATGTTTTGGTTTTTTCTGGCATTACCATCATTTCCAAGGGAAAAGCATTAAGAAAAACAACAGTCGTGAAAGAAACGATGTTTTTGTTAATAATGGCAATGTCGGAACAAACATGCCCTTTACAAAAGTGTCACTTTCGCCTCTGGCAGGGCGGAAGGATTGTTATTTTGAAAACAAAAGCCTAGACAGCGAGACGCATTACTTAGAATCATGCACAAACACAGGGAGATTGATAACGTTCCAGTTCTTTGCAATGCCTCCTGGTACCACAAACACGGGCTTAGACCCATTGAGCACGAGCCATTTTTCAAACTGCGGCAGAAGAACCAGGAGGTAATGAGCACTTGGAAGTTTTTCGCGACTGATGAATGATGCATATGATGCATGATATGTATAAATGCAGATGCAAAAATGACTCTTTTCGTTATCGAAGGGTTTTAGACAAACTAGAAACTTTTGCAAACATTTAGCAAGATGATGGAATTAGAAATCTGTCAAGACAAATCGTTTTGAAATGCTAAGCGAAAGGAAGTGGGATCGACTTCCTTGAACTTGTAGGACTTAGTCTTCTTCATACCTGGAATGTTTACAAAGTTTTCAATTTGTCTAGACCTTTCGATAAATGCATGAGAAAAGATTTATGCATGAATGCATGTATGCATGATTTTGATTACAAAGAGCACAGTGGGTTAAGGTTGCAAGTGGACACGGCGTCCGGTGAAACTAGAGTTTTGATAGTAGTAACCATGGTTCTAATAAGGTTCCCAAACTGCAACCTCTCTTACATATATCATGGTAGCACAAGGCGCCACCCGTTCCATGATTATTTGTAAGAAGGTCTAGTTTGAGTGTAGTATCGCGTGACGACTAAGTTCCGAGGCGACGCCCGGTTTAGCCACCGCACTACATCCTAAGAAAAGGCCAAAGATGGGTTTGGTAACTACGGTCCATAGCCTTCATCGGTCAATTGGAAGTAAAGTGCCTAAGCATGACAACACACGCCGACAACATCACCCCCAAAATGCCTCAGCTATGTGAGATTGATCGCGTAACCCAATACACGAGGCAACCCCCGGATTAGATTGTCGATTATATCTCTTCCTAATCTTAGGTTCACTCAGCCCGGGTATAGGACTTTTGATATTCTCACCCCACACGTTGCATGAAAATAATAACAATAAAGCAAAGCGTAAAACATAAAGCATGAAAAAGTAGGCGTAGCCCTAAAGTCCCCAGTGAAGTCGCCATTTCTGTTATCGCGATTTTCGGGTGTCAAATCATTAATTGGATTTGAACCTTTCAATCATTGATATCTCTATTTTTTTTTGGGGAAGGGTAAAATTGAGATTAGAAATTCTAAGTTCGGGGCAATTTTCGCTACGGGAAGGTGTTAGGCACCCGCAACGACTATAGTACTCTATAGGAGCCGTTTTTCTAATTCTATGTTTTACGCCTTATTTTTATGCTATTATTTTTGAAAGAAAATTGTTTTTAAGAATGGGGGAAAGAAGATGGTTTGGATTTTATTTTATTGGACTTGGAGAGATTTAGGTCTCTTGCCTACATACCCTTTTAAGGGATCATAATTCCATGTAGTTCTCTTCCAAAAGATTTTTGTGGGTTGGTTCAATTTTAGTTTTGAAAATAGTTTTGAAGAAAGGATGAGAGGCCTTAAAGGCATGAGATTTGAAAGAAGGTGAGGTTGATCACTTATTAAACAAAAAGGTTAAAATTGGAATTTAAGTCTCATTTGTATTTTTGATTAAGAAAATAAAGAGAAAATTGTGGAGTTTTGACTCCAACATTATTGTGAAAAGATTTGAGTGAAGAGTTAGCTTGCTTTGAAAAATGAATATTTTCTAAGTGTCGCGTTTCCTAAGCATACATCTAGCGGTAAACATACAACGTGTGTGCGTGTCGGTGCTTGTGTCGGTGTACATCATCATAGTGTCTATTGTCTTTTACATTGGGTCCTATTTTACATTCTATAGTCTTGCAAAAATTAAAGGAAAGCAAAAAACTAACCTAAAATATTACATAGAAATTAACATAGAAAATGGCATAAAGGTGATTAAAGGAAGGAAGAAAGAGAGTGATGCAATGCTTGCATGAAACAAAATGGTTAGTAAGCAAGTGAGAAATGATAGTATGAGTAGTGATGCATAATAAATGTAATGATCATGGCAAGAAGTATTGAACAAATTGCACAAAACAAGTGCCAAAAAGTAGTGGAAACAACACAAAACCTAGCCCAAGAAATTTAAGCTAAACCCCATGACCTATACTCCCACCAAAACAGCACCCTTTGAGGGGATTATTTCAAGAATTATAGAGAAATCACAAGCCATATATTCACACCTAACACATACACGTTCCAAGCATACCTCACACTTTATGGTCCAATGAACAAAAATTCACATCACTTGTAAAACAAGAAAACTAATCAATTAAACTAAGAAAAACAAAAATCAACATTGTAAAGCTGTAAGCTAACAATTGCACTAACACAATTATGGGCTAACATGTGAACTTGTAAAGCAAGAAACTAGTCAATTAAACCAAGAAAACAACAATCAACATGGTAGAGCCATAAACTAGCAACTAACTAGCAAAATTAGCAAGTAACATTGTAAAATTGGAGGAATTGACATGAGATCAGAGACAAATATACCACAAAGTCACATACCAAGTATCAAAATCATATGGCAAAAATTGGATCAAAAGTTATACAAGAAATTTCACAAAAAATATCCAAAGTACCCAAATCAATGAAAAAAATTGGCACCTATTTTTTTATCAGCTTTGAACGTGTAAAGTATCATAAAATAGCCACAAATACATCAAGAAACACACAGATTTTTTGGAACCTTTTTATGAGACAATTAAAAGGCACAGGGGTCCAAGTAGCGAGAATAGGAGTGAAAATAGCAAAAAACACAAGAAACTGAAAAGAAAACCAAAGGCCCAAGCACTCAGCCCAATACCCACGCGGATCTGTGGATCCGGATCTCCAGAACGCATCAGGGGCGTTGGATTGATCCGGATCTAATGGGCTCTAGATCTAAAGGTCCAGAATACGGAGCGCTGGATCGGGTCAAAACCCACCCGGTCCAGCGCCTTATATAAAAGGTCCTAACCCGGTTTCTCTTCATTTTCTCACGTCCGTTCTCTCTCTTCACTCTTCTCTCTTCTCTCTTCTCTTCTCACTCCGGCAAGGCTATGAACCCTAACCCTAACTCACTCAAATCAACCCAGAAATGTGTAAATTATGGTTCAATCGTTTGGTATTGTTGTTCTGAACATGAATCTGTTGTTGAAAGCTTCATGCATTCACTGAATCAGCGTGGATCTTGATTCCTTTTTCACGGATTTCGAACGTTTCTTGGTTCTATTTCTTGGTTTTAAATCTTTTCTGGTGAAATCCCTACAGATTCATAGGTTCACACGGTTTTTACGCCTTGTAAACCATGAATTCTTTTATGTTTTTTTTGGAAAATTTTTAGGGTTTCAAAGCCTTTGATGTAACGCCCGTTTTGAACTATTTTATTTATTTAATTATTTGATTGAGTTTAGAGTCTTTTTAAATAGTTTATTTGATTTATGGTGATGTGTGTTATTTTTGTGTTATGTGTTGGTGTTTTAGTAGCATATTATATTATAATATATATATTATTTGGTGTAAAAATATATGTGTTATTTGGTGTAGAAATATATATGTTATTTTGTGTAAAAATATATGTAAAAATATATGTGTTATTTGGTGTAGAAATATATATGTTATTTGGTGTAGAAATATTGTGTTATTTGTTATAGAAATATGTTTGTTATGTAGAGATATATTTGTTATAGAAATATGTTTGTTATGTAGAGATATATTTGTTAAAGAAATATATTTGTTATTTGGTTTGAAAATATATTTGTTATTTTATGTAGAAATATATATGTTATTTTGTGTGGATATATATATATATATATATATATATATATATATATATATTATCTAGTATAGAAATATATTTGTTATTTGGTGTATTATTATTATTATTAAGATATTAGGGAAGGGAGTAGTTTTTGGTGATAAGAGTAAATAAGATAGAGGAGAAGAGATATATAAATAGGAGAAGCTAGGTTAAAATAGTTGGAACCTAAAAACAGTTTTTTGTGAGAAAAGTAGCCACCAAAAAGAAGAGAGAAAGCAATTCCCGTTTTTCTGAAATCTGCCTCAGTAAAACAGCGATTTCTCACTCGTTAACCGTTGGATCGTGACGAATTTTGGACACAAGGTTCACAACACCTGGGTCTACCTTTTCACCGTTCGGATCGTCAAAACAAGGTCGGAGTTAAGAGAAAACTGTCGTGCACTGCAGCAGTATATTTGGGTGTTTTCATCACTTTTGTTTTCTTCCGTAAGCTTTGTTCATCTGAATTAAGGTAAGGGTGAGACTAACTCTCATTAAAATTAAGTATATGATTTCTGAAATTGCAATTAGCATGATTAGGTGTAGTTTTGAGAGTTTTTGAGAATTAGGGTTATGAGAGAATTTAATGGTTTAATGATGTTTAACGGTTTAAGTGATGCAAAATTGATGCACATACCTTAGATAATTCATAAGATAATAATCGGAATTAGTTTTAAGGTTAGAACCATGAGATTAGGCTGTTCCAGATTTTCTAAGTTGTTTACTTGTGCTGTTTTGAATTGTTTTGATTATGATTTGAGTTTTGATATGAATATGTGAATTGCTGGTAATTGAATTATCATTTCAGTACTTGTAATTTGATATGCAATTCTTTCTTTAATTGATTGTGCATGAGTTATATGATGAAGTTGTTTATGATTAATGAATCTTTTATGGTTGATTTAATATTGAATTATGAAGTTGTTGTTGTCGTATTGAGATGATGTCGTTGTATTTGAGTCGTGTCGTTGCATTGAGTCGTGTTGTTGCATAGCATAGTCAGCGATTTGAAGAATAAACCGTTATTTATTCAGTTGCGAATTTCTAGAAGTGTGGCATTCCGTTTAAAGTTGATAAACTCTGATTGATTTTAGAAAATTTTTATGTTGGGAAAACGGGGTGTTACAATTGGTATCAGAGCAGGTTGGTCCGTCCGGCCAAGTAGTTGAGTCACGTAGTGTCGTGTGACAGTTGAATACTGTCGTTGTGTTTTTTTTCTATAATGGTTATGTTTTATTATGTGATAATGTTTAACTGACTAACTTTAATGTGGTTTTGTGCATTATTTGAAGTTTCTATTTGTTATATATAGTTTAAGATATTTAAGCAATAATTGAATTCATTTTCTTTTGTGCTTTGAATTTCGAGGACGAAATTCTCTTAAGAGGGGTAGAGTTGTAACGCCCGTTTTGAACTATTTTATTTATTTAATTATTTGATTGAGTTTAGAGTCTTTTTAAATAATTTATTTGATTTATGGTGATGTGTGTTATTTTTGTGTTATGTGTTGGTGTTTTAGTAGCATATTATATTATAATATATATATTATTTGGTGTAAAAATATATGTGTTATTTGGTGTAGAAATATATATGTTATTTTGTGTAAAAATATATGTAAAAATATATGTGTTATTTGGTGTAGAAATATATATGTTATTTGGTGTAGAAATATTGTGTTATTTGTTATAGAAATATGTTTGTTATGTAGAGATATATTTGTTATAGAAATATGTTTGTTATGTAGAGATATATTTGTTAAAGAAATATATTTGTTATTTGGTTTGAAAATATATTTGTTATTTTATGTAGAAATATATATGTTATTTTGTGTGGATATATATATATATATATATATATATATATATATATATATATATATATATATATATATTATCTAGTATAGAAATATATTTGTTATTTGGTGTATTATTATTATTATTAAGATATTAGGGAAGGGAGTAGTTTTTGGTGATAAGAGTAAATAAGACAGAGGAGAAGAGATATATAAATAGGAGAAGCTAGGTTAAAATAGTTGGAACCTAAAAACAGTTTTTTGTGAGAAAAGTAGCCACCAAAAAGAAGAGAGAAAGCAATTCCCGTTTTTCTGAAATCTGCCTCAGTAAAACAGCGATTTCTCACTCGTTAACCGTTGGATCGTGACGAATTTTGGACACAAGGTTCACAACACCTGGGTCTACCTTTTCACCGTTCGGATCGTCAAAACAAGGTCGGAGTTAAGAGAAAACTGTCGTGCACTGCAGCAGTATATTTGGGTGTTTTCATCACTTTTGTTTTCTTCCGTAAGCTTTGTTCATCTGAATTAAGGTAAGGGTGAGACTAACTCTCATTAAAATTAAGTATATGATTTCTGAAATTGCAATTAGCATGATTAGGTGTAGTTTTGAGAGTTTTTGAGAATTAGGGTTATGAGAGAATTTAATGGTTTAATGATGTTTAACGGTTTAAGTGATGCAAAATTGATGCACATACCTTAGATAATTCATAAGATAATAATCGGAATTAGTTTTAAGGTTAGAACCATGAGATTAGGCTGTTCCAGATTTTCTAAGTTGTTTACTTGTGCTGTTTTGAATTGTTTTGATTATGATTTGAGTTTTGATATGAATATGTGAATTGCTGGTAATTGAATTATCATTTCAGTACTTGTAATTTGATATGCAATTCTTTCTTTAATTGATTGTGCATGAGTTATATGATGAAGTTGTTTATGATTAATGAATCTTTTATGGTTGATTTAATATTGAATTATGAAGTTGTTGTTGTGGTATTGAGATGATGTCGTTGTATTTGAGTCGTGTCGTTGCATTGAGTCGTGTCGTTGCATTGAGTCGTGTTGTTGCATAGCATAGTCAGTGATGGGGGCTTGATGCCTGACAGGTCCTTTTACGACCTTAGCGATGGGGGCTTGATGCCTTACAGGTCCTATTTGACCTTTAGCGATGGGGGCTTATGCCCTGGATGGTACCACATGCATATAAGTTGTTAAGATGTCAAGATGTTAAGAAGTTGCATAGTCGTGTCGAGTTGTCTAAGTTGTCTAAGATGTTGAGTTGTTGAAGAAGAGTCTTGATGAAATAATTATGAATGCATTTGTTGTTTAACATGATGAACTTGATGATGCGATGATGTTTTCTATATGACGAATTTTGATGATGTTTCTATACATGATTATGATGAGTTGTTTGAGATTATATCTGTTGATGAATATGATGAACTATGATGAGTTGCTTTATGATTGTACTTGTTGATGATTATGTGATTAATTGATGTTTTAAGTTGTTAGTTGTAAATTGATGAATTATATGCTTAAGTTTAATGTTTGTGAAATCTCACCCCTTCTGCTGGAATTGCCGCCCTGTGGGCAAGTGCAGGTAACCAGGATTAGGTGTTGTCGTGAGTGGACTCCTCACACTGTGTCTAGGTGCTCTGATACGTAACGGGATGGGACCTTGATATTACTTCTATTCCTTACGTATTTGTTTGTGAACCTTTGATTAAATGTTGAACTAAGATTTTTGAGTTGGGGCCTGCGTGCCAAATACTTTTATGATACTTAACTAAATCCGCTGCGAGAATTTTGAAAATACTTTTGATGCATGATTTTTGAAGAATAAACCGTTATTTATTCAGTTGCGAATTTCTAGAAGTGTGGCATTCCGTTTAAAGTTGATAAACTCTGATTGATTTTAGAAAATTTTTATGTTGGGAAAACGGGGTGTTACATTTGAACCAAACTCGTTCGAAACCCTATGGATCTGTGTTGATTCAGGTTCATTGTGGTTCTTGAGTATGAAGAGGTGAGTTTTTGATTCTTACTTGTGTTTTATTCGGAGATTTTGATTGGAATCTTCGGAACTCTTTGAATTTGCTTCTGTTTTGCTGATTCTGATTCGAAATCCGAAAATAAATCGGTGTTTCTTCTTCTTCTTCTTCGCTGGTTCAGAACCTTTGAAATTCTTTCCCTTTTCTTCTCAATCTCCTCTTTCTGTGATCGTACGAAGTTTGTTGCTTTCAGTGATGAACTTTGTGCTTGAATTGCAGAAAGAAGGTTCAATGATGATGATTCAGCCTTGAATCTCTGAGAATCAACGAAAATTCCATTGAATTTGCTCGAATTTTGCTTCTGGAAATTTAGGGTTTATGGAACTGTTCTTCAACTTTCTGAGTTTGTTAGAGTTTGATCTAACTGAATAGAGAGAGTGTTTCTGAGGTGTTTGTGATGTGGCACCTGAATCTGTGGATTCTTCTGACACCCACGGCCTTATATAGGCTGACATGTGGACTCTGAACCAATTGCAACGTGACACCTGGATTTTGATTGCTTGCGTGGCCTCTGGACTGATTTTAACTCAAAGGACCTTTCTGCAAAAAATAAGACTAAGAGGACTAATCTGCAATTTTAAAATTGAAGGACTGAACTGCAATTAAAAAAGAATTTGGACTGCTTTTGAAAAATGAAAGGAATTGGACTGTTTTAGAAATTGGACATATTTGCAATTAAAGTAAAATTTGGACTTACTTGCAAAAGTAAAAAAATAAAATTGGTAAAAAAATGTAAATTTGAAAAAACGTAAAGTGCAACAATTAAAAATGACAAAATGCCCCTGGGGGCCAAAATGACTCAGACTGACTCAGATGCAGAACTAAGGCGATTTTGTGCAAAATTTGACAAATGATTTGTACAGACGAATTGAAAATACCTAGGGACAAATTGTAGGGACTAAAATGGGTTCCTTTGTAGGAAATGACCAAAATACCCTTTTGTGTGATTTTATGCAAAAATTGGAATAAAATGTAGGAAAACATGCAATGGTCTTAGAGACCCTTTTAAATGGCTTGTAATGCAAGAAAACACTTTGAATGGCTTTGGATGTATGAAGATTGGAGATAATAACAGTAAAATGTGCGTTTGTGGCACAGTAAAAGTTGTAAAATAGACACAGTAAATTTGAAATGATTAGAAACAAAAAGGAGTTTGAACAAGTATTTTTTAGGTCCAAAATGAGGGTATGACAGTAGCAGATTCTCAAATTGAATCTTCAGAAGCATCTTCTTCTGCATATCCAAGTCACTATACTTTCCACCCTTTGTGGAGTTAAACAAGGTCATATTTACAAAGTCTTTCCAGGAGCTGGTATGAGGGTTAGGAATCTCAATCCCAGAGTAGATACCTTCAGCTTTAACACCCATAACAGAAGCTATGATTTGTTCGGTGATTTGAATAGGGACACCCATCACACTTGACCTTATTTCAGTACCAGTGAAGGGTTCTAGATGCATTTCTTCCCTTGTCTTCCCAGCTAATTCTGGATAAAGAAGAACCAGATTCCTTTCTTCTTCTTCAGCAGCTTTCTTGTCGTAGATACTTGCTCTTACCCAAAAGTGTCTTACAAGAGCTTTGTATGTTGGACCATTCAGAAGCTTGAAATACTGTAGCCAACCTTGTGCAACATAGAATTCTTTAATGTCGCATCCATGAAACATAAGCGACATAAAATCGACCGGATTCTCTACTTGAATCTTTAACTGATGTTCTTGGATTTTCATTGTAGATCCACTGAGTAAATACGCAGCCCTTTCTGGTTGTTGAGTTACTTGCTGATTTAGATTACCAGATTCTTGAACGGAACTAGAGGATGTCATTGATTTGATAGAAGATGATGAAGTTTTAGGGTTCTAGGTTGAGAGCGTTTTCTTAGTGAATACGAAAGCAACAAATAGAAAGTGTAAGTAGTGAAGTGAGTAGTGTGTGTTTTGTTTAAGTGTTTTTCGTAAAAACGTTTGAGTATACAGGGGACAAACAAACACAGCATTAATGACAGTTTGGGGGCGCGAGATAGTACTACGAAAGCATAAAGATCATCATTGCCCTTTTTGTTATACACCAATACATTTAGGCCACGTTATCAGATTTCAGATGGGCTGTATAAGTTAGTGGGACAGGTGTCACCAGAAGCAACTCTAGAAATTCGACTAACTCCTACTATTCAGAGGCATAAAGATTCCGCTTCTGAAGTTTGAAATTTTGATGACATCATCAGGAGCACATTTTTCTCAGAACCTCAACTAAGAGCTTCTGAAGGACAATGGCTTCTGAACTGACTTCAGAACCTAAACTTCCCATTCAGATGCAAGCAATTTTAATCAGACACATAGTGCATGTTCAAATTTTTCTTAATGAATTCAAATCTTTCAACTGTTAAATGCTTAGTAAATATATCAGCCCATTGATTTTCAGTAACAATGAATTGTATATCTAAAATTCCTTTTTGAACATAATCTCTGATAAAATGGTGTTTGATCTCAATATGCTTGGCTCTTGAATGTAGAATTGGATTCTTTGACAAACAAATAGCAGCTGTATTATCACAAAAGATGGGAATACTGTTACCATTAATCTGAAAGTCTTCCAACTGATGTTTCATCCAGAGTAGTTGTGTGCAACAACTTGCAGCTGAAATGTATTCTGCTTCTGCTGTAGACATAGCAATAGTTGCTTGTCTTTTGCTAGCCCAGGATATCAGATTATCACCCAGAAATTGACAATTGCCACTAGTTGACTTTATTTCAATCCTGTCACCAGCATAATCAGCATCACAGAATCCAATTAGCTTGTAATCTGAGGATTTCCTATAAAGGAGTCCCAGATTAGTTGTTCCTTTCAGATACCTGAAGATTCTTTTAACTGTAGTTAAATGAGATTCTCTAGGATCTGACTGAAACCTTGCACACAAGCATACACTAAATAAAATATCTGGCCTAGATGCAGTGAGGAATAATAGAGAACCAATCATACCTTTGTATAGCTTCTAATCTACTTTTGATCCTTCATCTTCTTTGCTTAAGGTGCATGTTGGATGCATTGGAGTGTTCATCAACTTACAATCTTCAAGCTTGAACTTCTTCAGAAGCTCCTTTGTATATTTTGTTTGATGAACATATACTCCATCTTTGCTTTGATTAATTTGAATGCCCATGAAGAACTTCAGCTCTCCCATCATGCTCATTTCAAATTCATCCTGCATTAACTTAGAAAACTCCTTGCAAAGAGATGCATTAGTAGAACCAAATATTATATCATCAACATATATTTGCACAACAAGAATGTCTTTCTCAAGGGTCCTTCTGAAGAGTGTTGTATCAACTTGACCTCGTTTAAACTCATTTTTAATCAAGAAATTACTTAGTCTATCATACCAAGCTCTAGGAGCTTGCTTCAAGCCATATAGTGATTTCTTTAGTTTATAAACATGGTCAGGATGCTTCAGATCTTCAAAACCAGCAGGTTGTTTGACATACACTTCTTCTTCTATGACACCATTGAGAAATGCACTCTTGACATCCATTTGATATAATATTGTTCCATGATTAATTGCATAAGATAAAAGTAACCTGATTGCTTCCAATCTTGCAACTGGAGCAAATGTTTCAGTGTAATCAATGCCTTCTTGTTGACTGTATCCTTGTGCAACAAGTCTGGCTTTGTTTCTGGTTACTTCACCTTGCTCATTCAGTTTGTTCCTGAATACCCATTTTGTTCCAATAATGTTCTTCTGAGAAGGTTTGGGTACCAGATCCCACACATCATTTCTTTGAAATTGATTCAGCTCTTCTTGCATTGCTAAGATCCATCCATCATCTGAAAGTGCTTCATCAACTGTTGTAGGCTCAATCATTGATATCAGTCCTATCATAGATTCTTCTTGTCTGAAGTGTGATCTTGTTCTTCAGGGACTTTCTTTACTCCCAATGATTTGATCCTCAGGATGAGAAGACTTGTATTTGAAAGTGTTGTTGGATGAATCTGCTTGCTGTGAGCCATCTTGTGCTTCATCAGAAGCAACTTCATCTTGAGTTTCTGATGTGGGTGCAGCTTCTGGACTATCTTCAGATTCAACTATCTGATCAGGTTATGGAGTGTCTTCAGAAACCTGTATCTCTGCAGAACCTTCATCTTGCTTTGAAGTTTTTTCTTCAAGCTCTTTGTCATCAAATTTAACGTGCATAGATTCTTCAACACAGAGTGTCTCTGAATTATACACTCTGTATGCCTTTGACCTTTTAGAGTAACCTAAAAATATTCCTCTTTGGGCCTTGGCATCAAATTTCTTTAGGTAGAGCTTGTTGTTTAGAATGTAACATGTACATCCAAATTGATGAAAGTAAGAGATATTGGGTTTTCTTCCTTTGAAGAGTTCATATGTTATTTTCTCCAAGATAGGTCGGATGTAAATCCTATTCTGGACATAACACGCTGTATTCACAGCTTCTGCCCAAAAATGTTTTGCCAAATTGTTTTCATGGATCATGGTTCTGGCCATTTCTTGCAAAGTTCTATTCTTTCTCTCTACAACCCCATTTTGTTGTGGAGTTCTAGGAGAAGAGAATTCATGGGTGATTCCATGTTTTTCACAAAAAGCTTCAAATGGCTCATTTTCAAATTCACCACCATGATCACTTCTAATTTTCAAAATTCTGGCTTCTTTTTCAGATTGAATAAAGGAGCAGAAGTTACTGAATACACCATATGCATGATCTTTGCTTTTCAGGAATTTCACCCAAGTCCATCTGCTATAATCATCAACAATGATTAATCCATACTTACTCCCATATAAGGATGCAGTGCTAACTGGTCCAAATAAGTCAATATGGAGTAGTTCTAAAGGTCTTGAGGTGGAGACAATATCTTTAACTTTGAAAGATGATTTAACAATTTTTCCTTTCTAGCATGCACCACAGAGTGCATCTGAATGATAATCAATGTCAGGAAGGCCTTTGACAAGTTGTAACTTGCTAAGCTTAGAGATTAATCTCCAGTTAGCATGTCCCAACCTTCTATGCCACATCCATTTCTTATCATTCATTGACAGAAGCCAAATTACCTTCTGATCAGCTAGTTCAGAGAAATTAATTTTGTAAACATTTTCCACTCTCTTTCCTTTGAACACTGTGGATTTATCATTCTTGTTGATTACTGTGCAGTTGGCTTTTTCAAATAATACATCATAACCATTGTCACAGAATTGACTGATGCTCAACAGGTTATGTTCAAGCCCATCTACCAACCACACATTATTAATAGAGGTAGAGGAATTACCAATAGTCCCCGTACCAATAATCTTCCCAGACTGGTTGCCTCAAAACTTTACATTTCCTCCTTCTTTCATTGTGAGGGATAAGAACATTGGCTTCTCTCCTGTCATGTGCCTTGAGCAACCGCTGTCCAGATACCATGACTTTTGCTTTGACCTTGCTTTTAGACAAACCTGCAGTATTGACAATTTCAGATTTAGGTACCCATTGTTTTATGGGTCCTTTGAGGTTAAAGCTGGAAGATTTACTCACCATTTCTTGTTCCTTAAGATGCGCTTTGGGCAGCTTCTGATTAATCATTACCTTAGGGTTTTCAACTTTTGGTTTTGATACCTTAGAAGCAACAACTGCTTTGCCCTTCTGAACCTTTGACTTTAGGATATCAGATTCTGATTCCATCAGATTCTGAGGAACAGGTTCTGATCTCTTCAGAATCTTAAGCTTTGCAGCCTTATATTCAGAATTTACCACTACCTTAGACTTGGAGTTCTTTGGCTTTGAAATAATCTTAGCTTTAGAACTGGAAGCTTCAGGTTCTTATTGAGCAACAGTTTCCATTTTGGCACCTTCAGGAACAAAGAAGGTTTTCAATCCTTCCTTAATGCATTCACAGTATGCTTTAAGATTGGTTTCATTAGACTTAGCTTCTAAAAACCCAATCCTTTTGCCATTGTTTTTGTAAATGCTATAAATCATAGAAGCAATTCTGCTTCTGTCAATACCAGAAATAATGAAATCTTCAAGAGCAATCTCATGGTTACTTAAAGACTTTCCATCACATTTTTCTTGTAGCTTCTGACACAAGAACTCGAGCTTGTCTTCATAAGTTTTACATATGAAGTCAAAACCTCTAAGTCCCTCTTCAGAAGCTTTTAGATCCAATAAAGTTGATTCTTGTTGCTTCATCAGAACAACATATTTTTCTTTCAAAACTTTCAACTCATTGGTTCTCAGTTCAAAATGAGTGAGGAGTTCTTTAAGTGACTCTATCAATTCTTCTCTAGGGATTTTGGAATATACCTCATTTTCATCTTCTGAATCTGATTCAGCTTCAGCTTCTGAAGTTGCTGTAGCTACTAACCCAACAACTACCTTTGCTCCTTCATCAGATTCTTCTTTGTCAGACTCAGATTCACTATCCAAATTATCCCATGTGGCCATCAAACTCTGCTTTAACTGTTTCTTGAACTTGCTTGACTTGAATGTTGGTTTCTTTGACTTTTCCTTTGACTTTTCATTCTGAAGATCAGGGCAATCAACAATGAAATGACCAGGCTTCTTGCAATTGAAGCATCCCTTCTGATCTTCCTTCTTTGAGCTTCTGAAGCTACCTCTTCTGGACACAAACTTCTTGTTCTTTTTTGGCTAGATACTGAAGTCTGTTTGAGAGCATAGCCATCATCTCAGTAACCTCTTCATCAGAATCTCCAGTTGGTGAATCTTCTTCTTCAGACTCAACCACTTTATGAGCTTTTGATGATTTGCTTTTAGATGGAAGAGCTATTGATTTACTCTTTTTAGTAGACTCATGTTCATTAAGACTTAACTCATGAACTTTGAGAGAACTAACAAGATCTTCAACACTTAAAGTGTTTAAATCTTTAGCTTCCTCAATGGCAGTCACCTTTGGTCTCCATCTGGCAAGCAGACTTCTGAGTATCCTACTCACGTGATCAGAAGCAACATAGCTTTTCTTCAGTATTTGAAGTGCAGAGACTAAGGTTTGAAATCTTGAGTACATCTTCTCAATACTTTCATCATCCTTCATCTTGAACAACTCATACTGATGAACAAGCATCAATGCTTTAGCTTCTCTGACTTTCTTGCTTCCTTCATAGTTAGCACATAAAGATGCAAACATAGCTTTTGCAGTTGATTTATCACTCATCTTCATGTACTCTGCTCGTGGTATAGCAGAAACCAGAGAGCCCTTGATCTTACGATGTTTCTTGTACATCTTCTTCTGAGCAGGAGTATGAACCTTTCTATCAACAGCAGCTCCTTCTTCATCAAGGACTAAGTCACCAACGCCATTTTCCAGAATATCCCATAGTTCTTCATCTAAGCCCATGATATAGCTGTAGAAGTTGGTTTTCCACCAAGAAAACTCTTCAGGATCTCCATTAAACTCTGGAACCTTCCCTGAGTCAGTTTTCTTTTCACTATAGTCATAGGATACATCATGATGATTACCACCAGAACCAGCAGAACCAGAAACAGATGATTCAGCAGACATGTTTTTCTCATATCTTGGACTGTTACACTGTTAGGTGTTGATGTAACACCCCGTTTCCCAAAATGATATAATAATATCCAAACATCAGAGTTAATCAACAATCAACGGAGTATTACATGCACATCTCAAAAATAATTTATTTAAATAGAAACATAAAACCATTTAAATAATCCTCCAAAACAACATCTTTATAAAATAGTCTGCAGCGGAATAATTGTCATAAAATCATCTCAAAAATTCTTATACATCAACATGTCTGGCACAAAGGCCTCACCATAACAAAAATGTTCTCCAACATATAACAAAGATTTATTCAACGAATCACCAACATAAATGATACATAAAGGAATGAAATTATAAAACATATATCCCATCCCGTTACATATCAGAGCCTACGACACAATGAGCCGACTCCTATCTATCCATCGCTACCTGCACTTGCCCACAAGGCGGCAATTCCAGCAGAAGGGGTGAGTTCACAAAACAAAAGCAATATATATATATATATATATATAATTCATAAAGTTGTATTGAAAAACAACAACAACAAGAATATTCATCATCACCATAATCATCAACAATCTTCATAAACAATTCAACAATTCATATTTAGATTCACCTTAATTAACAACACCGACAACAACACCGCTTGTGGTGACACCTCACCAACAACAACTCACACACCTTAACTTCTAATGCAAGACTCCATAAACGACCAATGCATTATGCAAATGTGGTACCAACTACGCGCGTTGAGTGCTAAACACTCCGGGGCATAAGCCCCCACCAAATTGGATGGTTAAAGCATCCCAGGGCATAAGCCCTCACCAAAGTGAATGACTAGCATTCCAGGGCATAAGCCCTCACCAGTTGAATGTATAAACATTCCGGGGCATGAGCCCCCACCAATGCAAATGAGTTATGAGACTCAAGGTGTATATCTACATACAACCCTACAACAGAAAGGTGGTGCATTTTCACCATGCAACCAACGACAACACCAACTAGGACACCTCCCCAACTAGACTCAACCACACCACAACACCATGAACAATAACAACTTGGTATAGTATAGTTCATTTCATTTCATAAAAGATTCATTCGTAAATGCATCATAAACATCTCCATTCTATATTATTATCACTCCAAAAATTCTCTAAAAATTCAATAATCAACCTAGGAAGCTTAGGTTTGGTTTTAGAACACCTTAGAAAAAATCACATTTTGGGTCGCACAGGACCCAGCTCGCTTAAGCGAACAACATCTCGCTTAAGCGAGTCAAAACACGTAAGTTTGGTTTTACTTCGCTCCTGGCTCGCTTCTAGTTCGCTTAAGCGAACAGGCCAAATACACTATCCTGGGCGTATCTCGCTTAAGCGACGGGAATCTCGCTTAAGCGACGCAAATGACGAAGGTTAGCATTTTGCTCGCTTGGGGTTCGCTCGTGGCTCGCTTAAGCGAGCGGCTAAAATTCAGACTGGGCGTGGCAAAATGTTGCTCGCTTGAGCGAAGGGTATCTCGCTTAAGCGAGTGTTCATCTGGGCAGAATTCCTACTTACGATTTCTAACCCTATTTCATCCAAAAATCCCATTTTTGATTCCCCAATTACCCAAAATGGTTTGGAAACATTGTTCACAGGTTCATGGCACAACAAAACAACAGAAACAACTTACATATGCATCATTATCATCATATAATTCATTATTCATAGCATTTTCATAGCTTTAACCCTAATCCAACAAAACTACCATTTTTCAATTCAATTCATGAAAACATATATATATATATATCAGCAATTGAATCATAAAACCCACCCTTACCTCAAATAAGCAAAATCTACAGCAATTCCTAGCAATTCACCTTGGCTCTTGGCTCTACTCTTCTCTCTTCCCAAAGGTCTGTTTCTTTGTTTTACTGATACGTGAAAAATGCTTTTCTTTCCTTACTGGTTTTTCTCTTTTCTCACCTTACCAAAACATAACCTCTTTTTACTCTTTACTCTCCCACTAAATTATATTAAACTCTCCTTAATTCTAATTATTTCTATTAAATCCCTTAATTCAACTATAAAAATATTATTTCTCCTATTTCCATAAAACACTACAAATGAATATAACCAATAATATCACACCAAGTATTTCATATATCATTTATAAATTTAAGTAAAACACACCAAGCACACCAAAATCAATTAAAAATCACCACAAATCATAAAACAGAATTTAGAGTGTTACAACTCTCCCCAACTTAGAAAATTTCGTCCTCGAAATATTACCTTAAGCAACAAACAACTCAGGATAGGACTCTTGCATCTTGCTTTCCAATTCCCAAGTCAAACTCTCACCGGCTACACCGCCCCAAACAACTCTAACTAGAGGTATCTCCTTGCCTCTCAGCTGCTTCACCTTGCGATCATCAATCCTCAAAGGTAAAGTCTCAACCGTAAGATTATCTCTAACTTGCACATCATCTCTAGGAATAACATGCGAAGGATCAGTTACATACTTCCTCAACTGCGACACATGAAACACATCATGCAAGTTTGATAGATGCGGTGGCAATCCAATCCGATACGCCACGGTTCCAATTCTCTCGGAAATCTGATAAGGACCAATGAACTTTGGAGTCAACTTCTTCGACTTCAATGCACGTCCTACACCCGTCATCGGAGTAACCCTCAAAAACACATGCTCACCTTCCTGAAACTCAAGGGATTTTCTTCTTTTGTCATGATAACTCTTCTGACGATCTTGAGATGCCTTCATCTTTTCTCTTATCATCTTGACCTTTTCTGTAGTCTGCTGCACTAACTCAGGTCCTAATACAACACTTTCACCCGACTCAAACCAACATAGAGGAGTTCTACACCTTCGACTATACAAAGCTTCGAACGGTGCCATACCAATACTCGAATGGTAACTATTGTTATAAGTAAACTCTATCAACGGCAAGTGGCTGTCCCAAGCTCCACCCTGCTCGAGTACACACACCCTCAACAAATCCTCCAAGGATTGGATAGTCCTCTCCGACTGACCATCTGTCTGCGGATGATAAGCCGAACTCAGCCTCAATTTCGAACCCAATGCATCTTGCAAGCTCTTCCAAAACCTTGAAGTAAACCTCGGATCTCTATCCGACACAATGCTAGATGGAACACCATGCAACTTCACAATATCACGAATATAAATCTCCGCCAACTGAGCTACCGGATAAGTAATATTAATCGGGATAAAGTGTGCCGACTTAGTCAATCTATCAACAACAACCCAAATGGCATCATGCCCTCTTGGAGTATTCGGCAAACTCGTCACAAAATCCATCGAAATGCTATCCCACTTCCACTCAGGTACATCTAACGGGGTCAACAGCCCTGCAGGCTTCTGATGTTCAACCTTGGACTTCTGGCAAGTCAAACACGCATACACAAATTGCGCAACATCTCTCTTCAAACCGGACCACCAAAATAATTTCTTCAAGTCATGATACATTTTAGTAGCTCCAGGATGAATACTCAAACTACTCTTATGACTTTCTTCTAAAATCAACTTCTTCAAACTTTCATCATCAGGAATACAAATCCTTTCTCTAAACCTCAGCACACCTTGGTCATCGACCCTGAAGTCACTATCTACATTCTGATCATTAGCAGTCATCAAATCAACCAACTTAACATCATTCTTCTGGGCCTCTTTGATACTACTCAAGAAATCACTATTAATCTTTAACATTCCTAACCGTACACTTTGAGGCGATCTTTCACAAACAAGACTCAAATCTCTGAACTGTTCAAGTAACTCGAACTCTTTCACCATCAAAGCAGACATATGCAACGTCTTTCTGCTCAACGCATCGGCAACAACATTAGCTTTACCAGGATGGTAATTCAAGCCAAAATCGTAATCCTTAAGTAACTCAAGCCACCTCCTCTGCCTCATGTTCAACTCCTTCTGATCAAATAAATACTTTAAACTCTTGTGATCACTAAACACCTCGAATCTGGAACCGTACAAATAATGCCTCCAAATTTTCAAAACAAACACCACGGCTGCCAACTCTAAATCATGTGTAGGATAATTCTTCTCATGCACTCTCAGCTGTCTAGAAGCATACGCTACCACCTTACCATCTTGCATCAGAACACCACCTAAACCCAACTTAGATGCATCACAATAAACAACAAAAGGTTCTTCCGGCTTCGGCAAAATTAAAATAGGAGCAGTCGTCAATCTTTGCTTCAACTCATTGAAACTACTCTCACATTGAGCATCCCACACAAATGCTTTTCCTTTACAAGTCAGCTGCGTCAAAGGAAGTGCCAACTTCGAAAATCCTTCAATAAATCTGTGGTAATAACCAGCCAACCCAAGAAAACTTCTTACCTCAGTAACTGACTTTGGTGTCTCCCACTGCGACACAGCATCAACCTTCGAAGGATCTACAGCAATACCTTTACCCGAAATAATGTGGCCAAGAAAACTTACTTCATCCAGCCAGAACTCGCACTTGGATAACTTGGCATACAGTTTCTTCTCTTTCAGCACTTGCAATACAATCTTCAAATGCTCTGCATGCTCAGCTTCAGTCTTAGAATAAATCAATATATCATCAATAAAAACCACAACAAATTGATCTAGATATTCATGAAAAATTCTGTTCATGTATTCCATAAACACACCAGGCGCATTCGTCACACCGAAAGGCATCACCTTATATTCATAATGACCATAACGCGTCCTAAACGTTGTCTTTTGCATATCCTCATCCTTCACCTTTATCTGATGGTAACCTGACCTCAAATCAATCTTACTAAAAACGCGGGCACCCACTAGTTGATCCATCAAATCATCAATCCTCGGTAGTGGATATCTATTCTTAATAGTCACCTTATTCAACTGACGGTAATCAATACATAACCGCATGCTACCATCCTTCTTCTTAACCAACAACACCGGCGCTCCCCATGGTGAAACACTCGGTCTCACAAACTTCTTGTCAAGCAAGTCTTCTAACTGTTTCTTTAACTCAGCTAACTCTGAAGCTGACATACGGTAAGGAGCCATCGACACAGGCTTCGTACCCGGCACCAGGTCTATCGAAAATTCCACTTCTCTCTCCGGTGGCACATCTGGAATCTCATCAGGGAAAACTTCAGGAAATTCCCTCACAACAGGCAGCCCATCAATTACAGCTTGGTTCTCCACCGACAAGAATGCCAACAAAGAAAACATCAACACACCATCTTGTTCTAACCGCTTCATCTCCTTGGTGGATAAAAATTCTGCTCCACTCTCTTCTTCAGCAGAAGAAAACCGCACCGTCTTCGTAAAACAATTGATCAGGACATGATTGTACTCTAACCAATTCATCCCCAATATTACATCCATTCCCACTAACGGCAAACAAACAAGGTCCACCTCAAAATCTCTACCAAATACAGACAACGGACAACTTAAACAGACAAGGGAAGTAGTCACTGAACCCTTAGCTGGAGTTTCAACAACCATTTTCCCATTCATATCAGACATATACAGACCCAATCTTTTAGCACAATCAATAGCAATGAAACAATGCGTTGCACTAGTATCTATAATAGCAATTAAAGGAGTACTATTAAAGAAACAAGTACCTCTGATAAGTCGATCCTCCTGATCAGTCTGGGTACCAGTCAAGGCAAACACCCTCCCACTGGCCTGCGCCTTCTTAGGCTTAGTGCACTGAGTGCTAAGATGTCCTTCTTCATCACAATTATAGCAAACAATGTCTCCTCGCTTGCATTCAGTAACAGTGTGGCCCTTCTTACCACATCGGAAACATTTCTTCTCATCACGGTTGCAGGCATTACTCTTGTGGCCCTTAACACCACACTTATAACAAACCACTTCAGCAGGAGCATCTCTACGTGCTGGCCTCCTCTCATCATGCATCCTCTGCTTGCCCTTATCAGCTGGGGCACTATACGGCTTTGGGCGACTCTGCTGCCCCTTTCCCTTGCGGTCATTCATCACTTTGTAGTGAGCTTTAGTATCCTCCTCATAGATACGGCAGCTGCTCACCAACTCAGAGAAATCTCTGATCTTCTGATACCCAATGGCCCGCTTGATATCAGCTCGCAGACCATTCTCAAATTTGATACACTTGGAGAACTCAGCAGTCTCCGCAGCATAGTGGGGATAAAACTTTGCAAGCTCCACGAACTTAGCAGCATACTCCGTAACGGACATGTCTCCTTGCTTAAGCTCAAGGAATTCAATCTCTTTTCTACCCCGAACATCCTCCGGGAAGTACCTCCTCAAGAACTCCCGCCTAAACACTGCCCATGTAATCACAGCACCTTCATTCTGCAAAATAGGTTGAGTGCTCACCCACCAGTCATCCGCTTCTTCAGCCAACATATGGGTGCCAAACCGCACCATCTGAGCATCCGTACACTGCATCACCCGGAATATCCTTTCAACCTCTTTCAACCAAGTCTGAGCTCCATCAGGATTATACCTTCCCTTGAAGGTTGGTGGATGATTCCTTAGGAATGTCTCTGTAACGCCCACGTTCGTTTTATTATTTATTTAAATCAAGTTTAGGTGATTATATTATATTTATATAATATATAAGTGTTATGATATGTTTTGATATATTTTGGATGATTTGGTGATAAGTTATAATGCTAAGGATAAGGTTAAAAGACTTATTTTATTGTTAAATAAAATAAGATTTGAAAAGAAAATAAAATATTTAGTTGTGGGTTAGTTTTGGATTTTAGAGAGTTATGTGGGAGAAAGAGTAAATAAGATAAGATTTGTTGGGAGTATAAATAAGGAAGTTAGGTTTAGAAAGTCAGTAACGTATCAGACTTTTGGGAGAAAAAGAAACGCACGTGAAGGGAGAAGAGAAGGAGAGAGTTGCGATTTTGTCTTCTATCCAGGTAAGGGTGAGACTAATGATTTAATAATGTTAATTAACATAGTTCTGATGATCAATTAACAAGAATTAGGATTGAGTTGGGAGAATGAGAAAACTAGGTCAAATCCCTAGAATTGATGAATTGAACGGTAGAATTTGTTTATTTGATGTAGGAATGGATTACAGAACCTATAATAGGATTAATGTTGTTATTTCAGTCGAATTTGGGGTCTAATATGGTGAAAAATAGGATTTGGGGTGAAAAAGTTCGTAAACTCGTAACCTGTTCTGACACCGTTCCGCCGGGCAGGACATATCCCGCCATGGCGACAAACTGTTCATCTCCCGCCAGGCGAGATTTTGCTCGCCATGGCGACAGACCTGTAATTTCCTCGCCAGGCAGGATTTCCTCCGCTATGGCGACAGAGACCTGTAATTTCCCCGCCAGGCAGGATTTCCTCCGCCAGGGCGACAGAGACCTGTAATTTCCCCGCCAGGCAGGATTTCCTCCGCCAGGGCGACTATGTGGGAGAAAGAGTAAATAAGATAAGATTTGTTGGGAGTATAAATAAGGAAGTTAGGTTTAGAAAGTCAGTAACGTATCAGACTTTTGGGAGAAAAAGAAACGCACGTGAAGGGAGAAGAGAAGGAGAGAGTTGCGATTTTGTCTTCTATCCAGGTAAGGGTGAGACTAATGATTTAATAATGTTAATTAACATAGTTCTGATGATCAATTAACAAGAATTAGGATTGAGTTGGGAGAATGAGAAAACTAGGTCAAATCCCTAGAATTGATGAATTGAACGGTAGAATTTGTTTATTTGATGTAGGAATGGATTACAGAACCTATAATAGGATTAATGTTGTTATTTCAGTCGAATTTGGGGTCTAATATGGTGAAAAATAGGATTTGGGGTGAAAAAGTTCGTAAACTCGTAACCTGTTCTGACACCGTTCCGCCGGGCAGGACATATCCCGCCATGGCGACAAACTGTTCATCTCCCGCCAGGCGAGATTTTGCTCGCCATGGCGACAGACCTGTAATTTCCTCGCCAGGCAGGATTTCCTCCGCTATGGCGACAGAGACCTGTAATTTCCCCGCCAGGCAGGATTTCCTCCGCCAGGGCGACAGAGACCTGTAATTTCCCCGCCAGGCAGGATTTCCTCCGCCAGGGCGACAGAGACCTGTAATCTCTCGCCAGGCCAGCATCTGAGCCCGCCACGGCGACATGTGCTGTGACAGAATGTCACATTCCCTATGCTATTGCGATCTGTTTCGCACAAGACTTTGAGAGGGGATCCCTAAGGGTTAGTGAGACCTAATGGTAATGTTGAGAGTAATCTGTATAGTGATTAAGATATATTCATGATAATTGAGCAAGGATTAAAGTATTATACCTTATGCAAATATGATAAAGTTTATGTTGCTTTGAATTGTAATTGATATAATGATATCATTCTGCTCTTGATGATTGAATTATGCTGCTGATGTTATTAAACTGAAATCGTATGATATATATATATGATGATAAGTTATTGTTTAGCTCCAATTTCTTGGATGCATAATGATGAAGTGATTAAGATAAGTTGTTGATTGATTTGAGTCCATGCATTAGCATACATTGAGCTTAGTCCTCACCATGATAGGAGCTTTGTCCTCCGCACGTTTATTAGGAGCCTTGTCCTCCGCACGTTTTAAAGTATATTAATACTTATGATGAAGTTTGGTACCACATGCATATAAGGAGTCTAAGAGCATTGTTGCATTGTTGTGTCTAAATGATGCATTATTGATGAAGATTGATTATGTGACTACGTGCTAATTGTTATTTAATTATGCAAAAATGTTAAGAATGTTTTGATGTTAATTATTATTCTAAATTATGTTGATTAATATTATTTTGTTATGAAATCTCACCCCTTCTGCTGGAATTGCCGCCTTGTGGGCAAGTGCAGGTGATCGTGCTTAGTGTGCAGTTGCTTCGTGAGTGGCCTTGCCTCACTGTGTCGTCTAGGTCGCTCTGATACGTAACGGGATGGGGTTGTTTTATAAGCATGCTTCATTCTTTTACGTGAATCTTTATGATATTTTGCAAATAATGGAACTAACTCTTTTGAGATATTTTTATGGGGCCTGCGTGCCAAACGTTTATGATTTATAAGTATTTTTCCGCTGCAATATTTTGAAGTTATTTAGTTAATTTATTATTTAACTATTTTTCGGATTATGTTATATGTGATATCCCGTTATTGTTGTGTACTCTGATAAATGTTTTTAAGAAATTTTTATGTTGGGAAAACGGGGTGTTACAATTGGTATCAGAGCAAGTCGGTCTGTCCGGCCAATTAGAGAGTCTTGTTGAGTCTTAGTAATATTTGTATTACTAATCTTATGTTGCTACTACTGCTTGTTGAAGAATATCAGAATGGCTGGGAGGAACGATACCGCGTTAGCTGCTGCTCTTCAAGCTGTTGCCCAAGCTGTGGGACAACAACCTAACGCAAATGCGGGCGTAAATGCTGAGACTAGGATGTTGGAGACTTTCATGAGGAATCATCCTCCAACTTTCAAAGGAAGGTATGACCCCGATGGAGCCCAGATGTGGCTTAAGGAGATAGAGAGGATCTTCATAGTGATGCAGTGTACTGAAGTTCAACAAGTGCGCTTTGGTACACATCAGCTGTCAGAGGAAGCTGATGATTGGTGGGTCAGTGTGTTACCTAGCCTCGAGCAGGATGGGGCTGTAGTGACTTGGGCCGTGTTCAGAAGGGAGTTTCTGAGGAGGTACTTTCCGGAAGATGTTCGCGGGAAGAAGGAGATCGAGTTCCTTGAGCTGAAGCAAGGAAATATGTCAGTGACTGAGTATGCTGCCAAGTTTGTGGAGTTGGCGAAGTTCTATCCGCACTATGCTGCTGAGACCGCGGAGTTTTCTAAATGCATTAAGTTCGAGAACGGTTTGAGGCCCGACATTAAGAGGGCGATTAGATATCAGCAGATCAGAGTTTTTCCGGATTTGGTGAATAGCTGCCGGATATATGAAGAGGATACGAAGGCTCACTACAAGGTAGTGAATGAGAGGAAAGCCAAGGGCCAGCAGAGTCGCCCTAAACCTTATAGTGCCCCTGCTGATAAAGGGAAACAGAGGATGGTCGTGGATAGGCAGGCCGCGAAGAAGGGTACTCCCACTGAGATCGTGTGTTTTAACTGTGGCGTGAAAGGCCACAAGAGCAATGTTTGCCCAGAAGAGATCAAGAAGTGTGTTCGGTGTGGCAAGAAGGGTCACTTGGTAGCCGATTGCAAGCGTAATGATATCGTATGCTTCAACTGCAATGAAGAGGGTCATATTGGTTCCCAGTGCAAGCAGCCGAAGAGGGCGCCTACTACAGGTCGAGTTTTTGCCCTGACTGGCACTCAGACAGACAGTGATGATCGTTTGATCAGAGGTACTTGCTATATTAATAATACTCCTTTAGTTGCTATTATTGATACTGGTGCTACACATTGCTTTATTGCTTTAAACTGTGTTTCTGCTTTGAGTCTTGCTATGTCTGATATGAATGGAGAGATGGTTGTCGAAACTCCAGCTAAGGGTTCGGTGACTACTTCTCTCGTATGTTTGAGTTGTCCTCTGTCTATGTTTGGTCGCGATTTCGAAATGGATTTAGTTTGTCTACCTTTGAGCGGTGTGGACGTGATTCTGGGTATGAATTGGTTAGAGTACAACCACGTTCTTATCAATTGTTTTTGCAAGACGGTGCATTTCTCGTCCGCTGAAGAGGAGAGTGGTGCTGAGTTCTTATCTACTAAGCAGCTGAAGCAACTAGAACGTGATGGTATGTTGATGTTTTCGTTGATGGTTTCCTTATCTTTAGAGAATCAAGCGGTGATCGATAAATTACAAGTGGTATGCGACTTTCCTGAAGTTTTCCCAGATGAAATTCCTGATGTGCCTCCAGAGAGGGAAGTCGAGTTTTCTATTGATCTTGTTCCTGGAACTAAGCCGGTGTCGATGGCACCTTATCGTATGTCTGCTTCCGAATTAGCTGAGTTGAAGAAACAGTTGGAAGATTTACTTGAGAAGAAATTTGTTAGACCAAGTGTTTCACCTTGGGGAGCACCAGTGTTACTAGTAAAGAAGAAGGATGGTAGTATGAGGCTATGTATTGATTATCGGCAGTTGAATAAGGTAACTATCAAGAATAGGTATCCACTTCCGAGAATTGATGATTTGATGGATCAGTTAGTGGGTGCACGTGTTTTCAGCAAGATTGATTTGAGGTCAGGTTATCACCAGATTAAGGTAAAAGATGAAGATATGCAGAAGACAGCTTTCAGAACGCGTTATGGCCACTATGAGTACAAGGTTATGCCTTTTGGAGTTACTAATGCACCTGGAGTGTTTATGGAGTATATGAATCGCATCTTCCATGCATTTTTGGATCGGTTTGTGGTTGTATTTATTGATGATATTTTGATTTATTCCAAGACTGAGGAAGAACATGCTGATCATTTGAAGATTGTCTTGCAAGTGTTGAAAGAGAAGAAATTTTATGCTAAATTGTCTAAGTGTGAGTTCTGGTTGAAAGAAGTGAGTTTCCTTGGTCATGTTATCTCCGGTGATGGTATTGCAGTAGATCCGTCTAAGATTGAAGCCGTATCGCAATGGGAGACTCCGAAGTCAGTTACTGAGATCAGGAGCTTTTTGGGTTTAGCCGGGTATTATAGAAGGTTTATTGAAGGATTCTCCAAGTTAGCTCTCCCGTTGACCCAATTGACTTGTAAAGGTAGAGCTTTTGTTTGGGATGTTCATTGTGAGAACAGTTTCAACGAGTTGAAGAAGCGTTTGACGACTGCTCCAGTTTTGATTTTGCCGAAGTCTGATGCGCCATTTGTAGTGTATTGTGATGCGTCCAAGTTGGGTTTAGGAGGTGTGCTTATGCAGGAAGGTAAAGTGGTAGATTATGCTTCAAGACAGTTGAGGATTCATGAGAAGAATTACCCGACGCATGATTTAGAATTAGCGGCTGTGGTCTTTGTATTGAAAATGTGGAGACATTATTTGTATGGTGCGAGGTTTGAAGTGTTTAGTGATCACAAGAGCTTGAAGTATCTGTTCGACCAGAAGGAATTGAATATGAGGCAGAGAAGATGGCTTGAATTGTTGAAGGATTTTGACTTTGGGTTGAATTATCATCCAGGTGAAGCTAATGTGGTAGCAGATGCCTTGAGTAGGAAGACCTTGCATATGTCCGCTTTGATGGTTAGGGAGTTCGAATTACTTGAACAGTTTAGAGACTTGAGTTTAGTTTGTGAAAGAACACCTCAGAGTGTAAAGCTGGGGATGCTGAAGATTGATAGTGACTTCTTGATGAGTATAAAAGAGGCGCAGAAAGAAGATGTCAAGTTTGTGGACTTATTAGTTGCTCGCGATCAGACTGAAGATAGTGATTTTCAAGTCGATGATCAAGGAGTGTTGAGATTCCGAGGTAGGATTTGCATTCCTGACAATGAAGAGATTAAGAAGATGATTCTTGAAGAGAGTCACAGAAGTAGTTTGAGTATTCATCCAGGAGCTACGAAGATGTATCATGATTTGAAGAAGTTGTTTTGGTGGTCTGGATTGAAACGTGATGTAGCACAGTTTGTGTATGCTTGTTTAGTTTGCCAGAAGTCGAAGATTGAGCATCAGAAACCGGCTGGTATGTTGGTATCTTTAGATGTGCCGGAGTGGAAATGGGATAGTATATCCATGGATTTTGTGACTAGTTTGCCGAATACTCCAAGGGGGAATGACGCCATTTGGGTGGTGGTTGACAGATTGACGAAGTCGGCTCATTTTCTACCGATTAATATTAGTTTTCCTGTTGCCCAGCTGGCAGAGATTTATATCAAGGAAATTGTGAGGTTGCATGGTGTTCCTTCGAGCATTGTATCCGATAGAGATCCAAGATTTACTTCTAGATTTTGGAAAAGTTTGCAAGAGGCCTTGGGTTCTAAGTTGAGATTGAGTTCGGCGTATCATCCGCAGACAGATGGTCAGTCGGAGAGGACAATTCAGTCGCTAGAGGATTTGTTGAGGGTCTGTGTTCTTGAGCAAGGAGGAACTTGGGATAGTCATTTTCCGTTAATCGAGTTCACGTACAATAATAGTCATCATTCTAGTATTGGGATGGCACCTTTTGAAGCTTTATATGGTCGGAGATGCAGAACTCCGTTGTGTTGGTTTGAGTCGGGTGAAAGAGTGGTCTTAGGACTGGAGATTGTACAGCAAACCACTGAGAAAGTTAAGATGATTCAAGAGAAGATGAAAGCGTCGCAGAGTCGACAAAAGAGTTACCACGATAAGCGAAGGAAAGATCTTGAGTTTCAGGAGGGAGACCACGTGTTTTTGAGAGTCACCCCTGTGACTGGTGTTGGACGTGCTTTGAAGTCAAAGAAGTTGACTCCGAGATTTATTGGTCCGTACCAGATATCGGAAAGGGTTGGAACGGTGGCGTACCGAGTTGGGCTACCACCGCATCTTTCGAATTTGCATGATGTTTTCCACGTATCGCAACTTCGGAAGTATGTTCCGGATCCATCTCATGTGATCCAGAGTGATGATGTCCAAGTTAGAGACAACCTTACGGTGGAGACTTTACCGGTAAGGATTGATGATCGGAAAGTGAAGACGTTGAGAGGCAAGGATATACCTCTCGTTAGAGTCGTTTGGTCGGGAGCGACTGGTGAAAGCTTGACGTGGGAGCTTGAGAGTAAGATGCTGGAGTCTTATCCAGAGTTATTTGCTTGAGGTAATTTTCGAGGACGAAAATCTTTTAAGTAGGGGAGAGTTGTAACGCCCACGTTCGTTTTATTATTTATTTAAATCAAGTTTAGGTGATTATATTATATTTATATAATATATAAGTGTTATGATATGTTTTGATATATTTTGGATGATTTGGTGATAAGTTATAATGCTAAGGATAAGGTTAAAAGACTTATTTTATTGTTAAATAAAATAAGATTTGAAAAGAAAATAAAATATTTAGTTGTGGGTTAGTTTTGGATTTTAGAGAGTTATGTGGGAGAAAGAGTAAATAAGATAAGATTTGTTGGGAGTATAAATAAGGAAGTTAGGTTTAGAAAGTCAGTAACGTATCAGACTTTTGGGAGAAAAAGAAACGCACGTGAAGGGAGAAGAGAAGGAGAGAGTTGCGATTTTGTCTTCTATCCAGGTAAGGGTGAGACTAATGATTTAATAATGTTAATTAACATAGTTCTGATGATCAATTAACAAGAATTAGGATTGAGTTGGGAGAATGAGAAAACTAGGTCAAATCCCTAGAATTGATGAATTGAACGGTAGAATTTGTTTATTTGATGTAGGAATGGATTACAGAACCTATAATAGGATTAATGTTGTTATTTCAGTCGAATTTGGGGTCTAATATGGTGAAAAATAGGATTTGGGGTGAAAAAGTTCGTAAACTCGTAACCTGTTCTGACACCGTTCCGCCGGGCAGGACATATCCCGCCATGGCGACAAACTGTTCATCTCCCGCCAGGCGAGATTTTGCTCGCCATGGCGACAGACCTGTAATTTCCTCGCCAGGCAGGATTTCCTCCGCTATGGCGACAGAGACCTGTAATTTCCCCGCCAGGCAGGATTTCCTCCGCCAGGGCGACAGAGACCTGTAATTTCCCCGCCAGGCAGGATTTCCTCCGCCAGGGCGACAGAGACCTGTAATCTCTCGCCAGGCCAGCATCTGAGCCCGCCACGGCGACATGTGCTGTGACAGAATGTCACATTCCCTATGCTATTGCGATCTGTTTCGCACAAGACTTTGAGAGGGGATCCCTAAGGGTTAGTGAGACCTAATGGTAATGTTGAGAGTAATCTGTATAGTGATTAAGATATATTCATGATAATTGAGCAAGGATTAAAGTATTATACCTTATGCAAATATGATAAAGTTTATGTTGCTTTGAATTGTAATTGATATAATGATATCATTCTGCTCTTGATGATTGAATTATGCTGCTGATGTTATTAAACTGAAATCGTATGATATATATATATGATGATAAGTTATTGTTTAGCTCCAATTTCTTGGATGCATAATGATGAAGTGATTAAGATAAGTTGTTGATTGATTTGAGTCCATGCATTAGCATACATTGAGCTTAGTCCTCACCATGATAGGAGCTTTGTCCTCCGCACGTTTATTAGGAGCCTTGTCCTCCGCACGTTTTAAAGTATATTAATACTTATGATGAAGTTTGGTACCACATGCATATAAGGAGTCTAAGAGCATTGTTGCATTGTTGTGTCTAAATGATGCATTATTGATGAAGATTGATTATGTGACTACGTGCTAATTGTTATTTAATTATGCAAAAATGTTAAGAATGTTTTGATGTTAATTATTATTCTAAATTATGTTGATTAATATTATTTTGTTATGAAATCTCACCCCTTCTGCTGGAATTGCCGCCTTGTGGGCAAGTGCAGGTGATCGTGCTTAGTGTGCAGTTGCTTCGTGAGTGGCCTTGCCTCACTGTGTCGTCTAGGTCGCTCTGATACGTAACGGGATGGGGTTGTTTTATAAGCATGCTTCATTCTTTTACGTGAATCTTTATGATATTTTGCAAATAATGGAACTAACTCTTTTGAGATATTTTTATGGGGCCTGCGTGCCAAACGTTTATGATTTATAAGTATTTTTCCGCTGCAATATTTTGAAGTTATTTAGTTAATTTATTATTTAACTATTTTTCGGATTATGTTATATGTGATATCCCGTTATTGTTGTGTACTCTGATAAATGTTTTTAAGAAATTTTTATGTTGGGAAAACGGGGTGTTACAGTCTCCAGCATCCTTACACCCTCACCAGCTCCACCAGTACCTTGTTGTTGTCCAACAACTTGAGCCATTGCTTGCAAAGCAGCAGCAAGAGCAGCATCATTTCTCCCGGCCATCTCGATAGTTCTACATAACAACAAGAATTAGAACAACAACAAGACAGTTTAAAACCTGTCACACTACACTATTGGCTCGACACGACTCTCCTAATGGTCGGACGGACCGACTTGCTCTGATACCAATTGTAACACCCCGTTTCCCAAAATGATATAATAATATCCAAACATCAGAGTTAATCAACAATCAACGGAGTATTACATGCACATCTCAAAAATAATTTATTTAAATAGAAACATAAAACCATTTAAATAATCCTCCAAAACAACATCTTTATAAAATAGTCTGCAGCGGAATAATTGTCATAAAATCATCTCAAAAATTCTTATACATCAACATGTCTGGCACAAAGGCCTCACCATAACAAAAATGTTCTCCAACATATAACAAAGATTTATTCAACGAATCACCAACATAAATGATACATAAAGGAATGAAATTATAAAACATATATCCCATCCCGTTACATATCAGAGCCTACGACACAATGAGCCGACTCCTATCTATCCATCGCTACCTGCACTTGCCCACAAGGCGGCAATTCCAGCAGAAGGGGTGAGTTCACAAAACAAAAGCAATATATATATATATATATATATAATTCATAAAGTTGTATTGAAAAACAACAACAACAAGAATATTCATCATCACCATAATCATCAACAATCTTCATAAACAATTCAACAATTCATATTTAGATTCACCTTAATTAACAACACCGACAACAACACCGCTTGTGGTGACACCTCACCAACAACTCACACACCTTAACTTCTAATGCAAGACTCCATAAACGACCAATGCATTATGCAAATGTGGTACCAACTACGCGCGTTGAGTGCTAAACACTCCGGGGCATAAGCCCCCACCAAATTGGATGGTTAAAGCATCCCAGGGCATAAGCCCTCACCAAAGTGAATGACTAGCATTCTAGGGCATAAGCCCTCACCAGTTGAATGTATAAACATTCCGGGGCATGAGCCCCCACCAATGCAAATGAGTTATGAGACTCAAGGTGTATATCTACATACAACCCTACAACAGAAAGGTGGTGCATTTTCACCATGCAACCAACGACAACACCAACTAGGACACCTCCCCAACTAGACTCAACCACACCACAACACCATGAACAATAACAACTTGGTATAGTATAGTTCATTTCATTTCATAAAAGATTCATTCGTAAATGCATCATAAACATCTCCATTCTATATTATTATCACTCCAAAAATTCTCTAAAAATTCAATAATCAACCTAGGAAGCTTAGGTTTGGTTTTAGAACACCTTAGAAAAAATCACATTTTGGGTCGCACAGGACCCAGCTCGCTTAAGCGAACAACATCTCGCTTAAGCGAGTCAAAACACGTAAGTTTGGTTTTACTTCGCTCCTGTCTCGCTTCTAGTTCGCTTAAGCGAACAGGCCAAATACACTATCCTGGGCGTATCTCGCTTAAGCGACGGGAATCTCGCTTAAGCGACGCAAATGACGAAGGTTAGCATTTTGCTCGCTTGGGGTTCGCTCGTGGCTCGCTTAAGCGAGCGGCTAAAATTCAGACTGGGCGTGGCAAAATGTTGCTCGCTTGAGCGAAGGGTATCTCGCTTAAGCGAGTGTTCATCTGGGCAGAATTCCTACTTACGATTTCTAACCCTATTTCATCCAAAAATCCCATTTTTGATTCCCCAATTACCCAAAATGGTTTGGAAACATTGTTCACAGGTTCATGGCACAACAAAACAACAGAAACAACTTACATATGCATCATTATCATCATATAATTCATTATTCATAGCATTTTCATAGCTTTAACCCTAATCCAACAAAACTACCATTTTTCAATTCAATTCATGAAAACATATATATATATATCAGCAATTGAATCATAAAACCCACCCTTACCTCAAATAAGCAAAATCTACAGCAATTCCTAGCAATTCACCTTGGCTCTTGGCTCTACTCTTCTCTCTTCCCAAAGGTCTGTTTCTTTGTTTTACTGATACGTGAAAAATGCTTTTCTTTCCTTACTGGTTTTTCTCTTTTCTCACCTTACCAAAACATAACCTCTTTTTACTCTTTACTCTCCCACTAAATTATATTAAACTCTCCTTAATTCTAATTATTTCTATTAAATCCCTTAATTCAACTATAAAAATATTATTTCTCCTATTTCCATAAAACACTACAAATGAATATAACCAATAATATCACACCAAGTATTTCATATATCATTTATAAATTTAAGTAAAACACACCAAGCACACCAAAATCAATTAAAAATCACCACAAATCATAAAACAGAATTTAGAGTGTTACAGTTGACAACAGAACCAAGGCTCTAGATACCAATTGAAGGGGAGAAAAACACAAAAAGGGGGGGGGGGGGGGGGGGGGTTGAATTGTGTTAGTCTTAATTTCGTTTTCTCTTAAAAACTCAGAACACTAATGATCAAAAGCAATTGAGACAGCTTCTGAAGATGAGGTTCAGGAGCGTATGCAGCGGAATGATAAACAGAGAGAAAAGAGAAGAAGCAGGACACAAGCAATTTATACAGGTTCCTTCCACAAACCGGAAGTAGTCTTGTCCCCCTTGCACTTCCAAGGAGAGTTCACTAAATGTAATATCTGATTACAAATGCTCAAGCACACAAGCAAGAGACTTCAAATGCTCAAGAACACAATCAAGAGACTTCTAATGCTCAAGCACACAAGCAAGAGACTTCCATCAAACAAAATTACAAGGAAAATGTTTGAGGTTGAACACTTGATATACAATCAGTGGTGTTCACAATACAAATCAGATACAGACTCTTAAGACTTATGAATTTCAAAGATATGAACTTGAAAACTGAAATTCTAAGTGAACTTTGGATGCCTAAACAATTTGACAGAGTTTTGGCGCTTTCAAAATGTTATAGAGTCCTTATAGTTCTTCAAGTCTTCACTCCTTTATATAGAGGTGTGAAATAAACGTTGTAAGTGCCAATTCATCCAAAAAGAGTCATTGTTGAAGCTTGATCTTTCACCAATGATTCTTTGCCTAATTAAGTTATTGTCCTATAAAGGATCAATTTCAAATCCATTCCGGTTGAGAGGGAACAAAGATGCAGGCTTGGTTGTACATGAGAGCTGTTATTCTTGTCTGGTAGTTGAGACAAAGAACAGAGTAGTGGAGAAGGTGGTTGTACAGTTCGTACAGAGTACAATGTCAACGCTTCTTGTTTCTTTGCAGCCAAATGACTTCAAATCCTTTTAAAATGACCGTTGCATTATTCCACTAGTCTTCTGCCAATTCTATGTGACTTTCGCTCTAAAATACAACACTTAAATCATAAAACCTTGAATCATTTTGCTTCTGGTGAAATACTGTTGCTTCTGAAGAATCAGCTTCTGAGGACGTTCAGCTTCTAATGACGTCATACTCTTCAGGAGCGCAAGTCTTCAGGAGCGCCAATCTTCAGGAGCGCCTTAAGCTTCAAATAATGTTTCTTTTGCTCTTTGTTTGTTCTTTCAGAACCTTGTTAAGATATAACACTTTGTCTAAGGTCTTGTACACTTGAACAAACGTTAGCACTACCAATTGTCAATTTTTTAATACCTTGTTATCATCAAAACTCTTTAGGGTTTATTGTTAAACACATTTTGTTCCAACAGTATAAGCTAGTGTGGGGGAGTTTAAAAAGGCAGAATAAAACTAAAGGTTGCATCACTGAATCTAGATTGGGGAAGGAGGTAGGCCCTCCGACTTCCTACGTGAAGGTGATATTATCTTGAGAAAAATAAAAGCATCATCGAATCTAGATTGGGGAATGGGGTAGGCCCTCCGACTTCCTACGTGAAGATGATGTTTTAAGGGGCACCATTGAATCTAGATTGGGGAAGGGGTAGGCCCTCCGACTTCCTACGTGAAGATGTTGCTCCCTTAAATTAATGCGCTTAAATTCCAAATTTGTTCAAATGGCAAAAGGTCAAAATGACAACAATTACTCCCATCTATCTCATAATATTTGTTTATACAGGAGCAAAAATAGGGATGAACTACACACACACTCACTTAGGACTTGATTGTTGGGTTGAATAAAGAATACAAGGATTGCTTGAGTTTGTGATTAGTGTACATTGGAAATAAAAGCCTTTTTGAGGAGACATAAGTTTCATTTGAATTGCATGAATATAATCTTGTTTTATGCTACAAATGTCTATGCCTTTTGCTTGAGGACAAGCAAAGACCCAAGTGTGGGGGAGTTTGATGAGTCAATAAAGTAGTTTATTTAATATAGTATTTAATCTTATTTGTTTGAATTTAAGTTTATTATTATTTCCTTTTTAAGTCATTTAGATGAATCAGTGATTAGTTTACTTTATATAATATTCAGTCTTGTTTTATTTAGATCTAGGTTTATTTTATATATAATATTCAGTTTTATTTAGATCTAAGTTTATTTTATATAATATTCTGTCTTGTAATATTTAGATTTAAGTTTATTTTATATTATTGTTATTTCCTTTCTTAGAACTATTTTACTTTAGAATGCAATCTATTATATTTCAGGACGAATATTGGATGGAAAGAGCCTTGATAAAGGGATTCGGAGCTGATTCGGAGCAAGAATACGAAGATTCAGAGCCAAAAATAAGTCTCCCCCAAGTCAGAAGCTTGGCACGACCCATGCTAAATGTGGCATGGTCGTGCCACCTCTCAGGATCTCTTTAGCTGCTTTTGCTTCCTGTGCAAGCTACTCTGTTTTTAGTTTAGGACCACAGTTTCTTGTGGAGCACTCTAGTATTATAGTTGCTTAGGCTTTAAGTCAATTGTAAGCTATAAATAGAGGAGCCTTCCATCACAAATATTTATCTTATTCTTGTCATACAATAGTTATAGTTGTTTTCTAATAATAATTTCTCTTTATTTTATTTACTTTATGTCTTCTCTCTTCTTCCCCTTGTCTACTATGATCATGAGTGAGTAGACTTCTCTTGTCTTGGGATTGTTGGATAGTCTAATGACGTAATCCAAAGCAAACCAAGCCTTTTCTTTAAACTCTTAAGTAATCTAGTTTCTAATCTAAATTCACCGGTTAAACATGGATTAATCATTATCAACTACCAACAAGCGAAAGCTGAGGTTATGATAATTATTAATCAATTATCCCAAACGTTAAATCTACAAGAAAAAGCTGCGATGAGATGTTGGAACAAGTGAATATTAGACAGAGATTGCAAAGGCAGTGAAATAGTCTTTGCAATCTTGGGATGAAGTAGTTTCACAGCCTTAATGCATCTCATAGTAATCAATTCAGCGAAATAGGATTAATTGCTAGGAGTAAACTCTTACTGGACTGAGAGGAAAAGTAAGGGGCTAAAGGGAAACCAGTCATACGAAACTAGGTCTATTATAAGGTTTTAAGGTTAAAGCTTCGGTTTGTGGAGGGTTACTTTATTATGACGAACCAATAATCCCAAGGCTCCCTTTTATTATTATTGTCTTTTACTTAAATATCCAACCATTATATCTTTAAAACTCTTTTCTAATCATTGTTGAAGGTTAATCAAATTCATAACTCCATGTCGGAACGATATCTTTTATTACTACATCGGTAGAATCGTGCACTTGCGGTTTTGCTCATCAAGTTTTTGGCGCCGTTGCTGGGGAGTTATTGCAATTTGATTAATTTTTTTTAGTGATTAGAAAAGAAAAAAAAATATAAAAATATAATATTTCCTTTTTCTTTTTCTTTTATTTTCTTTATTTTTATTTTTCTATAAAATAAATTATATATATAATATTTCTTTTTCTTTTTCTATTATTCTTTCTATTTTGATTTTTATACATTCAATATATATATATATATATATATATATATATATATATATATAGAGAGAGAGAGAGAGAGAGAGAGAGAGAGAGAGAGATATTTAAATATTATATATATATAGGAAAATAAATATTATATATATATATATATATATATATTTATATTTGTATATTAAATATTCTTTTTTTTTCTTCTTCTTCTCTCCTTCTATCTTTTCTATTTCTTTCTTTCTACCGTTAACTTCTTGGGAACACAAAATAATACCGATATGGTTGAGGAACGCACTCTTAAAAAGTATGCAACCCCTTCTACGGAAGAGCCACAAGCTATTATTGTGTATCCAACAGTTGAGGGTAAAATTTTTGAAATAAAGCCTGCACTTATTTACTTAGTGCAGCAAAATCAATTTTTCGGATCACCCACTGAGGATCCGATTATTCATGTTTCAAAATTTTTAAGACTCAGTGAAACTTTGAATGCAAACCAAGATGTCGTAAGGCTGCACCTCTTTCCTTTCTCTTTCCTTTCTCTTTGTGGTATAATTTGTTGTTGTTTCATCGATTTGATGAATTATATATTATTATTATTGAATGTGTTTCTCACCCCTTCTGTTGGAATTGTCGCCTTGTGGGCAAGTGCAGATTTCCAAGGCTTATAGGATTTTTGGCTCAAGTGTCTAGGGCTCTGATACGTAACGGGATGAGAGTTAATTGTTGAATTTTCATTCCTTTATGTATCAATTTTGGAACTATATTGTTGGAACATTTATTTATTATTAAGAGGATTATTGAAATGATTATTTATGTTGGGGCCTTTGTGCCAAGATTTTGTTGAAGTTGATTATATTTTAAAAAAGACTTTTCCGCTGCAAAATATTACGAGATTAATTTATGTTGTTGAATAAATAGTATATTTTCTATTTATGAATTTTTGAAAAGTAGTGTAACATTCCGTTTTGTGATGAAAACTCTGATTTTACGTATATATTTTTATGCTGGGAAAACGGGGTGTTACAGGTAGAGCTAGTGCTTGGTTTCATTCATTGCAAATTGGTTCTATCACTTCATGGGACCAATTAAGGCAGACATTCCTTTCCCAATTCTTTCCTCATAGTAAAACTATTCAACTAAGGAATCAAATCATACAATTCACTCAAAGAGATGGAGAATCTCTTTACGATGCGTGGGAGCGTTTCAAAGAAATGCTTAGGCTTTGCCCCCATCATGGTTTAGAGAAGTGGCTTATTATTCACACTTTCTATAATGGTCTTTTACATACCACTAAATTTTTTGTTGATACAGCTGCAGGTGGAGCTTTAATGAATAAAACTTACACAACAACATATTCTTTGATCGAGGACATGACACAAAATCAATATCAATGGACAAGCGAGAAAGACATCACTGGTTCTTCACCCTCTAAACAAGTGGCGGGTATGTATGAAATTTCTCCCCTTGATCATCTAGCTGCTAAGGTTGACGCACTTACACAAAAAATTGATAAAATAAATACTAGTGTTGTCACACCTACCCCTGTATCACCTCCTTGTGAAATTTGTGGTGTATTTGGTCATATTGTCGTTGAATGCCAACTAGGTAGTGTTGTTTATAACCAAGGGATGAGGCCTAATCATAACTTTTATAACCAAAATCCTCAAAATTCCTTTGGACAAACAACACCACCCGGTTATGCAAACAACAAAAGAGTCCTTCAAAAATCCAGCTTGGAACTTTTTTTAGAAAATTGTATAATGGAGCAATCCAAGTGTTATGAAGAACTTAAAAATCAAACTGGATTTCTGAATGACTCCCTCACCAAAATCACATTAAAAGTGGACTCCATTGCTACTCACAATAAAATTCTAAAGTCTCAAATCTCTCAAGTAGCCCAACAAATGGTTGCTTCCCCTCAAACCACCGAAGTTTTTTCATGTCAAACTGAAACCAACCCGAAAGACCATATAAGTATTATTACTCTTAGGGATGGTAAACAATTAGAAGACTCTGTTATGAAAGTTAAGAACAATGAGGGAGAGATATGGAGTGATGAACCCCAAAGTGAGAAAGCCATAGGAGAGAATGAAAAGCCATTTGTTTCACCACCTCATGAGTCTAAAAATCTGTCCACACAAGGGTTTGATAAACCTAAGTTAGATGAGCAATTTAAAAATTTAATTGATATACTTCCAAACAAATTGCCACCTAAACTCCAAGATCTAGAAAAATTTTCCATACCTTGTGTCATAGGATCTGAACCCTTTGAGAAAATCATGTGTGATTTGGGAGAGAATGTCCGTTTGATTCCTTTATCCCTTAGTGAAAGATTGGGTATAGGATAGAGAAAACTATTGATTGTCAAGCTAATGAATTTAAACGAGCGCTTCGTGGGAGGCAACCCACACATTTAACTGCTTTTATTTTGTTTGTTTTTTGTTGTTCTAAGATGTTTTGTAGGTAATTGTCCAAGCATGATTGAAGAAAACGAAAAAAATTGAGCCTAGGATGACCAGAACCTTGGCACGGCCCGTGCCTGAAGTGGCACGGCCGTGCCTGACTATGCTGAGCCAAACCCTCCATTTCCAGAAGGTTGGCACGGCCCGTGCCAATGTTGGCACAGCCGTGCCATGTTCTCAGACCCTCTTTTATCAAATTTTTTTACTTTCTCCTTCTTCCTCCTCAAACACACACTTCCCTCATCCTTCAACTTCTCTATCTAAACCTCCATAACATCAACCTTCAAACCTCCATATCTATCTCCATTCATCATTCTAAACATAAACAACCAATCAAAACCAACATTCATCCTACACCATTAAACCCTAACCCAAAAAAAAAACACAAATTCTTTACCAACCTTCATTATTCAAACTCATATCACCTAAACCCCAACCCCATCACTACACCAACTTTTCCCACACAAAACCTTGCCAAACCCTCACCTTCACCCAAACCCACACCAAGTCAACAAAGGTCAAATGGTATCAAAGAGGAAAGGTAAGGAGATTGAAAGCTCCGGAAGTAGTGCAAGCAAGAAGCAATCACCAGCTCGCAATCATGGGATCCAATTCAAGGATCAAGAGCAAAGGAATATGTATAATTCTCTACTCTCCAAAACTATCTCTACTTGCAGGTACCCTGATGTAAATGCTATGGATAGACTAGGAATAGATGAACATGTGATTCGACTGTTGATTTCATAACCTTGTGCTTAGGTACATTCAAAGGGCTATGGCTTGTACAATCTAGGGTAGGAAAGAAGTGGGAATGATGAGGATTGATAAGCTTTTTCATGTTGTGGGATATGCTTTATAACTACCCTGTTAACATTTGCTATTATTTGCTTGATTATCTTGTTTCACTTTCTAAAAAGAAACCGGATATTAAAGGTGACATAGTGGTAGGTGGAATCATCACATTCATTACTAGGAAGTTTGGAGTAGGTAAAGAGAGTGAAGTGACTATACTCCCTCACAACTTAATTAATTCCTTCTTAACCCACACAACTCTTCTTAATTATAATTATAACCCCATCTCTTAAAATTCTATCTTAATCCACCACATCTATTTATTTACCAACTAAATATTCAAATAACATCACTTATATTATTTTATTAAACAATAAAATACTAACACGTCACACGTCACATATACGTCACAAACACGTCACAAATACGTTACATAATCATCACAAGTCATATAATATATAAACATATACTATATCATCTAATAAAATAATTAAATCATTAAAGAGGGCGTTACAACTCTCCCCCTCTTAAAGGATTTTCGTCCTCGAAAATTTACCTCGCTCAAACAACTCTGGATAGGATTCCAGCATCTTACTTTCTAGCTCCCAAGTCAAGCTTTCACCCGTCGCTCCGTCCCAAACAACTCTCACAAGAGGTATCTCCTTGCCTCTCAACGTCTTCGTCTTCCGATCATCAATCCTCACGGGTAAGGTCTCAACCGTAAGGTTGTCCCTAACTTGCACATCGTCGCTTTGGATCACATGAGACGGATCCGGAACATACTTCCTCAGCTGAGATACATGAAAAACATCATGCAAATTCGACAAGTGCGGTGGTAATCCAACACGATACGCCACCGGTCCAATCCTCTCTGAAATCTGATACGGTCCAATAAACCTCGGAGTCAACTTCTTCGATTTCAAAGCACGTCCAACACCCGTCAAAGGAGTCACTCTCAGGAACACATGATCTCCCTCTTGGAACTCAAGGTCCTTTCTACGCTTATCATGATAACTCTTTTGTCGACTCTGCGACGCTTTCATCTTTTCTTGGATCATTCTCACCTTCTCAGTAGTCTGTTGAACGATCTCCGGTCCTAAGACCACTCTTTCGCCCGACTCAAACCAGCACAACGGAGTCCTGCATCTCCGACCATACAAAGCCTCAAACGGCGCCATTCCAATACTTGAATGGTAACTGTTGTTGTACGTGAACTCTATCAATGGAAGATGACTATCCCAAGCCCCTCCCTGTTCAAGTACACAAACCCTCAACAAGTCCTCCAACGACTGAATCGTCCTCTCCGACTGACCATCTGTTTGCGGATGATAAGCCGAACTCAACCTCAACTGAGACCCTAATGCCTCTTGCAAACTCTTCCAAAATCTAGAAGTAAATCTTGGATCTCTATCAGATACGATGCTCGAAGGGACACCATGCAGCTTAACTATCTCTCTAACATAAATCTCCGCCAACTGAGCCACAGGAAAAGTAATGTTGATTGGCAGAAAGTGAGCAGACTTCGTCAATCTATCAACAATTACCCAAATAGCATCGCTCCCTCTAGGAGTATTGGGCAAACTCGTCACAAAATCCATGGATATACTATCCCATTTCCACTCTGGCACATCTAAAGGTACCATCATACCAGTCGGCTTCTGATGCTCAATCTTCGACCTTTGACAAACCAAGCAAGAATACACAAATTGTGCCACATCGCATTTCAAACCAGACCACCAAAACAGCCTCTTTAAGTCGTGATACATCTTTGTAGCTCCCGGGTGAATACTCAAGCTACTTCTATGACTCTCTTCAAGAATCATCTTCTTAATCTCATCATTGTCAGGAATGCAAATCCTCCCTCGGAATCTCAACACCCCTTGATCATCGACCTTAAAGTCACCATCCACAGTCTCCTCATTACCAGCAATCAACGAGTCTACAAACTTGACATCTTCTTTTTGTGCCTCTTTGATATGCTTCAGGAAATCATTATCAATTCTTAGCATTCCCAGTTTTAGGCTCTGAGGCGTTCTTTCACACACCAAGCTCAAGTCTCTAAACTGTTCTAACAACTCAAATTCTTTCACCATCAACGCGGACATATGCACAGTTTTTCCTACTCAAGGCATCTGCAACCACGTTTGCTTTACCAGGATGGTAATTCAAACCAAAATCATAATCCTTCAATAACTCAAGCCACCTCCTCTGCCTCATATTCAACTCTTTCTGATCAAATAAATATCTCAAGCTCTTATGATCACTGAATACTTCAAACCTCGAACCATACAAATAATGTCTCCATATTTTCAATACAAAGACCACAGCTGCCAACTCCAAGTCATGCGTCGGATAATTCTTCTCGTGAATCCTCAATTGTCTCGAAGCATATGCTACCACCTTACCTTCTTGCATAAGCACACCTCCCAAACCCAACTTGGACGCATCACAATATACCATAAAAGGTTCATCGGGCTTTGGCAAAATCAAAACTGGAGCCGTCGTCAGGCGCTTCTTCAATTCATTGAAACTATTCTCACAATGCACATCCCATACAAACGACTTACCCTTACACGTCAACTGCGTTAACGGAAGAGCCAACTTAGAAAATCCTTCTATAAACCTCCTGTAATACCCAGCTAATCCCAAAAAGCTTCTAATCTCCGTAACCGACTTAGGCGTCTCCCATTGCGATACCGCTTCATCTTTAGACGGGTCAACCGCAATACCTTCACCAGAAATAACATGGCCAAGAAAACTTACTTCATTTAGCCAGAACTCACACTTAGACAGTTTAGCATACAGCTTCTTCTCTTTCAGCACTAGCAATACAGTCTTCAAATGCTCTGCATGCTCAGCTTCAGTCTTAGAATATATTAGAATATCATCAATAAAAACCACGACAAACTGATCCAAGTACTCATGAAAGATTCTGTTCATATATTCCATAAACACACCAGGCGCATTGGTAACACCGAAAGGCATCACCTTGTACTCGTAGTGACCATAACGGGTCCTGAAAGCCGTCTTCTGCATATCTTCATCCTTCACCTTAATCTGATGGTAACCTGACCTCAAGTCAATCTTGCTGAATACCTTTGCACCCACTAATTGATCCATCAAATCGTCAATCCTCGGAAGTGGATACCTATTCTTGATCGTCACTTTGTTCAACTGACGGTAATCAATGCACAACCGCATACTACCATCCTTCTTCTTTACCAACAACACCGGAGCTCCCCATGGTGAAACACTAGGTCTCACAAACTTCTTCTCAAGTAAGTCTTCTAACTGCTTCTTCAACTCTGCTAACTCAGAAGCAGACATACGATAAGGTGCCATCGACACCGGCTTCGTACCCGGCACAAGGTCTATCGAGAATTCAACCTCCCTCTCTGGTGGCACATCTGGAATCTCATCAGGGAAAACTTCAGGAAATTCCTTCACAACAGGCAGCCCATCAATAACAGCTTGGTTCTCCAAAGATAACGAAGCCATCAGCGAAAACATCAACATCCCGTCACGTTCTAGTTGCTTCAGCTGCTTCGTAGATAGAAACTCTGCGCCCCACTCTTCTTCGACAGAAGAAAAATGCACCGTCTTTCTAAAACAGTTGATAAGAACTCGGTTGTATTCCAGCCAGTTCATACCCAGAATCACATCCATACCACTTAAAGGTAGGCACACTAAATCCATCACAAAGTCACGGCCAAACATAGATAAAGGACAATTTACACAAACGTGAGAAGTAGTCACCGAACCCTTAGCTGGAGTCTCGACAACCATTTCTCCATTCATATCAGAAACATCAAGACCCAAGGTAGAAACACAATCAAAAGCAACAAAACTGTGCGTAGCACCAGTATCAATAATAGCAACTAAAGGAGTATTATTAATATAGCAAGTACCTCTGATCAAACGATCATCATTCTCAGTCTGAGTGCCGGTCAATGCAAACACTCTCCCAGTGGTCTTAGTCTTCTTGGGTTGCTTACACTGCGAACCAATGTGTCCTTGCTCATTGCAGTTGAAACACACAACATCATCAAACTTGCAGTCACTAGTAATATGCCCTTTCTGACCACAACGGTAACACCTCTTCACCTCAACAGTACATGCATTGCTCTTATGGCCTTTCTCGCCACAAGTGTAACAAGTAATCTCAGCAGGAGCAGCCTTCTTCTGGGGCCTCCTCTCATCATTCACTCTTTGCTTCCCTTTATCTCTAGGGGCATCATAAGGTTTAGGGCGACTCTGCTGGCCCTTAGCTTTCCGATCATTCACTACCTTGTAGTGAGCTTTAGTATCCTCCTCATATATCCGACAACTACTCACCAACTCAGAAAAGTCACGAATCTTCTGGTAACCGATAGCTCTCTTGATATCAGCGCGCAACCCGTTCTCAAACTTGATGCATTTTGAAAACTCAGCCGTCTCGGGTGCATAATGCGGATAGAACTTAGCCAACTCCACAAATTTGGCCGCATACTCAGTCACCGACATGTTCCCTTGCTTAAGCTCCAGGAACTCTATCTCTTTCTTTCCACGAACATCTTCTGGGAAGTATCCGTTAAGGAACTCCCTCGTGAAAACAGCCCACGTCACTACAGCTCCATCTTGTTCCAAAATAGGTAGGAGACTAACCCACCAATCATCAGCCTCCTCCGCTAGCATGTGCGTACCAAACCGCACCTTCTGAACATCGTCACATTGCATGACCCTGAAAATCCTCTCTACTTCCTTGAGCCACATCTGAGCTCCATCAGGATCATAACGCCCCTTGAAGGTAGGCGGGTGATTCCTCAGAAACGTCTCCAACATTCTAGTTCCATCGTTCCCACCAACATTGTTCTGATTACCCACAACTTGAGCCATTGCTTCCAAAGCAGCAGCAAGAGCAGCATCATTTCTACCAGCCATCTAGTTCTCTGGGAACAAACATGAGTCAGAATAATACAATAATACTATTCTACTCTAAGACAACGTCACTCGACTCTCTACTTGGCCGGACGGACCGACCTGCTCTGATACCAATTGTAACACCCCATTTTCCCGTCTTAAAAATTTCATTAAATAAATCATACATCAGAGTATTCGTCATAAAGGAGTGTTACATTTCGTCTTTACAAACAGCTTAGATGATAATTTATCAATTACAAAACGTTCATTTAAACAGCGGAATTTCAAAAGGTTTCATCTCATATATGTCTTGGCTTAAAAGCCAGCAAACACGTCTCAAAATATTTAAGGTTTTACATCACAAAAGTCAACATCATTTATTCAACATGATACATAAAAGAATAGACTCCTCAAAAGACCCTATCCCGTTACATATCAGAGCATCCCTAACTTCACACAATCCTCGCACATCGCAACTAAGACTGGGTACCTGCACTTGCCCACAAGGCGGCAATTCCAGCAGAAGGGGTGAGATTCATAACAATAATATTAATATAAAAACATAAGTCAAGATTAACCAAACTTATATCCAACTCATCACATATGCATTAAAGCACTTCATGGCATCATCATAAATATCATCATATCAACATCATAAACATCATCTAAAACAACATTACATCACATATCAACGTCTCAATCATCATCTCATATATGTCACAAATGACTCGACTAAATGCAACACCTAACGTCTCAACATCATGCATGTGGTACCATATAATTATAGCATTAATATGCTTCACCGTCGCTTTGAGCAAATGCTCCACCGTCGCTTTGAGCATAAAGCTCCACCGTCTCATAATTATGCAAATGCATGGACTCGTCATTTAACATCTTAATACACCGTCTCAACATCATTACATTTTCAAGAATGGCACATGCAGTTAATAATAATTACATGGCAGAACATCATCTCAATTATACACACACATTGCAACACATAGCATCATCTTATTCAATTAACATCATACTCATACAACACTTATATTCAACAACACATCATTTATCAAAGGTATAATAGAACCATCATCATTCATCTCTACATAACTCATCTAAGGGTATATAACGGCACGGTCTCTACCCCAAGGGTTCCTCTAAACGTCCTATGCAAAACAGCTTACAAAAACAACAACACAGTCCTGAACCAACTCACTCGCCACGGCGAGTACATCTGCTCGCCACAGGCGAGCACTCACATCAGCTCACTCGCCAAAGGCGAGTTGGGGGCGAGCTGGAGGCGAGAAATACTGGGTGCTTCGGCCTTTTTGACATTTTTCGACAAAATTCTCATTTTTAAGCTCCCTAAATCAAATTTGGCTAAACCAACTTCACAGGTCATCTCTATAAATACAGGGACACTCAAAACCATCTAAAGTTTGACAAAAATCCTAATTCTAAGGGTCAAGCTCGCCACGGCGAGCTACACTGCTCGCCTCGCGAGCAACCAAGGGTTACTCGCCACGGCGAGTGATCTGCTCGCCACAGGCGAGCGATCTCAGAACCACTACGGGTTCAGTCCAATTCACACCAAAACTTGCCAATTCTCTTCACTTAGGCTTCTAATACATCAGCAATAGCATCCTAGGGGATAATCTAGGTTCTGTAACACATCTATACAGCAATGCAACACCATCTCACATCCAAATCATCAAAAATCACAATAACCCTAATTCTCAAAACTTCCCTCAATCCTTCCCAATCTCTAAGTTAATCAAGAACAGATGATCTTACATTAATACTATTGAAATTAGGCTCACCCTTACCTGGAAAAATTGCAGAAATTGGAACCTAGCTTTGCTCCTTGTTCAACCGTTCTTCTTCTTTTCCCAAATGTGTCTGTACGCGTTCTCAATACTTCCTTTCTTAACCTACTTCTCTTATATACTCCCTCACAACTTAATTAATTCCTTCTTAACCCACACAACTCTTCTTAATTATAATTATAACCCCATCTCTTAAAATTCTATCTTAATCCACCACATCTATTTATTTACCAACTAAATATTCAAATAACATCACTTATATTATTTTATTAAACAATAAAATACTAACACGTCACACGTCACATATACGTCACAAACACGTCACAAATACGTTACATAATCATCACAAGTCATATAATATATAAACATATACTATATCATCTAATAAAATAATTAAATCATTAAAGAGGGCGTTACAACTCTCCCCCTCTTAAAGGATTTTCGTCCTCGAAAATTTACCTCGCTCAAACAACTCTGGATAGGATTCCAGCATCTTACTTTCTAGCTCCCAAGTCAAGCTTTCACCCGTCGCTCCGTCCCAAACAACTCTCACAAGAGGTATCTCCTTGCCTCTCAACGTCTTCGTCTTCCGATCATCAATCCTCACGGGTAAGGTCTCAACCGTAAGGTTGTCCCTAACTTGCACATCGTCGCTTTGGATCACATGAGACGGATCCGGAACATACTTCCTCAGCTGAGATACATGAAAAACATCATGCAAATTCGACAAGTGCGGTGGTAATCCAACACGATACGCCACCGGTCCAATCCTCTCTGAAATCTGATACGGTCCAATAAACCTCGGAGTCAACTTCTTCGATTTCAAAGCACGTCCAACACCCGTCAAAGGAGTCACTCTCAGGAACACATGATCTCCCTCTTGGAACTCAAGGTCCTTTCTACGCTTATCATGATAACTCTTTTGTCGACTCTGCGACGCTTTCATCTTTTCTTGGATCATTCTCACCTTCTCAGTAGTCTGTTGAACGATCTCCGGTCCTAAGACCACTCTTTCGCCCGACTCAAACCAGCACAACGGAGTCCTGCATCTCCGACCATACAAAGCCTCAAACGGCGCCATTCCAATACTTGAATGGTAACTGTTGTTGTACGTGAACTCTATCAATGGAAGATGACTATCCCAAGCCCCTCCCTGTTCAAGTACACAAACCCTCAACAAGTCCTCCAACGACTGAATCGTCCTCTCCGACTGACCATCTGTTTGCGGATGATAAGCCGAACTCAACCTCAACTGAGACCCTAATGCCTCTTGCAAACTCTTCCAAAATCTAGAAGTAAATCTTGGATCTCTATCAGATACGATGCTCGAAGGGACACCATGCAGCTTAACTATCTCTCTAACATAAATCTCCGCCAACTGAGCCACAGGAAAAGTAATGTTGATTGGCAGAAAGTGAGCAGACTTCGTCAATCTATCAACAATTACCCAAATAGCATCGCTCCCTCTAGGAGTATTGGGCAAACTCGTCACAAAATCCATGGATATACTATCCCATTTCCACTCTGGCACATCTAAAGGTACCATCATACCAGTCGGCTTCTGATGCTCAATCTTCGACCTTTGACAAACCAAGCAAGAATACACAAATTGTGCCACATCGCATTTCAAACCAGACCACCAAAACAGCCTCTTTAAGTCGTGATACATCTTTGTAGCTCCCGGGTGAATACTCAAGCTACTTCTATGACTCTCTTCAAGAATCATCTTCTTAATCTCATCATTGTCAGGAATGCAAATCCTCCCTCGGAATCTCAACACCCCTTGATCATCGACCTTAAAGTCACCATCCACAGTCTCCTCATTACCAGCAATCAACGAGTCTACAAACTTGACATCTTCTTTTTGTGCCTCTTTGATATGCTTCAGGAAATCATTATCAATTCTTAGCATTCCCAGTTTTAGGCTCTGAGGCGTTCTTTCACACACCAAGCTCAAGTCTCTAAACTGTTCTAACAACTCAAATTCTTTCACCATCAACGCGGACATATGCACAGTTTTTCCTACTCAAGGCATCTGCAACCACGTTTGCTTTACCAGGATGGTAATTCAAACCAAAATCATAATCCTTCAATAACTCAAGCCACCTCCTCTGCCTCATATTCAACTCTTTCTGATCAAATAAATATCTCAAGCTCTTATGATCACTGAATACTTCAAACCTCGAACCATACAAATAATGTCTCCATATTTTCAATACAAAGACCACAGCTGCCAACTCCAAGTCATGCGTCGGATAATTCTTCTCGTGAATCCTCAATTGTCTCGAAGCATATGCTACCACCTTACCTTCTTGCATAAGCACACCTCCCAAACCCAACTTGGACGCATCACAATATACCATAAAAGGTTCATCGGGCTTTGGCAAAATCAAAACTGGAGCCGTCGTCAGGCGCTTCTTCAATTCATTGAAACTATTCTCACAATGCACATCCCATACAAACGACTTACCCTTACACGTCAACTGCGTTAACGGAAGAGCCAACTTAGAAAATCCTTCTATAAACCTCCTGTAATACCCAGCTAATCCCAAAAAGCTTCTAATCTCCGTAACCGACTTAGGCGTCTCCCATTGCGATACCGCTTCAACTTTAGACGGGTCAACCGCAATACCTTCACCAGAAATAACATGGCCAAGAAAACTTACTTCATTTAGCCAGAACTCACACTTAGACAGTTTAGCATACAGCTTCTTCTCTTTCAGCACTAGCAATACAGTCTTCAAATGCTCTGCATGCTCAGCTTCAGTCTTAGAATATATTAGAATATCATCAATAAAAACCACGACAAACTGATCCAAGTACTCATGAAAGATTCTGTTCATATATTCCATAAACACACCAGGCGCATTGGTAACACCGAAAGGCATCACCTTGTACTCGTAGTGACCATAACGGGTCCTGAAAGCCGTCTTCTGCATATCTTCATCCTTCACCTTAATCTGATGGTAACCTGACCTCAAGTCAATCTTGCTGAATACCTTTGCACCCACTAATTGATCCATCAAATCGTCAATCCTCGGAAGTGGATACCTATTCTTGATCGTCACTTTGTTCAACTGACGGTAATCAATGCACAACCGCATACTACCATCCTTCTTCTTTACCAACAACACCGGAGCTCCCCATGGTGAAACACTAGGTCTCACAAACTTCTTCTCAAGTAAGTCTTCTAACTGCTTCTTCAACTCTGCTAACTCAGAAGCAGACATACGATAAGGTGCCATCGACACCGGCTTCGTACCCGGCACAAGGTCTATCGAGAATTCAACCTCCCTCTCTGGTGGCACATCTGGAATCTCATCAGGGAAAACTTCAGGAAATTCCTTCACAACAGGCAGCCCATCAATAACAGCTTGGTTCTCCAAAGATAACGAAGCCATCAGCGAAAACATCAACATCCCGTCACGTTCTAGTTGCTTCAGCTGCTTCGTAGATAGAAACTCTGCGCCCCACTCTTCTTCGACAGAAGAAAAATGCACCGTCTTTCTAAAACAGTTGATAAGAACTCGGTTGTATTCCAGCCAGTTCATACCCAGAATCACATCCATACCACTTAAAGGTAGGCACACTAAATCCATCACAAAGTCACGGCCAAACATAGATAAAGGACAATTTACACAAACGTGAGAAGTAGTCACCGAACCCTTAGCTGGAGTCTCGACAACCATTTCTCCATTCATATCAGAAACATCAAGACCCAAGGTAGAAACACAATCAAAAGCAACAAAACTGTGCGTAGCACCAGTATCAATAATAGCAACTAAAGGAGTATTATTAATATAGCAAGTACCTCTGATCAAACGATCATCATTCTCAGTCTGAGTGCCGGTCAATGCAAACACTCTCCCAGTGGTCTTAGTCTTCTTGGGTTGCTTACACTGCGAACCAATGTGTCCTTGCTCATTGCAGTTGAAACACACAACATCATCAAACTTGCAGTCACTAGTAATATGCCCTTTCTGACCACAACGGTAACACCTCTTCACCTCAACAGTACATGCATTGCTCTTATGGCCTTTCTCGCCACAAGTGTAACAAGTAATCTCAGCAGGAGCAGCCTTCTTCTGGGGCCTCCTCTCATCATTCACTCTTTGCTTCCCTTTATCTCTAGGGGCATCATAAGGTTTAGGGCGACTCTGCTGGCCCTTAGCTTTCCGATCATTCACTACCTTGTAGTGAGCTTTAGTATCCTCCTCATATATCCGACAACTACTCACCAACTCAGAAAAGTCACGAATCTTCTGGTAACCGATAGCTCTCTTGATATCAGCGCGCAACCCGTTCTCAAACTTGATGCATTTTGAAAACTCAGCCGTCTCGGGTGCATAATGCGGATAGAACTTAGCCAACTCCACAAATTTGGCCGCATACTCAGTCACCGACATGTTCCCTTGCTTAAGCTCCAGGAACTCTATCTCTTTCTTTCCACGAACATCTTCTGGGAAGTATCCGTTAAGGAACTCCCTCGTGAAAACAGCCCACGTCACTACAGCTCCATCTTGTTCCAAAATAGGTAGGAGACTAACCCACCAATCATCAGCCTCCTCCGCTAGCATGTGCGTACCAAACCGCACCTTCTGAACATCGTCACATTGCATGACCCTGAAAATCCTCTCTACTTCCTTGAGCCACATCTGAGCTCCATCAGGATCATAACGCCCCTTGAAGGTAGGCGGGTGATTCCTCAGAAACGTCTCCAACATTCTAGTTCCATCGTTCCCACCAACATTGTTCTGATTACCCACAACTTGAGCCATTGCTTCCAAAGCAGCAGCAAGAGCAGCATCATTTCTACCAGCCATCTAGTTCTCTGGGAACAAACATGAGTCAGAATAATACAATAATACTATTCTACTCTAAGACAACGTCACTCGACTCTCTACTTGGCCGGACGGACCGACCTGCTCTGATACCAATTGTAACACCCCATTTTCCCGTCTTAAAAATTTCATTAAATAAATCATACATCAGAGTATTCGTCATAAAGGAGTGTTACATTTCGTCTTTACAAACAGCTTAGATGATAATTTATCAATTACAAAACGTTCATTTAAACAGCGGAATTTCAAAAGGTTTCATCTCATATATGTCTTGGCTTAAAAGCCAGCAAACACGTCTCAAAATATTTAAGGTTTTACATCACAAAAGTCAACATCATTTATTCAACATGATACATAAAAGAATAGACTCCTCAAAAGACCCTATCCCGTTACATATCAGAGCATCCCTAACTTCACACAATCCTCGCACATCGCAACTAAGACTGGGTACCTGCACTTGCCCACAAGGCGGCAATTCCAGCAGAAGGGGTGAGATTCATAACAATAATATTAATATAAAAACATAAGTCAAGATTAACCAAACTTATATCCAACTCATCACATATGCATTAAAGCACTTCATGGCATCATCATAAATATCATCATATCAACATCATAAACATCATCTAAAACAACATTACATCACATATCAACGTCTCAATCATCATCTCATATATGTCACAAATGACTCGACTAAATGCAACACCTAACGTCTCAACATCATGCATGTGGTACCATATAATTATAGCATTAATATGCTTCACCGTCGCTTTGAGCAAATGCTCCACCGTCGCTTTGAGCATAAAGCTCCACCGTCTCATAATTATGCAAATGCATGGACTCGTCATTTAACATCTTAATACACCGTCTCAACATCATTACATTTTCAAGAATGGCACATGCAGTTAATAATAATTACATGGCAGAACATCATCTCAATTATACACACACATTGCAACACATAGCATCATCTTATTCAATTAACATCATACTCATACAACACTTATATTCAACAACACATCATTTATCAAAGGTATAATAGAACCATCATCATTCATCTCTACATAACTCATCTAAGGGTATATAACGGCACGGTCTCTACCCCAAGGGTTCCTCTAAACGTCCTATGCAAAACAGCTTACAAAAACAACAACACAGTCCTGAACCAACTCACTCGCCACGGCGAGTACATCTGCTCGCCACAGGCGAGCACTCACATCAGCTCACTCGCCAAAGGCGAGTTGGGGGCGAGCTGGAGGCGAGAAATACTGGGTGCTTCGGCCTTTTTGACATTTTTCGACAAAATTCTCATTTTTAAGCTCCCTAAATCAAATTTGGCTAAACCAACTTCACAGGTCATCTCTATAAATACAGGGACACTCAAAACCATCTAAAGTTTGACAAAAATCCTAATTCTAAGGGTCAAGCTCGCCACGGCGAGCTACACTGCTCGCCTCGCGAGCAACCAAGGGTTACTCGCCACGGCGAGTGATCTGCTCGCCACAGGCGAGCGATCTCAGAACCACTACGGGTTCAGTCCAATTCACACCAAAACTTGCCAATTCTCTTCACTTAGGCTTCTAATACATCAGCAATAGCATCCTAGGGGATAATCTAGGTTCTGTAACACATCTATACAGCAATGCAACACCATCTCACATCCAAATCATCAAAAATCACAATAACCCTAATTCTCAAAACTTCCCTCAATCCTTCCCAATCTCTAAGTTAATCAAGAACAGATGATCTTACATTAATACTATTGAAATTAGGCTCACCCTTACCTGGAAAAATTGCAGAAATTGGAACCTAGCTTTGCTCCTTGTTCAACCGTTCTTCTTCTTTTCCCAAATGTGTCTGTACGCGTTCTCAATACTTCCTTTCTTAACCTACTTCTCTTATATACTCCCTCACAACTTAATTAATTCCTTCTTAACCCACACAACTCTTCTTAATTATAATTATAACCCCATCTCTTAAAATTCTATCTTAATCCACCACATCTATTTATTTACCAACTAAATATTCAAATAACATCACTTATATTATTTTATTAAACAATAAAATACTAACACGTCACACGTCACATATACGTCACAAACACGTCACAAATACGTTACATAATCATCACAAGTCATATAATATATAAACATATACTATATCATCTAATAAAATAATTAAATCATTAAAGAGGGCGTTACAATGTTATCTTGAGAAAAATAAAAGCATCATCGAATCTAGATTGGGGAAGGAGGTAGGTCCTCCGACTTCCTACATGAAGATGATGTTTTAAGGGGCACCATTGAATCTAGATTGGGGAAGGGGGTAGGCCCTCCGACTTCCTATGTGAAGATGTTGCTCCCTTAAATTAATGCGTTTAAATTCCAAATTTGTTCAAATGGCAAAAGGCCAAAATGACCTCAATTACTCCCATCTATCTTATACGAAATGAAGAAAGAATTTTTCTCGTCTAGCTTAGTCTTTAAGTTAGAACCTGTTTCCTCATAATATATGTTTATACAAGAGCAAAAATAGGGATGAACTACACACACACACACACTCACTTAGGACTTGATTGTTGGGTTGAATAAAGAATACAAGGATTGCTTGAGTTTGTGATTAGTGTACATTGGAAATAAAAGCCTGTCATACCCTCATTTTGGACCTAAAAATACTCATTCAAATTTCTCTGCTATTTTCTGATACTTTCGAATTCACCGTGTTTTCTACTGTGCTTCAACCGCACATCTCACTGTTATTGTCCCCTATTGTCTTGCATGTAAAACCATCCAGAACGTTTTCTTGCATTGCGAAGCCATTTGAAAGGGTCTCTAGGACCGTTGCATATTTTCCTCCATTTTATTCCAATTTTTGCATAAAATCATACAAAAGGGTATTTTGGTCATTTCCTACAAAGGAACCCATTTTAGTCCCTACAATTTGTCCCTGAGTCTTTTCATTTTGTTTGCACGAATCATTGATCAAATTGTGTACAAAATCGTCTTAGTTTTGCATTTGAGTCAGTCTGGGTCGTTTTAGTCCCTAAGGGGCATTTTGGTCTTTTCACATCAAATAAATTTTGGGCAGAGAGGTATTTTGAAATACCTCATTTTTGGTAATTTGTTCATTTTAGTCCGTTTTGTCGTTTTTAAATGTTTCGCTTTACGTTGTTTTCAAAATTACCCTTTTTTACCAATTTTATTTTTACTTTTGCAAGTAAGTCCAAGTTTCATTTTTAATTGCAAATAAGTCCAATTTTATTTTTAATACAGTCCAATGCTTGTTCAATTTCAAAACAGTTCAATTCTTTAATAAAAACAGTCCAAATACTTTTTATTATTGCATTTCAGTCCAAGTTTTAATTGCATTTCAGTCCTCAAAGTTTTCAAAATTGCATTTTGGTCCTTGAGTCAAAGTAGTCCAGATTGCCACGCAGGTACCCAAATCCAGATGTCACAATGCAATTGGTCCAAATGCACACATGGAAGCCTATAAAAGGCCACCACTATGCAAGTCAAAAGCAGAATCCACAGATTACACGCCACATCACACAAACAGATTTCTCATTCTCTCTCTTGGCAGTTACAGATCAAATCCAACAAATTCACAGAAAAGCTCATGAACATTCATAAACCCTAGCATCAAACAGAGTCCAAATTCATACAAATTCAAGCAACTCTCAGAAATTCACATGAATCTTCATCACTGAGTTGTTGAACCTGCAATTCAACGCGAGCACGCCACTAGAAGCAGCGCGCTACGAGCGTGATCGCAGGCTATAGATCAGCGAAGAAGAAGGAGGAGAAGAGTTGAAGGATTTCACAGGATCCGGATCAAGAGAGAGGAAGAAAAGATCGAAACAAGCTTACCAGCGAAGATCCAAAGCCAAGAATCAAAGAAACGGTTCGAATCTCCAAATAGAAACCCAGGTAAAGCCCTAACTCCATCTAACCTCTTCATTCATTACCATAGAAACCAGAATGATGTGAATGCAAGGTGTTCTTGAACCGTTCGATCCAAAACCGCTCGATCCAAAACCCTAACCCTAACATGAAGATCGTTTCGAAAAAACAGAGGAACGCTTCGAAATTCACAACAAGTGTGAATCGAAGCGCAACCTCACACATTTACAACAGTTTCAATCAAGAAATTTGAGAAAACGAACGGTTCAAACACACGGAGATGAAAATCACAGATTCACATCGTTCTAACCGTGAGCCCTGCATTCTTTCGTTTGATTCATGTTAGGTTAGAAGCACGAACATTTTGATGTGCATTTGGGCCACTTCTGGATAGAATTTGTGAAGCTAGGGTTAGGGTTTGGAGAGATCGGCGAAAGAAGAAGGAGAAGAAAGAGAAACATGTTAGGAAATGAGGGAATCCGGATCCTTGACCTTTTATATAGCTGGTGGAACGGGTCGGTCCTGACCCGGTCCACCTCCCTTGCATGTGGACCTTTTGATCAAGATCCGGATGAAACTGGATCAATCCAACGCTCCTGGAGTGTTAGCTTGATCCGGATCCATCAGTAGCGCGGGTTTAGGCTGGGAAACCGTGGGCTTTGGGCACTTTTCTTCTTTCCTTTGATTTTCTTGCTGTATACACCTGTCTTTGCTATCTGAACCTCTATGCATGTTAAATTTCTTGCAAAAATTCCTAGAAAATTACAATGTGTTCTTGATATATTTTTGATTGTTTTGGTGATAGTTCCACACATGCAAAGCTGATAAAAAAATATGTGCTAATTTCTTCTATGGTTTTGAGTACTAGGTGTGTTTGTGAGAGTTTCTTGCATAATTTTAGATCCAATTTTTGCCACATGATGTTGATATTTGATACATGATTTTGAGATGTGTTTGGTTCTGAGTTCATTGCTGATTCTTGCTTTTCACAAGCTTAATTGATTATTTCCAAATTCTTTTTTGCAAAATTAGTGTTAATTTCTTGTATTTTTGCAAATTTAGTTGTTAATTTCCAAATCTTTGCAAATTTAGTGGTAGTTACTTGTCTTACAAGCTTAATCGTTAAGTTTCCAATTTCTTGCAAATTTAGAAGTAATTTCTTGTTTTACAAGTTCAATAGTTAGTTTCTTGTTTTGCAAGTAATGTGAATTTTTGTTTGGGAAATAAGGTGTGAAATATGCATAGAATGTGTATGTGCTAAAATGAATGCATGGCTTGTAATTTCCTCATAATTCTTGAAATATTTCCCTTGAAAGTGCTGTTTTGGTGAGGATTATAGGTCATGGGATTTGGTTTAAGTTTTAGGCTTTTGTTTTGTGTTATTCGCACAATTTTTGGCACTTGTTTCTTTTGCAATTTGCTTAATACTCTTTGCTATGATCATTTCATCTACTATGCATTGCTACTCATACTATCACTTATCCGTTGCACACTTTACTACTAAACATTCACTTCATGCCTTATTCATATTGCGAGCATTGCATCCTTTTCATCTTTTTTCTTTCTTTTAGCCATTTTATGCAATTTCCTACTAATTCATGTAATATTTTTAGGTTAGTTTTAGTTTTCTTTTAAATTTTCATGCAAGACCATAGAATGTAAACTAGGACCCCATGTAAAAGACAATGGACACTATGACGATGTACACCGACACAAGCACCGACACGCACACACGTTGTATGTTTACCGCTAGATGTATGTTTAGGAAGCGCGACACTTAGAAAATATGCATTTTTCAAAGCAAACTAACTCTTCACTCAAATCTTTTCACAATAATCTTGGAGTCAAAACTCCATAACTTTTCCCTTTATTTTCTTAAATCAAAATACAAATGAATCGTAAATTCCAACTTTAACCTTTTGTTTAATAAGTGATCAATCTCATCTTCTTTCAAATCTCATGCCTTTAAGGCCTCTTTTCTCTTCTCAAAAATCATTTTCAAAATTAAAAACAAACTAACCCACAAAATCTTTTGGAAGAGAACTACATGGAATTTTGATCCCTTAAAAGGGTATGTAGGCAAGAGACCAAAATCTCTCCAAGTCCAATAAAATAAAATCCAAACCATCTTCTTTCCCCCATTCTTAAAAACAATTTTCTTTCAAAAAATAGCATAAAAATAAAGCGTAGAACATAGAACAAGAAAAACGGCTCCTATAGAGTACTATAGTCGTCGCGGGTGCCTAACACCTTCCCGTAGCGAAAATTGCCCCGAACTTAGAATTTCTAAGGGTTTTCTCAATTTTACCCTTCCCAAAAAAAAAATAGAGACATCAATGATTGAAAGGTTCAAGCCTAATTAATGACTTGACACCCGAAAATCGCGATGACAGAAATGGCGACTTCACTGGGGAACTTAGGGCTACGCCTAGCTTTTCATGTTTTATGTTTTAACGCTTTACTTTATTGTTATTATTTTCATGCAACGTGTGAGGTGAGAATATCAAAAGTCCTATACCCGGGCTGAGTGAACCTAAGATTAGGAAGAGATATAATCGACAATCCAATCTGGGGGTTGCCTCGTGTATTGGGTTACGCGATCAATCTCACATAGCTGAGGCATTTAGGGGGTGATGTTGTCGGCGTGTGTTGTCATGCTTAGGCACTTTACTTCCAATTGACCGATGAAGGCTATGGACTGTAGTTACCAAACCCATCTTTGGCCTTTTCTTAGGACGTAGTGCGGTGGCTAAACCGAGCGTTGTCTCGAAATTTAGTCGTCACACGATACTACACCCAAACTAGACCTTCTTACAAATAATCATGGAACGGGCGTCGCCTTGTGCTACTATGATATACGTAAGAGAGGTTGCAGTTTGGGAACCTTATTAGAACCATGGTTACTACTATCCAAACTCTAGTTTCACCGGACACCGGGTCCACTTGCAACCTTAACTCACCATGTTCTCTTTGTAGTCAGAATCATGCATACATGCATTCATGCATAAACCTTTTCTCATGCATTTATCGAAAGGTATAGACAAATTAAAACTTTGTAAACATTCCAGGTATGAAAAAAAACTAAGTCTTACAAGTTCAAGGAAGTCGATCCCACTTCCTTTCGCTTAGCATTTCAAAACGATTTGTCTTGACAGCTTTCTAATCTCGTCATCTTGCTAAAAATGTTTGCAAAAGTTTCTAGTTTGTCTAAAACCCTTCGATAATGAAAAGAGTCATTTTTGCATCTGCATTTATACATATCATGCATCATATGCATCATTTATCGGTCACAAAAAACTTCCAAGTGCTCATTGCCTCCTGGTTCTTCTGCCGCAGTTTGAAAAATGGCTCGTTCTCGATGGGTCTAAGCCCGTGTTTGTGATATCAGGAGGCACTGCAAAGAATTGGAATGTCGTTGACCTTCCGTTGCATAATTTCGAGTAATGTGTCTTGTTGCTTAGGTCTTTGTTTTTCAAAATAACCATCTTTTCGCTCCGCCCAAAGCGAAAGTGATGTTTTTTGTAAGGGCATGTTTGTTTCAGCATTGCCATTATTAATAAAAATTGTCGTTTCTTTCACGACTGATTGTTTTTCTTAATGCTTTTTCCCTTGGAAATGATGGTAATGCCAGAAAAAACCAAAACATCTGTATTTTCTTATTAATTTCAAAGATTTGCATGAAATTTTTTTCTAAAAATCATTCAACCATAATCATGCAGATTGAACCATAATAAACCCGTTGAACACAGTGACCCTACGGTTCCTCCAACTTTTGAATTCCCGGTGTTCAGAGCCGAAGATGAGGAGGATGATGATATACCAGATGAGATCACTCGACTGCTTGAACAAGAGGAGAAAGCCATTCAGCCTCACCAGGAGAGATTGAGTTGTTTAACTTGGGTACCGAGGATAATACAGCCCCGCAGACCGAGAAGCAAGTTAGAGGGTTCCTCGGGCGTCTGAACTATATTTCCCGATTCATATCCCACATGACTGCGACCTGCGGGCCGATCTTCAAAGCTACTCAGGAAGAATCAACCCATTGTGTGGAACGATGAATGCCAAGAAGCTTTTGACAACATCAAAAACTATTTTCTTGAGCCACCTATCCTTGTCCCACCGGTGGAAGGAAAGCCATTGATTATGTATCTGTCAGTGTTAGATGAATCCATGGGATGTGCGCTCGGTCAACAGGACGAGACTGGAAAGAAAGAGCATGCCATCTACTATCTGAGCAAGAAATTCACCGACTGCGAGACTCGGTATACAATGCTTGAAAAGACTTGTTGTGCTCTGGCCTGGGCTGCCAAACGTCTGCGCCACTACTTAATGAACCATACAACTTGGTTGATATCCAGGAAGGATCCGATTAAATACATCTTTGAGAAGCCTGCAGTCACTGGAAAGATTGCGCGTTGGCAGATGCTGCTGTCTGAATATGATATTGTGTTCAAAGCCCAAAAAGCTGTTAGAGGAAGTGTTATAGCTGATCACCTTGCTTACCAACCACTGGATGATTATCAGCCCATCAAGTTTGATTTCCCCGACGAAGAGGTCATGTATTTGAAGTCAAGAGACTGTGAAGAACCGTTGATTGGTGAGGGTCCAGACCCCGATAGCAAGTGGGGATTGGTCTTTGATGGCGCTGTCAATGCGTATGGCAAAGGAATTGGGGCAGTGATCGTATCTCCACAGGGGCATCACATTCCCTTTACCGCCCGGATTGTATTTGAATGCACGAACAACATGGCTGAGTATGAAGCATGTATCTTGGGGATCGAGGAAGCAATTGACATGAGAATCAAGCACCTCGACATCTATGGAGATTCTGCGCTCGTTATTAACCAGATAAAGGGAGAATGGGAGACTCATCATGCTAATCTGATCCCTTACCGTGACTACGCGAGGCGTCTGCTGACGTACTTTACAAAAGTCGAATTGCACCACATTCCCCGTGAGGAAAATCAGATGGCCGACGCTCTTGCCACTTTATCCTCCATGTTTCAAGTAAACCATTGGAACCACGTGCCAGTAATCAAAGTGCAGCGCCTTGACCGGCCTTATCATGTGTTCGTCATCAGTGATGTGACCGTCCAAACGAATACGGATATAGTTGACAACAAACCCTGGTATTGTGATATCAAGCAGTTTTTGCAAAGCCGCGAGTACCCGCCGAATGCTTCCAATAAAGACAAGAAGACCTTGCGCAGGTTGGCTAGCAAGTTCGTGTTGGATGGGGATGTTCTATACAAGAGAAATTTTGATATGATATTGTTGAGATGTGTGGACGAACGTGAAGCAGAGCAACTAATGCACGACGTGCATGATGGCACTTTCGGGACCCATGCTGCAGGGCATGCCATGTCTAGAAAATTGTTGAGAGCAGGCTACTATTGGATGACCATGGAACACGATTGCTACCAATATGCCAGGAAATGTCATAAATGCCAAATCTATGCTGATAAGATTCATGTGCCTCCGCATGCCCTCAATGTCATTTCCTCTCCGTGGCCTTTCTCTATGTGGGGCATCGATGTGATCGGGAGAATTGAACCAAAGGCTTCGAATGGCCATCGTTTCATTTTGGTAGCAATCGATTACTTCACCAAATGGGTTGAAGCCGCGTCTTATGCCAACGTAACCAAGCAAGTGGTGGTTAAGTTCATCAAGAACAATATCATCTGTCGATATGGTGTTCCCAGCAAGATTATCACTGACAATGGCACCAATTTGAATAATGACATGGTGCAAGCCTTGTGTGAGAAATTCAAGATTGAACATCACAACTCTTCTCCTTACAGACCTCAGATGAACGGTGCAGTTGAGGCCGCCAATAAGAATATCAAGAAGATTGTACAAAAGATGGTAACTACATACAAAGACTGGCATGAGATGTTGCCCTACGCTTTACACGGCTATCGCACTACAGTACGCAGTTCAACTGGAGCAACGCCTTTCTCCCTTGTGTACGGCATGGAAGCAGTCCTCCCCTTGGAAGTGGAGATTCCATGTCTCCGCGTGATTATGGAAGCCAAATTGTCTGAGGCTGAATGGTGCCAGAGTCGGTATGATCAGTTGAATTTGATTGAGGAAAGACGTCTAGATGCCTTGGCTCGTGGACGGCTGTATCAAACAAGAATGAAAACTGCTTTTGACAAGAAAGTCCGTCCTCGGGAATTCAAGGAGGGTGAAATTGTATTGAAAAGAAGAGTAAGTCAACAACCTGACCCAAGGGGCAAGTGGACGCCTAACTACGAAGGACCTTATGTTGTCAAGAAGGCCTTCTCCGGCGGTGCTTTAATTCTTACACACATGGATGGTGCGGAACTTCCTAATCCTGTGAATGCCGATATAGTCAAGAAATATTTTGTCTAGATATGAAAAGAACAGCGTGGTAGGTCGAAAACCCGAAAGGGCGGCCTAGGCAAAAATGCGCTTCCCGGTGGATCGAAAACCCGAAAGGGCGGTCCAGGCAAAATAAGGGACAAAAAAATGAAAATATAAAAGCTCGCTGAGATTACATGTAACTCGGGCAAAAATGAGCGTCTCGATGAGCCGAAAACCCGAAAGGGCGGTTCATGCAAAAATGAGATTGAAATGAAAGACAATTGACTATATCTGGCAAACTACCATTCCCTTTGGGATCTCTGCAACTGATAATTGGTTGTTCTCATCCGAGGTTCCGACGCCTGTGGATTCAAGAGTTCTAGGGACTGTGATGGTCACTGTGTTCAATGTACCACCAACCAATAAAATTACCATTTTCCAAGCTTTGTAAATCCGTGGAGTCACGCCTTTGGCTGATTACCACCCTTATACATCGATTTGAACCTATGCTTTTGTTTGGCACTCTATTTTTTCCATTCTATTTTCAAAGCTTTATACAAAAAGTTTTTTCTATGTTAATAATGATGTGTGTCTGGAATAAACATTCTGAAAACTGAAAACCTTTTATGTGTATTTTGAAAGCAAGCCTAAGCAGCTAGGTATATTCAAATGAAACATGCATGAACAAGTATACATTGATATCAGTTCCAATACAAGTTACCAGTAGGCTCTCTCCCTAGTAACGGTCTGTGGTCAATGGAAAGAATGAAAAAACAGAATGAAAAGCATGAAAAAGTGAATATGCTCGCTAAGTCGAAAACCCGAAAGGGCGGCTTAGGCAAAAATGAGCACCCCGATGGATTGACAACCTTCAAAGGCAATTCAGGCAAAAACAGGGGCATTTGAGAAGAATTTATTCCCCGGTGGATTGAAAACCCGAAAGGGCGATCCAAGCAAAAATGGGATGATGAAAAAACAAGCAAAAGCAAACATGCAAAAAGCATTGACCACAGATGCGATATCCAAAGTGCGCTCGACAGTAGAGCGTCCAGCAATAGCAGTACCATCAAAAGGTCTTACTCCCTGCAAGTCTATGAACAGGATTTGACTCCCTGTCCTCAACAATGGTCTTGATGTGTCTTCAAACGACGGCGTCCCCAGAAGAGGAACTTTTACAAGTGTATGTCAGAACACGAGCCATTACGTGCCCAATATTCCAATGTTTTGTCTGTCTCTGCGAAATTATGTCTGCAAATTGCCAATCATCATGCATTTCAAAGCATTCATACATGCATAATCATGCATCTTATGTGCTCATACATCTGATAAAACTGTTATGCTATTCATACACATTTGCATTCTCAATTCCTATATTAATCTTTGTCAAAATCAATCATGTCAATTTCAAATTCAATCAATCATGTCAATTTCAAATTCAATCAATCATGCCAATTTCAGAATCCAACAGTCTTGTCAAGCTTCAAACTTTAGCAGTCCTTTCAAATTCAAGCTCCTGCAGTCATATCAAGTCAATTTCAATTTGTTTTCTTCAATACAATTTGTTTCTGTTAACGGCCAAGTGGCTAGTTCGCATCCAAGAATAGCTTGTGCCCGTCAATTTGTTTCTGTTAACGGCCAAGTGGCCAGTTCGCATCCAAGAACAGCTTGTGCCTGTCAATTTACCCTTGTTATCGGTCAAGCCGCTAGTTCGAATCCAAGAACAGCTTGTACCTACCCTTTGTTTCTACCATCAGCCAAGTGGCTAGTTCGCATCCAAGAACAGCTTGTGCCTATCAATCCATCCTTGCTTTCGGTCAAGTGGCTAGTTCGTATCCAAGAACAGCTTGTACCTGTCAATTTGCCTTTGCTATCGGTCAAGCGACCAGTTCAAATACAAGAACAGCTTGTACCCGTACCTTTGTTGTCAGCCAAGCGACTAGTTCAAATGCAAGAACAGCTTGTGCTTTCTACTTTGTCTCTGTTATCAGCCAAGTAACCAGTTCAAATACGAGAACAGCTTGTGCTTCCTACTTTTCTTTCAGCCAAGTGACCAGCTCAGATACAAGAGCAGCTTGCGCCCTTTTACTTGTCAGTATTCCCGGTCAAGTTCCCAGTTCGAGCCAAAAGAACAACTTGCACCTGTCAACTTGCTACTTAGTCTCCCCAGTGAGTCTTGCTATTCTGTTAATGTCTACCAATCCCGCAATGGATACGACATACTCTATTGTTTGCTATTCTGTTAATGTCTACCAGTCCCGCAATGGATACGACATATCTTATTAAATTCAATTCTCAGTCTGTCTTGCATTCATAACCAAATGTTGCATGGCATACATGACATTTACAAACGTATTTTTTACGCCCAAAATCAGTGCTAATGTCGATATTTAAGTATCTCCGTCATGTCAAGCCAAAGACTCCGTCTCTTGACTCTCCAGACGAAGAAACTTAAATAGGGGCAGCTGTCATACCCTCATTTTGGATCTAAAAATACTCATTCAAATTTCTCTGCTATTTTCTGATACTTTCGAATTCACCGTGTTTTCTACTGTGCTTCAACCGCGCATCTCACTGTTATTGTCCCCTATTGTCTTGCATGTAAAACCATCCAGAACGTTTTCTTGCATTGCGAAGCCATTTGAAAGGGTCTCTAGGACCGTTGCATATTTTCCTCCATTTTATTCCAATTTTTGCATAAAATCATACAAAAGGGTATTTTGGTCATTTCCTACAAAGGAACCCATTTTAGTCCCTACAATTTGTCCCTGAGTCTTTTCATTTTGTTTGCACGAATCATTGATCAAATTGTGTACAAAATCGTCTTAGTTTTGCATTTGAGTCAGTCTGAGTCAGTCTGGGTCGTTTTAGTCCCTAAGGGGCATTTTGGTCTTTTCACATCAGATAAATTTTGGACAGAGAGGTATTTTGAAATACCTCATTTTTGGTAATTTGTTCATTTTAGTCCGTTTTGTCGTTTTTAAATGTTTCGCTTTACGTTGTTTTCAAAATTACCCTTTTTTACCAATTTTATTTTTACTTTTGCAAGTAAGTCCAAGTTTCATTTTTAATTGCAAATAAGTCCAATTTTATTTTTAAAACAGTCCAATGTTTGTTCAATTTCAAAACAGTTCAATTCTTTAATAAAAACAGTCCAAATACTTTTTATTATTGCATTTCAGTCCAAGTTTTAATTGCATTTCAGTCCTCAAAGTTTTCAAAATTGCATTTTGGTCCTTGAGTCAAAGTAGTCCAGATTGCCACGCAGGTACCCAAATCCAGATGTCACAATGCAATTGGTCCAAATGCACACATGGCAGCCTATAAAAGGCCACCACTGTGCAAGTTAGAAGCAGAATCCACAGATTACACGCCACATCACACAAACAGATTTCTCATTCTCTCTCTTGGCAGTTACAGATCAAATCCAACAAATTCACAGAAAAGCTCATGAACATTCATAAACCCTAGCATCAAACAGAGTCCAAATTCATACAAATTCAAGCAACTCTCAGAAATTCACATGAATCTTCATCACTGAGTTGTTGAACCTGCAATTCAACGCGAGCACGCCACTAGAAGCAGCACGCTACGAGCGTGATCGCAGGCTATAGATCAGCGAAGAAGAAGGAGGAGAAGAGGTGAAGGATTTCACAGGATCCGGATCAAGAGAGAGGAAGAAAAGATCGAAACAAGCTTACCAGCGAAGATCCAAAGCCAAGAATCAAAGAAACGGTTCGAATCTCCGAATAGAAACCCAGGTAAAGCCCTAACTCCATCTAACCTCTTCATTCATTACCATAGAAACCAGAATGATGTGAATGCAAGGTGTTCTTGAACCGTTCGATCCAAAACCGTTCGATCCAAAACCCTAACCCTAACATGAAGATCATTTCGAAAAAACAGAGGAACGCTTCGAAATTCACAACAAGTGTGAATCGAAGCGCAACCTCACACATTTACAACAGTTTTAATCAAGAAATTTGAGAAAACGAACGGTTCAAACACACGGAGATGAAAATCACAGATTCACATCGTTCTAACCGTGAGCCCTGCATTCTTTCGTTTGATTCATGTTAGGTTAGAAGCACGAACATTTTGATGTGCATTTGGGCCACTTCTGGATAGAATTTGTGAAGCTAGGGTTAGGGTTTGGAGAGATCGGCGAAAGAAGAAGGAGAAGAAAGAGAAACATGTTAGGAAATGAGGGAATCCGGATCCTTGACCTTTTATATAGCTGGTGGAACGGGTCGGTCCTGACCCGGTCCACCTCCCTTGCATGTGGACCTTTTGATCAAGATCCGGATGAAACTGGATCAATCCAACGCTCCTGGAGTGTTAGCTTGATCCAGATCCATCAGTAGCGCGGGTTTAGGCTGGGAAACCGTGGGCTTTGGGCACTTTTCTTCTTTCCTTTGATTTTCTTGCTGTATACACCTGTCTTTGCTATCTGAACCTCTATGCATGTTAAATTTCTTGCAAAAATTCCTAGAAAATTACAATGTGTTCTTGATATATTTTTGATTGTTTTGGTGATAGTTCCACACATGCAAAGCTGATAAAAAAATATGTGCTAATTTCTTCTATGGTTTTGAGTACTAGGTGTGTTTGTGAGAGTTTCTTGCATAATTTTAGATCCAATTTTTGCCACATGATGTTGATATTTGATACATGATTTTGAGATGTGTTTGGTTCTGAGTTCATTGCTGATTCTTGCTTTTCACAAGCTTAATTGATTATTTCCAAATTCTTTTTTGCAAAATTAGTGTTAATTTCTTGTATTTTTGCAAATTTAGTTGTTAATTTCCAAATCTTTGCAAATTTAGTGGTAGTTACTTGTCTTACAAGCTTAATCGTTAAGTTTCCAATTTCTTGCAAATTTAGAAGTAATTTCTTGTTTTACAAGTTCAATAGTTAGTTTCTTGTTTTGCAAGTAATGTGAATTTTTGTTTGGGAAATAAGGTGTGAAATATGCATAGAATGTGTATGTGCTAAAATGAATGCATGGCTTGTAATTTCCTCATAATTCTTGAAATATTTCCCTTGAAAGTGCTGTTTTGGTGAGGATTATAGGTCATGGGATTTGGTTTAAGTTTTAGGCTTTTGTTTTGTGTTATTCGCACAATTTTTGGCACTTGTTTCTTTTGCAATTTGCTTAATACTCTTTGCTATGATCATTTCATCTACTATGCATTGCTACTCATACTATCACTTATCCGTTGCACACTTTACTACTAAACATTCACTTCATGCCTTATTCATATTGCGAGCATTGCATCCTTTTCATCTTTTTTCTTTCTTTTAGCCATTTTATGCAATTTCCTACTAATTCATGTAATATTTTTAGGTTAGTTTTAGTTTTCTTTTAAATTTTCATGCAAGACCATAGAATGTAAACTAGGACCCCATGTAAAAGACAATGGACACTATGACGATGTACACCGACACAAGCACCGACACGCACACACGTTGTATGTTTACCGCTAGATGTATGTTTAGGAAGCGCGACACTTAGAAAATATGCATTTTTCAAAGCAAACTAACTCTTCACTCAAATCTTTTCACAATAATCTTGGAGTCAAAACTCCATAACTTTTCCCTTTATTTTCTTAAATCAAAATACAAATGAATCGTAAATTCCAACTTTAACCTTTTGTTTAATAAGTGATCAATCTCATCTTCTTTCAAATCTCATGCCTTTAAGGCCTCTTTTCTCTTCTCAAAAATCATTTTCAAAATTAAAAACAAACTAACCCAAAAAATCTTTTGGAAGAGAACTACATGGAATTTTGATCCCTTAAAAGGGTATGTAGGCAAGAGACCAAAATCTCTCCAAGTCCAATAAAATAAAATCCAAACCATCTTCTTTCCCCCATTCTTAAAAACAATTTTCTTTCAAAAAATAGCATAAAAATAAAGCGTAGAACATAGAACAAGAAAAACGGCTCCTATAGAGTACTATAGTCGTCGCGGGTGCCTAACACCTTCCCGTAGCGAAAATTGCCCCGAACTTAGAATTTCTAAGGGTTTTCTCAATTTTACCCTTCCCCAAAAAAAAACAGAGACATCAATGATTGAAAGGTTCAAGCCTAATTAATGACTTGACACCCGAAAATCGCGATGACAGAAATGGCGACTTCACTGGGGAACTTAGGGCTACGCCTAGCTTTTCATGTTTTATGTTTTAACGCTTTACTTTATTGTTATTATTTTCATGCAACGTGTGAGGTGAGAATATCAAAAGTCCTATACCCGGGCTGAGTGAACCTAAGATTAGGAAGAGATATAATCGACAATTCAATCCTGGGGTTGCCTCGTGTATTGGGTTACGCGATCAATCTCACATAGCTGAGGCATTTTGGGGGTGATGTTGTCGGCGTGTGTTGTCATGCTTAGGCACTTTACTTCCAATTGACCGATGAAGGCTATGGACCGTAGTTACCAAACCCATCTTTGGCCTTTTCTTAGGACGTAGTGCGGTGGCTAAACCGAGCGTTGTCTCGAAATTTAGTCGTCACACGATACTACACCCAAACTAGACCTTCTTACAAATAATCATGGAACGGGCGTTGCCTTGTGCTACTATGATATACGTAAGAGAGGTTGCAGTTTGGGAACCTTATTAGAACCATGGTTACTACTATCCAAACTCTAGTTTCACCGGACACCGGGTCCACTTGCAACCTTAACTCACCATGTTCTCTTTGTAGTCAGAATCATGCATACATGCATTCATGCATAAACCTTTTCTCATGCATTTATCGAAAGGTATAGACAAATTAAAACTTTGTAAACATTCCAGGTATGAAAAAAAACTAAGTCTTACAAGTTCAAGGAAGTCGATCCCACTTCCTTTCGCTTAGCATTTCAAAACGATTTGTCTTGACAGCTTTCTAATCTCGTCATCTTGCTAAAAATGTTTGCAAAAGTTTCTAGTTTGTCTAAAACCCTTCGATAACGAAAAGAGTCATTTTTGCATCTGCATTTATACATATCATGCATCATATGCATCAGAAGCTTGGCACGGCCCGTGCTAAATGTGGCACGGCCGTGCCACCTCTCAGGATATCTTTAGCTGCTTTTGCTTCCTGTGCAAGCTACTCTGTTTTTAGTTTAGGCCCACAGTTTCGTGTGGAACACTCTAGTATTATATTTGCTTAGGCTTTAAGTCAATTGTAAGCTATAAATAGAGGAGCCTTCCATCACAAATATTTATCTTATTCTTGGAATACAATAGTGACAATTGTTTTCTAATAATAATTTCTCTTTTTTTTATTTACTTTATGTCTTCTCTCTTCTTCCCCTTGTCTACTATGATCATGAGTGAGTAGACTTCTCTTGTCTTAGGATTGTTGGATAGTCTAATGATGTAATCCAAAGCAAACCAAGCCTTTTCTTTAAACTCTTAAGTAATCTAGTTTCTAATCTAAATTCACCGGTTAAACATGGATTAATCATTATCAACTACCAACAAGCGAAAGCTGAGGTTATGATAATTATTAATCCATTATCCCAAACGTCAAATCTACAAGCGAAAGTTGCGATGAGATGTTGGAACAAGTGAATATTAGACAGAGATTGCAAAGGCAGTGAAATAGTCTTTGCAATCTTGGGACGAAGTAGTTTCACAGCCTTAATGCATCTCCTAGTAATCAATTCAGGGAAATAGGATTAATTGCTAGGAGTAAACTCTTACTGGACTGAGAGGAAAAGTAAAGGGCTAAAGGGAAACCAGTCATACGAAACTAGGTCTATCATAAGGTTTTAAGGTTAAAGCTTCGGTTTGTGGAGGGTTTGTTATTATGACGAACCAATAATCCTAAGGCCTCCTTTTATTATTATTGTCTTTTACTTAAATATCCAACCATTATATCTTTAAAACTCTTTTCTAATCATTGTTGAAGGTTAATCAAATTCATAACTCCTTGTCAGAACGATATCTTTTATTACTACATCGGTAGAACCGTGCACTTGCGGTTTTGCTCATCAATTATTAATGACATACTAATGAAGAATTATGTGAAGTAATATTATTGTTAAACATTGTAGCTTATGTTGTTGAATTCCATTGATGAATTATATGCTTACTATTTTTGAATATGTATTTCACCCCTTCTGCTTGAAAATGTTGCTCTTCGTATGAGTAACTTGCAGGTAGTCGAGAATAAGTAGCTGTTGATTGCTGTCATGAGTGGCTATCTCTCGTTGTGTCTTTAGGTGCTCTGATATGTAACGGGATGGGAGTTTGCTATGTTTGATTGCATTTCTTGTTACGTATCTCTTTTATTAAACAATGGTGAACTATTTTTATGAGGATTTAAGATAATGTTGATGTTGTGGTCTTTTAGTTCCAAGTACTATTTAAGATGTTAAAAATAATTCCGCTGCATTTTGTTGAATTTCTATTAAGGCAGATGTTTTAATAAATAGCATTATGTTCCATTTATTTTTGTGGAAAATTTTGTAAGTTGAATGTGACACTCTGTTTTTAAGTTGAAAAACTCTGATTAATCTATGTTATTTAAAAGTTGGGAAAAACGGGGTGTTACACGGGGAATTTTCGACATTTACTTTGGGTATGAGCGAAATTGTTTGGGTAAAGTGCAAGATTCTTAGAAGAGTAGGGCTATAAAGGATTTGAGAAATCTCTATTGTAGAGTAACTTGAGTCCATTCTCCTACAAAAACCAATTAATAGTTTAAGACATGTGTGAAAAGTAAGAAACAGAAACAAAGATCATAGCACAAAATTGAAGAGCGTCATTCAAGCGGTGCTTGGAGAAAGTGATGATAACTCAAAACAAAAATTTATATATAATAAAAATTTAGCACAATAGTAAAATTGAAATTAAATATTTATGATTTGAATAGTGTAAATACTATAGTAAGAGTTTTGAAGAGATGATTGACTCAAGGTGATGAATTTTTATTTGAGACTAAAACCTTACTAAATATCGCTCCATTTTTGCATTGTTTGATTTATAATTTTATTCGCCACTAATTGAAAATGAAGACAAAATTTGAAAAATGTTTGCATACATGTATGTTAACACTATACGATAAACTCCAGAGGAGAATTAGTCCTCCTTTTAATAGTTTAACCTATAGTTATGAATATGTATCAATCTCACAAATTGTAACAAAATAGTTTTAACAAAAATGACCTTATTTTGTATTGAATTCAAGCTAATATTGGAATGTTCAACGTGAATGGACATAAATTAAATTGATTAAGTGGAAATTAAATAATAAATTAGAGTAATAGTTAAGAGGGGTGGCAAGTTTTTTTTTTTTTTATATACGAGAGGCAGGGTTTCAATCAATAGAAAATGAAAAGTTGGAGCTCAAATAGACATGTAACATTATCACAACTTTGTATAAGAATAACTAAGGTTTAAAATTAAAAGATATATTAATTAATGATGATTGATGACATAATAATAATAATAATAATAATAATAATAATAATAATAATAATAATAATAATAATAATAATAATAGAAGATAAATAGATGAGTGAGTGTGTAATTGATTTCCTACCTTTCACTTGTACAATAGGATCGTTATAGTTTTCTTGTACTCTCCACAAAATGATGTGAAGTATTTCTTTTCTCTCACTAAGAAAATGACAACATCAAATAAATGATTTATTTTAAGAACACTTAAAATATGGGTGGTTTTCCTTTGGATATACTTTGACATTTTGTGACAGCTCGTTTACATGATTTTGTATATATCAGAGTATAACTGAAGAGATAATATGCTTATAAAAAATGAAAATAATCGGTAAAAAAAAATGAAAATATTAGTTGTATGATTAAAGTGATCTACTTACTTGTTACCACTGCTGGATACACAATAGCCATATTCTACAATGATGAAGAAGTGTGAAAAAGGAAGGAGCACTCACACAAAATGATGTAGCTGTAAAACATGGAGCAGTGCATGGAATCTTACAAACTTACCTAAGATATTCTCTAACAATAGAGTTATTTCTCATCAAAACGTTTACGTTTTTTTTCTTGGTTTTTTCTTTCATATCATATATGCCACATTAATGCCATTTTGTGGGTTTAATTGAAGGTATTAAATCACGGTTGTTGAGATTCTGAGCATACATGAAACTGAGATATCATCATTCAAGATCAGTTGATAGGTGAATAAAGACATGGCAATGACAATGTCCAACTTAAGTGTAGAATTAAGCTAAATACATATAAAAATTACAGTTACGTATTTGGCCTTTAAAGTCTTCCAATGGACAATTTATTTATTTTTCTTCCTCAATTTTTTTGACATTTTAGAAAACGTTTTAAATTTGTATCATTAAAATTAGACATTAAATTGATATAGTGGAGATAAATAATAATTAGGGTGACCAAGTTTCAATAGTGTGTTGTTATTATAAGAAGATAGAAAAAGAGAGTGAAATAATCTCTTTTAGAAGTGCCACATAGGCACAATACTTGCCTATAGATAACCCAAGTTTGGAATTCACGAATATATAGAATAGATAGATAGATAGATAGAAGATATAGATAGATAGATAGATAGATGGTTGTCTTATTAATGACTATCGTGATTTTAAACTATATTGATCTTTAATTATGAGTGAATAATTTTTTTTGTTCCTTAAATTTGCTTGCATGATCAATTTTATTTCTCAATTTTTCAAAATAGGCAACACGCCCCTGAATTTTATAAATATCATTCAATTTAGCCCCTCGATCAAATCTCAGCGTTAGTAGTGCTGACGTGAACTTGCAAATCAACTTCCACGTGTACATGAACATATTTGATTGAAAATTTCTTTGATTTTTTTTAAATGAAAGTCATTATAAATTGTTACACTGTCAAATTGATCCCTATATTATTCATTAAAATAAATTTGGTCCTTGGATTATGTCACTCAATATTAAATTGTTCCCTTAATTATTGTCTGATCTATCAATTTGATCTTTGATACTGTCAAATAAATGTTAAAAACTAAAAGAATGTAAAGAATCTCCGAGAAACAAATTAAGAATAACAGTTAAACATTATTGTTTCAATACCTCATGATAAATAACAGTTAAACTTATTCTTTAATTCTTTTTTTTTGGTACAACTTATTCTTTAATTCTATGAGGTGTAAAAATTGATTCTAAAGTCGTAAAATTTGGTTTTGATATGTCTGAGTAGATTTTAGTTTGCTTAATGTTCACTTTTGTTTGTGACTTCTTTTTCTCATTGTTCATGTTTTTTGCGTATTCTATAATTAGCAGCAGAGTGCTTATAAATCTTTACTAGGTAAGCCTAGCCCTCTCAGTTTAAGTCTCACGAAGAGCCCTTCGTTTTTAGATTTGATACAAACAAAGTTTTTTTAAAGAAATGCGGTTAATGCAGATACCAGTAATTTAAACTGTGAAGTGAAAAAGAAGTGTCACACTTGTCTCAAAAATCTACAGGCTTTAAATTTTCCAGCTACACTTTTAAAAACCAGTTCATGAAAGGTTCATTCAAAATTCTACATATGATTTTGTGTTTATGGTAAATGTATATTTTTCAATAATTTTAATGTTGTCTTCATTGCACTACGAATCAAAATATGAAGGTGACTTAATTAGAAAGTGTTATTTTGCCTCTAAAATTCTTTCATGGTTCATGGTTCTTCCACATGTAAAACACATGTGCAATTATGCATGGGTAATTGTCCATGCATAATAAGTGTGAACTCTAGACATTTAACCATGCATATTTGGACACGTGTTTTACATGTTGAAGAACCATGAAATTATTTTATAGACAAAGTAACACTTTTCCTTTAAGCCACCTTCATATTTTGATTCGTACCGCAATAAAGAAAACATCATCATAAGTTAAATTCATTGAAAAGTTTACGTTTCCCACAAACACAAAATCACGTGTAGAATTTTGAACAAACCTTCCATAAACCGATTTTTAAAAGTGTAGGTGAGAAATTTGAAGCCTGTAGGTTTTCGACAGAAGCCTAGCTATTCTTTTTCACTTTAGACTTTAAATTATCGGTATTTGCATTAACCGCATTTCTTTGAAAAAGCTTTGTTTGTATCAAATCTAAAAATGAAGGGCTCTTCGTGAGACTTAAACTGAGAGGGCTAGACTCATCAAATATATTACATAGTAAAGATATTGTTAGCTATTGTTGTGCTCGCGATTTTCGGGTGTCAATCCATTAATTGGTTTTGAACCTTCAATCTTTGAACTCTCAATTTTTATTCGTGGGAAGGGAAAAAGTGAGTAAAAACCCTTATGAGATCAAGGTCCGGGGTTGGTTTCGAATAGGGAAGTTGTTAAGCATCCTAAACGACTTCGGTACTCCGAAGGAGCCTCTTGCCTAAATTATCTTGTGCTAATTACTTGCTTATTTATTTGTAAAATATTGCCTAAAATCTAAATGAAATAATGGAGGGAGAAGAAGTATGTTTTTTGTTATTTTTTATTGATTTGGAAAGACATAAGTCTTTTGCCTACATACCAAAAAGTGGGATCAAAATCATGTAGCTCACCTCAAAAATTTCTTTGGTGGGTTAGATTGATTTTAACATTTTTTTTAAAAAAGGTTTTAAGAAGAGATAAGAAGCCTCAAGGCATGAGAGAAAAAATAAGATGAAGTTTGGTTAATTTTAATTGCAAGAAATCCAAGTCTAATATGGATGTTAAATTGATTAAACATTTGATTAATAAAATAAAAGGAAAAACACTTGGGTTAAAGTCCAAGGTTTATTAAAAAATATTTTTGAAGTTTGACATATTTGATTTTTGAAATAAAAAGATTTTTTAAGCTAACGGTAAACTAGTGTAACGGCGTAATAGTAAAATGAGCGTAAAGCGGTAAATGATAGACGTTTGGCAAGTGCACCAAATACTATCGAAGTAGTAAATATATCGATCCCACGAGGATTGTTTTTAATCGCAATAAGTTAATTTCGTTATGCAATAGGATGTATAAAGGTTATATTTGTTTTGCCACTAGGCGGAAGATTTGGTTTGTTTTTAAAAACAAATAACAAAAAGATAAAGTTTGTTTCGAAAATATTAAGAGAGATGAGATCGGATCTTCGAATCCTCTATGTTTCCCCTAATTGGTTACTGTACTCTAATCCTATTAATGGTTCTTTAAATCCCACGATAGTTAACAAAAAAGCCCTAATCAATCCCTTGAGTTAGGACACTCCTCTTAAACTACATCCCCTAATTACTTAGGTGGTCTAATAATTCTTGAAGGTTTAAGCACGTTAACCCAATATCACTAATAAACGATTATCCATTCCTAGACTAACCATGTTTATTAGAACAATTCAATTAAGTCTAAGTTGAAAGCTAGGGTCAGTAGTCATTCAATCTCACGAGAACATATTTATATTTGATCAGGATATAAAAAGCATTAAGAACAATTGAATTGAATAAAGACTTAAATAATCATTAATATGGAATAGAGTTTCATCACAGCAACATAAGATCAATTAGGGTTTACAAAGAATCATCTCGGATCCAATCTCTAAGAGATTTAGCTACTCATAACAATGTTTACAAATAGCATAATCAATTGAATCAATAAAACATACATGAAACTGGTAAAAGGATGAAGAATTCGTCCTCCTTGCAGTCACCTTGATGTCAAAATCGCACTTTGCTCTCCAAGATTCGTAACCCTTGTTTTCGGAATAGACTTCAGCTTAAATAGGCACAGAATTTCGCCCAAACGTGTCACGTTTTAAGTGGATCGTGACACATTTTTCCTTATGTAACAAGAAACAAAAATTAGGGTTTCACAAATCGTGTCACGTTTTGGCCAACGTGACACGTTCTCCTTAATTCCAAAAACATGTGTTCTGACTTGTAGAAACGTGTCACGTTTTTCAGCCAATGTGACACGTTTTGTGACTTAACCTTTTTCTTCAGTTTTCTTGCTTTTTCTTGCTTTTCTTGCTGCTTAAGTTGCCTTGTGAACTCCATAATATGATAATATATACATAAAATTACGTAATGACAGCATGTCATCACAACCCCAAACTTAAACCATTCCTTGTCCTCAAGGAATTTACATGCAAAATTGACAATCGACAGTAAAATAACAAGTACTTGATCAAGTGATGGTAATCCAAAAAGTTCATCTCCTTACTAGCTAAAAGTGAGCTAGTTTGACTTGAATGCGTCCACCAATTCACAACTCCACGCAACAAAATGAATAGGGTTCACACTCAATCACATGCAAAGCTACATATTACCATACGCTTGAAAAGTTTCTAAACATCAATTAAAGTCAATATCAATACACACTTTGAGGTCTTTTAAGGGTTATAACGGGGCTTAGGTAAAGGTGGGATGATATTTGGATAAGTAGGCTGCACAAAATGTGAGTTAGGCACCCCTACGAAAGTTAAAACACAATTCAATCATCTTTCACCTATGGAACACAATACTTTGTCAAGATGGGACTAGAGAACCTTCTTAACCATTGGGACTTTCGAGTTTGAAGTTACTCGGATTTTCAATGTTTTTGTCCCTTTTTATTCTTTTTTTTTTTGATACACCATTTTTAGTGTATGTATTTTTCTCTCTCTTTTTTTTTTTTTTTTTTTGTGTTCTCTAGTTCCCCCACTCCAAACTTAATTGGTTGCACATTCAAAAAGCAACCCCAAACTTAATTTTTAGCAACATTCTACAATGCCTAACTCATAAAAGCACTATGGGATAAATCCTAAGAGTCTCTAAGTTTGTTATGTAGTTTGTCACCGAACAACAAAAGTTCTAAACCTACCGGCTCAACTTGTTTAAGAAAAGGATAAATTCAATAAAATCAAGGTAGGCTTCAAAAGGCTCACAGGACCAAGCACTTTTGCCTCAGTGTGTATTTGACAAAAACCAATTAATAGAAGAGAAACAATGCAAGTTCTAGAAATGTAGATGCATGGAACACTCTATATAAGTAAATGGAAAAAATAAATTTGGCCATGAACCTTACAGTTATGATATCTGGGAGTTGTGACTACCTAGCACTGCCGTACACTTCGCCTTTGAATCAAGTCACTCCTCCTTATGAACTTTTGGAAACATCACTTGAACACCCATTTGTTACTAAACTGTAAAAGGTCAATAAAACACATAAATTCATCAATAATAAACAAGTTCAGGCTCAATTACATCACAGGGGGATACAACTGATTAAACTTCAAATTGTTCGAAAATAAAAATAAAAGTACATCGAAATGAAAAATGCTGAAACAAAAAGAAAAATAATAAGAGATGAGCCATCAGTAGCCTACTCAATCCTGCATCAAGTCCGGATCAATCCATGTGCTCGGGTTCTACTCCTCATATGTATCCTCACCAAAATGTGGCCTAGACCTTGCACCACCAGCAACAAAGTCTGCCCTAATCTCCTGCTCTCTTGCTTGGGCACGACCTCTAGTGACATCACAGTACTGGTCCATAGCCTCCTCGGACCCATCAAAACGGTCAAAAGACCCAGTAATCGCTCTCCTGTTGAGGCAGACTGCCTCAGTAAGCTCCAGCCCGAACCTAGGACGGTTCCAATACTGTTCGTCTGACACCTCATTCATCCAGTTGCAGTGGCCGAACATGTAGTCCAGCATCATTGGATGAATAGGTGCATGGGCACCTTGTTGGCCGCTTCCTTCTCCCGGCACCAACTCTGGCTGAGGCAGGGGCTGCTGTGGCTGTGGCTGAGGCTGAGGGCCTGCTTCCTCCTCAGCTCCCAACTGCTGCATGCGCTCCAAATAATCCTTTAGAAAAGCCTCCATGTAATTATCAGTGATCGGCTTCATCATCTTTGTCTCGAGGTCATTGATGTAGGACTCGCAGTCAGCTTCCTCACAAAGCTAGTTGATGAGGCACATGTGAGGGATTTCCTTCTTATTTCCTTAGACAAAGTCTGCTATGTTGCTGGCAATCAACTCACCAACATTTATAGGGCTCCCCTCCAGAATGGCAGCAATAGTGTGCACTCGAACCAAAGGAATCTCCGATGAACACAAAGTTCCCTCCAAAGTTTGCACCACAAAAGATGCCCAAGCCTTTGCAACCGGCTTGAAATCCGCCTTCAGCAACATTCTTCTGCTCCCTTGCCACTGAGCACCTTCCACACACAACAAAGACTTCACCTCTTCCCATGTCTCATCATCCCAATTAGCACAAGTCTCCCTCCTCCTCTTACCATCACATTGTTCCGGAGGAACAATCTTCAACATGGCATTGATAGCATCAAGGGAAAAATTGATGTCCTTTCCCCGCACATAAGATTCATACCGCCTCCAGGAGAACCGAGCGTTGGCATAAAACTCAAGTGCCATTGTCTTATTGGCCTCTAGAAAGACCATGTCATTAAGCCCGTGCCACCCCCGAGCTGTGATAACTTGTTCGAATTCCGGGTTTCCTAAAAGTTTAGGGAGTAGGAACCCCCTCTCTGGTATAACATGGTAACTTCTTATCTCTTTGAACCGGTCTCGGGCTGGGGTGTCATGGAAACGGTAAGCGAGGGAAGGTGGTATGGCCGATGGGGCTGTAGGTGTGACCGGTTGTTTGCGTTTGGCGGTGGTTTTAGACTTTTTAGCTTGAGGGGCCTTTCCTTTCTTTCGGGTATCAACCATGGTGTAAGGTTAGGGTTAGGTAGGAAAAGGCTAGGGTTTGAGATTAGGGTTTTAGGTTAGGGAGTGGATGATGATTTTTGAGAGGTTAATGATGATGAGGTTGGTTTTTGTGGTTGGTTTGGTGATTTGGAGATGAAAAGATGAAGGTTTTTGATGTGTAAGGTTAGGAAAATCGTGGGTTAGGGTTCTGGTAAAATTTGGGCAGAGTTTGGCTACTTGTGGAAGTGAATGGGAAGAAATTCGTGTGAAGGGTATAAATAGGGGAGAAAAACGTGTCATGTTTGGCCAAAAACGTGTCACGTTTCTTGGTTTGTAACGGTCAAAAAATGTGAAACCACCAAAATCGTGTCACGTTTGGGCAAAACGTGTCACGATCCACCTTTTTTTGAAATTTTACGTGCCCAGAAATCGTGTCACGTTTTGGCCAACGTGTCACGATTTGGCATGGCAGAATGGACATCAATTGTAACTTAGAAAATTTTTGAGACGCTTCAGAGGGTTGCAAAATCGTATCACGTTTTGCCCAAAACGTGTCACAATTTTGCCCAGTATTGGACTTGAAAAATTTTCTTCCTCTGATTGTTTCAGCGAAAATATTTTTGTATTTTTGATTTTTTTGAAAGCAATAAAATAAAAATAGAAATACTACCTGCGATAAAATGGTGGGTTGCCTCCCACAAAGCGCTTCTTTACCGTCACTAGCTTGACTCATACGAACCTTTACAGGTCCTTCGGCATCAATCCTACCCTTTCTTTTGGTTGGTTGCCACCTAGATATGGCTTAACTCTTTTTCCATTTACCTTGAAACTTTTGTCACCCTCCGATGTGATTAATTCAACAGCTCCATATGGTGACACGCTCTTGACCAAGAAAGGGCCAGACCATTTTGACTTGAGCTTTCCAGGGAACAGCTTCAACCTGGAATTGTATAACAAAACTAGTTGTCCAGAGTTAATATCCCTAGATACTATGTTCTTGTCATGATACCTTTTAGTCCGGGCTTTGTAGATGAGCGCATTTTCATACGCTCTAAGCCTCATCTCCTCAAGTTCATTTAGTTTCAAAAGTCTTTTCTTACCAGCGGCTACTTGGTCAAAATTTAAGGCCTTAATGGCCCAGTAAGCTTTATGCTCTAACTCGACTGGAAGATGACAAGCCTTTCCATAGATTAATTGATAGGGTGAGAACCCGATGTGAGTCTTAAAGGCTGTCCTATACGCCCACAGTGCGTCATCTAACTTTTTGGACCAATCTTTCCAATTAGACGCAACTGTCTTTTCTAGAATCTGTTTCAGCTGCCGGTTTGAAACCTCTACTTGACCACTAGTTTGTGGGTGATAGGGAGTTGCAACTTTGTGCCTTATATTATATTTTCTTAGCACATTTTCAAGAAGATTATTGCAAAAGTGCTTCCCCCCATCACTGATCAAGACTCTAGGTGTTCCAAACCTAGTGAAAATATTCTTTTGGAGAAAATTGACAACAGTTCTGGCATCATTAGCAACACACGGTATCGCTTCAACCCACTTAGTAACATAATCGACACAAACTAAGATATGAAGGTGATGACATGCTGTCATTACGTAATTTTATGTATATATTATCATATTATGGAGTTCACAAGGCAACTTAAGCAGCAAGAAAAGCAAGAAAAAGCAAGAAAACTGAAGAAAAAGGTTAAGTCACAAAACGTGTCACGTTGGCTGAAAAACGTGACACGTTTCTACAAGTCAGAACTCATGTTTTTGGAATTAAGGAGAACGTGTCATGTTGGCCAAAACGTGACACGATTTGTGAAACCCTAATTTTTGTTTCTTGTTACATAAGGAAAAATGTGTCACGATCCACTTAAAACGTGACACGTTTGGGCGAAATTTTGTGCCTATTTAAGCTGAAGTCTATTCCGAAAACAAGGGTTAAGAATCCTGGAGAGCAAAGTGCGATCTTGACATCAAGGCGACTGTAAGGAGGATGAATTCTTCATCCTTTTACCAGTTTCATGTATGTTTTATTGATTCAATTGATTATGCTATTTGTAAACATTGTTATGAGTAGCTAAATCTCTTAGAGATTAGGTCTGAGATGATTTTATGTAACCCTAATTGATCCATGTTGTTGTGATGAAACTCTATTCCATATTAATGATTATTTAAGTCTTTATTCAATTCAATTGTTCTTAATGCTTTTTATATCCTGATCAAATATAAATATGTTCTCGTGAGATTGAATGACTACTGACCCTAGCTTTCAACTTAGACTTAATTTAATTGTTCTAATAAACATGGTTAGTCTAGGAATGGATAATCGTTTATTAGTGATTTTAGGTTAACGTGCTTAAACCTTCAAGAATTATTAGACCACCTAAGGAATTATGGGCTGTAGTTTAAGAGGAGTGTCCTAACTCAAGGGATTGATTAGGGCTATTTTGTTAACTATCGTGGGACTTAAAGAACCATTAATAGGAATAGAGTACAGTAACCAATTAGGGGAAACATAGAGGATTCGACGATCCGATCTCATCTCTCTCAATATTTTCTAAACAAAACTTTATCTTTTTGTTATTTGTTTTAAAAACAAACCAGATCTTCCGCCTAGTGGCAAAACAAATATAACCTTTATACATCCTATTGCATAACGAAATTAACTTATTGCGATTAAAAACAATCCTCGTGGGATCGATATTTTTACTACTTCGATAGTATTTGGTGCACTTGCCAAACGTCTATCAAGTTTTTGGCGTCGTTGCAGGGGATTGTTGATTTATTTCAATAAGGCAATTTCGTTATAATTTAGGATTTCTGTCATTTATATTTGTGTATATATTTATAAACTAAAAAAAAATGATTTATGCTATTTGTTTTCTTCTCATTGTACGGTGTTACTAAAAAGTTTATCCAAGTTTTGCAGCTATGATAGACAGGTTGTACCTCCATGACACAAAAGAGATTTGTACGCTGTAATATGAAAAATATATGCTAGCTTTGAAGATAAAATGTGTGGATAGTCAAATCTCGATATTAAATCAAAGATGTGGTCATGATAAGGCGAATCAAACAGGTAGTATTTGTGAAGGGAAGAACGAGGTGATCAACAAAGATTACAATACTCAACTTAAACATATTTTAGATGATTTCTTGGTGTCAAATCAAGTTTCATTTGAGAAGTTTGATCTTCAGTGTGGTGATCTTGTTGAGAAAGCACATGAGTCTCAGAGGACATTAGTTCAGATGGAAAGTGAGTGTCACAAGGTTGTGGTGAAAGAAAAACCTAAAGTGATGAATGTTGATATTTTCTCGAAGTCTGGACCAACGAAGGTTGAGGAAATCACTCTTGTGCAGAGGGATGCACGTCCTTCGCTAAGGTGGGAGAGCTTAAATTTCAAAGGTTTACTTGTCGGTGCATGGGAGTATCTGATTCTTTGTGCCAAATTCATGGAATTCCTACCAAACAAGAGGAAAAAGAAGGATGATATATTCTTCCTATCATATTTGCCACCCTAACAGGGGTTGATGTCTTTAGTCAAGCTAGTGACGGTAAAGAAGCGCTTTGTGGGAGGCAACCCACCATTATTTTTCGCAGGTAGTATATTCTATTTTTCTTTTATTGCTTTCAAAAATCAAAAATACAAAAATATTTTCGCTGAAACAATCAGAGGAACAAAAATTTCATGTCCAATATTGGGCAAAATCGTGACATGTTTTGGGGCAAAACGTGACACGATTTTGCCACCCTCTGAAGCGTCATAAAATTTTTCTAAGTTACAATTGATGTCTATTCTGCCATGCCAAATCGTGACGCGTTGGCCAAAACGTGACACGATTTTTGGGCACGTAAAATTTCAAAAAAGGTGGATCGTGACACGTTTTGCCCAAACGTGACACGATTTTGGTGGTTTCAAAATTTTTGACCGTTACAAACCAAGAAACGTGACACGTTTTTGGCCAAACGTGACACGTTTTTCTCCCCTATTTATACCCTTCACACGAATTTCTTCCCATTCACTTCCACAAGTAGCCAAACTCTGCCCAAATTTTACCAGAACCCTAACCCACGATTTTCCTAACCTTACACATCAAAAACCTTCATCTTTTCATCTCATCTCCAAATCAACAAACCAACCACAAAAACCAACCTCATCATCATAAACCTCTCAAAAATCATCATTCACTCCCTAACCTAAAATCCTAATATCAAACCCTAGCCTTTTCCTACCTAACCCTAACCTTACACCATGGTTGATACCCGAAAGAAAGGAAAGGCCCCTCAAGCTAAAAAGTCTAAAACCACCGCCAAACGCAAACAACCAGTCAAACCTACAGCCCCATCGGCCATACCACCTTCCCTCGCTTACCGTTTCCATGACACCCCAGCCCGAGACCGGTTCAAAGAGATAAGAAGTTACCATGTTATACCAGAGAAGGGGTTCCTACTCCCCAAACTTTTAGGAAACCCGGAATTCGAACAAGTTATCACAGCTCGGGGGTGGCACGGGCTTAATGACATGGTCTTTCCAGAGGCCAATAAGACAATGGCACTTGAGTTTTATGCCAACGCTCGGTTCTCCGGGATGCGGTATGAATCTTATGTGCGGGGAAAGGACATCAATTTTTCCCCTGATGCTATCAATGCCATGTTGAAGATTGTTCCTCCGGAACAATGTGATGTTAAGAGGAGGAGGGAGACTTGTGCTAATTGGGATGATGAGACATGGGAAGAGGTGAAGTCTTTGTTGTGTGTGGAGGGTGCTCAATGGCAAGGGAGCAGAAGAATGTTGCTGAAGGCGGATTTCAAGCCGGTTGCAAAGGCTTGGGCATCTTTTGTGGTGCAAACTTTGGAGGGAACTTCGTGTTCATCGGAGATTCCTTTGGTTTGAGTGCACACTATTACTGCCATTCTGGAGGGGAGCCCTATAAATGTTGGTGAGTTGATTGCCAGCAACATAGCTGACTTTGTCCAAGGAAATAAGAAGGAAATCCCTCACATGAGCCTCATCAACTGGCTTTGTGAGGAAGCTGACTGTGAGTCCTACATCAATGACCTCGAGACAAAGATGATAAAACCGATGACTGATAATTACATGGAGGCTTTTCTGAAGGATTATTTGGAGCGCATGCAGCAGTTGGGAGCTGAGGAGGAAGCAGGCCCTCAACCTCAGCCACAGCAACAGCAGCCCCCGCCTCAGCCAGAGTTGGTGCCGGGAGAAGGAAGCAGCCAACAAGGTGCCCATGCACCTATTCATCCCATGATGCTGGACTACATGTTCGGCCACTACAACTGGATGAATGAGGTGTCAGACGAAGAGTATTGGAATCGTCCTAGGTTCGGGCCGGAGCTTACTGAGGCAGTCTGCCTCTACAGGAGAGCGATTACTGGGTCTTTTGACCGTTTTGATGGGTCCGAGGAGGCTATGGATCAGTACTTTGATGTCACTAGAGGTCGTGCCCAAGCAAGAGAGCAGGAGATTAGGGCAGACTTTGCTGCTGGTGGTGCAAGGTCTAGGTCACATTTTGGTGAGGATACATATGAGGAGCAGAACCCGAGCACATGGATTGATCTGGACTTGATGCAGGATTGAGTGGGCTACTGATGGCTCATCTCTTATTATTTTTCTTTTTGTTTCAGCATTTTTCATTTCGATGTACTTTTATTTTTATTTTTGAACAATTTGAAGTTTAATCAGTTGTATCCCCCTGTGATGTAATTGAGCCTGAACTTGTTTATTATTGATGAATTTATGTGTTTTATTGACCTTTTACAGTTTAGTAACAAATGGGTGTTCAAGTGATGTTTTCAAAAGTTCATAAGGAGGAGTGACTTGATTCAAAGGTGAAGTGTACGGCAGTGCTAGGTAGTCACAACTCCCAGATATCATAACTGTAAGGTTCATGGCCAAATTTATTTTTTCCATTTACTTATATAGAGTGTTCCAGGCATCTACATTTCTAGAACTTTCATTGTTTCTCTTCTGTTAATTGGTTTTTGTCAAATACACACTGAGGCAAAAGTGCTTGGTCCTGTGAGCCTTTTGAAACCTACCCTGATTATATTGAATTTATCCTGTTCTTAGACAAGTTGAGCCGGTAGGTTTAGAACTTTCGTTGTTCGGTGACAAACAACATAACCAACTTAGAGACTCTTAGGATTTATCCCATAGTGCTTTTCTGAGTTAGGCATTGTAGAATGTTGTTAAAAATTAAGTTTGGGGTTGCTTTTGGAATGTGCAACCAATTAAGTTTGGGGTGGGGGAACTAGAGAACACAGAGAACATAAAAAAAAAAGAGAGAAAAATACATACACTAAAAATGGTGTATCAAAAAAAAAAAAAGAATAAAAAGGGACAAAAACATTGAAAATCCGAGTAACTTCAAACTCGAAAGTCCCAATGGTTAAGAAGGTTCTCTAGTCCCATCTTGACAAAGTATTGTGTTCCATAGGTGAAAGATGATTGAATTGTGCTTTAACTTTCGTAGGGGTGCCTAACTCACATTTTGTGTAGCCTACTTATCCAAATATCATCCCACCTTTACCTAAACCCCGTTATAACCCTTAAAAGACCTCAAAGTGTGTATTGATATTGACTTTAATTGACGTTTAGAAACTTTTCAAGCGTATGGTAATATGTAGCTTTGCATGTGATTGAGTATGAACCCTATTCATTTTGTTGCGTGGAGTTGTGAATTGGTGGACGCATTCAAGTCAAACTAGCTCACTTTTAGCTAGTAAGGAGATGAACTTTTTGGATTACCATCACTTGATCAGGTACTTGTTATTTTACTGTCGATTGTCAATTTTGCATGTAAATTCCTTGAGGACAAGGAATGGTTTAAGTTTGGGGTTGTGATGACATGCTTTCATTACGTAATTTTATGTATATATTATCATATTATGGAGTTCACAAGGCAACTTAAGCAGCAAGAAAAGCAAGAAAAAGCAAGAAAACTGAAGAAAAAGGTTAAGTCACAAAACGTGTCACGTTGGCTGAAAAACGTGACACGTTTCTACAAGTCAGAACGCATGTTTCTGGAATTAAGGAGAACGTGTCACGTTGGCCAAAACGTGACACGATTTGTGAAGACCTAATTTTTGTTTCTTGTTACATAAGGAAAAACGTGTCACGATCCACTTAAAACGTGACACGTTTGGGCGAAATTCTGTGCCTATTTAAGCTGAAGTCTATTCTGAAAACAAGGGTTACGAATCTTGGAGAGCAAAGTGCGATTTTGACATCAAGGCGAGTTCAAGGAGGACGAATTCTTCATCCTTTTACCAGTTTCATGTATGTTTTATTGATTCAATTGATTATGCTATTTGTAAACATTGTTATGAGTAGCTAAATCTCTTAGAGATTAGGTCTGAGATGATTCTATGTAACCCTAATTGATCCATGTTGCTATGATGAAACTCTATTCCATATTAATGATTATTTAAGTCTTTATTCAATTCAATTGTTCTTAATGCTTTTTATATCCTGATCAAATATAAATATGTTCTCATGAGATTGAATGACTACTGACCCTAGCTTTCAACTTAGACTTAATTGAATTGTTCGAATAAACATGGTTAGTCTAGGAATGGATAATCATTTATTAGTGATATTAGGTTAACGTGCTTAAACCTTCAAGAATTATTAGACCACCTAAGGAATTATGGGCTGTAGTTTAAGAGGAGTGTCCTAACTCAAGGGATTGATTAGGGCTATTTTGTTAACTATCGTGGGACTTAAAGAACCATTAATAGGAATAGAGTACAGTAACCAATTAGGGGAAACATAGAGGATTCGACGATCCGATCTCATCTCTCTCAATATTTTCTAAACAAAACTTTATCTTTTTGTTATTTGTTTTAAAAACAAACCAGATCTTCCGCCTAGTGGCAAAACAAATATAACCTTTATACATCCTATTGCATAATGAAATTAACTTATTGCGATTAAAAACAATCCTCGTGGGATCGATATTTTTACTACTTCGATAGTATTTGGTGCACTTGCCAAACGTCTATCAGAAGGTAAGAGTAAGAGGAAGGGAATGGTCCCATGAAGTCGATACCCCAACAATCAAATGGTTCTATTTCAGTTATTCCTGATTGGGGCATCTTGTTACTCTTGGATATGTTACTTATCCGTTGACATTTGTCACACCGCCGCACAAAGTCTTGGCAGTCCTTGAACAAGGTGGGCCACCAGAATCCACTTTGCAAGATCTTTGCCGCGGTTCTTTCTCCACTATGGTGGCCCCCATAAGCTGAGCTATGGCAATGCCACATAATACTTTTGGCTTCCTCACCTGCAACACAACGTCTTATTAACCCGTCAGTGCTTACCTTAAACAAATATGGATCATCCAACAGATAGTGGTTTGCATCCTTGAAGAATTTCTTCCGTTGGGAAGAAGCCAAGTCATCCGGAACTATATTACCGGCCTTGTAGTTCGCCATGTCGGCAAACCAAGGCCGTTCTCCAATAACAAACAACTTTTCATCCGGAAATTCAGCCACAATGGCCTGTTCTTTCGCGGTCACCTCTTTGTTCTCCAACCTTGAAAGGTGATCAGCCACCACATTCTCGACTCCCTTCTTGTCACGGATCTCTATATCGAATTCTTGCAGCAAGAGGATCCACCTCAACAGCCGAGGTTTTGAATCCCCCTTTGTCAGAAGATATTTTAGGGCTGCATGATCTGTAAAAACAATGACTTTGGAGCTGATTAGATAAGAACAAAATTTTTCCAAAGCAAATATTACCGCAAGCAATTCCTTTTCAGTTGTGGAATAATTAACTTGGGTTTCGTTTAAAACCTTGCTTGCATAGTAAATTGCATGGAAAAATTTGTTCTTGCGTTGGCCTAGGACTGCACCAACAACATAATCACTTGCATCACACATTAATTCAAAAGGTTCATCCCAATCGGGTGCAATGATTATTGGTGCAGTCACCAACTTGGTCTTTATCAAAGAAAAAGCATTTAAACATTCATCATCAAAATTGAACTCATTTTCTTTGATTAAGAGGTTACAAAGGGGCTTTGATATTTTTGAAAAATCTTTTATAAAACGCCGATAGAAACCAACATGCCCCAAGAAACTCCTCACCCCTTTAACATTAACAGGAGGGGGAAGTTTTTCTATAACCTCTATTTTTGCTTGATCCACCTCTATGCCTTTAGCACTTATCTTATGCCCCAAAACTATACCCTCGTTTACCATAAAATGGCATTTTTCCCAATTTAAAATGAGGTTAGTTTCGGTGCATCTTTTAAGGACGGCATCTAAGTGGATTAAACATTGATCAAAAGACTTACCAAAAACAGAAAAGTCGTCCATAAATACCTCGATGTTCTTCTCTATCATGTCAGAGAAGATGGAGAGCATACACCTTTGAAAGGTCGCCGGTGTAACACCCCGTTTTCCCAACGTAAAAATTTCGTAAATTAAATCAGAGTTTTCACATAAACGGAGTATCACTTTCTTAAAACATCTCAAAGGAATTGAATAACAATTCATTCATCATAAAAATAGTTATTAAACTTCTCAAAACATTGCAGCGAAATCTTAAAAGTCTTGGCACGCAGGCCTCTTCATAACATTTCAAAAGTTCATCTAAAATTAGTCTTTATAAAATTATAATTGACATGCAAGGAACAGAAAAGCATTTGACAAGATTCCCCATCCCGTTACATATCAGAGCACCTAAGACACAGTGAGGAATGCCTCACACGACTGCACCTAATCTTGGTTACCTGCACTTGCCCACAAGGCGGCAATTCCAACAGAAGGGGTGAGATTCACAAACAATATAATAAACAGATAATTCAACAATTAAGTTTAACAACAATTAACATATAAGCACGTCTCAAATATTCATCTCATAACATCTTAAGCAACATCAAGAATATCATCACTAAACATCTTAAACATCATCAAAGAATCGTCATCACAAAACTTCTTAATCATCATCAAAGAACATCATCACAAAGCATCTTAGACATCATCAAAGAACATCATCACAAAACATCTTAAACATCTTCAAATACACTTAACAACTCATAGATATCATCATGTAATCATCATCACTAATAAATTTAAAACAACTCAATGTAATCATCATCTCACTATAATAATCAACATCGTAAACAACATTATAACATTATAATTAGTATCATATACAACATCATAACAACATAACAATATCATAATCAATATCTTAAACAACATAGCAACATAACAATATCATAATCAATATAGCAACATCTTAGTCAACGTCATATAATTCACATCATAAACATCGTATAATCTTCATAGGTACTTTTTTAACAACACATGGGTAGAAAACAACTCGACAACTCATAGAGGATAATTCATCAACAACTTAACAACTCATGGATGATAATTCATCAACAACGACTTTGACTCGACAAATGCGACAATGCAACTTAGACACTTATATGCATGTGGTACCAATCGTCATCATAAGTATTAATATACTTTAATCGTGCGGAGGACAAAGCTCCTAATAATCGTGCGGAGGACAAAGCTCCTAATAATCGTGCGGAGGACAAAGCTCAATGAATGCTAATGCATGGACTCTATCAACAAGACACCTTAATCAACTTATCACTTATACATCCAATAATTTGGAGTTCATCATCAACTTATTCATACTCATGCAACTTAGTTAAATAACAATTGCAGCATAATCAAATCACATCAAGCTTAATAACAATTCATTTCAACAACATCTTGATCATTCAATAATATTTCGAGTAATGCATTTAATCATTAAATCACATTACAAACAACTTAGCAGTTCATAACAGCAACAGAAACAGCACAAGCAATTCACAATCATTATCAACAACATCAAATCATCACATTAACTTTATAAGTATAGCACATTATGCACTCATCATTCATAATTCATAAGCAATAACATTCTTCAAAAGTAATCAAGTATGATTAAATAAGACATAAGTCAAATACTCATAAAACACCTCAACTAAATCCCTAATACCTAAGTTTGAAGTTTGGAAACCAACTCTAAGTCTTTGGACTAACTTGGGATTAGTTATGCTAAGTTTTCTTAAAGTTTTCTCAATACCTACTTGGACTATTTTCATCATAACTCAAAATCTACAAATAATTTTCTAGATACTCCAGAGCCATTAGAAAGCTAACTCAATTACCTACAACTTTCGTGTTTACACCAAGACCCATTTTGGAACAGAAATGTATGAAAAAGACACAAGAACGTGAAACAGAAAATGCTGTTTTTTCCAAGACCTACTTGGAGTGTTTTTATCATAACTCAAGATTCACAAAACATTTTTGAGTCACTCTGAAGCAATTTAAAAGATAACTCAATTATCTACAACTTTTGTGAAGACATCAAAAGCTAGTTATGAACAGAAAAGTCCCAGTTTTTATTTTAGTTTTTTGGTTACAGAAAATCGAAAAGAGAACGAGCCTGTTGACCCCTTTGTAGTATTTTAGTCATATCTAGAGTTCTAAAAGCTTACATTGAGTCACTCCAAAAGCTAGTGAAAGCTAACATCTGTATCTACAACTTTCATGAAGACACCTAAACCCAGTTCGGAACTTAAACTTGTCCAACTGAGACAACAAGTAACGTGTTTTGCACAGCATCAGCAAAATCGCAGTTCAGTTGCGGTTTCGCCTTGGGGAAACCTTTTCTACTCCGTTTTCGATCCAATATCCTCAAAACATGACCTTAAACATCACCCTATGATTATCCTATCATTAGAACATTATTTATTCATTAACCTACTAGATTATCCACTCTTTTTAAGACTAGAAACTCAATTCGAAACCTAAACTAGTTTTCATTAATTCTCACCTTTCAACTTCATCTTTTAATTCATTCACCTTAACCTAGTTCTTAATTCTCTCAAAAACTCGTCCATCTCTTGTTAATCATAATTGAATTGAATTACAGTTTAATATAATGAAAGCTAGGCTCACCCTTACCTTAATTTGGTCTCCTGAATCAAGCTGCGTTCTTCTTAGGTTTTTCTTCTCTCCTTCACGCCTCCTCTCTTTTTCTCTAGGTTTCTCCAAAAGTTATATCACGTATTAAATAATTCTAACCCTAATTCTCTTATTTATATTCTCTTACTCATCTTATCTTATTTCTACTCCTTCCCTCAAATTCTCTAAAATTATGTAACAACCCATATTTAATTAAATATATTATATTATAAATCAAATAAGATAATACTAAAAATACATAAAAACAAATATATATATATTTCTACACAAATAACAAATATATTTTCAAACCAAATAACGAATATATTTCTATAACAAATATACCTCTACATAACAAACATATTTCTATAACAAATAACACTATATATTTTTACACAAAATAACATATATATTTCTACACCAAATAACATATATATTATAATATAATATGCTACCAAAACACCAACATATAACACAAAAATAACACACATCACCATAAATCAAATAAATTATTTAAAAAGACTCTAAACTCAATCAAATAATTAGATAAATAAAATAGTTCAAAACGGGCGTTACAGCCGGCGCATTACACAGCCCAAAGGGCATTCTCCTATACGCAAAGATACCAAACGGACAAGTGAAGGCAGTCTTCTCTTGGTCTTCCGGAGCCACCGCAATTTGATTATACCCCGAATACCCATCCAAAAAGCAATAAAAGGCTTGGCCAGCCAACCTCTCTATCATCTGATCCATGAATGGTAACGGGAAGTGATCCTTCCTTGTTGCGGTATTTAACCTCCGGTAATCTATGCACATCCTCCAACCAGTGACGGTACGGGTGGGTATTAATTCATTTTTCTCATTAGCCACCACCGTCATTCCACCTTTCTTAGGCACCACATGAACAGGACTCACCCAAGAGCTATCAGAGATAGGGTAAATCATACCTGCATCCAGTAGTTTTAGCACCTCCTTCTTAACAACTTCTTTCATTGTGGGGTTTAGTCTTCGTTGAGGTTGAACAACCGGTTTGTATTCAGCCTCCATATGAATTTTATGCATGCAATAAGTTGGACTAATACCCTTCAAATCAGAAATTTTCCATCCCAATGCTCCTTCATTCTCCCTTAACACCCTCATCAATTTCTCTTCTTCTAAAGGTGTCAAGATGCTGCTGATGATCGCTGGTTTAGAGGCGTCTTTGCTTAAGAAGACATACTTTAAGTGAGAAGGTAGTTCTTTTAATTCAGGACTCGTTTTCTCTTCAACACTTAAAGTAGGCGCCCCCTTATTCTCGTCAAGAAGTAACTTTTCAAACTTTACCGGTTCCACTTCTTGTTTGCTTGCCTCTAATTGCGTAACACACTCCTTCACCTCCAAATCTTCATCAAGATCACAACTCTCCATAGAATTCACAATTGCTTTCTCCATGGGTTGTGTTGGTTGAGGTTCACGAGAATTATCTTCAACAATCTCTTTGACAACATCAATATGGTAGCACGTTGGGTTTTCAGCTCTATGCTTCATGGCTTCGAAGATGTTAAACACAACTTGTTCATTATGAAATCTCAACATAAGCTGCCCCATTTCAACATCAATCAAGGCACGATCAGTTGCAAGGAAAGGTCTTCCTAGAATGAGTGGTGTCTCATCATCTTCAGCCATATCCATGATAACAAAGTCAGCGGGAAATACTAACTCATTTACCTTTACGAGCACGTCTTCTAAAACGCCAAAAGGATAAGAGATGGACCGATCACCTAAAGTGAGGGTCATTCTTGTTGGTTTTGGTTCTCCACATCCAAGCTTCTTCATCATAGATAGAGGCATCAAGTTGATACTTGCCCCTAAGTCACATAAAGCTCTACCAACTTTCACCGATCCAATGGAACAAGGAATAGTAAAGGCACCTGTGTCTTTCATCTTTGGTGGAAGTTTGTTTTGGAGGATGGCACTACAGTTTTCTAAAAGAGCTATGTGTTGGAACAAAATGTGTTTAACAATAAACCCTAAAGAGTTTTGATGATAACAAGGTATTAAAAATTGACAATTGGTATTGCTAACATTTGTTCAAGTGTACAGGACCATAAACAAAATGTTATATCTTAACAAGGTTCTAGAAGAACAAATAAAGAGCAAAGGAAGTACTTATTTGAAGCTTAAAGCGCTCCTGAAGTAAAGTGCTCCTGAAGAAAAGCGCTCCTGAAGACTAGCGCTCCTGAAGAGTATGACGTCATCAGAAGTTGTTTCTTCAGAAGCATCAGTATTTCACCAGAAGCGAAATGATTCAAGATTTTATGAATTAAGTGTTGTATTTTGGAGCGAAAGTCTTGTAGAAGTGGTAGAAGATCACATGGAGGTCACACGTTCTCATTTGAATGCATCTGGTTGCTAAATTACAAAGAGCGTTGACAAATGTACTATGTACGAACTGTACAACCACCTTCTCCACTACTCTGTTCTCTGTCTCAGCTACCAGATAAGAACAACAGCTCTCTTGTACAACCAAGCCTGCATCCTTGTTCCCTCTCAATCAGAATGGATTTGAAATTGATCCTTTATAGGAGAATAACTTAATCAGCCAAGAATCATTGGTGAAAGATCAAGCTTCAACAACGACTCTTTTTGGATGTGTTGGCACTTACAACGTTCATTTCACACCTCTATATAAAGGAGTGAAGACTTGAAGAACAACAAGGACTCTACAATATTTTAAAAAGCGCCAAAACTCTGTCAAATTGTTTAAGCATCCAAAGTTCACTTAGAATTTCAGTTTTCAAGTTCATATCTTTGAAATTCTTAAGTCTTTAGAGTCTGTATCTGATTTGCATTGTGAACACCACTGATTATATATCAAGTGTTCAACCTCAAACATTTTCTGTGTAATTTCGTTTGATAGAAGTCTCTTGCTTGTGTGCTTGAGCATTAGAAGTCTCTTGATTGTGTTCTTGAGCATTTGAAGTCTCTTGCTTGTGTGCTTGAGCATTTGTAATCAGATATTACTTTAGTGAACTCTCCTTGGAAGTGCAAGGGGGACAGGACTACTTCCGGTTTGTGGAAGGAACCTGTATAAATTGCTTGTGTCCTGCTTCTTCTCTTTTCTCTCTGTTTATCATTCCGCTGCATACGCTCCTGAACATCATCTTCAGAAGCTGTCTTATCTGTTTCTGATCATACGTGTTCTGAGTTTTAAAGAGAAAACGATAATTTGTAAAACACAATTCAAACCCCCCTTCTTGTGTTTTTCTCCCCTTCAATTGGTATCAGAGCAAGGTTCTGTTGTCAACACCTAATAGTGTAACAGTCCAAGATCTGAGAAAAACATGTCTGCTGAATCATCTGTGTTATCGCGATTTTCGGGTGTCAAATCATTGATTAGATTTGAACCTTTCAATCATTGATATCTCTATTTTTTTGGGGAGAGGTAAAATCGAGAGAAAACCTCAGAAATTCTGAGTTCGGGGCTGATTTCACTACGGGAAGGTGTTAGGCACCCGCAATGACTATAGTATCCTATAGGAACCGTTTTACTATGCTTTACGTATACTCTTTGCTTTTATTGCTATTTGTAAAAATATTGATTTTAAGAATGAGAGAAAGAAGATTGGATTTTATTTTATTGGACTTGGGGAGATTTTGAGTCTCTTGCCTACATACCCTTTTAAGGGATCAAAATTCCATGTAGTTCTCTTCCAAAATGTTTTTGTGAGTTTTGTTTGTTTTTAAGTTTGAAAAAGATTTTGAAGAAGGGAAAGAGGCCGTGTAGGCATTAGAATTGAAAAGAAAAAGAAAACATTTGGTTGGTTCAATTGTTAATGAAAACGGTCAAAGTTGGAAATTAATTGTATTTTGACTTGATTAAGAAAATAAAGGGAAAAATCCTTTGGAGTTTTGACTCCAAGGTTTATTTGGAAAATATTTGAAGTGATGGAAGTTATTTGTTTTTTAAAAAGATTAATTTTCTCTAAGTATCGCGCATCCTAAACATACACCTAAACGATAGACATACAATGTGTGTGCATGTGTCGGTGTACATCATCATAGTCCATAGTTCTTTACATCGGGTCCTATTTTACATTCTATGGTCTTGCATGAAATTAAAGAAAAGTAAACTATCTAAACATTGCATGAGAATCAGTTGAACGCTCCATGAAAGGGGTTAAAGGAAGAAATAGGAATGAGATGAGATGCTTAGTATGCATGAGACATAGAGTAGAGTGGTTAGTAAAACAAGATGAAATAGTAATGCAATACTAATCCTAAACCAAACGGTAACTATCACAAAGATTGGCATGAAATCACACTAAACAACATTGCAAAATATCACATAATTGCCAAACATCACCAAATGGTAATCAAGAATCAAATTTAACAAGAAAGTGGAAATATCACAAAATAGTAATCAAGAATCAAATGTAACAAGAAAATGGAAATATCACAAAATAGTAATCAAGAATCAAATGTAACAAAATTGCAAAATATCACACGATTGGTATCAAGAATCAAGTTTAACAAAGTGGCGAAATATCACAAAGTTGGTATCAAGAATCAAATTAACAAAGTTGCAAAATATCAAAAAAATCTAAGTTTAACAACATTGAGAATGTTACAAAAGCATCAAACTTAACACAATTCAATGAGCTATTATGAGAACAGGGGTAAATCAACATGGAATCAAGTGCTAACCACCAAAACCATGGGACAAGAATTTGGATGAGCAAACATGCGAGAAAATTTATAAAAAAACACAAGATATCCCAATCAAATGAGAAATTAGCACTTGCCAAATTTTCATCAATTTTCACATGTAAAATATCACAAAACAGTCACAAATATATCAAGAACGCATAGCGATTTTTTTGGAATTTTGTGAAGAAGTCAAGACGCACAAGAGGTCCAAATAGCAAACACGGGGGTGCACATAACAAGAAAAACTCAAGAAATTGAAAGAAAACCAAAAGCCTGCGGGTAAAAAGCCCAAACCCACGGATCTGATGGATCCGGATCAAACAAACGCTCCAGGAGCGTTGGATTGATCCAGATCCATCAGGATCTTGATCAAACGGCCAGGAATAGGAGAGAGTGGGTCGGGTTTGGGTCAACCCGACCCAAGCACATATATAAAAGGGTTTCAAACCCGTTCCCCTTCATTTTTTCAAAACCTTTCTCTTTCTTCCTCTTTTCTTCTCCGCCGTTCTCTCTTCTCTTCACAAACCCTAACCCTAATTTTGTTTACATGGCCCAGGAATCAAAGAAACACGGCTTAAACAAATCATGTGGCTATTCTAAGCACGAATCAATCACTAGAAACCGCATACGTTGGCTGAATCATCGTAGATCTTGAGCCTTTGCTCACGGATTTCAAACGGTTCTTGGTTCGTTCTTGCTTCCAAAACTTTGTTCTAATGAAACCTCTCACGGATTTAGAGGTTTACAACGGTTGATTCGCGTTGTAAACCCTAAGATCTGTTACGGTTTTGAAAATTTCTTAGGGTTTCGTTATTTTGGAACCGGACCCTTTGAATTCCTACAGAACTACGTTGATTCAGATTCATTGATGTTCATGCGCATAATGGAGGTAAGTTTTGACTCAAACCTGGTTTTGTTCGGAGATTTGGACTTGAATCTTCAGAACTCTTGGCTTTGATTCTGTTTTTTCTTGCTGGTTCTTGCTTGAAATTCGAACGAAACCGTGAATCTTCTTCTTCTTCTTACTGGTTCAGAACCGTGAAATTCTTTCCCTCTTCTTCTCAAAGCCTTGCTTCTGCGATCGTACTGAGTTTGTTGCCATTGGTGACGAACTTGGTGCTCGAATTGCAGAAGAAGTGATTCGATGATGACGATTCAGCAATGAATTTCTGAGAATCGCTACGGATTTCACTGGATTTAGATCGGATTTGGTTCTGGAAAATTAGGGTTTATGCATTTGTTCTTGAGCTTTTGTGAACTTTGTGATTTTGATCTGTAACTGCCAAGAGAGAGAAAGCTGAATCTGTTTGTGTGATGTGGCTCTCCTTTTCTGAAAATTCTGACACTGTTCACTATTTATAAGCTGCCATGTGGCCTCTGACCCAATAGGAATGTGACACGTGGGATTGACCTTGCTTGCGTGGCCCTGGACTTGAAATTGGACCAATCTGCAATTAATGAAACTAAAAGGACTGTTCTGCAATTTTAAAATTTTAAGGACTGAAATGCAAAAATAAAAAAAATCTGGACTGGACTGTTTCTAAAAGAATTGGGACTAATTTGCAAAAATACATAATATTTGGACTGAATTGCAATTTCTAAAAATGTTTGGACTAAAATGCAAAAAATAATAAAATTGGCTAAAAAAACTTAAACTGACTGCAACGTAAAGCGAAACAGTTAAAATTGACAAAACGGACTAAAACGAACAAACTACCAAAAATGAGGTATTTTAAAATACCTCTCTGCCCAAAAATCAAATAATGTGAAAAGACCAAAATGCCCCTGGGGCCAAAACGCCTCAGACTAACTCAGACTGACTCAGATGCAAAACTAAGATGATTTTTGTACCAAATTTGGTTAATGATTCATGCAAACAAATTAAAAGACTCAGGGACAAATTGTAGGGACTAAAATGGGTTCCTTCGTAGGAAATGACCAAAATACCCTTTTGTACGATTTTATGCGAAAATTAAAAGACTGAAGCAGTAACGTATGCAGCTGAAGCACAGTAGAAAACACGGTGAATTTGAAAGTATTAGAAAATAGCAGAGGAATTTGAAAGAGTATTTTTAGGTCCAAAATGAGGGTATGACAATCTGTTTCTGGTTCTGCTGGCTCTGGTGGTAATCATCATGCTGTATCCTATGATTATAGTGAAAAGAAAACTGACTCAGGGAAGGTTCCAAAGTTTAATGGAGATCCTGAAGAGTTTTCTTGGTGGAAAACCAACTTCTATAGTTATATCATGGGCTTAGATGAAGAACTATGGGATATTCTGGAAGATGGAGTTGGTGACTTAGTCCTTGATTAAGAAGGAGCTGTTGTTGATAGAAAGATTCATACTCCTGCTCAGAAGAAGATGTACAAGAAACATCACAAGATCAGAGGCTCTCTGGTTTCTGCTATACCACGAGCAGAGTACATGAAGATGAGTGATAAATCAACTGCTAAAGCTATGTTTGCATCTTTATGTGCTAACTATGAAGGAAGCAAGAAATTCAGAGAAGCCAAAGCACTGATGCTTGTTCATCAAAATGAGTTGTTCAAGATGAAGGATGATGAAAGTATTGAGGAGATGTGCTCAAGATTTCAAACCCTAGTCTCTGGACTCCAAATACTGAAGAAAAGTTATGTTGCTTCTGATCACGTGAGCAAGATTCTCAGAAGCCTGCCTGCCAGATGGAGACCAAAGGTGACTGCCATTGAGGAAGCTAAAGATTTAAACACTTTAAGTGTTGAAGATCTTGTTAGCTCTCTCAAAGTTCATGAGTTAAGTCTTAATGAACATGAGTCTACTAAAAGGAGTAAATCAATAGCTCTTCCATCCAAAGGCAAGTCATCAAAGGCTCTCAAAGTGGCTGAGTCTGAAGAAGAAGATTCACCAACTGGAGATTCTGATGAAGAGGTAACTGAGATGATGGCTATGCTCTCAAACAGACTTCAGTATCTAGCCAAAAAGAACAAGAGGTTTGTGTCCAGAAGAGGTAGCTTCAGAAGCTCAAAGAAGGAAGATCAGAAGGGATGCTTCAATTGCAAGAAGCCTGGTCATTTCATTGCTGATTGCCCTGATCTTCAGAAGGAAAAAGCAAAGGAAAAGTCAAAGAAACCAACATTCAAGTCAAGCAAGTTCAAGAAACAGTTAAAGCAGAGTCTGATGGCCACATGGGATAATTTGGATAGTGAATCTGAGTCTGACAAAGAAGAATCTGATGAAGGTGCAAAGGTAGCTGTTGGGTTAGTAGCTACAGCAACTTCAGAAGCTGAAACTGAATCAGATTCAGAAGATGAAAACGAGGTTTATTCCAAGATCCCTAGAGAAGAACTGATAGAGTCACTTAAAGAACTCCTCACTCATTTTGAATTGAGAACCAATGAGTTGAAAGCTTTGAAAGAAAAATATGTTGCTTTGATGAAGCAACAAGAATCAACTCTATTGAATCTAAAAGCTTCTGAAGAAGGACTCAGAGGTTTTGACTTCATATGCAAGACATATGAAGACAAACTTAAGTTCTTGTGTCAGAAGCTGCAAGAAAATTGTGATGGAAAGTCTTTAAGTAACCATGAGATTGCTCTTGAAGATTTCATTATTTCTGGTATTGACAGAAGCAGGATTGCTTCTATGATTTATAGCATTTACAAAAACAATGGCAAAGGGATTGGATTTTCAGAAGCTAAGTCTAATGAAACCAACCTCAAAGCATATTGTGAATGCATAAAGGAAGGATTAAAAACCTTATTTGTTCCTGAAGGTGCCAAAATGGAAACTGCTGCTCAGTCAGAACCTGAAGCTTCCAGTTCTAAGGCTAAGATTACATCAAAGTCAAAAAACTTCAAGCCTAAGGGTATGATAAATTCTGAATCTAAGACCACAAAGATTAAGATTCTGAAGAGATCAGAACCTGTTCCTCAGAGTCTGATAAAATCAGAATCTGATGTCCTAAAGTCTAAGGTTCAGAAGGGCAAAGCAGTTGTTGCTCCTGAAGTATCAAAACCAAAAGTTGAAAAACCTAAGGTAATGATTAATCAGCAGCTACCCAAAAAGCATCTAAAGGATCAGGAATTGGTGAGTAAATCTTCCAGCTCTAACCCCAAAGGACCCATAAAGCAATGGGTACCTAAATCTTAAAATTGTCAATACTGCAGGTTTGTCTAAAAGCAAGAACAAAACAAAAGTCATGGTACCTGGACAGCGGTTGCTCAAGGCACATGACAGGAGAGAAGTCAATGTTCCTATCCCTCACAATGAAAGAAGGAGGAAATGTAAAGTTTGGAGGCAACCAATCTGGGAAGATTATTGGTACGGGGACTATTGGTAATTCCTCTACCTCTATTAATAATGTGTGGTTGGTAGATGGGCTTGAACATAATCTATTGAGCATCAGTCAATTCTGTGACAATGGTTATGATGTATTATTTGAAAAAACCAACTGCACGGTAATCAACAAGAATGATAAGTCCATAGTGTTCAAGGGAAAGAGAGTGGAAAATGTCTACAAAATCAATTTCTCTGAACTGGCTGATCAGAAGGTAATTTGCCTTCTGTCAATGAATGATAAGAAATGGATGTGGCATAGAAGGCTGGGACATGCTAACTGGAGATTAATCTCTAAGCTTAGCAAGTTACAGCTTGTCAAAGGCCTTCCTGACATTGATTATCATTCAGATGCACTCTGTGGTGCATGTCAGAAAGGAAAAATTGTTAAATCATCTTTCAAAGCAAAAGACAGTGTTTCCACCTCAAGACCCTTAGAACTGCTTCACATTGACCTATTTGGACCAGTTAGCACTGCATCCTTATATGGAAGTAAGTATGGATTAGTCATTGTTGATGATTACAGCAGATGGACTTGGGTGAAATTCCTGAAAAGCAAAGATCATGCATACGATGTATTCAGTAACTTCTGTACCCTTATTCAATCTGAAAAAGAAGCCAAAATTTTGAAAATTAGAAGTGAACATGGTGGTGAATTTGAAAATGAGCCATTTGAAGCTTTTTGTGAAAAACATGGAATCTTCCATGAATTCTCTTCTCCTAGAACTCCACAACAGAATGGGGTTGTAGAAAGAAAGAATAGAACTTTGCAAGAAATGGCCAGAACCATGGTCCACGAAAACAATTTGGCAAAACATTTTTGGGCAGAAGCTGTGAATACAACGTGTTATGTCCAAAATAGGATCTACATTAGACCTATCTTAGTGAAAACAGCATATGAACTGTTTAAAGGAAGAAAACCCAATATCTCTTACTTTCATCAGTTTGGATGTACATGTTACATTCTAAACAACAAGCTCTACCTAAAGAAATTTGATGCCAAGGCCTAAAGAGGAATCTTTTTAGGTTACTCTGAAAGGTCAAAGGCATACAGAGTGTATAATTCAGAGACACTCTGTGTTGAAGAATCTATGCACGTTAAATTTGATGACAAAGAGCTTGAAGATAAAACTTCAAAGCAAGATGAAGGTTTTGCAGAGATACAGGTTCCTGAAGACATTCCAGAACCTGATCAGTCAGTTGAATCTGAAGATAGTCCAGAAGCTGCACCCACATTAGAAGCTCCTGATGAAGTTGCTCCTGATGAAGCGCAAAATGGCTCACAGCAAGCAGATTCATCCAACAATACTTTCAAATACAAGTCTTCTCATCCTGTGGATCAAATCATTGGAAGTAAAGAAAGTCCCAGAAGAACAAGATCACACTTCAGACAAGAAGAATCTATGATAGGACTAATATCAATGATTGAGCCTACAACAGTTGAAGAAGCACTTTCAGATGATGGATGGATCATAGCTATGCAAGAAGAGCTGAATCAATTCCAACGAAATGAAGTGTGGGATCTGGTACCCAAACCTTCTCAGAAGAACATTATTGGAACAAAATGGGTATTCAGAAACAAGCTGAATGAGCAAGGTGAAGGAACCAGAAACAAAGCCAGACTTGTTGCACAGGGGTACAGTCAACAAGAAGGCATTGATTACACTGAAACATTTGCTCCAGTTGCAAGATTGGAAGCAATCAGGTTACTTTTATCTTATGCAATTAATCATGGAATAATATTATATCAAATGGATGTCAAGAGTGCGTTTCTTAATGGTGTCATAGAAGAAGAAGTGTATGTCAAACAACCTCCTGGTTTTGAGGATCTGAAACATCCTGACCATGTTTACAAACTAAAGAAATCACTATATGGCTTGAAACAAGCTCCCAGAGCTTGGTATGATAGACTAAGTAATTTCCTGATTAAAAACGATTTTAAACGAGGTCAAGTTGATACAACACTTTTCAGAAGGACACTTGAGAAAGACATTCTTGTTGTGCAAATATATGTTGATGATATAATATTTGGTTCTACTAATGCATCTCTTTGCAAGGAATTCTCTAAGTTAATGCAGGATGAATTTGAAATGAGCATGATGGGAGAGCTGAAGTTCTTCCTGGGCATTCAAATTAATCAAAGCAAAGATGGAGTATATGTTCATCAGACAAAATATACGAAGGAGCTTCTGAAGAAGTTCAAGCTTGAAGATTGCAAACTGATGAACACTCCAATGCATCCTACATGCACTTTAAGCAAAGAAGATGAAGGATCAAAAGTAGACCAGAAGCTATACATAGGTATGATTGGTTCTCTGTTATACCTCACTGCATCTAGACCAGATATTTTATTCAGTGTATGCTTATGTGCAAGGTTTCAGTCAGATCCTAGAGAATCTCATTTAATTGCAGTTAAAAGAATCTTCAGGTATCTGAAAGGAACAACTAATCTGGGACTTCTTTATAGAAAATCCTCAGATTACAAGCTAATTGGATTCTGTGATGCTGATTATGCTGGTGATAGGATTGAAAGAAAGTCAACCAGTGGCAATTGTCAATTCCTGGGTGATAATCTGATATCTTGGGCTAGCAAAAGACAAGCAACTATTACTATGTCTACAGCAGAAGCAGAATACATTCCAGCTGCAAGTTGTTGCACACAACTACTCTGGATGAAACATCAGCTGGAAGATTATCAGATACATGCTAACAGTATTCCCATCTTTTATGATAATACTGCTGCTATCTGTTTGTCAAAGAATCCAATTCTGCATTCAAGAGCCAAGTATATTGAGATCAAACACCATTTTATCAGAGATTATGTTCAAAAAGGAATTTTAGATATACAATTCATTGATACTGAAAATCAATGGGCTGATATATTTACTAAGCCTTTAACACTTGAAAGATTTGATTTTATTAAGAAAAAATTGAACATGCATTATGTGTCTGATTAAAATTGCTTGCTCCTGAATAAGAAGTTTAGGTTCTGAAGTCACTTCAGAAGCCATAGTCCATCAGAAGCTCTTAAGTAAGGTTCTGAGGAGAATGTGCTCCTGATGAGTCATCAGAATCTCAAACTTCAGAAGAGAATCTTTGTGCTCCTGAATAGTAGGAGTTAGTGGAATTTCTGGAGTTGCTTCTGGCGACATCTGTCCCACTAACTTATACAGCTCATCTGAAATCTGATAGCGTGGCATAAATGTATTGGTGTATAACTCAAAGGGCAATGATGATCTTTATGCTTTTCGTAGTACTATCTCGCGCCCCCAACTGTCATTAATGTTGTGTTTGTTTGTCCCCTGTCATTCAAACGTTTTTACTAAAAGCACTTAAACAAAAACACACACTACTCACTTCACAACCTACACTTTCTGTTTTTGTTTTCGTAACTGCTAAGAAAACCTCTCAACTTAGAACCCTAAATTTCATCATCTTCAAATCAATCTATGGCATCATCAAGTTCAGTTCAAGAATCCGGTACTTCGAATCAACAAGCTTCTCAACAACAACCAGAAAGGGCTGCGTACCTACTAAGTGGATCTACCATGAGTCTACAAGAACATCAACTGAAGATCCAAGTAGAAAACCCAGTAGATTTCATGTCTCTGATGTTTCACGGATGTGACATCAAGAACTTCTACGCTACACAAGGATGGCTAAAGTACTTCGATATGCTGAATGGTCCTACTTACAAAGCTCTAGTGAGGCATTTATGGGTTAGGGCAAGCATCTTTGATAAGAAAGCCGCAGAAGAAGAAGAAAGGAACTTGGTTCTCTTGTATCCAGAGCTTGCTGGAAAATCAAGGGAAGAGATGCAACTGGAACCCTTCACTGGCACTGAGATTAGATCCAGTGTGATGGGTGTCCTTGTGAAGATCAACGAACAGATTATTGCTTCAGTCCTGGGCATAAATGCTGAAGGAATCTATTCTGGGATTGAAATTCCCAACCCTCAGACCAGCACCTGGAAGGAAACTGTCAACATGACCCTGTACAACTCTAAGAAGGGTGGAAAGTAAAGTGACTTGGATATTCAGAAGAAGATGCTTCTGAAGATCCAGTATGAAAATTTTCTACCTAAGGGAGGTGGTGGTGATCAACCCTCCCTAGCTCACAAAGTCTTCATTCATCACATCTACAATGACGAAAAGGTCAACCTGCCAAGGTACATCTTCAAGTACATGGTCAAGGAGCTATGGAAAAGCCAGAACGAGGACAGAGTTTGGGTTCCCTATGGAAGACTTTTGTCTGAGATCTTTCATCAAGGAGGGATCATTGAAGCCCTCAGCCAAACGAGGTTCTATACAGATCAGATGCTGGATACTGTAGTTGGAAAGGTGATCAATGGACAGACATTGAAGAACATGCAATTGATAAAGAGATTCACTCCTCTCAGCTCAGACTTGAGTGAATCTACTGTAGTATCTGATTTGCTGGCAAATTTCCCACCAATTTGCAAGAAGGATACCTTAGCTGTACAGATGGCACTTCTGAGTGACCATTTTGCTAACACTGGGGAAAGAATCAGCCTAAATGAAGTTCCTGAGGAAATGCCAGGAAGTAAACTGCCAATAGAGAAAGGCAGAAAAGCCAAAAGGAAAATACTCACTCAGGAGGAGTACTTAGAAGGTGAAAATCCTTCTAAGAAGGCAAAGAAAGTTAAGGCTCCTGAGAAGTCCAAAACTGGTGCTTCTGGAGGTTCATATATTCTATAAGAGGTTCAGGATCTGAACCCAGAAGCCATTATTCAACAAAAGACCAGAAGTGGCAAACCTGTTGCTTCTGCATCTACTACAACTGCCAAACAGATTCCTCAGAAGAAGAAGAGAACTCCAAAGCTGAGAAAACTGAAAGAATCTGTTTACACTGCTGAAGAAAGTGCAGCTGTAGAGGCACAGGAAGTAAAGCCAACCAACGATCAAGCTGAAAGAGTCAGTTCCATGTTTGTGATGACTTCGGAGATGACTAAGAGATGCAAGGAGCATGCCAACAAGTTGATGGCTGAAAAGAAGAAGAAATTGGCTCTTTGGAAGCTACAAAGAGAAGAGAAGATCAAGGAATTGGGACTGGAAGGCTGTGACAAATATTACTTGGACAAGATTACAGAAGTCCAAGAGATCTCTAAGAAGGTGGATGAAGAAGCGTTGAAGGCTTCTAAAGAGGCTGCTACTGAACTGGTTACCAGGGAGGTAAGGAAGAAAAAGAAAGCTGATACTAAAGCTCTTCAGAAGGTCCTGAATCTTGCTAAGAACATTGAAGTGCCTACTTTAGTGTTGCTCAAGGATGCTGCTGCTGAAGTAGTTGAGCAAGCTTTGAAGAGCACTGAAGAACTTCAAGCTGAAGTGACTGCTGAAGCTGCAAGCATTTTGTTAGCTCCTGGATCAGAATCTATATCAGGTACATCTTCTACACAACCATTGATACATATAGAATCTGGCTCCTCTCCCTCATCTTCCTCCCAATCCAAAACCTCATCATCCTCATCTACTGATTTGGATGATGTTCCAATTAGCATACTTCGAAAAGGCCAATCACCATCTTCTAAACTCCACAAAAAGCCGTCCAAATCCGTTTCTCCTCTTAAACCCATGGAACCTCCTATTGAAGTTAGGGTCAGTAATTTGCTTGAATTGAAATACAGCAAATTACCTCCTAATCATCCACTTCAACCACAAACCATACAACCAATCAACATGATCATTCCTGATCAACCAGAAGATGATTCTGTTATTAACAATCTTAGCAGTCATCTATCTAGTGAACTACCAAACGTTGACCTAACAACACATAAAGCCTCTGAAGTAACAACTTCAGAAGTTGCTTCAGAAAGCCCACAACAACAATCACCTGAACTACAAATGCCCCAATCTGTTCCTGAACAATCTGTTCCTGAACAATCTGTTCCTGAACAAAATGTTCCTGAACAATCTATTCCTGAACAAAATGTTCCTGAACACACTGTTCCTGAACAAACTTTTTCTGAACATACTCCTGAACCCACTTCTTCTGAAAATGCAATGGAGATTGATGATTTAGTCATAGATCTTGATGCAGAAACTGATCAATCCTCACCTATGGAGGTTGACCAGTCTGCTTCTGATCAATCACAATCTCAATCTGCTAGCAATTCTCAATCTTCTACCTCTAACAACCTACAAATTGAACCATTTGTTGCTCCTAGACCTAGAAAACAACCTTCACCACCCACCAGATTCTTAGATTCAAATGTATTAAGAGGTGTGTGTGTAGATATTGCTGATAAGATGATCAAGCTCATTTCATCCAGAAATGACTTGAGTCATAGAGAGAGCTATGAGAAACAGTGGAGTAGGCTCAAGGAAAGAGTCGAAAATGTAATGAATGCACTATCCTCCACTTGTGTTGAAGCTCAGAAGCAAGCTAAGCAAAAGCTTCAGGACTGGTTAAATGGTATTAACGAGGACCTTGAAGAAGTTAAGATACTGGGAACTTGGGCAAGATCGTCTTTGAGTATCAGAGGAAGGGAACCAACTGATTTTCTCCCTCAGTATATTCACCCTAAGGACCTGGATTTATCTTTCCTAACGAAGGTAAATCTAAAGGCATCAGCTCCTGATCTGGCTCTAGTTCAGAAGAACAAGATCTTATAAGAGAAGAACCAGAAGCTAGAGAAAGATTTGTTTGAACAAAGGCTACTCCTTCAGGAACACAAAGCTGAAACTGATGCTAAGTTGGAAGAAGCCAGGATCAAAAAAGAGAATATGGCCAGAAGCTTAGCTGAAATGCAGAAGAAGCAAGAGGAAACAAATGAACTGCTCAAGAAGATTCTTGAAAACACAATCAGACAGCCCAACCCTTAGTTGCACACCTATTGTTGTTGATTGTTGTGTTTTCTTCATCTTTATCTTTGTTTATCTTGAATGCTTCTGAACCTACTTTGCTTCTGAAATTTTATACTTCTGACCTTATATACTGCTTTTGAATGTCTGTTCTTAACGCATATTATTTTTGATTTGATTATTCTCTGAACCTTTTAATCACTTTGTTGTTCTCTTTCTTTTGTTAATTTCTTTTTTGTTAATGACAAAAGGGGGAGTAAGTGTGATAGTATTTAAAGGCTCTGAGCCCCATTAAGTTTTTTTTTGAAATTTAATGTCACTCAATCCTTTTAATTAGGGGGAGTAATAATATTTCAATATAACTTAACTGAACCATTATCTCTCTCTATCACTTCTATTCTTTTTGATAACATTATTGAGCATTAAATGAATTTAATTAACAAGATAGAACTCAGGGGGAGCTTACAAACCTCATACCCTATAAGTTAACTTGTTAATTAGATTAACAACAATTGATCAACTTTTTAAATACTATTGTTTGTCATCATCAAAAAGGGGGAGATTGTTGGAACAAAATATGTTTAACAATAAACCCTAAAGAGTTTTGATGATAACAAGGTATTAAAAATTGACAATTGGTATTGCTAACATTTGTTCAAGTGTACAGGACCATAAACAAAATGTTATATCTTAACAAGGTTCTAGAAGAACAAATAAAGAGCAAAGGAAGTATTTATTTGAAGCTTAAAGCGCTCCTGAAGTAAAGCGCTCCTGAAGAAAAGCGCTCCTGAAGACTAGCGCTCCTGAAGAGTATGACGTCATCAAAAGTTTTTTCTTCAGAAGCATCAGTATTTCACCAGAAGCGAAATGATTCAAGATTTTATGAATTAAGTGTTGTATTTTGGAGCGAAAATCTTGTAGAGGTGGTAGAAGATCACATGGAGGTCACACGTTCTCATTTGAAAGCATCTGGTTGCTAAATTACAAAGAGCGTTGCCAAATGTACTATGTACGAACTGTACAACCACCTTCTCCACTACTCTGTTCTCTGTCTCAGCTACTAGACAAGAACAACAACTCTCTTGTACAACCAAGCCTGCATCCTTGTTCCCTCTCAATCGGAATGGATTTGAAATTGATCCTTTATAGGACAATAACTTAATCAGGCAAAGAATCATTGGTGAAAGATCAAGCTTCAACAACGACTCTTTTTGGATGTGTTGGCACTTACAACGTTCATTTCACACCTCTATATAAAGGAGTGAAGACTTGAAGAACAACAAGGACTCTACAATATTTTAAAAAGCGCCAAAACTCTGTCAAATTGTTTAAGCATCCAAAGTTCACTTAGAATTTCAGTTTTCAAGTTCATATCTTTGAAATTCTTAAGTCTTTAGAGTCTGTATCTGATTTGCATTGTGAACACCACTGATTATATATCAAGTGTTCAACCTCAAACATTTTCTGTGTAATTTTGTTTGATAGAAGTCTCTTGCTTGTGTGCTTGAGCATTAGAAGTCTCTTGATTGTGTTCTTGAGCATTTGAAGTCTCTTGCTTGTGTGCTTGAGCATTTGTAATTAGATATTACTTTAGTGAACTCTCCTTGGAAGTGCAAGGGGGACAGGACTACTTCCGGTTTGTTGAAGGAACCTGTATAAATTGCTTGTGTCCTGCTTCTTCTCTTTTCTCTCTGTTTATCATTCCGTTGCATACGCTCCTGAACATCATCTTTAGAAGCTGTCTTATCTGTTTCTGATCATACGTGTTCTGAGTTTTAAAGAGAAAACGATAATTTGTAAAACACAATTCAACCCCCCCCCCCCCCCCCCCTTCTTGTGTTTTTCTCCCCTTCACTATGTTCTCGTCATCTTTTGGCTTTCTTCTTCCGGTCAATAACTCCTTCATAAACTTTGCATAAACGGGCATTTGATCAAGGGCTTCACTAAAAGGAATATTCACCTGAAGTTGTGAGAAAAGTTCCATGAACTTTTTGAATTGGCTTTCCTCCTTCTTTTTCTTCTTAGCTAAATGAGGGTATGGAAGCTTTACATACGATGGTACAACTTGGGGTTTATCACCATCTTTCAAAATTTGGCTCCTAGACTTCCTCAAGATAGAGTCTTCATTTATTAACCTCTTACTTTTTTCTCCCTCTGATTTTTCCTTCTTTTCTTTTTCAACTTCTCCTTGATCACTCTCTTTTTCAACTACTCCCTCTATTTCTTTTTCAACTTCACCATCTGCTTCTACCTCCTCCGTCACAACATCATCAACTGTTTTCTTAACTTTTGGAACTAAAGGTGTGAGAACCTTTTTGCTCCTAAGTTCAATAACATTGCACGTTTCATTTTTAGGGTTATCTTTAGTATTACCTGAGAATCCTCCCTTGCTTTGTTCAGCCAATTGTTTGGCCATTTGCCCGATTTGAGTCTCAAGCAACTTCCTTGAGGCTTCATTGTTCTTTCTCTCAGCTTCTTGGCTCTTCTTCATCTCTTCAAAGTTACTTTGAGTCATCTTCATGAAATTCATCATTGTTTCTTCAAGAGCTGAAGGATTTCTTGGTTGTTGTTGTTGTTGAGGATTTGGAAGTAGAAGATTGAGAGTGTTGTTGTTAGAATAACTCAAGTTGGGATGCTTGTTAAAACCGGGATTGTAGTAAGGGTTTTGCCTTTGAAAATTCACATAGTTCACAAATTCCTCACTAAATCCTTCCGGTACACACTCACCATTTGCATGTCCTTCTCCACATAAGTCACACTTTACTGCCGCTACTTGTTGTTTGTTTGCCAAAGTGAATCCTTGAAACTCCTTAGTTAGAGCTTCAATTTGTTTGTTCATGGCTGCCTGGTTTGCTAGAATAGAAGTGGAGTCACTTACCCCATATATTCCCCTTTTCTTCTTCTCTGCATTATCACGATACTCGTTTTGAGCCATGCTTTCAATTAAGGCTTCGACCTCGTGATCGGTCTTGTTTTTAAGAGTACCTCCAGCTGAGGCATCTAAGAACATTCTAATATTATGTGTCAAGCCTTCGGTGAAGATTTGGAGATAAAGCTTTTCAGAAAGTTCATGATTTGGGCACCTCTTTAACATTAACGTAAATCTCTCCCATGCATCATATAAAGATTCATTCTCCCCTTGCTTGAAGTTTTGAATCTCCATCTTCTTCTCCCAATACTTGGACATAGGAAAGTATTTCTCAAGGAACTTCAGCTCGAGCTCCTCCCATGTTTGGATGGTACCACCTGGTAAGGACAACAACCAATCTCTAGCTCTTCCTGTCAAGGTGAAAGGAAATAACCGCAGCTTCTTCTGGCTTTCAGTAATAGTAGCTGGAGGTACACAGAACTCACAAGTCTCTGCAAACCTACTCAGGTGCTCATGTGGACTCATGGATTTAGTGCCATCAAATTGCTTATCTCTCAACCCATTCAGAACGGTGCTCTTAATGTCAAAAGCAGCAGGGTTGGCAGGACGGAAGGTGTGTGTCAGTTGACCACGGTGAGTAGCTAGCCCGTAGTCTCCCAACTTAGGTCTCGGTGCGGCGTCTCCCATGATACTTGGTTCAGGAGAAATAGACTTCAAGGATTCAGACGGTGGCGGACTCGGTGACCTCCCTTTTTCGATTGGTGGGACTGACTTCGACAACCGGAAAGTTCTCCGATTGGCTCTTGCAGTCCTTTCTATTTCCGGATCGAACTGTAAATCGTCCTTACTCCGTCTACCTCGCATAAACAGCAAAATACCTTAGTAGCACTGCACAATACAAAGTAACAAAATTTTAAAAAACAGAAAATAAATTGCAGAAATCCTAAATTATAACTAAATTGCCTTATTGAAATCAATCAACAATCCCCGACAGCGGCGCCAAAAAACTTGATAGACGTTTGGCAAGTGCACCAAATACTATCGAAGTAGTAAAAATATCGATCCCACGAGGATTGTTTTTAATCGCAGTAAGTTAATTTCGTTATGCAATAGGATGTATAAAGGTTATATTTGTTTTGCCACTAGGCGGAAGATTTGGTTTGTTTTTAAAAACAAATAACAAAAAGATAAAGTTTGTTTCAAAAATATTAAGAGAGATGATATCAGATCTTCGAATCCTCTATGTTTCCCCTAATTGGTTATTGTACTCTGTTCCTATTAATGGTTCTTTAAATCCCACGATAGTTAACAAAATAGCCCTAATCAATCCCTTGAGTTAGGACACTCCTCCTAAACTACATCTCATAATTCCTTAGGTGGTCTAATAATTCTTGAAGGTTTAAGCACGTTAACCCAATATCACTAATAAACGATTATCCATTCCTAGACTAACCATGTTTATTAGAACAATTCAATTAAGTCTAAGTTGAAAGCTAGGGTCAGTAGTCATTCAATCTCACGAGAACATATTTATATTTGATCAGGATATAAAAAGCATTAAGAACAATTGAATTGAATAAAGACTTAAATAATCATTAATATGGAATAACGTTTCATCACAGCAACATAAGATCAATTAGGGTTTACAAAGAATCATCTCGGATCCAATCTCTAAGAGATTTAGCTACTCATAACAATGTTTACAAATAGCATAATCAATTGAATCAATAAAACATACATGAAACTGGTAAAAGGATGAAGAATTCGTCCTCCTTGCAGTCGCCTTGATGTCAAAATCGCACTTTTCTCTCCAAGATTCATAACCCTTGTTTTCGGAATAGACTTCAGCTTAAATAGGCACAGAATTTCGCCCAAATGTGTCACGTTTTAAGTGGATCGTGACACGTTTTTCCTTATGTAACAAGAAACAAAAATTAGGGTTTCACAAATCGTGTCACGTTTTGGCCAACGTGACACGTTCTCCTTACTTCCAAAAACATGCGTTCTGACTTGTAGAAACGTGTCACGTTTTTCAGCCAACGTGACACGTTTTGTGACTTAACCTTTTTCTTCAGTTTTCTTGCTTTTCTTGCTGCTTAAGTTGCCTTGTGAACTCCGTAATATGATAATATATACATAAAATTACGTAATGACAGCATGTCATCAATAAATAAAGTGGTGTCGGTGCATGTGTCAGTGCATGTGTTACTTCGTTATTACATAACCTCCTAGATACATTCTATGGTCTCAAGAGAAATATAATGGCAAGAAATAAAATGTGCAAAAATAAATTACATCAATTCCCTAATTATACACACTAAACCAATGACAATAAATAATATGAATGACGAAAATTAAATATGCATGCAACAATCTTAAGCAAAATTAAACTACAAGTAAGAACAAAATAAATTGGGCATGGAGCAAACCACAATTAATAATAAACAAACAAATATCAAAAGAAAGTAGTGAAAATAAGCAATTAAAAAACAATTTTTGAAGCTAGAAAGTTTAAAAAGATAGAAATAATTTTTTAGGAATAAAAGAGGCATTAAAATGCCAAAAATGGTGTAGAAAATAATAAAAATGGTGAAGAAATAAATAAAAACAAAGTTGGCTCAGCTGGATTAAATCTGGACCACTTGATGCATAAAGGGGTCCAAATTTAATCACTAAAAGGCTCATCACAGCCACTAGATCAAATGATCCAACAGTTAAAAAAAGAAATACACAGCGAAGCTTAAAATATTAAAAGCATGGAAATGTAATGAGAAAATAACAGGGACCATTAAATTATGGATCTGACGATTCAAAGAAGAGGAACACGGTGAGTAAAAAGAAGATGTATGCACAAGAGGATACACAGGAACTATCACAAGCCATTAGATCTAAGATCAGACGGCGTAAGCCTGAATACGCATGGAGTTTCCATGGAGTTGCGCGCATGTAATCAAAAGAGATACAACACTATAAATATTGAATCTGACCAAAAAATCAACACAAAACCAAAAACGATTCTCTCTCTAACCGGTTAGAGAGAGAAGCTCTGCAAGTCCGGTCATCTTCTCTGCCGAGATACATGAGCGTCGGCGCCGCCGCGCCGGAGAGAGAAAAAAAAAATTTCGATTCAAAGTTTTTTTACATTTTTAAACATCCTTTTCCCCGTAGGTTATGAATCCGGACTTAGTTTTTCAAAACGAAGCTCGTATTACTCTAGATCTGAAGTTTGAAATCGGGGAAAAAAAAAAACTTTCTACTTCTTCTTCGTTCTATGTCCAAAAATAGTTCGGAATTACTCCTTTACGTCAAAACAGGAACGAAATTCTTAGATCTATGAAAACAAAGAAACAAGGGAACCTACCCTTCTCTTCTGACTCGGTTTCTGTTTGTGCAATTTACGATCGCCTCCTTCTCTACGGAACCGGTTCGGGTCCAAGGACGTTTGGTCCGGTTCGTATAAAGTCTGGTTCATTTCACACTAGCCGGTTCGGTTCACAGTGGGTACCTATGTGGTTAAATTCGAAAATGAAGGTTGTGATGTTAGCTGGTTCGAGTTTGTATTTATGGCGATGATGGTTCTGGAAAATTTGTTCTTCAATGTTCTTGAGAAATTTTAAGAGAAAAGGGGTTTTGATCTTATTTGGTTGTGCTACCGTTTTGGATTTTGTTTCTGTGAAAGTTTGTGCATCCAATCATTGGATCTGACAGTGTTTTTTATAGTGGGCCAAATAGGGTTAAAATGGAAAATATTGGACCAAAATACCCTTGGCTTGGACAACACTCTATGGATTGGACTAAAAAAGAAATGGACTAAAAAACAAAACAAATAATAAAATGTATATATAAAAAACGAAAATTAAAATAAAATAAAAAGAAAACCATAAGAATTAAAAATAAAATCAAAAGAAAAGAAATAATAAGAAATAATAATAAATTTTTTATTAAAACTATCCCTTCAGAACCGAAAATGAGGTATTTTAAAATACCTCTCTGCCGAAATTTCGTCTGAAACGACGACACTTCTCAGCGAACAAAATTTTCAAAAGCAAATAAAAACGAGAAAATAAAAATGCAAGTGCGAAGATTTTTTTTTAAAACAACAAATTAAATTGAGAATTAAAGTACAAACGCGACGAGCGTTAAAGTACGATTAAAATGCAGATAAAAATGCGAATAAAAAGGGAATTGAAGGCGAATGAAATCAGTTTTAAAAAGCACATAAAATGATGGTTAAAGGGAAGACCTTGGTCAAAATTTGGGGTATGACAGATGCCCTTATTTAAGTTTCTCGGTCACGAGGATTTAAAAGGATGAAATTTTTAAATCCACGGGTCGAAGAGACTTAAATATCAAATACACCAATTTTGACCAGTTGAAAAACTGATTGGAGAACAAATTGATAGGTATCACCGAGGAGGAAAGACTGCCTATTACCTTTAAAATGGTAAAAGACGAACATGCTGAAAATAAATCTGCCTATTACCTTAAAATGGTAAAGACATCTATGCATAAAGATAAACCTGTCAATTACCTTTAAAATGGTAAAGACGACCATGCTTATTACCTCTAAAAAGGTAAAAGCGTCAATGCAAAAAAATAAATTTGTCTATTACCTTTAAAATGGTAAAGACGACCATGCTTATTACCTTTAAAATGGTAAAAGTGACAATGTAAGAAAATAAATTTGTCTATTACCTTTAAAATGGTAAAGACGACCATGCTTATTACCTTTAAAATGGTAAAAACGACTATGCAAAGAAATAAGCTTGTCTATTACCTTTAAAATGGTAAATGTAAAAGCCCGATTTTCGTTAATTTTCTTTTTAATTAATTTACGTGTATTTATGTATGCTTATATGTGATTATTTACCCTTTGATGTATTTTCTTGAGTTTAGTGATTAGGAGGGTATTTTGGTCTTTTGGCGAGTAAGGGTAAAATAGTAATTTTGGTCGAGAATTAATCGTGGCATTTTAGTAAGAACCGATTGTTAACAATTTATTAAGTTAGTTGTAGTAATTAGTATTAGTGTCGGTTGTTGCTAAATATTTTATTGTTAGTAAGATAGAAAACTAATAGGTGGCGTAATTAGAATTGAGTCCAATTATTATTTTATGGGTTAGGCCCAATGGGTATGGATATATATATATTCTAACTTTAGAGATAGAACTAGGGTTTTAGAAACTTTATTCATTTTAAAGAGGCAAAGAGGCTAGAAGAGGATTGGAGAGAAACCTTGTAGAGGGGAAGAACTTAGGAGCTAAAGTGAAGCCTTAGCAAGAGTAGAGATTAGTAGAGGTAAGGGGGATAGTTTTTACTTCATAATCTCTTACTTTTTTCTACTTTCTCTTAAGTGCTTATTGATACAATTGATTTTGGGAATAAGTGCTTATTTGGATTTTGATGTTGAATTTTGTTCTAGATGTTGATAATATGTTTATATACATAAATGAATTGATAATTAAGTTGTTGTTGTTGAATTTGTATGCCAAATTTCATGTATGTGAATATATTGTGTTCTTGAGTGAAATTGATGAATTATGAGTTGTTGTTGTTGAATTGTGTAAGAATTCATGTTGATTAGTTATTGTTATTGATTTCAAACATGTTGTTGAATTGATGCTTTGGGTATTAAGATTGATGAATTGATGAAGAGATTTTGTGTTGTTGTTGAAAGTTGAGAAAGTGATTATAATTTGATGAATTATGTGCATTTGATGTTATAATCTCAAGTTTGATGTATGTTTGAGTGCTTTGTATCATATATGACCTATAAACATCTTTGGGATTAAGTTTGGGACTTTGAAATGATCAAAATGGGGATTTTTGGGTGAAAATGGTTTGAAACCCAAAAGAACAATTTCTGGAAATATGCTAGCTCGCTTAAGCGAGCGAACAGCAAGCTGTAAGCGAGCGTGCCCAGTGAATTCTGGACACAACACGCTTAAGCGAGCCGTAAGGGAGCAGGACCAGAAGTTACGACATTTGGTTCGCTCAAGCGAGCAAGTGCACGCTTAAGAGAACTGAGCTCTATTCAGCCACTTTTGACTTTTCATTTCGTGATCTTTATGACTTGTCCGAGCTTTCTAAATCATTCCTTTTTCTTTTTTCAATCATTGTATACATCTCTAATCCTGTAGAAACATCATTTGAGTATTGGGACTTGGATTTTTATAAAATGATCCATTTGTTTAGAAAACGTCCAATAGTTCCATTTTTCCGAAATGAGTTTTCTTGAGATGAATGATATAGGATTAGGTATGTATGAAGTCTATTTGAATACTAAAAATAGTTTTGTTCAAGTTCATTGATAATTGAATTGTTTTGCTTGAAAATGAAGTTATTTTGGAAAAGTGGTACTTTGATACGAACTTGGTGAATCATGAGTTATCATGGTATTTAGCCGGTGAGACTTATGTGTATGAACACCTACACTAATGTGTGATAGTGTGAATACTTAGTCGAGGCAATTGCATTGTCTTACTTGGATTTGATCTTTGGTGTCAATATCTTAAATGTGAGATATTTATTATACGAACTTGGTGGAAATATTCATATGACCCGTTTACCTTGGAATTCCTTCATGAATGGCTTAGTATGATTATGTAGGGATGTATGAATGTTTGTTTGATGTTGATTATGATGAATGTCATGTTATGGTGTATTTTTTCCATGAATTGAATGGTGAGAATTGTTTGACATTTGTTGTTGATGTGTTGATGACTCTTGTTTGTTTATGACTTGCTATTGATGTATGGGCGTAAATATTTGATAGTGCAATTTTGGTGAGATAATGAATATAAATGGAGGAGTCCTTTACATTGTTTGGTGCATACATGTGTTGTATGATGTTGGATTATTGAGTCTTTACTGGTGAGTCCATGCATCATTGTCATAATCGAGTGTTTGGTGATGGCTCTGTAAGAGGAGGGTTGTGCCCTTACAAAAGATAGCTCAGTAAGAGGAGGTGTACTCTTACAATGTAAGACGGGTGTGAAATCTTACATACGATGTGTTTGTTGCATCGAGGTGACGACCTATTGTGTTGAGGAGATGGTACCACATGCATGTAGCGTCGTGTCTAGGCGCATTACATGTAGTAACTATAGGACATACTTGATTATGTGCCTTGATTGTGATTGGATTGATGTGTTGAATGGTTGTGATCATTCTTGATGTTGGTGAATTATATGTGCAAGTGTTTGTTGAGAATTGATATTTGTAAGTTATATTCATAATGATTGCTTGCTTATGAATGATAATATGATGATATGCATGTTAAACCTGTTTATACTTGTTGATTATGAATAATGTAATTCTAACCCCCAGTGGTCTGTGGCGGACCGCCTACCTCTCTGTATGGATGGGTAGACGGCATGCAGGTTTAGATGCTTTTGTTTGGTGAGTATTGCTTTGAGGAGCGGGAGCTTCCTCGTTTATCGCACGTGTCTAGGTTAGGCTCTAATCTAGGATTTAGTGCATGTTGTTTATCTTTTGGATTTTGAGATGTTGATATTTCACCCGATGTTGGAATTGACTTATTTAGACTTATGTGGAGATGTGATGACAAGGCTTTTTATTTATGAGATGTATGAGATTCCGCTGTGATTATTTATGAGGATATTTATGCATATCTTTTATCTGAGGATTTTATGATGATGTGACGTCTATTTGTTGAATATATGTTGTATTCGCATGATTTATATGCTTTAATAGAAATAGGGCGTTACAGTAAAGACGACCATGCTTATTACCTTTAAAATGGTAAAAGCAACAATGCAAGAAAATAAATTTGTCTATTACCTTTAAAATGGTAAAGACGACCATGCTTATTACCTTTAAAATGGTAAAAGGAATGCAAGAAAATAAATTTGTCAATTACCTTTAAAATGGTAAAGACGACCATGCTTATTATCTTTAAAATGGTAAAAGCGACAATGCAAAAAAATAAATTTGTTTATTACCTATAAAATGGTAAAGACGACATAGGATAGATTTTAACAAAGGACCTTTTGAACGGTCATTGGGGACATTTAAAAGGGATTGGTAAAATGATTGTTTGGTGGAACCTGCCACTTGAAATAAACTTGATTGGTAACAAACCTGAATCAAACACATTGGGGATGACACTTTTATGAGACACAATTGAAATAAGACATAGGGTAATAATGCAAGCATGTATGAATGATGAATGTTATGTATGCATGAATGAATGTATGAATATGTATGAGACTTATATGACAATATATTTGTGAGACTGATGAGACACAATTGGGCAGGTAAACATGGTAGTGGCCCGACATCACAACACAAACACTCAGCAGCAATCTTCAATGGGGACAACATCACTGAAAATGAGTCAAAATACTGATCGGGATACAAACCCTTCAAACAAACCACTAGTGGGGGTGAATCCCAATAATCAAACCACTGATGGGGGTAAAGCCCAATAATCAAACCACTGATGGGGGGGAAGCCCAAAACAATCAAACCACTGAAGGGGCAAAGTTCACTAATCAAGCCACTGAAGGGGCAAAATTCACTAATCAGGCCATTTAAGGGGCAAAACTCACTAATCAAGCCACTGAAGGGGCAAAACTCACAATTCAAGCCACTGAAGGGGAAAATCTTAACAATCATTCCACTAAATGGGCAAAGTTCACTAACCAGGCCACAGAAGGGGAAAATCTCAGTAATCAAGCCACTGGAGGGGCAAATCTCACTAATCAAGCCACTGAAGGGGCAAAACTAACTAATTAAGCCACTGAAGGGGCAGCTCTTACTAATCTGGCAACGAAAAGGGCAAAGCTCACTAATCAAAGCCACTTCTGTGGGAGCTACATATGTGATGGAAAAAGTAAATATTTTTCGGGGATGAAGCCCACCAATTAGAAGTCTGACATACGTTACTGTCGCGTCATTTTTCGGGAGACCATCGCCGTTTGACCGGCTTTGACTCACTATTTTTATTCACGACTGAACTTTTTAATTTTTTGGGGAAGGGGAAGAAAAGTTCGAAATACCCGTTTGAAAGAGATTTGGGTTCGGGGGTTAGTTATATTTAGGGAAGGTATTAGCACCCTAAATATTCGTAGTACTCTACGAGAACCTTTTGACTTTACTTTTACTTTTTGTGCTATTACTTGCTTAATTTTATTAAAAAGAAGGAAATTGAGAATAACGATAAAAATAAGATAAAATGAAGAAAGGCCTATTATCTACATTTTTTATTGATTTGAAAGGACGAGCGTCCTTTGCCTACGTACCCGTGAGGGATCAAAACCTCGTAGTTCGGGGTAGAAATTGACGTTTGATTGGTTTTGTGTTTTTTATTGGTTTTGAAGAAGGTTTTAAAATAAAAAGCCAAGTGGCGAAATAGGCTTGTTGGTGTTTTTTAATATTGAAGAAAATAGACTCGAAGTAGAATTAAAGTTGATTTGAAATTTGATTAAGAAAGAAAAAAAATAAAAAGAACGGTCACTTGATTAAAAATCAAGGTTTACTATGAAAAAGTATTTTTGTGATTTTTGACTATTTGAAATGTTTTTGTTGTTTTTGATACTGTTGTGTTTGTAGGAAAATGTTTTTGGGTTTTTTAATATTGTGCTGTAAGAAAATGTTTTTTTGTATTTTTTGTTTATTGTGCTAGTAAGAAAATGTTTTTGGGTTTTTTGTTAGTTTAGCTAGTAGGAAAATGTTTTTGGGTTTTTTGTTAGTTTAGCAAAATAAATAGTACTATATATATATGGGACCAGAACATTCTGGATTGATTTAATTTCAACAGAATGTAATATTAACAATTAATTTAGGACCAGAACACTCTGGATTAATTTAATTAACAAGGACTAGATTGTTCTGGAGAAATATAAAATAAACAAGAATATAATATAAACAGTTAGTTTAGGACCAGAACACTCTGGATTAATTTAATTAGCATGGACCAGATTGTTCTGGAGAACATTTAAATTAAACAGAAATATAATATTAACAGTTAATTGTAGGACCAGAGCACTCTGGATCAAGATGTATGAAACAGAAAATTTAAATATGCATATGATAATAATAGTAGTAATAGAATGTAATGCCGAAAATAATAAAAATGAAAAGATGCATGAAAGTAGTTAAAATTGACATGCTAAAAGAAAAAGATTTTTCAAAGAAGCAGGGAGGTGTAGCAAGCAGTGCTGGGGGTGCATAAAATAAAACTGTAGAGAAAAGGAAAGAGATGGACTTAAGGAGAAAGAACCGGTTCGGTTCACCTGGGTCGGTTCAGGATAGATTCGAACCGGTTGGCACTTATATAAAAAGGGGAAATGTTGGTTTTCTTTCACTTTTTTCCCATACCATTCTCTCTCTAAAGAAACAAAACAGAAAAGAAAGAGAGAGAAGCTCTCCCCTCTCTCTAAAAATGGTTCGGCCGGAGAAGAAGAAGAGGGGTTTCCGGCGCGGCGGACGGCCGGTTTCCGGCGGCGGCGCCACCGCGCCGGAGCTCTAAACTTATTTTTTTAAATTTTTTTTTATATCAATAACTTCTTCTCCTTCTCCTCTTCTCATATCCGGCTTTAGTTTTCACAAAAAAGTCACGGTTTGGCCTAGATCTAGGTTTAAAGTCACGACATTTTTGAGTAAAAAAAGAGAGAGCAACACCTTTTGGTTTTGATTCGGCCTGTTTCTTAGTGATAGGTGTATGAATCCGGTTCTGTTTTGTTATGGAAGTGTGAATCCGGCTCTGTTTGTGGATTATGTTGCTGGAAAATTTTCAGATTGTTAGTGTTTTTATGATATTCATGATGTTCTTGTTGTTCTTTGTGTTTGATCCGGAAAAGAGAAGAAAAAAGGTGAATTAGGGTTTTGGGAAATGGTGGCTGCTACTGTCTTTTTTTTGGGTCCCCCTTCTGTTTGGCTGTTTGTGTGCTATTTATAGACTTGGAGACAGAATTTGCAAGCTGTAGTGAGCTGCAATTTCAGCAGAACATTCTGAGAATGTTCTCGCTGTGTAACCTTGGACATAAAAAAGGACTAAAAAATAAAAAATGAAAATGCTGCAATCTCAGCAGAACATTCTTGAGAATGTTCTTGCTGTGTAAACTTGGACATAAAAAAAGGACTAAAAATAAAAACGAAAATGAGATAAAGATAAAAAAAAAATGAGTTTGAAGTTAATTTAAAATGATTTTAAATAAAAAGATGGACACTAAAAATTAAATAAATAAATAAACAAAAAGTGAGAGAAGAGGGCCCGACTCGGAACCAAATATGAGGTATTTTAAAATACCTCCCTGCCGAATTTTTTATTGAAAATCAAAGACCGGTTGGGTTAAAGGACACGTGTCAGTGCAGTCTAGGGTCAAAAATTGGGGTATGACAGATGCCCCTATTTAAGTTTCTTCGTCCGGAGACTTGAAGATGAAATCTTTGATTTGACGGGTCGAAGAGACTTAAATACAAAGTACACCATTTTTGACCTAAGATGCTATGAATGCATGCGATGCAATTATGAATGTAGGACGACAGAGGTGACTTGATTGAAATGACAACGGGATACCCCAGTTCTTTGGAGAAAAAGGGATCCGACTCCGTTTGGGGATAATGTAGTTTCACTAGGGAAGACGGTGATGTACCATTGTGTTGGTTTGGAATGACAGGTTAATGGAGACACTTATTGATCCGATATACTGGGGATGACACTCGAGAAGAAAGACAGGTAAACACAAGTAGTCCGTTGTTTGGGACTGACCATTTAAAACTAGACAAAAGGTAAGCTCAAGCTGTCCGTTATGTAGGACTTACCACTTGAAAGAAAAGACGAAAAGTAATCTCAAGCTGTCCGTTGTTTGGGACTTATCACTTGACTCAAGCTGTCCATTATTTAGGACTGTCCACTTAAAAGACAGAAAAATAGACACCAAGCTGTCCGTTATGTAGGACTTACCACTTGGAAGACAGAAAAATAGACACCAAGCTGTCCGTTATGTAGGACTTACCACTTGGAAGACAAAAAATAAACTCAAGCTGTCCATTGTGTAGGACTTACTACTTGAAAGACAGAAAAATAGACACCAAGCTGTCCGTTATGTAGGACTTACCACTTGGAAGACAGACAAAGACGAAACCTCAAGCTGTCCGTTATGTGGGACTTACCACTTGAAAGACAGACAAAGACGAAACCTCAAGCTGTCCGTTATGTGGGACTTACCACTTGAAAGACAGGAAAATAAATCTCAAGTTGTCCGTTATGTAGGACTTACCACTTGAAAGACCGAAATTGATGGCTGAATTGATGAGATACGACCAGACAAGATTCTGGGCGACTAATGCAATCATGCGTGAATTGATATTGTACGTGTATGTGTGCGTTGTGTATGCTTGAATGTGTGACTATATGGAAGTATTGGTGAGTAGATGCATGAATGTATGATTGTATGAATGCGACTTGAACGATCGTATAACCGTATAGGACAAGTGACTCGATGGAACGAGACAAAACATGTAAGTCCGGAGAGGGGAGTGGTATCGCAGTACAGCACATCTTCATTAGATATGGCATTCTTGAGGGTTTGGTCAAGCCATCTGATATGGTAAGCACAGTGCATAGTAGTAACTTGTGCTTCCACTGGGTAGAGAGTCCACTCTTGACATTGAAATTCTGGAAGAAGTCGCCATTTCTTGTACCGGCGCAATGTATTCTTCCCTTAGCGTGTTTCAGCAGTCATAACTCTGTTTTTTTTTGTTTTGTTTTGAAAATCCCTGATTTTGCTTGGATCGCCCTTTCGGGTTTTCAGTCCACCGGGACGTTTTTTTTTTTTTTTTTTTTATGACTGCATCTTGCTTTGAAGCGGAGGTCCTCTCCATAATGCTTAGCCACGTTTCTCTTCCGGAATGTAACCGTACTCGAGGCGGATGTCGATGTACGTTTTGTATGCTTACGAGTTCAAAAGGAATGTGTTTGTTGTTCATGCTTTTCAAAAGATGTAAAAAAAAAAAAAATTGTATTTTGAAAATTATCTTGCTTCACGTATTGTCATCAAACACAGAAGAAATTTTGCTAATAGAATAAAATGAGAGTTCCATATAAATGGGCATAGGCTCAAATTTGGTGAATTGAGTGGTGGCCTGCCAAAGGCATGGTTCCACAGATCCTTGAAAATTTTAAAAAATGGTAAATATATGGGAGAGGTACATTGAACATAATAACCACTATTCTCCCTAACAACTTTGAACGCCTCTGTTCTGAATCTTTGATTTGTAGATGCTTCGAATCAGATGTCTTTTGATGACTAGATGCCCCAAGTGGACTGTGCCTGACCGGATGCAGTTACTTTGTCTTTTTGATCCTTGACTTTTGCACAGATCGCCCTTTCAGGTTTTTCGATCTATCAGGATAATCATTATTGTTCATGTCTCTAATTTTTGCCTGGACCGCCCTTTCGGGTTTTCAGTCCACCGAGACGCTCCTTTTTGCCTAAGCCGCCTTTTCAGGTTTTCGGCTTACCGAGCTGTTCTTTTATTTTTAGGCAAAGTATTTTTTGACTGCATCTGTGTTCACCGGTCGTGGAAGTTCGTCACCGTCCATAGTCGTAAGGGTCATTGCACCGCCAGAAAAGGCTCTTTTGACGACGTACGGGCCTTCGTAGTTAGGCGTCCACTTGCCCCTGGAGTCATGTTGGAAAGGTTGGATCTTCTTGAGCACAAGGTCTCCTTCTCGAAATTCGCGGGGATGAACTTTCTTGTCAAAAGCTTGTTTCATCCGTTTTTGATATAGTTGACCATGACATAAAGCAGACATGCGTTTCTCTTCGATCAAGTTTAATTGGTCAAACCTGTTCTTACACCATTCAGCCTCTGATAACTCAGCCTCCATTAAGACCCTCATTGATGGAATCTCAACTTCTACCGGGAGAACCGCCTCCATGCCGTATACCAAGGAGAAAGGGGTTGCCCCTGTTGATGTGCGTATGGAAGTGCGATAACCATGCAATGCAAACGGAAGCATCTCATGCCAATCTTTGTATGTCACCACCATCTTCTGGACGATCTTCTTGATGTTCTTGTTTGCGGCTTCGACAGCGCCGTTCATTTGAGGTCTGTAAGGCGAAGAATTATGATGCTCGATCTTGAAGTCATCACACAACTCCTCCATCATTTTGTTGTTCAGATTTGTTCCATTGTCTGTAATGATCCTGCTAGGGACACCGTAGCGGCAAATGATCTGATTCTTGATGAACTTGACCACTACTTGTTTGGTCACATTGGCGTAGGACGCTGCTTCGACCCACTTGGTAAAATAGTCAATGGCTACAAGAATAAAACGGTGCCCGTTTGAAGCCTTTGGTTCGATCTTTCCGATCATGTCAATGTCCCACATAGAGAACGGCCATGGAGAAGAAAGCACATTGAGTGTATTTGGCGGCACATGAATCCTATCAGCATAGATTTGACATTTGTGACACTTCTTTGCATGCTGGTAACAGTCAGCTTCCATCGTCATCCAGTAATAACCCGCCCTCAACATTTTCCGGGCCATTGCGTGCCCATTAGCATGAGTTCCGAAGGAGCCTTCGTGGATTTCGTGCATCAACAAATCTGCTTCTCGTTTATCCACGCATCTGAGCAGGACCATGTCGAAGTTTCTTTTATACAACACATCACCATTTAAGAAGAAATTGCCAGACAATCTTCTCAAAGTCTTCTTGTCTTTACTGGAAGTTCCGGTTGGATACTCTTGATTTTGGAGAAAACATTTGATATCATGGAACCACGGCTTGTCGTCAGTAGCTTCTTCGGCCGCGAACACATACGCTGGTCTTTCGAGACATCTGATTTTGACCAATGGCACATTATTCTGACGGTTCACTTTGTACATAGAAGATAAAGTGGCCAGGGCGTCTGCCATCTGGTTCTGCTCACGAGGGATGTGGTGTAACTCAACCTTATTGAAGAATGTCAAAAGTCGCCTTGCATAGTCTCGGTAAGGAATCAAGCCGGGGTGGCGAGTCTCCCATTCTCCTTTGATTTGGTTGATCACGAGAGCTGAGTCTCCATATATGTCTAGATTCTTAATCCTCAGGTCGATGGCTTCTTCGATACCCATGATGCATGCTTCATATTCTGCAATGTTGTTCGTGCACTCGAATAATAACCTGGAAGTGAAAGGGATGTGAGTATCTCGAGGGGTGATAATGACTGCTCCAATTCCGTTACCGTAGACGTTAACAGCTCCATCGAACACCAAACCCCATCTTGAATCAGGGTCCGGACCTTCTTCAGGTAATGGTTCGTCGCAATCCCTCATCTTTAAAAACATGACCTCTTCATCGGGAAAGTCGAACTTAATAGGTTGATAGTCTTCGATTGGTTGGTGAGCCAAATGATCAGCAAGGATACTACCTTTGATCGCCTTTTGAGTGCGGTATTCGATATCATATTCTGACAACAACATCTGCCACTGGGCAATCCTCCCTGTTAACGCGGGCTTCTCAAAGATGTACTTGATTGGATCCATTTTAGATATCAACCAAGTAGTGTGATTAACCATGTAATGACGGAGGCGTTTGGAAGCCCAAGCTAGTGCACAACAAGTCTTCTCGAGCATGGAGTAGCGAGACTCACAGTCAGTAAATTTCTTGCTCAAGTAATAAATGGCATGCTCTTTTCTCCCGGATTCATCTTGTTGTCCGAGCACACAACCCATGGAATGTTCTAGCACAGTCAGGTACATGATCAATGGCCTTCCTTCGACTGGGGGGATAAGAATCGGAGGTTCTAGCAGGTATTCTTTGATGCTGTCAAAGGCTTTCTGGCAGTCTTCTGTCCAGATGACTCCTTGATCTTTGCGGAGTAATTTGAATATCGGCCCACATGTTGCAATCATATGAGAGATGAATCTGGAGATGTAGTTTAAACGTCCAAGAAACCATCGTACTTGTTTTTCTGTCTGTAGGGCTGGCATTTCTCTGATGGCTTTGACCTTGTCTGGATCCACTTCAATACCTTTCTGACTGACGATGAAACCTAGGAGCTTCCCAGATCTGACGCCAAAGGTGCATTTGTTAGGATTGAGGCGGAGTTGATACTTTCTCAGCGGTTGGAACATCTTCCGTAAGTACTCGACGTGTTCTTCTTCCGTGCCGGATTTGACGATCATGTCATCCACATACACTTCAATTTCTTTGTGTATCATGTCGTGGAAGAGAGTAGTCATACCTCTCTGGTAGGTAGCACCTGCGTTTATCAAACCAAAAGGCATTACTTTGTAACAGAAGGTGCCCCAAGGAGTGATAAAAGATGTCTTTTCTCTGTCTTCGGCTGCCATCTTGATCTGATTGTAACCAGAGAAACCGTCCATGAAGGAGAAGACTTTGGATTTAGCAGTACTATCAACCAACACGTCAATGTGAGGAAGCGGAAAATCATCCTTCGGACTGGCTTTGTTTAGGTCACGGTAATCAACACACATTCTGACCTTGCCGTCTTTCTTTGGAACGGGTACTATGTTGGCCAGCCACTGAGGGTATTCTGATGTAATGAGGAAGCCTGCATCAATTTGTTTCTGTACCTCTTCTTTGATCTTGAGAGCCATGTCAGGGTGAGTTCTTCTCAACTTTTGCTTAACTAGCAGGCATTCCGGCTTCAACGGCAAACGGTGCACCACAATATTAGTATCCAGACCCGGCATATCTCTATATGACCAAGCGAATATATCGACATACTCTTTGAGAAGCTCTACCACTTGCTTCTTGACACTTGCTTCAAGCGATGCCCCAATCTTGATCTCTTTCTTGTCTTCTTCCGTACCCAAGTTGATTACCTCTATGGCTTCCTCATGAGGCTGAATGGTCTTTCTTTCTTGTTCAAGCAGTCGAGAGATTTCATCGGGAATCTCTTCTTCTTCTTCTTCTGCCTCATACACGGGGGATTCGAAGTTGGGAGAGATCGTAGGGTTACGTTGTTCAAAGGGCTTATTTAATCTGCACATATGATTGATGATTTTTTTTAGTAAAATGCAGATTTTTCGAAAGTGATTGTATTTTTTTTGTTTTTTGTATTACCATTTTTTCAAGAAAAATGCACAAAGGGAAAAATAAAGCAAAAGGTCGGAAGTAAAACGACATTTTTATTTGATTGTTGATAACTTCTTGAAACAAAGCCCTAGATAGATTCACTTTCGCTTGGGGCGGGACGAAAGGATTTTTTTTTTTTTTTGAAAAAGCGTAAAAACAAACAAAGGCATTACTTGGACAAGTGAGCAACAAAAGGAACATCTACAGCGACCCAATTGCGGCTAATCCCTCCTTGTGTCACGAAACTTTGTGGCACTCCTTCTTGATTATCTTCAATGATAGCATTGGCTTCTGACGAGGCATGGAAGAACCCAGCACTGTAGAAAGTATTCCCCATTGGCTTGCTATTGGAACTCCCTGCTGACGGAGTGAAGCCGAGTCCTTCACGATGCTTGTTTTCTGACAGATTCACCAACTTCCCCCAGCCGGTAGAGACACCATCTTGTACCACTTTCTGAGCATCCTTGAAAGAAGAAATGGATGTTGCTTTCTTCTTAGCACCTTGGTCTTCAATAGAAAGTCCTTGGAAAGACGTATCATCCTCAACATCAGCACCAATGAATGAGAATGATGACAAATGGCTTACTAGCATGGCTTGTTCTCCTCCCACGGTCACCAGCTTTTCGTCTTTCACAAACTTTAGCTTCTGATGCAGCGTAGAAGTTACTGCCCCTGCCTCATGAATCCAGGGTCGGCCCAGCAGGCAACTGTATGATGCTTGTATATCCATAACTTGGAAGGTAATCTGGAAGACATGCGGCCCAATTGTAATAGGTAGATCCACCTCTCCAAGGACATTCTTTCTTGAACCATCGAAAGCCTTCACCCTCACATCGCTTCGTTTTAAAGGTGCGCTTTTGTAGGAAAGTTGATTGTAAGCTGTTTTGGCCATCACGTTCAAGGACGACCCAGTATCCACCAGCACATTTGACAGTGCATCAGTATTGCAATTCACAGATATATGCAGCGCCATGTTGTGGTTCCTTCCTTCCTCGGGAAGCTCTTCATCACTGAAGCTCAGGTTGTTGCATGCAGTGATATTTCCCACTACTCCATCAAATTGCCCAATAGTGATGTCATGATTTACAAAGGCTTGGTTTAGGACCTTCATCAAGGCATTTCTGTGGGCCTCGGAATTCAACAATAAAGACAGGATGGATATCTTTGAGGGGGTCTGCATCAATTGGTCGATCACCTTGTACTCACTTTTCTTTATCAATTGTAGTAACTCCTCAAAGTCAGCATTGGCATTGGTTCCACTGGTCTGGCCTGCATCTTTGGTCGTGCTGAAGTCTCTAGCTTGTATTTGCTCAGTTACCGGAGCACCTGCTTTCTTTTGAAACAACGTGGGAATAATACGCCCATTCCTTAGAACTCTGCTGTCTTCAGTAATGTTAACCACAGAAGGTAAAGGCGGTATGGGAACTTCGCGTCCATCTTCAATTATAGTTGTAACGCCCTCTCTAATTATTTAATTATTTTATTAGATGATATGGTATATGTTTATATATTATATGATTTTGATGATTATGTGACGTATATGTGACGTATTTGTGACGTGTGACGTGTTATTATTTTATTGTTTAATAAAATAATATAAGTGATGTTTATATGGATATTTATTTGGTAAATAAATAGATTTGTTGGAAAAATATAGAATTTTAAGAGATGGGGTTATATTTATAATTAAGAAGAGTTGTGTGGGTTAAGAGAGAATTAATTAAGTTGTGAGGGAGTATATAAGAGAAGTAGGTTAAGAGAGGAAACTTTCAGTAACGCGTACAGATTTGGAAAAGAGAAGTAGAACGATTCAAGAGAGAAGAGAAGCTAGGTTCCAATTCTGCACAATTTTCCAGGTAAGGGTGAGCCTAACTTCAGTAATTTTAATGTTAAATCATCTGTTATTGATTAGCTTAGAGATTGGGAAGAATTGAGAGGAGTTTTGAGAATTAGGGTTGTGATGAATTATGATGAATTGATGAGGATTGATGTTGTAAGGCTGTAGGACTTGTTACAGAACCTAGATTATCCCCTAGGATGATATTGCTGATGAATTAGAGGCTTAACATGAGAGTTTTGGGATGAATTGGTGTGAATTGGGCTGAACCCGTAGTGGTTCTGAGATCGCTCGCCGTGGCGAGTAACCCTTGGTTGCTCGCGAGGCGAGCAGTATAGCTCGCCGTGGCGAGCTTGACCCTTAAACTTAGGATTTTTGCCAAACTTTAGATGGTTTTGAGTGCCCTTATATTTATAGAGATGACCTGTGAAGTTGGTTTGGTCAAATTGGATTAAGAGAGCTTAAAAATGAGGATTTTTGGTGAAAAATGTCAAAAAGGCCGAGAGCACCCAGGATTGCTCGCCTCCAGCTCGCTCCCAACTCGCCTTTGGCGAGTGAGCTGATGTGAGTACTCGCCTGTGGCGAGCAGATCTACTCGCCGTGGCGAGTTAGCTGACCTTTGTCATGTTTTGTTGTTTCGCAAGCTGTTTTGCATAGGACGTTTAGAGGAACCCTTTGGGTAGAGTTAGTGCTGTTTTATACCCTTAGATGGGTTATGTAAAGATGAATGCTGATGGTTCTATTAGGCCATTGATAAATGATGTGTTGTTGAATATAAGTGATGTATGAGTATGATGCTACTTGAATAAGATGATGCTATGTATTGCAATGTGTATGTATAATGAGTTGATGTTCTGCCATGTATTATTATAACTGCATGTGTCAGTCTATTATTTGTAAATGACGTTTGAGACGGTGTATTAAGTTGTTAAGTGACGAGTCCATGCATTTGCATACTATGAGACGGTGGAGCTTTATGCTCAAAGCGACGGTGAAGCATATTAATGCTATAATCATATGGTACCACATGCATGATGTTGAGACGTTAGGTGTGCATATAGTCGAGTCAATTATGACATATATGAGATGATGCTTGAGATGTTGATGTATGTTTATGATGCTGCTTATGATGATGTTTATACCGATGTTATGATGTGATAAAAATGTTATGCTTATGAGTTGGATGTATGACTGTTAATCTTGACATGTGATTTATATATTAATATTATTGTTGTGAATCTCACCCCTTCTGCTGGAATTGCCGCCTTGTGGGCAAGTGCAGGTACCCAGTCTTAGATGCGATGATGTGAGGGGTCTGTGAAGTAGGGTTGCTCTGATACGTAACGGGATGGGGTCTTTTACATAGAGTCTATTCCTTATGTATCATGTTTTCAATAAATGTTAACTTTAAGACTTAGTAATGTTGAAACATTAATGTTTTTGAGACGTTTGATGGCTTTTAAGCCAAGACCTTTATGAAGGATTCAAATTATGATTTCCGCTGCTTATAATTGAATGTTTTGCGAAGGATAAACTAATATTCATTTGTTTTTAAAGATTTTTATTGTGATGGATGTGACACTCTTTTTGTGAAGTACTCTGATCCATGTGTTTATTTAATGAAATTTTTAAGACGGGAAATTGGGGTGTTAGAATTGGTATCAGAGCAGGTCGGTCCGTCCGGCCAAGTAGAGAGTCGAGTGACGTTGTCTTAGAGTTAGAATGGTATTATTGTATTATTCTGACTTATGTTTGTTTCCAGAGAACTAAGATGGCTGGTAGAAACGATGCTGCTCTTGCTGCTGCTTTGGAAGCAATGGCTAATGCTGTGGGTAATCAGAACAATGCCGGTGGAAATGACGGAACGAGGATGTTAGAGACGTTTCTGAGGAATCACCCGCCTACCTTCAAGGGGCGTTATGATCCTGATGGAGCTCAGACGTGGCTCAAGGAAGTAGAGAGGATCTTCAGAGTCATGCAGTGTGATGATGTGCAAAAGGTGCGTTTTGGCACGCACATGCTCGCGGAGGAGGCTGATGATTGGTGGGTTAGTCTCCTACCTATTTTGGAGCAAGATGGAGCTGTGGTGACGTGGGCTATTTTCACGAGGGAGTTCCTTAATAGATACTTTCCAGAAGATGTTCGTGGGAAGAAAGAGATCGAGTTCCTGGAGCTTAAGCAAGGGAAAATGTCGGTGACCGAGTATGCGGCCAAATTTGTGGAGTTGGCTAAGTTCTATCCGCATTATACCCCCGAGACGGCTGAATTTTCAAAATGCATCAAGTTTGAGAATGGTTTGCGCGCGGATATCAAGCGAGCCATTGGTTATCAGAAGATCCGCAACTTTTCCGAGCTGGTGAGTAGTTGCAGAATATATGAGGAGGATACGAAGGCTCACTACAAGGTAGTGAATGATCGGAAAGCTAAGGGCCAGCAAAGTCGCCCTAAACCTTATGATGCCCCTAGAGATAAAGGGAAGCAGAGAGTGAATGATGAGAGGAGGCCCCAGAAGAAGGCTGCTCCTGCTAAGATTACCTGTTACACTTGTGGCGAGAAAGGCCATAAGAGCAATGCATGTACTGTTGATGTGAAGAGGTGCTACCGTTGTGGTCAAAAAGGGCATATCACTAACGACTGCAAATTTGATGATGTTGTGTGTTTCAACTGCAATGAGCAAGGACACATTGGTTCACAGTGTAAACAACCCAAGAAGACTAAGACTACTGGGAGAGTGTTTGCATTGAATGGCACTCAGACTGAGAATGATGATCGTTTGATCAGAGGTACTTGCTATATTAATAATACTCCTTTAGTTGCTATTATTGATACTGGTGCTACGCACAGTTTTGTTGCTTTAGATTGTGTTTCTGCTTTGGGTCTTGATGTTTCTGATATGAATGGAGAGATGGTTGTCGAGACTCCAGCTAAGGGTTTGGTGACTACTTCTCTCGTGTGTGTAAATTGTCCTTTATCTATGTTTGGCCGTGACTTTGTGATGGATTTAGTGTGCCTACCTTTAAGTGGTATGGATGTGATTCTGGGTATGAACTGGCTAGAGTACAACCGGGTTCTTATCAACTGTTTTAGAAAGACGGTGCATTTTTCTTCTGTCGAAGAAGAGTGGGGCGCAGAGTTTCTATCTACTAAGCAGCTGAAACAACTAGAACGTGATGGGATGTTGATGTTTTCGCTGATGGCTTCGTTATCTTTAGAGAACCAAGCTGTAATTGATGGGCTGCCTGTTGTGAAAGAATTTCCTGAAGTTTTCCCTGATGAGATTCCAGATGTGCCACCAGAGAGGGAGGTTGAATTTTCGATAGACCTTGTGCCGGGTACGAAGTCGGTGTCGATGGCACCTTATCGTATGTATGCTTCTGAGTTAGCAGAGTTGAAGAAACAGTTGGAAGACTTGCTTGAGAAGAAGTTTGTGAGACCTAGTGTTTCACCATGGGGAGCTCCAGTGTTACTAGTGAAGAAGAAAGACGGCAGTATGAGAATGTGTATTGATTACAGACAGCTGAATAAAGTGACGATAAAGAATAGGTATCCACTTCCGAGGATTGACGACTTGATGGATCAGTTAGTGGGTGCAAAGGTATTTAGCAAGATTGACTTGAGGTCAGGTTACCATCAGATTAAGGTGAAGGATGAAGATATGCAGAAGACGGCCTTTAGGACGCGTTATGGTCATTATGAATATAAGGTGATGCCTTTCGGTGTTACTGATGCGCCTGGTGTGTTTATGGAATATATGAACAGAATTTTTCATGAGTATCTGGATCAATTTGTTGTGGTTTTTATTGATGATATACTGATCTATTCTAAGACTGAAGCTGAGCATGCAGAGCATTTGAAGACTGTGTTGCAAGTGTTGAAGGAAAAGAAGCTGTATGCTAAACTGTCTAAGTGTGAGTTCTGGCTAAGGGAAGTAAGTTTTCTTGGCCATATTATTTCTGGTGTTGGTATCGCGGTTGACCCGTCAAAAGTTGAAGCGGTATCGCAATGGGAGACTCCTAAGTCGGTTACGGAAATTAGAAGCTTTTTGGGACTAGCTGGTTACTATAGAAGGTTTATAGAAGGATTCTCTAAGTTAGCTCTTCCGAAAACGCAGTTGACGTGTAAGGGTAAATCGTTTGTATGGGATGTGCATTGTGAGAATAGTTTTAATGAGCTGAAGAAGCGTCTGACAACGGCTCCAGTGCTGGTTTTACTGAAGCCTGATGAACCTTTTGTGGTATATTGTGACGCGTCCAAGTTGGGTTTAGGTGGTGTTCTTATGCAAGATGGTAAGGTAGTAGCTTATGCTTCCAGACAGTTGAGAATTCATGAGAAGAATTATCCGACGCATGACTTAGAGTTGGCAGCTGTGGTCTTCGTATTGAAGATATGGAGACATTACTTGTATGGTTCGAGGTTTGAGGTGTTTAGTGATCATAGGAGCTTGAAGTATTTGTTTGATCAGAAAGAGTTGAATATGAGGCAGCGAAGGTGGCTCGAGTTATTGAAAGATTATGATTTTGGTTTGAATTACCATCCTGGTAAGGCAAATGTAGTTGCAGATGCCCTGAGTAGGAAAACTGTGCATATGTCTGCGTTGATGGTGAAAGAATTTGAGTTGTTAGAACAGTTTAGAGACCTGAGCTTGGTGTGTGAAAGGACACCTCAGAGCATAAGATTGGGAATGTTGAGAATTGATAATGATTTCCTGAAGCATATCAAAGAAGCACAAAAAGAAGATGTCAAGTTTGTAGACTTGTTAATTGCTAATAATGAGACTGTGGATGGAGACTTTAAGGTCGATGACCAAGGAGTGTTGAGATTCCGAGGTAGGATTTGCATTCCTGACAATGAAGAGATTAAGAAGATGATTCTTGAAGAGAGTCACAGAAGTAGCTTGAGTATTCACCCGGGAGCTACGAAGATGTACCACGATTTAAAGAAGCTGTTTTGGTGGTCTGGTTTGAAACGCGATGTGGCACAATTCGTGTTTTCTTGCTTGATTTGTCAAAAGTCGAAGATTAAGCATCAGAAACCGACTGGTATGATGGTACCTTTAGATGTGCCAGAATGGAAATGGGATAGTATATCCATGGATTTTGTGACGAGCTTGCCCAATACTCCTAGAGGGAACGATGCTATTTGGGTAATTGTTGATAGATTGACGAAGTCTGCTCACTTTCTACCGATTAACATTACCTTTCCTGTAGCTCAGTTAGCGGAGATTTATGTTAAAGAGATAGTAAAGCTGCATGGTGTTCCTTCGAGCATCGTATCAGATAGAGATCCAAGATTTACTTCTAGATTTTGGAAGAGTTTGCAAGAGGCGTTAGGATCTCAGTTGAGGTTGAGTTCGGCTTATCATCCGCAAATAGATTGTCAGTCGGAGAGGACGATTCAGTCGTTGGAGGACTTGTTGAGGGTTTGTGTACTTGAGCAGGGAGGGGCTTGGGATAGTCATCTTCCATTGATAGAGTTCACGTACAACAACAGTTACCATTCAAGTATTGGAATGGCACCGTTTGAGGCTTTATATGGTCGGAGATGAAGGACTCCGTTGTGCTGGTTTGAGTCGGGTGAAAGAGTGGTCTTAGGACCGGAGATCGTTCAACAGACTACTGAGAAGGTGAGAATAATCCAAGAAAAGATGAAAGCGTCGCAGAGTCGACAAAAGAGTTATCATGACAAGCGTAGGAAGGACCTTGAGTTCCAAGAGGGGGATCATGTGTTCTTGAGAGTGACTCCTATGACGGGTGTTGGACGTGCTTTGAAATCGAAGAAGTTGACTCCGAGGTTTATTGGTCCGTATCAGATTTCAGAGAGGATTGGGCCGGTGGCGTATCGTGTTGGATTACCACCGCACTTATCGAATTTACATGATGTTTTTCATGTATCTCAGCTGAGGAAGTATGTTCCGGATCCGTCTCATGTGATCCAAAGTGACGATGTGCAAGTTAGGGACAACCTTACGGTTGAGACCTTACCCGTGAGGATTGATGATCGAAAGACGAAGACGTTGAGAGGCAAGGAGATACCTCTTGTGAGAGTTGTTTGGGACGGAGCGACGGGTGAAAGCTTGACTTGGGAGCTAGAAAGTAAGATGCTGGAATCCTATCCAGAGTTGTTTGAGCGAGGTAAATTTTCGAGGACGAAAATCCTTTAAGAGGGGGAGAGTTGTAACGCCCTCTCTAATTATTTAATTATTTTATTAGATGATATGGTATATGTTTATATATTATATGATTTTGATGATTATGTGACGTATATGTGACGTATTTGTGACGTGTGACGTGTTATTATTTTATTGTTTAATAAAATAATATAAGTGATGTTTATATGGATATTTATTTGGTAAATAAATAGATTTGTTGGAAAAATATAGAATTTTAAGAGATAGGGTTATATTTATAATTAAGAAGAGTTGTGTGGGTTAAGAGAGAATTAATTAAGTTGTGAGGGAGTATATAAGAGAAGTAGGTTAAGAGAGGAAACTTTCAGTAACGCGTACAGACTTTGGAAAAGAGAAGAAGAACGGTTCAAGAGAGAAGAGAAGCTAGGTTCCAATTCTGCACAATTTTCCAGGTAAGGGTGAGCCTAACTTCAGTAATTTTAATGTTAAATCATCTGTTATTGATTAGCTTAGAGATTGGGAAGAATTGAGAGGAGTTTTGAGAATTAGGGTTGTGATGAATTATGATGAATTGATGAGGATTGATGTTGTAAGGCTGTAGGACTTGTTACAGAACCTAGATTATCCCCTAGGATGATATTGCTGATGAATTAGAGGCTTAACATGAGAGTTTTGGGATGAATTGGTGTGAATTGGGCTGAACCCGTAGTGGTTCTGAGATCGCTCGCCTGTGGCGAGTGATCGCTCGCCGTGGCGAGTAACCCTTGGTTGCTCGCGAGGCGAGCAGTATAGCTCACCGTGGCGAGCTTGACCCTTAAACTTAGGATTTTTGCCAAACTTTAGATGGTTTTGAGTGCCTTTATATTTATAGAGATGACCTGTGAAGTTGGTTTGGTCAAATTGGATTTAGAGAGCTTAAAAATGAGGATTTTTGATGAAAAATGTCAAAAAGGCCGAGAGCACCCAGGATTGCTCGCCTCCAGCTCGCTCCCAACTCGCCTTTGGCGAGTGAGCTGATGTGAGTACTCGCCTGTGGCGAGCAGATCTACTCGCCGTGGCGAGTTAGCTGACCTTTGTCATGTTTTGTTGTTTCGCAAGCTATTTTGCGTAGGACGTTTAGAGGAACCCTTTGGGTAGAGTTAGTGCTGTTTTATACCCTTAGATGGGTTATGTAAAGATGAATGTTGATGGTTCTATTAGGCCATTGATAAATGATGTGTTGTTGAATATAAGTGATGTATGAGTATGATGCTACTTGAATAAGATGATGCTATGTGTTGCAATGTGTATGTATAATGAGTTGATGTTCTGCCATGTATTATTATAACTGCATGTGTCAGTCTATTATTTGTAAATGACGTTTGAGACGGTGTATTAAGTTGTTAAGTGACGAGTCCATGCATTTGCATACTATGAGACGGTGGAGCTTTATGCTCAAAGCGACGGTGGAGCATTTGCTCAAAGCGACGGTGAAGCATATTAATGCTATAATCATATGGTACCACATGCATGATGTTGAGACGTTAGGTGTGCATATAGTCGAGTCAATTATGACATATATGAGATGATGCTTGAGATGTTGATGTATGTTTATGATGCTGCTTATGATGATGTTTATACCGATGTTATGATGTGATAAAAATGTTATGCTTATAAGTTGGATGTATGACTGTTAATCTTGACATGTGATTTATATATTAATATTATTGTTGTGAATCTCACCCCTTCTGCTGGAATTGCCGCCTTGTGGGCAAGTGCAGGTACCCAGTCTTAGATGCGATGATGCGAGGGGTCTGTGAAGTAGGGTTGCTCTGATACGTAACGGGATGGGGTCTTTTACATAGAGTCTATTCCTTATGTATCATGTTTTCAATAAATGTTAACTTTAAGACTTAGTAATGTTGAAACATTAATGTTTTTGAGACGTTTGATGGCTTTTAAGCCAAGACCTTTATGAAGGATTCGAATTATGATTTCCGCTGCTTATAATTGAATGTTTTGCGAAGGATAAACTAATATTCATTTGTTTTTAAAGATTTTTATTGTGATGGATGTGACACTCCTTTTGTGAAGTACTCTGATCCATGTGTTTATTTAATGAAATTTTTAAGACGGGAAATTGGGGTGTTACAATAGTGGCATTATATTTGTAAGGGATGGCTTTTTCCGAAGTGTACGGTATAGGGCCTGGCAGACATATCACCAGAGGAGCATCAACCAATTTTCGACTATCAAAGAAAATTTCTACAGGCTCTTCAGAAGTTGCAGCACATACATCGTCACATTTCTTTTCGACCACAAGTTCCCCTTGGTTCAATAGTCTTTGAATATCGTCCTTTACTTTCTGACAACCCCTTAGATCTGTAGAGCACACCTTGCAGGCTGTATGATCGCATGTAAAGAGAGCTATTTCGCATAACTTAGTATGTAGAGGGACCAATGGAGTTCGGATGTGTTGTACATCGAGAATGCGGTGAGTCTTTTGGCCGTCATCGATCATGTTGACAGGTGCGGCATCGTGATTTGGCAATGGATTGGTCTGAACATTTGTATTTAGATCGGTGAAGTTTATTTTTTTGTCTCTGATGAGGTCTTGGACTGCTTTCTTTAGACTATAACAATCTTCGGTGCTGTGACCTGGGGCACCCTGATGAAAGGCGCAGAATCGGTCATGTTTGTACCATGGGGGCAACTTCTCTGGGACCGCTGGAGGTGGTCTGGTCTGGACTAGCTCTTTCTTGAGCAAAGTTGGGAGTAACTGCTCATATGTGATGGGGATTGGATCAAACTGTATTCTGGGAGCTTGTTGCCGAGTTTGTTGTTGTCGCTGAGGTTGTTGTTGATGTGGTTGTTGATATGGCTGTTGATATGGTTGTTGATATGGTTGCCTATACGACTGTTGATATGGTTGTTGATATGGTTGTTGGAAATACTGATGTGGGTATTGTTGGGGATATTGGTGTTGAGGATATTGAGGTTGATGATTTTGTGGTTGGATAAAATTGGTAGAGGGTGTAATGGCGGCAATGTAGGCTGGGTAATTTTGTTGAGGATAATGCTGCTGATAGCTTGGTTGTTGAGTGGTATTTGTTGCGGGTGTTATAGCGGCAATGTGTTGATAGGCTGGGTAATTCTGTTGAGGTCTCCCACGGGCTACCATACCAACTTCTTGTTCTTTCTTTCTTGAAAAGTTGTTTCCGAACTTCCTTGTACCGCTGGCGGGAGTAGTTTCTCTGACTAAACGTCCTTCGCGGACTCCTTCTTCCAACTGTACCCCCATACTGATCATTTCTGTGAAGTTTCTGGGCACACTCCCGACCATTTTCTCATAGTAGAATTGATTGAGAGTTTTTAAGAAGAGTTTAGTCATCTCCTTTTCTTCTACACGGGGGCTAACTTGGACGGCGACATCTCTCCATCGTTGGGCGTACTCTTTGAGTGTTTCCTTGTCCTTTTGAGTCATAGCCTGAAGATTACTTCGGTCTGGGGCCATATCTTCATTGAATTTGTATCGCTGTACAAAGGCCTCACGTAGGTCATTGAAAGTTCGGATTTCTGCTCGGTCCAAGTTCATGTACCACTTCAGTGCGGTACCAGTCAAACTGTCTTGAAAGTAATGGATGAGGACCTGATGGTCATTGGCATATGTGGACATTTTTCTCACATACATCGTTAGATGGTCTCTAGGGCAGGAGGTCCCCTTGTATTTTTCGAAGTCCGGAAGTTTGAATTTGTGAGGTATCTGGACATTCGGCACCAAGCACAGATCATAGACGTCCTTCTTGGATACTTCTTTACCGAGGAGGGCAAGCATTTCCCGATTCATCTTCTCATACTTCTCCTGTAAGTCATCTACCTTATTACAGACCTCGATATTCCCTGAGTGGAAGATGGGTTCTTCATTTTGTGGTACGGTGTGAACCACAGGTGCCGAATAGGTCAAAGTAGCTGGAGGGCGCGTTGCAACAGGCGGCGGAACATGAGTTGTATGTTGAAAAGTAGGCATCGAAGGTTCACAAGCAACAGGGCGGAGTATTTCACCAGAAGTAAAGGGCGGGAACCAAGGCGCAGATCGTGGAGGTGCAGAGACTGTTGGAGACTCGTAATAGATCGTCCAGTCAGGAATAGCAGTGCCCCTTGCTTCGGCCCGAGTCCTGACAGGAGGAGGAGGTGGTGGTGGTTGATTCTGTGCAGCTTTCAGCGTTTTTACCAATTCAGACAGTTCATCCATCTGACTTTGCATGGCTGCCATCTCGTCTATCTTCGCTTGCATGGCTGCCATCCCTTCTTTGAGTGCCTGATTCTCTTGTTCAAGAAAATCCATTTTCTTCTTTATATTTGCCCGAGTGCCGTGTACGCGAGTTGGTTGAGGTCGTCGAGCCACCTTCGAAATGGGCGTGACCTTTTGTGGAAAAGAAAAAACTCGTGAGACTCGAATTCGAAACTATGATATGCAAGATGGTGCATGATGTTATGCAAAAATTGACACATTTTATTTATCGAAGGATTTATACAAGTGATTTTGTAGAGATTTTGTTCGAGAATTTAGAAAATTACAACCAGCCCGCTTTTTAACAAGTGAATCCTAGGGGCGAGTTTTAAACAAGTTTTGAAACATAGGAGCTAAAGGTCCTAAAGTAAGTCCTTGAAGAGTGATTTCTTTCTGAACCAAGTCATTCAAAGTCCGGATGCGGGCCATCCAATAAATCCATGAACTTCCTTTTCCTGCTAACATCCTGTCCGAGCAGGGCATCCTTTCTCCGAAGTAAATCATCTTTCTCTATTAGTCGGCGGTTCTGATCAAGGAGTTGGCGCTTTAGCCGTTCTATCTCCCCACTCAGGGTCTCATTTTTGAGTTCGGCCTCGCGGGCTTTTCTTTGCCAGGTGTCTCTTTCAAGCTTCGCCTCGGTCAACTGCTCTTGGAAATCTCCCCGGGTTTCAAGGGGTATGGGCGAAGGTGTTGATGGGGCAGCGGAAGAGGTTAGGGACCTCAGTAGAGGGTAAGGCATCCCTATCTGAGTAGCTCTGTTAATAACCCATTGGAGGTAAGATTCATGGGCTGTACTCGACTTATTTCCCAGCTGGTTCCTATCTTTCTTGACAATGGAGTGCCAAGCTCGTACGAATTGTGCCTTCTTATTCCCAGCATCCCTTTCATAGAAGAAGAAATCACGGTCTAGAATGAGGTAAAGGGGACTCATCCTCATGGGGTATCCAAACTGGCGTCTGGCGAGAACTGAGTTATGGCTGATTCCCCCATGCGTTCCAAGGAGAGGTATGTTGTTGAATTCTCCGCAATGGTCAATAATAACTTTTGGGTCTAGAGTCGGGTTGAACCAAACTATGTCGGTAGGGGTGAGGGCCATGATTTTCTCAGACCAAGGGAGTTTCTCCGGTCTAAACTTAGGGCGAGGTAGGTGTGAGGTAATCCAGATGTGGAGTAAAGATGCGCAACAAATGATGACTCCACGCTCCTTGTTAGTACGATCATGGATGGAAAAGTAGGTGTCAGCGAGCAAGGTAGGAACAGGGTTTTGGGTCAAGAAGATTTGGATGGCATTCATGTCGATGAAGTTATCAACATTTGGGAAGAGTACAACGCCATAGATGAGCAGGGCGAGGATGGTTTCAAAGGCGTCGGCATTGGATCTTTCAGCAAAATCGGTGGCTTTTTGGTAAAGGAAATTGAAGGGTAGGCATTGGAGGCCTCCTTTGGTGGTCAAGTGCTTTTTTATATCGGACCTCTCAATGCGAAGGGCAACTGCGATGTCTGGGATTTTAGGACCGGGCTCAAGACCATGGAAGGGTACTTCGTCAAGTACGGGCAGACCGACCCAGTGAGCATATTCCTCTAGCGTAGGGGCCAGCTGATAGTCTGGGAAGGTAAAGCAGCGGTAAAGCGGATCATAGAACTGAACCAAAGTGTTGAGGAGCCCTTCATCGACATCCGTCCTGAGAATGCTGAGCAGATGTCCATACTGTTTTCGAAAGCGGTCTGGGCTAGTCAGCATCTTTGCTAGTTTCCTTAAGCTTTCCAAGTCTGGTTTCTTGAATTTATACCCATGAGTTCTCCTTACACCACTCCCCATTCCTATGATGTCTACAAAAAAGTTTATTTCAGTCCTCCGATTTTTTTATATAAAAGTTATGAATGAATGCATGTATGCATGATTATGCTAAAGTGCATAGAAAACATGGTGTGGTTAGGTCTACAATGTTGGAGTTGAGGGGTAGCATGTTGTATGGTAGGGACTATGGCTTTATTTGCACCTATATCACGGGTTCTGCAAAGTCCCCAAAGTCCAACCCCCTTTGAATTTTATTGGATGATGGGACAACACCCAGTCCAATAACGTCCGTAGGAAAGTCTCGTTTGAGTGTAGTATCACGTGTCGACTAATACCAAGACAACACTTGGTTAGCCACCGCACTACATCCTAAAAGGCCAAGATGGGTTGAGGGTAACTAAAGGTCCTTAGCTTCGACAGACTTAAAAGTAATAAAGTCTAAACGTGACAGCACACGCCGACATATACTACCTCAAGGTCCTCCGCTAAGTGTGGTCATATCACATGTTCCAAAACACGAGAATACTCTCGGAATGTCACTATGATTCTACCACTCCTATCTTAAATTTCTCTCAAGCCCGGGTTAGGACTTATCTTATCACTCACGTTTAAGAACGAAAAAATGAAGGGAAAAAACATATACACATATTTCCCTTTTTTGTTTTGTTTTTGTTTTAAGCAAGTGATAGCACAAAAGTTTAAACAAAGTCAAGTTAGGCTTAACCCTCGAATTTCTTTCCCAGTGAAGTCGCCATTTCTGTCGCGTCATTTTTCGGGAGACCATCGCCGTTTGACCGGCTTTGACTCACTATTTTTATTCACGACTGAACTTTTTAATTTTTTGGGGAAGGGGAAGAAAAGTTCGAAATACCCGTTTGAAAGAGATTTGGGTTCGGGGGTTGGTTATATTTAGGGAAGGTATTAGCACCCTAAATATTCGTAGTACTCTACGAGAACCTTTTGACTTTACTTTTACTTTTTGTGCTATTACTTGCTTAATTTTATTAAAAAGAAGGAAATTGAGAATAACGATAAAAATAAGATAAAATGAAGAAAGGCCTATTATCTACATTTTTTATTGATTTGAAAGGACGAGCGTCCTTTGCCTACGTACCCGTGAGGGATCAAAACCTCGTAGTTCGGGGTAGAAATTGACGTTTGATTGGTTTTGTGTTTTTTATTGGTTTTGAAGAAGGTTTTAAAATAAAAAGCCAAGTGGCGAAATAAGCTTGTTGGTGTTTTTTAATATTGAAGAAAATAGACTCGAAGTAGAATTAAAGTTGATTTGAAATTTGATTAAGAAAGAAAAAAAATAAAAAGAACGGTCACTTGATTAAAAATCAAGGTTTATTATGAAAAAGTATTTTTGTGATTTTTGACTATTTGAAATGTTTTTGTTGTTTTTGATACTGTTGTGTTTGTAGGAAAATGTTTTTCGGTTTTTTAATATTGTGCTGTAAGAAAATGTTTTTTTGTATTTTTTGTTTATTGTGCAAGTAAGAAAATGTTTTTGGGTTTTTTGTTAGTTTAGCTAGTAGGAAAATGTTTTTGGGTTTTTTGTTAGTTTAGCAAAATAAATAGTACTATATATATATGGGACCAGAACATTCTGGATTGATTTAATTTAAACAGAATGTAATATTAACAATTAATTTAGGACCAGAACACTCTGGATTAATTTAATTAACAAGGACCAGATTGTTCTGGAGAAATATAAAATAAACAAGAATATAATATAAACAGTTAGTTTAGGACCAGAACACTCTGGATTAATTTAATTAGCATGGACCAGATTGTTCTGGAGAACAATTAAATTAAACAGAAATATAATATTCACAGTTAATTGTAGGACCAGAGCACTCTGGATCAAGATGTATGAAACAGAAAATTTAAATATGCATATGATAATAATAGTAGTAATAGAATGTAATGCCGAAAATAATAAAAATGAAAAGATGCATGAAAGTAGTTAAAATTGACATGCTAAAAGAAAAAGATTTTTCAAAGAAGCAGGGAGGTGTAGCAAGCAGTGCTGGGGGTGCATAAAATAAAACTGTAGAGAAAAGGAAAGAGATGGACTTAAGGAGAAAGAACCGGTTCGGTTCACCTGGGTCGGTTCAGGATAGAACCGAACCGGTTGGCACTTATATAAAAAGGGGAAATGTTGGTTTTCTTTCACATTTTTCCCATACCATTCTCTCTCTAAAGAAACAAAACAGAAAAGAAAGAGAGAGAAGCTCTCCCCTCTCTCTAAAAATGGTTCGGCTGGAGAAGAAGAAGAGGGGTTTCCGGCGCGGCGGACGGCCGGTTTCCGGCGGCGGCGCCACCGCGCCGGAGCTCTAAACTTATTTTTTTAAAATTTTTTTTATATCAATCTCTTCTTCTCCTTCTCCTCTTCTCATACCCGGCTTTAGTTTTCACAAAAAAGTCACGGTTTGGCCTAGATCTAGGTTTAAAGTCACGACATTTTTGAGTAAAAAAAGAGAGAGCAACACCTTTTGGTTTTGATTCGGCCTGTTTCTTAGTGATAGGTGTATGAATCCGGTTCTGTTTTGTTATGGAAGTGTGAATCTGGCTCTGTTTGTGGATTATGTTGCTGGAAAATTTTCAGATTGTTAGTGTTTTTATGATATTCATGATGTTCTTATTGTTCTTTGTGTTTGATCCGGAAAAGAGAAGAAAAAAGGTGAATTAGGGTTTTGGGAAATGGTGGCTGCTACTGTCTTTTTTTTGGGTCCCCCTTCTGTTTGGCTGTTTGTGTGCTATTTATAGACTTGGAGACAGAATTTGCAAGCTGTAGTGAGCTGCAATTTCAGCAGAACATTCTGAGAATGTTCTCGCTGTGTAACCTTGGACATAAAAAAGGACTAAAAAATAAAAAATGAAAATGCTGCAATCTCAGCAGAACATTCTTGAGAATGTTCTTGCTGTGTAAACTTGGACATAAAAAAAGGACTAAAAATAAAAACGAAAATGAGATAAAGATAAAAAAAAAATGAGTTTGAAGTTAATTTAAAATGATTTTAAATAAAAAGATGGACACTAAAAATTAAATAAATAAATAAACAAAAAGTGAGAGAAGCCGACTCGGAACCAAATATGAGGTATTTTAAAATACCTCCCTGCCGAATTTTTTATTGAAAATCAAAGACCGGTCGGGTTAAAGGACACGTGTCAGTGCAGTCTTGGGTCAAAAATTGGGGTATGACAGTTACCATTTCTCGGGATAAAACCCATTAATCAACCTTTCTGGCAGAAGTCGCCATCAATTAAACCACAGACAGAAGTCGCCATTTCTCGGGATAAAACCCATCAATCAATCATTTTGGCAGAAGTCGCCATCAATTAAACCACATGCAGAAGTCATCATTTCTCGGGATAAAACTCATCAATCAACCATTCTGGAAGAAGTCGCCATTAAATAAACCACAGACACAAGTCTCCATTCTTGGGGATAAAACCCATCAATCAATCATTCTGGCAGAAGTCGCCATCAGTCAAACCACAGACAGAAGTCGTCATTTCTTGAGATAAAACCCATCAATCAATCATTCGGGCAGAAGTTGCCATCAATTAAACCACAGGCAGAAGTCGCCATTTCTCGGGATAAAACCCATCAATCAATCATTTTGGCAGAAGTCGCCATCAATTAAACCACATGCAGAAGTCGCCATTCTTTGGGGATAACACCCATCAATCAACCATTCTGGCAGAAGTCACCATTAATTAAACCACAGGAAGAAGTCGCCATTCTTCGGGATAAAACCCATCAATCAATCATTGTCATCGTGATTTTCGGGTGTCAAGTCATTAATTAGGCTTGAACCTTTCAATCATTGATGTCTCTATTTTTTTTGGGGAAGGGTAAAATTGAGAAAACCCTTAGAAATTCTAAGTTCGGGGCAATTTTCGCTACGGGAAGGTGTTAGGCACCCGCAACGACTATAGTACTCTATAGGAGCCGTTTTCTTGACCTATGTTTACGCTTTACTTTTAATGCTATTTATTTGAAAAAAGGTTGTTTTTAAGAATGGGGAGAGAAGTGTAGATTTATTTTTAGTGGACTTGGAGAGATTTCGGTCTCTTGCCTACATACCCTTTTAAGGGATCAAACTCCATGTAGTTCTCTTCCAAAAAGATTTTTGTGGGTTAGTTTGTTTTTAGTTTCGAAAAATGATTTTGAAGAAGAGAAAAGGGCCTTAAAGGCATGAGATTGAAAAAAAAAAGTGAGGTTGTTTCAATTGTTAAAGAAAAAGGTTAAAGTTGGAGTTTAAGATTCATTTACATTTTTGATTAAGAAAATAAAGGGAAAAGCTATGGAGTTTTGACTCCAAGATTATTGCGAAAAAGATTTTCAAGTGAGGTGTTATTTGGTTTTTTTTTTGGAAAAAAGCATAATATTTTTCTAAGTTTCACGCTTCCTAAGCATACATCTAGCGGTAAATCATACAACGTGTGTGCGTGTCGGTGCTTGTGTCGGTGTACATCGTCATAGTGTCCATTGTCCTTTACATTTGCCCTAATTTACATTCTATGGTCTTGCAAGAATTTAAAAGAAAGTAAATCTACCTAAAATATTACATGAGAATTAATGGAAAATTGCATAAAAGAGTTAGAGAAAAGGATGAATGTAATGCAAAGCTTGCTCCATGAATGAGACATGCAATAAGATGGTTAGTAGACAAAATATAAAACGGTATAGAAATAGGTAAAGAATGAGAAATAAAACGGCAAAAACGTTTAGTAAAAAGCATGCAACACATAATGAAAATAGTAGCCAGAATATGATGAAAGAATACACAAAACCTAGATGTAAAACTCATCTAACACATGACCTAAAATACCTATCCTAGCAATGATTTTAGAAGCTCATTTCAAACATGGGAGTGTGAATTACAAGGCAATTTTAGGCACAAAGTTATCACATTTGCATATTTCGACTTTTAAAACCAATCAAGTTACTTGCACTATAAGAAATCAAGATCCAAACACTCAAACAGTAGCAAGGGCATAAAATCATGAGCAAAATCATCACAGAATCATGTAACCAACATTGAGATCATGTGGCGTTGAATTGGCACAAAAATCATGCAAGAAATTCCACAAAGAACACAAAAATATTCAAATCAAGAGAAATAATTGGCGCACATATTTTTTATCCATCTCAAAACGTAAAAATACCACAAAATAGTTAAAAATGCATCAAAAAAAACACATAGCAATTTTTTTGGAATTTTTGTAAGAAACTTAACACACACAGGGGTTCAGGTAGCAAGAAAAATAGGTGCAATTAGCAAGGATTCTCAAGAAACTGAAAAGGTACCAAAGGCCTAAGGTATTCGGCCCAAACCCACGCAAATAGATGGATCCGGATCTCCAGAACGCATCAGGGGCGTTGGATTGATCCGGATCCAATAGGATCTAGATCCAAAGGCCACGAATGCGGGGCGCTGGATCGAGTCAGAACCCACCCGGTCCAGCGCCTTATATAAAAGCCTTGAACCCGGATTCCCTTCACTTTCTCAGCTCCACTCTCTCTCTTCCTCTCTCCTTCTCCGTTTCTCTCTTCGTTCTTCGTTGAAACCCTAACCCTAACTTTGTTCGTACAGCCCAGAAATGCATGATTCATGACTCAAAAGCTTCGTCCTATTGTTCTAATCACGAATCTGTTACTGGAATTCGCATGCATTGACTGAATCACCGTAGGTCTAGAATTCTTGTTTACGGATTTCAATCGGTTCTTTGGTTCTTTCTTGGTTCAAATCTTTGTTCTGATGAAACTTCTCATGGATTCATAGGTTTACAACGATTGAGTCACGTTGTAAACCCTAAAATCCTTTACGGTTTTGAAAAAAATGTTAGGGTTTCATTCTTTTTGAACCGGACCTTTTGAACTCCTATGGATCTACGGTGATTCGGACTCGTTTGATGTTCATGCGTATGAAAGAGGTAAGTTTTTTTTGATTTTCACCTGGTTTTGTTCGGAGATTCGATTTTGAACCTTCAGAATTCTTTGATCTTGATTCTGTTGTTGATTTTGAGATTGAAATCCAGAAATAAACCGTGATTCTTCTTTCTTCTTCTTAACCGGTTCAGAACCTTTGAATTCTTCACCTTCTTCTTCTCAAACTCTATAATTTTGTGATCGTACGGAATTTGTTGCTTTCAGTGACGAATTCTGTGTTTGAATTACAGAAAGAAGATTCAATGATGATGATTCGGCCTTGAATCACTGAGAACCAACGAAAACTCCATTGAATTCGCTTGAATTATGCTTCTGGAAATTTAGGGTTTATGAATTGTTCTTGGTGAATTTTTCTGTTTTGATCTTAACTGCCAAGAGAGAGAAGATTCTTCTTTGTTTGTGATGTGGCGTGTAATGTGTAACACCCCAATTTCCCGTCTTAAAAATTTCATTAAATAAATCACATAAAATCATAGTACGTCTCAAAGGAGTGTCACATTTCATCTTAAAAACAACTTAGATAATCATTTATCATTTACAAAAATACTCAATTAAGCAGCGGAATTTAAAAGTCTCATCTCATAAATAGTCTTGGCTTAAAAGCCAGCAAAAACGTCTCAAAATATTAATGGTTCAACATCACTGAAAGTCAAACTTATTCTAACAAGATACATAATGGAATAGACTCTACAAAAGACCCATCCCGTTACGTATCAGAGCAACCCTACTTCTCACAGACTCCTCGCATCATCGCATCTAAGACTGGGTACCTGCACTTGCCCACGAGGCGGCAATTCCAGCAGAAGGGGTGAGATTCACAACAATAATATTAATATATAAATCAAACGTCAAGATTAACAATCATGAATCCAACTCATAACATATACATTGCAGCACATCATAACATCGTCATAAGCGTCATTATAAACAACATCACATCATACATCAATGTCTCAAACATCATCTCATATATGTCACAATTGACTCGACTAAATGCAACACCTAACGTCTCAACATCATGCATGTGGTACCATATGATTATAGCATTAATATGCTTCACCGTCGCTTTGAGCAAATGCTCCACCATCGCTTTGAGCATAAAGCTCCACCGTCTCATAAATATGCAAATGCATGGACTCTTCGTTTAACAACTTAATACACCGTCTCAAACATCATTACATTTTCAAGACTGACACATGCAGTTATATTGATTACATGGCAGAACAACATCTTGTTATTCATACACACTGGAACATTTGGCATCATTCACATATCATCATACTCATACATCACTTATACACAACAATATATCATTTATCAACAACTCAAGAGAAACATCAGCAATCATCTTTACAAAATACTTTAAAGGGTATAATACCTCACTAACACTACCCAAAGGGTTCCTCTCAAAGTCCCATGCGAAACAGATCGTAAAAGCAAAACAACGGTTCAGGTAGGCACTAACTCGCCACGGCGAGTGCATCTGCTCGCCACAGGCGAGTACTCACATCAGCTCACTCGCCTGGGTGCTCTCGGCCTTTTTGACATTTTTCACCAAAAATCTCCGTTTTAAGTTCCTTAAATCCAATTTGGCTAAACCAACTTCACAGGTCATCTCTATAAATATTAAGGCACTCAAAACCATCTTCAATTGGGCCAAAATCCTAAAATTAAGGGACAAGCTCGCCACGGCGAGCTATACTGCTCGCCTCGCGAGCAACTAAGGGGTACTCGCCACGGCGAGTGGTCACTCGCCACAGGCGAGCGATCTCAGAACCCACACGGGTTCAGACCAAAACTCACCAAAACCTGCCAATTCTCTCCAATCAAACCTCTAATTCGTCTGCAATGTTGTCCTAGGGGATAATCTAGGTTCTGTAACACGTTTCTACAGCATTACAACACAATCTCACATCAATTTCACCAAATCCATCATAACCCTAATTCATGAAACTCTTCCCAATTCTTCCTAATCACTTCGCTAATCATTGACAGATGATTTAACATTAAAATTACTGAGTTAGGCTCACCCTTACCTGGAAAAATTGCAGAATTTGCAGCCTAGCTTTTCCTCTCCCTTCAACCGTTCAACCTCTCTTTTCCAATGTCTGATACGCGTTCTGCCTACTTTCCTTAACCTATTTCCTTTTATACTCCCTCCCAACTTATCTTATCCTATCTCAGCCCTCAAAACTATTCCTAATTATAAATATAACCCCACTTCTCAAAATAATATATTTTTCCAACAAATCTATTTATTTATCAAATAAATATCCATATAAACATCACTTATATTATTTTATTAAAAAATAAAATAATAACACGTCACACGTCACAAATACGTCACAAAACCATCAAAATCATATAATATATAATTATATACTATATCCTCTAATAAAATAATTAAATAATTAGAGAGGGCGTTACAACTCTCCCCCTCTTAAAGGATTTTCGTCCTCGAAAATTTACCTCGCTCAAACAACTCTGGATAGGATTCCAGCATCTTACTTTCTAGTTCCCAAGTCAAGCTTTCACCCGTCGCTCCGTCCCAAACAACTCTAACGAGAGGTATCTCTTTGCCCCTCAGCGTCTTCGTCTTTCGATCATCAATCCTCACGGGTAAGGTCTCAACCGTAAGGTTGTCCCGAACTTGCACATCATCGCTTTGGATCACATGAGACGGATCCGGAACATACTTCCTCAGCTGAGATACATGAAAAACATCATGCAAATTCGATAAGTGCGGTGGTAATCTAACACGATACGCCACCGGCCCAATCCTCTCTGAAATCTGATACGGACCAATAAACCTCGGAGTCAGCTTCTTTGATTTCAAAGCACGTCCAACACCCGTCATAGGAGTCACTCTCAGGAACACATGATCCCCCTCTTGGAACTCAAGGTCCTTTCTACGCTTATCATGATAACTCTTTTGTCGACTCTGCAACGCTTTCATCTTTTCTTGGATCATTCTCACCTTCTCCGTAGTCTGTTGAACAATCTCCGGTCCTAAGACCACTCTTTCGCCCGACTCAAACCAGCACAACGGAGTTCTGCATCTCCGACCATACAAAGCCTCAAAAGGTGCCATTCCAATACTCGAATGGTAATTGTTGTTGTACGTGAACTCTATCAATGGAAGATGACTATCCCAAGCCCCTCCCTGCTCAAGTACACAAACCCTCAACAAGTCCTCCAACGACTGAATCGTTCTCTCCGACTGACCATCTGTTTGCGGATGATAAGCCGAACTCAACCTCAATTGAGATCCTAACGCCTCTTGCAAACTCTTCCAAAATCTAGAAGTAAATCTTGGATCTCTATCTGATACGATGCTCGAATGAACACCATGCAGCTTTACTATCTCTTTAACATAAATCTCCGCCAACTGAGCTACAGGAAAGGTAATGTTAATCGGTAGAAAGTGAGCAGACTTCGTCAATCTATCAACAATAACCCAAATAGCATCGTTCCCTCTAGGAGTATTGGGCAAACTCGTCACAAAATCCATGGATATACTATCCCATTTCCACTCTGGCACATCTAAGGGTACCATCATACCAGTCGGTTTCTGATGTTCAATCTTCGATTTCTGGGAAACCAAACAAGAATACACAAATTGTGCCACATCACGTTTTAAACCAGACCACCAAAACAACTTCTTTAAGTCATGATACATCTTCGTAGCTCCCGGGTGAATACTCAAGCTACTTCTGTGACTCTCTTCAAGAATCATCTTCTTAATCTCTTCATTGTCAAGAATGCAAATCCTACCTCGGAATCTCAACACTCCTTGATCATCGACCTTAAAGTCACCATCCACAGTCTCATTATTAGCAATCAACAAGTCTACAAACTTGACATCTTCTTTTTGGGCTTCTTTGATATGTTTCAGGAAATCATTATCGACTCTCAACATCCCCAGTCTAATGCTCTGAGGTGTCCTTTCACACACCAAGCTCAAGTCTCTAAACTGTTCCAACAATTCAAATTCTTTCACCATCAACGCGGACATATGCACAGTTTTCCTACTCAGGGCATCTGCAACCACATTTGCTTTACCAGGATGGTAATTCAGACCAAAATCATAATCTTTAAGTAACTCAAGCCACCTTCTCTGCCTCATATTCAACTCTTTCTGATCAAATAAATATTTCAAACTCTTATGATCACTGAATACTTCAAACCTTGAACCATACAAGTAGTGTCTCCATATTTTCAATACAAAGACCACAGCTGCCAACTCTAAGTCATGCGTCGGATAATTCTTCTCGTGAATTCTCAACTGTCTGGAAGCATAAGCTACCACCTTACCATCTTGCATAAGAACACCACCTAAACCCAGCTTGGACGCATCACAATACACCACAAAAGGTTCATCGGGCTTCGGCAAAATCAACACTGGAGCCGTTGTCAGACGCTTCTTCAGCTCATTAAAACTATTCTCACAATGCACATCCTAAACAAAAGACTTACCCTTACACGTCAACTGCGTTAACGGAAGAGCCAACTTGGAGAATCCCTCTATGAATCTTCGATAATAACCAACTAAACCCAAAAAGCTTCTAATCTCCGTAGCCGACTTAGGAGTCTCCCATTGCGATACCGCTTCAACTTTTGACGGGTCAACCGCGATACCATCACCAGAAATGACATGGCCAAGAAAACTCACTTCCTTTAACCAGAACTCGCACTTAGACAACTTAGCATACAATTTCTTTTCTCTCAGCACCTGCAAAACAGTCTTCAAATGTTCATCATGCTCCTCTTTAGTCTTGGAGTAAACCAGTATATCATCAATAAACACCACCACGAACTGATCCAAAAATGCATGGAAGATGCGATTCATATACTCCATAAACACTCTAGGTGCGTTGGTAACTCCAAAAGGCATAACCTTGTACTCGTAGTGACCATAACGGGTCCTGAAAGCCGTCTTCTGCATATCTTCATCTTTTACTTTGATCTGGTGGTAACCTGACCTCAAATCTATCTTGCTGAAAACACGTGCACCCACTAATTGATCCATCAGATCGTCAATCCTCGTAAGTGGATACCTATTCTTGATCGTCACTTTGTTCAGCTGTCTGTAATCAATGCACAGTCTCATACTGCCGTCTTTCTTCTTCACTAGCAACACTGGAGCTCCCCATGGTGAAACACTAGGTCTCACAAACTTCTTATCCAGCAAATCCTCTAACTGTTTCTTCAACTCTGCTAACTCAGAAGCAGACATGCGGTAAGGTGCCATCGACACCGGCTTCGTTCCAGGAACAAGGTCAATAGAGAACTCAACTTCTCTCTCCAGAGGCACATCAGGAATTTCATCTGGGAAAACTTCAGGAAAATCACACACCACTTGCAGTTTATCAATTACCGCTTGATTCTCTAAGGATAAGGAAGCCATCAACGAAAACATCAGCATCCCATCACGTTCTAGTTGCTTCAGCTGCTTAGTAGATAGGAACTCTGCGCCCCACTCTTCTTCGACAGAAGAAAAATGCACCGTCTTTCTAAAACAGTTGATAAGAACACGGTTGTACTCTAGCCAATTCATACCCAGAATCACATCCATACCACTTAAAGGTAGGCAAACTAAATCCATCACAAAGTCACGGCCAAACATAGATAAAGGACAATTTATGCACACGAGAGAAGTAGTCACCGAACCCTTAGCTGGAGTCTCGACAACCATCTCTCCATTCATATCAGAAACATCAAGGCCCAAAGCAGAAACGCAATCTAAAGCAACAAAACTATGCGTAGCACCAGTATCAATAATAGCAACTAAAGGAGTATTATTAATATAGCAAGTACCTCTGATCAAACGATCGTCATTCTCAGTCTGAGTGCCATTCAATGCGAACACTCTCCCAGCAGTCTTAGTCTTCTTGGGTTGCTTACATTGCGAACCAATGTGTCCTTGCTCATTGCAATTGAAGCACACAACATCGTCAAACTTGCAGTCATTAGTGATATGCCCTTTCTGACCACAACGGTAGCATCTCTTCGCATCAACAGTACACGAATTACTCTTGTGGCCTTTCTCGCCACAAGTGAAACAGGTAATCTCAGCAGGAGCAATCTTCTTCTGGGGCCTTCTCTCATCATTCACTCTCTGCTTCCCTTTATCTCTAGGGGCATCATAAGGTTTTGGGCGACTCTGCTGGCCCTTAGCTTTCCTCTCATTCACTACCTTGTAGTGAGCCTTGGTATCCTCTTCATAAATTCTACAGCTACTCACCAACTCAGAAAAGTTGCGGATCTTCTGATAACAGATAGCTCTCTTGATATCAGCGCGCAATCCGTTCTCAAACTTAATGCATTTTGAAAACTCAGCCGTCTCAGGGGTATAATGCGGGTAAAACTTAGCCAGCTCCACAAACTTTGCTGCATACTCAGTCACCGACATGTTTCCTTGCTTAAGCTCCAGAAACTCTATCTCTTTCTTCCCACGAACATCTTCTGGGAAGTATCTGTTAAGGAACTCCCTCGTGAAAACAGCCCACGTCACCACAGCTCCGTCTTGCTCCAAAATGGGTAGGAGACTAACCCACCAATCATCAGCCTCCTCCGCTAACATATGCGTGCCAAAACGCACCTTCTGCACATCATCACATTGCATGACTCTGAAGATCCTCTCTACTTCCTTGAGCCATGTTTGAGCCCCATCTGGATCATAGCGCCCCTTGAAGGTAGCCGGGTGATTCCTCAGAAAGGTCTCCAACATCCTAGTCTCGTCGTTTCCACCAGCATTGTTCTGATTACCCACAGCATTAGCCATTGCTTCCAAAGCAGCAGCAAGGGCAGCATCGTTTCTACCAGCCATCTTAGTTCTCTAGAAAACAAACATAAGTTAGAATAATACGAATATAGTATTCTAACTCTAAGACAACGTCGCTCGACTCTCTACTTGGCCGGACGGACCGACCTGCTCTGATACCAATTGTAACACCCCAATTTCCGGTCTTAAAAATTTCATTAAATAAATCACATAAAATCGGAGTACGTCTCAAAGGAGTGTCACATTTCATCTTAAAAACAACTTAGATAATCATTTATCATTTACAAAAATACTCAATTAAGTAGCGGAATTTAAAAGTCTCATCTCATAAATAGTCTTGGCTTAAAAGCCAGCAAAAACGTCTCAAAATATTAATGGTTCAACATCACTGAAAGTCAAACTTATTCTAACAAGATACATAATGGAATAGACTCTACAAAAGACCCATCCCGTTACGTATCAGAGCAACCTTACTTCTCACAGACTCCTCGCATCATCGCATCTAAGACTGGGTACCTGCACTTGCCCACGAGGCGGCAATTCCAGCAGAAGGGGTGAGATTCACAACAATAATATTAATATATAAATCAAACGTCAAGATTAACAATCATGAATCCAACTCATAACATATAAATTGCAGCACATCATAACATCGTCATAAGCGTCATTATAAACAACATCACATCATACATCAACGTCTCAAACATCATCTCATATATGTCACAATTGACTCGACTAAATGCAACACCTAACGTCTCAACATCATGCATGTGGTACCATATGATTATAGCATTAATATGCTTCACCGTCGCTTTGAGCAAATGCTCCACCGTCGCTTTGAGCATAAAGCTCCACCGTCTCATAAATATGCAAATGCATGGACTCGTCGTTTAACAACTTAATACACCGTCTCAAACATCATTACATTTTCAAGACTGATACATGCAGTTATATTGATTACATGGCAGAACAACATCTTGTTATTCATACACATTGCAACATTTGGCATCATTCACATATCATCATACTCATACATCACTTATACACAACAATATATCATTTATCAACAGCTCAAGAGAAACATCAGCAATCATCTTTACAGAATACTTTAAAGGGTATAATACCTCACTAACACTACCCAAAGGGTTCCTCTCAAAGTCCCATGCGAAACAGATCGTAAAAGCAAAACAACGGTTCAGGTAGGCACTAACTCGCCACGGCGAGTGCATCTGCTCGCCACAGGCGAGTACTCACATCAGCTCACTCGCCAAAGGCGAGTTGGGGGCGAGCTGGAGGCGAGAAATCCTGGGTGCTCTCGGCCTTTTTGACATTTTTCACCAAAAATCTCCGTTTTAAGTTCCTTAAATCCAATTTGGCTAAACCAACTTCACAGGTCATCTCTATAAATATTAAGGCACTCAAAACCATCTTCAATTGGGCCAAAATCCTAAAATTAAGGGACAAGCTCGCCACGGCGAGCTATACTGCTCGCCTCGCGAGCAACTAAGGGGTACTCGCCACAGCGAGTGGTCACTCGCCACAGGCGAGCGATCTCAGAACCCACACGGGTTCAGACCAAAACTCACCAAAACCTACCAATTCTCTCCAATCAAACCTCTAATTCGTCTGCAATGTTGTCCTAGGGGATAATCTAGGTTCTGTAACACGTTTCTACAGCATTACAACACAATCTCACATCAATTTCACCAAATCCATCATAACCCTAATTCATGAAACTCTTCCCAATTCTTCCTAATCACTTAGCTAATCATTGACAGATGATTTAACATTAAAATTACTGAGTTAGGCTCACCCTTACCTGGAAAAATTGCAGAATTTGCAGCCTAGCTTTTCCTCTCCCTTCAACCGTTCAACCTCTCTTTTCCAATGTCTGATACGCGTTCTGCCTACTTTCCTTAACCTATTTCCTTTTATACTCCCTCCCAACTTATCTTATCCTATCTCAGCCCTCAAAACTCTTCCTAATTATAAATATAACCCCACTTCTCAAAATAATATATTTTTCCAACAAATCTATTTATTTATCAAATAAATATCCATATAAACATCACTTATATTATTTTATTAAACAATAAAATAATAACACGTCACACGTCACAAATACGTTACAAAACCATCAAAATCATATAATATATAATTATATACTATATCCTCTAATAAAATAATTAAATAATTAGAGAGGGCGTTACATAATGAGTGGGATCCTCCTCTGACTTGCACAGTGGCGTGGCCTTATATAGGCTGCCATGTGGCCTTTGAACCAATGAGACCTGGACACCTGGCCCTGGACAGCTCGCGTGGCATATTGGACTAAACTGTAAAAAAGGACTAAAATGCAATTTTGTAAAATTAAAGGACCGAACTGAAATAAAAATGAATTTGGACTGCCTTGAAAGGAAAAAAAAAGGAATTGGACTGTTTTGAAATTAGAAATTGGACATATTTGCAATTAAAATAAAATTTGGACTTATTTGCAAAAAGTAAAAATAAAATTGGTAAAAAATGTAATTTGAAAAAAACGTAAAGTGAAACAATTAAAAATGACAAAACGGACTAAAATGAACAAATTACCAAAATGAGGTATTTCAAAATACCTCTCTGCCCAAAATTTATTTGATGTGAAAATACCAAAATACCCCTAGGGACTAAAACGACTCAGACTGACTCAGATGCAAAACTAAGACGATTTTGGATAGAAATTGATTTATGACTTATGCAGACAAGTTAAAGAGACTCAGGGACAAATTGTAGGGACCAAAATGGGTTCCTTTGTAGGAAATGACCAAAATACCCTTTTGTATGATTTCATGCAAAAAATTGGAATAAAACGCAAGAAAATACGCGATGGTTTTAGCAACCCTTTTTTAGGGACTTGTAATGCAAGAAAACACTCTGGATGGTTTTAAATGCAAGAAGATTGGAGGTAATAACAGTAAAATGTGTGTTTGTAGCACAGTAAAAAATTGTAAAATAGACATAGTGGATTTGAAATAATCAGAACCAAAAAGAAGTTTGAACGAGTATTTTTAGGTCCAAAATGAGGGTATGACAATCATTCTGGCAGAAGTCGCCATCAATCAAACCACAGACAGAAGTCGTCATTTCTCGGGATAAAACCCATCAATCAATCATTCTGGCAGAAGTTGCCATCAATTAAACCACAGGCAGAAGTCGCCATTTCTTGGGATAAAACCCATCAATCAATCATTTTGGCAGAAGTCGCCATCAATTAAACCACAGGCAGAAGTCGCCATTCTTTGGGGATAACACCCATCAATCAACCATTCTGGCAGAAGTCGCCATTAATTAAACCACAGGCAGAAAACGTCATTTCTCGGGATAAAACACATCAATCAACCATTCTGGCAGAAGTCACCATTAAATAAACCACAGGTAGAAGTCGCCATTCTTCGGGATAAAACCCATCAATCAATCATTCTGGCAGAATTCGCCATCAATCAAACCACAGACAGAAGTCGTCATTTCTCGGGATAAAACCCATCAATCAATCATTTTGGCAGAAGTCGCCATCAATTAAACCACAGGCAGAAGTCGCCATTCTTTGGGGATAACACCCATCAATCAACCATTCTGGCAGAAGTCACCATTAATTAAACCACAGGCAGAAGTTGCCATTCTTCGGGATAAAACCCATCAATCAATCATTCTGGCAGAAGTCGCCATCAATCAAACCACAGACAGAAGTCGTCATTTCTCGGGATAAAACCCATCAATCAATCATTCTGGCAGAAGTTGCCATCAATTAAACCACATGCAGAAGTCGCCATTTCTTGGGATAAAACCCATCAATCAATCATTTTGGCAGAAGTCACCATCAATTAAACCACAGGCAGAAGTCGCCATTCTTTGGGGATAACACCCATCAATCAACCATTCTGGCAGAAGTCGCCATTAATTAAACCACAGGCAGAAGTCGTCATTTCTCGAGATAAAACTCATCAATCAACCATTCTGGCAGAAGTCACCATTAAATAAACCACAGGTAGAAGTCGCCATTCTTCGGGATAAAACCCATCAATCAATCATTCTGGCAGAATTCGCCATCAATCAAACCACAGACAGAAGTCGTCATTTCTCGGGATAAAACCCATCAATCAATCATTCTGGCAGAAGTTGCCATCAATTAAACCACAGGAAGAAGTCACCATTTCTCGGGATAAAACCCATCAATCAATCATTCTAGCAGATGTCGCCATCAATTAAACCACAGGTAGAAGTCGCCATTCTTTGGGGATAACACCCATCAATCAACCATTCTGGCAGAAGTCGCCATTAATTAAACCACAGGCAGAAGTCGCCATTCTTCGGGATAAAACCCATCAATCAATCATTCTGGCAGAAGTTGCCATCAATCAAACCACAGACAGAAGTCGCCATTTCTCGGGATAAAACCCATCAATCAATCATTCTGGCAGAAGTTGCCATCAATCAAACCACAGACAGAAGTCGCCATTGCTCGGGATAAAACCCATCAATCAGTCATTCTGGCAGAAGTTGCCATTCTTTGGGAACAAACCATAAGTCATCAATCTGGCAGAAGTCGCCATTTGAAAACCAGCATAAGGTGTATTCTTCCATTTGGCCCACTTGAACTGTGATGCCTCTGTCTTTTTTTTTTTTTTAAAAAAAATCCCTAACTTTTGTCTGTGTGAAGAAGATTTCCTTCTTGGACTTGGTTGGGTTTTGATGATAACAACACCACATCACAAAAAGAAGAAATATCCATGGAGGCTCAAGTTGATGAATGAAGATAATGGGACTTAGATTTCATAATTATATTTTTGTAAGTATGGTCCTTATCTTTGATTTGTCATTATTAACTTATGGAACAACTTAGTATGCTCAGAAAATAATTACAAACATTTTTTCTAAGTTCTCATATGAAGCAATGCTTAAAAATCTCTTGAAAATAAATCACACACTCACACTGATTTTCATATAAATGTGATTTTGCATTAAAATATTTTTGCATGAAAATATTTTGATTAGAAAAATTATTTTTGACTTTGAAAAAACATATAATCAAATATGTCTCAAATAAATGTTCTATACGCATGTATTCATTTGGCATAATGGTAATATTGAACTAAATTTATTTGAGCATGTTCTCTTTGAAAAACCAAATACCAATCTTGCATTTTAAATTGTATAGACATGATTTCATAAATGAATCTTGCCAACAGATTTTTCTTTTTACATGCTAACTGATCTTTTCACATACAAATAATTAACATATAACTAACATGCTAATTTATCATGAGCCAAAGAATGTAAATATTGCATAATTGATTTTCAACGGATTACTTTAATTGTACAACAACTATTTTTTTTCAAAATACATTTCATACTCATTTTTATGAATAGGTGCCATTCAAATATGTGTCTATTCATTATAACTCTTTTTGAAAAAATAGCATTGCTTCATAAACATCTTTTTAGCCTCTATAAATTCAATTGAGAATCAAAACAAATGACTTAACATTTATTACTATAACTTTCAATCTCAATTGTCATATTCAATATCACTTGATTTATCAAACTTTCACCGTCCTGCTTTGAAAACTTTGTCCACATTTTTAACATTCATAAAGAAGTTTTCTGAGCACTAAGTTCTTCCTGTTAATGTGATATTGATCAAAGCATAACATCCATATATTCATTATTCTTCAATTGCTTTTGTAAAAAGCTTCTCACCATTGTTGGTGAATCATTGTACATATAGTGGGGTGCTATCTTGGTGTGTAGAGAAATTGTAACACCCCGTTTCCCAAAATGATATAATAATATCCAAACATCAGAGTATATCAACAATCAACGGAGTATTACATGCACATCTCAAAAATAATCTATTTAAATAGAAACATAAAACTATTTAAATAATCCTCCAAAACAACATCTTTATGAAATAGTCTGCAGCGGAATAATTGTCATAAAATCATCTCAAAAATTCTTATACATCAACATGTCTGGCACAAAGGCCTCACCATAACAAAAATGTTCTCCAACATATAACAAATATTTATCCAACAAATCTCCAACATAAATGATACATAAAGGAATGAAATTATAAAACATAATATCCCATCCCGTTACGTATCAGAGCCTACGACACAATGAGCCGACTCCTATCTATCCATCGCTACCTGCACTTGCCCACGAGGCGGCAATTCCAGCAGAAGGGGTGAGTTCACAAAACAAAAGCAATATATATATATATATATAATTCATAAAGTGGTATTGAAAACAACAACAACAAGAATATTCATCATCACCATAATCATCAACAATCTTCATAAACAATTCAACAAATCATATTTAGATTCACCTTAATTATCAACATCGACAACAACACCACTTGTGGTGACACCTCACCAACAACAACTCACACCTTAACTTCTAATGCAAGACTCCATTAACGACCAATGCTTTATGCAAATGTGGTACCAACTACGCGCGTTGAGTGCTAAACACTCCGGGGCATAAGCCCCCACCAAATTTGGATGGTTAAAGCATCCCAGGGCATAAGCCCTCACCAAAGTGAATGACTAGCATTCCAGGGCATAAGCCCTCACCAGTTGAATGTATAAACATTCCGGGGCATGAGCCCCCACCAATGCAAATGAGTTATGAGACTCAAGGTGTATATCTACATACAACCCTACAACAGAAAAGTGGTGCATCTTCACCATGCAACCAACGACAACACCAACTAGGACACCTCCCCAACTAGACTCAACCACACCACAACACCATGAACAATTTCAACTTAGTATAGTATAGTTCATCTCAATTCATAAAAGATTCATTCGTAAGTGCAACATAAACATCACCATTCTATATTATTATCACTCCAAAAATTCTCTAAAAATCCAATATACCAATTAGAAAGCTTAGGTTTGGTTTTAGGACACCTTAGAAAAATCACCTTTTGGGTCGCACAGGACCCAACTCGCTTGAGCGAGCAGCTCCTCGCTTAAGCGAGTCAAAACACGTAAGTTTGGTTTTTTCCTCGCTTCTGGCTCGCTTCTGGTTCGCTTAAGCGAACAGGCCAAATACACTATCCTGGGCGTATCTCGCTTAAGCGACGGGAATCTCGCTTAAGCGACGCAAATGACGAAGGTTAGCATTTTGCTCGCTTGGGGTTCGCTCATGGCTCGCTTAAGCGAGCGGCTAAAATTCAGACTGGGCGTGGCAAAATGTTGCTCGCTTGAGCGAAGGGTATCTCGCTTAAGCGAGTGCTCATCTGGGCAGAATTTCTACTTACGATTTCTAACCCTATTTCATCCAAAAATCCCATTTTTGATTCCCCAATTACCCAAAATGGTTTAGAAACATTGTTCACAGGTTCATGGCACAACAAAACAACAGAAACAACTTACATATGCATCATTATCCTCATATAATTCATTATTCATAGCATTTTCATAGCTTTAACCCTAATCCAACAAAACTACCATTTTTCAATTCAATTCATGAAAACATACATATATATATCAGCAATTGAATCATAAAACCCACCCTTACCTCAAATAAGCAAAATCTACAGCAATTCCTAGCAATTCACCTTGGCTCTTGGCTCTACTCTTCTCTCTTCCCAAAGGTCTGTTTCTTTGTTTTACTGATACGTGAAATGTTTTCCTTTCCTTACTGGTTTTCTCTTTTTCTCACCTTACCAAAACATAACCTCTTTTTCTCTTTACTCCCCCCACTAAATTCTATTAAATTTCTTCTTAATCCCTCCTTAATTCTATTAACTCTACTTAATCCCTTTTTATCAAATATTATTATTTTCTACTATTTTCATAAAATACAACAAATAAATATAACCAATAATATCACACCACATATTTCATATATCATTTATAAATTCAAATGAAATACACCAAGCACACCAAAATCAACTAAAAATCACCACAAACCACAAAATAATATTTAGAGCGTTACAGAAATATTGTTAGGGGGCCTTGGGATTAAGGTTGCTTTGTAACAAAGATTCTTTACATAGTGAATTCCTTCGCGGGGTGTGAAGGGAGTGGACTGACCCTAAGGTTTAGAGGGGAACCACTATAATTCTCTTGTGTCTTTTCTTCTTCCCTTACTCTTTTATTTTTCCGCATTCATACCTTCATATTAAGTTTCTGGAAAAATTATCAAGAACGCTAAACTTGCAAAAATTGACCAATATTCCTAGAAACCTAATTCACCCCCCCTCTTAGGTTACAATCTGAACTTACAGTCTGGACCGCCCTTTCGGGTTTTCAATCCACCGGGAATATATTTTTATTTTTGTATGCCCCTAATTTTGTCTGGACCGCCCTTTCGGTTTTTCAGTCCACGGGGACGCTCTTTTTGGCTTAAGCCGCCCTTTCGGGTTTTCGACTTAGCGAGCTGCTTTTTTTGTTTTTTTTTTTTGACAAAGGTCATCTCACGGCTTTTGGTCATACTTATCATGCAGGGTTTAACTGTCCTCGAGACAGATGTTGATGTATGCTTCTCATACTCATGAGTTCAAAGAAGATGTGCCTGTTATTTATGCACTTCAAAAGACATGAAAAAGTTTTTAATTTTTTTTTTTGCTTTAAGTATTAACATCAAAAATAGAAGAAAATAATGCAAACAGAATAAATGAGAGTTTCAAATAAAGGGCACAAGCTCAAATTAAATGTAATAGGGTGGTGGCCTGCTAAAGGCATGACTCCACGGATTTTAAAAGTTTGGAAAATGGTAATTATATGGAATTTCACTGTTCTTACTAACAACTTTGAATTTCATTGTTCCGAGTCTTTGATTTGTATATGCTTTAGATCGGAAGTCCTTTAACAGCTAAGATTCCCTAGATGAATTATATCTGATTTGATACAGTTACCTTGCCATAAGTTGGAGGACTTTTGCTGGCTGAAATGCCCCCCGTGAGTCACGTCCGACAGATGCAGTTACTTTTTCAACCGATCAGGGCAAACATTTTTCTTCATCATTTTTTTTTATATGTCTCTAACTTTTGCATGGACCCCCCCCCCCCCCCCCCCCCCCCTTTCGGGTTTTCAGTCCATGAGACGCTCTTTTTTTGCCTAAGCCGCCTTTTCAGGTTTGCGACTTATCGATCATATATATATATATATATATATATATATATATATATATATCTAATTTTTGCATGGACCGCCCTTTTAGGATTTCAGTCCATTGAGACGCTCTTTTTTGCCTAAGCCGCCTTTTCTTGACTGCATCGGTATTCATAGGACGTACAAATTCCTCACCATTCTTTGTGTTTAGGCATTCCTTTTGCCCCTGGAGTCTGGTTTAAATAAGATGACATACGTCTGAGCACAAGGCCACTTTTTTGGAATTCACGGGGGCGAGCCTTCTTTTGTTGAAAACTTGCTTTATCCGTTTGGTATAACTGTCCATGACATATGGCAATGATGTTTTCAGTCAAACTTAACCTTCATCGGAACTTCCGTTGACGGGACTCTGACCTCCATGTGACGCACTGCCTTCATATTGTATACTGAGGGATGGTGGGGGGGTTGCCCCTGTTGAAGTGTGTACAAGAGTACAATATTCATGCAAAGCAAATGGTTGCATCCTGTGCCAGTCTTTGTAAGTGAACGCCGCCTTTTGGACAATCTTTTGATACTTCATTTGCAGTTTTGACAGCTGAAATGCCCCAGTAGGCGAGAAACCTTATCGGGAAACTTCTCCATCTCCTTTTCTTCAGTTTCAGACAAAGGAACACAAAGTTGGGAGAGAGTACAGGGTTAAAGTGTTCAACGGGTTCATTAATGCATGATTTGATTATTCATTTTGACAAGTAAATGAAAGTTATAATTATGCAGATATGATTAAAGAAAAAGAATTTTTTGGTTTTTTGTATTACCATTTTTCCAGAAAAAGCACAAAATAAAACAAAGTCGGGATCAAAACGACTTTTTAATTAATGATGAAAATACATAAAGAAAAAAGCCCTAAACAAATTCACTTCCATCTCGGGTGGGACGAAAGAATTTTTTTTTTTTTTGAAAAACATAAAGCAACAAACAAACATATTAATTGAACAAATGAGTAGTAGAAAGAAACATCAACAACGACCCAATTGCAGCTAAACATTCCATGTGGCAACAGTAGGTACCAAGATTTGATAGCGGATTAACCTACACATTCAAATTCAAACTCTTCGAAAGGTATGAGGTTTTTACAGACCAACTTATGAACTACCTTTTGAAATGAAAAATAGTGCTCAATATCATGACTTGGTGCCCCTTGATGGAAAGCACAAAAGAGGTCGGGCCTGTACCGGGCTGTCAATTTTACTGGCACTAGAGGAGGTGCCTTGGTGTAGATCAGCTTCCTTTCAAGCAACTTTGGAACCAAACTTGCATACTTCATAGGAATAGGATCAATCTGTGTTCTTTGAGCCTGTTGTCGAGGTTGTTGTTGATATCACGACTTTGGGTGGTATCACGACATTGGGAACCAAACAAGGATCAAAAGCATTCTTCCCAAACGAATCTTTCATGCGGAGAGCTTTTAATTCCAATTGTAGTCCATCAAGCTTATTTTTCAGTTCATCTATCCGGTCGTATGCAACCATACTTTCTGAGTGATAGTCGGGTCCATGGTTCTGCTGAGTAATGTAAGTCAAAGGTGACGAGTAAGTCATAGCAACTCGAGAGAACAAAGGGCCCGGTTGAGGGATAGGTGTTGTCTGTTGCACAAAAGGAGCTTGCAACTTAGGGACACCTGGACGAAATACTTCACCAGAACTTAAAGGTGTACTCAGAAGATAACCTTCCAGCATAGCATGTTGAGGAGTACTAGCAAACACTATCGAAATCGGGGTAGTGGAGGCCACCATCTGAGCTTGAGTGCTGACAATAGGAAGAGATAGTGGCTGACCCTGTGCAACCATCATCAAAGATACTAAGTTCCTCAAAACCTCATTCTCGACCCGGAGGGTTGTTACCTCTTCACGAAGCTTATGGTTCTCTTGTTCGAGATGATCCATTACGTGTTTGCACGAGTGAAGATGTCAGACCACTTTACTGATGGTTTAACCTTTTGTCGACAGAAACAAAGTACGATACACAGACTAGAAACTATGAATGCAAAATAATGCATGATATGTTTATGTAAAAAGGTAGAATTTTTTTTGAAGGGCTTATCAAAGTTCAATGTAAACATTGTAGATGAACATGGTTTCATTTGAACATTGTATAGATATTGCAGTAGGGTCCTCTTTCAAAAGGTAAGAACGAAACCAAGGAAGAAATTCTTAACAACAACAAAAGCTTAGTCAAGGGTTTTTCTTTTCTGTTCTTTCTTACAATGTCCATTCCTTTGATGTTTACAAAAAAACTTGTCTAAGTCCTTCCATATTTTAATGAGAAAAAGATTTTCCATGAATGGATGCATGTATGCATGATTGTGCTAAAGAACATAGAAAACATAGTGAGGTTAAGTCCAACATGATGGAGCCAAGGGTAACAACGCCATTTGGTAAGGACTATGGTTTCAATTTGCACTTGTAACAAGGGTTCTACCAAGGTTCCCAAATTACAACCACCTTTATGAATGTATCGGTGCTCAGGAATGCTCTTAGTCAAATACCATTCACAAAGAGGTCTAGTTTGAGTGTAGTATCGCGTGTCGACCAAGTTTCAAGAATGCTCTTGATTTAGCCACCGCACTACATCCTAAAAACCCAAGATGGGTTAAAGGTGACTAAGGTCCATGGCTTCACGGGACACTTCACATTGAAAGTAATAACGTTGACACGAATGCTCATGTTAACAAGAATACTACCTTTCGTGAGGCCTCCACCGAGTGGGGTTGTATCACGTGTACACATAGCACAAGAATGCTCTTGGTATGACACTATGATTATACCACCGTCCTATCTTATGTTTCCCTCAAGTTCGGGTGTAGGACTTATCTCACCACTCATTTTAAAAGTAAACAAGTAGGCATGTATGTACAAGGTATAAGCAATAATAAAGCACAAGAAAAGAAAGGTAAGATAGGCTTAACCCGCTTAAAAATCTAAATCCCCTGTGAAGTCGCCATTTTTGTGCTCGCGATTTTCGGGTGTCAATCCATTAATTGGTTTTGAACCTTCAATCTTTGAACTCTCAACTTTTATTCGTGGGAAGGGAAAAAGTGAGTAAAAACCCTTATGAGATCAAGGTTCGGGGGTTGGTTTCGAATAGGGAAGGTGTTAAGCACCCTAAACGACTTCGGTACTTCGAAAGAGCCTCTTGCCTAAATTATCTTCTGCTAATTACTTGCTTATTTATTTGTAAAATATTGCCTAAAATCTAAATTAAAGAATGGAGGGAGAAGAAGTATGTTTTTTGTTATTTTTTATTGATTTGGAAAGACATAAGTCTTTTGCCTACATACCCAAAAGTGGGATCAAAATCATGTAGTTCACCTCAAAAATTTCTTTGGTGGGTTAGATTGATTTTAACATTTTTTTAAAAAAAGGTTTTAAGAAGAGATAAGAGGCCTCAAGGCATGAGAGAAAAAATAAGATGATATTTGGTTAATTTTAATTGCAAGAAATCCAAGTCTAATATGGATGTTAAATTGATTAAACATTTGATTAAGAAAATAAAAGGAAAAACACTTGGGTTAAAGTCCAAGGTTTATTAAAAAATATTTTTGAAGTTTGATATATTTGATTTTTGAGATAAAAAGATTTTTTAAGCTAACGGTAAACTAGCGCAACGACGTAAAAGTAAAATGAGTGTAAAGCGGTAAATAAAGTGGTGTCGGTGCATGTGTTACTACGTTATAACATAACCTCCTAGATACATTCTATGGTCTCAAGAGAAATATAATGACAAGAAATAAACTGCGCAAAAACAAATTACATCAATTCCCTAATTATACACACTAAACCAATGACAATAAATAATATGAATGACGAAAATTAAATATGCATGCAACAATCTTAAGAAAAATTAAACTACAAGTAAGCACAAAATAAATTGGGCATGGAGCAAACCACAATTAATAATAAACAAACAAATATCAAAAGAAAGTAGTGAAAATAAGCAATTAAAAACAATTTTTAAAGCTAGAAAGTTTAAACAGATCGAAATAAATTTTTAGGAATAAAAGAGGCATTAAAATGCCAAAAATGGTGTAGAAAATAATAAAAATGGTGAAGAAATAAATAAAAACAAAGTTGGCTAAGCTAGATTAAATCTGGACCACTTGATGCATCAAGGGGTCCAAATTTAATCACTAAAAGGCTCATCACAGCCACTAGATCAAATGATCCAACAATTAAAAAAAGAAATACACAGTGAAGCTTAAAATATTAAAAGCATGGGAATGTAATGAGAAAATAACAGGGACCATTAGATTATGGATCTGACGGATCAAAAAAGAGGAACACAGTGAGTAAAAAGAAGATGTATAAGAGGATACACAGGAACTATCACAGGCCGTTAGATCTAAGATCAGACGGCCTAAGCCTGAATACACATGGAGTTTCCATGGAGTTGCGCGCATGTAATCAAAAGAGATACAATACTATAAATATTGAATCTGACCAAAAAATCAACACAAAACCAAAAATGATTCTCTCTCTAACCGGTTAGAGAGAGAAGCTCTGTAAGTCCGGTCATCTTCTCCGACGAGATACATGAGCGCCGGCGCGGTGGCTGTCGGCCAACAGGCGGCGGTGCCGCCGCGGCGGAGAGAAAACAATTTCGATTCAAAGTTTTTTTACATTTTTAAATGTCCTTTTCCCCGTAGGTTATGAATCCAGACTTAGTTTTTCAAAACAAAGCTCGTATTACTCTATATTTGAAGTTTGAAATCGGTGAAAAAAAAAACTTTCTACTTCTTCTTTGTTCTTTGTCCAAAAACGGTTCGGAATTACTCCTTTACATCAAAACAAAGAAACAAGGGAACCTACCCTTCTCTTCTGACTCGGTTTCTATTTGTGCAGCTTACGATCGCCTCCTTCTCTACGGAACCGGTTTGGGCCCAAGGACGTTTGGTCCGGTTTGTATAATGTCCGGTTAAGTTCACACTAGCCGGTTCGGTTCACAGTGGGTACGTATGTGGTTAAATTTGAAAATGAAGGTTGTGATGTTAGCTGGTTCGAGTTAGTATATATGGTGATGATGATTCTGGAAAATTTGTTCTTCAATGTTCTTGAGAAATTTTAAGAGAAAAGGGGTTTTGATCTTATTTGGCTGTGCTACCGTTTTGTGTAACGCCCACTTTAGATTATTTTAATTATTTAATTATTTGAAGAGTTTATATATATATATATATATATATATATATATATATATATATATATATATATATATATATATTTAAGAGATAAGGAGATTAAGATTTAAGTGATTGTTATGTGAATTATGTGATGTGGTGACTTATTTTATTGTTTAATAAAATAAGATTTGAAAATAAAATAAATATAGAGATGTGGGGTAGTTTTGAGATTTTAGAGAGTTATGTGGGAGAAAGAGTAAATAAGATAAAATTTGTTGGGAGTAGTTAAGAGTTGTCAGTACGTACAATTCAGTTTTTGGGAGAAAAAGGGAGAAGAGGCAAGAGAAGAGGAGGGTCGTGATTTGTGCAAAACTAAGGTAAGGGTGAGCCTAGCATTTCAATTCTATTAAACTGTAATTCATACGATTGTAATTAACAAGTGTAGGATTGGTTTTAGAGAATTGGAGAATTAGCTTAATTATGATGAATTAATGATTAGATGATGTAAAACCGTAGGATTGACGTAGAAAATGAATACATAACCTAGCATAATCATATAGTTGATGTTTCAGTTAGTTTTGAGGAATAACATGATGGAATTTGGGACTTTTAGTGAGAATTGACCTGAACCCGTAACCTGTCTGTTCATCGCTCGCCTAGGCGAGCTAAGCAACTCGCCACGGCGAGTAGTCGTTCATCGCTCGCGAGGCGAGAAACCCAACTCGCCACAGCGAGTAAACCCTGGTCGCTCGCAGGGCGAGCAATCCCACTCGCTATAGCGAGGGACACCCGTAATCACTCGCGAGGCGAGCAATTCCAGGGCATAAGCCCTCATCTCTGAATGACATATAACTATCAGTTGATGTATTGTTTTATGTCATACTGATTGTTTTGTGTTGTGTAGAGAACTAAGATTACTGGAAGAAACGACGCTGTGATTGCGGCTGCTTTGGAGGCTGTTGCGCAAGCTGTAGGACAACAGCCAAATGCGAATGCTGGTGCGAATGTTGAGGTCCGTATGTTAGAGACCTTCCTGAGAAATCATCCTCCTACCTTCAAAGGGAGATATGATCCTGATGGAGCTCAGACGTGGCTCAAGGAGATCGAGAGAGTGTTCAGAGTTATGCAGTGCACGGAGGTGCAGAAGGTGCGTTTTGGTACGCACATGCTAGTTGAGGAAGCTGATGACTGGTGGATTGGTCTTCTACCTATTCTAGAGCAAGATGGTGCTGAGGTTACTTGGGCTGTGTTCAAGAGAGAGTTCCTTGATAGATACTTTCCGGAAGATGTTCGCGAGAAGAAGGAGATTGAGTTCCTTGAGTTGAAGCAAAGGACAATATCAGTGACCGAGTATGCTACCAAGTTTGTGGAGTTGGCTAAGTTCTATCCACATTATACGACTGAGACTGCCGAGTTCTCCAAATGTATCAAGTTCGAGAATGGTTTGCGTGTTGATAACAAGAGGGCAATTGGTTACCAGAAGATCAGAAATTTTTCTGAGCTGGTGAGTAGTTGCAGAATTTACGAAGAGGATACAAAAGCTCATTACAAGGTTGTTAATGAGAGGAAAGGTAAAGGTCAGCAGAGTCGTCCTAAACCTTACAGTGCCCCTGCTGATAAGGGCAAACAAAGAGTTAATGATGAGAGGAGACCTAATAAGAAAGATGCTCCTGCGTAGATTGTTTTCTATACTTGTGGTGTGAAGGGCCATAAGAGTAATGCTTGTCCTAGAGTGGTGACACGGAGTTTTCGTTGCGGTAAGAAAGGGCATACTACTGCTGACTGCAAACATGGTGACGTTGTGTGCTTTAATTGAGAGGAAGAAGGTCACATTGGTTCGCAATGCAAGAAGCCTAAGAAGGCTCAGACTACTGGGAGAGTTTTTGCTTTGACTGGTACTCAGACAGAGAACGAGGATCGTTTGATCAGAGGTACTTGTTATTTTGATAATATACCTTTAGTTGCTATTATTGATACTGGTGCTACGCATTGTTTTATTGCTCTTAATTGTGCTTCTAAGTTGAATCTTCTTGTATCTGATATGAATGGGGAGATGGTTGTCGAAACTCCAGCTAAGGGTTCGGTGACTACTTCTCGTGTGTGTTTGAGATGTCCTGTGTCTATGTTTGGACGGGACTTTGAGATTGATTTGGTTTGTCTACCATTGATCGGAATGGATGTAATTTTGGGAATGAATTGGTTGGAATACAGTCACGTCCTTATTAATTGTTTTAGCAAGACAGTGCATTTTTCTTCTGTTGAAGAAGAGAGTGGAGCAGAATTCTTGACGACTAAGCAGCTGAAGCAGTTGGAACGCGATGGAATTATGATGTTTTCTTTAATGGCGTCGTTATCTATTGAGAATCAAGTAGTGATTGATAAGCTACAAGTGGTATGCGATTTTCCGGAAGATTTTCCTGATGAAATTCGTGATGTGCCTCCAGAAAGAGAAGTTGAATTTTCGATTGATCTTATTCTTGGAACGAAGCCTGTGTCTATGACACCTTATCGTATGTCAGCTTCTGAGTTGGCGGAGCTGAAGAAACAATTAGAGGATTTGCTTGAGAAGAAGTTTGTTAGACCAAGTGTTTCACCTTGGGGAGCGCTGGTGTTGCTAGTAAAGAAGAAAGATGACAGTATGAGGTTGTGCATTGACTATCGACAGTTGAATAAAGTAACTATAAAGAATAGGTATCCACTTCCGAGAATTGACGACTTGATGGATCAGTTAGTGGGTGCACGTGTGTTTAGCAAGATAGATTTGAGATCAGGTTATCAGCAGATTAAAGTGAAGAATGAAGATATGCAGAAGACAGCGTTTAGGACGCGTTATGGACATTATGAGTATATGGTGACACCTTTCGGTGTTACTAATGCACCTAGTGTATTTATGGAGTACATGAACAGAATCTTTCATGCTTATTTGGATCGTTTTGTTGTGGTTTTCATTGATGATATTTTGATATACTCTAAGACTGAAGAAGAACATGCTGAGCATTTGAAGATTGTTCTGCAAGTGTTGAAGGAGAAGAAGTTGTATGCTAAATTGTCAAAGTGCGAGTTCTGGTTGAATGAGGTGAGTTTTCTTGGCCATGTTATTTCTGGTAATGGTATTGCAGTTGATTCGTCTAAAGTTGAAGCGGTATCATAATGGGAGACTCCTAAGTCGGTTACTGAGATTAGAAGCTTTTTGGGTTTAGCTGGTTATTACCGCAGATTTATAGAAGGATTTTCTATGTTGGCACTTCCGTTAACGCAGTTGACGTGTAAAGGAAAATCTTTTGTGTGGGATGTTCATTGTGAGAACAATTTTAACGAGTTGAAGAAGCAGTTAGCGACGACTCTAGTTTTGATTTTGCCAAAGTTCGATGAACCTTTTGTTGTTTATTGTGATGCGTCCGAGCTGGGTTTAGGTGGTGTGCTTATGCAAGATGGTAAAGTGGTTGCTTATGCTTCAAGACAGTTGAGAATTCATGAACGAAATTATCCTACTCACGATCTTGAGTTAGCGGCAGTGGTATTTGTGCTCAAGATTTGGAGACATTACTTGTACGGTTCCAAATTTGAAGTGTTCAGTGATCACAAGAGCTTGAAGTATTTGTTTGATCAGAAGGAATTGAATATGAGACAAAGAAGGTGGCTTGAATTGTTGAAAGATTATGACTTTGGTTTGAATTATCATCCGGGTAAGGCTAATGTTGTCGCAGATGCCTTAAGTAGGAAGACTTTACATATGTCTGCTATGATGGTGAAGGAGTTTGAGTTACTGGAACAGTTTAGAGATTTGAGTTTAGTTTGTGAACGGACACCTCAGGGTGTAAAGCTGGGAATGCTGAAGATTGATAATGATTTCCTGAAAAGTATTAAAGAAGCGCAGAAAGAAGATGTAAAGTTTGTGGACTTATTGGTTGCTAGTAATCAGACTGAGGACAATGACTTTAAGGTCGATGATCAAGGAGTGTTGAGATTCCGAGGTAGAATTTGCATTCCTGACAATGATGAGATGAAGAAAGTGATTCTTGAAGAGAGTCACAGAAGTAGCTTGAGTATTCATCTGGGAGCTACCAAGATGTATCATGATTTGAAGAAGTTGTTTTGGTGGTCTGGATTGAAACGTGACGTGGCACTGTTTGTATATTCTTGTTTGATTTATCAGAAGTCGAAGGTGGAGCATCAGAAACCTGCAGGGTTGATGACACCGCTACATGTGCCAAAGTGGAAATGGGATAGTATATCCATGGATTTTGTGACGAGTTTGCCGAATACTCCTAGGGGGAATGACGATATTTGGGTGGCTGTTGATAGATTGACGAAGTCGGCTCATTTTATTCCGATTAATATCACTTTTCCCGTATCACAGTTGGCAGAGATTTATATTCGAGATATAGTGAAGCTGCATGGTGTTCCTTTGAGCATTGTATCAGATAGAGATCCAAGGTTTACTTCTAGATTTTGGAAGAGTTTGCAAGAGGCTTTAGGTTCTCAGTTGAGGTTGAGTTTGGCTTATCATCCGCAGACAGATGGTCAGTCAGAGAGAACGATTCAGTCGTTGGAAGACTTGTTGAGGGTTTGTGTACTTGAGCAAGGAGGGACTTGGGATAGTCATCTTCCGTTGATAGAGTTCACATACAATAACAGTTACCATTCGAGTATTGGAATGGCACCTTTTGAGGCTTTGTATGGTCGGAGATGCACAACTCCGTTATGTTGGTTTGAGTCAGGTGAGAATGTGGTTTTAGGACCAGAGATTGTTCAATAGACTACCGAGAAGGTAAAGATAATTCAAGAAAAGATGAAAGCGTCGCAGAGTCGACAGAAGAGTTACCATGATAAGTGAAGGAAAGACCTTGAGTTTCAAGAGGGAGATCATGTGTTCTTAAGAGTTACTCCCATGACTGGTGTTGGTCGTGCGTTGAAGTCAAAGAAGTTGACTCCAAAGTTTATTGGTCCGTACCAGATATCGGAAAGAGTTGGAACGGTGGCGTACCGAGTGGGTTTACCACCGCATCTTTCGAATTTGCACGATGTGTTTCACGTGTCACAACTTCGGAAGTATGTTCCGGATCCATCTCATGTGATCCAGAGAGATGATGTGCAAGTTAGGGATAACCTTACGGTCGAGACCTTACCAATGAGGATTGAAGGTCGTGAAGTGAAGCAGTTGAGAGGCAAGGAGATACCTCTTGTGAAAGTCGTTTGGGACGGAGCGACTGGTGAAAGCTTGACGTGGGAGCTAGAGAGTAAGATGCTGGAATCTTATCCAGAGTTGTTTGCTTGAGGTAAATTTTCGAGTACGAAAATCTTTAAGTTGGGGAGAGTTGTAACGCCCACTTTAGATTATTTTAATTATTTAATTATTTGAAGAGTCTATATATATATATATATATTAAGAGATGTGGAGATTAAGATTTAAGTGATTTTTATGTGAATTATGTGATGTGGTGACTTATTTTATTGTTTAATAAAATAAGATTTGATAATAAAATAAATATAGAGATGTGGGGTAGTTTTGAGATTTTAGTGAGTTATGTGGGAGAAAGAGTAAATAAGATAAAATTTGTTGGGAGTATAAATAGGGAATATTAGGTTAAGAGTTGTCAGTACGTACAATTCAATTTTTGGGAGAAAAAGGGAGAAGAGGCAAGAGAAGAGGAGGGCTGTGATTTCTGCAAATCTAAGGTAAGGGTGAGCCTAGAATTTCAATTCTATTAAACTGTAATTCATACGACTGTAATTAACAAGTGTAGGATTGGTTTTAGAGAATTGGAGAATTAGGTAAATTATGATGAATTGATGATTAGACGATGTAAAACCGTAGGATTGACGTAGAAAATGAATACAAAACCTAGAATAATCATAGGGTTGATGTTTCAGTTAGTTTTGAGGAATAACATGATGGAATTTGAGACTTTTAGTGAGAATTGACCTGAACCCGTAACTTGTCTGTTCATCGCTCGCCTAGGTTAGCAACTCGCCACGGCGAGTAGACATTCATCGCTCGCGAAGCGAGAAACCCAACTCGCCACAGCGAGTAGACCCTGGACGCTCGCGGGGCGAGCAATCCCACTCGCCATAACGAGGGACACCCGTAATCACTCGCGAGGCGAGCAATCCCACTCGCCACAGCGAGCTGTGCTGTGATAGAGTGTCACATTTCCTTTGTTTGCTATCTGTTTTGCACGAGACTTTGAGAGTTGATCCTTGGGTAGGAATGGAAGATAACTATAATATAATTGATGATATGTAAGGATGTTATGTGAGGATTTAATGTTGCTATTGAATTGTGATTCATACGTGCATTACATGAAATATATGTGAAGTTTATGTGATGTTTGAGATTATGTTTGCATTGATAATATTATATCTTGTGATTAATGGTTGCTGCCATGTTGCTATTATTATTTAATTAAGCTGCATGAGTCAGTTTATTATGTGAGAAGTTGTCCAATTTGTTGGAGTCATATAAGATGTGTCGTGATGTCTAAGACGTAAGAGATTGAGTCTCATGCATACTCATTCAGAGATGAGGGCTTATGCCCTGGAGTTTTTACTCAACAGCGACGAGGGCTCATGCCCTGGAGCTTTTGCTCACTAGCGACGAGGGCTTATGCCCTGGGAGTATATTTATGCTCAAAGCGACGAGGGCTCATGCCCTGGATTGGTACCACATGCATATAAGATGTCCAAGATGAATAAGATGATAGAGTTGCATAGTCAAGTGGAGTTGCATTGTCGAGTCAAGTTGTTTAAGATGTTTATGATGATGATTTATGACGTTAATTATGATGCTAAATGATGTTTGTTGAGACGTGTTTATGTGATGACTTGCTGTTAACTATAATTGTTGAATTATATGTTTAATATTATTGTTTTGTGAATCTCACCCCTTCTGCTTGAAAATGTTGCTCTTCGTATGGGTAACTTGTAGGTAATCAAGATTAGGTGCAGGAGTGTGAGGGCTTTCCCTCGGTTGTGTCTAGGTGCTCTGATACGTAACGGGATGGGGAACCTTGCTTATGTTTTCTCTATTCCTTGTGTGTTACTTTTATGATTTCCATTACTACGATTTAATGTTTGCATTTTTAAAGACTTTTGATTAGGTCTTCGTGCCAGAGACTATTATGTAATTGATTTTATTCCGCTGCGAAGTTTTGAAATGTTACTATGATTACTTTTTGAAGAATAAATCATTATTTATTCATATTTGAGATTTATGTGAAATGTGACGCTTCATTATGTGTTTACTCTGATTATTTATTTTGAGAAATTTTTACGTTGGGAAAACGGGGTGTTACATTTTGGATTCTGTTTCTGTGAAAGTTTGTGCCTCCAATCATTGGATCTGACAGTGTTATTTATAGTGGGCCAAATAGGGTTAAAATGAAAAATATTGGACCAAAATACCATTGGCTTGGACAACACTCTATGGATTGGACTAAAACAGAAATGGACTAAAAAACAAAACAAATAATAAAATGTATATATAAAAAGCGAAAATTAAAATACAATAAAAAAACCATAAGAATTAAAAATAAAATCAAAAGAAAAGAAATAATAAGAAATAATAATAAAATGTAATTAAAACTGTCCCTTTGGAACCGAAAATGAGGTATTTTAAAATACCTCTGCCGAAATTTCGTCTGAAACGACGACACTTCTCGGCGAACAAAATTTTCAAAAGCAAATAAAAACGAGAAAATAAAAAGGCAAGTGCGAAGAGTTTTTTTTTAAACAAAGTAAATTAAACTGAGAATTAAAGTACGAACGCGACGAGCGTTAAAATACGGTTAAAATGCAGATAAAAATGCGAATAAAAAGGGAATTGAAGGCGAATGAAATAAGTTTTAAAAAGCACATAAAATGATGGTTAAACGGAAGACCTTGGTCAAAATTTGGGGTATGACAAATGTGTTTACCACTGCTGCCACGTTTGCAAAGTTTATTTTACTTCTGTTTTGAATATTTTAAATGTTTCCTAGTTTCTAGTTCAGTTTCTTTTCCTCCTAGTTTTCAACAGTCAGTTTTTTCCTAGTATTCTATCATGGCCTAACTTATAGGAACATGATATCAGTGGGCAGTTATTTTCTATAATGTACTCTTCTCTATTTGTACGTTTGAATTGAATGAAAAATTAACTCTTCTTCCACTTGTTCTAGCAACTACCTTTAATCTTTTCATCTGCAACTTTACAAAATAATAACAAATTGGTATCTAGAGCTCTCTTCTTGAGGGGCCTGTGAAATGGATGATGAGTCAGGTTTTTCAAAAGTTGCCCCTCCTCTCTTTGATGGGAACAACTATGACATTTGGGCTGTCAAAATGGAGGCGTACCTAGAAGCTTTGGATGTTTGGGAAGCCATATAAGAGGATTTTGAAGTTCCTCCGCTGTTAGATAATCCCACTATGGCCCAGTTGAAGTTTCACAAGGAGAAAAAAAAAACAAAGAAGGCAAAAGCAAAATCATGTCTTTTTGCTGCTGTTTCAGAAACAATTTTCACTAGAATCATGACCCTCAAAACACCAAAAGCAATCTGGGACTATTTGAAGGAAGAATATGCAGGGGATGAGAAAATTTGAAGCATGCAAGTGCTGAATCTGATGAGAGAATTTGAGTTGCAAAAAATGAAGGAGTTAGAGACAATAAAAGAATACTCTGACAAATTGCTTTCTATTGCAAACAAGGTTAGACTACTCGGCACTGGATTTACAGATTCCAGAATTGTAGAAAAAATCTTGGTTACGGTGCCTGAAAGGTACGAGGCATCTCTAGCCTCTTTGGAGAACACAAAAGATCTTTGTAAGATCACTTTGGTAGTAGTCATTCATGCCCTACAAGCACAAGAGCAGCGAAGGGCCATGAGGCAAGAAGGAGTTGTTGAAGGAGCACTTTCAATAAAGTAGCAAGACAGAGAGAGAATGTGGAAGAAAAAGAACAAGAAATTCAGTGGTGATGCTACAACGAGCAACAATAAGAACAAGATCGGAAGTTCGAAGGGTAATTATCCTCGATGCCAACACTGTAACAAAATGGGTCATCCTCCTTTTAGATGTTGGAGGCGACCTGATGCAAAATGCAGCAAGTGTAACCAACTTGGTCATGAAGCTGTAATTTGCAGAATTGAAATTAAGGAACGAGAAGCAGATGCTCAAGTTGCCGATCAAGAGGAGGAGGACCGACTATTTGTTGCTACTTGCTTTTTAGGCAGTGATTCAAGTGACAGTTGGTTGATTGATAGTGGCTGCACTAACCATATGACGTATGATAAGGAGTTGTTCAAGGAATTAAGGAGTTCAGAGACCTCAAAAGTCAGAATTGGCAATGGACATAATATAGCTGTGAAGGGAAAAGGCACCATTGCAATTGCAAGTTGTTCAGGTACAAAACTTATTTCTGATGTTCTCTATGTTCCAGAAATTGACCAAAATTTGTTAAGTGTTGGTCAATTGATAGAGAAAGGCTTCAAGGTACACTTTGAAGACAAACACTGTCTGATAAAATATGCTTCTGGCCAAGAGATGTTCAAGGTCAAGATGAGGGGAAAGAGCTTCACACTTAATCCATTAGAGGAGAAGCAAACTTCATTTTCTGTCAATGAAAGTGTCACAGAGATATGGCATAAGAGGCTTGGTCATTATCACCATCAAGGATTACTGCTGCTTCAAACAAAGAAATTAGTAAGGGACTTACCTATGTTAGAAGATACTCTTCCTCACTGCCAAGCATGTCAATATGGAAAGCAACACAGACAATCATTTCCAAAATCAGCTTGGAGAGCAACAGAAAAGCTTCAGTTAATACATACTGATTTATGTGGTCCACAAAGAACACCATCTCTCAATGGTAGCCTTTACTATATTGTCTTCATTGATGATTTTACAAGATTTTGTTAGACTCTTTTTCTTAAAATTCAAGTCAAAAGTTGCTGGAGTGTTTTTGAAGTTCAAGAAACTGGTGGAAAACGAAAGTGGCTGCAACATTCAAGTTCTAAGGTCTAATAATGGAAAAGAATACACATCTGGAGAATTTAATTCATTTTGCGAGGAAGCAGGTATAAAACACCAACTTACTGCTCCCTACACTCCGCAGCAAAATGGAGTTAGTGAAAGAAGAAATAGATACATAATGGACATGACAAGATGCATGTTGCATGAGAAGAACTTGCCAAAAAAGTTCTGGGCTGAAGCGGCAAACACATCAGTTTTTCTTCAAAATAGGCTTCCCACAACAGCAGTGAATAATCAAACACCATTTGAAGCTTGGTATGGATACAAACCTTCTTTAAACTTTCTTAAAGTATTTGGTTGTTTGTGCTTCGCCTACATTCCTCAAGTTAAGCGTGATAAGCTTGACAAGAAGGCAGTACAAGGCATCTTCATCGGTTATAGCACAATATCCAAGGCTTACAAAGTTTTTCAACCAGAAACGGGAAATATTGTCATAAGCAGAGATGTGCACTTTGTGGAAAATGAAGAATGGGTCCGGGATACTTTAAAAGTGTCAAATCAAGCTTCCAATCAAATTAAAAATGTTGAGAGGCAGACTAGTGAAGAAGAATGAAAAAATGAGATGGTGGATGACATTCCAATCTGAGGAACTAGATTACTTTCTGATGTCTATCAAAGATGCAACATTGCTGTTTGTGAGCCTGCTAATTTTAATGAAGCAAAACTTGATCAAAAATGGATGGTTGCAATGAAGGAGGAGCTGCACATGATAGAGAAAAATAACACATGGCAACTTGTTGATAGACCTCAAGATAGAAAAATCATTGGTGTTAAGTGGGTGTTTCGAACCAAGCTAAATGTCGATGGCTCCATCAACAAGCACAAGGCGAGGCTAGTGGTTAAAGGTTATGCTCAGATTTTTGGAGTAGACTACTCAGACACATTTGCACCAGTTGCCAGGCTAGATACTATCAGGTTGTTGCTTGCTGTTGCAGTACAAATGGGTTGGAAAGTGTACCAGTTAGATGTTAAATCAACATTTCTAAATGGTTTCTTGCAAGAAGAAATCTATGTTGAACAACCCGAAGGCTTCATGAAGAAAGGAGAAGAAGACAAGGTTTATCTCCTCAAGAAAGCTCTCTATGGATTGAAGCAAGCTCCAAGAGCCTGGTACAGCAGAGTAGATAACCATCTGTTGAGTTTAGGCTTTGTTAAAAGTTTATCAGAATCCACTCTTTACATTAAGCAATGTGAGGTTGATATTCTTGCTGTATCTCTTTATGTTGATGATCTTTTTGTCACTGGAAATAATGTAACCTTGATTGATGAATTCAAGATGGAAATGACAAAAGTATTTGAGATGACAGATCTTGGGTTGATGACTTTTTTTTCTCGGAATGGAGATTAAGCAAAGTCAAGATGAAGTTTTCTTTTGTCAACAAAAAAATGCGAGGGAAATTCTAAAAAAATTTCATATGGAAGATTGCAAGTCAGTAAGCACTCCTATGAATCAAAAGGAGAAGTTGAGTAAAGAAGATGAAACTGAAAAAGTAGACGAGGCATAATTTAGAAGTTTGATTGGGTGCCTTATGTATCTTACAACAACAAGACCAGACATCTTGAATGTTGTGAGTATCTTATCTCGGTTCATGCATTGTGCAAGCGAAATTCACTTGAAGGCTGCTAAAAGGGTGGTTAGATACATCAAAGGCACAATCAACTTTGGCATCAAGTTCAAGAAAAGCAAGGAATTTAAGTTGTTTGGGTTCTCTGACAATGACTGTAATACCCTCTCTAATTATTTAATTATTTTATTAGAGGATATAGTATATAATTATATATTATATGATTTTGATGATTATGTGACGTATTTGTGACATGTGACGTGTTATTATTTTATTGTTTAATAAAATAATATAAGTGATGTTTATATGAATATTTATTTGGTAAATATAGAGATTTGTTGGAGAAATATATTATTTTGAGAAGTGGGGTTATATTTATAATTAGGAAGAGTTTTGAGGGCTGAGATAGGATAAGATAAGTTGGGAGGGAGTATAAAAGGAAATAGGTTAAGGAAATAGGCAGAACGCGTTATCAGAATTTGGGAAAAAGGTAGAGGAACGGTTGAACAGAGAAAGTGAAGCTAGGCTGCGATTTCTGCAATTTTTCCAGGTAAGGGTGAGCCTAACTCCATTAATATTGATTGTAAATCATCTGTTAATGATTGGCATAGAGTTTGAGAGGAATTGAGATGGGTTTGATGAACTAGGGTTTTGGTGAAATTGTGATGAATTGATGATGGATTGAGTTATAAGGCTGTAGAACTGGATACAGAACCTAGATTATCCCCTAGGACAACATTGCAGATGAATTAGAGGTTTGGTTGGAGAGATTTGGCACGTTTAGGTGAGTTCTGGTCTGAACCCGTGTGGGTTCTGAGATCGCTCGCCTGTGGCGAGTGATCACTCGCCGTGGCGAGTACCCCATAATTGCTCGCGAGGCGAGCAGTATAGCTCGTCGTGGCGAGCTTGTCCCTTAATTTTAGGATTTTGGCCCAATTGAAGATGTTTTTGAGTGCCTTAATATTTATAGAGATGATCTGTGAAGTTGGTTTAGCCAAATTGGTTTTAGAAAACCTTAAAACGGAGATTCTGGTGAAAAATGTCAAAAAGGCTGAGAGCACCCAGGATTTCTCGCCTCCAGCTCGCCCCCAACTCGCCTTTGGCGAGTGAGCTGATGTGAGTACTCGCCTGTGGCGAGCAGATGCACTCGCCGTGGCGAGTTAGTGCCTCCCTGAATTGTTTGTTGTCTTGCGATCTGTTTCGCATGGGACTTTGAGAGGAACCCTTTGGGTAGTGTTAGTGATGCTTCATATCCTTAAATGTGTTCTGTAAAGATGATTGCTGATGATTTACTTGAGCTGTTGATAAATGATATATTGTTGAATATAAGTGATGTATGAGTATGATGATATGTGAATGATGCTAAGTGTTGCAATATGTATGAACAACAAGATGATGTTCTGCCACGTAATTATTATAACTGCATGTGTCAGTCTTGAATTTGTAAATGATGTTTTGAGACGGTGTATTAAGTTGTTAAACGACGAGTCCATGCATTGCATATTTATGAGATGGTGGGGCTTTATGCTCAAAGTGACGGTGGAGCATTTGCTCAAAGCGACGGTGAAGCATATTAATTCTATAATTATATGGTACCACATGCATGATGTTAAGACGATAAGTGTTGCATTTAGTCGAGTCAATTGTGACATATATGTAATGATGTTTGAGACGTTGATGTATGTTGTGACGTTGTTTATGATGATGTTTATTGTTAGGATGATGTTTATGACGATGTTATAAAGTGCTATAATGTATATGATTATGAGTTGGATTTATGATTGTTAATCTTGACGTTTGATTTTTATATTAATATTATTGTTGTGAATCTCACCCCTTCTGCTGGAATTGCCGCCTCGTGGGCAAGTGCAGGTACCCAGTCTTAGATGCGTTGATGCGAGGAGTCTGTGTGAAGTAGGGTAGCTCTGATACGTAACGGGATGGGGTCTTTGTAGAGTCTATTCCATTATGTATCTTGTCAGAATAAATGTTGACTTTCAGTGATGTTGAAACATTAATATTTTTGGGACGTTTTCATTGGCTTTTAAGCCAAGACTATTTATGATATGAGACTTCTAAATTCCGCTGCTTAATTGAGTATTTTTTTTGTAAATGATAAATTATTATCTAAGTTGTTTTAAAGATGAAATGTGACACTCCTTTTGAGACGTACTCTGATTTTATGTGATTTATTTAATGAAATTTTTAAGACGGGAAATTGGGGTGTTACAGCAAGCATTAAAAAGCACTGCAGAACTTCAGATGGAGGTGACTGCAGAAGCTGAGAATCTACTGCTAGCTCCTGGATCAGAAGCTATGTCAGGTACTTCTTCTACACAACCTTTAATACATATAGAATCTGACTCAACCTCTTCTCAGTCCAAATCCTCATCATCCTCATCTATTGATATGGATGATATTCCAATAAGCATTCTTCGCAAAGGCAAATCACCATCATCCAAACTCCATAAAAAGCCTTCTAAACCTGTTTCTCCTTTCAAACCAATGGATCCCCCTATTGGAGTTAGGATAGGTAATCTTCTTGAAATAAGAAGTAGTAAACTACCTCCTAACCATCCACTTCAACCACAAACAATTCAACCACTCAACATGATCCTTCCTGAAAAACCTGAAGATGATTCTGTTTTGAATAATCTTAGCAGTCACCTATTAGGTGAATTACCAAATGTTGATCTAAACCCACAAAAAGCCTCTGAAGTAACAACTTCTGAAGTTGCTTCAGAAAGCCCACAACAACGAGCACCTGGACCACAAATGACCCCATCCTCTCCTGAACAAAGCGTTCCTGAACACATTGTTCTTGAACAAACTACATCTGACAATACTCTTGCACCCACTCACTCTGAAAATGCTATGGAGATTGATGATATGATCACTCTTGAAGAAATCAATGAAGAAGCTGATCAACCCTCACCTATGGAGGTTGAACAGTCTGCTTCTGATCAATCATCTTCTAGCAATTCTCAATCCTTCACCTCAAATAACCTTCAAATTGAACCTGTTGCTGCTCCCAGACCTAGAAAACAACCTTCACTACCCACCAGATTCTTAGATTCTAATGTATTAAAAGGTGTGTGTGAAGACATAACTAAGAAAATGATCAAGCTCATTTCTTCCAGAAATGACTTAAGTCACAGGGAAAGTTATGACAAGCAGTGGAGGAGGCTAAAGAAAAGAGTTGTAAATGTGATGAATGCCTTATACTATACATGCGTTGAAGCTCAGGAGCAAGCAAAGCAGAAGCTGCAAGATTGGCTAAATGGGATTGATGAAAATCTTGAGGAAGTAAAGATACTGGGAACTTGGGCAAGATCCTCATCGAGTATAAGAGGAAGGGAAGCAACTGATTTTCTCCCTCAATACATTCACCCAAAGGACCTGGATTTGTCTTTTCTGACCAAGGTAAATCTGAAGTCAACAGCTCCTAATCTGGCTCTAGTTCAGAGGAACAAGGTTTTGGAAGCAAAGAATAAGAAGCTTGAGAAAGACTTGTTAGAGCAAAGGCTACTTTTACTAGAACATAAAGCTAAAACAAATGCTAAGTTGGAAGAAGCCAGAATCAGAGAGGAAAATCTGACCAGAAGCTATGAGCGATTCAAAGCAGAAATGGAGAAGAAACAAGAGGAAACAAATGAACTGCTCAGGAAGATTCTTGAAAACACCAGCAAACAAACCAACCCTTAGTTGCACACCTGTCGTTGTTGTTGTTGTTGTGTTTTATTTATCTTGATTCTTGTTTAACTTGTATGCTTCTGAATTCTACAATGTTTCTGAACTTAAATGCTTCTGATCTATAAAAACTACTTCTGAATGACTTGTTTAACGCATATATTTATTTATTTGTTTATGCTCTGAACCTTTTATACGCTATGTTTTTCTCATCTCTTCTTTTTGTTTATTTCTTTTTGTTAATGAAAAAAGGGGGAGTATATGTGATAGTATTTAAGGGCTCTGAGCCCCAATTAATATCTTTTGAAATTTTGAAAAATTTCTTATCATTCTTACCTGAATTAAAAGGGTAATACAAGCTCTGAATCTATGAAGGAGTATCAAAATTCAAATTCATTATTTGAACCTTTACTTCTTTCTTTTATTTACGTTTAAATTTATTATTGTGCGTTAAATGAATTTAATTAACAAGATAGAACTCAGGGGGAGCTTACAAACCTCACCTTATAAGTACTATTAGACTCAAGGGGAGCCTACAAACCTCATACCCTATAAGTCAACTTGTTAATTAGATTAACAACAATTGATCAAATTTTAAATACTATTGTTTGTCATCATCAAAAAGGGGGAGATTGTTGGAACAAAATGTGTTTAACAATAAACCCTAAAGAGTTTTGATGATAACAAGGTATTAAAAAATTGACAATTGGTAGTGCTAACGTTTGTTCAAGTGTACAGGACCTTAGACAAAGTGTTATATCTTAACAAGGTTCTGAAAGAACAAACAAAGAGCGAAAGAAACATTATTTGAAGCTTAAGGCGCTCCTGAAGATTGGCGCTCCTGAAGACTTGCGCTCCTGAAGAGTATGACGTCATCAAAAGCTGAAGGTCCTCAGAAGCTGATTCTTCAGAAGCAACAGTATTTCACCAGAAGCAAAATGATTCAAGGTTTTATGATTTAAGTGTTGTATTTTGGAGAGAAAGTCACATAGAATTGGCAGAAGACTAGTGGAATAATGCAACGGTCATTTTAAAAGGATTTGAAGTCATTTGGCTGCAAAGAAACAAGAAGCGTTGACATTGTACTCTGTACGAACTGTACAACCACCTTCTCCACTACTCTGTTCTTTGTCTCAACTACCAGACAAGAATAACAGCTCTCATGTACAACCAAGCCTGCATCTTTGTTCCCTCTCAACCGGAATGGATTTGAAATTGATCCTTTATAGGACAATAACTTAATTAGGCAAAGAATCATTGGTGAAAGGTCAAGCTTCAACAATGACTCTTTTTGGATGAATTGGCAATTACAACGTTTATTTCACACCTCTATATAAAGGAGTGAAGACTTGAAGAACTATAAGGACTCTATAACATTTTGAAAGCGCCAAAACTCTGTCAAATTGTTTAGGCATCCAAAGTTCACTTAGAATTTCAGTTTTCAAGTTCATATCTTTGAAATTCATAAGTCTTTAAGAGTCTGTATCTGATTTGTATTGTGAACACCACTGATTGTATATCAAGTGTTCAACCTCAAACATTTTCCTTGTAATTTTGTTTGATGGAAGTCTCTTGCTTGTGTGCTTGAGCATTAGAAGTCTCTTGATTATGTTCTTGAGCATTTGAAGTCTCTTGCTTGTGTGCTTGAGCATTTGTAATCAGATATTACATTTAGTGAACTCTCCTTGGAAGTGCAAGGGGGACAGGACTACTTCCGGTTTGTGGAAGGAACCTGTATAAATTGCTTGTGTCTTGCTTCTTCTCTTTTCTCTCTGTTTATCATTCCGCTGCATACGCTCCTGAACCTCATCTTCAGAAGCTGTCTCAATTGCTTTTGATCATTAGTGTTCTGAGTTTTTAAGAGAAAACGAAATTAAGTCTAACACAATTCAACCCCCCCTTCTTGTGTTTTTCTCCCCTTCATATACTACTTTTACTCTTAAAATTTTTTAGGGTTAACTTACCTTTAAAACTAGAACGTGTTCCTTAAAATACCTATTCATACAATTGCTCAAGGGATGCAACTTGTGCATTTTCTCATTGGATAATTATTCACAATAGAACATGATGTGGGTTTATCAAGAAAACTTAAAATACAAGACTTCACTTTCATGTACATGAAACAACCAATATAGAGGAGACAAACAAAAAAATTTATGTCATATTTTTACACTAAAAACAAGCTACTTAATCATGTCTTTCGCAATTAAATAAAACAAAAGAATAAAGTTCAAGGGAGTTTGGTTTGCATCCATATCCACCGTTCATCATTATAGCTTCCACCGGCTTCTTGTTCATGGTGCAAGTTTGCACCTACCTCCTCTTCATCACCACCATCATCACCATCGTTATGTACCTGTGAGTTAGTGCCAACATAAAGCAAATTCTCCACCACCTCCGGGTTAGTTATGTTCGGATTAGGTAGAATAATCAAACAATTAGCATTATTGACTTTCCACTCAAATTGAAAATTGTGGGTATAACCATGAGGTTTAATAAAGAACAAAAAGGTGAGTGTATCTAAATTTAGATAAATATTTTCTTCAATTTTAGTCACTTCACTCTCTTTACCTACTCCAAACTTCCTAGTAATGAATGTGATGATTCCACCTACCACTATGTCACCTTTAATATCCGGTTTCTTTTTAGGAAGTGAAACAAGATAATCAAGCAAATAATAGCAAATGTTAACAGGGTGGTTATAAAGCATAAATACTATATTAAATTCAAACAAATAAGATTAAATACTATATTAAATAAACTACTTTATTGACTCATCAACAATAACCAACTTGACAATAATAACTAACACGACACAACGACACCGACTTGACTTATGCAACAACATCAACTTAGCAACTTGACAAATGCATTATGCATGTGATACCAATCAGGGCATAAGCCCTCAACTTTAATTGAGCATAAGCTCCAGGGCATAAGCCCTCAACTTTAATTGAGCATAAGCTTCAGGGCATAAGCCCTCAACTTTAATGAGCATAAGCTCCAGGGCATAAGCCCTCAACTTTGTATGCATGAACTCAACGACCAACAACTTAGACAACCAACAACGTAGACAACCAACAACTTAGACAACCAACAACTTAAACAACCAACAACTTAGACAACCAAAAACCAACAACTTAGACAACCAACAACTTAAATGGCATAAGCAACATGACATTATACAACATACAATAATCACATAATATATTCCAACCTATCAACAACAATAGCAACATATACATTAATCAATTACTTACATATCAAATCAAGTTAGATTCATCACAACATAGATTAAATACTTATAAACACCTTAATTAAACTCATAGTACTTAAGCTCTGAAGTTCGGAGACAATCTATAAGTTTTGGGTTGGTTTTCATAAAATTTGACTAAGACCTCCTTAGAGTATTTTCATCATATCTTAATATCTAAAAATCATTTTCAAGCCAAACCAAAGTCATTAGAAATCTAACTCAATTATCTACAACTTTCATGTTTACACCAAAAGCCAGTTCAAAACAGAAATGGGTGGAAATGTGAATGTTTTCCAGTTTTGACTGACAGACAAATCGGTGGCCGAATTTGACAATTCGGTGGTCGAGTTTTGTCGAACCAAAGCTGGAAAATCAGCTCAGAATTTGGTGGACGATTTTGGCAATTCGGTGGCCAAATTCGGGCTTCACAGCTTACGGGAACATACCAGTCTTCACTCCAAAAACCCAATTTTCAATCATCCAAACCCCAACTTTGATAGGGAACATTGCCTATGATCATTCTAAGACTTGAACATCAATTCAAAGACCTAATTTCTCAATCAACAAAGCTATGAACAACAACATAAGATTAACCCTAATCACCAAAACTCACAACCTACAACTTTTGTCAAACCCAATTTCAGAAAACATACTTAAGATTAGAGAATATGAATCCCACCCTTACCTTAGATTGTTCTTCTGAAATCAACAACAACGTTCTTCTTTCCTAGGGTTCTCGCTGAGTTCTCCTCTTTTTCTCCAAAAATTGTACGTGTTCTGATTTTCTAATCTCTCCTTACTGACTCTTAACCTAATACACCTTTTTACTCTTATCACCACAAAATTACTCTTCCCTTTATTGTATTATTTCTAATAATTATATTCCTCCCCCACTTAGAATATTAACACACCAAATAATGCACATAATAATATATTTCATCAAAGTATATATATTATCAATCAAATAATAACACACTAAAAATACAATAAATTAATAAAATAAGAAATAAGAAATTTGGGCATTACAACTCTCCCCCACTTAGAATATTTTCGTCCTCGAAAATGTACCTCCGATCAGACGATCCTCACTCATGTCTGAGTCTTCTTAGGCTTCTTGCACTGCGAGTCAATATGACCTTCTTCATTGCAGTTGAAACACACAATCTCCCCACGCTTGCATTCTGTAATAGTATGCCCCTTCTTACCACATCGGAAACACCGTTTCACATCCCCAGTACAAGCATTACTCTTGTGGCCTTTCTCACCACAGGTATAGCAAACAACTTCAGCAGGAGCATCACTCTCCCTGGGCCTCCTCTCGTCATTCACCTTCTGCTTACTCTTATCAGCCGGAGCACTGTAAGGTTTTCCACGATCCTGTTGCTTACCCTTCCTCTCCTTTTGAACCTTATAATGACCCTTCGTATCATCCTCATAAATTCTACAGCTACTAACCAACTCAGAGAACTGACGGATCTTCTGGTATCCAATTGCCCGCTTGATCTCAGCACGCAAACCATTCTCGAACTTGATAAACTTAGAGAACTCAGCAGTCTCAGCAGTGTAGTGTGGGTAAAACTTCGCCAACTCTACAAACTTGGCAGCATACTCTGTCACAAACATATCACCTTGCTTCAACTCTAAAAATTCAATCTCCTTCTTCCCGTGAACATCTTCCGGAAAGTATCTGCTCATGAATTCCCTTCTAAACACAGCCCAAGTAACCACAACACCTCCATTCTCCAGAATCAGTTGAGCACTCACCCACCAGTCATCAGCTTCCTCAGCCAACATGTGCGTGCCAAAGCGCACAATCTGAATATCAGTGCATTACATAACTCTGAAAATTCTCTCAACTTCTTTGAGCCACGTCTGAGCTCCATCAGGGTCATATCTTCCTTTAAAAGTAGGTGGATGATTCCTCAGAAAAGTTTCCAGCATTCGTACTCCCTCATTACAACCAGCATTAGCTTGTTGCCCCACAGCTTGAGCCATAGCTTGCAACGCAACAGCAATAGCAGCATCATTTCTTCCAGCCATCTTAGTTCTCTACACAACAAACAAAAATTAGGACAACGCAATGACGATATTCAGCCGTCACACGACACAACGTGACTAACCTACTTGGCCGGGTGGACCGACCTGCTCTAATACCAATTGTCACACCCCGTTTTCCCAACTTTTAAATAACATAGATTAATCAGAGTTTTTCAACTTAAAAACAGAGTGTCACATTCAACTTACAAAATTTTCCACAAAAATAAATGGAACAAAAATGGTATTTATGAAAACATCTGCCTTAATAGAAATTCAACAAAATGCAGTGGAATTATTTTCAACATCTTAAATAGTACTTGGCACTAAAAGGCCACAACATCAACATTATCTTAAATCCTCATAAAAATAGTTCATCATTGTTTAATAAAAGAGATACGTAACAAGAAATGCAATGAAACATAGCAAACTCCCATATCGTTACATATCAGAGCACCTAAAGACACAACGAGAGATATCCACTCACGACAGCAATCAACAGCTACTTATTCTCGATTACCTGCAAGTTACTCATACGAAGAGCAACATTTCCAAGCAGAAGGGGTGAGATACATATTCAAAAATAGTAAGCATATAATTCATCAATGGAATTCAACAACATAAGCTACAATGTTTAACAATATTATTACTTCACATAATTCTTCATTAGTATCTCATTAATAATAACCAACTTGACAACAACAACTAACACGACACAACAACACCGACTTGACTTATGCAACATGTAACACCCCGTTTCCCAAAACAACGTAATTTTAATATAACAATCAGAGTCAATCCACAAACGGAGCATTACACTGCTTTTTTCTAAAATTCTTTAATAGAAAATAAAACTATTAAACTTCAACAACCAATCTTATAAAAACTGCAGCGGAATATTCTTTTCAACATAATTAATCCTCAACAAAATCTTGGCACGAAGGCCTATACCAACAATAATTATTCAACCATACTTAAATAATTCCGGCATCAAAGCCTCATCAAAATAATTCAACAAAAACAACATCATCATGTCTCAAAATTTGATACATAGGAATGAAAATAATATAAAAATCCCATCCCATACGTATCAGAGCCCTAGACATTGAGCCACCACCTACTACTCAGGATCACCTGCAAGTTACCCATACGAAGGGCAACATTTTCAAGCAGAAGGGGTGAGATTCACAATCAAAGATAATATATATATATATATATATATATATATATATATATATATCAACACTACTTCAATTATATTTAATTTGAAACCAACTTCATTCGTGATGACAACACACCGACAACGACTTAACACCAACGACACATCAACAACATCGACAACTCACCCAACACAACAACTACTACGATGTAACAATGCACATGCATGTGGTACCAAAAATACAGGGCAGAGCCCTCACCGCTTTGAACAACAAAGTGTTCCAGGACATGAGTCCTCCCGCTTTGAACGACAAGGCATTCCAAGGCAAAAGCCCTCACCGCTTTGAACAACAAAGTGTTCCAGGACATGAGTCCTCCCACTTTGAACGACAAGGCGTTCCAGGGCAAAAGCCCTCCCGCTTTTATGCATTATGCAATGAAATCCACTTGTGTATATCAACATACAACATCAACAACTCAATGGTGTATATCAGCATACAATCAAACAATAACAACAACACCTACTACGACATCAACATATGTGCCTACTACTTATGACACACTCCCCAACTTGGACAACACGACTCAACAACATCAACAACGATACACCATATATAATTGTACATATATATTCCAACATATCAACAACAATAGCAACATATACATTAATCAATTACATTCATATCAAAGTCCAAAACATCCTTCAAAAGCAAATCAAGTTTGATCAATAAGACATAAGCCAAATACTCATAAAACACCTCAACTAAATCTCTAATACTTAAGTTTGAAGTTGGGAAACCAACCATAAGTTTTTGGACTAACTTGGGACTAGTTATGTTAAGTTTTCTTAAAGTTTTCTAGAGACCCACTTGGACTATTTTCATCATAACTCAAAATCTAAACATCATTTTCATGTCAAACCAAAGCCATTAGAAATCTAACTCAATTATCTACAACTTTCATGTTTACACGAAAAGCCAGTTCGGAACAGAAATGGGTGAAAAAGACACAAGAACACGAAAAACAGGGGATGCTGTTCATTGAAAATCGTACTACGATTTCAAGGCATCGTACTACGATGGAATGTGCTGAAAAAGTCATTTTTGCTACTGGAAAAATCGTACTACGATTTCCCAGCATTGTACTACGATGGAATGTGGACAAACCTACGGAAACAGACCAGTTTTCACTCCAAAAACCCAATTTTCAATCACCCAAACCCCAAATTGAATTACAAAAATGTTTACAGGTTCTAAATGCAGCATAACAACCAAAACAATTCATTAAACATACATCAATAGCATAATCATCAACATTTTTGCAATTTAACACAACTTTCTAACCCTAACTCAAGAACACCTATTTCAAACCAATTTCAGCAATTATGTATATATTATTAGTTGAAGGTTAGCCTCACCCTTACCTTAGATTGTTTTCCTGAAATCAAGCCGCGTTCTTCTCTCTTCTTGCTTCTTCTCTCTTCTCTAGGTTTTCTCTTCTTTTCTCCCAAAACTGTTTTCTTTTCTTTTACGTGAAAAATGTCTTTTTTGACTTTTCTTTCCTAACTCAGTAAAAACATAACCCCCAACTTCTATTTTTCCTTAACTCCTCCTAACTACTATTAATTTCTCATTAACCCCAACATAATTCCAAATAAATATTATTTCCTCTATTTCTATTTCCTTTCTCCCACTAATATTCCTTAACTCCCTTTTACATTTCATTTAACTCCCACTAATTACTATTAACTTCTCAATTAACTCCCCACATTTTCAAATGAATAATATTCTTACTTATTTTTATTAAACAATAAAAATAGTCATATATTCACATAATCACATAAATACTATATAATAAAATAGTAACACCCCACATATTCACATAAATCATTCAAAAATCATATAAAAGATTTTAAAATCAACCAACGATAATTAAAATAAAACTAGGGCGTTACAACTCTCCCCAACTTAAAGAATTTTCGTCCTCGAAAATGTACCTCTGATTGGACGATCCTCACTCACGTCTGAGTACCAGTCAAAGCAAATACTTTACCACCTGTCCTAACCTTCTTCGGCTGCGTACACTGTGAACTTATATGACCTTCCTCATTGCATTTATAGCAAACAATATCCCCACGCTTACAATCAGCTAATGTGTGTCCTTTATGACCACACCTGAAGCACTTCTTCTCCTCACGGTCACAAACATTACTCTTGTGGCCTTTCTTGCCACACTTGAAACAAACAATCTCAGTAGGAGCATCTCTCCTATTGGGCCTCCTCTCGTCATTTACTTCCTTCTTACTCTTATCGGTCGGAGCACTATAAGGCTTCCCACGGTCCTGTTGCTTACCTTTTCTTTCCTTCATAATCTTATAATGAGCCTTGGTATCCTCCTCATAAATCCTGCAGCTACTCACCAATTCATAAAAGTTACGGATCTTCTGATAACCAATGTCCCGCTTAATCTCAGCACGCAGACCATTCTCAAACTTGATGCACTTGGAGAACTCAGCCGTCTCAGCAGTATAGTGCAGATAAAACTTTGCCAATTCAACAAACTTAGCAGCATATTAAGTTACTGACATATCACCTTGCTTCAGTTCTAGGAACTCAATCTCCTTCTTCCCACGAACATCTTCCGGGAAGTACCTATTCAAGAATTCCCTCCTGAACACAGCCCAGGTCACCACAGCACCATCCTGTTCAAGTACAGGCAGCAGACTTACCCACTAATCATCAGCTTCTTCAGCTAACATGTGCGTACCAAACCGCACCTTCTGAACCTCACTGCATTGCATAACTCTGAAAATTCTTTCAATTTCTTTGAGCCAATTCTGAGCTCCGTCAGGGTCATACCTTCCCTTGAAGGTTGGTGGATGGTTCCTCAGAAAGGTCTCCAACATCCTCACACCATCATTACCAGCAGCACCGTTAGGTTGTTGTCCTACAGCTTGAGCAACAGCACCAAGTGCAGCAGCGATAACAGCATCATTACGACCAGCCATTTCAAAGTTCTATATCAGAAACAACAGCTCAGAAACAACAACAAAAGCAACATTAGAGTTGACACTCTATCCTAGGTGGCTCAACACGACTCTACTACTTGGCCGGACGGACCAACCTGCTCTGATACCAATTGTAACACCCCGTTTCCCAAAACAACGTAATTTTAATATAACAATCAGAGTCAATCCACAAACGGAGCATTACACTGCTTTTTTCTAAAATTCTTTAATAGAAAATAAAACTATTAAACTTCAACAACCAATCTTATAAAAACTGCAGCGGAATATTCTTTTCAACATAATTAATCCTCAACAAAATCTTGGCACGAAGGCCTCAACCAACAATAATTATTCAACCATACTTAAATAATTTCGGCATAAAAGCCTCATCAAAATAATTCAACAAAAACAACATCATCATGTCTCAAAATTTGATACATAGGAATGAAAATAATATAAAAATCCCATCCCATACGTATCAGAGCCCTAGACATTGAGCCACCACCTACTACTCAGGATCACCTGCAAGTTACCCATACGAAGGGCAACATTTTCAAGCAGAAGGGGTGAGATTCACAATCAAAGATAATATATATATATATATATATATATATATATATCAACACTACTTCAATTATATTTAATTTGAAACCAACTTCATTCGTGATGACAACACACCGACAACGACTTAACACCAACGACACATCAACAACATCGACAACTCACCCAACACAACAACTACTACGATGTAACAATGCACATGCATGTGGTACCAAAAATACAGGGCAGAGCCCTCACCGCTTTGAACAACAAAGTGTTCCAGGACATGAGTCCTCCCGCTTTGAACGACAAGGCATTCCAAGGCAAAAGCCCTCACCGCTTTGAACAACAAAGTGTTCCAGGACATGAGTCCTCCCACTTTGAACGACAAGGCGTTCCAGGGCAAAAGCCCTCCCGCTTTTATGCATTATGCAATGAAATCCACTTGTGTATATCAACATACAACATCAACAACTCAATGGTGTATATCAGCATACAATCAAACAATAACAACAACACCTACTACGACATCAACATATGTGCCTACTACTTATGACACACTCCCCAACTTGGACAACACGACTCAACAACATCAACAACGATACACCATATATAATTGTACATATATATTCCAACATATCAACAACAATAGCAACATATACATTAATCAATTACATTCATATCAAAGTCCAAAACATCCTTCAAAAGCAAATCAAGTTTGATCAATAAGACATAAGCCAAATACTCATAAAACACCTCAACTAAATCTCTAATACTTAAGTTTGAAGTTGGGAAACCAACCATAAGTTTTTGGACTAACTTGGGACTAGTTATGTTAAGTTTTCTTAAAGTTTTCTAGAGACCCACTTGGACTATTTTCATCATAACTCAAAATCTAAACATCATTTTCATGTCAAACCAAAGCCATTAGAAATCTAACTCAATTATCTACAACTTTCATGTTTACACGAAAAGCCAGTTCGGAACAGAAATGGGTGAAAAAGACACAAGAACACGAAAAACAGGGGATGCTGTTCATTGAAAATCGTACTACGATTTCAAGGCATCGTACTACGATGGAATGTGCTGAAAAAGTCATTTTTGCTACTGGAAAAATCGTACTACGATTTCCCAGCATTGTACTACGATGGAATGTGGACAAACCTACGGAAACAGACCAGTTTTCACTCCAAAAACCCAATTTTCAATCACCCAAACCCCAAATTGAATTACAAAAATGTTTACAGGTTCTAAATGCAGCATAACAACCAAAACAATTCATTAAACATACATCAATAGCATAATCATCAACATTTTTGCAATTTAACACAACTTTCTAACCCTAACTCAAGAACACCTATTTCAAACCAATTTCAGCAATTATGTATATATTATTAGTTGAAGGTTAGCCTCACCCTTACCTTAGATTGTTTTCCTGAAATCAAGCCGCGTTCTTCTCTCTTCTTGCTTCTTCTCTCTTCTCTAGGTTTTCTCTTCTTTTCTCCCAAAACTGTTTTCTTTTCTTTTACGTGAAAAATGTCTTTTTTGACTTTTCTTTCCTAACTCAGTAAAAACATAACCCCCAACTTCTATTTTTCCTTAACTCCTCCTAACTACTATTAATTTCTCATTAACCCCAACATAATTCCAAATAAATATTATTTCCTCTATTTCTATTTCCTTTCTCCCACTAATATTCCTTAACTCCCTTTTACATTTCATTTAACTCCCACTAATTACTATTAACTTCTCAATTAACTCCCCACATTTTCAAATGAATAATATTCTTACTTATTTTTATTAAACAATAAAAATAGTCATATATTCACATAATCACATAAATACTATATAATAAAATAGTAACACCCCACATATTCACATAAATCATTCAAAAATCATATAAAAGATTTTAAAATCAACCAACGATAATTAAAATAAAACTAGGGCGTTACAACTCTCCCCAACTTAAAGAATTTTCGTCCTCGAAAATGTACCTCTGATTGGACGATCCTCACTCACGTCTGAGTACCAGTCAAAGCAAATACTTTACCACCTGTCCTAACCTTCTTCGGCTGCGTACACTGTGAACTTATATGACCTTCCTCATTGCATTTATAGCAAACAATATCCCCACGCTTACAATCAGCTAATGTGTGTCCTTTATGACCACACCTGAAGCACTTCTTCTCCTCACGGTCACAAACATTACTCTTGTGGCCTTTCTTGCCACACTTGAAACAAACAATCTCAGTAGGAGCATCTCTCCTATTGGGCCTCCTCTCGTCATTTACTTCCTTCTTACTCTTATCGGTCGGAGCACTATAAGGCTTCCCACGGTCCTGTTGCTTACCTTTTCTTTCCTTCATAATCTTATAATGAGCCTTGGTATCCTCCTCATAAATCCTGCAGCTACTCACCAATTCATAAAAGTTACGGATCTTCTGATAACCAATGTCCCGCTTAATCTCAGCACGCAGACCATTCTCAAACTTGATGCACTTGGAGAACTCAGCCGTCTCAGCAGTATAGTGCAGATAAAACTTTGCCAATTCAACAAACTTAGCAGCATATTAAGTTACTGACATATCACCTTGCTTCAGTTCTAGGAACTCAATCTCCTTCTTCCCACGAACATCTTCCGGGAAGTACCTATTCAAGAATTCCCTCCTGAACACAGCCCAGGTCACCACAGCACCATCCTGTTCAAGTACAGGCAGCAGACTTACCCACTAATCATCAGCTTCTTCAGCTAACATGTGCGTACCAAACCGCACCTTCTGAACCTCACTGCATTGCATAACTCTGAAAATTCTTTCAATTTCTTTGAGCCAATTCTGAGCTCCGTCAGGGTCATACCTTCCCTTGAAGGTTGGTGGATGGTTCCTCAGAAAGGTCTCCAACATCCTCACACCATCATTACCAGCAGCACCGTTAGGTTGTTGTCCTACAGCTTGAGCAACAGCACCAAGTGCAGCAGCGATAACAGCATCATTACGACCAGCCATTTCAAAGTTCTATATCAGAAACAACAGCTCAGAAACAACAACAAAAGCAACATTAGAGTTGACACTCTATCCTAGGTGGCTCAACACGACTCTACTACTTGGCCGGACGGACCAACCTGCTCTGATACCAATTGTAACACCCCGTTTCCCAAAACAACGTAATTTTAATATAACAATCAGAGTCAATCCACAAACGGAGCATTACACTGCTTTTTTCTAAAATTCTTTAATAGAAAATAAAACTATTAAACTTCAACAACCAATCTTATAAAAACTGCAGCGGAATATTCTTTTCAACATAATTAATCCTCAACAAAATCTTGGCACGAAGGCCTCAACCAACAATAATTATTCAACCATACTTAAATAATTTCGGCATAAAAGCCTCATCAAAATAATTCAACAAAAACAACATCATCATGTCTCAAAATTTGATACATAGGAATGAAAATAATATAAAAATCCCATCCCATACGTATCAGAGCCCTAGACATTGAGCCACCACCTACTACTCAGGATCACCTGCAAGTTACCCATACGAAGGGCAACATTTTCAAGCAGAAGGGGTGAGATTCACAATCAAAGATAATATATATATATATATATATATATATATCAACACTACTTCAATTATATTTAATTTGAAACCAACTTCATTCGTGATGACAACACACCGACAACGACTTAACACCAACGACACATCAACAACATCGACAACTCACCCAACACAACAACTACTACGATGTAACAATGCACATGCATGTGGTACCAAAAATACAGGGCAGAGCCCTCACCGCTTTGAACAACAAAGTGTTCCAGGACATGAGTCCTCCCGCTTTGAACGACAAGGCATTCCAAGGCAAAAGCCCTCACCGCTTTGAACAACAAAGTGTTCCAGGACATGAGTCCTCCCACTTTGAACGACAAGGCGTTCCAGGGCAAAAGCCCTCCCGCTTTTATGCATTATGCAATGAAATCCACTTGTGTATATCAACATACAACATCAACAACTCAATGGTGTATATCAGCATACAATCAAACAATAACAACAACACCTACTACGACATCAACATATGTGCCTACTACTTATGACACACTCCCCAACTTGGACAACACGACTCAACAACATCAACAACGATACACCATATATAATTGTACATATATATTCCAACATATCAACAACAATAGCAACATATACATTAATCAATTACATTCATATCAAAGTCCAAAACATCCTTCAAAAGCAAATCAAGTTTGATCAATAAGACATAAGCCAAATACTCATAAAACACCTCAACTAAATCTCTAATACTTAAGTTTGAAGTTGGGAAACCAACCATAAGTTTTTGGACTAACTTGGGACTAGTTATGTTAAGTTTTCTTAAAGTTTTCTAGAGACCCACTTGGACTATTTTCATCATAACTCAAAATCTAAACATCATTTTCATGTCAAACCAAAGCCATTAGAAATCTAACTCAATTATCTACAACTTTCATGTTTACACGAAAAGCCAGTTCGGAACAGAAATGGGTGAAAAAGACACAAGAACACGAAAAACAGGGGATGCTGTTCATTGAAAATCGTACTACGATTTCAAGGCATCGTACTACGATGGAATGTGCTGAAAAAGTCATTTTTGCTACTGGAAAAATCGTACTACGATTTCCCAGCATTGTACTACGATGGAATGTGGACAAACCTACGGAAACAGACCAGTTTTCACTCCAAAAACCCAATTTTCAATCACCCAAACCCCAAATTGAATTACAAAAATGTTTACAGGTTCTAAATGCAGCATAACAACCAAAACAATTCATTAAACATACATCAATAGCATAATCATCAACATTTTTGCAATTTAACACAACTTTCTAACCCTAACTCAAGAACACCTATTTCAAACCAATTTCAGCAATTATGTATATATTATTAGTTGAAGGTTAGCCTCACCCTTACCTTAGATTGTTTTCCTGAAATCAAGCCGCGTTCTTCTCTCTTCTTGCTTCTTCTCTCTTCTCTAGGTTTTCTCTTCTTTTCTCCCAAAACTGTTTTCTTTTCTTTTACGTGAAAAATGTCTTTTTTGACTTTTCTTTCCTAACTCAGTAAAAACATAACCCCCAACTTCTATTTTTCCTTAACTCCTCCTAACCACTATTAATTTCTCATTAACCCCAACATAATTCCAAATAAATATTATTTCCTCTATTTCTATTTCCTTTCTCCCACTAATATTCCTTAACTCCCTTTTACATTTCATTTAACTCCCACTAATTACTATTAACTTCTCAATTAACTCCCCACATTTTCAAATGAATAATATTCTTACTTATTTTTATTAAACAATAAAAATAGTCATATATTCACATAATCACATAAATACTATATAATAAAATAGTAACACCCCACATATTCACATAAATCATTCAAAAATCATATAAAAGATTTTAAAATCAACCAACGATAATTAAGATTCCCATTTATCTTATTATTTCTAATAATTATATTCCTCCCCCACTTAGAATATTAACACACCAAATAATGCACATAATAATATATTTCGTCAAAGTATATATATTATCAATCAAATAATAACACACTAAAAATACAATAAATTAATAAAATAATAAATAAGAAATTTGGGCATTACACCCCAGCGCGAGTTAACTTGTGCAGCGTGAGTTAACTCACGCTAGTGCAAATCTCATTTACTCTCAGCATGAGTTAACTCACGCTAGTGCAAATCTCAGCGTGAGTTAACTCACACTAGTGTAAATCCTGTGTAAATCTCTGTGTGAGTTAACTCACGCAAATTTAACACTAGTGTGAGTTAACATGCGTAAGGGAATTTTGGTCATATACTTTGGGAATGAGCAAATCCATTTGGGTAAAGAGCATAATTCCTCACTTAAACCTCCATTGGGCTGATGTATCATCCTTTAGAGGAAAATTGTTTCTGACATTGAGAACTTCACAATGACACAAGAAAATTACGTAAAAGCCCCCAACGATTGTTAACATTCGTTGGGATAAGCGACGGCTGTTAACAACCGTTGGCACCAACGGTAGTTAAATGTCGTTGTGTTCGTAATATATCCAAGTCAGTAGCCAGAATCCAGACACTCACTCTATCATCACCATCTTTCTCTAAAAATCTAAAATTTCCACTCTCTCTCTAAAAAAAAAACTCTACCAAATCATCCAAAAAAATTTCCACTAAATCACAAGTAAGTTATCACTTATGCTATTGTCATACATTTTAGTTAGTATATGTGTTTATATGTTTAGAATTTTAGTTGTAGTTTAATTTTTAAATTTTGAATTTTTGTTTTTAATATAGTTATATTGTAGATCTGAAATGCTATTAACAAATATTATGAATACTTGTTATAGTGGAGTTATATTGCTTAAATTTATAATTTTTTTGAATATTATAAATTATTTAGGGTTTAATAATTTTTTTTTAATATAGTTATGTTGTAGATCTGAAATGCTATTAACATATATTATTGTCATACCCCAATTTTTGACCTAAGACACCACTGACACGCGTCCGTTGGTCTGGAATAATCTCCGACTTTTCAGACGAAATTTCGGCAGAGAGGTATTTTAAAATACCTCATTTTTTGTTCCGATTTGGGCCCTCTTCTCTCATTTTTAATTTTTATCTTTTAAAATTTCCATCTTTTATTTAATCTTCTAATTTTAAATTCAATTTTAATTTTAATTTATTTTACCTTTATTATTTTATTTTTGTTTTCTTTTTTAGCCATTATTTGTTTTTATTTTATTTTATTTTTGTCCAAAAATCATGATAAGTCCAAAAATATGCATAGTTATCTTTTTTTTTATTATTTATTTTTATTATTAGGTGATAAGTCCATAATCCAAATGCAAGCTGTAAATTTTCTCCCATTCTAATCCAAAGCCACAATTTTGGTGCTGCTTTTAACAAACCCTAGGGTCAAAGCCTGTGACTATAAAGATCATCCTGCAAATCAACAAAAAGGGGGGCCAAAAAATTTCCACAGCCGGAGACACACAAACATTCCAAAAGAACCCAAATTTTCACGTCACACAATTATATAATTTCAAAACCTTTGTGCCACCGCAATTTACAATTCAGTTCTGCATTTTCCTTTGAATTCAATTTTAAATTTTTGCATTGTTTACTTTATTCTCATCGCTACTGTTCAAGGTTTGATTCCATTCATTCAATTTGCAGCCGCCGATTGATATATGAATTGAAGAAACCTTATTTCATGCAATTTTGATGTTTCAATTGTCCTTTGTTTCCTTTGAATTCACGTTGCTTCTTTCATGTTGCTGTTCTCATATTTTGCTGCCATGATTTAATTCTTATGCATATTGTTTTCACTATTACCGTGCCAATTCCAATCCCAACACCTATTACTATTATTCATTGGCTGCTACTGTGTTTCGATTTCCTACTTGCTGCCTAGTCCACTTTTAGATTTCAGCTCTGTATTATAATCCAAAAATAATTTTGTTGCCATGGTTATTTAAATTGCTGCTACGTCTTACGGCCTTTCACTTTCGGATTCCCTTCCTGCCTATTACTACTATGCAACATAGCTTGTTATAGGTGTTTACGGTGGCTGTTCTATTCCATTTCCAATTACAAGGCCGTGGCTGCTCTCCAAAGTTAAAGAAATTTCATCATAAAGAGAGCTGGTAAACCCTTTGCATTTCTTTTTTTTAATTTCTTATTCATGCATTTTCATTTTCTATGGCATTTTTATTTTTTTTTTCTATTCTCATGCATCTTTATTAGTTTATGTTTATTATTCTGCTACTTATCGTTTTATTCGTGCATATTTATTTTTCTAGTTATTTATCTTTACCGCGTTGAATTTAGTTTGTATATTAGGCTTAAATGTAAATAATTTATTTTTCTTGTTATTTATTTTCCGCAGACTTTAGAATGTATTAATAGGGTTTTTGTAATAGCTTAGGAGCATGTGTGTGTGAGTGTGTGTATGCTTTATTTTCACGCTTCTAGTTTAGGTTAAAGGTTTTTTGTGGTGATCCAACGTCACTACGAAATACCAACGTTTTATTCTTTCTTGCTCCGTTAGCTCTAGTTTTAGTTAGATTATCATTTGAAAAAAAACATAAAACAAAAACATGCAAATAACAAAAATCAAAAAATATTTTCATAAACAAACCTTGATCTTAAATCAAGTGATCGTCTTTATTTCTATTCTTTCATAAATCAAAATTGCAATCAACTTTAAACCACACCTTAAGTCATTTTCTTTTAACATAAAAGACATAAACAAATTCATTTTTCCATTTGGCTTTTCCTTTTAAAACCTTTTTCAAAACTAATAAAAAACACGCAACCAATCAAACGGAAATTTCTACCCCGAACTACGAGGTTCTGATCCCTCACGGGTACGTAGGCAAAGGACTCAGTCCTTCCGAATCAATAAAATGTAGATAATTAGGTTTTTTTTCTTTAATCATTCAAAATTCCATTTTTCTCAAAACAAGCAAGTTTATAGCACAAAAAGTAAAATAAAGTTGAAAGGTTCTCGTAGAGTACTACGAACATAAAGGGTGCTAACACCTTCCCTTTATGTAACCAACCCCCGGACCCCACCTTTAAATAAATTTTTTCAATCAAAAGTCGTAAAATATTTAGTGAGTCAAAAGCTAATCAAATAGCCTTGACCTCCGAAAAATGGCGCGACAGAAATGGCGACTTCACTGGGGACTAATTCGAGGGTTAAGCCTAACTCGACTTTATCTTAAAATTTTTGTGCTATAACTTGCTTAACAAAGAACAAAAAATAAAAGATGGAAATACATGTATATATGTTTCTTTCCTTCTTCTTTCTCTTTTCTTCGTGAGTGGTGAGATAAGTCCTAACCCGGGCTTGAGAGAAATTTAAGATAGGAGTGGTAGAATCATAGTGACATTCCGAGAGTATTCTCGTGCTTTGGAACATGTGATATAACCACACTTAGCTGAGGATCTTGAAGTGATATATGTCGGCGTGTGTTGTCACGTTCAGGCTTTGCTACTTTTAAGCATCCATCAAAGCTAAGGACCTTTAGTTACCCTTAACCCATCTTGGCCTTTTAGGATGTAGTGCGGTGGCTAACCAGGTATTGTCTTGGTACTAGTCGATACGCGATACTACACTCAAACGAGACCTTCCTACGGACATTGTTGGACCGGGTGTTGTCCCGTCATCCGATAAAATTCAAAGGGGGTTGGACTTTGGGAACTTTGTAGAACCCGTGATACAGGTACAAATGAAACCATAGTCCCTACCCTACGGCGTACTATCCCTCAACTCCAACATTATGGACTAAACCTCACCATGTTTTCACCGTCTGTGTAGCATAAATCATGCATACATGCATTCATTCATAAAAACTTTTTTTTTCATCAAATATCGAAGGATTTAGAAAAGTTTTCTGCAAACATCACGGACGAATGGACCTTGTAAGAAAGAACACCAAGAAATACCACTTCAAAAATCTTAACTAAGCATTAGCTTCTGTTAAGAACTTTTTCCTTGGTTTTCGTTCTTACCTTTGAAAAGGAACCGGTTGTAATATCTTCACAATTTTCAAATAAAAATCACGCTCGTCTGCAATGCTTACAATTCACTTTGATGAACCCTTCGATGAATAAAAATATGTCTATTTTTTGCATGAACATATCATGCATCATCTTTGCATCCATAGTTTCTAGTCGGTAGTTCGTGTCTCACACTGTGTCTTTCCTATAGAAGAGTCAACCCATTCCAGAGTGGCCTGACGTCCTCATCCGAAACCGACTCGCACATACAACACTCGGGCAAGCATCAATGGAAGGTCTTGAACAAGAGAATCAGGCACTCCGTGAAGAGATGGCGATCATGCAGGCTAAAATAAACGAGATGGCAGCTATGCAAACTCAGGTGGATGAATTAACTGAATTGGTAAGAACACTGAGAACTGCACAAAGTCAACCATCGCCTCCTCCTTCTCCTGTCAGAACTCAGGTCGAAGCAGGTGACTCTGCTACCCTTGATTGGGAAATATGCTTCGAATCTCCAACATCTTCCACGCCTCCACGATCTGCGCCTTGGTTCCCGCCCTTTACTTCTGGTGAAATACTCCGCCCTATTGCTTGCGAACCACCAGCACCTACTTTTCAACCTACAGCTCACACTCCTCCACCGGTGTTAACGCACCACCAAAGTGAACCTCCACTGCCTACTGTCCAGCATGCAATCTTTGCTCCCCCTCCAGCTGCGACACAGGCTCGAGCTATTGTGGCTTATTCAGCACCAACAATCCACACAGTCCCACAAAATGAAGAACCCATCTTTCACTCCGGGAATGTGGGGGCCTATGACAGAGTGGATGACTTGCAAGAGAGATTTGAGATGGTGAATCGGCAGATACGAGCCCTCCGCGGGAAGGAAGCACCCGAAAAGGATGTTTATGATCTATGCTTGGTCCCGAATGTCCAGATACCCCACAAGTTCAAGCTCCCAGACTTTGAGAAGTACAAAGGGACCTCTTGCCCTAAAGACCATCTGACGATGTATGTGAGGAAAATGTCCACCTATGTCCACGATCATCAGGTCCTCATCCACTATTTTCAAGACAGTTTGACCGGTGCCGCACTGAAGTGGTACATGAACTTGGACCGTGCGGAAATCCGAACTTTCAATGACCTGCGTGAGGCCTTCGTGCAACAATACAAATTCAATGTGGACATGGCTCCAGACCGAAGTGATCTTCAGGCTATGACTCAGAAAGACAATGAGACATTCAGAGAATATGCCCAACGGTGGAGGAATGTCGCTACCCAGGTCAGCCCACATGTAGAAGAGAAGGAGATGACCAAACTCTTCTTAAAAACTCTTAATCAGTTCTACTATGGGATGATGGTCGGAAATGTGCCCAGGGACTTCTCAGAGATGGTGAACATAGGTATGCGTCTGGAAGAAGGAGTCCAAGAAGGACGATTAACCGCCTCTGCCGATATCCAAGAAATTGCCGACTCTTGGGAAACCTGATCACTTTTGTGCCTTCCACAAGGGGCACAAGGTCACGAAGTTGAGAACTTTTCGACGCCAGTGTCTTGCCTTTCAAATATTGGAATCCGAGCGTGTAGCCGCGATCGGGTCGCTGTCAATGTTTCTTCTACTACTCATCTGCTCATTTAAATATGTTTGTTGTTTGCTGCTTTTCAAAAAAATGTCCTTTCGTTGCGCCCGAGACGAAAGTGAACTTGTGTAGGGCTTTTGCTTCAAATATTTTCCACCATCAATAAAAAGGTCGTTTCTATCCCGACTTTATTCTTTTGTGCTTATTCCGGAAAAATGGTAATACAAAAAACCAAAAATTCCTTTAATCACTCTGAAATAACTGCATAACCATAACTTATATTTACTTGTCAAAATCAAATCATGCATTAATAAACCCGTTGAACACTTTAACTATGTACTCTCTCCCAACTTTGAGTTCCCTGTGTCCGAAGAAGAGGAAGATGGAAAAGTTCTCGATGGGGGTTTTTCTCGCCTACTGGGGCACCTTAACCGTCAAAGTCAAAAACAAAAATATCAAGAAGAGTGTCCAGAAAGGGGCATTCACTTACAAAAACTAGCACAAGATGCTGCCATCATACTTCAAGTGCACACTTCAACCGGGGCAACCCCCCTTCCTTCCCTCAGCATACAACATGGAGGTTGTCGTGGTCCCTGTCGATGGGGGTTCTGCTGAAATCCAAGCTTGACCGAATTTAAATGCATGATGACCTTGTACAACTACATCAAAAGAGGTTGAAACAAATTCCCAACAAGAAGGATCGTTCCTGTGAATTTCAAGAGACCTTATGCTGAAAAAGACATTGTCTTTCCAACCAGACTCCAGGGGCAAGTGGATGCCTAATTATGAGGACCCATGTGCAATAACCCATGCGACCGCAAATGTTGACAAATCCGCGTGCCGATGCAGTCAAGAAATACTTTGTCAAAAATCAATCAAATCAAAAAATCAAAAAAAATCAAAAAGCTCGATAAGTCGCAAACCAGAAAAGGCGACTTAGGCAGAAACGAGCGTCTCGGTGGACTGAAAACCCGAAAGGGCGGTCCAGGCAAAATTAGAGACATTGAACAAAAATAGTCATCCTGATAGATTGAAAAACCCGCAAGGGTGATCTATGCAAAAGTTAAGGATCATGACAAAGTAACTGCATCCAGTCAGACACAGTCCACTTGGGGCATCCAGTCGTCAAAAGGCCTCCGATTCAGAGCATCTGCAAACCCAAGACCCGGAACTGGGGCAATTCAAAGTTGTTAGGGAGAATAACAGTTATTGTGTTCAATGTACTTTTCCCATATAATTACCATTTTTTTCAAACTTTTAAAGCTCCGTGGAACAACGCCCTTGGCGGGTCACCATTCTTTCAAATTAATTTGAGCCTGTGCCCATTTATTTGGAACTCTCATTTATTCTTTTTGCAAAATTTCTTCTATTTTTGATGGCAATACTTGAAACAAATTTTTTTCAAAAAAAATACAATTTTTTTTTTTTTACATCTTTTGAAACGTGTGAACAACAAATGCACTCTCTTTGAACTCATGAGTAGATGAAACATACATCAGCGTCCGCCTTGAGAACGGTTACATTCCGGAAGAGAAACATGGCTAAGTGTTATGGAGAAGGCCTCTGCTTTGAGCAAGATGCAGTCACAATTCAAAAATACAAAAAAAAAAAAAACAAAAAGCTCGCTAAGCTGAAAACCTGAAAAGGCGGCTTAGGCAATAGAGAGCGTCCCGGTGGACTGAAGACCCGAAAGGGCGGTCCAGGCAAAAATTAGGGGCACAAAAAAGGAATATACTCCCGGTGGACTGAAAACCCGAAAGGGCGGTCCAGGCAAAATCAGGGATTTTCAAAAAGAAAAATAGAGAATGACTGCTAAAGCACACCGATGGAAGAACACTTTGCTCCCATTTACAAATGGCGACTTCTCCTAGACTTTCAACCGACAGTGAGCTGGCTTCCCAAGGGGCATCAGCTGCCACCGTGTGCCAGGTTTCATATCACCAATGGCCCGATCTGTTCACGATAATGACAACTCCAAGGAACTTTGCCGAGTGTTCGTACTGCGCTATCAGTCCGCCTCCAACCTTACACGTCCTGTCTTGTTCCATCGAGTCACCTGTCATATGTAGTTTATATGGCCGTTCAAGAGTCACATTCATACATTCATGCATTCATGCATCCACACATCAATACTTTCATATACTCGCACATTCAAGCGTGCACAACGCGCACATACACACATATCAATTCACACATGATTGCATCAGTCGCCCAGAGTCTTGTCTGGTCATATCTCATCAACTCAGTCATCAATCGTTCCAAGTGGCAAGTCCTACATAACGGACAGCTTGAGATTTATTTTTGTCTTTCTTCCAAGTGGCAAGTCCTACATAACGGACAGCTTGAGGTTTATTTTTGCCTTCCTTCCAAGTGGCAAGTCCTACATAACGGACCACTTGAGGTTTATTTCCGTCTTCCTTCCAAGTGGCAAGTCCTACATAACGGATAGCTTGAGGTATTTTTGTCTTTCTTCCAAGTGGCAAGTCCTACATAACGGATAGCTTGAGGTATTTTTGTCTTTCTTCCAAGTGGCAAGTCCTACATAACGGACAGCTTGAGGTTTATTTTCGTCTTTCTTCAAAGTGGCAAGTCCTACATAATGGACAGCTTGAGATTTATTTTTGTCTTTCTTCCAAGTGGCAAGTCCTACATAACGGACAGCTTGAGATTTATTTTTGTCTTTCTTCCAAGTGGCAAGTCCTACATAACGGACAGCTTGAGGTTTATTTTTGCCTTCCTTCCAAGTGGCAAGTCCTATATAACGGACAACTTGAGGTTTACTTTTTGTCTTTCTTCCAAGTGGCAAGTCCTACATAACGGACAGCTTGAGGTTTATTTGTCTTTCTTCCAAGTGGCAAGTCCTACATAACGGACAGCTTGGGGTTTATTTGTCTTTCTTCCAAGTGGCAAGTCCTATATAATGGACAGCTTGAGGTTTACTTTTTGTCTTTCTTCCAAGTGGCAAGTCCTACATAACGGACAGCTTGAGGTTTATTTGTCTTTCTCCCAAGTGACGAGTCCTACATAACGGACATCTTTAGATTTATTTTTGTCTTTCTTACAACGGTACATCACCATTTTCCCCAGTGAAACTACACTATCCCCCAAGCGGAGTCAGATCCCTTTCTCAATGAATACAGGTATCCTATTGTGGTTTCTCGTCCCGGTCAAAATGTCCTCGCCGTCCTGCATTCATAATTGCATCACAAGCATTCATAAGCATCTTAGGTCAAAAATGGTGTACTTTGTATTTAAGTCTCTTCGACCAGTCAAATCAAAGATTTCATCTTCAAATCTTCGGACGAAGAAACTTAAATAGGGGCATCTGTCATACCCCAATTTTTGACCTAAGACACCACTGACACGCGTCCGTTGGTCTGGAATAATCTCCGACTTTTCAGACGAAATTTCGGCAGAGAGGTATTTTAAAATACCTCATTTTTTGTTCCGATTTGGGCCCTCTTCTCTCATTTTTAATTTTTATCTTTTAAAATTTCCATCTTTTATTTAATCTTCTAATTTTAAATTCAATTTTAATTTTAATTTATTTTACCTTTATTATTTTATTTTTGTTTTCTTTTTTAGCCATTATTTGTTTTTATTTTATTTTATTTTTGTCCAAAAATCATGATAAGTCCAAAAATATGCATAGTTATCTTTTTTTTTATTATTTATTTTTATTATTAGGTGATAAGTCCATAATCCAAATGCAAGCTGTAAATTTTCTCCCATTCTAATCCAAAGCCACAATTTTGGTGCTGCTTTTAACAAACCCTAGGGTCAAAGCCTGTGACTATAAAGATCATCCTGCAAATCAACAAAAAGGGGGGCCAAAAAATTTCCACAGCCGGAGACACACAAACATTCCAAAAGAACCCAAATTTTCACGTCACACAATTATATAATTTCAAAACCTTTGTGCCACCGCAATTTACAATTCAGTTCTGCATTTTCCTTTGAATTCAATTTTAAATTTTTGCATTGTTTACTTTATTCTCATCGCTACTGTTCAAGGTTTGATTCCATTCATTCAATTTGCAGCCGCCGATTGATATATGAATTGAAGAAACCTTATTTCATGCAATTTTGATGTTTCAATTGTCCTTTGTTTCCTTTGAATTCACGTTGCTTCTTTCATGTTGCTGTTCTCATATTTTGCTGCCATGATTTAATTCTTATGCATATTGTTTTCACTATTACCGTGCCAATTCCAATCCCAACACCTATTACTATTATTCATTGGCTGCTACTGTGTTTCGATTTCCTACTTGCTGCCTAGTCCACTTTTAGATTTCAGCTCTGTATTATAATCCAAAAATAATTTTGTTGCCATGGTTATTTAAATTGCTGCTACGTCTTACGGCCTTTCACTTTCGGATTCCCTTCCTGCCTATTACTACTATGCAACATAGCTTGTTATAGGTGTTTACGGTGGCTGTTCTATTCCATTTCCAATTACAAGGCCGTGGCTGCTCTCCAAAGTTAAAGAAATTTCATCATAAAGAGAGCTGGTAAACCCTTTGCATTTCTTTTTTTTAATTTCTTATTCATGCATTTTCATTTTCTATGGCATTTTTATTTTTTTTTCTATTCTCATGCATCTTTATTAGTTTATGTTTATTATTCTGCTACTTATCGTTTTATTCGTGCATATTTATTTTTCTAGTTATTTATCTTTACCGCGTTGAATTTAGTTTGTATATTAGGCTTAAATGTAAATAATTTATTTTTCTTGTTATTTATTTTCCGCAGACTTTAGAATGTATTAATAGGGTTTTTGTAATAGCTTAGGAGCATGTGTGTGTGAGTGTGTGTATGCTTTATTTTCACGCTTCTAGTTTAGGTTAAAGGTTTTTTGTGGTGATCCAACGTCACTACGAAATACCAACGTTTTATTCTTTCTTGCTCCGTTAGCTCTAGTTTTAGTTAGATTATCATTTGAAAAAAAACATAAAACAAAAACATGCAAATAACAAAAATCAAAAAATATTTTCATAAACAAACCTTGATCTTAAATCAAGTGATCGTCTTTATTTCTATTCTTTCATAAATCAAAATTGCAATCAACTTTAAACCACACCTTAAGTCATTTTCTTTTAACATAAAAGACATAAACAAATTCATTTTTCCATTTGGCTTTTCCTTTTAAAACCTTTTTCAAAACTAATAAAAAACACGCAACCAATCAAACGGAAATTTCTACCCCGAACTACGAGGTTCTGATCCCTCACGGGTACGTAGGCAAAGGACTCAGTCCTTCCGAATCAATAAAATGTAGATAATTAGGTTTTTTTTCTTTAATCATTCAAAATTCCATTTTTCTCAAAACAAGCAAGTTTATAGCACAAAAAGTAAAATAAAGTTGAAAGGTTCTCGTAGAGTACTACGAACATAAAGGGTGCTAACACCTTCCCTTTATGTAACCAACCCCCGGACCCCACCTTTAAATAAATTTTTTCAATCAAAAGTCGTAAAATATTTAGTGAGTCAAAAGCTAATCAAATAGCCTTGACCTCCGAAAAATGGCGCGACAATTATGATACCTGTTATAATGGAGTAATATTGCTTAAATTTAATTTTTTTTTGAATTTTATAAATTTTTTAGGGTTTGTTTAGGATTTTTAGGGTTTATGTCAAATTTTCACTATAAGTGTTTGAATGAGTTTTTCATTGATTGTTTTTAATTTCTTATTGTGTAGATTTGAAGCAATGGTTGGGTGGATCAACGTTCATGCACAATTCAAAGGCGGAGAACCTCATAGGTTGAAGGTTCAGTGCCTTGGTGTAACGTTAAGAGGTCTCAAGGATGAACTGGATCAATTCAACCAAGGAGTCAACACTGGAGACACAAGGAGGGTGGAATACGTTCGGTATAAATGTTCAACGCTCGATGAAGGGAGGGTATCATTCACTTGGGTGGAATTAAAGAACGACGAAAACGTGACGAGCATGTTTTGGGAGCAAAACATGTTTTAGTGGATCGATATGCATGTAACGTTGTTGAGATTAACTGAAGATATTATCAAGAGTTTGATTCCGCCAGAAGATCTTCATTAGATAGAGAATGCACCTTCCAACTACAACAATCGTCTTCCTCTGGATGGGGTAATTCAAACTTGTTAAACGGCAGGACTCCAGCATACACCCAGAAGTGCTTTTGTTCCATTTAGAAGATTAAATTCTTGTTGGCTTTGTTTAAATGATGGTATTGAACTGCCAAGGTCTGGACCTCATTCCGTTGACACTTGGATACTATCATTTAAAACCAAGACTAACAAAAATTTAACCTTTTAAATGGAACAAAATCACTTATGAGGCGTATGCTCGAGTCCTGCTGGTTAGCAAGTTTGAATTTGCCCAATTTAGAGGTAAGACGATTGTTGTAGTTGGAAGGTGCATTCCCGAATGTAATGTGATAACATATATAATGTAATGGAACAACCTATTATCTTATTTATTCACTTTTCGAATTTATTTATTCATTACGCAATTTTAATTATTCAAAACGGGACTTTAATTGAAATTATTCAAAACACAATTTTTATTCAAAAGCACCATAATGTAGCAAAATGGGCGCGACATATTAAAAAAACATAAAAAAGATCCAAAACAATTAGGCATTACAAGCCATTACATTTATTCATCTTCATCGTCACACAAGTCAATCGGGTTGTCCTCGACAGTCCCTGGGGCAACTACTTTTGGTTGAGGACCAAAGTAGCATGTCCTCACGCTCCTTCTCAACCTCGACTAATTGTACACCAGCACCTTCGAATCCTTCTTTTTGACGGAACCATCACATGTGATTTTGTGTCATGTCATAGGTGATTTTTCTTTCTTCTTGTCATCACCCTCCTTTTTGTTCAACTCAACGGTTCCCTGATTCTGAGACATATCTACATAAACAAATTGAGGATCAAAACCTACATCATGTCGTAACATACCTAAACTAATCGTAACGATTCTACAACAATTTGCCAAAACCTAAACTACAACAATATGTCAATCTTATTTGAAATATCCATTAAACCTAAACCTAAACAATTCTAACAATTCTAACCTAAACCTAAACCTAAATTATCATAAAATCAAAACAAAATCATAGTATTTCTAACAATTTCTAATACCTAGCAATTTCTAACAATTCTGAACATTTCCTAACACAATTCTATTCCAAAAAATCTAACAATTCAATAAGAAAAACCAATGTAAAATTGTTCAAAACACTTACTTGATTTTGTGATTTAAATTGGCTTGGAATGGATGAAAATCGCACATGAGAAATCCAAAAACGCAACAATGGAGTTTTGGTAACTCCTATGTCTGTTCTGTTCATATAACAGAACGCAATGGTAGTTAACTACCGCTGAGGCCAGCAGCAGTTAACTGCCGCCTGTTTTCCCAACGATAGTTAACTACCATTGGAGGCTTTTGCGTAATTTACTTGTGTCAATGTGAAGTTATGCATGTCAAAAAAGCAATTTTCCCTTTAGAGAAGCTTTTTATCTCTCATTTAACATAGTGAATAAAAAAGTTCTATATTATACCATTAAATGTCCATTCATGTATACTTCCAATTCTACATTTTTTTAAGCATTTTTTTTTTGTAATGAGGCATAAAGGAAGTTCAGTGGTAATTATTTTTTAAAAAGGTAAGTTCAATGGCAATTTGTAAGTGACAAATAACGTAAATCATTAAAGGTACAATTTTTTTTCGTTCACTTTAATGTTTTTTGTTATGAAAAATGGAAAGTTCAGTCTTTTTTTTCCATGAGACCTTTCATTTGTATAGTAAGTTTTAATTACACACCAACCTTTTAGTTTACATATTTATTGCACTAATTGAAAACCAAATATTGTGATTCTTTAATATATATGTTCTATTTTTTTTCACCTATCTACCCTCCCTTCATAAGTTGTTGGTATCTTTGTAGAAATCTAAAGATAAGCAAGCATAGACACAAAATGACAACATAGGTCTCACAACATTCTTTTTAATTGTAGAGGTAAGCAGTCATTAAGTCCTTCGTATTGTTAGTTTTGTGTTATAGGTAAGGTAACATTCATTTCAAGAATAATAAGGTACCTTTTGTGATAGTGATGATATAACTTGCATCTTTTGCATGTTTCAGTATCTAAAAAAATTCCTACCTCTCTTATTTTATCTAGGTATCCCAATGTATAGAAGACATTCATACAATTGAAGAGATATACAAATCATTTTTATAAAATTTAACAAAAATTGTAGCTTTGGATTTTATTATATACTGTTTGTCCAGCAAAGATAAATCACGTGCCTGTTGGGTTTATATTCTATGTTTTGTTTGCAGTGTTTGACATATATTTTCCAGTAGATTTTTTCTTGCTCTAACAAGAGGAAAAAAAAGGTATGTAATTTTTGGAGATATTTATTTGATTCTTTTCTATTTTTGTTGCCCATATGAACATAAATTAATTTTCCTTCTTAAAGCTCCAGCTTGAATCAAAGAACAAAAAGGTGAAATTTTGTATTCTCTGACCTTCATCACTTTTATTGCAAGTTTTTGTCAAGTATCTCTTCTGGCCATCCCAACATATTTATTGTTTTTTTTGTTTGTGTTGAAAGGATGGATTTATGCAATTCAAAAGCCAAAATAATGCACTCTACATTATTTTCCCGTTTGGAAACTTTTTTTTTTTTGGTACAATCGTTTAGAACCTTTTTATAATGGAATGATGGGATAAATGTGTCTATGATGAAACATGATATATTTTCTTTTATTAATAAAAAGGATATATCATGAAACATACAAAATAATTTTTTAACAAATCTATAATATAAATCAATATGGATTCTCATACTTCGAAAATATCATAAATATAAATTGATATGATCATACTTACCATGATATACAAAAATATGATCATTCATTTTCTTTGGGTTAGGCAAAAATATGATCATTCATTTTCTTTGGGTTAGGAAGATTTAGAGGAGAATGAAGGAGGTCAATTTATTTGAAATAACCCTCCTCCATTGGAAGACTAATGTATATACAATATCTCTTTTTAAGTTTCTCTTTGTTATCTTCTATAGCATGACTTTTTATTATCTTTTAAAATATATTTTATTACTTCTCTCTTCTTACATCTAAATGAAGAAGATTATACCATATAACATATTTTCTATCTCAAAGGGTGTTTAAGAACTAATATCAAACACCATTGAAAAATCCATCATAAACAACATTGAAAACTCATCAAGAAGATTATGTAAAATATCATATCTCGTATCTTACAAAGATGCTCATTGAAACTAAGTTCATGTGTGGAAGTAGAACAATAACTATTAGAATAGTCTCAATTTTTTTCAAGAGAAAGAAAACTTATAATACTTCTTATCAAGAGAGATCAAATGACACACTCTTCTTAATTTTCAAATAGAGGGAATTTTTTTTATTAAAACTGTTTCAAAAAAAAATCTTTAATAATTTTTTTAACTATAACTATATTTCTTCATATGAATTTTGAAAATATATAACATAAACTTATTCTAAATATTAAACGCGGAAGTATTTATTTATCTAAGTAAAATAAACTTTATCTTAAATCCAAAAAGTATTTATTTCAAAAAAATAAATTATTAGATACATTCTAATCAAACCCGTTATGATTTACATTTTTTAATATAATTCATCAATGATTGTTGATAATTGTCTGATTTTTTTGTGGATATTCTTAAAATTTTATGACATTATTAGATCACATGTCACATCATTTAACAATTTTATATCACGGACTTAAATCCAATAATTTGAAGGTAGCAATTATATATCGCGGACTTAAATCCAATAATCTTAAGGTGAGACCAAATTGAATGATTTTAAAACTAAGGGACTAAAACTAACAACAAATAAGGGACTAAAACTACAATTAAACCTAAATCTTTTAACTGATATTTTGTTGAGTACCTCATGTAAAGCAACTATTCAAATTCTAAAACTAACTTTATAGTTTATTACAATTTACAACTAAATGTCACAATAATTTATTAAGAAAATGACTTCAACAATATTTTTTTAAATTAACCAAAATATAATAATAGTAAGTTTAATTATACCAATCAACTCTAAATATAATTCATTAAGAAAATGGCTTCAGCTATTTAGCGAACGTAAAAGAAAATTTATCGTCACGAAATTAAATTTTGAATGAATATGCAAGAACTTAAGTAAGATATAAGAGATTAAAAGTTAGAAGTTGAAACTTTCTAAAAATTTCCTTTCTACTGAAAAATGAAAAATGGGTAGAGAGAGAGAGACGCGTCGGTATTCACCTTCACCGAAAGTAAAGTAATATAGGGGGGACGGGGGCCAAGCAGGGTGCCACTAAGGGGGGGGATAGGGGAGAGTGGTCTGATGTGAGGCCGTAAAAGGGGAAAGCGCAGGAACATGATGACAAACAATGGGACAGGCTTCAGGAGGATCAACGGCGCGGGAGAGCAAGGGACCGACGACAAGGACGGTATAGGGTTAGAGATGGGCATGAGTCTGCAACTCTGTACTACTCAGAGGAGGACATTGATATTGGTTATCATGAACTAGGGCACGATGGAAAGGTGACAATTCAATATGAAAGACCTGCTAGGGCAAGGGATCATGATGCATTATCTTATGACGATACACATGTTTTGGAGCGGCGACAATATCCTTCTAAACTTTGTGAAAAGGGCATGGGTGCAAGCTTGGCAGAAGGTCGCGTTCAGCTACAACAGAAGCGACCTAGGTCAGTTTCACGACATTCGGCACATACTCAACGTGATCATCCAATTACGGTGAATTCAAACTTTGTTTCATTTTATTTTACAAATGTACCGCATGATATTTCATATTTTACATTGAGACAGGGATTTAAGGTTTGTGGAGTTATGGAGGATCTCTATTTGGCACAAAAACGCAATGTTAATGGCAGGGTTTTTGGGTTTGTTCGTTATGGCAATGTGAAAGACGTTGATAAATTACTAAAGGCGGTGAATAATGTGGGGTTTGGTGATTGGAGGGTGGTTGCAAAAGTGGCCACATACGATAGGTTTGGTAACAAAAAGGAGGTAGGTAGAGAGCGTGGAGAGGGAGTTAAAAATTCTGAGGGAGACAAAAGAAAGATTGGTGGTGGGAGAGGTAATGAGGGAGAAAAAATTAATGTCAAAGAGGGAGAAAAAATAAAGGATGTAGGGTATGCTCAAGTGGCTAGAGGTGTTGGTAGTGGAATTGTGGCGACGGAGGTGGAGAAAGAGGGTCAAGTGCTTGTTCCCAAGTATACATCAAAAGAACAGGATGTATTATGGGCTCGTAGGGGTGTGTGGTGGTTACTATTTTGAATGGTGAGGCAATATCGGTGTTACAACGTAGAATTTATGACGTCGGGTTTGAAAAGTTTGATATCATACCTTTGGGGGCTGATAAGGTGCAGTTACGTATGGAAGATGATAGTGATGTCCGTAGTATCCTATCGGAAGCAGCATAATTTTTTAACAAGTTCTTTCTGAATCCAGTTAGTTGGAAAAAGGATTTGGTGGTTCGCGAAAGAGGTGCTTGGGTAAGAATCTATGGGGTACCGTTGCATGCGTGGAATCGAGACTTTTTTTAAATTATGTGTTTATGATTGTGGTCGGCTCTTGAGAGTGGATGATTTTACATTGGAAAAGGTTCGGTTTGATTATGTACGTGTTCTTATTTCAACTTCTTCTTTAGTTATTGTTAATACAGGTATAAAGTTATGGTGGATGGAGAAATTTTCGACTTTAAAATTATTGAGGAATGGGGGTTCACAATAGGGGAGGATGCTTGTTTATTTGATAATGTAGAAACACAAGCAGACGATGAATTACAGTCGGAAGGTGTTCATGAAGAGATGGCTGCTATTGGGGATGTCAAAGCATTGTTGCATCATCTTTCGGAGGATTGGCAAAAGGAAGGTTCAGTTGATAGTATTAGAAAGTCTGTTGGTTATCAAGAAGCAGAAGCGGTGCATTCACCATCTGTACCGAAGCTGGTTGCATCAGCGGTTGTAAAAGAAGTTCAAAATGTCACAAATGAGCTACAAGTTACTAGTTCAGCAAACACACATGCAGCAGAGATAATTACCGGCGATATGAGACAATGTTGGATATTTGTATGTTGGCTTCAATTTTTCCTAAAACAAATATTCACTTCAGATGTGGAACACGATGTTCCAACATCCAGGCATGGTTTTGTGTGTTCTGTACCTTGCCTTATTTTACGCATGCGTTTTTTATGTAAGGAATCCACGCCTTCATTAGTGTTGATCAACCTGCGTGTCTTTATTAGAAGATCATAACAAATGTGATTTCCCGAGGAAGTGCTAACGACTTAGGAAAGTCCTTGAAAGTGATCGTAATGTTCCTAAAGATGTGCCTACTTTTTAGGAGTTTCCTTATCTGGTCTTGTTGACTGAGTAATGGATCACCGGTTTTATCTGAAGCCCGAATTATGATCTGACCCGTATTGCTTCAGTATTTACACAAGGCTGCAAGACCTAGTTCATCATTCAAGCCATCATCTTTGAAGAATAGATCTTTAGGGTTTTGAGTCTTTGTTAATTGTGAGCCTTTCGTGTGTCAGATGATACATGTTTAGGACTGTGCTTTGAGTTGTATTTTGTTCACTGCTCTGAAGCTTTTAAGCAAAGAGTCAGGTAGATTGTGTACTGCACCAAAGATGTGAAGCACGGTGTAAGTTGTTGTGTTTTGAAGGTAACTTCATGTTGATTAATTGTATATGTATTATAATAATCACAGAGTCTGTGATCAGTTGTAAGGGAGTGAGATGGCATCTCAAATCTAGGAGTTCCTAGGTTGAAGTCAGTACGGGTAGGTCCTAGGTTCATAGTGCAAACGTGGTTTGCTGAGAAGCTATTGAACAAGGACTACACTAGTGGATTTCCTTCCTGGCTTGGTATCCTTCAGAGTAGGTGTGTTGTCACCGAACTGGGTTAACAAACTCTATGCATTTTTATTTTTCTATTTGTTTTCGTTCATCTGTTTTATTTTGTTAGCTTAATGTTCTAACCATTAATTCAACATCGTAATTCATCGAACTGGTGTTGGAACATCTCGTAGAACATCTTAAGTCTAATGTGCCAAAATTTCAATTGGTATCAGAGTAGGCACCCTGCTTGTTATTGGGTGAGATCCAGAGGAGATTTATTCTGGCATTATGGAAAAAGAAGGAGGAGTCGTTAACATACCACCTCTATTGGACGGAACCAACTATGACTACTGGAAGTCACGAATGAGTGCCTATATTATGTCTATTGACAACAAGACTTGGAAAGCTGTGTTGAGAGGACGGGAACATCCGGTTGTTCTTGACAAAGATGGCCACAAAACTGAGGTTTTGAAACCAGAAGAAGAATGGACTGCACCTGAAGACGAACTGGCTCTTGCAAACTCTAAGGCTCTAAATGCTCTCTTTAATGGAGTGGACAAGAATATGTTCAGACTTATCAAAAAATGTGATGTGGCTAAAGATGCCTGGGACATCCTTAGAACGGCTCATGAAGGTACTTCCAAGGTGGAGAGCTCAAGGATTCAACTCATGACGACCAAATTTGAAAGTCTAAGAATGCAAGAGGAGGAGACCATACATGACTACTATATGAATGTCCTTGACATTGCTAATTCATTTGACTCCCTTGGAGAAAATTGTCAGATGAAAAATTGGTAAGGAAAATTCTCAGATCTCTAGCAAAGAGGTTTGACATGAAGGTCACAACCATTGAAGAAGCTCAAGACGTCTCCAATATGCAAATAGAAGAACTCATAGGTTTTCTTCAGAACTTTGAACTTGTTGTTGATAACAGGACTGAGAAGAAGGGCAAAGGCATTGCTTTTATAGCAAACACAGCTGATGACAAGGCACTGGAAGAGAGTGTAAAGAATGAGAATCTATCAGAAAATCTGGTCATGCTTGGAAGATAGTTTAATAGGATTCTCAAGCAAGTAAACAGGAGATCCAAAGGTAATGGGAAGAACATCAGATTCAACACTGATAGGAAACAAAGCAACCCAAGGTATGACAGAACTGATGAGCAGAACAGTCGTTACAAAGGAGTACAGTGCCATGAATGTGAAGGTTATGGTCACATCAGAACTGAATGTGCAACTTTTCTCAAGAAGCAAAAGAAAGGGATGATTGTGTCCTGGTCAGATGATGAGGAAGTAGTTGGAGATGCTGAAAGTGATACTGCTAAACTTGTCACTGCTATGACTGGAAAAGTAGAATCTAAATCTGAATTTGGTGATAAAGATTCATACTATGAGAAAGTAACTGTGGTTTACAGTTACCAAGACATCAATGATGCGGACACCTCCAAGCTTCTAATAGAACAGGAAGAAATCATTAATCATCTACAGGAAGAAAGGATTGGTCATCTTGCAAAAATAACTGAACTAAACAAAGAGGTAATACTGCTTAATTCTCAACTTGATAATGTCTTAAAGCAAGTTAGAATGATGACCATTGAAATTGATGTTCTGGATAGGATGCTAGAAGGTCAAGTGAAAGGCAAACCTAATATTATAGGCTTTACACATGAACACCTAAAACAGGAACATCAAAACAACAGCTATGTTCAAGCTTTAGAACACTACCATAACGCCAAGAAGGGAAAACCTGTTAAGAAAATAAAATTTGTAGCATCTACTAGAACAAATAGTACTACTGTTAAAGATCCAAGGTTGGAACATCCTATAGAACTTCCCAAACCTGAGTTAGTAAAGGAACCTCCCTCATGGAAGTGTCACTTTTGCAACAGACAGGGTCATAAGAAACCTTTCTGCCACAAGTTGTATGGACTACCTAGATTGTATCAACCCATATCAGCAGTAAGAATGGTCAAGAAGGAATGGATACCTAAGTGTGTAGGACTGATATCACATACATCCTTAAGAGCATATTCTAGTGAAGACTGGTATTTTGATAGTGGGTGTTCTCGTCACATGACTCGGGTGGACAAATTTCTTGAAAATGTCAGACCTTATGCCAAGAGCTATGTTACCTTTGGTGATGGGGCTAAAGGAAAGATTGTAGGTATTGGAAACTTAGTGGCACCAAAAACTGGGACATTTGAATATGCAAGGGATAAAGAAAGCTATTGCACTAGAAGCAATCAGAGGTATACCCAAGTTGGAGATCACTGAAACAAGCATTTGTGGAGAATGTCAGGTAGGCAAGCGAACTCGGATGTCTCATCCAAGGTTGGAACATCAGGGAACCTCAAAGGTTCTTGAACTCCTTCATATTGATTTGATGGGGCCTATGCAAGTGGCTAGCTTTTGTGGTAAGAGTTATGTTCTGGTTGTTGTTGATGATTTCTCTAGATTCACTTGGGTGAACTTTATTAGTGAAAAATCAGATACATTTGAGTCATTCAGGGAACTTTGCATTCAACTTCAGAGAGAGAAAGATAGAGGCATTGTTAGGATAAGGAGTGACCATGGAACAAAATTTGAAAATTCCAGATTTCATGAATTATGCACAGGTGAAGGAATTAAGCATGAATTATTATCTCCTATAACACCTCAACGGAATGGTGTGGTGGAAAGAAAGAACAGAACTCTGCAAGAATCAGCCAAGGTTATGCTACATGCAAAACATCTTCCCTATCATTTCTGGGTTGAGGCCATGAACACTGCCTCTCATGTTCATAATAGAGTCACATTAAGAACATATACTACAACTACTCTGTATGAACTGTGGAAGGAAAGCCAATTGTAAAATATTTTCATGTTTTTGGCAGCAAGTGTTACATTCTAGCTGATAAAGATTACAGGAGAAAAATGGATCCAAAAAGTTATGAAGGAATCTTTTTGGGTTACTCTACTAACAGAAGAGCCTATAGAGTGTACAATAACAGAACTCAATTTGTTATGGAATTCATCAATGTGGTGATAGATGATGAGGCTAAAGAACCAGTTCCTGAAGTTGTACCAGGTGTTGAAGCATATCCTGAAACATCTGCTCAAGAAAAGGAGACCTGAAACTGTTATAGAACCTGAAACTAACACTGAGGAGGCTGAGCTGAACAATGTAGGAACAAGTAAAGGACCGTCAATCAGAGTTCAGATAAATCATCCTCAAGAGCTCATTATTGGAGATCCAGATCAAGGAATCAGAACCAGAAGAACTAATGATATTGTCTCAAACTCTTGTTTTGTGTCCAAATTTGAGCCCAAAAATGTGAAAGAAGCTCTCACTGATGATTTATGGATTGAGGCTATGAAAGAAGAACTTAACTAGTTCAAAAGAAGTGAGGTATGGGATCTAGTGCCAAGACCAAATGACATAAATATTATTGGAACAAAATGGATCTACAAGAACAAGTCAGATGAAAATGGTACTGTTACCAGGAAAAAGGCAAGGCCGGTGGCTCAAGGCTATACACAGGTAGAAGGATTAGATTTTGATGAAACATTTGCACATGTTGCCAGACTGGAATCCATAAGGTTACTGTTGGGAGTGGCTTGTATTTGGAAGTTCAAACTGTTTCAGATGGATCTGAAGAGTGCTTTCTTGAATGGATACCTCCATGAAGAAGTCTACGTAGAGCAACCTAAGGGATTTGTTGATCCAAATTTCCCTGATCATGTGTACAAGCTGAAGAAAGCACTGTATGGGTTGAAGTAGGCTCCTAGGGCTTGGTATGAAAGACTTACAAAATTTCTGATTAATCAAGGTTACAAGAAGGGAGGAACTAACAAGACCCTGTTTGTTAAAAAGGACAAAGGAAGACTCGTGATAGCACAGATCTATGTTGATGACATTGTGTTTGGAGGAATGTCGATTCAGATGGTTCAACATTTTGTTCATCAGATGCAGTCTGAATTTGAGATGAGTGTTGTGGGGGAATTGACTTACTTTTTTGGTCTACAAGTCAAGCAGATGAAAGATATGATATTTATCTCTCAGATCAAGTATGCTAAGAACAATGAAAAGAATTTTGGCCTTGAAAATGCTAGGCATAAGAGAACACCAGCAGCCACTCATTTGAAGCTATCAAAAGATGAAAATGGTGTTGATGTTGATCAAAGTCTGTACAGAAGTGTAACACCCTATTTCTATTAAAGCATTAAATCATGCGAATACAACAAATATTCAAGAAATAGTCATCACACCTTCAATAATCACCAAAATAATCATGCATGTATAAATTATCAAGTTTCAAAAAAATACATAGCAGCGGAACATCCATAGTCATATGATTAACATCACCAAAATCTCATGATAATAATTACATGATCTCAATCTCAACATAACAAAGTCTCGACTCCAAAATTACATAATCAAAAATAGAATTCCAACATGCAAGCACTACCCTAGATCAGAGCCTTAATCTAGACACTTGCGCATAAAAAGGAGGAACTCCGCTCCTCGGCAACATCGAGCAAAACATCTAAACATCCTGCACTCCATCTACCCGTCCATACGGAAAGGCAGGTGGTAAACCACTGAGGGTTAGCATTACATCATCATAATTCACAACAAAACAAGCAGGAGCAGTCAGAATGAAAGATATAACCAAGAATGATAACAACATATCACATAGATACTCATAAGTATTCACAACATTATCAATCATTCGATATCACAAATGCAAGTTCACATCAAAAGGTGTATCATACACATATAGTCATTTAATTATGTCAAATATCAACAAGCAACTCAATCATCATGCACAACTCAATGCATTTCAATTCACCAACAATGTATGCAATGCTCTAGACTCATCTAGATGCATGTGGTACCAAATCACCTCAAGGTTGTCACCCCCGATGCAACTGCCATCGTCATGTAAGGTTCACACATGCCTTACATTGGACATAAGTCCGTCACCTCAACAATGAATGCATGAACATATGACTCGACTCAATGCATATGTTCATACAAAATTCTCCACACCATGCATATACAATTATGCAATCATCACCAAATCCATGCATATACAAGTATGCAATTATCACCAATGTCATTTAATCAAGTATGCATACACCAACAATTGCAAATGCAATCAACATACATATATTCATCATCATTGAACATGTATATAATCAACATTATCACCTTCTTCACATAGTTCACCATGAACAAGCAACACTTCATATAATTCAAGTAAAGAAGATAACATACGAGATCATGATATATCACATCATCATTATCCAACTTCATTCACAAGTATACAATTAACCATAGGAATCCATATCTAAAAAAAGGTTCGCCGTCAAATAAACTTCAAGGTAAAAATACACAAGTTCGTCTCATATTTCACAACTTTGAAAAATATTTGAAGTTAAGAACCAAAACCAAATAACAAGCTCAATTGCCTATGCCATGTATTCTCATAATTCACATATGTGTACAGTAGAGGTTACATAAGCATTTCATCGGCCACAGATGAAGAATTTATAAAGATCATGAAATTCGGCACACTTAGTCATTTGCAAAACAAAAACGTTTTTCAGAAGAAAATCAATTTTGATTCAACAAGACATAAGTTAAATACTCATAAAACATCTCAATTAAACCTCTAATACTTAAGTTTTGAAGTTTGGAAACCAACCATAGGTTTTGGACTAATTTGGAATAAGTTATGCTAAGTTTTCTTAAAGTTTCCTCAAGACCCATTTTGAGTATCTTAATCATAACTTAAAATATACAAAACATTTTCACGTCAATCCAAAGCCATTGGAATGCTAATTCAATTATCTACAACTTTCATGTTTACACCAAAAGCCAATTCAAAACAGAAATGTGAGAAAAAGACACAAGAACGCATAACAGGGGATGTTGTCCAAGAGCTGTACGCTTCTGAACAGACTCGCTTCTGATCAGGAGCTTCTGAACAGTGCTTCTGATCTGGAGCTTCTAAACAGTGCTTCTGATCCAGAGCATCTGAATAGTGCTTTTGATCCGGAGTATCTGAATAGTGCTTCTGATCAGTAGCTTCTGAACAGAACTTCTGGACAGAAATTCAAATCTTCATGTTCGACCCATTTTCACCCAAAAATCCCGATTTTGATTACCCCAAGTCCCAAAACGTGTTCCAGAAATTATTTATGGGTCAAAATAGCTTCAATACACTTAAACAAACATGAATCAAGCATTAGAAACAACAATCCAACTCATTTCACCAAAATCATAAGATTTTCTCAAAACACCAACACAACCACAATTTTCTCCAAAAATCCATAAACAACGATTCCAGTTTCACCAATTTGATTCCAACAGTTCAACAATCATCAACAACAACTAATGAACACAAATTTATGCATAATTCAACCTCACAACTTCATTTTGCATCAAATTTTCTCAAGAACACAAAACACCAACAAATGTGAATTTCAACATGTTAATTCATATATTGCCATACAATTATCATGTAATCATGTTACCAATCATAACAACAACAATTATGCACGAATTCACAATAACTAGATTCAATTCAACAATTTCACAAAAATGGGTAAAAATGCAAAATTATGAGATTATGAATGAAATCTATCCTCTAGCACAAAGATTCTATAGCCAAAGCTTCAATTTAGCTCCTAGAGATGAATTCCCCTCTTCTACCTCTATCCTCCAACCCTTCTCTTGCTCTCTACTCCAATTCTCCTCTTGTGTGTGTTGTATGAAATGAGCAAAACCTTAACCTAATATCTTAAGACTAGCTTATATACTCCCTCTCCCTTAATGGGCCTAATTCACAATTAATATGGGCTCACGCTAAACTCACACAAAACCACCACCTAATACACTAACGGTAACTAATTAAAATGTCGGCTCTAATTAATTATCGCACACCGACAAATATAAAAATAAAAGGTTCTAATCCAATAATAAAAATGCTAATCTCGCCAAAATTACTAATTACCTCTCAAATGCACAAACACATGAAAATGCACACAATTAAAATAATACACGCAATAAAATAATTAAATAAAATAAACGCGAAAAACGGGCTGTTACAAGAAGCATGATTGGAAGTCTCCTATATCTTACAACAAGCAGACCCGATATAACTTTTGTTGTAGGAGTATGTGCAAGATATCAAGTAGAGCCCAAAATGAGTCATCTAAAAAGGATTCTGAATTACATAAATGGCACCACAGACTATGGAATTCTATACTCTCACAGTGACAATTCCAGGTTGATTGGGTATTGTAATGCTGAATGGGCAGGTAGTGAAGATGACAAAAAAGTACATTAGGAGGTTGTTTCTTTCTTGGGAACAATCTTGTATCATGGTTCAACAAAAAACAAAATTTTGTGTCACTATCAACAGCTGAAGCAGAATATATCGCTGCAGGAAGTAACTGCTCTCAGTTAGTTTGGATGAAGCAAATGTTGGAAGAGTATGATGTTCAACAAAGTGTTCTAACATTGTACTGTGATAACTTAAGTGCAATCAACATCTCAAAGAATCCTATACAACACAGCAGAACAAAGCATATTGACATTCAACATCACTTCATCAAGGATCTTGTTGAAGACAAGGTGGTAACTCTTGAGCATGTGACTACTGAAGAACAACTGGCTGACATTCTCACAAAGGCTTTAGATGTCAAACAATTTGAGAAATTAAGGAGCAAGTTGGGTATTTGCGTCCATGAAGAATTATAGCAACTAATGTATTTCCGTTCAAAATCACTGGCACCTTTAGCTTTGATTTATGCTTTTCTCATCTTATTATTCGGCATATTTTATGGCTAAAAAGGGGGAGTAGATGTGCATGGTACCATGTGCTTATTTGTGTTAGTATGTTCTTCTGTTGCAAGCTTGAAAGCAAGTACAAGTTTGTGCTCTTTTGAGGGAAAATTTATTTTTGAGCAGATAATGTCCCCCAGGTGATGTTGTAACATCTGCGTAGGCTTCTAAAGTATTCTAAGTAGTGTGTTTTTGAAGTCCTTCTTGATAGGCTGAGGCTGGATGTGTGTATATGATTATGCCTTACATGAGTATGTTTATATTCAGATGCATGTGTTTAGTGGGAGTATTAGAATACTGGTTGTGCTCCTTTAGGGGAGTAATTCTCATCTGTGTTCCTGATGTTTGTTTGAATGTTGGAACACTCTTTTTGAGCTACTGAATGTTGTTTGAGAATTTATTTTTCCTATGTTTATTTGAGTAGCATGTTGTGACACTTGACTGTCTGTTTGGGATGTTATGGGAATTTATTTTTCATTATATGTCCGCTGCTGCAAGTCTCTGATTTTCTATGATGATACCTATTTTTTTCTATTATCTGCATATTTCCATGTGTTAATTATTTTGTGAAAATATTGGAAGCAGAATCTGAGATCTGTGATATACTTCTTCTAGTCTTGAAGATTATGATGTGACTGAAGATGGTATCTATTAGTTATCTGAGCTTTGTGAACCTTTCTTCAAGGAAGATTGTTTTGTGAAGATTGAAGAAAAGGTTGCGTGTGGTCTCTCTTCTTTGTTTGGACTGGGCTCAAGTTGTTTTAGCCAAAAATTTGCCTAAGGGGGAGATTGTTGGATATTTGTATGTTGGCTTCAATTTTTCCTAAAACAAATATTCACTTCAGATGTGGAACACGATGTTCCAACATCCAAGCATGGTTTTGTGTGTTCTGTACCTTGCCTTATTTTACGCACGCGTTTGTTTATGTAAGGAATCCACGCCATCATTAGTGTTGGTCAACCTGCGTGTATTTATTAGAAGATCATAACAAATGTAATTTCCTGAGGAAGTGCTAACGACTTAGGAAAGTCCTTGAAGGTGATCATAATGTTCCTAAAGATGTGCCTACTTTTTAGGAGTTTCCTTATTCGATCCTGTTGACTGAGTAATGGATCACCGATTTTATCTGAAGCCCGAAAAATGATCTGACCCGTATTGCTTCAGTATTTACACAAGGCTGCAAGACCTAGTTCATCATTCAAGCCATCATTTTTGAAGAATAGATCTTTAGGGTTTTGAGTCTTTGTTAATTGTGAGCCTTTCGTGTGTCAGATGATACATGTTTAGGATTGTGCTTTGAGTTGTATTTTGTTCATTTCTCTGAAGCTTTTAAGCAAAGAGTCAGGTAGATTGTGTACTACACCAAAGCTGTGAAGCACGGTGTAAGTTGTTGTGTTTTGAAGGTAACTTCGTGTTGATTAATTGTATATGTATTGTAAGAGTCACAGAGTCTGTGATCAGTTGTAAGGGAGTGAGATGAGATCTCAAATCTAGGACTTCCTAGGTTGAAGTCAGTACGGGTAGGTCCTAGGTTCATAGTGCAAACGTGGTTTGCTGAGAAGCTATTGAACAAGGACTACACTAGTGGATTTCCTTCCTGGCTTGGTAGCCTCCAGAGTAGGTGTTTTGTCACCGAACTGGGTTAACAAACTCTTTGTGCATTTTTATTTTTCTGTTTGTTTTCGTTAATCTGTTTTATTTTGTTAGCTTAATTTTCTAACCTTTAATTCAACATCGTAATCCATCGAACTAATGTTGGAACATCTCGTAGAACATCTTAAGTCTAACGTGCCAGAATTTCAGACAACACGTTGGCTTTTTTTGCAAACAAACAGCCGGCTGGAAGTGATCTAGCTCCTAAGTCTCTTCATGCTCCTTGTGATGTAAAGAAATCAGCAAAGCGCACAACTTCATGTCCTCCGGGTCGTGCTCATTCTGCATCAGCCGGTCCTTGGAGTTTGGAATGGGTTAATAGGCGTAAAATTGATTTCAATGAAGTTGTCAGACCTCCAAAAATTAACAGTAGGCAATCAAATTCTTCTGGTGTGCCTAGAGTTACTAAAAAGAAAGGTAGTGGGTATCTCCGACATTGTGCTCATAATCTGAAGCCTATTGTGAGACTCTCTAATAATGATCGTAAGGAAGTATTTCGTGCTCTACAGAAGACTCGCAGACGTCGTAAAGAGGTTTTCGAGGTATCTAAAGATAAGGTAACTGTTACTGTAAGTTCTTCTCTAAGTGGGTCACAAGCTTCAGTTAATAATGATTGGACGCATTGGTTGGCTTTGCATGGTAGTGATAAGAACATGTCTAATGATGTCAAGGGGATTGGGAAGAAGTTGGGTTTGAACTTTAAGGGGGATAAAAATAATATGTTTGATGTGTTGTCTGGGGTGGGAAGAAAAAATTCATAAGGGAATGGGAAAGAGGGATAGGGGTTGTGGTTGGTGTGAGGTGGTGGGGGTGTGTTTTTTTGTGATGAAGATTATTTCTTGGAACATTAGGGGGTTAGAAGGGTTTGAAAAAAGAAGGGAGGTATGTCAATTGGTGAGGGAGAAAAAACCATTCATTCTTTGTATACAAGAAACAAAGTTATCTGTTTTTGATGGGTTAGTGTGTAAATCTATATGGGGTGATACAAATGTTGATTTTTCTTTTCAATCTTCGAGCGGTGCCTCTGGTGGTTTGGTTACGCGTTGGGATGTTAAAGAGGTTGAGGTTTGGTCATCATTTCATATTGAGCATGTGTTTGGGATTCATGGTCGGTTTGTGAAGTCTGGTGAAGAACTCTTTCTGTTAAATGTTTATGCTCCTTGTGATATTTCTCGTCAACAAATACTATGGCATAATATTTCATTGCGGTTGGCATCTATTTCTGCCCATAATGTTTGTGTATGTGGGGATTTTAATTCTGTCTGTTGTATCGAGGAACGGAGAAGTGTGGGAAACATAAGTATTCATGCAGGGAGCGCATATCTCAATCAGTTTATTGGTGATAATTGTTTGATTGACTTACACCTCCAGGGCCACAACTTTACATGGTTTAAGGGAGATGGGAATTCTATGAGTCAACTTGACCATTTTTTGTTGTCGGAAAAATGGTGCTTGACTTGGCCAAATTCTTTTCAGTTGGCGTCGTCACATGGTCTTTCAGACAACTGTCCAAATTAGTTGAGTATAGATGAAGAGAATTGGGGCCCTAAACCGATACGTATGTTAAAATGTTAGGAGAACTTTTCAAGATACAACGACTTTGTTCGTGACAAATGGAGAAGTTTTCAAATAGATGGTTAGGGTGGTTTTGTTTTGAAAGAAAAATTAAGGTTAATTAAATTAGCTTTAAAAGATTGGCATCAGCGTCACTTAAAAAATTTACCAGCCAAGATATCTGATTTGAAGGACCGTATTTCAGATATTGAAATGAAGGCCGAATCAATGGCCTTGTCAGATGACGAAATTCAAGATCTTCATGGGAATTCTGAAGAGTTGGATTGATGAAGTGTACACCACAGGAAAATAACTTGGATTGATTGGCAATCTATTTGCCGTAGTCAGGAGGTTGGCGGTTTGGGGGTAAGGAGAATTAGGGACTTTAATAGTGCTTTATTAGGAAATTGGTGTTGGAGGTTGTTGATGGAGAGAGATAGTCTTTGGTTTAGGGTGTTGGCGGCACGTTACGGAGTGGAGGAAGGCCAGGTGCGTGAGGTTGGTCGTGCAACCTCTAATTGGTGGAGGGATATTGCCGCGTTACGTTCGGAGGAGTGGTTCCACAATAATGTCAATTAGTTTGTTGGAGATGGTAAAAATACTTTATTTTGGACAGACGTGTGGTTGGAGGGAATGTCTTTTAAGGATAGATTTTCTAGACTTTTTGGGTTGTCGTTGCTGAAGGGGGTGTTAATTTTTGGTATGCATGAGTTAGGGTGGGGGTTGGAGGGAGGGGCTTGGAAGTGGAGGCGGAGGTTATTTGCGTGGGAAGAGGAGTTAGTAGGGGAACTTAGGCTTTTACTTCAAAATGTCTCTTTGCAGGTTGACGTAATTGATAAAACTCTGTGGAGGTTGGAAGCATCTTCCGTGTATACAGTTCGAAGTGCATATAATTTTCTGACTACTAATTTTACTGTTGATCTTGCGGTGCCCGTGTCTTCTTTGTGGCATAAGGACGTTCCATTGAAGGTGGTGTTATTTGCTTGGCGTTTGTTTCGTGATAGGCTTCCTACCAAGGACATCCTTTTTCGTCGACAAGTTATTAACTTTGATGCACAGGCTTGCGTTGGTGAATCTGGGGAAATGGAAACATCTTCTCACTTGTTATTACATTGTGATATGTTTGGGTCTGTTTGGTACTTTATTCTCAGGTGGCTTGGTATTTATTTTGTTCTGCCTTCGATGTAATAAGCCATTTTATTCAGTTTAGTTTTCTTTGTGGTGCTGCCAAGTCAAAGAGATCTATTTTACAGGTTATTTGGTACGCAACAATGTGGGAAATATGGAAAGAAAGAAATAACAGGGTCTTCAATAATAAGAAATGCTCAATTCAGCTGGTGGTTGACAAGATTAAGTCGTTAAACTTCATGTGGTTGAAGGGGAAATACACCAATCTTCCCCTCAATTATCATGGTTGGTGTCTTAGTCTGTTTATCATTTTAGGCATTGGTTAATTGTTATCTTCTTTTGTTTTTTCGTCCGCTTTAGCGGCTTTGCTTTGTTTTGTAAATATATGTTGGACACTGTTTGTACCTTGGTTTTTCTTCCTTGGCACATCTTGTCCTAGGAAGGCATTTTTGATGTGGTAACGCAATTTCATTTTAGTCTCTTCAAAAAAAAAAAAGTTAGAAGTTGATGCATGTAAAAGTTAATTTTCTTCAATTTCATAAAGAAATAATATTTGAGATTTATCATTGTTTCTGTGACAAAATAAAACAATAAAAATATTGTAATATAAAATACATATATTTAACAGGATTTTAATGAAACTCGTGCAACGCACGGGTTGAATACCTAGTAAATATTAAAAGGAAACAACATGACACGAAGTATGCTACCAAGAGATATCTCAAATCTTACCAAATGCAGATCTTTTCAACTTCATCCAGCAGATCATTGAGTTCTCATGATTGATTTCTAGAATGAGAACATGATAATAATGTAAAGTTATACAAAACAATGAATAAAAAAGGATCACCATGAATATCACCAAAAGCTATATGCTTAAGAGAAATGCTACCAACACACCTTCTAATACACACTTTTCAACACACCCTCTTTGATTGGTTAAAATTCACATGGGTCCCACCAAATTGATATGGGATCCACATGATTTGGTGGGACCCATGTGAATTTTAACCAATCAAAGCGAGTGTGTTAAAAAGTGTGTTAGAAGGTGTGTTGCTAGCATTTCTCATATGCTTAATAACGATACAAAAGGCTAAGATGTGACAAAAAAAAAGGTAATAATCATTTAAATCAAATAAACTTGTATATAAATTATCATAAAGAAACTTTAGAGCATCTCTAATGGGAGGTCCTTACTTAATAAGGACCACTCACCGTTAAGGACTCTTCATTGGAGGGAAAAAAATGAGTCCCCGTTAAGGAACGGGTAACTATATAAGGACCCTCATTTTCCTAGGTAATTAACGGGTCCCACATTTAAAAAATCAATAAAATGTGTACTATTTTGCCCCACTTGCAAAAAGGAGTAATAAAATGTGTATTAATTGGTCCCACTTGTAAAAATGAATAATAGATAAATTATTTTTGTTTAATGATATAAAGATAGTGAGACCTATTTAAGTACTTTTCATTAGAGTCTTTATTAGTATTTTGTCATTGGAGTCATTAAGTCCTTAATAGATATCTTAATTAAAAAATTATAAATAAATGATGTGTCACGTAGTCCATTTAAAGAGTCTCAGATAAGTTACTATCATTGTGGATGCTCTAATAAATGGCCTTAAATGGGAAGAGACTGCCGGAAAGCAGAAACATAGGCAGTAAATGGCCGGTCCGAAAATTGCATATGCTTTACTTTTATCATAGGAAATTCTTATCAAAATTTGTCATAGCTTTGAAGATTACTACATAAAGGATGAAAGAGCTCATTTTGTATCTGAAACCTTACCTTTTCTATCATCTACATTTTTTTATTGCTTATTTCACAAACAATTTTTCAATCAACATAATTAATATCATTAATAGACCATTGATGGACCGAAATGAACCTATATAAAGGAAAAGCTTTCAAAAACTAATTTGAAAATCAGAGTCAAAAACTCATAGTCGAATGAGAAATTGAAAGACAATCAAAAGTTCACAAAGCAGTGTCATTCTAAGCCAATGCAAGTTGTGTATTAAGCAAGTATCATGACCATAAACCAAACACTTGATTTATATTACTTTCATTTCTTATCAGATCTAAAACAAAAGAAAACAACATGAAACACATACCATTTGTTTTTTATTTTGCTGTGAAGATATCTTGGAATGAATGGTTCAACCCATAAGCAATTGCAATTTGCAGCTATGTGCTTATCAAATGCAGCAATGTTGCTTTTCATGCATAGTTTCATGTTACATCCAAATTTCATCAAAGAGAGATGCTTATATTCATAATATATTCAAAATCTAGTTGCAGGATCAAACATAACAGAATAACATCAAAATATATCCCACCAAATAACTGAAAAGCATATTATAAACTATACCAAGACATACACATAAACTAATCTTTACAATATCAATTGCTATGGTAGTTATAATTAATAGTTATAATGGGAAGACAAAAAAGGCATATGTGATGCAAGCAAATTAGTTTTGTTTCTTTTATTTGCTGATTTAATGAGAGATACTGAAAATTGGTTTTATTTGACTCATTAGATTAGCGTTTATGTACCATTGATGGAACTAACTAACTTGTGATATGCATTAGTTGATCAATCAAACCCAGTTGAGTTTCAAGTCAATTACATTGAAAAATTGTCGAGAAGATCTGTTGATGGTCTAGAACAAGATTTACAGATTACTACTTTCGCTGGTTATCTTATTTTACATCAATCTTTAAACTATGGCTATGTTAACAATTCAGTTATTTATCATGCAACAGCCCAGATCAAATTTTATGACCTATGATTGGTCCTATATACTGCATGCCTATGAGGCCAGCATTTAAAGGATCTGCACCTATCAACCTTTCAGATCGTCTAAACCAAGTGCTTTGATTGGCTTTAGGTTCTATTGAGATTCTTTTTAGCCGACATTGTCCTATCTGGTATGGTTATGGTGGAAGACTAAAGTGGTATAAAAGGCTTGCATATATTTACACCACATTTTATCCACTCATTGTCATTCCCCTTCTCATGTAATGTAGGGTACATTGCTAGTTGTTTGTCTTCTCAGTAACAAGTTCATCATTCCATAGGTTTGTTATTTATTTCTTCATACATATAATCCAGTAACCAAACAAGTATAATAATATTATTTATAGTTAATCATTCTTTTGCTGAATTTATCCTGAATTGGAAATTCAATAAGTATGATATCGTGAGTGAATTGTATTTCTCCTATTTCTTTGGTTCCAAGAAAATAAGTTAATCATTCTTTTGTTGAATCTATATTATATACAATTGCAAATGTTTTACATTGACCTATATTAAATGCTACTTTTTTAATAGGCTATCCACTTGTGCATTGTGCCACTTGGCAATTGATAATTAAACTTCTAAATTTCTAAATTTTCATGACATCTATATTATATACAATTGCAAATGTTTTACATTGACCTATATTAAATGCTACTTTTTTAATAGGCTATCCACTTGTGCATTGTGCCACTTGGCAATTGATAATTAAACTTCTAAATTTCTAAATTTTCATGACACTAATTATAAAAGGCAACATTAATAAGAGACAACTATATTTATTTTTTTGAAGGAAGGAGACAAATAGAATTACCTTTCATCAAATTGATTTGTTATTTTTTTTATTTGATCAAGCAAAAAATAGTAACTGTAAGAAATCTATATTATATACAATTGCAAATGTTTTACATTGACCTATATTAAATGCTACTTTTTTAATAGGCTATCCACTTGTGCATTGTGCCACTTGGCAATTGATAATTAAACTTCTGAATTTCTAAATTTTCATGACACTAATTATAAAAGGTAACATTAATAAGAGACAGCTATATTTATTTTTTTGAAGGAAGGAGACAAATAGAATTACCTTTCATCAAATTGATTTGTTATGTTTTTTATTTTATCAAGCAAAAAATAGTAACTGTAAGAAATTAAAAATAAACGATATAATTTTAAATGGTGTGTAACTTATTTTTTAATTCTTTATTTGAACATAAAAAAAAGTAATAATTTCAACAACTTGAGAATCACTTGAAAAAAAAAAGAAAAGGGCCGTACAAATTTTTACACATAGAAAAATACCCTTGAAAAAGATCCTAAAAATTATTTTAATGTAAAAAATATAATACCATTAAGATATGGTAAAAATGACCATACAAATTACTATATGTAGAAAAAAAAATTATATAAATTATTACATGTAAAATAATATTATGTGAAAAAATGACCTTAAAAATAGTTTACCGTGTAAAAATATTATTAGCGTGGAAAATAAAAGTTAGAGGCTATTAGCGTACAAAAATTTGTTGGCTATGTTATGGAATTGGCTCTTAATTTTACTAATCACAAAAAATTAAAAGTTAGAGTTGACAATGACTGGATTTGAATTACCAATTAATATTCCATAAAATCAATTAATTTGATCAGATTTTCATAATGTAAAATTCTACAAATCACAAACTGAAATTTAATGTATATAGATGGAATTGTATAATGCATACATTACATATTATTAATAGTTTTAAATGTCTTGAATTGGTTTTCAATTTTGAACAAGTTTTAGGCTCTAAAATGTGGTATTTTCAGCCTATAAATAGAGGCAACTCAAATTTGAAAAGGACACATTTTTTCTTGAATTCCGTAGAAGAAAAAAACTATCCTTTGTATTCCGAGTACAACTATCATAGAGTTTTTCTATTATTTATTATTTTTGATTATTTTGTTAATTATTTTATTTCTTCATCCTTTTATCTTTCATAGATTTATTAAAAAAACAAGAATCACATTGTTTTTATTTTGCAACCAAGACTTCAATGGATTTGTGAAATTTATTTTTCAAACATGAAACATGTTTTCTTGTACTATTTATTTAGTTAAATGCTTTATTTCTTTTATGTTTTTTTTTCTTGATTAGTGCAATTTTGTTTTAAATGACAAATTAAAAAAAAAAACTTAATACGTTAATTTTGTATATGATGTACACTAATGTATCTCATATATTTCTTTTGTAATTTTTTCTCAATTACTTTCAATTCAAATATTGTCAAGATTTTTCTCAATTACTTATCACGGGTCTTGCTTATGATTACTTTTAAAAAAAATGATTATGATTACTTTTTTATAGCGATAATTGTTTGAATGTGGATTGTCCTTGAAATGTCAAAACCTTAGAAATCAAACTCACTTGGGTATTCCTTCTAAGAATATTCATCTTTCAAAACATACTACTCCTTTTATACATATGACAATTAGTTCGGATAAATCAATGAAAAAATATATCTATGAACTCTCATTCACAAGTCCAATATGTAATTTCCCAAATCATTATCTACCATTAATAAACTTTTACTTCTAATTTAAAAATTTGAATATTCTAATTTTCTAATTTTTGAAAGACGGGTTATCCATCATTTTCCCAAATTTAAGCACCTTTCTTTGTCAATTTCGCCTCCATTCAAAATTATGTCCAATTGCTAAAATTTAAAACATCAGTAAAAACAGCTGGGACAATATCAATTAGTATATTTAATGAAAAATATTTTGACTTAGCATAAATTTCTATTTAAGACGATTTACATAAATCAAATTGCACAAATCAACAGTTCAATTGTACCAAATATTTTTCATTTAGCCCTTATATTTTAACTGTTATCCTCTCTTCTTGCATTGATTTCACAAATGGATACTCTTTTACATTCAATGTAATTTATTATTTCATTAAAGATACATCATCAAAAATTTAAAATTCAATGCACCTATAAGATATTCTCCTTCAATTATTAGAAAGTAGAAATTTGAAAAGTTTGTTAATTCGTTCTTAAGTTAGTTATGCAATGAAAAGTAAGTTTTTCATTTTTTTAGAGTAAATTACACTCCCCTCCCCTCAAAGATGCTTGAATTACACTCCCCTCCCCTCTTATGTTAAAATATACATTCCCCTCCCCTCTTATTCAAAACATATTAGAGAAAAATACATTTCCCTCCCCTAAGAAAAGCTTGAATTACATTCCCCTCCCCTCTTATGTTAAAATCTACACTTTACTCCCTCAATATATATTTTTTTATTTTTAATAATCTAGCAAAAAAATAATAATCTAATACACTTCGAAAATAACAGTATTGCAGGTCTATTTTAACATAATAAAAAATTGAATACATATTTTTTTGCTATTTTTTATTCACAATTTCATTAACATGTAGTTTTAAACCCTATTATAAAATATGAAACAAGCCAAAATAAAATTAAAATATGTGAAAAATTACTAACGACAATAAACCATGGTTATTTAAAAGTTAATTTTAAACTCTAAATTATAAAATCAATAGCAAAATATTTAAATTTAATTATCATTAACATTTAAATTATAAAGAAATGAATTAATTTTTCTTAAAGGGTGGTTTAAAATTAATATATATCATAAAAATATTTATTTATGTTAAAATAGATTAAAGTGTAATGTATATTTAATTATCAAGGGAGGGGGTTGTAATTCAAGCATCTTATAAGGGAGGGGAGTGTAAATTTTATTTTTCAAGGGAGGAAATTGTATATTTTAACATAAGAGGGGAGGGGAGTGTATTTCAAGCATCTTTGAGGGGAGGGGAGTGTAATTTACTCTTTTTTTTAACACAAGTTTTTTCAATTTAAATTAATTTAGATGGTTACAAGTTGATATTTTTTTAATAGATTCCTTTATGTGTATATCACATTGATTTTGGGATTAAGAATCTTCCGTTTCTAATTGTGAACAAGCATGTTAGATTTCTTTTTTAAACCCTCTTTAAATAGAACCCACTTCAATTTATATTAATCAAAATATAGATTTTCTTTTTTGAAATTTTTGGAAAATAAGATAAAAAATGTCATAAAAATAATAAAATAGTTTTAATAATATTAACTTTGTATAGAGTTAACTTATCTGCAAGGCTGTATGTTTAACTCCCGATGTTAGTGTGATGATCTATTCGATGGGTGAGACCTCTACTTACGTTCACGGGACCTTGAGGCCTACTTTAACTTTGACAAACCTCTGAAGACCAAAATGATAAAACAATTTAATAAAGGGAAGCAATGAAATAAAAAAAAAATCACTTAGGGGATATTTGTATTCCCTTTCTATATAAGGTATACATACATTTTAACATGTATTGTACTTCTTTTTTATAATAAATATTATCAACATAAATTAAAATTTATATAAAAAATTCAGCACAAGTTTTCCCGTGCAAGGCACGGGTTTCAAACTAGTTTATCCTAAATTGGAAATGCATTAAGTAGGATATCCTGAGTGAATTGTAATTCTCTTATTTCTTTGGTTCCAAGAAAATATTTTCATAACCAACATGACTTTGTAATTGAATCTGTCTTTTTATGGACTCATATATGTGTAGCACCGATATGACACTAACACATACAATTACATCCGATTATTATGAGTGTGTTTGTTGTGTCAATGGTGGTCCAATGTTCGTATTTGTATAATTTCTGTGCATACTCGCCATGTCTAACTTCATAGAAAGCATGCATTCACAAAATCAAAATTGGACTAGTTATATTTTGACTAAAATACATTTCGAAATATGAGCGAATCTAAATTCGTCTTCTTAACTTAACAAATTTATTTTGCTTGCAGATTACCAACATAGCAAGTATATGGTTTATCAACATCGACAAATTTTTCTTGGAGATACGATAGAGCGGTGTTGGAATCGACGAGTGGTGGAGAAACAAACAGTTTTGGATGATCGGTGGTGTGTCAGCGCATCTTTTTTCCGTGTTCCAAGGCCAGCTAAAAGTAGTTTTCAAAATCGACACAAACTTTACCTTCAGCTCGAAAGCATCAGATGAAAACAGAGGCTCTGCAGAACTCTACATGTTTCAATGGACAACACTTCTCATTCCTCCAAAGACACTACTCATAATAAATTTGGTAGAAGTTGTTGATAGTATATCTTATGCTATCAATAATGGCTATCAATCATTGGGTCTACTCTTTGGTAAACTCTTCTTTGCATTTTGGGTCATCATTCGTCTCTACCCTTTCTTAACGGTCCTATCGAGTATCATTCATCTCCAAAAACAAATCAAAGAATCAAAAAATCATCTTATGGGAAATGTCCCTAACTAAATTTACCACATTATATGTAAGGATTTCCAAATTATCTAATGAAAGCTACACAAGACAAAAAAATAATTCATTCATCTTATTTGGAGATGAATGACAACCCATAAGACCTTTAAGGAAAGGTAGCGATGAATGATAACCCAAAATGCAAAGAAAAGTTTACCAAAGAGTGGACCCAATTATTGGTAACCACTAGCATAAGATATACTAGCAACAACTCCTACCAAATTTATTATGAAAAGTGACGTTGGAGGAATGAAAGAATTGTTGTCCATTTGAACATGTAGCGTTATGTAGAGCCTCCTTTTTCGTCTGACACTTTCAAGGTGACGGTCAAGTTTTTGTCGATTCTAAAAACTACGTTTAGTAGACCTTGGAACACGGAAAAAAGATGCTCTGACACACCATCGATCATCCACATCTGTTTGTTTCTCCACCACTTGTCATCTCCAACGCTGCTCCATTGCATCTAAAAAAAAATATGATTCTGATAGACCATATACTTGTTATGTTTCTAATCTAGAAGAAAAATAAAATTGTTAAGTTTCTAGGATTTAGATTCGCTCATATTTCGATTAGTCAAAATACAACTAGTCCATACTTGATTTTGTGAATGCATGCTTTCATTGGAGGCGGTCATGGAGAGTCTACAAAGCAACGACACAAATATCGAACCATCATTGGCACAACAGAGGCACCCATAATATTTGATTCACATTTAGAGGAGACAAACAGACACACTCGTTAATGACAATATAGAGGGCGCGAGAATATTTGTTTAAGAGAATAACTATCATTGCCCTTTCAGTGTTATTACTCAATACAGATAGACCATGTCAGAGAACTAAAAAGTAATTGTTGCAAATAGGGGGCTAGGTGTCACTAGAATTTACAACGCCCTACTTTTAATATTTAATATTTTATTAATTTATTGTATTTTTAGTGTATTATTGTTTGATTTATAATATATATTTTGATGAAATATGTTAATATGTGTTATTTGGTGTAAAAATATATTTTTTATTTTGTGTAGAAATATATATGTTATTTTGTGTGTAAATATATATATGTTATCTAGTATAGAAATATATATGTTATTTTGTGTAGAAATATTATGTTATTTGTTGTAGAAATATATTTGTTATGTGGTGTAAAGATATATTTGTTACAGAAATAGGTTTGTTATGTAGAGATATATTTGTTATAGAAATATGTTTGTTATGTAGAGATATATTTGTTATAGAAATATATTTGTTATTTGGTTTGAAAATATATTTGTTATTTTATGTAGAAATATATATGTTATTTTGTGTGGATATATATATGTTATCTAGTATAGAAATATATTTGTTATTTGATGTATTATTATTATTATTAAGATATTAGGGAAGAGAGTAATTTTTGGTGATAAGAGTAAATAAGATAGAGGAGAAGAGATATATAAATAGGAGAAGCTAGGTTAGAATAGTTTGAAGGTAAAAATAGTTTTTTATGAGAAAAGTAGCCACCAAAGAGAAGAGAGAAAGCAATTCCCGTTTTTCTGAAATCTGCCTCAGTAAAACAGCGATTTCTCACTCGTTAACCGTTGGATCGTGACGATTTTTGGACATAAGGTTCACAACACCTGGGTCTACCTTTTCACCGTTCGGATCGGCGAAACAAGGTCGGAGTTAAGAGAAAACTGTCGCGCACTGCAGCAGTATATTTGGGTGTTTTCATCACTTCTCTTTCGTAAGCTTTGTTCATCTGAATTAAGGTAAGGGTGAGACTAACTCTCATTAAAATTAAGTATATGATTTCTGAAATTGCAATTAGCATGATTAGATGTAGTTTTGAGAGTTTTTTGAGAATTAGGGTTATGAGAGAATTTAATGATTATATTTGTCGATGAAGTTGTTTAAATTGGATTCATGTGCTGTTTTGTTTGGCTTTGATTATGATTTGAGTTTTGATATGACTATGTGATGATGTGAAATTGATGTGTTATTTAACGATGTGAAAATAATGTGTTATTTGAAGATGTGTTATTTAAAAGATGTGTTATATAAAGATGTGATATTTGAAGATTGTTGCATTTGAGTCGTGTCGTTGCATTTGAGTCGTGTCGTTGCATTGAGTCGTGTTGTTGCATAGCATAGTCAGCGATGGGGGCTTAATGCCTGACAGGTCCTTTTACGACCTTAGCGATGGGGGCTTAATGCCTGACAGGTCCTATTTGACCTTTAACGAATGGGGCTTGATGCTTGACAAGTCGAATGACTTTAACGAAGGGGGCTTGATGCCTGACAAGTCCAATTATGACTTTAACGAAGGGAGCTTGATGCTTTGTTGGTACCACATGCATATAAGTTGTTAAGATGTCAAGATGTTAAGAAGTTGCATAGTCGTGTCGAGTTGTCTAAGATGTTGAGTCATTGAAGAAGAGTCTTGATGAAATAATTATGAATGCATTTGTTGTTTAACATGATGAACTTGATGATGCGATGATGTTTTCTATATGATGAATTTTGATGATGTTTTCTATATGATGAATTTTGATGATGTTTCTATACATGATTATGATGAGTTGTTTGAGATTATATCTGTTGATGAATATGATGAACTATGATGAGTTGCTTTATGATTGTACTTGTTGAAGATTATGTGATTAGTTGATGTTTTAAGTTGTTAGTTGTAAATTGATGAATTATATGCTTAAGTTTAATGTTTGTGAAATCTCACCCCTTCTGCTTGGAAATGTTGCTCTTCGTATGAGTAACTTGCAGGTAACGAAGAATAGTGCAGTTGTGAGTAATCTCCGTCGTGTCGTCTAGGATGCTCTGATACGTAACGAGATGGGGATTGTTTTATTGCATGTTTCCTTGTTACATATTTCCTTTTTAATGATGTTGAACTAATTTCATGAGAACTATTTAAGATATTGATGTTGTGACCTTTAAGAGCCAAAAGTTGTTATAAGATGTTAAAAACTATTCCGCTGCATGATTATTGGATTTTTATAAAGACAGATCGTTTTAATAAATAGTACTTTTATTCTATTTATATTGTGGAATTTTGTAAGTTGAATGTGATGCTCCGTTTATGATGAAAAACTCTGATATTCTTTATATTTATTTTATGTTGGGAAAACGGAGTGTTACAGAATTAACTTCAACCTTTTCCTCTTCCGCATGCTATCAGAGTCAAAGGATTCCTTCTTAGAGTCTGAGAGTTTTCAGGGGCTGAATTTCTTCAAAGTCTCCAACAGAGAGTCTGACACTCAACAACTTCTGATAAATTTCAGAGTCTGATTTTTCATTCAGAGGCAAGCATTACTCAGTGAGAAAATGCATGTTCAAATTTTTCTTTATAAAATTAAATCTTTCAACAGTTAAGGGTTTAGTAAAGATATCAGCCCATTGATGATCAGTATCAATGAATTGAATATCTAAAATTCCCTTTTGAACATAGTCTCTGATAAAATGATGTTTAATTTCAATGTGCTTGGCTCTTGAATGAAGAATAGGATTCTTTGTCAAACAAATAGCAGCTGTATTATCACAATAAATGGGAATACAGTTTTCAGTTATTTGATAGTCTTCTAACTGATGTTTCATCCAGAGTAGTTGTGTACAGCAACTAGCAGCTGAGATGTATTCTGCTTCTGCTGTTGACAAAGCAATAGTTGCTTGTCTCTTGCTAGCCCAGGATATCAGATTATCACCAAGGAATTGAGAATTTCCACTGGTTGATTTTCTTTCAATCCTATCACCAGCATAGTCTGTTGGAGCAAAGGGTGTTTCACATAATCACCGTTTAAGTTTTGATGATAACAAAGTATTAAAATTGTCAATTGGATATGCTAAACATTTGTTCAAGTGTACAGGACCATAATCAAAGTCTTATTCATAGAGGTTCTGGTTGAACGAATCAAAGAGGAAAGGAATTTATTTTGAAGCCTAAGAGCATCTGAATGAAAGTGCTCCTGAAGATGATGTCATCAGAAGCTTAGTGCGTCTGAAGAAAAGAGCTCTTGAATCCACGTCATTAGAAGCTACTTTACCAGAAGCTTAAGAGCGTTGACAAAGTCCATTGTACGAAGTGTACAACCACTAACTCTGCGTATGCCACTTCAACCACCATCTCTGCATCTTGTCTCCTCTACAAGACAAGAATAATAGTAATATTTGCAGACATTGTTCCTTCTCTATTGGAATGGATTTGAAATTGTTTCTTCATAGGACAATTATCAAATCAAGAAAAAGATCAATGGTGAAGAATCAAAGCTTCAGTCAAGACAAGTTGATGTACCGGCTAGTTCTCAACGTCTCTCAAATCCTCTATAAATAGGGATAAAGATTTGAAGAACAGTAGTGTTGAAGAACAAGACTAACACATATTATCTGAGCCAAAAACGCTGCAAAATACACATCAACAACTTAGAGAATTCTTACAAAAGTTCATATCTTAAAATTTCTAAATGTCTAGAAAAATAGAGTTTGTTCTGTTTGCATTGTTTTGTGAATACCTCTGATTGTATATCAAGTATTCAAAACCCTTTTCAATTCTTTGTAATTGTTTAGAAAAGTCTCTTTCTTTTGTGATTGAGCAAAGGAAGTCTCTTGGAGTTGTCCTTGAGCATAGAAGTCTCTTTCAGGTGTGATTGAGCAAAGGAAGTCTCTTGGAGTTGTCCTTGAGCATTGAGAAGTCTCTTACTGTGTGTTTGAGCAACTTGTAATTTGATATTACATTTTAGTGGAACTATCCTTGGAAGTGCAAGAGGGACATGACTACTTCCGGTTTGTGGAAGGAACCTGTATAATTGCTTGTGTTCTTCTTTGTTTTCTGCACTCTTACTCTTTATCCGCTGCATTGAGACTCTGAACTCTATCAGACTCTGATCTTGAGAACAGTTTTTATATTGTAAGAAGGAAAAGTTTTTGAAAACACAATTCAACCCCCCCCCCCCCCCCCCCCCCCCCCCGCCTTTCTTGTGTTTTTTCTCACCTTCAGTTGGTATCAGAGCTTCGGCTCTGTAGTTAGGACTTAACCGTGTTACAGTGAACGATCAGAGAAAAACATGTCTGGGGAAGATGCTTCTGGCTCTGGCTCTGCTTCTAGTTCTGGAGTTGCTATACCATATGATTATAGCAACAACAACAATAAAAATGAAAGATCTGCTAATCACAACAAACCTCCCATGTTTAATGGTGATCCAGAAATGTTCTCTTGGTGGAAGACCAAGATGTATAGTCACATTATGGGAATGGATGATGAGTTGTGGGATATTCTTGAAGAAGGTGTTGGAGATTTGAAGTTGGATGAAGAAGGTGTTGCTCTTGATAGGAAAGTTCACACTGCTGAACAGAAAAAGCTTTATAAGAAACATCACACGATCAGAGGCATTCTTGTGGCTGCCTTGCCTCATAAAGAGTACTTAAAGATGAGTGAAAAATCTACAGCGAAGGCTATGTTCACCTCATTGTGCTCACTTTATGAGGGAAACAAGAAAGTCAAAGAAGCTAAGGCTACTATGCTTGTTCATCAGTACGAGTTGTTCAGAATGAAGGAGGATGAAAACATTGAGACTATGTACTCAAGATTTCAGACTCTTGTTTCTGGGGCTTCAAATTTTGAAGAAAAGATACGTGGCGTTTGATCATGTGAACAAGATTCTGAGAAGCTTACCTGCTAAGTGGAGACCAAAAGTGACAGCTATTGAATAAGCTAAAGATTTAAACACTCTGAGTGTTGAAGATCTTATAAGCTCGTTAAAGTGTCATGAGATTGGTCTTAATGAGTATGAACTTGTCAAGAAGCCTAAGTCTATTGCTTTGAAGTCAAGGGGGAAGTCAACTAAAGCTCTGAAGGCGTTGGAGTCTGAAGAAGAATCTACATCTGAAGATTCTGATGAAGACCCTAAAATCGTTAAGGAGATGGCTATGCTTTCCAACAGACTACAATATCTTGCTAAGAAGAACAAGAAGTTCATGAGCAGAGGCAGTAGTCAGAAGAGCTCTAGAAAAGAAGAACAGAAAGGTTGCTTCAACTGCAAGAAGATTGGACACTTCATTGCTGAATGTCCAGACCTGCAGAAGGAAAAATCCAAAGAGAAATCTAAGAAGCCAGTCTTTAAATCCAACAAATTCAAGAAGCAAATCAAGAAGAGTTTGATGGAAACTTGGGAAGATCTGGATAATGAGTCTGAGTCTGATAAAGATGATGCTGAAGATGAAGCAAATATAGCCATGGCCTTGGTGGCTACTATTGAAGATGAAAAAGAATCATCTGATGTTGAATCCTGTACAGACTCTGAAAATGAAACTGAGGTATATACTAAACTCACTAGATCTGAATTAATTGATTCTCTCAAGGAACTTCTTGGTCATTATGAAAACCAATCCTCTGAGTTGAGGAGAGTTAAGCAACGATACATTAAGTTGCTGAAACTCCATGAATCAACTAAGATGGAGATGGATGTTTTACAACATGAAAATAATATTTTAAAAACAATGACTGAGAAAGGTGATAATAAACCTTTATCTGAGCAGGATGCTGCTCTTCAAGAGTTTATTACCACAGGAATTGATAGAACCAAAGTTGCATCTATGATTTATAGCATCAATCAGAACATTAAAAAGGGAATTTGTAACGCCCTAGTTGTTATTTAATTATTTTTGAATTATTTAGAGTCTTTTATATGATTTTAAATAATTATTGTTGATATTGTGGTGTGATGTATTTTTATTAAATGGTTTATTTTTAATATTTATTAGAATAATGTGAGAAATAGAAATTATTGGAGTTTGGGGGTTACTTTTTAATTAAAGGAATTAAGGGGAGTTAATTAGGAGTAAGGGGGAGTTAAGTTAGAGATAGAGAAGTCAGAAAAAACAAAAACACGTACAGTGAGTTTTTGGGAGAAAAAGCAAGGAAGAGCCAAGAGAGGAGGAATTGCTTCTGTAGAGCTTTGTTCATCGAATTAAGGTAAGGGTGAGACTATATCTCAATAATAATAGTGATATAACTCTGATTTTTTATTTTAACATGATGTTAGTTGGAATTGAGGGATTGAGAGTTAGGTTTTGGAGAATTTGCAATTGATGAAAATGAGTGGAATTTGCTGTTTGATGTTGTTTTTGTGTTCTCTGTTATGCATTGTTGTATGTTGAACCTATAAACATCTGTAGAACACATTTTGGGTAATCAGGGGTTAAAAATTGGGTTTTGAATGAGATAGGGTTAGAAAATCCGAGAGCTTTTTCACTACCCAGATGAATGGTCGCTTAAGCGAACGACCCGTCGCTTAAGCGAGCATTCAAGCTAGTTGCCCAGATTTGTCTTGAGCCAGGTCGCTTGAGCGGGCCACAAGCGAGCTCGTAAGCGAACATTTTCCTAACCTTCGGCATTTAGGTCGCTTGAAGCGAGCCACAAGCGAACCATGAGCGAGCTGAACCCAACCATTATGTGAGGCGCTCGCTTAAGCGAGAAGGTCTTCACTTAAGCGAGCAGGGCTTTTGTCATCCACCTTTTGATTTTTGTTTCGTGCATTAGGGGATCCGTCTGAGCATTCTAAATTGTTTATTTTAATTTGTATAACCTCTGTATATGCACTAAGCTCTATAAAAACTTCTTGAAAGATGAATTGAATTGATTTATGTGAATATGTGCTATGTTGATGAATTTTGCCGTGTGAATTGTTGTGTCATATTTGACTAAGTTGGGAAGCATGTCATAGTTGATTATGCATGTTAGTAGTTGTCGTTGCTGTTGTAGAGTTGTATGCAGATATACACAGTTTTGAGTCCATTGCATACTCATATATTGTTGAGGGCTCATGCCCTGGATGATTATCATTCAACTTTTGAGGGCTTATGCCCTGGAACGCCTTGTTGTTCAACTGTTGAGGGCTCATGCCCTGTGAATGCATTAACCATTCAAAATGTTGAGGGCTCATGCCCTGGAATGCCTTGTCATTCAAACGTGTTAATGGTACCACATGCATGTGCATTGTTCCATTGTCGTTATTCGTCGTTGTGTCATTGCATAGTCGTTGTCGTTGGTTGAGCTACTGTTGTGTTGTTGTTGTTGGTTGAATTTGAATATGTTGATAATGTTGTTAACCATGAAGTATATGAGTATATTGAAGTATTTGTTGATATTTAGGGTGTTAGATTCAATTGATGAATTATGTTTCTATTATTATTGTTTGTGAATCTCACCCCTTCTGCTTGAAAATGTTGTCCTTCGTATGGGTAACTTGCAGGTGATCCAGAATAGTAGAAGTGGTGGCCCATGTGTCCTAGGGCTCTGATACGTAACGGGATGGGAATTAGTTGTCGTATTTTCATTCCTTATGTATCAATTTTTGAAGCATGTTGTTAGAATTTGTTTTTGAATTAAATGTTAAATATTACTTATGTTGGGGCCTTTGTGCTAGATTTATATGATGTGGTTGTAACGTTTAAAAAGATTTTCCGTTGCAATATTTTATGTTGTTGACGTTGATGAATGAATAGTATTTTAAATCTATTTATGAAATTTTGAAAAGCAGTATGACATTCCCGTTTGTTGTTGAACTCTGATTTACTTATTTATTTACATAATAATTAGTTGTTGGGATAATGGGGTGTTACAATTGGTATCAGAGCAGGTTGGTCCGTCCGACCAAGTAGTAGAGTCGTGTCGAGCCACGTAGTGTTGTGTAATAACCTTACATTGTCCTTGTTGTTCCGATTTTTGCTTGCTACGTAGAATTTCAAGATGGCTGGGAGAAATGATGCTGCTGCACTCGAAGCTGTTGCTCAAGTTGTAGGACAACAGCCAACTGTTGGTGCTGGTAACGATAGAGTGAGAATGCTGAAAACCTTTCTGAGGAACCATCCACCAACATTCAAAGGAAGGTATGATCCAGATGGAGCTCAGAAGTGGCTCAAAGAGGTTGAGAGGATCTTTAGGGTCATGGAGTGCAGTGAGGTACAGAAGGTGCGTTTTGGTACGCACATGTTGGCTGAAGAGGTAGATGACTGGTGGGTGAGTCTTCTACCTATCTTAGAACAGGATGGTACTATTGTGACCTGGGCTGTGTTCAGGAGAGAATTTCTGGACAGGTATTTTCCGGAGGATGTCCGAGGCAAGAAAGAGATTGAATTCCTGGAGTTGAAGCAGGGAGACATGTCTATAACTGAGTATGTCGCGAAATTTGTGGAGCTGGCTAAGTTCTATCCACACTAAACTCCTGAGACTGCTGAGTTTTTGAAGTGTATCAAGTTTGGGAATGGTCTGCGTGCTGATATAAAGCGGGCCATTGGTTATTAGAAGATAAGGAATTTTTCCGAGTTGGTAAGCAGTTGTATGATTTATGAAGAGGATACGAAAGCTCATTATAAGGTGATGAGTGAGCGTAGAGGTAAGGGACAACAGAGTCGTCCGAAACCGTATAGTGTCCCAGCTGACAAGGGTAAACAGAGGCTGAACGATGAGAGGAGGCCTAAGAGGATAGATGCTCCTACGGAGATTGTTTGTTTCAAGTGTGGTGAAAAGGGCCACAAGAGTAATGTTTGTGATCGTGATGAGAAGAAGTGTTTCCGATGTGGGAAGAAAGGTCACACAATAGCTGAGTGCATGCGTGGTGACATTGTCTATTTCAACTGTGATGAGGAGGGTCATCTTAGTTCGCATTGTAAGAAGCCTAGGAAGACTCAGGCTAGTGGCAAGGTGTTTGCATTGACCGGTACGCAAACTAGTAATGAGGACCGACTTATCAGAGGTACTTGTTTCTTTAATAGTATTCCTTTAATTGCTATTATTGATACTGGTGCTACTCATTGTTTCATTGCTATTGATTGTGCACGTAAGTTGGGTCTAGTTATATCTGATATGAATGGAGAAATGGTTGCTGAAACTCCAGCTAAGGGTTCAGTAACTACTTCTCTTGTTTGTCTGAGTTGTCCTTTTTCTATGTTTGGTAGAAACTTTGAAGTTGATCTTGTATGTTTGTCGTTGACGGGTATGGATGTAATCCTTGGGATGAACTGGTTAGAATATAACCGTGTTCATATCAATTGTTTTAGTAAGACGGTGCATTTTTCTTCTGCTGAAGAAGAGAGTGGAGCAGAATTCTTAACTACTAAGCTGCTGAAACAACTGGAGCGTGATGGGATCTTAATGTTCTCCTTGATAGCATCTTTGTCGGTAGAGAATCAGGCTGTGATTGATAGATTGCCGGTTGTGAATGAATTCCCAGAAGTATTTCCTGATGTGCCACCAGAAAGAGAGGTCGAATTTTCAATTGACCTTGTTCCAGGAACGAAGCCGGTGTCGATGGCACCTTATCGTATGTCGGCGTCCGAGTTAGCTGAGTTGAAGAAACAATTGGAGGATTTCCTTGATAAGAAGTTTGTAAGGCCGAGTGTTTCACCATGGGGAGCACCGGTGTTATTGGTTAAGAAGAAAGATGGTAGCATGAGATTGTGTATTGATTACCGTCAGTTGAATAAAGTGACGATAAAGAACAAATATCCGCTTCCGAGAATTGATGATTTGATGGATCAACTGGTGGGTGCTCGTGTGTTTAGTAAAATCGATTTGAGGTCAGGTTATCATCAAATTAAAGTGAAGGATGAGGATATGCAGAAGACGGCCTTTAGGACGCGATATGTACATTATGAGTATAAAGTGATGCCTTTCGGTGTTACAAATGCACCAGGTGTGTTTATGGAGTACATGAATAGAATTTCCCATGCCTACTTGGATCAGTTTGTAGTTGTGTTTATTGATGACATCTTGATTTATTCTAAGACTGAAGAAGAGCATGCAGAACATTTAAAGATTGTGTTGCAAGTGTTGAAAGAAAAGAAGTTGTATGCCAAGTTATCTAAATGTGAATTCTGGTTAAGTGAAGTCAGCTTTCTTGGCCATATTATTTCTGGTAGTGGTATTGCAGTAGACCCTTCAAAAGTTGATGCAGTATCACAATGGGAGACTCCGAAGTCGGTTACTGAGATTAGAAGTTTTCTGGGTTTGGCTGGTTATTACCGCAGGTTTATAGAAGGATTTTCGAAGTTGGCACTTCCATTGACTCAGTTGACCTGTAAAGGTAAATCTTTTGTGTGGAATGCTCAGTGTGAGAATAGTTTCAATGAATTGAAGTGAAGGTTGACGACTGCTCCAATTTTAATTTTACCAAAGCCAAATGAACCTTTTGTTGTGTATTGTGATGCGTCCAAGTTGGGCTTGGGAGGTGTACTTATGCAGGATGGCAAGGTAGTTGCTTATGCTTCGAGACAATTGAGAATTCATGAACGGAATTATCCTACGCATGATTTGGAACTGGTTGTTGTAGTTTTTGTATTAAAAATTTGGAGGCATTATTTGTACGGCTCCAGATTTGAGGTGTTTAGCGATCACAAGAGTTTGAAATATTTATTTGACCAAAAGGAATTGAATATGAGGCAGAGAAGGTGGTTTGAGTTGTTAAAAGATTATGATTTTAGTCTGAATTACCACCCCGGTAAAGCTAATGTGGTTGCAGATGCGTTAAGCAGGAAGACGTTGCACATGTCCGCTATGATGGTAAAGGAGTTTGAGTTGCTTGAGCAGTTTAGAGATTTGAGCCTAGTTTGTGAGAGGTCACCCTAGAGTGTGCAGTTGGGTATTTTGAAGATCAATAGTGATTTCTTGAACAGTATCAAGGAAGCGCAGAAAATTGATGTCAAGTTTGTGGATTTAATGGTTGCTAGTAATCGAACGGCAGATGGTGATTTCAAGGTTGATGATCAAGGTGTGTTGAGATTCAGAGGAAGGATTTGTATTCCTGATGATGATGAGTTGAAAAAGTTGATTTTGGAAGAAAGTCGCAGAAGTGGCTTAAGTATTCATCCGGGAGCTACAAAGATGTATCATGACTTGAAGAAATTGTTTTGGTGGTCCGGGTTGAAACGTGATGTTGCACAGTTTGTTTATGCATGTTTGACTTGTTAGAAGTCTAAGGTTGAGCATCAAAAGCCTGCAGGGTTGTTGACACCGTTAGATGTACCTGAATGGAAGTGGGACAGCATCTCCATGGATTTTGTGACTAGTTTACCGAATACTCCGAGAGGGCATGATGCCATATGGGTTGTTGTTGATAGATTGACGAAGTCGGCACATTTCATTCCGATTAATATCACTTTTCCTGTAGCTCAGTTAGCAGAGATTTATATTCGAGATATTGTGAAATTGCATGGAGTTCCATCGAGCATTGTGTCGGACAGAGATCTGAGGTTCACTTCAAGGTTTTGCAAGAGTTTACAAGAGGCCTTGGGTTCAAAGTTGAAGTTGAGTTCGGCTTATCATCCGCAAACAAATGGTCAGTCGGAGAGAACGATTCAGTCATTAGAGGATTTGCTGAGGGTGTGCGTACTTGAGCAAGGTGGAGCTTGGGATAGTCATCTACCATTGATAGAGTTCACGTACAACAATAGTTACCATTCGAGTATTGGTATGGCACCGTTCAAAGCTTTGTATGGTCGGAGGTGCAGGACTCCATTGTGTTGGTTTGAGTCGGGAGAAAGTGTAGTGTTGGGACCAGAATTAGTTCATCAGACTACGGAGAAGGTCAAGTTGATAAGAGAAAAGATGGAAGCATCGCAGAGTCGGCAGAAGAGTTACCACGACAAACGTAGGAAGGCCCTTGAGTTCCAAGAGGGAGATCATGTGTTTCTGAGGGTCACTCCTTTGACAGGTGTAGGTCGTGCGTTGAAGTCTAAGAAATTGACTCCGAAGTTTATTGGTCCATACCAGATATCCGAGAGGATTGGAACAGTGGCATATAGAGTGGGTTTGCCACCCCATCTTTCGAATTTGCATGACGTGTTTCATGTGTCGCAACTTTGGAAGTATGTAGCGAATCCTTCGCATGTGATTCCGAGAGATGATGTGCAGGTTAGAGACAACCTTACGGTTGAGACCTTACCATTGAGAATCGAAGATCGTGAGGTGAAGAAGTTGAGAGGCAAGGTGATACCTCTAGTGAAAGTTGTTTGGGGAGGATTAACTAGTGAAAGTTTGACATGGGAGCTGGAGAGTAAGATGCAAGAGTCTTATCCGGAGTTGTTTGCTTGAGGTAATATTTCGAGGACGAAATTCTTTAAGTTAGAGAGAGTTGTAACGCCCTAGTTATTATTTAATTATTTTTGAATTATTTAGAGTCTTTTATATAATTTTAAATAATTATTGTTGATATTGTGGTGTGATGTATTTTTATTAAATGGTTTATTTTTAATATTTATTAGAATAATTTAAGAAATAGAAATTATTGGAGTTTGGGGGTTACTTTTTAATTAAAGGAATTAAGGGGAGTTAATTAGGAGTAAGGGGGAGTTAAGTTAGAGATAGAGAAGTCAGAAAAAACAAAAACACGTACAGTGAGTTTTTGGGAGAAAAAGCAAGGAAGAGCCAAGAGAGGAGGAATTGCTTTTGTAGAGCTTTGTTCATCAAATTAAGGTAAGGGTGAGACTATCTCTCAATAATAATAGTGATATAACTCTGATTTTTGATTTTAACATGATGTTAGTTGGAATTGAGGGATTGAGAGTTAGGTTTTGGAGAATTTGCAATTGATGAAAATGAGTTGAATTTGTTGTTTGATGTTGTTTTTGTGTTCTCTGTTATGCATTGTTGTATGTTGAACCTGTAAACATCTGTAGAACACGTTTTGGGTAATCAGGGGTTAAAAATTGGGTTTTGAATGAGATAGGGTTAGAAAATCCAAGAGCTTTTTCACTACCCAGATGAATGGTCGCTTAAGCGAACGACCCGTCGCTTAAGCGAGCATTCAAGCTAGTTGCCCAGCTTTCTCTAGAGCCAGGTCGCTTGAGCGAGCCACAAGCGAGCTCGTAAGCGAACATTTTCCTAACCTTCGGCATTTAGGTCGCTTGAAGCGAGCCACAAGCGAACCATGAGCGAGCTGAACCCAACCATTATGTGAGGCGCTCGCTTAAGCGAGAAGGTCTTCCCTTAAGCGAGCAAGGCTTTTGTCAGCTACCTTTTGATTTTTGTTTCGTGCATTAGGGGATCCGTCTGAGCATTCTAAAATGTTTATTTTAATTTGTATAACCTCTGTATATGCACTAAGCTCTATAAAACTTCTTGAAAGATGAATTGAATTGATTTATGTGAATATGTGCTATGTTGATGAATTTTGCCGTGTGAATTGTTGTGTCATATTCGACTAAGTTGGGAAGCATGTCATAGATTATTATGCATGTTAGTAGTTGTCGTTGTTGTTGTAGAGTTGTATGCAGATATACACAGTTTTGAGTCCATTGCATACTCATATATTGTTGAGGGCTCATGCCCTGGGATGTTTATCATTCAACTGTTGAGGGCTTATGCCCTGGAACGCCTTGTCGTTCAACTGTTGCGTGCTCATGCCCTGTGAATGCTTTAACCATTCAAAATGTTGAGGGCTCATGCCCTGGAATTCCTTGTCATTCAAACGCGTTAATGGTACCACATGCATGTGCATTGTTGCATTGTCGTTATTCGTCGTTGTGTCATTGCATAGTCGTTGTCGTTGGTTGAGCTGCTATTGTGTTGTTATTGTTGGTTGAATTTGAATATGTTGATAATGTTGTTAACCATGAAGTATATGAGTATATTGAAGTATTTGTTGATATTTAGGGTGTTAGATTCAATTGATGAATTATGTTTCTATTATTATTGTTTGTGAATCTCACCCCTTCTGCTTGAAAATGTTGCCCTTCGTATGGGTAACTTGCAGGTGATCCAGAATAGTAGAAGTGGTGGCTCATGTGTCCTAGGGCTCTGATACGTAACGGGATGGGAATTAGTTGTCGTATTTTCATTCCTTATGTATCAATTTTTGAAGCATGTTGTTAGAATTTGTTTTTGAATCAAATGTTAAATATTACTTATGTTGGGGCCTTTGTGCCAGATTTATATGATGTGGTTGTAAAGTTTAAAAAGATTCTCCGCTGCAATATTTTATGTTGTTGACGTTGATGAATGAATAGTATTTTAAATCTATTTATGAAATTTTGAAAAGCAGTGTGACATTCCCGTTTGTTGTTGAACTCTAATTTACTTATTTATTTAAATAGTAATTAGTTGTTGGGATAACGGGGTGTTACAGAATTGGCTTCACAGGAGGAAACTCTGGTGAAGTGATCCTGAAACCTTGTTCTGATAACACCAAAGAGGAACTGAAAACTCATTTTGTGTCTGAATCTGAAAAGGTCAAAACAGCTTCTCATTCAGAACCTAAAGCTTCACGTCCAAAGGTAATGACTAAGTCAAAACCTGAGAACCAAAAGACAAAGGTCATTAACAACTCTAAATCAAAAGCTCCAAAGTTACAAATCCTGAAAAGATCAGAACCTAATAAACAGGTTTTGAAGAAATAAGAGTCTGAAACTCAAAAGCCTAGAGTTCAGAGGAAGGAAGCTGTCTTTGCTAAGTCACATTCTAAGACTAAAGGTTATGAACCCGCAGTCTGGAAGAAGACAAAGCAGGACAATTTCAGATAGAGAACACAAAGGAAATTCAAAACTCCTAGGACTAACCCAAGAGGACCCATAAAAATATGGGTACCTAAGTCAAACATTGTTGATGTAGCAGGTGTGTCTAAAAGGAAGCAAAAAGCAGAAGTCCTGGTACCTGGACAGTAGCTGCTCGCGACATATGACGGGAGAAAGGTCTATGTTCCTAACCCTGACCATGAAAGAGGGAGGAATTGTGGTCTTTGGAGGAAACATAACTGGCAAAATCATTGGTACTGTAACGATTGGTAATTCCTCAATCTCAATTAATAATGTGTGGTTTGTTGATGGACTAAGACATAACCTACTTAGCATAAGTCAATTTTGTCATAATGGTTATGATGTCATGTTTGATAAGAACAACTGCACAATGATCAACAAAGATGATTAATCCATAATTTTCAAAGGAAAGAGAAGAAACAATGTATACAAGATTAATTTTTCAGAACTGACTGATCAGAAGGTATTTTGCCTTTTATCAATGAGTGATAAGAAATGGTTGTGGCACAAAAGGTTGGGACATGCTAACTAGAGGTTAATCTCAAAACTTAGCAAGTTACAACTTGTTAGAGACTTACCAGACATTGACTATCGTTCAGATGCACTTTGTGGTGCATGTCAGAAGGGAAAAATTGTTAAAACTTCTTTCAATTCAAAAGACATTGTTTCTACCTCCAGACCCTTGGAACTACTCCACATTGATTTATTTGGACCAGTTAGCACTGCATCCTTATATGGGAGTAAATATGGATTGGTTATAGTTAATGATTACAATAGATGGAGCTGGGTTAAGTTTCTTAAATCTAAAGATGAATCATATGATGTGTTTACCAAATTCTGCATTCAAGTCCAATCTGAAAAAGAACTGAAAATTTTAAAAGTCAGGAGTGATCATGGGGGAGAATTTGAAAATGAGTCATTCGAAATATTTTGTGAAAAACATGGAATTGTCCATGAATTCTCTTCTCCTAGAACTCCACAGCAAAATGGGGTTGTAGAGAGAAAGAATAGGTCTTTACAAGAAATGGCAAGAACCATGATTCATGAAAACAACCTGGCAAAACATTTTTGGGCAGAAGCAGTAAACACAGCATGTTATGTTCAGAACAGGATCTATATCAGACCCATGCTGAACAAAACATCATATGAACTCTTTAAAGGTAGGAAGCCTAACATCTCTTACTTTCATCAGTTTGGATGTACATGTTATATCTTAAACAACAAAGTCTATCTGAAAAAATTTGATGCAAAGGCTCAAAAGGGAATCTTTTTAGGTTACTCTGAGAGGTCTAAGGCATACAGACTGTATAATTCAGAAACACACTATGTTGAAGAATCTATGCATGTCAAATTCGATGACAAAGAGCCTAAAAGTAAAACTCCAAAGCAGGATGAAAGTATTGCAGGTTCAGAGGAGTCTGATGATTACTCAGAACCTGATCAGACTTTAGAGTTGGATGATGCTCCAGAAGTTGTAACAGCACCTGATGTTCCAGTTGTAGAAGCTTCTGAAGAAGCTCACGTTGATTCACAGCAAGTTATCCAGTCCAAAAACTCATTCAAATACAAGTCTTCTCATCCTGAGGATCAAATCATTGGCAACAAGGAAAGTCCCAGAAGAACTAGATCACATTTCAGACCAGAAGAGTCTACTTTGGGATTGCTGTCCGTAAATAGAACCTACAACAGTTGTTGAAGCACTAGCTGTTGATGGATGGATCTTAGCAATGCAAGATGAACTCAATCAATTCAAAAGAAATGATGTGTGGGATCTTGTACCTAAGCCTAAACACAAGAACATTATTGGAACCAAATGGGTGTTTAGGAACAAGCTGAATGAACAAGGAGAAGTAATCAGGAACAAAGCCAGACTTGTTGCTCAAGGGTACAACCAACAAGAAGGCATTGATTACACTGAAACTTTTGCTCTAGTTGCAATATTGGAAGCAATCAGGTTACTTCTTATCACAACATAACTTTGTATCAAATGGACGTTAAAAGTGCATTTCTCAATGGTGTCATCTCTGAAGAAGTGTTTGTGAAACATAGTCTGATTCTCATGTGACGCTTCAGTGCAGCAGCTTGAATTCGAAGAAACTTCTTGTTTATAGCATCTATCAGTTCAAAGGTTTTGCTCTTTAGAGATGACCAATGATCCTCATAATCAATAGATAGAGTAAGGACTCTTCTTAGTTGGACTAGAGCTTTCATTTCCTCACTAATTTTCAACAGCTCAGCCTCAAAGTATTCAGATTCCAGAATGTTTAAGGGTGGTTGTTCAAGGATCTGAATATGAGATGAAGATGAAGGTTGGTCAGAAGCACTAAGGATTAGATTTTGTGTTGGTTCAGAATCTGGGACAGACACAGAAGGTTCAGACTCTGTCATTGGGACAGACTCCTCAACAACTGTCTCAATAACAGATTCTGGAATGATTGTCTCTTGAGTTTGAGCTTGGGTTTTGGTTTGGAGTGATGTTGGTTCAAGGTTGTTTTGTTGAGATGGTTTTGGTGGTTGTTGGTTAACTAAATCAATCTTTTTAAGGACTGATTTTGAGGCTTTTTGTGGAGTGTTAGGGAATTCACCACCTAAGTGTTTATCTAAAGAGAACAGGTTGGAAGGTGAACCAAATCGGGTAAGTTTCTGAATTGTTGAGCCCATTACGACCTCAGCAACTCCAGTACCACCAAGTGTTGGGTTGACTCTGATTGGTGTTTTGTTTAGGTGTGTTGAAGTGGAAATGTGTGTATCAGCTGGTATGATATTTAGAGGTTCAATGATAGGGGGTTGAAAAGGATGGTCAGCTGGGAGTTTGTTGCAAAAGTCAACTCTCCTTTGAGACATATCCCCTATTCTTTAAAGTACAGCTGGGTACACTGGCTCAAACGATTTAGGTTTATGAATGGGTTTAGGCAGCAGGTTGAATTTCTGACTAAGAGGTATGTTGTCTTGGTCAGAATCAGTTGAGGGTGATGATGAAGGTGAGATGATGATGGGGGAATCTGGAATCTGAGTTACCTTGGCTGAGAGGGGAGCTTCTGATCTGTCAGTCTCTGACGCAGTAAATTCTGGAACAGATCCTGAAGCACCAACTTCTGGTGTTCCTTGAATCTTCTTCAGAATCTCCTGAGCTTCCTTCATAGCAACTTGTTCAACTTCATCAGCAATTGCCTTAACCTCAGCAATCTTGTCCACATAGTATTTATCACAATCTTCTTGCCCAATAGCCTTGAGCTTTTCATCCCTCTCCACAATGTATTGTGCAGCCTTCTTCTTCTTGTCTGCTGTCAACTTATCAGCATATTCCTTAGCTTTACTGGCCATAGCAGGAGTCACACTGAACATTGGACAAACAAAATATTCAACACCTGGCTGTCTATTTCTAGGCCTTTGCTCTCCTGCATCCATTTCTTCAAGAGCTAATTTAGCCTTCTCATTGGTGATTGAAGAATCTCCTTTACCCCTTTTTCTCTTAGGAGTAGGAGCAGAAGCACTGTCGTAGTTAGTTGCTTCAGACTTAGCAACCTTCTGCTTTTTGGCCTTAGCAACAGCAGCTTCTGATTCAGTATCAACCTTAGTCCTTTTTCCCTTGACTCTGAGAGGAGCATCATTAGAAGAGTCAGGGATGTCTTCATCCTGAGTGGTTGCACCTGATTCCTTGGCATGTGCAGCTATATATCCAGCCAAAACTTCAGGATTATCCTCTTTTGAGATAGGAGGAAAATCCCTCATCAAATCTGATTGAAATGAGGATTCTTTCAGGTCCTTCTTGTTGGGAGAGAATTTCCTGATGATCTTCATATACTGCAGATTCTTGCCATTGATGATCTTCCCAGTAGTAGTTCCAAGAACTCTGTCAAAAGCAAGCTTGGATTTCTTTAGAGTCTCCAGCAATCCTCCTTGAGAAAAGATCTCAGACAGCAGCCTCCCACAAGGTATTTGCTTTCTTTTCCCTTTGATTCCTTCTTTGATAGCCCAGCACAGATGATGCATGAGGTATCTTGAAAGATTTATCGCCTGATAAGCAGCCAAGAAGTACAGAACCAGTTTGTGGTCCAGACTTGGTTGGTCAGACCCTCCTCCCTTCTGAAAGAAGCAATCAGTGACAAACTTCAGGAGCATCTTGTAACTTCCATCCATGTCCACCAACTTAGTTGTTGGGTCTCCTTTCAGCAGTAAATTACTGTAACTTTCCAGTAGGGGATCCTTCCTGCTGATGTTCCAAAGAAATCTGCCTTCAGGAGCCACTCTGCAAGCTCTTGCAATAACTTCTTCTATGATGGTTATAGGAATACCCATCACTGTTGATCTTATCTCTAACCTCCTAAAAGGTTCAAGACCCATTTCTTTCCTTGATTTCTCTTTCAGGCTTGGATCCCTTGTCACAGCCTGTCTTTCTTCTAAGCTAGCAGCTTCTTGATCGAAGACCTCAGCCCTTACCCAGAAGTCCTTGACCAAATTTACATATGTTGGTCCATTCAACATACGAAAGTAATCAAACAGCTTTTGTGCTGAAATCAGCGCTTCCAGGTTCATCCCGTTTCTCTTGAGAGAGGCGAAATCCACCGGTGATTCTACTTGTACATCAAACGATTCAAGAGGAGTATCCATCGTCTTTGGTTTGATCAAGAAACTGGACCCTATGCCGAGTTGCATACCAGAACCACTTGTAGAAGTTGCCATTGAAGAAGTTTGAAGGTTTAGGGTTTCTAGTTTGACAGATAGAGAAAATCTGATTTTTTTAGATTAACTGCTTAAAAAAACTTGAAAGTGTAGGAAGAGTGAGTGAGTTGTGTGTGATTGATATATATAGTGATTTTGACAAAGCGTTTCACATTCAAAGGAGACAAACAGACACACTCATTAATGACAATATAGAGGGCACGAGAATATTTGTTTAAGAGAATAACTATCACTGCCCTTTCAGTGTTATTACCCAATACAGATAGACCATGTCAGAGAACTAAAAAGTAACTGTTGCAAATAGGGGGCTAGGTGTCACTAGAATTAACTTCAACCTTTTCCTCTTCCGCATGCTATCAGAGTCAAAGGATTCCTTCTCAGAGTCTGAGGGTTTTCAAGGGCTGAATTTCTTCAGAGTCTCCAACAGAGAGTCTGATACTCAACAGCTTCTGATAAATTTCAGAGTCTGATTTTTCATTCAGAGGCAAGCATTACTCAGTGACAAAATGCATGTTCAAATTTTTCTTTATAAAATTAAATCTTTCAACAGTTAAGGGATTAGTAAAGATATCAGCCCATTGATGATCAGTATCAATGAATTGTATATCTAAAATTCCCTTTTGAACATAGTCTCTGATAAAATGATGTTTAATTTCAATGTTATTTTTGCGCCACTTTTTTTTAGTTGCTTTGCTTGCGGCACAAGTTACTTATTTATTTTTTCTTTGTTTTTTTTATTGAGTAAACATTGAGTGACATGGTTGAAAATGTGGCGGAGGATGTCACACCAATTATTTGCTTGCATTACTTTGTCACTAATTATTCAACAATTTATTTTATCTCATTTCTCTCATATTTGTTTTTAATGTTATTTTGTGAAGTGAAACATGTCTGAAGATGCACAAGATCCAGTTAAACTTCATGTTCGTTATATAGACGTAAAGAAGAAGGCTAGGTTCTTTGTTAACCCCACCGACAGATTGGACGAGTTGAAGGCCAAACTTAACGACTTTTTTATCCATATTTGTTCAAATCAAAGAACACGTGATGTAATAGTAAATGTGCTAACCATTGACTTAAGGGAGGATAATGAAGAAGACTTTTTGAAGACCGTGTATTTTCCATCACGTGTCGAAGATGATAGCGATGTTGCTCACATGTCTACGTGATGGTTGAAAATAACGCTTTACATCTTTATGTTCGATCTGTTGAAGTGTAATATTTATTTAAGTGTAGTAGTCTAATGTTTTCTGAATTTGTGTTCGTATTGTTGAATTTGTATCAATTTGTGTTTATGTAATTTAACGATGAATTTGGGTAATTTTGACCGTTCATGTGAGATTATGTAATTTTACAAATTTATTGACAAATTGGTGTAATTTGGATCTTTTACGTGTCATTAAGTGTGTTTAAGTGATTACGGGTCATTACCGGCGAATTTGTGTAATTTCGACTGTTTGGATCGTTTATTGGTGATTACGTTATTGTGAGAAAAACGATGATATTGTGTAATTGGGATCGATTATGTCGTATTATGTGATAATATTGTTAAACTGGCGTATTTCATTTAAGTTATGAATGTAATTTGGGGCTACTTTGACAGCTCTAATCCCATACATGAACAACTAGTTCTGTGACATACAAGTACAAAATAGTAAGGTTACCCTAACATCAACATACTAAGCCTTGGACACTATGACATACCATTTCATCTAAACACATTCTACCTTGGTTGATAATAACACCAACATACTCTACATCTACATTATAAGTTTGTTGGAAGTTATGAACTTCATTGGGATTTAGGGATACTATCACTTGTGTAGCTCAATCATGTCATGTATGTTAACTTATCATTCAGAATCAAAGCTGATCACAATTGGACTCTTCTTGTTGCTGATGTGTTTAACTACCCCATCATACCTCTCGACAACTATCATTTCGAAGGTGTTATCTTCAACATTCAAGTACTTCAAGAGTACTGTCACCGCTTCTGTGAACTGAAAAATCCACACACATTTATACCTGATGTCATATGACAATGAATATCATATTCAGAGATGTGCAAGTCCACCCTGCATGATCTCCCACTTGGATGGTTTAACCAACCACATTCATCTACATCAATTTCATATCTCCAAGCCTTGCAAAATACTGGACACATTTCAATTCTATCCTATGATTAAAAAACATAAATGCACAGTTAGTTCACTCGTATCACTGGTATATTAAGAATAACCAATAATGGTTTATGATTTCAAATTTATAATCATAATATTTTCAATACCATATGGGGGTAAATGACAGTTTGGAATGACTTGTGAATTTCCTTTGAGTTACTGCCTCTTGTCTATCTGAAAAACAAATGTTGATATTGATCAAATATTGTATAAAACCTTACTAAATGATATCAGTTATGAGGAACATGTATGTTCAGTTTTGTTTGTTGACAATTGTTTATTTATTGGGGCCTATATCAAAATGTATGTCAATGCAAGCATATCATACAACCATATCACATTATATATAGATCAATTGGAATAGTAGCATATGAATGAAACAAAAATGACAAAACCAATTGTAATAGTAGGCTAATGGTATGGCAGCCAATTGGGTAGTTTAACCACATCTACTCAATATGTTATCTTGGTATTGAACAACTCCACAACTCTTAATCTTTACTCAATAATCTTGGTATTGAACAACCCATTGATTCATTTCATAACATGAGTAACCTCAACTCACCTGCAATTCAATCAGATGTTAATCACTAATACAATTAACCCATTGCAAATAACTCAACCTACCCACAACTCCACGACTGTTAATATTTACTCATTAATCTATGTTGTGAATTGACAACAACCCATTGATTCATTTCATAACATGAGTAACCCCAACTCACCTGCATCTCAATCAGATGTTAATCACTAATACAATTAACCTATTTCGAATAACTCAACCTACGCACAACTCCACAACTCTTAATCTTTACTCATTAATTTATGCTTCGAATTGACAACAACCCATTGATTCATTTCGTACCAACACACTCCCAACTCATACACAACTCAAACTGATGTTTTTTTTTTAAAGAAAACTCAAGTTGATGTTAATCCCCAACACAGTCGTAGAAATTCAATGATTTTAAATCGAAAGAAATAACTAATTAAACAAACCAACTTTACCTTTTCGAAACTGCAGCCATTGAACGACGCGAGCTGAGAACAACGATGAAGGGAAGGCGAAAGTTGCAAACTTTGATGAAGACAGAATCGATTGTTGAAGGAAGAACCAACAATCTTAATTTTTTGTTGAACGAAGAATCAAAGATCTTAATTTTAGGGATTTAGAACTTAATTATTTCAGTAATGACATAATTAAAAGTAATTTGTTAATTCATTTGATTAATGATGCAATATTAAGTTATTTCTTATTTTTTATAACTATTATTGAGCATTTCCTAAAAACCGTTCAATATTTACAAAAAAAAAAAACGATTCAAAACCTGCTAAAAGAATTAATCTTGGCCAGTCAATATTTTAATATTTTATCTATGGCTGAAATCGATGGGAAAAGAATTAATTATTTCAGTAATGACATAATCTTGGCCAACTGATCCATATTAGAATTTGTGTCTATATAATGTATGTATACTCATAACCTGTACCCGATTTTCAACTATATGTGATTTATTTTGATTTTTCCTTTCAAAAGGAAACATTTGTGAAGAAAAAGTTATGACAAATTGATTGAAATTTTAAACTGTACCTAGGTTAATTGAAAAACTAACTAGACAGACCCCATTCCATGGTACAATTTTGATGCATTTCACAATTCTTTTTCTTCGTAATATTTACTCTTTTGCTTGAATATGTAGTTCACTGATGACTCTGTCCATGAAGAAGGCCAATTGTGGTGATCACATTGATCGAATCAGTGACTTACCAAGTATTGTCATCGATGGCATCCTAGAACACTTGACCTAGTGAGGACTAGTGTTCTGTCTAGAAAGTGGAGGTATATGTGGATTACAGTCCAACGACTTGAGTTTTGTCAAGATTGTTTTTGCAAGTACAAGGATCTCGAAGACCCTGGTCCTGATGTTTCAAGAATTATCACGGAAGTTCTTTTCCTCCACAATGGGCCGATATATAAGTTTATTCTTCAACTCACTTACGATTTTAAGATCACATTGGAATGCCTTAATAAGTGGATTCTGTTTTTGTCAAGGAAAGGTGTTAAATATATTCTGCTTGAGAACTTTAACGAACCCATTCAAATGCCACCTCATCTCTTCTCTTGTCAGGAATCAACTTACTTTAAACTTCGTGGATTTAACTTGTCAATTCCGCCTAGTTACTGTGGCTTTAAAAGTTTGCTGCAACTTGAATTACTGTATTTTACATTTGAGTTGGGTGAACTTGAGAGTCTTGTTTCTAGCTGCCCGTTACTTGAAGAGCTCTTGATTTTACACTGTTTTGGTTGTGAATGTATTGATCTTTCTTCTTCTACTCTCAAAGTCTTAGACATAAGAAATGTTCCTGCCATCAAGTCAATTTGTTTGGAGAAAGCAACGAATCTAATTGATCTTACACTCAACCTTCATCATAATTGCATATTTGATTTGAAAGAAAGTATAACAAATATTCAGAGGCTTACTATGCGATTAAGTTCTAAGGTCAGTTAATTTGATTGATGGTAAATTACGATGTTTCCATTATTTACATTGAAAGTTGTTTTATTTCCATTAGAAACGTTGTGCAATATATCTTATAGTTGTGTTGTTTTTATGTGTAGACATTGTTTGCAGATATTATTCCTTCTTCACAACTGATTAACTTAAAGTATCTGAAATTAGATCATGTGAATTTGGATGAAAGAATAGAACTGTTGTATTTTGTTAGTGTGTGCTTCTAACCTTGTGGAACTTTTTATAGAGGTGACAATGAATACCCTATGCTTCTTAGCTTATCTTTTTATTGTAATATTTTGACTCTTTATATTTTATATTGTAGACTTATTATGGCACTGGTTGTAAGACACAAGCGCCGGACCCATCGGAAGAGTTAGAGTGCAGTAACCGTTGTCTTAGTCAACTTGAGAAGGTGAATGTAAAAGTTAGAACCAGCGTTAAACATGTTATGAGTTTGGTACGGTTCATACTTGCAAATTCCTCTTCGTTAAAAACTCTTACTTTTGAGGTTTGTTTTGGTTCTAAGAAACCAGATGTGCCTATAATATCAAGCATCTCGCGAGATTTGTTATGGATGAAACGAGCATCACAAAGAGCACAAATTGAATTCCTTCGTCGATAGATATATGTTCCATTGTGAAGTGTATTTTATTTTAGCTTTCAACAACTGTCTTTGCTTTATTCTATAACTTCGTTTACTTTTATTTGTAAGGATATGATTTATATATTGGGTTTCCTTCTAGCTTGATTGAGTAATAGGTTTATCGAATGGTTTGAAAGTTGTTGCATCAGTTATATTTAATATTCTCTCTTTGGTTTATACGTTTTTTCAATCCATGTAAAATGTTTAAATGAATCACCGGGAGGGACAGAGGAAATCAATTAAAACATTAAAAACCTTTTTTTTTGACAAAAATATTAAAAACATAAAAAATGTTTTAACTAATTTTTTTATTAAATAAAAACTTCAGAAAATATAGAGATAAATGTTTATAGTGTTCCCAACCTTTAACCCATTTGGGGTTGGCCTAGTGGTTGGCTTGGGATCTTGGAGTGTGCTCCTCTCAAGGTCTCAGGTTCGATTCCCTCTGGTGCCAATTTCGGTGGGCTAAGTCCATACGGTGCTATGCTCTGGCTTTAAACGGGGCCCCCGCAAGTGGGCGGTGGGATTGGTCCCCTTGGATTAGTCGGTTCTTGGACCGGATACCAAGTTTTCAAAAAAAAAAAAACCTTCAATCTAAATCAGTGTTCTCCCAACTAATTCAGAGATGAACGCTATGCATTATTGATAAAAACAATATTCGTGAATTCGTTTAAATGTTGGGAGAAGATGGTTTGTTAAGCTAGGGTGGTGTCGAGTTGGTGCTAGATTTCAAAGATATATGAGAAGTTTGATATAGGAACTAGGTCGTCGACCCATATCTCGTTCCTCTTTTTTTTCATCTTCCAGATTGTTATTTAAATAAAAATTAATTAATGATAATCCCATCTGAATTAGTTTATCAAAAGCTTTTTCTAAACCAAACGTGGCACAAGAGGACAATACCAAAACCATACATATGAGCTACAGCAGAAGTTGAAGTTGTTCAAAACCAGCCACCGGTTAACGCAACAGCCACAGATGCGCAAACGGAAGAAACTGCTCAACAAAAGGTCAATACAACTGGTACTGTTACAGATTCTTATGGTAAATGATGGGACAATAGCTGAAAACGGTCCTCCCACAGATAAGTCTAGCTCAACTTACCGCTTTGCACTATATAGTATATAATGTAACATATGAGATAGTCTGTTCAAGCATTCGTGAACAAATTCTCATCCTTGAATTAGTGACTGAAACATCCCCTCCTGAGTGTTCGAATGTGGCTACAACATTAGTAAACCATCCTCCTATTGATGAGGATATTTCACAGCTACATCAATGTGCATCACTTCAGAAACAGGTAGATCTTGTTCAACAATATTTGGATCAGAATCAAGATTCTGAGGTAGGTTTTACACTGTATCTTACGAAGAGCTAGAAAAAGAAAATAGCCAAAAACACTAGGGATGCATATCAAACCCGGTCTCAGGGTCCTCCATCTTCATCTACCCAATGAAAATACTATTTTGGAATATTAGGGGTATTGGTAATTTGGCTTCTTGCATTGTTCTTAAAAATTTTATTTTTATGCACAAACCGTCTCTGGAGTAATAATAATATTCCGACAACCTTTACTTTTGCTTCTGATCAATGCATAGTGTTGGAAATGAGCAGCAATCAAACCATTACATACATTGCCGCAAATCATGGCACTCTATTACTCGGGTTGTTTGGTGGGGGACTATGTCATCTTTTATCATAGAAGATATCCATAGGGGACATATTTGGTTTGTCTAATTGACGATTTCCTTAGATACATTCTTTTTGCTTTTTTTTTTCTTCCGTTTTCTGTCTTTTTTTTTATGGTTTGGTTTGGCTCCCTCTTGTATATATATTTTTATCTTTTTTTAATAATATATATGAGTAGGCGGCATAAGATAGTGATATCAGAGAGGTGTTAAATTAGTTGAGATATCAGAGAGGTGTTAAATTAGTTAAGATGTCTCAGACTCTCCTTGATGTTTCACTTATTCTTGATACAACTAAAAAAACAAAAATGAGTTAAAGCATGATGAGGTACCGAAGAAACCAGCTAAAGGAATCCTTTATTGTTTTTGGTCTTCTATATTATAATAATGTTTCCCTTATTATGACTCGAATAACTTATTCACTCAATAACAAATGAAGGTTTAAGAAAGAATTAATTGATATATGTATAACCATTTTGTGATAACAATTTTCATCGAATGGTCTATAATTACTCAGCTTGTTTTAATCGAATGCTAACATTTTTCATCGAAACCACTTTATACCTCCATTACTCAGATTGTGATAACCATTAGTTTTTTAACTTGTGCCCTTAAGACACAAGTTATCATGACCCTTTTAACAATTATCTATCATCCTCACATTATTTTTTACTCTTTTTCTTTTTAACTAATATATATATAAAGAAGTTGTCATCAAAATTATCTTAAATAGTTGTTCTAAAATATACTTCATTCGATCTCAAATGTAAGAAACAAAAAAATAATGCACACATATTAAGAAAGTGGATTGATCACATTTAAATCATTATAAAAAGTGATATTTTTTCAATTTTACCCTTGTTTTGGAGTAGTAAAGACATTAATGATGAAGTGAGTTTAATGAGGGTAAACTTAGAATTGTGGCATTTAATGTAACACCCCGTTTCCCAAAATGACATATTAATATCCAAACATCAGAGTTAATCAACAAGCAACGGAGTATTACATGCACATCTCAAAAATAATTTATTTAAATAGAAACATAAAACTATTTAAATAATCCTCCAAAATAACATCTTTATAAAATAATCTGCAGCGGAATAATCATTACAAAATCATCTTAAAAATTCTTATACTTCAACATATCTGGCACAAAGGCCTCACCAAGTAAAATATTCTCCACATGATTCGAATAATTATTTAACAATTCTCCAAGTAAAAATGATACATAAAGGAATGAAATTGTAAAACATAAATCCCATCCCGTTACGTATCAGAGCCTACGACACAATGAGCCGACTCCTATCTATCCATCGCTACCTGCACTTGCCCACAAGGCGGCAATTCCAGCAGAAGGGGTGAGTTCACAAAACAAAAACAATATATATATATATATATATATATATATATATATATATATATATAATTCATAAAGTTGTATTGAAAAACAACAACAACAAGAATTTTCATCATCACCATAATCATCAGCAATCTTCATTAACTTTTCAACAATAACATTTAAATTCACCTTAAATAACAACACCGACAACAACATCATTTGTGGTGACACCTCACCAACAACAACTCACACCTTAAACTTCTAATGCAAGACTCCATTAACGACTAATGCATTATGCAAATGTGGTACCAACTACGCGCGTTGAGCGCTAAACACTCCGGGGCATAAGCCCCCACCAAAATGGATGGTTAAAGCATCCCAGGGCATAAGCCCTCACCAAAGTGAATGACTAGCATTCCAGGGCATAAGCCCTCACCAGTTGAATGTATAAACATTCCGGGGCATGAGCCCCCACCAATGCAAATGAGTTATGAGACTCAAGGAGTATATCTACATACTACCATACAACAAAATAGTGGTGCATTTTCACCATGCAACCAACAACAACACCAACTAGGACACCTCCCCAACTAGACTCAACCACACCACAACACCATGGACAATTGCAACTTAGCATAGTATAATTCATTTCATTTCATATAAGATTCATCCATATATGCATCATAAACATCTCCAATCTACAATATTATCACTCCAAAAATTCTCTAAAAATCCAATAATCAACCTAGGAAGCTTAGGTTTGGGTTTAGAACACCTTAGAAAAATCACATTTTGGGTCGCACAGGACCCAGCTCGCTTAAGCGAGCAGCATCTCGCTTGAGCGAGTCAAATGACGAAAGTTAGAGTTTTGCTCGCTTACAGCTCGCTCCTGGTTCGCTTAAGCGAACAGGTCATTTTCAAAATTCTGGGCAAAATTCGCGTTGCTCGCTTAAGCGACGGGCAGCTCGCTTAAGCGACCAAAAAGACGTAGCTTCAGGTCTTGCACGCTTGGAGTTCGCTTGGCGCACGCTTGAGGGAACGGGTGCGAAACAGTTCTGGGCAAGGGAAAGTGCCGCTCGCTTAAGCGACGGCTAGCTCGCTTAAGCGAGGGTTCATCTGGGCAGAATTCCAACCTACGATTTTCTAACCCTATATCATCCAAAAATCCCATTTTTGATTCCCCAATCACCCAAAATGGTTTAGAAACAATGTTTACAGGTTCATGGCACAACAAAACAACAGAAACAATTTACATGAGCATCATCATCATCATATAATTCTTTAATCATGGAACTTTCATATCTTTAACCCTAATCCAACAAAACTACCATTTTTCAATTCAATTCATGAAAACATACATATATATATCAGCAATTGAATCATAAACCCACCCTTACCTCAAATAAACAAATTCCTACAGCAAGAATGGCAGCTTCTCCCTTCCTAGTTCTTCCCCTTGGTTTCTCTCAAAAGCTATGTTCTGGTTTTGTTTTTCTCTGATACGTGAAAATGTTTCTTTTCTTTCCTTACTGGCTTTCCCTATCCTTACCAACCAAAACCTTTCTTCTTTCTTTCCCTTAACTCCCTCTTAACTCTCCCAATTAAAATGTAACCCCCTCCTTAATTCCAATAATATCAATTAAATCCCTTTAATCTAAATACACATTATTTCTCCTATTTTCATAAAATTCTACAAATAATTATAATAAATAATAACACACCAAATATCGCATATATCATTTATAAATTCAAGTAAAACACACCAAGCACACCAAAATCAATTAAAAATCACCACAAATCATAAAATAAAATTTAGAGTGTTACAACTCTCCCCAACTTAGAAAATTTCGTCCTCGAAATATTACCTTAAGCGACAAACAACTCAGGATAGGACTCTTGCATCTTGCTCTCCAATTCCCAAGTCAAACTCTCACCGGTTACACCGCCCCAAACAACTCTAACCAGAGGTATTTCCTTGCCTCTCAACTGCTTCACCTTGCGATCATCAATCCTCAAAGGTAAGGTCTCAACAGTCAGGTTATCTCTAACTTGCACATCATCTCTAGGAATAACATGCGAAGGATCAGCTACATACTTCCTCAACTGCGACACATGAAACACATCATGCAAGTTCGATAGATGGGGTGGCAATCCAATCCGATACGCCACGGTTCTAATTCTCTCGGAAATCTGATAAGGACCAATGAACTTTGGAGTCAACTTCTTCGACTTCAATGCACGTCCTACACCCGTCGTCGGAGTAACCCTCAAAAACACATGCTCACCCTCCTGAAACTCAAGGGCTTTTCTCCTTTTGTCATGATAACTCTTCTGACGATCTTGAGATGCTTTCATCTTTTCTCTTATCATTTTGACCTTTTCTGTAGTCTGTTGTACTAACTCAGGTCCTAACACAATACTTTCACCCGACTCAAACCAACATAGAGGAGTTCTACACCTTCGACCATACAAAGCTTCGAACGGTGCCATACCAATACCCGAATGGTAACTATTATTGTAAGTAAACTCTATCAACGGCAAGTGGCTGTCCCAAGCTCCACCCTGCTCGAGTACACACACCCTCAACAAATCCTCCAAGGATTGGATAGTTCTCTCCGACTGACCATCTGTCTGCGGATGATAAGCCGAACTCAGCCTCAATCTCGAACCCAATGCATCTTGCAAACTCTTCCAAAACCTTGATGTAAACCTCGGATCTCTATCCGACACAATACTAGATGGAACACCATGCAACTTCACAATGTCACGGATATAAATCTCCGCCAACTGAGCTACCGGATAAGTAATGTTGATCGGAATAAAGTGCGCCGACTTAGTCAACCTGTCGACCACGACCCAAATGGCATCATGCCCTCTTGGAGTATTCGGTAAACTCGTCACAAAATCCATCGAAATGCTATCCCACTTCCACTCAGGCACATCTAATGGGGTCAACAGCCCTGCAGGCTTCTGGTGCTCTACCTTAGACTTCTGACAAGTCAAACATGCATACACAAACTGAGCAACATCTCTTTTCAAACCAGACCACCAAAACAATTTCCTCAAGTCATGATACATTTTAGTAGCTCCAGGATGAATACTCAAACTACTCTTATGAGTTTCTTCTAAGATTAACTTTTTCAAACCTTCATCATCGGGAATACAAATCCTTCCTCTAAACCTCAACACACCTTGTTCATCGACTTTGAAGTCACCATCTACATTCTGATCGTTAGCAGTCATCAAATCAACCAACTTAACATCAATCTTCTGGGCCTCTTTGATACTATTCAAGAAATCACTATTAATCTTTAACATTCCCAACCGTACACTTTGAGGTGATCTTTCACAAACAAGGCTCAAATCTCTGAACTGTTCAAGTAACTCGAACTCTTTCACCATCAAAGCAGACATATGCAACGTCTTTCTGCTCAACGCATCGGCAACAACATTAGCTTTACCAGGATGGTAATTCAAGCCAAAATCGTAATCCTTAAGTAACTCAAGCCACCTCCTCTGCCTCATGTTCAACTCCTTCTGATCAAACAGGTACTTTAAACTTTTATGATCACTAAACACCTCGAATCTGGAACCATACAAATAGTGCCTCCAAATCTTCAACACAAATACCACGGCTGCTAACTCTAGATCATGCGTAGGATAATTCTTCTCATGCACTCTTAGCTGCCTAGAAGCATACGCGACCACCTTGCTATCTTGCATCAACACACCACCTAATCCCAGCTTAGATGCATCACAATAAACAACAAAAGGTTCTTCCGGCTTCGGCAAAATTAAAATAGGAGCAGTCGTCAATCTTTGCTTCAACTCATTGAAACTACTCTCACATTGAGCATCCCACACAAATGCTTTACCTTTATAGGTCAGTTGCGTCAAAGGAAGTGCTAACTTCGAAAATCCTTCAATAAATCTGCGGTAATAACCAGCCAACCCAAGAAAACTTCTTACCTCAGTAACTGACTTTGGTGTCTCCCACTGCGACACAGCATCAACCTTCGAAGGATCTACAGCAATACCTTTACCAGAAATAATGTGGCCAAGAAAACTTACCTCATTCAGCCAGAACTCGCACTTGGATAACTTGGCATACAATTTCTTCTCTTTCAGCACTTGCAATACAATCCTCAAATGCTCTACATGCTCAGCTTCAGTCTTAGAATAAATCAATATGTCATCAATAAAGACTACTACAAACTGATCCAGGTACTCATGAAAAATTCTGTTCATGTATTCCATAAACACACCAGGTGCATTCGTCACACCGAAAGGCATCACCTTATATTCATAATGACCGTACCGCGTCCTAAACGCCGTCTTTTGCATATCCTCATCGTTCACCTTTATCTGATGGTAACCTGACCTCAAATCAATTTTGCTAAACACACGGGCACCCACGAGTTGATCCATCAAATCGTCAATTTTCGGAAGTGGATACCTATTCTTGATCGTCACTTTATTCAACTGACGGTAATCAATACATAACCGCATGCTACCATCCTTCTTCTTAACCAACAACACCGGCGCTCCCCATGGTGAAACACTCGGTCTCACAAACTTCTTGTCAAGCAAGTCTTCTAATTGTTTCTTTAACTCAGCTAACTCCGAAGCTGACATACGGTAAGGAGCCATCGACACAGGCTTCGTACCCGGCACCAGGTCAATCAAAAATTCGACTTCTCTCTCCGGTGGCACATCTGGAATCTCATCAGGGAAAACTTCAGGAAATTCCTTCACAACAGGCAACCCATCAATTACAGCTTGGTTCTCCACCGACAAGTACGCCAACAAGGAAAACATCAACACACCATCTTGTTCTAATCGCTTCATCTCCTTAGTGGATAAGAATTATATTCCACTCTCTTCTTCAGCAGAAGAAAACCGCACCGTCTTCGTAAAACAATTGATCAGGACATGATTGTACTCTAACCAATTCATCCCCAATATTACATCCATTCCCACTAACGGCAAACAAACAAGATCCACCTCAAAATCTCTACCAAATACAGACAACGGACAACTTAAACAGACAAGGGAAGTGGTCACTGAACCCTTAGCTGGAGTTTCAACAACCATTTTCCCATTCATATCAGACATATACAGACCCAATCTTTTAGCACAATCAATAGCAATGAAACAATGGGTTGCACCAGTATCTATAATAGCAATTAAGGGAGTACTATTAAAGAAACAAGTACCTCTGATAAGTCGATCCTCCTGATCAGTCTGAGTACCGGTCAATGCAAACACTCTCCCACTGGCTTGCGTCTTCTTAGGTTTAGTACACTGAGTGCTAAGATGACCCTCTTCATCACAATTGTAACAAACAATGTCTCCACGCTTGCATTCAGTAACAGTGTGGCCTTTCTTACCACATCGAAAGCACTTCTTCTCATCACGGTTGCAGGCATTACTCTTGTGGCCTTTAACACCACACTTATAACAAACCACCTCAGCAGGAGCATCTCTACGTGCTGGCCTCCTCTCATCATGCATTCTTTGCTTGCCCTTATCAGCTGGGGCACTATAAGGCTTTGGGCGACTCTGCTGCCCCTTACCCTTACGGTCATTCATCACTTTATAGTGGGCCTTAGTATCTTCTTCGTAAATACGGCAACTGCTCACCAACTCAGAGAAGTCTCTGATCTTCTGATAGCCAATGGCCCGCTTGATATCAGCCCGCAGACCATTTTCAAACTTAATACACTTGGAGAACTCAGCAGTCTCCGCAGCATAGTGGGGCTAAAACTTTGCAAGCTCCACGAACTTAGCAGCATACTCCGTAATAGACATGTCTCCTTGCTTCAGCTCAAGGAATTCAATCTCTTTTCTACCACGGACATCCTCCGGGAAATACCTCCTCAAGAACTCCCGCCTAAACACTGCCCATGTAATCACAGCACCTTCATTCTCTAACACCGGTTGAACACTCACCCACCAATCGTCAGCTTCCTCGGCCAACATATGGGTGCCAAACCGCACCATCTGAGCATCCGTACACTGCATCACCCGGAATATTCTTTCAACCTCTTTCAACCTCTTTCAACCAGGTCTGTGCTCCATCAGGATTGTACCTTCCCTTGAAGGTTGGTGGATGATTCCTTAGGAATGTCTCCAGCATCCTTACACCCTCACCAGCTCCACCACCACCTTGTTGTTGTCCAACAACTTGAGCCATTGCTTGCAAAGCAGCAGCAAGAGCAGCATCATTCCTTCCAGCCATCTCGATAGTTCTACATAACAACAAGAATTAGAACAACAAAGACAGTTTAAAACCTGTCACACTACACTATTGGCTCGACACGACTCTCCTAATGGCCGGACGGACCGACTTGCTCTGATACCAATTGTAACACCCCGTTTCCCAAAATGACATATTAATATCCAAACATCAGAGTTAATCAACAAGCAACGGAGTATTACATGCACATCTCAAAAATAATTTATTTAAATAGAAACATAAAACTATTTAAATAATCCTCCAAAATAACATCTTTATAAAATAATCTGCAGCGGAATAATCATTACAAAATCATCTTAAAAATTCTTATACTTCAACATATCTGGCACAAAGGCCTCACCAAGTAAAATATTCTCCACATGATTCGAATAATTATTTAACAATTCTCCAAGTAAAAATGATACATAAAGGAATGAAATTGTAAAACATAAATCCCATCCCGTTACGTATCAGAGCCTACGACACAATGAGCCGACTCCTATCTATCCATCGCTACCTGCACTTGCCCACAAGGCGGCAATTCCAGCAGAAGGGGTGAGTTCACAAAACAAAAACAATATATATATATATATATATATATATATATATATATATATAATTCATAAAGTTGTATTGAAAAACAACAACAACAAGAATTTTCATCATCACCATAATCATCAGCAATCTTCATTAACTTTTCAACAATAACATTTAAATTCACCTTAAATAACAACACCGACAACAACACCATTTGTGGTGACACCTCACCAACAACAACTCACACCTTAAACTTCTAATGCAAGACTCCATTAACGACTAATGCATTATGCAAATGTGGTACCAACTACGCGCGTTGAGTGCTAAACACTCCGGGGCATAAGCCCCCACCAAAATGGATGGTTAAAGCATCCCAGGGCATAAGCCCTCACCAAAGTGAATGACTAGCATTCCAGGGCATAAGCCCTCACCAGTTGAATGTATAAACATTCCGGGGCATGAGCCCCCACCAATGCAAATGAGTTATGAGACTCAAGGAGTATATCTACATACTACCATACAACAAAATAGTGGTGCATTTTCACCATGCAACCAACAACAACACCAACTAGGACACCTCCCCAACTAGACTCAACCACACCACAACACCATGGACAATTGCAACTTAGCATAGTATAATTCATTTCATTTCATATAAGATTCATCCATATATGCATCATAAACATCTCCAATCTACAATATTATCACTCCAAAAATTCTCTAAAAATCCAATAATCAACCTAGGAAGCTTAGGTTTGGGTTTAGAACACCTTAGAAAAATCACATTTTGGGTCGCACAGGACCCAGCTCGCTTAAGCGAGCAGCATCTCGCTTGAGCGAGTCAAATGACGAAAGTTAGAGTTTTGCTCGCTTACAGCTCGCTCCTGGTTCGCTTAAGCGAACAGGTCATTTTCAAAATTCTGGGCAAAATTCGCGTTGCTCGCTTAAGCGACGGGCAGCTCGCTTAAGCGACCAAAAAGACGTAGCTTCAGGTCTTGCACGCTTGGAGTTCGCTTGGCGCACGCTTGAGCGAACGGGTGCGAAACAGTTCTGGGCAAGGGAAAGTGCCGCTCGCTTAAGCGACGGCTAGCTCGCTTAAGCGAGGGTTCATCTGGGCAGAATTCCAACCTACGATTTTCTAACCCTATATCATCCAAAAATCCCATTTTTGATTCCCCAATCACCCAAAATGGTTTAGAAACAATGTTTACAGGTTCATGGCACAACAAAACAACAGAAACAATTTACATGAGCATCATCATCATCATATAATTCTTTAATCATGGCACTTTCATATCTTTAACCCTAATCCAACAAAACTACCATTTTTCAATTCAATTCATGAAAACATACATATATATATCAGCAATTGAATCATAAACCCACCCTTACCTCAAATAAACAAATTCCTACAGCAAGAATTGCAGCTTCTCCCTTCCTAGTTCTTCCCCTTGGTTTCTCTCAAAAGCTATGTTCTGGTTTTGTTTTTCTCTGATACGTGAAAATGTTTCTTTTCTTTCCTTACTGGCTTTCCCTATCCTTACCAACCAAAACCTTTCTTCTTTCTTTCCCTTAACTCCCTCTTAACTCTCCCAATTAAAATGTAATCCCCTCCTTAATTCCAATAATATCAATTAAATCCCTTTAATCTAAATACACATTATTTCTCCTATTTTCATAAAATTCTACAAATAATTATAATAAATAATAACACACCAAATATCTCATATATCATTTATAAATTCAAGTAAAACACACCAAGCACACCAAAATCAATTAAAAATCACCACAAATCATAAAATAAAATTTAGAGTGTTACATTTAATAGGTTCATTTTAGGCTAAATTGCATTTTTGGTCCCTTAACTATTTAGGTAGTATCGCTTTGGTCCCTTAATTAAAACTCGATTTATTTTGGTCCCTTAACTTTTCTCCGTTACACATTTTGGTTCTTTCCGTTAGTTTTAACTCAAAAACGTTAGGTTTTCTTCATAGGTTGATGGAGATGATATGAAGATGAAAAAAAGGAGAAGATGAAGAAAATCTAACGTTTTTGAATTAAAACTAATAGAAAGAACCAAAATGTGTAACGGAGAAAAGTTAAGGGACCAAAATAAATCGAGTTTTAATTAAGGACCAAAGCGATACTGTCTGAATAGTTAAGGGATCAAAAATACAATTTAACCTTTATTTTATTATACTTTTTCTTATATTTAAGACCATCAATTTTATTTTATTTTTTTTACATTTGAGATTGGAGGAAATATATATAAAAAAGGAAGTTGTAATCAAAATTGTTGTTCTAAAATTAAAGTGAGTCAATGCAATAGGTTTGTGTTCATTTCATCGGGGCAAGTGTTTTGCTTTTACGAGATTTTGTCTTTGCGCTTATCATCATAAGAGAGAGAGAGACACACCCCAATTCAATTAAAAGATCATAATTTTGTTCAAATGAATCAGTTCACTACCTTCTTTTGAATACCAGATCTCGGCTCTGCCATGTCTCAATTCTGGTTAGTTTATTCTTTTTTCTTGATTTCAGTCTAAATGTTCACTCTATCGCAATTCACCAAAATGTTTTCTTTATAGATATACCAGGTTTTGCTACATTTTGTATCAACATGTGATTTTTAATATTTCATAATATTAATAACAATATATTATTATGTGATTTATTTATAGATCTTAGGGTTTGCTGCATTTTTTTCACTCCAATTGTTTGCAAATTGAGTTAATTTGGCTTCTCTTTTGTTTGTTTGTTTGTTTGTTTGTTGTGTTTTAGCTGAAGCATAAAAAATGGATGATTTTTCGGGTCCTGATTTGATCAGTGACCTTCCTCAAAGTATTATAGAGACCATTTTGATACAACTTCCTATAAGAGATGCTGTTAGAACTAGCATTTTGTCGCGTAAATGGAGGTACAAATGGTCCACAATTACTCAGCTTGTTTTCGATGAAAAATGTTACCCTAACTCTACCGACCGAGAAGTTGTTCAGAAAAGTGTTGTTGAGTTTATCACCCGATTGCTGTTTCTTCACCAAGGACCAATTCATAAGTTTCAAATTGTGAATACAAGCTTGCAGACCTGCCCTGCTATAAATCAGTGGATTCTTTTCCTTTCGAGAAATGATCTTAAAGATTTGGATCTTGAATTGGGAGAAGGTGAATTCTTTAGAATGCCTTCCTGCTTTTTTAGTTGTGAGAAATTGACTCGATTGGAGCTCTCGCGCTGCGAGTTGTATCCGCCTGCTAGTTTTAAGGGATTTTCGTATTTGAAGTGTCTCAATCTTCATCAAGTTTTGATATCCCCTGAAGCAATTGAGAGCCTCATTTCAAGTTGCCCTCTATTGGAGAACTTATCGCTGTCATACTTTGACTGTTTAGCGCTTACTGTACGTGCTCCAAACCTCAAGTACTTGTGTCTTGAAGGCGAATTCAAGGAAATTTGTCTTGTAGATACTCCACTCTTGGTTGAATTATCTGTTGCTATGTATATGACTGACGAGCACATCGAGCAAAGCTCAACTTGCAATTTTGTCAAGTTTCTTGGCGGTGTGCCTAACCTCGAGAGACTTGTTGGTCTTATTGACTTCACAAAGGTAACATTTTGTTCTTATTCCCTCTGAATTCATTATTTTTCAAACATATATTTTCTTACTTGTTAAGGATGATAGTGAATTGCATTTCATGTAAAAATGAAAATATATTTACTGACGCACTCCCAGTTATAATGGTCATCTTCTTACAACATTAAAAAAGTTAATGTAAGGGTATTTTTGGAATAATACTATTAAATGTGTATAGATTAGTTTGCAATTGCTTATATTTGAATCCGACAAATTTAGATATTTTTTTGCTTACAATCGAGTCCAAGTTCGGAGTAGTATCTATTTATTTAGTTAAGTTGGTTAACACTACTTTTGCATATAGTTTTTCCATCATTGTGATCAACAAAGGGGGTGTTCTGTTGTTATGTTTGTCTAACCTCTAGTTCATTTTTGCACGTTCTTAAAGTATTTGAGCATGGGTAATGACCTAGGGCATCTTGCTATAATGTACAACAATTTAGAGACTATTGAAATGTATCAAGTAAGTTTTGAGGATATGAAAGAAATACTTGTTGTCTTTCGCTTGATTACAAGCTCTCCTAATCTAAAAGAACTTCACATTTCGGTAAGTCCTAACTCATTTCATAGTTCAGTTGTTATTTTTAAATATCATTAATAAAATCAAATATTTAAGGTTTATTACTGCATGTTTTATGCAATTGACTTTGGCAGGGTTCATCAAACATATCAAATGCCCCGTATGCTGGATATGACGGTTTGGATTTTTGGGAAAAAGAATGCCCTTTGGATTCTATACTTGCTCAGCTGAAACTTGTTAAGTTGACCGAAATGAGCGGTATGCCACATGAGATCCAATTTATCAGATTTTTGCTTGGCTGTTCACCTGTGCTGGAGACAATGAGTATCATTCCTGCTATGTATGATATGGATTGTCAATTGAAAATGGTGGTCGAGCTGATGAAATTTCGAAGAGCTTCTACCAAAGCAGAAATTTATTTCATCCGCGGAGATTAAACATTTTGAGTTTTGAGTATGTTGTCATGCATTCTTTTATGCCTTTTTACTCATTTTCCTTGTTACTTATCTATTTTTTTGATTACAATTAGCATCCAATGGTGTACTTTGAGTCAATTTCTGTCAAGATATATGAAAAACTTGTACAAGCCATGTGTATGTAAGGTGCACGTGCACATGTCACCGCTCACTTTCTACTATTTTTGTTTTGTGTCTGTAGTTGATTGATAAATGTTACCCAAAAATCTTATTCCTAAGGTGTTCGAATATAATCTCTTAATCCCTGGTTCATATGGATTTCCTATCTTTTTTGCAGGTCTGCTATTTCTCTTAAAAATAAAATAATTTAACTCACTGCTAGTGTTTTTGTTTGTCCTTTCAAAATTTTGTGGAATATGCTGAGTTACTTGGATACCACAGTCCGCAGCATTTGTAGCTTAAGTTATTTGATGTTTTTCTTAGAATAATGATAATACTTTTTTTTTTTAAGATGCCAAATATAAGAATACAAGATATGTATAAAAACAGCTACACCAAAACGAAGCAAAACCCAAGCTACACAATAACAGCACCACTACAAACAATAGATGCAACAAACATCTCTACAGAATATGACAACCCAAACGCCTAATGCAATGAAAAAACCATAACAGGCTGAACCAAGAGCTGACATTACCTGATCAATTTATACCCAGCCTCATCTGATACTAAAACACCCAACCCATATAGTGAATAAACGATCAGCTTCATAAGATAACAAACAATATCACAAGACTCTTCGCCTATAACGACACAAATCCACACTAAGAACTATCACAACCAAGCAATCTAAACAGCAGCGCCAAACCAAAATATGAAAAATGAATAAGAAGACACCGATCCATATGATATCACTCCACTGAACCAAAATCTTTCATTTTTAACAAAGCGCAAGACATTCATCCACACAAGCAAGACATGCTCTAGGACTCCAGTACCATTGAACAATGTCGTAATCCATGCTATTAGATTTGTATTTCAACCAGTTCCAAGATAACATTTTTACCTCTTGAATCATTTGGTCAATACTAATATCCTTGTGTTTAAATATCTTCCATTGAACAATGTCGTAATCCATGATAGCCTTTTTACCTCTTCAATCATTTGATCAATACTAATATCCTTGTGTTTAAACATCTTCTGCTACCAATCAAGCCTTCAAATTGGTCTAGGTGAGTTATCACTTCATTCTGAAATGATGTAACAGTCCCTAGCCAATTGCACACATGATACCATAAACCTGCAAAATCTGAACACTCAAAAAAGAGATGAGAAACCAATTCCTCTATACCACAACCTCCGCCAGTGACTTGTAAGGTGCACAACTTGTTAACCATACAGAAATCAATAAGCAACGTTGATTTACTAATTTAAATTTTAATGGTTTCAACTTTGGATGGCCCCCTTATGTTTAGGTTGGTTGTGATGAAAATTAAATTTAAGCTAGACTCTTAAGCAAAGTTAAACTAACTAAAATATATTAGATGTTTATTTATGTTATGTACGCTCTATGCAATTTTTTTTTTTTTTTGAAGGGCTGCAATTATTTATTAATTAAATTTGAATAAAATGAATAAACCAGTTTTTTTTAAATGTATTTCCATCATTTTTAAATAAAACTAGTAATAGACCCATGCTTCCGCACGGATCGCGTAACATTGCGATAATCATATAAAAAATAATTAAATTGTTAATATTGTCAAATATTTTAAAATATTAAATGAAAATTATCAACGTTAATATAATGTTTGTATTGATTTTTTTCTTCTTCTTATATATAGAAAAATATGTTAAATATTTGAATCACGAATTTTTTTTTAGTACGCGAAAACAAATTTTTATATACATGTATAAGAAAGTAAATAAAATATTTTTTAAAAAACTCATGATTATTTTTAAAATATCAAAATTAATACAATGTTTTTATTAAATATTTTTTATGTAAAACATCATTCAATGTTTGAATCACATCTGTTGAATGTTTTATGCGTTTTATCTGCAGAAACACATTTTATGTAAATATATGAGAAAATTGATGTAATAAAATTGTGAAAACTCATTAATATTGTCAAAATATAAACATTAATAGTGTTTCTATTGAATAACTTTTTTTTTTGGACAAGAAGAAACTTATTGCATTTCATTCATAATAATAGTAGAGATACAAGATGGAATCCTAATATGAATATGGAAACTAGCATGACGCAAAGCCACTCTAGCAAAGCTATGAGCGACTTCGTTGGCTTGTCTTCGAATAAACCTAACATCAGAGGTTACTAATCAGAAGCTAACATGCGTCTACAGTCATTGATTACTGTGCTAAAATTAGAGACGCCACTTTTACTGCCATAAAACTATCTACCACAATTTTGGAATCAAGCTCAAAGTCCACAATACCTAGTTGTAGATCGCAAACCCAGTACATGGATGATAATAAGCCTAAAGCCTCTCCCAAATCCACATCAAGGAGCGAAGACATCCATTCAGTCTTGGCCAAAACATAACGACCTTCATCATCTCGAATGCACACACCAATGCCAACACCTAGCTGCAGATCAAGGAGCGAAGACATCCATTCAGTCTTGGCCAAAACATAACGACCTTCTTCATCTCGAATGCACACACCAATGCCAACCTGGTTCCGAGCTTGAGAAAAGGACGCATCAACATTACATTTAAATCTGCCGGGACTTGGTTTAATCCACTTTAAGTCGTTCGGGGTAGTGGGATGCTGAGGGATAGGATGACGAATAGACTGAGCATTCCTCCAACTAGTAAGAAAAGATCATGCACGAGCACAACTAGCTTGATCTGTTTCAGTAACATTGTTCCATACTTTGTTGTTTCGATACTTCCATATACTCCAGAGGGTCACACTGAAAACTTGCTTTTGCTGCTGATCCAGGTGTTGTAAGATAGAAAACACATTGGTTGAAGATTTTATGCGTTTTATCTGCAGAAACAAATTTTATGTAAATATATGAGAAAATTGATGTAATAAAATTATGAAAACTCATTAATATTGTCAAAATATAAACATCAATAGTGTTTCTATTGAATAACTTTTTTTTTTGGACAAGAAGAAACTTATTGCATTTCATTCATATTAATAGTAGAGATACAAGATGGAATCCTAATATGAATATGGAAACTAGCATGACGCAAAGCCACTCTAGCAAAGCTATGAGCGACTTCGTTGGCTTGTCTTCGAATAAACCTAACATCAGAGGTTACTAATCAGAAGCTAACATGCGTCTACAGTCATTGATTACTGTGCTAAAATTAGAGACGCCACTTTTACTGCCATAAAACTATCTACCACAATTTTGGAATCAAGCTCAAAGTCCACAATACCTAGTTGTAGATCGCAAACCCAGTACATGGATGATAATAAGCCTAAAGCCTCTCCCAAATCCACATCAAGGAGCGAAGACATCCATTCAGTCTTGGCCAAAACATAACGACCTTCATCATCTCGAATGCACACACCAATGCCAACACCTAGCTGCAGATCAAGGAGCGAAGACATCCATTCAGTCTTGGCCAAAACATAACGACCTTCTTCATCTCGAATGCACACACCAATGCCAACCTGGTTCCGAGCTTGAGAAAAGGACGCATCAACATTACATTTAAATCTGCCGGGACTTGGTTTAATCCACTTTAAGTCGTTCGGGGTAGTGGGATGCTGAGGGATAGGATGACGAATAGACTGAGCATTCCTCCAACTAGTAAGAAAAGATCATGCACGAGCACAACTAGCTTGATCTGTTTCAGTAACATTGTTCCATACTTTGTTGTTTCGATACTTCCATATACTCCAGAGGGTCACACTGAAAACTTGCTTTTGCTGCTGATCCAGGTGTTGTAAGATAGAAAACACATTGGTTGAAGATTTTATGCGTTTTATCTGCAGAAACAAATTTTATGTAAATATATGAGAAAATTGATGTAATAAAATTATGAAAACTCATTAATATTGTCAAAATATAAACATCAATAGTGTTTCTATTGAATAACTTTTTTTTTTTGGACAAGAAGAAACTTATTGCATTTCATTCATATTAATAGTAGAGATACAAGATGGAATCCTAATATGAATATGGAAACTAGCATGACGCAAAGCCACTCTAGCAAAGCTATGAGCGACTTCGTTGGCTTGTCTTCGAATAAACCTAACATCAGAGGTTACTAATCAGAAGCTAACATGCGTCTACAGTCATTGATTACTGTGCTAAAATTAGAGACGCCACTTTTACTGCCATAAAACTATCTACCACAATTTTGGAATCAAGCTCAAAGTCCACAATACCTAGTTGTAGATCGCAAACCCAGTACATGGATGATAATAAGCCTAAAGCCTCTCCCAAATCCACATCAAGGAGCGAAGACATCCATTCAGTCTTGGCCAAAACATAACGACCTTCATCATCTCGAATGCACACACCAATGCCAACACCTAGCTGCAGATCAAGGAGCGAAGACATCCATTCAGTCTTGGCCAAAACATAACGACCTTCTTCATCTCGAATGCACACACCAATGCCAACCTGGTTCCGAGCTTGAGAAAAGGACGCATCAACATTACATTTAAATCTGCCGGGACTTGGTTTAATCCACTTTAAGTCGTTCGGGGTAGTGGGATGCTGAGGGATAGGATGACGAATAGACTGAGCATTCCTCCAACTAGTAAGAAAAGATCATGCACGAGCACAACTAGCTTGATCTGTTTCAGTAACATTGTTCCATACTTTGTTGTTTCGATACTTCCATATACTCCAGAGGGTCACACTGAAAACTTGCTTTTGCTGCTGATCCAGGTGTTGTAAGATAGAAAACACATTGGTTGAAGATTTTATGCGTTTTATCTGCAGAAACAAATTTTATGTAAATATATGAGAAAATTGATGTAATAAAATTATGAAAACTCATTAATATTGTCAAAATATAAACATCAATAGTGTTTCTATTGAATAACTTTTTTTTTTTTGGACAAGAAGAAACTTATTGCATTTCATTCATATTAATAGTAGAGATACAAGATGGAATCCTAATATGAATATGGAAACTAGCTGTTTACACTGATTTTTGGTAAACAACCGCTGGTTTAAAAATATTTACTTGCAAGATCAACCAGTAAATCTTAAGGACATATTGCGTTTGTTATTTCCAGTAATTTGATATTGTTCTTGAAGAGTTTTGATAATTGACAATAAAGAAAATGATCGAATTCAACCCAGTTGAATCCTATCGAAATTGGCGTAAATAAAAGGAAATGAATTGCTCAAAAGAAACAAATAGATTGCAAAGACATTTACGAAAATAGACTTAAATTGCATTGGTTGAATGTAAATTGGTACACAGATTCATACATTGCAACTTGTGACTCGTTTTTCACTTCCATGCGGATAATTTGAGTGTAAGTTTTGTGTATGATTGGATTGTGACCCTTTTTCCCTTAAGAAAAACTACTATTTATACAAATGTAAAATAACTACCTAAATTCGAATAAGTAATAACTGCAATAAACTAACTTTATCCATTCGATTTGAATTTCGAATGTCTCTAAGAAATATCCGTTGTTTGGACTTTATCCAAGGAAAACCCGCGTTTCTATAACTTCCATCTGTCGAACTGAGACACGTGTGTTCGAGTATCCCCAGCAAGTCCGATTTCAATAGAAATACGACAATAAATTCTCCGATCATTCGGTCAACTTATTTGACTGTATTTAATGGCAGTCCAAAAAATCTTGGATAGCAAATTGCCCCCTAGAAACGTCATTTTTGACTCATCCTTCGATAGGGAGAATAAGATGTTTTTGACCCCTAACTTTAATTGAAACAAAAATCCCTGACGTCATGGTCTAGAGAAGCAGTTCAAAGAAACCTTTATGGTGCCCCCACCATGGCTAGTGGGCCACGTTTTCAGTCATTGGGAACTACCAACTTTTTATTTAAAATAAGACTAAACTGTCAACCGTAAGATGTTGACACCTGTCCAGATCAAAGGTTATAAAAAAAAGGTACTCACCTTTACCTTTACAATTTCTATCTTCAGAAAATTTTCACTTTCTACTATTCCTTCTTCTTCTTCTTCGTAACTGCTCCCTTCCATAAACCCTTACAGATTTCAAAAACCCTTTTTTCAAAAAAAACTTGATCATTTCTTTTGCCATTTTCACTGAAGAAACTCAATCATGACGCATGCAGAAGGATCAACTTCAAAAACTTCAACTCAGGATGAACCCATTAATTTTTCTAGAGAAGTTCCAAGCGGTCATCCCCAATTCATCATAGAGCCAGACGTAAAGGAAGCTGAAGACAAAATCTGGAAAACCCAGGTAATTATCTCTTGCCCTAATTCACCGCATGCATTTCTAGGACCCTTTCCAGATAACACAGAAGACCAAGAAAACCCTAGTGCGGTCTTCCCTTGGTTTGAAGAACGATCTCCCCTGATTTTTACCAAAGGTCCTTGTGACCTAAGTTTCTTGAAATCTAAATTTAGGACAGAACCCAGATTCGAGAACAACGAGAAGTATCTGTGTTGGTTGGACAAGATGGAAAAGCAAAAAGGTCAATTTTGGAAAGAGATGTGAATCTTTGACCTTATTCAGTTGTCGAGACAAGGACCAAAGTATCATAGTGAAATGATAATCGCTGCATTACATTTCTGGAACCCTTAAACTTGTAGCCTTCATTTAAAATGTGGCATGCTTACACCCACTCTTTTAGATGTTGCTGGTCTCACTAGTTTAAAACCTATTGGCCAAACTTTCGATCCAGACAGCCATGTTTCAGAACTTTCTTTTGATTTCACCAGACTTGCATATGGTAATTTTATATTAGATCACCATGTTACTTTAAGTGCTGAAGTGTCTGACATAGAGCACATAGCCTTTCTCACCTATTTGTTGTCTATGTATATATTTTGTTCAAGATCCCTACAAATTCCCAAAAAATTCACAACTCTTGTCATACAATTGCATGAAGGACGAGACATCTGCCTAGGCAAGCTTATCTCAGGATCTTTATATGAACATCTGAATCAGGCAGTGGCAAGTATAAAAGAATTTCAATCTGGGGGTAGTCTGATCATACCTGGCCCTATTTGGTTGTTTCAATTGTGGCTCTTGACTACTTTTAAAACAAAGTTGGCAATCAGCCTCCCTACCAAACTTTCGAAGGCACACAAAGAGAGGTATATAGAAGGAATAGGTTGGGCCATGCTTCAATATGGTAATAGGAGTTCACAAGACTTGTTCTCTATTGCCTACAATGTTCTTCTAAGCTGTGATGTATTCACACCTTCTATGGCCCCATTTACAACCAGGACTCGAGGGCCAGCTTGGTTTATTAAAGCTTTTTCGGCTACTTCAATCGAAGATGAGGCGGAAATAAATGACATATGGGAAGCCTATCTAACTCTCACATTTCTATCCAGCAAGGTAACGTCTAGTAGCTCTTACGGGATCTATGGTTATCAACCGAACCACGTCGCCAGACAATTTGGTTTGGTTCAACCAAAACCTAGTTCTCTTTACAAGTGTGTGGATGATTTGAGACAACCCTTGATAGAACATGTGTGGAGGTTAACCTTACGTCGAGCTCAGGAAAAAAAACTTGTATTCAAGCCCATTCCTTTTGTTTTATCTTTTGCATGCACTGAAGCATTCTACCGATGGTGGCGAGACTATTATAGGTGCCAATCCACTCGTGTAGATCCTGACTCTTTGCTTCCTCAACTGATGCTTGCTTTTCATGTGCAGAAAAAATCGAAGAAGAACAAAGGTACGCATATTCGAGAAATTCAAGCTTTCCGAAAATTCTTTCAAACTGCATATGATCCTTTTCACTTAAAAAGGACAGTTCATTACACTGCTCAAACCTTACAAGATAAAATTTATGATAAAATCCCAACAACGAGATTTCCACCTTTTACCCTAGTAAATATCTTTTTGTGTTGCATTTCAAAATGAAACTCCCAGCTTTGCCAACCAGCAAGTTAGCCCTCGCTTTTAGGCCGCCATACCCAAAATGGCTACCTTGTGATTCACTGTTAGGCATGAGGCAAAGATTAATAACTAGGGAAAAGGACAATGTGACTTGGACCAAATACTATTTAAGTAATTTTAAAGGCTTCCTTCATTTAGATCTGCCATATATCGAAATCATTTCTCCAATAGGCGTAGGTATGAACCTTTTTGATTGGTAAGAACGACATATAAGTATTTAGAGAAATGTACTACTTATCTGTCTACCCATTTGTTTGCAGCTCTTCCCCTACAGTCAGGGGATGAAGGACCTGATGAGGATGAAAGCACTCAGAGACCCTCGAAGTCCAAATCGGAGAGATCGTCCAAAAGAAAGAAAATCCCTACACCGGAGAAAAGGAAGGTTTCACATTCTCCTGAGGCAACCCCCGATGAAACCCGAGAAACCGCAATTGAAAAAACTGTAAGTCCCTTTTCTTCCTACTGCTGTTGAGGTTAACACAGTTTCTTAGGCACCAAAACCCAAGAAAGCCAAAAGAAAAGGAAACAAGAAACCCGGAATGTGACTGTCGAAACAACTGCTGCTGACAAGTCCCCCTGTGAATCAAGTTCTAAAAGGAGGAAGCACAAAGATTCGAATTCTAATAGTGCCCACTCCCATGTTGGGGACAATGGCTCGAAGTAGCAACTTCACTTATCTAAGCCAAATTTATATTCGTTTGGGTCTCGAAATCCGAGATTTGCTTTAGCAATCAACGTTTTCTTTATGTAGGATATGAAGCATAGTCAGGCTGACAAGTCTCAGCATGCACAGCTCTTATCTACTGACCAGGCCAACGCATCACCAATTGCTGAAGAAGATGAGGGCATCAAGACTAGTAGTCCTCCGCCTCAACTCGAAACAACTTCCCATTGCCCGCTTCCATCAATACCCGGCGAAGGTGTGGCTGGAGCAGCATTGGTCGAATATAGCGACCTCGATGATGTGGCAGACCAGTATATTCTTGCTTCGAGAGATAAAACTGCCAGTTTGCTCCAAACAAATGTCCCGGGAGAAAAGCCACCAACTGAAGTTATGCCAGCGAAAAATATCCAGGCTTCCAAGGTCATTACTCAGGAAGATCTCGATCAGCTTGAAAAGGCCAACCCTCTTGATGCCTTTGACTTTTTGGCACAAGATGTTCTCCTATCCAAGAGTACCGGAAAATCTTCCCACGTTTCTGCTGACGATGTGTCAGAAACTTCGAAGGAAAATCTTCTCGCAGAGCTTCGAAGTAAGGTTTTGGAAGCCAACCTGTTTGAAGCTATCGAACAGGATGAGAACATCATTGTCGAAGCTATCGAACAGGATGAGAACATCATTGTTGATCTTTTTCCACGCATGTGCGTCTGGATAGGGTAGGTAAACCGTACAAATGTAACTTCCCTCAACTCCTTCATCTATAAATAGTTCAACTTCCCTTGCAAGCTTCCACCATCTCCATTTTCTCTCTTTTGTTCAATTCTAAAAAAGAAAACTTCTCCACTTAAGAAGAAAACCCCCTCTAAAGATGGATCTTTTGAATGATGATTTGCTAATCAACATTGCTGCAAGAGTTGCTGATCACAGTATGTACAATCTCTTCAACTTCCAGAGAACCAACAAGAGGCATGCAGCGCTTTGCAGGGACCCCTATGTTCTGTATTCTCAGGTGTTCTTAGCATACGTTGCATGCCACTCCGAACTTTGACACAATACGACAGTTGTTGTCAAATGTTGAAGCTGCTCACTCAAATAGCGCTAAGTATTTCCACCTTTTAATAAAGGCTTTTTCTCCGCCTCCTGTAAACGAGGGTGAACTCTTGAAAGATCTCTGGGATCTTGTGATGACTAGGCGTATCTGTAACGCCCTAGTTTTTATTTAATTACTTTTGGTTGATTTTAAGCCTTTTATGTGATTTAAAATGATTTATGTGATTATTTGGTGTGTTGTATTTTATTATATAGTTATTTTTATTAATTCTTAGAAATAAGAGAGAAATATAATTTATTTGGAATTTTTGAGGGTTTATGAGAATTAATAGAAATTATTGGAGTTAGGAGGGAGTTACATTTTAATTATGGGAATTAAGGGGAGTTAAGTGAAATGAAAAGGGGGTTAAGGAAAGATTGGTGAGAATAGGAAAAAAAAAGGCAGAAAACATTTTCATGTACAAGAGAAAACAAACGGAGTTTTGGGAGAAAAGGGAGAGAAGCCAAGAACAAGGGAGAAGAGCCAAAAGGGAACCTGATTTCTGTAAAGTTTTGAATCATCTTAATCCAGGTAAGGATGAGGCTAACTAGCAATGATTTTAATACATAATTTCTGAAATTGGATTGAATGTTGTTCTTGAGTTAGGGTTAAGGATGGTTTTGTGGAATTGATAAAAATGAGATGAATTACTGTTTGATGTTGTTGTTTTGTGTTCTTTGTTGTGCATTGTTGTGTATTGAACCTATAAACATCTGTTAGAACACGTTTTGGGTAATCAAGGGTTAAAAATTGGGTTTTTGATGAGATATGGTTAGAGAACCCGTAGAGCTTTTCCCTACCCAGATGAATGGTCGCTTAAGCGAGCAACCCGTCGCTTAAGCGAGCATTCAAGCCTGCTACTCAGAATTGTCAAATGACCGCACGCTCAAGCGAGCTCCAAGCGAGCTCATAAGCGAGCAAATTCTAACTTTCGTCATTTTAGGTCGCTCAAGCGAATGGCAAGCGAGCCACAAGCGTGCAAACCCTGAAGCTACGTCTTTTTGGTCGCTCAAGCGAGCAGTAGGTCGCTCAAGCGAGCTGGGTCCTGTATGTAACACCCCGTTTTCCCCAACGTAAAAATTTCGTAAATTAAATCAGAGTTTTCACATAAACGGAGTATCACTTTCTTAAAACATCTCAAAGGAATTGAATAACAATTCATTCATCATAAAAATAGTTATTAAACTTCTCAAAACATTGCAGCGGAATCTTAAAAGTCTTGGCACGCAGGCCTCTTCATAACATTTCAAAAGTTCATCTAAAATTAGTCTTTATAAAATTATAATTGACATGCAAGGAACAGAAAAGCATTTGACAAGATTCCCCATCCCGTTACATATCAGAGCACCTAAGACACAGTGAGGAATGCCTCACACGACTGCACCTAATCTTGGTTACCTGCACTTGCCCACAAGGCGGCAATTCCAACAGAAGGGGTGAGATTCACAAACAATATAATAAACAGATAATTCAACAATTACGTTTAACAACAATTAACATATAAGCACGTCTCAAATATTTATCTCATAACATCTTAAGCAACATCAAGAATATCATCACTAAACATCTTAAACATCATCAAAGAATCGTCATCACAAAACATCTTAATCATCATCAAAGAACATCATCACAAAGCATCTTAGACATCATCAAAGAACATCATCACAAAGCATCTTAGACATCATCAAAGAACATCATCAAATACACTTAACAACTCATAGATATCATCATGTAATCATCATCACTAATAAATTTAAAACAACTCAATGTAATCATCATCTCACTATAATAATCAACATCGTAAACAACATTATAACATTATAATTAGTATCATATACAACATCATAACAACATAACAATATCATAATCAGTATCTTAAACAACATAGCAACATAACAATATCATAATCAATATAGCAACATCTTAGTCAGCGTCATATAATTCACATCATAAACATCGTATAATCTTCATAGGTACTTTCTTAACAACACATGGGTAGAAAACAACTCGACAACTCATAGAGGATAATTCATCAACAACTTAACAACTCATGAATGATAATTCATCAACAACGACTTTGACTCGACAAATGCGACAATGCAACTTAGACACTTATATGCACGTGGTACCAATCGTCATCATAAGTATTAATATACTTTAATCGTGCGGAGGACAAAGCTCCTAATAATCGTGCGGAGGACAAAGCTCCTAATAATCGTGCGGAGGACAAAACTCCTATCATGGTGAGGACAAAGCTCAATGAATGCTAATGCATGGACTCTATCAACAAGACACCTTAATCAACTTATCACTTATACATCCAATAATTTGGAGTTCATCATCAACTTATTCATAGTCATGCAACTTAGTTAAATAACAATTGCAGCATAATCAAATCACATCAAGCTTAATAACAATTCATTTCAACAACATCTTGATCATTCAATAATATTTCGAGTAATGCATTTAATCATTAAATCACATTACAAACAACTTAGCAGTTCATAACAGCAACAGAAACAGCACAAGCAATTCACAATCATTATCAACAACATCAAATCATCACATTAACTTTATAAGTATAGCACATTATGCACTCATCATTCATAATTCATAAGCAATAACATTCTTCAAAAGTAATCAAGTATGATTAAATAAGACATAAGCTAAATACTCATAAAACACCTCAACTAAATCCCTAATACCTAAGTTTGAAGTTTGGAAACCAACTCTAAGTCTTTGGACTAACTTGGGATTAGTTATGCTAAGTTTTCTTAAAGTTTTCTCAAGACCTACTTGGACTATTTTCATCATAACTCAAAATCTACAAATAATTTTCTAGTCACTCTAGAGCCATTAGAAAGCTAACTCAATTACCTACAACTTTCGTGTTTACACCAAGACCCATTTCGGAACAGAAATGTATGAAAAAGACACAAGAACGTGAAACAGAAAATGCTGTTTTTTTCCAAGACCTACTTGGAGTGTTTTTATCATACCTCAAGATTCACAAAACATTTTTGAGTCCCTCTGAAGCCATTTAAAAGCTAACTCAATTATCTACAACTTTCATGAAGACAGAAAAAGCTAATTATGAACAGAAAAGTCACAGTTTTTATTTTAGTTTTTCGGTTACAGAAAATCGAAAAGAGAACGAGCCTGTTGACCCCTTTGTAGTATTTTAATCATATCTAGAGTTCTAACAGCTTAAATTGAGTCACTCCAAAGGCTAGTGAAAGCTAACATCTATATCTACAACTTTCATGAAGATACCTAAACCCAGTTCGGAACTTAAACTTGTCAAACTGAGACAACAAGTAACGTGTTTTGCACAGCGACAGCAAAATCGTAGTTCAGTTGCGATTTCGCCTTGGGGAAACCTTTTCTACTCCGTTTTCGATCCAATACCCTCAAAACATGACCTTAAACATCACCCTATGATTATCCTATCATTAGAACATTAATTATTCATTAACCTACTAGATTATCCACTCTTTTTAAGACTAGAAACTCAATTCGAAACCTAAACCAGTTTTCCTTAATTCTCACCTTTCAACTTCATCTTTTAATTCATTCACCTTAACCTAGTTCTTAATTCTCTCAAAAACTCATCCATCTCTTGTTAATCATAATTGAATTGAATTACAGTTTAATATAATGAAAGCTAGGCTCACCCTTACCTTAATTTGGTCTCCTGAATCAAGCTGCGTTCTTCTTAGGTTTTTCTTCTCTCCTTCGCGCCTCCTCTCTTTTTCTCTAGGTTTCTCCAAAAGTTATATCACGTACTAAATAATTCTAACCCTAATTCTCTTATTTATATTCTCTTACTCATCTTATCTTATTTCTACTCCTTCCCTCAAATTCTCTAAAATTATGTAACAACCCATATATAATAAAATATATTATATTATAAATCAAATAAGATAATACTAAAAATACATAAAAGCACACATCATCAAAATATATATTATATTATATCATCATATCTTATTATTTCTAAAACAAATATATCTCTACATAACAAACATATTTCTATAACAAATAACACTATATATTTTTACACAAAATAACATATATATTTCTATAACAAATAACATAGTATTTCTACACCACATAACAAATATATTTTTACACCAAATAACATAATATCTCTACACCAAATAACATATATATTATAATATAATATGCTACTAAAACACCAACATATAACAAAAATAACACACATCACCATAAATCAAATAAATTATTTAAAAAGACTCTAAACTCAATCAAATAATTAAATAAATAAAATAGTTCAAAGCGGGCGTTACAACTCTACCCCCTTAAGAGAATTTCGTCCTCGAAATTCAAAGCACAAAAAAAAAATGAATTCAATTATTGCTTGAATATCTTAAATTATATATAACAAAGTAGTAACTTCAAACATTACACAAATATCACATTAAAGTTAGTCAGCCAAGCATGATCACATAATAAAACATAACCATTAATTAGAAAACAAAACGACAATATTCAATCGTCACACGACACAACGACTCATCTACTTGGCCGGACGGACCAACCTGCTCTGATACCAATTGTAACACCCCGTTTTCCCCAACGTAAAAATTTCGTAAATTAAATCAGAGTTTTCACATAAACGGAGTATCACTTTCTTAAAACATCTCAAAGGAATTGAATAACAATTCATTCATCATAAAAATAGTTATTAAACTTCTCAAAACATTGCAGCGGAATCTTAAAAGTCTTGGCACGCAGGCCTCTTCATAACATTTCAAAAGTTCATCTAAAATTAGTCTTTATAAAATTATAATTGACATGCAAGGAACAGAAAAGCATTTGACAAGATTCCCCATCCCGTTACATATCAGAGCACCTAAGACACAGTGAGGAATGCCTCACACGACTGCACCTAATCTTGGTTACCTGCACTTGCCCACAAGGCGGCAATTCCAACAGAAGGGGTGAGATTCACAAACAATATAATAAACAGATAATTCAACAATTAAGTTTAACAACAATTAACATATAAGCACGTCTCAAATATTTATCTCATAACATCTTAAGCAACATCAAGAATATCATCACTAAACATCTTAAACATCATCAAAGAATCGTCATCACAAAACATCTTAATCATCATCAAAGAACATCATCACAAAGCATCTTAGACATCATCAAAGAACATCATCACAAAGCATCTTAGACATCATCAAAGAACATCATCAAATACACTTAACAACTCATAGATATCATCATGTAATCATCATCACTAATAAATTTAAAACAACTCAATGTAATCATCATCTCACTATAATAATCAACATCGTAAACAACATTATAACATTATAATTAGTATCATATACAACATCATAACAACATAACAATATCATAATCAGTATCTTAAACAACATAGCAACATAACAATATCATAATCAATATAGCAACATCTTAGTCAGCGTCATATAATTCACATCATAAACATCGTATAATCTTCATAGGTACTTTCTTAACAACAAATGGGTAGAAAACAACTCGACAACTCATAGAGGATAATTCATCAACAACTTAACAACTCATGAATGATAATTCATCAACAACGACTTTGACTCGACAAATGCGACAATGCAACTTAGACACTTATATGCATGTGGTACCAATCGTCATCATAAGTATTAATATACTTTAATCGTGCGGAGGACAAAGCTCCTAATAATCGTGCGGAGGACAAAGCTCCTAATAATCGTGCGGAGGACAAAGCTCCTATCATGGTGAGGACAAAGCTCAATGAATGCTAATGCATGGACTCTATCAACAAGACACCTTAATCAACTTATCACTTATACATCCAATAATTTGGAGTTCATCATCAACTTATTCATACTTGTAACACCCCGTTTCCCCAAAACAACATAATAATATTAAAACAATCAGAGTTCAACAATAACGGGCATGTCACACTACTTTTCAAAATTATTTAAATAGAAAATAGAACTATTTAAAATACCAACAAAATCTCATTCTTATAAAAATCTGCAGCGGAAATATTTCTTTTAAAATCATCATCATTCAACTTCAACAGAATTCTTGGCACAAAGGTCTCAACAACAAAATATTATTCTTTAACTTAAAATCCAACAACATGTTCAAAATTCGATACATAAAGGAATGAAAGAAACAAAACAACATTTTCCCCATCCCGTTACGTATCAGAGCCCTATGACACTTGAGCCAACATCCTACTAGCCTTGGAAATCTGCACTTGTCCACAAGGCGACAATTCCAACAGAAGGGGTGAGATACACATTCAATAATAATAATATATAATCAATCAAGTTAATGAAAACAACAACAATTCAATGACAAGCATCATCAGGTTCACATATATATACATATATATATAAATACACCAACAACAGAATCATGAATCAACAAAACATCATATAGTCATAGCAAAATAGGCATCATCTAACATCATAATTATCGTCCTAAATCACCTTATACATCATCAAGCACACCATTCACAAAACACGTTAAACGTCAATCAAGAATATCATCACGAAATATCATCAAGAGCTTCAAGGAACTTCATCACGAAGATACCATCAAGAACATCAAAGAACAATCATCATCACAAATGCATCACAAACCATCATAAATCATCGTCTTAACAACCATCTCAAACATCACATCATCATCACAAATCATCGTCACGACATCTCATAAGACACGACTCAACAAATGCAACTCTACGTCTTAGACATCATGCATGTGGTACCATCAGGGCATAAGCCCCCATCGCTAAAGGTCAAATAGGACCTGTCAAGCATTGAGCCCCCATCGCTAAAGGTCATAAAAGAACCTGTCAGGCATTAAGCCCCCATTGCTGACTATGCTAGGCAACGACACGACTCAAATGCAACGACACGAGTAAAGACTCAACAATGCACATCTTTAGATGACTCGACAAATACACATCTTTAAATAGCATCATCGTCAAATATCACATATTTAAATATGACATCTTTATATAGCACATATTTAAGTCACACATCTACAAACAACACATCTTGATATAACACATTTAAATCACACATCTCCGGAAAGCACATATACATTAATCAACTACATTCATATCAAAGTCCAACACATCCTTCAACAAGCAAATCAAGTTTGATCAATAAAACATAAGCCAAATACTCATAAAACACTCCGACTAAATCCCTAATACTTAAGTTTGAAGTTGGGAAACCAACCATAAGTTTTGGACTAACTTGGGATTAGTTAAGCTAAGTTTTCTAAAAAATTTCTGAAGACCTACATGGACTATTTTCATCATAATTCAAAATCTACAAATCCTCTTCGAGTCAAACCAGTGCCATTAGAAATCTAACTTAATTATCTACAACTTTCATGTTTACACCTAAAGCCAATTATGTACCAATCAATACCAGTTTTCATTTCAAATTTGGACAAAGTTGTGCTGAAATTCATAAAAATTCACTGTGACCTACGTTCAGTAATTTGACCATAACTCAAGTTCTATAAATTATTTTGACGTCAGACCAACGGCATTAGAAAGCTAACATTCATACCTACAACTTTTGTGTTTACACCGAAAGCTAGTTCGAAACAGAAACTGATGCAAAAGACGCAACAACATGAAACAGGGTATGCTGTCAAAGGTAGCTCTCGGGAAAACTCTATTTTTCACTCAAAAAACCCAAATTTCATCTACCCAAATTTCATCTACCCAAATCCCAAATTTGATAGAGAACAATGTTTACAGGTTCTACATACAACATAACAATCAAAACAACACAGAAACATGCATTAAACAACACAATTCATCACATCATATCAATTATCATAAACATTCTAAACCCTAAACCTAGAACACAATTTCATCAACAATCAAAATTATATATACATATTATTGAAGGAATCCCACCCTTACCTTAATTCAGCAAGCAAAAACTCTACAGCAATTGATTCCCTCTTCTCTTAGCCTCTTCTAGGGTTCTCTTCTTTCTCTCCAAAAACTCTCTTTTCTAAAGTTTTGTACGTGAAAAATGAAACAAATTTTTGTTTTTCTGTAAACTAAAACCTCTCCTTTCTCTTTCTATTTTTCCTTAACCTCCCACTTATTTCACTTAACTCCCTCCTTAATTTCTATTAATTCTCATTAAACCCTATAATTTTAAGTAAATAATAATCTTACTTATTTTTATTAAACAATAAAAATAATCATATATTCACATAATCACATAAATACTATATAATAAAATAGTAACACCCCACATATTCACATAAATCATTAAAAAATCATATAAAAGATTTTAAAATCAACCAACGATAATTAAAATAAAACTAGGGCGTTACAATACTCATGCAACTTAGTTAAATAACAATTGCAGCATAATCAAATCACATCAAGCTTAATAACAATTCATTTCAACAACATCTTGATCATTCAATAATATTTCGAGTAATGCATTTAATCATTAAATCACATTACAAACAACTTAGCAGTTCATAACAGCAACAGAAACAGCACAAGCAATTCACAATCATTATCAACAACATCAAATCATCACATTAACTTTATAAGTATAGCACATTATGCACTCATCATTCATAATTCATAAGCAATAACATTCTTCAAAAGTAATCAAGCATGATTAAATAATACATAAGCTAAATACTCATAAAACACCTCAACTAAATCCCTAATACCTAAGTTTGAAGTTTGGAAACCAACTCTAAGTCTTTGGACTAACTTGAGATTAGTTATGCTAAGTTTTCTTAAAGTTTTCTCAAGACCTACTTGGACTATTTTCATCATAACTCAAAATCTACAAATAATTTTCTAGTCACTCTAGAGCCATTAGAAAGCTAACTCAATTACCTACAAATTTTGTGTTTACACCAAGACCCATTTCGGAACAGAAATGTATGAAAAAGACACAAGAACGTGAAACAGAAAATGCTGTTTTTTTCCAAGACCTACTTGGAGTGTTTTTATCATACCTCAAGATTCACAAAACATTTTTGAGTCCCTCTGAAGCCATTTAAAAGCTAACTCAATTATCTACAACTTTCATGAAGACAGCAAAACCTAATGATGAACAGAAAAGTCACAGTTTTTATTTTAGTTTTTCGGTTACAGAAAATCGAAAAGAGAACGAGCCTGTTGACCCCTTTGTAGTATTTTAATCATATCTAGAGTTCTAACAGCTTAAATTGAGTCACTCCAAAGGCTAGTGAAAGCTAACATCCATATCTACAACTTTCATGAAGATACCTAAACCCAGTTCGGAACTTAAACTTGTCAAACTGAGACAACAAGTAACGTGTTTTGCACAGCGACAGCAAAATCGTAGTTCAGTTGCGATTTCGCCTTGGGGAAACCTTTTCTACTCCGTTTTCGATCCAATACCCTCAAAACATGACCTTAAACATCACCCTATGATTATCCTATCATTAGAACATTAATTATTCATTAACCTACTAGATTATCCACTCTTTTTAAGACTAGAAACTCAATTCAAAACCTAAACTAGTTTTCCTTAATTCTCACCTTTCAACTTCATCTTTTAATTCATTCACCTTAACCTAGTTCTTAATTCTCTCAAAAACTCATCCATCTCTTGTTAATCATAATTGAATTGAATTACAGTTTAATATAATGAAAGCTAGACTCACCCTTACCTTAATTTGGTCTCCTGAATCAAGCTGCGTTCTTCTTAGGTTTTTCTTCTCTCCTTCGCGCCTCCTCTCTTTTTCTCTAGGTTTCTCCAAAAGTTATATCACGTACTAAATAATTCTAACCCTAATCCTCTTATTTATATTCTCTTACTCATCTTATCTTATTTCTACTCCTTCCCTCAAATTCTCTAAAATTATGTAACAACCCATATTTAATTAAATATATTATATTATAAATCAAATAAGATAATACTAAAAATACATAAAAGCACACATCATCAAAATATATATTATATTATATCATCATATCTTATTATTTCTAAAACAAATATATCTCTACATAACAAACATATTTCTATAACAAATAACACTATATATTTTTACACAAAATAACATATATATTTCTATAACAAATAACATAGTATTTCTACACCACATAACAAATATATTTTTACACCAAATAACATAATATCTCTACACCAAATAACATATATATTATAATATAATATGCTACTAAAACACCAACATATAACAAAAATAACACACATCACCATAAATCAAATAAATTATTTAAAAAGACTCTAAACTCAATCAAATAATTAAATAAATAAAATAGTTCAAAGCGGGCGTTACACTGTACAACCTTTTTCTCATTTTTGCTTCGTGCACTAGGGGACCAATCCGAGCATTCCTAAATGTTTCCTTCTACTTGATTAACCTTGTTTATGTGATAAGTATTATGATTGAATGTAGAAGCATGTGAATATATATATATATATATATATATATATATATATATATATATATATATTGTTATCGCGATTTTCGGGTGTCAAGTCATTAATTAGGCTTGAACCTTTCAATCATTGATATCTCTATTTTTTTTGGGGAAGGGAGAAATTGAGAAAAACCCTTAGAAATTCCAAGTTCGGGGGCAATTTTCGCTACGGGAAGGTGTTAGGCACCCATAACGACTATAGTACTCTATAGGAACCGTTTTTCTAGATTTACGTCTACGCTTTATTTTTAATGCTATTTATTGGAAAAGAGATTGTTTATTTTAAGAATGGGGGAAGAAGTGTTTGGATTTTATTTTTATTGGACTTGGAGAGGTTTTGACCTCTTGCCTACATACCCTTTTAAGGGATCAAACTCCATGTAGTTCTCTCTCAAAAAGGTTTTTTTGTGAGTTTAGGTTGATTTTAATTTTGAAAATAGTTTTGAAGAAAGGGAAGGGGCCGTAATGGCTTGAGAAAGAAAATAGTGAGGTTGGTTCAATTATTAAAGAAAATGGTAGTCTAAGTAGGAATTAGTTCTCATTTGAATTCTTGATTAAGAAAATAAAGGGAAAAAATGCAATGGAGTTTTGACTCCAAAGTTTATTGGAAAAATTGTTTTTCAGATGATGAAATGGCTAACTTTTTGAAAAATGGATTTTTCTAAGTTTCGCGTTCCCTAAACATACATCTAACGGTAAATCATACAACGTGTGTGCGTGTCGGTGCTTGTGTTGGTGTACATCATTATAGAGTTCATTGTCCTTTACATTGGCCCTAGTTTACATTCTATGGTCTTGCAAGAAATAAAAATGAAGAAGTAACTACCTAAAAATGATATGGAAAATGGCATAGAAATTGAATAAAACCTAGGCTAAAGGATGGATGGAGATGAGATGGTGGAATGCTCAATTTGTATAAAATATGAAATGAAATGGTTAGCAAGACAAGATATAAAATGGTAGTAAAAAAAATGTTAACAAATTGACGAAATAGCAAGATGTAATAATGGGGAGAAAAACGCACAAAAACTAGTCACAAGGTTTTAAGCAAGCACATGACCTATAATTCTCTTATTCAAAGCAATTTTCATGAGGTTTACTTTAAGCACAATATGAGAATTATAAGACATGCCCAAACTTCATCTTAGCACATATTCACAAGCATATTTCACACTTTATTTTCAAACAAAGAATCCACATTACTTGCAAAGCAAGAAACTAACAATTAAATTCGCAAAACAAGAAACTAACAATTAACATTGCAAAATTGGAAACTAATCAATTAAACTAACAAAATTGGAAACTAACCATTAACATTGCAAAATTGGACACTAATCAATTAAACTAACAAAATTGAGCTAACAAGTAAATTTGCAAAATTGGAAGAATTAGCATGAACTCAGAGGTAAACATATCACAAAGTCATGTATCAAGTATCAACATCATATGGCAAAAATTAGATCAAAAGTCATGCAAGGAACTTCACGAGAAATACACAAAGCACACAAATCAATAGAAAAATGAGCATATATTTTTTTTATCAATTTCAACCATGTAAAAATATCAGAAAATAATCAAAAATGCACCAAGAAACACATAGCAATTTTTTAGGAATTTTTGTAAGAAAGCTAAAGCGCACAGGGGTTCAGGTAGCGAGAACAGAGGTGTGCATAGCAAAAACTCAAGAAAAATCAAAAGAAACCCAAAGCCCACGGTTATGAAGCCCAAACCCACGCAGCCTGATGGATCCGGATCTCCAGAATGCCTCAGAGGCGTTGGATCAATCCGGATCCTCTAATACCTAGATCTAACGGCCAAGGACGCGGGAAGGCTGGATCAGGTCCGAACCGACCCGGTCCTGCGCTTATATAAAAGGAAATAGCCCGGTTCAACTCATTTTTTCCATTGTTTCTCTCTCTTCTTCCCAGTCTTCTCTCTTCTCTCGCCGTTCTCTCTTCTTCCCTGACGAAACCCTAACCCTAGTTCATCCAAATCTACTCAGAATTCGTTCAAACATGCTTCAATCAATTCATTACATCATTCTAAACACGAATCCACCATTGAAAATTACATGCGCACTGTGAATCGATGTAGATCTTGAGAATTTCTTTCACGGCTTTCGAACTGTTTTTGTTCTTTTTGTTCAAATCTTTTCTGAATGAAATCTTTTATGAATTCGTAGATCTACAACGGTTGATATCCGTTGTAGATCGTAGAATTTTTACGTTCTTCAAAAAATTAGGGTTTCACCGTTTTTTGATGAAACTCTTTGAACTTCCATAGATCTACATCGATTTGAACTTGTTGATGTTCTTGAGCAAGAAAAAGGCAGGCTTATGTGTTTACCTGTGTTTTAATCGGAGATTTGAACCGGAATCTTCAAGAACTCTTGAATTTTGATTCTGTTTGTTGATTTTTGGCTTGAATCCGAAAGTAAATCGGTAATCTCTTCTTCTTCTTCTTCTTCACTGGTTCAAATCCTTTGAATTTTCTTTCCCTCTTCTTCTCAATCTTCCTCTGCGATCGCGCTTGAGTTCGCTGCTTTCAGTAGTGAATTCGCGCTTGAATTGTAGAGGAAGTGGTTCAATGATGAAGATTCAGTGATGAATCTCTGAGAACCACCATGAATTCTATTGGATTTTGCTTGAATTTGGTTCTGAAAAAATTAGGGTTCGTGGAAATTTTTTGTGTTCTTGTGATTTTCTGGATTTTGGGTGATTTTGATCGTAACCGAATAGAGAGAGAAGGTTCTGAATTGTTTGTGATGTGGCACTGAGTTTTTGGCTCCTTTTTCTGACTCTACAGTGGCCGGCCTTTTATAGGCTGCCATGTGTGCATCGGACCAATGGGATTATGACATCTGGCCTTGAACTGCCCGCGTGGCATTTGGACAAAAATTGACTTAAGGACCTCTCTGCAAAATAACAAAACTAAAGGACCAATCTGCAAAAAAGTAAAATTGGACTAATTTGCAAATAAAAAATAAAATTGGACTGATTTGCAAAATAAAAAGTAAAATTGGACTGACTTCCAAAATAAAAAGTAAAATTGGACTGACCTGCAAAATAAAAAATAAAATGGGTAAAAAAAGTAATTTTGAAAATAACGTAAAGTGAAACAGTTAAAAAACGATAAAATGGACTAAAACGAACAAATTACCAAAATGAGGTATTTTAAAATACCTCTCTGTCAAAATTTTGATGTGAAAAGACCAAAATGCCCCTAAGGACTAAAACGACTCTGACTGACTCAGATGCAATGCTGAAATGGTTTTTTAAACAGAATTTGATCAACGATTCGTACAGACAAGTTGAAAGGACTCAGAGACAAATGTAGGGACTAAAATGGATTCCACTGTAGGAAATGACCAAAATACCCTTTATGTATGATTTTTATGAAAAAATTTGGAATAAAATGCAAGAAAATGTGCAATGGTTTTAGAAACTCTTTAATGACTTGTAATGCAAGAAAAGCACTTTAGATGGCCTAGTATGCAAGAAGATTAGAGACAGAAATAGTAAAATATGCAGTTGAAGCATGATAAAAAAACTGTGGAGTAAAACACAGTGAATTGAAAAGTATCAGAAAATAGAAAAGAAATTTGAATGAGTATTTTTAGGTCCAAAATGAGGGTATGACAGCTGCCCCTATTTAAGTTTCTTTGTCTGGAGGGTCAAGAGACAGAGTCTTTGGCTTGACCGAACAAAGATACTTAAATATTGACATTGCACTGATTTTGGGCGTAAAAATACATTTGTGAAAGTCATGTATGCCATGCAACATTTAGATTATGAATGCAAGACAAACTGAGAGTTGGGTTTAACAAAATATGTCGTATCCATTGCGGGATTGGTAGACATTAACAAGATGGCAAAAACAGAGTATGTCGTATCCACTACGGGATTGGTAGACATCCACAAGATAGCGAATAACAAGGTTTACTGGGGAAACAAACAGCGAATTGACAGGTGCAAGTTGTTCTTTTGGTTCGAACTGGGAACTTGACCGAGAATACTGACAGGCAGATAGGCACAAGCTGTTCTTGTATTTGAACTAGCCGCTTGGCTGATAACATAAACAAATTGACAAGCACAAGCTGTTCTTGGATACGAACTAGCCACTTGGCTGATAATAGCAGGAAATTGACAGGCACAAGTTGTTCTTGGATGTGAACTAGTCACTTGACCGATGACAAAAGTGAATTGACAGGCACAAGCTGTTCTTGGATGTGAACTAGCCACTTGGCCGAACATATAGCAAACTGCATTGTGAATATAGATCGAAATTGACTTGGCATGACTGCAGGAGTTTGAAATTGACATGATTGTAGAAGTTAGAAATTGACGTGATTGTAGAAATTAGAAATTGACAAGACTGTAGAAATTGACGTTGTCTTACGAGATTTTGACAGAAATTAACATAAGAATTGAGAATGCAATGTGCATGGATAGTATAACCCCTTTATCAGATGCATGAGCATATATGATGCATGATTATGCATGTATGAATGCTTGAAGTGCATGATGGTTGGCAATTTGCAGACACAATTTCACAGAAGTAGACAAAACGTTGGAATATTGGGCACGTAACGGCTCGTGCTTTAACATATGCTTGTGGGAATCCCTTTTGGAGGTGTCGTCGTTGAAAGACGCATCGAGACCATGGCTGAGGACAGTGAGCTGTATCCTGTTCATAAACCCGTAAAGAGTAGAACCTTTTCGATGGCACTGTCATTGCTGGGTACTTTACTGCTGAGCGCGCTCTGGATATCGCATCTGTGGTCAATGCTTTTTTTTTTTTGCATGTTTGCTTTTGTTTTGTTTGTTTTTTTTTCATCATCCCATTTTTGCCTGGATCGCCCTTTCGGGTTTTCGATCCACCGGGGAATAAATTCTTTTCATTGCCCCTGTGTAACACCCCGTTTTCCCAACATAAAAATTTCTTTAAAAGAATAGCATGCATCAGAGTAAACACGTAAACAGGGCATCACATATCTTAAAACATCTCATGTTAATGATTAAATAAACATTAAATCTTCATAAAATATCGCAGCGGAATAATCATATAAAATAAACATCTCAAAGGTCTTTGGCACGCAGGCCTCATCAACATCTTATTATCAAAGTCTTCAAGTTAAACATAAGCATGTAAAATGACATAATCATATCAAAAGCATAATATGCAAGGAACAGAGAAAATATAAGCAAGGTTTTCCCCATCCCGTTACGTATCAGAGCACCTAGACTCGACTGCAGAAATCCTCACACGTCTGCGCTAATCTTGGTTACCTGCACTTGCCCACGAGGCGGCAATTCCAGCAGAAGGGGTGAGATTCACAAATAATTATATTAAACATGTAATGAAATAATCACAATTCAACAACCAACATAATTCAACTTATCACAGATAAACATCTAGCATTTAGAACATCAACATAAACAACACATCATTTAGCATCATCATAATCAACATCATAAACATCTTAGTAAACATCTTAGACGACACGACTCGACATCATCACTTGACTATGCAACCCTACGTCTTATATGCATGTGGTACCAATCCAGGGCATGAGCCCTCGTCGCTATGAGCATAAATATACTCCAAGGCATAAGCCTTCGTCGCTGGTGAGCAAAGCTCCAGGGCATAAGCCCTCGTCGCTGGTGAGTAAAAACTCCAGGGCATAAGCCCCCATCTTAGAATGAGTATGCATGAGACTCAACACTTTTAACTTAAACAAGTTAACATCTTAAACGTCGCAAAACATCGTAATCATCAAGGACTGACACATGCAGCAACTATACATACATAGACAGCAACATGGCAGCAAGTACTTCATAAGGTATAACATTAATATGGCAAACATCGCATGTAATTCAAGCATTCATCACTTATTCAATTCATATATCACACATAAGCTTCATAAAATCATCAAAAACAGTCTCAATCATCATGTAACATCATTACAGATTATAATAAACATCATTAAAAGTCCCAGAAGCTACCCAAAGGTCATCTCTCAAGGTTTCATGCGAAACAGTTCGCAAACAGTACACGGTTCTGGGTTCTGACAGAACTCGCTATGGCGAGTGGGAAAGCTCGCCTCGCGAGTAACTTAGGCCTTGCTCGCTATGGCGAGTTGGAATGCTCGCCTCGCGAGCTCTAGGGTACTGCTCGCTATGGCGAGCTGGGATTCTCGCCTCGCGAGTAAACTAGGTCTACTCGCCGCGGCGAGTTGCATAGCTCGCCTCAGGCGAGCGACGAACAGTCTGCTACGGCTTCTACGAAATTTCACCCAAAAAGTCCCAAATTCATCATCTTAAACATCTAAACTCTCAGAATCATCATCATTAAGGTTAATCTACGTTCTGTGCTCAATCTAAACATCAATTCTACAGCTTTATGGCCTACTTCATGATTATTCTCGCTTTTTAACCTAATTTCAATTCTCTCAAAACAGCCCTATGATTGTTTAATCTTGATTAGATGAATTACAGAATAATATAATCACATGCTAGGCTCACCCTTACCTGGTAATAGCAGAAAATCGCAGCCTCTAAGCTCTTCTCCCTTCACGCGACCGTTTTCTCTCTTTTCCAAAATTCAGTAACGCGTACTGACTCTCTTGACCTAATTTTCCCTTTAAATACTCCCAACAAATCTTATCTTATTTACTCTTTCTCCCACATAACTCTCTAAAATCCAAAACTAACCCACAACTAAATATTTTATTTTATTTTCAAATCTTATTTTATTTAACAATAAAATAAGTCACCACGTCGCATAAAATCATATTAAATCTTCACTTAACATCACATAATATATATAAAAATATATAGCAACTTCTCAAATAAATCAAATAATTAAATAATCAAAAATGGGCGTTACAACTCTCCCCAACTTAAAAGATTTTCGTCCTCGAAAATTACCTCAAGCAAACAACTCAGGGTACGACTCTAGCATCTTACTCTCTAACTCCCACGTCAAGCTTTCGCCAGTCGCTCCCGACCAAACGACTCTAACGAGAGGTATCTCCTTGCCCCTCAACGTCTTCGTCTTTCTATCATCAATCCTCACTGGTAAGGTCTCAACCGTAAGGTTGTCCCTAACTTGCACATCATCACTCTGGATCACATGAGACGGATCCGGAACATACTTCCTCAGTTGCGACACATGGAACACGTCGTGCAAATTCGACAGATGTGGTGGCAATCCAATACGATAGGCCACCGCCCCAATCCTCTCTGAAATCTGATACGGACCAATAAACTTCGGGGTTAACTTCTTTGACTTCAACGCACGGCCAACACCGGTCATAGGAGTCACTCTCAGGAACACATGATCTCCCTCTTGGAACTCAAGGTCCTTCCTACGCTTGTCATGATAACTCTTTTGTCGACTCTGCGACGCTTTCATCTTCTCTTGGATCATTCTCACTTTCTCAGTAGTCTGTTAAACAATCTCCGGTCCTAACATCACATTTTCGCCTGACTCAAACCAACACAACGGAGTTTTGCATCTCCGCCCATACAAAGCCTCGAAGGGTGCCATCCCAATACTCGAATGGTAACTGTTGTTGTACGTGAACTCTATCAACGGAAGATGACTATCCCAAGTTCCTCCTTGCTCAAGTACACACACCCTTAACAAATCTTCCAACGACTGAATCGTCCTTTCCGACTGACCATCTGTTTGCGGATGATAAGCCGAACTCAACCTCAACTGAGAACCTAACGCCTCTTGCAAACTCTTCCAAAACCTAGAAGTAAACCTCGGGTCTCTATCTGATACGATGCTCGAAGGAACACCATGCAACTTCACTATCTCCTTAACATAGATCTCTGCCAACTGAGCAACAGGAAAAGTAATATTAATCGGTAGAAAATGAGCCGACTTCGTCAATCTATCAACGATCACCCAAATAGCGTCATTCCCTTTAGGAGTATTCGGCAAGCTCGTCACAAAATCCATGGATATACTATCCCATTTCCACTCTGGCACATCTAAAGGCACCATCATACCAGCAGGTTTCTGATGCTCAACCTTCGATTTCTGACAAACCAAACAAGAATAAACAAACTGTGCCACGTCACGTTTCAAACCAGACCACCAAAACAGCTTCTTTAAATCATGATACATCTTCGTAGCTCCCGGATGAATACTCAAGCTACTTCTATGACTCTCTGCAAGTATCATCTTCTTCATTTCCTCATTATCAGGAATGCAAATTCGACCTCGGAATCTTAACACTCCCTGATCATCCACTTTAAAGTCACTATCCTCCGTCTGATTACTAGCAACCAACAAGTCCACAAACTTAACATCTTCTTTCTGCGCCTCTTTGATACTTTTCAAGAACTCATTATCAATCTTCAGCATTCCCAGCTTTACACTCTGAGGCGTTCTTTCACAAACTAAGCTCAAATCTCTAAACTGTTCCAACAACTCGAATTCCTTCACCATCATGGCAGACATATGCAATGTCTTCCTACTCAAGGCATCTGCAACCACATTAGCTTTGCCCGGGTGATAATTCAAACCAAAGTCGTAATCTTTCAACAATTCAAGCCACCTTCGCTGCCTCATATTCAATTCCTTCTGATCAAACAAGTACTTCAAACTCTTGTGATCACTAAACACTTCAAACCTCGAACCATACAAGTAATGTCTCCATATTTTCAATACAAAGACCACAGCTGCCAACTCTAAGTCATGCGTCGGATAATTCTTCTCATGAATCCTCAATTGCCTTGAAGCATAAGCTACCACTTTGCCATCTTGCATAAGCACACCACCTAAACCCAACTTGGACGCATCACAATATACCACAAAAGGTTCATCAGGCTTCGGCAAAATCAAGACTGGAGCCGTCGTCAAGCGCTTCTTCAACTCATTAAAACTGTTCTCACAATGAACATCCCACACAAAAGATTTACCTTTACACGTCAACTGCGTTAACGGAAGAGCCAACTTAGAAAATCCCTCTAACTGCTTCTTCAGCTCCGCCAATTCAGAAGCTGACATACGATAAGGCGTCATAGACACAGGCTTCGTTCCAGGAACAAGATCAATCGTAAATTCAACTTCTCTTTCCGGAGGCACATCAGGAATCTCATCTGGGAAAACTTCAGGAAAATCACATACTACTTGTAACTTATCAATCACCGCCTGATTCTCAATAGATAAAGACGCCATCAAAGAAAACATCATAATTCCGTCGCGTTCCAACTGCTTCAACTGTTTAGTGGATAGGAACTCTGCGCCACTCTCTTCCTCAGGAGAAGAAAAATGCACCGTCTTGCTAAAACAATTAATCAGAACATGATTGTACTCTAACCAATTCATCCCCAAAATCACATCCATCCCAACCAACGGCAGACACACTAAATCAATCTCAAAATCACGACCAAACATAGACACAGGACATCTTAAACACACAAGGGAAGTAGTCACCGAACCCTTAGCTGGAGTTTCGACAACCATCTCCCCATTCATATCAGACACAACAAGATTCAACTTAGCAGCACAATCAAGAGCAATAAAACAATGTGTCGCACCAGTATCAATGATAGCAACTAAAGGTATATTATCAAAATAACAAGTACCTCTGATCAAGCGATCCTCGCTCTCCGTCTGCGTACCCGACAAAGCAAAAACTCTCCCAGTAGTCTGAGTCTTCTTAGGTTGTGTGCACTGGGACCCAATGTGACCTTCCTCATTGCAATTAAAACATACAATATCACCACGTTTACAATCAGCAGTAGTGTGACCCTTCTTGCCACAACGAAAACATCTCTTCACCTCTCCAGGACAAGCATTACTCTTATGGCCTTTCACACCACAAGTATAGCAGACAACCTCAGCAGGAGCATCTTTCTTAACAGGTCTCCTCTCATCATTAACTCGCTGTTTGCCCTTATCTGCAGGGGCACTGTAGGGCTTAGGACGACTTTGCTGCCATTTTCCTTTCCTCTCATTAACCACCTTGTAATGAGCCTTCGTGTCCTCCTCATAAATCCTGCAGCTGCTCACTAACTCAGAAAAGTTTCTGATCTTCTGATACCCTATAGCCCTCTTGATATCAGCTCGCAATCCGTTCTCAAACTTAATACACTTAGAAAATTCGGCGGTCTCAGCAGAGTAGTGTGGATAAAACTTGGCCAGCTCCACAAATTTCGCAGCGTATTCAGTTACAGACATGTTCCCTTGCTTTAGCTCCAGGAACTCAATCTCTTTCTTGCCCCGCACATCCTCAGGAAAATATATGTTGAGGAACTCTCTCTTAAATACTGCCCAGGTCACCTCAGCACCGTCCTGCTCCAGTGTAGGTAGAAGACTAATCCACCAATCGTCCGCCTCTTCAGCCAGCATGTGCGTACCGAAACGCACCTTCTGCACTTCCGTGCACTGCATCACCCTGAACACCCTCTCTATCTCTTTGAGCCACGTCTGGGCTCCATCCGGATCATATCTCCCCTTGAAGGTAGGAGGATGGTTTCTCAAGAAGGTCTCCAGCATATGGACCTCCACACCAGCACCAGCATTTGCATTCGGTTGCTGTCCCACAGCTTGAGCAACAACTTCCAAAGCAGCAGCAATCGCAACGTCGTTTCTTCCAGCCATCTTAATCCTCTTCAAAGCAAACATAAGTTAGAATAATACAATAATACTATTCTAACTCTAAGACAACGTCACTCGACTCTCTACTTGGCCGGACGGACCGACCTGCTCTGATACCAATTGTAACACCCCGTTTTCCCAACATAAAAATTTCTTTAAAAGAATAGCATGCATCAGAGTAAACACGTAAACAGGGCATCACATATCTTAAAACATCTCATGTTAATGATTAAATAAACATTAAATTTTCATAAAATATCGCAGCGGAATAATCATATAAAATAAACATCTCAAAGGTCTTTGGCACGCAGGCCTCATCAACATCTTATTATCAAAGTCTTCAAGTTAAACATAAGCATGTAAAATGACATAATCATATCAAAAGCATAATACGCAAGGAACAGAGAAAATATAAGCAAGGTTTTCCCCATCCCGTTACGTATCAGAGCACCTAGACTCGACTGCAGAAATCCTCACACGTCTGCGCTAATCTTGGTTACCTGCACTTGCCCACGAGGCGGCAATTCCAGCAGAAGGGGTGAGATTCACAAATAATTATATTAAACATGTAATTAAATAATCACAATTCAACAACCAACATAATTCAACTTATCACAGATAAACATCTAGCATTTAGAGCATCAACATAAACAACACATCATTTAGCATCATCATAATCAACATCATAAACATCTTAGTAAACATCTTAGACGACACGACTCGACATCATCACTTGACTATGCAACCCTACGTCTTATATGCATGTGGTACCAATCCAGGGCATGAGCCCTCGTCGCTATGAGCATAAATATACTCCAAGGCATAAGCCTTCGTCGCTGGTGAGCAAAGCTCCAGGGCATAAGCCCTCGTCGCTGGTGAGTAAAAACTCCAGGGCATAAGCCCCCATCTTAGAATGAGTATGCATGAGACTCAACACTTTTAACTTAAACAAGTTAACATCTTAAACGTCGCAAAACATCGTAATCATCAAGGACTGACACATGCAGCAACTATACATACATAGACAGCAACATGGCAGCAAGTACTTCATAAGGTATAACATTAATATGGCAAACATCGCATGTAATTCAAGCATTCATCACTTATTCAATTCATATATCACACATAAGCTTCATAAAATCATCAAAAACAGTCTCAATCATCATGTAACATCATTACAGATTATAATAAACATCATTAAAAGTCCCAGAAGCTACCCAAAGGTCATCTCTCAAGGTTTCATGCGAAACAGTTCGCAAACAGTACACGGTTCTGGGTTCTGACAGAACTCGCTATGGCGAGTGGGAAAGCTCGCCTCGCGAGTAACTTAGGCCTTGCTCGCTATGGCGAGTTGGAATGCTCGCCTCGCGAGCTCTAGGGTACTGCTCGCTATGGCGAGCTGGGATTCTCGCCTCGCGAGTAAACTAGGTCTACTCGCCGCGGCGAGTTGCATAGCTCGCCTCAGGCGAGCGACGAACAGTCTGCTACGGCTTCTACGAAATTTCACCCAAAATGTCCCAAATTCATCATCTTAAACATCTAAACTCTCAGAATCATCATCATTAAGGTTAATCTACGTTCTGTGCTCAATCTAAACATCAATTCTACAGCTTTATGGCCTACTTCATGATTATTCTCGCTTTTTAACCTAATTTCAATTCTCTCAAAACAGCCCTATGATTGTTTAATCTTGATTAGATGAATTACAGAATAATATAATCACATGCTAGGCTCACCCTTACCTGGTAATAGCAGAAAATCGCAGCCTCTAAGCTCTTCTCCCTTCACGCGACCGTTTTCTCTCTTTTCCAAAATTCAGTAACGCGTACTGACTCTCTTGACCTAATTTTCCCTTTAAATACTCCCAACAAATCTTATCTTATTTACTCTTTCTCCCACATAACTCTCTAAAATCCAAAACTAACCCACAACTAAATATTTTATTTTATTTTCAAATCTTATTTTATTTAACAATAAAATAAGTCACCACGTCGCATAAAATCATATTAAATCTTCACTTAACATCACATAATATATATAAAAATATATAGCAACTTCTCAAATAAATCAAATAATTAAATAATCAAAAATGGGCGTTACACCCTGTTTTTGCCTGAATTGCCTCTGTAGGTTGTCAATCCAGCGGGGTGCTCATTTTTTCCTAAGCCGCCCTTTCGGGTTCTCAGCTTAGCGAGCTTATTCATTTTCTCATGCTTTTCATTCTGTTTTTTCATTCTTGCCATTGACCACAGACCATACTGAGAGAGAGCCTGCTGGTGGCTTGTATTGAAATGGACATCGACACACATTCGTTCATGCATGTTTCGTTGAATGCACCTAGTTGCTCAAGTTTGTTTTCAAAATACATACAAAAAGTTTCCAATTTCCAAAATGTTTGTTTCAGACATTGTCATTATTAAAATAGAAAGAAAATGTTTTTGTATAAAGCTTTGAAAGTAGAATGAAGAAATAGAGTTTCAAACAAAAAGCATAGGCTCAAATCGATGTATAAGGGTGGTAGTCAGCCAAAGGCATGACTCCACGGATTTACAAAGCTTAGAAAATGGTAATTTTATGGGTTGATGATACATTGAACACAGTAACCACTACAGTCCTTAGAGATTTTGAATTCACATGTACAAAAGCTTCTGATGAGAACGGCCATTTATCAGTTGCAGGTGCCCCAAGGGGATGACAGTTCGCCAGATATAGTCAATTGTCTTTCATTTCAATCTCATTTTTGCATGAACCGCCCTTCCGAGTTTTCGGCTCATCGAGACGCTCATTTTTGCCTGAGTTACGTGTAATCTCAGCGAGCTTTTTCGTATTCATTTTTTTTTGTCCCTTATTTTGCCTGGATCGCCCTTTCAGGTTTTCGATCCACCGGGAAGCGCAGTTTGCCTAGGCCGCCCTTTCGGGTTTTCGACCTACCACGCTGTTCTTTTCATATATCTAGACAAAGTACTTCTTGACTATATCGGCATTCACAAGGTTTGGAAGCTCTACACCATCCATGTGTGTAAGAATCAAAGCACCGTCGGAGAAGGCCTTCTTGACAACATAAGGTCCTTCATAGTTAGGCGTCCACTTGCCCCTTGGGTCGGGTTGCTGGCTTATTCTTCTCTTCAATACAAGTTCACCTTCCTTGAATTCTCGAGGACGGACTTTCTTGTCAAAAGCAGTTTTCATTCTTGTTTGATACAGCCGTCCACGGGCCAAAGCATCCAGACGCTTTTCTTCAACCAAGTTTAACTGATCATACCGGCTTTGGCACTGTCGCATCATTTCTCGGATATCAAGGCTATTTGATTAGCTTTTGACTCACTAAATTATTTCACGACTTTTGAAAAAAATTATTTTAATTAGATGGGGTCTGGGGGTTGGTTATATTTAGGGAAGGTATTAGCACCCTAAATATTCGTAGTACTCTACGAGAACCTTTCGACTTTATTTCTTTTTGTGCTATAAACTTACTTGTTTTCATTTAAAAGAAAGAATTTGAGAGTAGTGATTAAAAAAAAAGAAAAATGACCTAATTATCTACATTTTATTGATTCGGAAGGACTAGGTCCTTTGCCTACGTACTCGTGAAGGATCAGAACCTCGTAGTTCGGGGTAAAAATTACCGTTTGATTGGTTTTGTATTTTTTATTAGTTTTGAAAAAGGTTTTAAAATAAAAAGCCAAGTGGGAAATAAGAATTGGTTTGTATTTTTTATATTGAAAGAAAAATGACTCAAAGTAAGATTAAAAATTGATTTGAAATTTGATTAAGAAAGAAAATAAGAAGAACGATCACTTGATTGAAAATCAAGGTTTATTATGAAAAGTTTTTTTTTGGTTTTTCTGTTATTTGCATGTTTTTGTTGTTTTTTTTTGGACAATTGACACTTAAATAAACTAACGTAGCAATGGAAATAAAATCGTGAGAATTTTGTAGTAACGTTGGATCACCACAAAATCTCTAAACCTAATCTAATTTTTTTGTATTTTTGATATATATAAAGCAGTAAAGAAATAAAAGACACACACCCACACACACTTTTCTCATTTATAATTTATACAATTGACCTAATTACATTCTAAATCCATGCAATGACAAAATTTAAATATGCATATGATAATAGTAAATAAGACATATGATGCAAAAATAAAATAAAAATGCATGAAAGGCATAAAAATAAAAAAAATAGAAAGTAAAGGAAAAGGGGTAGATTAAATCCAGGCCGTCTGATTGAAATCATACGGCCCTGATATGATCATCATGAGAGGCAACAGGGGCCGAAGGATCTAGATCAAGCGATTTAGAAGGCGAGGGTACACGCTAAAGCGTACACCCACCCACACTGGATGAACAGAGTTTTATAAACCCCCCATCTCTTTCTTCCTCCCGTTTCTTTCCTTTCTTTCTTTTTTTCTCCTCTCTTCTTTACGGTTCTTCTTTCTTTTTTTCCACGCTCCTCTCTCTTTTCTTTCCCTCAGATCCTATTCTTTCTCTCCCTTAATTCCTTCTTTCTCCTTCTTATTTCTTTTTCTTTTCCTTTTTATCTTAACCACAAACACAACAAAAAAGCTTGTAAACTTAAATTAAAAACAAAAATATACTACCTTTGGGGATTTTGAAAGAAACGGTGGTGTTGGTTTGCGATTTCAGTTACTGTGATTTCAGATGTGGATCCGATTGGTTTTGTGGGTGTTTAGGATTCGGTTATGGTTTTGGTTCACGTGTGTGAACTGTTATGTGATGATGATTTGTGTTGTACTGTGATATGGCTGTGGTTTGCGATTTCGGTGACTGTATTGGGTTGATTGTGGAACTGTAATTGGTTTGAACAATGTTTGAGTTTTTTGCAGGTTTTCCGTTGTAAAAACCCTCCTTTCGTGTGATGAAATTCGTCCCCTTTTGATCAAAATTTGCAATTCTATTTTCAGATAGAAATTCAATTTCATTAAGAATGTTTAAGAGACTTGAAAGGTGTTTTAAAGCAGTATGCGTTTGGGTGTTTGGAAAGGAAAGAATGAAAAGCTGACTTTGGACTTGTGCCTGTGATTGAGGCGCGGAGCAGAGAAGAAAATCGGACCATGGACAAATGCTTTGGACTTATTAAAAAACATTAACAATAAACTAAAATGAAAATAAAATGATAAAAGGAAATAAAATATAATAAGTAAAAAAAATAAAGATAAAAGATGGAAATAAAAATAAAATGATAGTAAAGATGTGGGCTCGGAAATCAAACAAAATGAGGTATTTTAAAATATGTCTCTCCCGAAATTTTTACTAAAAATTCAAAGAATATTCCGGGTCAGATGACGCGTGTCAGTGGTGTCTTAGGTCAAAAATTGGGGTATGACAGACATCATTCAGCCTCAGACAATTTTGCTTCCATGATCACGCGGAGAGATGGGATTTCTACTTCCAAAGGGAGGACTGCTTCCATGCCATATACGAGGGAAAAAGGTGTTGCCCCGGTCGAACTGCGTACTGTAGTGCGGTAGCCGTGTAAAGCGAAGGGCAACATCTCATGCCAGTCTCTGTATGTAGTTACCATCTTATGTACGATCTTCTTGATATTCTTATTGGCGGCCTCAACTGCACCGTTCATCTGGGGCCTATAAGGAGAAGAGTTATGATATTCAATCTTGAATTTGTCACACAGGGCTCGCACCATATCATTGTTCAAGTTTGTACCATTGTCAGTGATAATCTTGCTAGGAACACCATATCGACAGATGATATTGTTCTTGATGAACTTAACCACCACTTGCTTGGTTACATTGGCATAAGATGCAGCTTCGACCCATTTGGTAAAGTAATCGATTGCCACCAAGATGAAACGATGACCGTTCGAAGCCTTTGGTTCAATTCTCCCAATCATGTCGATGCCCCACATAGAGAAAGGCCACGGAGAGGAAATAACATTGAGGGCGTGCGGAGGCACATGGATTTTATCAGCATAGATTTGACATTTGTGACATTTCCTGGCATATTGGCAGCAATCGTGCTCCATGGTCATCCAATAGTAGCCAGCTCTTAACAATTTTCTAGACATGGTATGCCCCGAAGCATGGGTTCCGAAAGTGCCATCGTGCACATCGTGCATCAGTTGCTCCGCTTCGCGTTCATCAACACATCTCAACAATATCATATCGTAGTTCCTTTTGTACAAAACATCTCCGTCTAGCAGGAACTTACTAGCCAATCTTCGCAGGGTCTTCTTGTCTTTGTTGGAAGCACTTGGCAGATATTCACGGTTTTGCAAAAACTGCTTGATATCATGATATCAGGGTCTGTTGTCAACTACATCCGCATATGCTTGAACAATCACATCACCGATGGCAAACACGTGAGAAGGCCGGTCCAGGCGTTGTACTTTGATTACCGGCACATGATTCCAATGGTTTACTTGAAACATGGAGGATAAAGTAGCAAGAGCATCGGCCATTTGATTTTCTTCACGGGGAATATGGTGCAACTCGACCCTTGTAAAGTATGTCAGCAGACGTCTCGCATAATCACGGTAAGGGATCAGATTGGCATGATGGGTCTCCCACTCACCCTTGATCTGATTAATAACAAGCGGAGAATCTCCATAAATGTCAAGATGCTTGATTCTCATGTCAATTGCTTCCTCAATCCCCAAGATGCATGCTTCGTATTCAGCCATGTTGTTTGTGCATTCGAATAGAATTCGGGCGGTAAAGGGAATATGATGCCCCCGCGGAGATACGATTATTGCCCCAATCCCCTTGCCGTAAGCATTGACAACACCATCAAAGACCAATCCCCACTTGCTATTAGGGTCTGGACCTTCACCAATCAACGGTTCTTCACAGTCCCTTGACTTCAAATACATGACTTCTTCATCGGGGAAATCAAACTTGATGGGTTGATAGTCATCAAGCGGTTGATAAGCGAGGTGATCAGCTAGAACACTTCCTCTGATGGCTTTTTGAGCTTTGAACACAATACCATATTTAGACAGAAGCATCTGCCAACGCGCAATCTTCCCGGTGACTGCAGGCTTCTCAAAGATATACTTGATCGGGTCCATCTTGGATATCAACCAAGTTGTATGGTTCATCAAATAGTGACGTAGACGTCTGGCCGCCCAAGCCAGAGCACAACAAGTCTTTTCGAGCATCGTGTATCGAGTCTCACAGTCAGTGAACTTCTTGCTTAAATAGTAGATAGCATGTTCCTTCTTTCCAGTCTCGTCGTGTTGACCGAGCACACATCCCATGGATTCATCTAACACTGACAGATACATAATCAACAACCTCCCTTCCACCGGCGGGACAAGGATTGGTGGCTCCAACAAGTAATCTTTGATGCTATCAAAAGCTTCCTGACATTCATCGTTCCATACAATAGGTTGATTCTTCCTGAGCAGCTTGAAGATTGGTGTAACACCCCGATTTCCCAACATAATTAAATATACATAAAATCAGAGTTTTCATCGCAAAACGGAATGTTACACTACTTTTCAAAAATTCATAAATAGAAAATATACTATTTATTCAACAACATAAATTAATCTCGTAATATTTTGCAGCGGAAAAGTCTTTTTTAAAATATAATCAACTTCAACAAAATCTTGGCACAAAGGCCCCAACATAAATAATAATTTCAATAATCCTCTTAATAATAAATAAATGTTCCAACAATATAGTTCCAAAATTGATACATAAAGGAATGAAAATTCAACAATTAACTCCCATCCCGTTACGTATCAGAGCCTTAGACACTTAAGCCAAAAATCCTATAAGCCTTGGAAATCTGCACTAGCCCACAAGGCGACAATTCCAACAGAAGGGCTGAGAAACACATTCAATAATAATAATATATAATTCATCAAATCGATGAAACAACAACAAATTATACCACAAGAATCGACAAGTTCATATATATATATATATATATATATATATATATATATATATATATATATATAGCAACAGCAACGTTATCAACATCAACGACATTTAGCAAGATACAACAACAATTAACAATCAACAACATTAATATCAACAACATCAACAAATCATCACATATAACGAAAACATCTCAAACATTCACAAGTACATCATAACATCACAAATACTTCAACACGTCATAAATACATCAACAAGTCACAATTACACCATCACGAATACATCATCACTTTGCAAATTACATCATCACTTCACAATTACATCATCACTTCACAAACAACACGACACGACTATGCAACACTTAGACCTCATGCATGTGGTACCATCAGGGCATTAAGCCCTCATCGCTAAGGTCATAGAGGACCTGTCAGGCATTAAGCCCCCATCGCTAAGGTCATAGAGGACCTGTCAGGCATTAAGCCCCCATCTCTGACTATGCTATGCAACGACACGACTCAAATGCAACGACACAAGTAAAGACTCAACAATGCACATCTTTAGATGACTCGAGAAATACACATCTTTAAATAGCATCATCGTCAAATATCACATATTTAAATATGACATCTTTATATAGCACATATTTAAGTCACACATCTACAAACAACACATCTTGATATAACACATATTTAAATCACACATCTCCGGAAAGCACATATACATTAATCAACTACATCCATATCAAACCAAAACATTCATCAAAAATAAAGCAAGTTGATCAATAAAACATAAGCCAAATACTCATAAAACACTCCGACTAAATCCCTAATACTTAAGTTTGAAGTTGGGAAACCAACCATAAGTTTTGGACTAACTTGGGATTAGTTAAGCTAAGTTTTCTTAAAATTTTCTAAAGACCTACGTGGACTATTTTTATCATAACTCGAGATTTGCAAAACATTTTCGAGTCAAACCAGTGCCATTAAAAAGCTAACTCAATTATCTACAACTTTCATGTTTACACCTAAGACCAATTATGTACCAATCAATACCAGTTTTCATTTCAAATTCGGACAAAGTTGTGCTGAAATTCATAAAAATTCACTGTGACCTACGTTCAGTAATTTGACCATAACTCAAGTTCTATAAATCATTTTGATGTCAGACCAACGGCATTAGAAAGATAACATTCATACCTACAACTTTCGTGTTTACACCGAAAGCTAGTTCGAAACAGAAACTGATGCAAAAGACGCAACAACATGAAACAGGGTATGCTGTCAAAGGTAGCTCTCGGGAAAACTCTATTTTTCACTCAAAAACCCAAATTTCATCTACCCAAATCCCAAATTTGATAGAGAACAATGTTTACAGGTTCTATATACAACATAACAATCAAAACAACACAGAAACATGCATTAAACAACACAATTCATCACATCATATCAATTATCATAAACTTTCTAAATCCTAAACCTAGAACACAATTTCATCAACAATCAAAATTATATATACATATTATTGAAGGAATCCCACCCTTACCTTAGATTATGATTCCTGAATTAAGCTGCGTTCTTCTCTCTTCTTCTAGCCTCTTCTCTTGATTCTAGGTTTTCTCCTCTTCTTCTCTCAAAAACTCATTTTCTCTCTTTTTTTCAATTGTACGTAATGTAACACTCTAAATTCTATTTTATGATTTGTGGTGATTTTTTAATTGATTTTGGTGTGCTTGGTGTATTTTACTTGAATTTATAAATGATATATGAGATATTTGGTGTGTTATTATTTGTTATATTTATTTGTAGTATTTTATGAAAATAGGAGAAATAATATTTGTAATATTTGAATTAAAGGGTTTAATTGATATTATTAGAATTAAGAAGGGATTAAGGAGAAATTAATAGAATTTAGTGGGGGAGAGTAAAGAGTAAAAAGGAGTTACCCTTTAGTTGGTAAGAGAGTAAGAAAGAGTCAAACAAGCATTTGAACGTATCAGTAAGAAAAAGAGAAAAGTAGACTTTTTGGGAGAAAGTGAGAAGAGCCAAGAGCCAAGGGGAATTGCTAGGAATTGCTGTAGATTTTGCTGAATTAAGGTAAGGGTGGGTTTGTGATTCAATTGCCAATATATACATATATGTTTTCATGATTTTGCATTGAAATTGTTGTTTCTGGTTTAGGTTTTATGAATATGATAAAATGCTAAATTTTGATGATTGGTGTTGTTGATTCTGTTTATCTGAGTTATTTTGATGCTTTGGTGAGAAGTGAACCCATAAACCTTATTCTAAAATCATTTTGGGTGATTGGGGAATCAAAAATGGGATTTTTGGATGATATAGGGTTAGAAAATCGTAAGTAGTAATTCTGCCCAGATGATTACTCGCTTAAGCGAGCTAGCCGTCGCTTAAGCGAGCGGCACTTTCCCTTACCCAGAACTATTTCGCGCCCGTTCGCTCAAGCGTGCGCCAAGCGAACTCCAAGCGTGCAAAACCTGAAGCTACGTCTTTTTGGTCGCTTAAGCGAGCTGCCCGTCGCTTAAGCGAGCAACGCGAATTTTGCCCAGAATTTGGAAAATAACCTGTTCGCTTAAGCGAACCAGGAGCGAGCCGTAAGCGAGCAAAACTCTAACCTTCGTCATTTGACTCGCTCAAGCGAGATGCTGCTCGCTTAAGCGAGCTGGGTCCTGTGCGACCCAAAATGTGATTTTTCTAAGGTGTTCTAAACCCAAACCTAAGCTTTCTAAATGGTTTATTGGATTTTTAGAGAATTTTTGGAGTGATAATAATATAGAATGGAGATGTTTATGATGCACATTTGAATGAATCTTATATGAAATGAAATGAACTATACTATGCTAAGTTTGCAATTGTTCATGGTGTTGTGGTGTGGTTGAGTCTAGTTGGGGAGGTGTCCTAGTTGGTGTTGTTGTTGGTTGCATGGTGAAAATGCACCACTATTTTTGTCGTATGGTTGTATGTAGATATACTCCTTGAGTCTCATAACTCATTTGCATTGGTGGGGGCTCATGCCCCGGAATGTTTATACATTCAACTGGTGAGGGCTTATGCCCTGGAATGCTAGTCATTCACTTTGGTGAGGGCTTATGCCCTGGGATGCTTTAACCATCCATTTGGTGGGGGCTTATGCCCCGGAGTGTTTAGCACTCAACGCGCGTAGTTGGTACCACATTTGCATAATGCATTGGTCGTTAATGGAGTCTTGCATTAGAAGTTAAGGTGTGAGTTGTTGTTGGTGAGGTGTCACCACAAGCGGTGTTGTTGTCGGTGTTGTCAATTAAGGTGAATCTAAATATTATTTGTTGAATTGTTTATGAAGATTGTTGATGATTATGGTGATGATGAATGTTCTTGTTTATGTTGTTTTCAATACAACTTGATGAATTATATATATATATATATATATATATATATATATATATATATATATATATATATTGCTTTGTTTTGTGAACTCACCCCTTCTGCTGGAATTGCCGCCTCGTGGGCAAGTGCAGGTAGCGATGGATAGATAGGAGTTGGCTCATTGTGTCGTAGGCTCTGATACGTAACGGGATGGGATATTATGTTTTATAATTTCATTCCTTTATGTATCATTTATGTTGGAGATTTGTTGAATAAATATTTGTTATGTGTGGGAGAACATTTTTGTTATGGTGAGGCCTTTGTGCCAGACATGTTGATGTATAAGAATTTTTGAGGTGATTTTATGACAATTATTCCGCTGCAGACTATTTTATAAAGATGTTGTTTTGGAGGATTATTTAAATAGTTTTATGTTTCTATTTAAATAAAAATGTTTTTGAGATATGCATGTAATACTCCGTTGATTGTTGATTAACTCTGATGTTTGGATATTATTATATCATTTTGGGAAACGGGGTGTTACAATTGGTATCAGAGCAAGTCGGTCCGTCCGGCCATTAGGAGAGTCGTGTCGAGCCAATAGTGTAGTGTGACAGGTTTTAAACTGTCTTTGTTGTTCTAATTCTTGTTGTTATGTAGAATTATCGAGATGGCCGGGAGAAATGATGCTGCTCTTGCTGCTGCTTTGCAAGCAATGGCTCAAGTTGTTGGACAACAACAAGGTGCTGGTGGAGCTGGTGAAGGTGTAAGGATGCTTGAGACTTTCTTGAGGAATCATCCACCAACCTTCAAGGGAAGGTATAATCCTGATGGAGCTCAGACTTGGCTGAAGGAGGTTGAAAGAATATTCCGGGTGATGCAGTGTACGGATGCTCAGATGGTGCGGTTTGGCACTCATATGTTGGCTGAAGAGGCTGACGACTGGTGGGTGAGTATTCGACCGGTGTTAGAGAATGAAGGTGCTGTGATTACATGGGCCGTGTTTAGGCGGGAGTTCTTGAGGAGGTATTTCCCGGAGGATGTTCGGGGTAGAAAAGAGATAGAATTCCTTGAGTTGAAGCAAGGAGACATGTCCGTTACGGAGTATGCTGCTAAGTTCGTGGAGCTTGCAAAGTTTTATCCTCACTATGCTGCGGAGACTGCTGAGTTCTCCAAGTGTATCAAATTTGAGAATGGTCTGCGGGCTGATATCAAGCGGGCCATTGGGTATCAGAAGATCAGAGACTTCTCTGAGTTGGTGAGCAGTTGCCATATTTACGAAGAGGATACTAAAGCTCACTACAAAGTGATGAATGACCGTAAGGGTAAGGGGCAGCAGAGTCGCCCAAAGCCGTATAGTGCCCCAGCTGATAAAGGTAAGCAGAGGATGCATGATGAGAGGAGGCCAGCACGCAGAGATGCTCCTGCTGAGGTGGTTTGTTATAAGTGTGGTGTTAAGGGCCACAAGAGTAATGCCTGCAACCGTGATGAGAAGAAATGCTTCCGATGTGGTAAGAAGGGCCACACTGTTACTGAATGCAAGCGTGGAGACATTGTTTGCTACAATTGTGATGAAGAAGGTCATCTTAGCACACAGTGTACCAAACCTAAGAAGGCGCAGGCCAGTGGGAGGGTGTTTGCCTTGACTGGTACCCAGACTGATCAGGAGGATCGACTTATCAGAGGTACTTGTTTCTTTAATAGTACTCCTTTAATTGATATTATAGATACTGGTGCAACGCATTGTTTCATTGCTATTGATTGTGCTAAAAGATTGGGTCTGTATATGTCTGATATGAATGGGAAAATGGTTGTTGAAACTCCAGCTAAGGGTTCAGTGACTACTTCCCTTGTCTGTTTAAGTTGCCCGTTGTCTGTATTTGGTAGAGATTTTGAAGTAGACCTTGTTTGTTTACCGTTGGTGGGAATGGATGTAATATTGGGGATGAATTGGTTAGAGTACAATCATGTCCTGATCAATTGTTTTACGAAGACGGTGCGGTTTTCTTCTGCTGAAGAAGAGAGTGGAGCAGAATTTTTATCCACCAAGGAGATGAAGCGGTTAGAACAAGATGGCGTGTTGATGTTTTCTTTGTTGGCATTTTTGTCGGTGGAGAACCAAGCTGTAATTGATGGGCTGCCTGTTGTGAAGGAATTTCCTGAAGTTTTCCCTGATGAGATTCCAGATGTGCCACCGGAGAGAGAAGTGGAATTTTCAATTGACCTTGTGCCGGGTACGAAGCCTGTGTCGATGGCTCCTTACCGTATGTCAGCTTCGGAGTTAGCTGAGTTAAAGAAACAATTAGAAGACTTGCTTGACAAGAAGTTCGTGAGACCGAGTGTTTCACCTTGGGGAGCGCCGGTGTTGTTGGTTAAGAAGAAGGATGGTAGCATGCGGTTGTGCATTGATTACCGTCAGTTGAATAAGGTGACGATTAAGAATAGGTATCCACTACCGAGGATCGATGACTTGATGGATCAACTAGTGGGTGCCCGTGTGTTCAGCAAAATTGATTTGAGGTCAGGTTATCATCAGATAAAGGTGAAGGATGAGGATATGCAAAAGACAGCGTTTAGGACGCGGTATGGCCATTATGAATATAAGGTGATGCCTTTCGGTGTTACGAACGCGCCTGGTGTGTTTATGGAATACATGAACAGAATTTTTCATGAATATCTGGATCAATTTGTTGTAGTTTTTATTGATGATATTTTGATTTATTCTAAGACTGAAGCTGAGCATGCAGAGCATTTGAGGATTGTATTGCAAGTGCTGAAAGAGAAGAAATTGTATGCCAAGTTATCCAAGTGCGAGTTCTGGTTGAATGAAGTAAGTTTTCTTGGCCACATTATTTCTGGTAAAGGTATTGCTGTAGATCCTTCGAAGGTTAATGCTGTGTCGCAGTGGGAGACACCAAAGTCAGTTACTGAGGTAAGAAGTTTTCTTGGATTGGCTGGTTATTACCGCAGGTTTATTGAAGGATTTTCAAAGTTGGCACTTCCTTTGACGCAACTGACCTGTAAAGGTAAAGCATTTGTGTGGGATGCTCAATGTGAGAGTAGTTTCAATGAGTTGAAGCAAAGATTGACGACTGCTCCTATTTTAATTTTGCCGAAGCCAGAAGAACCTTTCGTTGTGTATTGTGATGCATCTAAGCTGGGATTAGGTGGTGTTTTGATGCAAGATGGCAAGGTGGTCGCGTATGCTTCTAGACAGCTGAGAGTGCATGAGAAGAATTATCCTACGCATGATCTAGAATTGGCAGCCGTGGTATTTGTGTTAAAAATTTGGAGGCATTATTTGTATGGTTCCAGATTTGAGGTGTTTAGTGATCATAAGAGTTTAAAGTATCTGTTTGATCAGAAGGAGTTGAACATGAGGCAGAGGAGGTGGCTTGAGTTACTTAAGGACTATGATTTTGGCTTGAATTACCATCCTGGTAAAGCTAATGTTGTGGCTGATGCGTTGAGTAGAAAGACGTTGCATATGTCGGCTATGATGGTGAAAGAGTTCGAGTTACTTGAACAATTTAGGGACTTGAGTCTTGTTTGTGAAAGGTCGCTTCAGAGTGTGAAGTTGGGCATGTTAAAGATTAATAGCGATTTCTTGAGTAGTATCAAGGAGGCCCAGAAGATTGATGTTAAGTTTGTTGATTTGATGACTGCTAGTGATCAGAATGTAGATGGTGACTTCAAGGTCGATGACCAAGGTGTGTTGAGGTTTAGGGGAAGGATTTGTATTCCTGATGATGAAGGTTTGAAAAAGTTGATCTTAGAAGAAAGTCACAAGAGTAGTTTGAGTATTCATCCTGGAGCTACTAAAATGTATCATGACTTGAAGAAATTATTTTGGTGGTCCGGTTTGAAGAGGGATGTTGCGCAATTTGTGTATGCGTGTTTGACTTGCCAGAAGTCCAAAGTTGAACATCAGAAACCTTCAGGGTTGTTGGTTCCGTTAGATGTACCTGAGTGGAAATGGGATAGTATTTCGATGGATTTTGTGACGAGTTTGCCGAATACTCCAAGAGGGCATGATGCCATTTGGGTTGTTGTTGATAGATTGACTAAGTCGGCACACTTTATCCCGATTAATATGACTTATCCGGTAGCTCAGTTGGCGGAGATTTATATCCGTGACATTGTGAAGTTGCATGGGGTTCCATCTAGTATCGTGTCGGATAGAGATCCGAGGTTTACATCAAGGTTTTGGAAGAGTTTGCAAGATGCATTGGGTTCGAAATTGAGGCTGAGTTCGGCTTATCATCCGCAGACAGATGGTCAGTCGGAGAGGACTATCCAATCCTTGGAGGATTTGTTGAGGGTGTGTGTACTCGAGCAGGGTGGAGCTTGGGACAGCCACTTGCCGTTGATAGAGTTTACTTATAATAATAGTTACCATTCGAGTATTGGTATGGCACCGTTCGAAGCTTTGTATGGTCGAAGGTGTAGAACTCCTCTATTTTGGTTTGAGTCGGGTGAAAGCATTGTGTTAGGACCTGAGTTAGTGCAGCAGACTACGGAAAAGGTCAAGATGATAAGAGAAAAGATGAAAGCATCGCAAGATCGTCAGAAGAGTTATCATGACAAAAGGAGAAAAGCCCTTGAGTTTCAGGAGGGCGAACATGTGTTTTTGAGGGTTACTCCGATGACGGGTGTAGGACGCGCATTGAAGTCGAAGAAGTTGACTCCAAAGTTCATTGGTCCTTATCAGATTTCCGAGAGAATTGGAACCGTGGCGTATCGGATTGGATTGCCACCCCATCTATCAAACTTGCATGATGTGTTTCATGTGTCGCAGTTGAGAAAGTATGTAGCTGATCCTTCGCATGTTATTCCTAGAGATGATGTGCAAGTTAGAGATAATCTTACTGTTGAGACTTTACCTTTGAGGATTGATGATCGCAAGGTGAAGCAGTTGAGAGGCAAGGAAATACCTCTGGTTAGAGTTGTTTGAGGCGGTGTAACCGGTGAGAGTTTGACTTGGGAGTTGGAGAGCAAGATGCAAGAGTCCTATCCTGAGTTGTTTGTTGCTTAAGGTAATATTTCGAGGACGAAATTTTCTAAGTTGGGGAGAGTTGTAACACTCTAAATTCTATTTTATGATTTGTGGTGATTTTTTAATTGATTTTGGTGTGCTTGGTGTATTTTACTTGAATTTATAAATGATATATGAGATATTTGGTGTGTTATTATTTGTTATATTTATTTGTAGTATTTTATGAAAATAGGAGAAATAATATTTGTAATATTTGAATTAAAGGGTTTAATTGATATTATTAGAATTAAGAAGGGATTAAGGAGAAATTAATAGAATTTAGTGGGGGAGAGTAAAGAGTAAAAAGGAGTTACCCTTTAGTTGGTAAGAGAGTAAGAAAGAGTCAGACAAGCATTTGAACGTATCAGTAAGAAAAAGAGAAAAGTAGACTTTTTGGGAGAAAGTGAGAAGAGCCAAGAGCCAAGGGGAATTGCTAGGAATTGCTGTAGATTTTGCTGAATTAAGGTAAGGGTGGGTTTGTGATTCAATTGCCAATATATACATATATGTTTTCATGATTTTGCATTGAAATTGTTGTTTCTGGTTTAGGTTTTATGAATATGATAAAATGCTAAATTTTGATGATTGGTGTTGTTGATTCTGTTTATCTGAGTTATTTTGATGCTTTGGTGAGAAGTGAACCCATAAACCTTATTCTAAAATCATTTTGGGTGATTGGGGAATCAAAAATGGGATTTTTGGATGATATAGGGTTAGAAAATCGTAAGTAGTAATTCTGCCCAGATGATTACTCGCTTAAGCGAGCTAGCCGTCGCTTAAGCGAGCGGCACTTTCCCTTACCCAGAACTGTTTCGCGCCCGTTCGCTCAAGCGTGCGCCAAGCGAACTCCAAGCGTGCAAAACCTGAAGCTACGTCTTTTTGGTCGCTTAAGCGAGCTGCCCGTCGCTTAAGCGAGCAACGCGAATTTTGCCCAGAATTTGGAAAATAACCTGTTCGCTTAAGCGAACCAGGAGCGAGCCGTAAGCGAGCAAAACTCTAACCTTCGTCATTTGACTCGCTCAAGCGAGATGCTGCTCGCTTAAGCGAGCTGGGTCCTGTGCGACCCAAAATGTGATTTTTCTAAGGTGTTCTAAACCCAAACCTAAGCTTTCTAAATGGTTTATTGGATTTTTAGAGAATTTTTGGAGTGATAATAATATAGAATGGAGATGTTTATGATGCACATTTGAATGAATCTTATATGAAATGAAATGAACTATACTATGCTAAGTTTGCAATTGTTCATGGTGTTGTGGTGTGGTTGAGTCTAGTTGGGGAGGTGTCCTAGTTGGTGTTGTTGTTGGTTGCATGGTGAAAATGCACCACTATTTTTGTCGTATGGTTGTATGTAGATATACTCCTTGAGTCTCATAACTCATTTGCATTGGTGGGGGCTCATGCCCCGGAATGTTTATACATTCAACTGGTGAGGGCTTATGCCCTGGAATGCTAGTCATTCACTTTGGTGAGGGCTTATGCCCTGGGATGCTTTAACCATCCATTTGGTGGGGGCTTATGCCCCGGAGTGTTTAGCACTCAACGCGCGTAGTTGGTACCACATTTGCATAATGCATTGGTCGTTAATGGAGTCTTGCATTAGAAGTTAAGGTGTGAGTTGTTGTTGGTGAGGTGTCACCACAAGCGGTGTTGTTGTCGGTGTTGTCAATTAAGGTGAATCTAAATATTATTTGTTGAATTGTTTATGAAGATTGTTGATGATTATGGTGATGATGAATGTTCTTGTTTATGTTGTTTTCAATACAACTTGATGAATTATATATATATATATATATATATATATATATATATATATATATATATATATATTGCTTTGTTTTGTGAACTCACCCCTTCTGCTGGAATTGCCGCCTCGTGGGCAAGTGCAGGTAGCGATGGATAGATAGGAGTTGGCTCATTGTGTCGTAGGCTCTGATACGTAACGGGATGGGATATTATGTTTTATAATTTCATTCCTTTATGTATCATTTATGTTGGAGATTTGTTGAATAAATATTTGTTATGTGTGGGAGAACATTTTTGTTATGGTGAGGCCTTTGTGCCAGACATGTTGATGTATAAGAATTTTTGAGGTGATTTTATGACAATTATTCCGCTGCAGACTATTTTATAAAGATGTTGTTTTGGAGGATTATTTAAATAGTTTTATGTTTCTATTTAAATAAAAATGTTTTTGAGATATGCATGTAATACTCCGTTGATTGTTGATTAACTCTGATGTTTGGATATTATTATATCATTTTGGGAAACGGGGTGTTACACGTAAAACTCTTTCTGACTCTCCTTTTCTTTTTATTGTAAACTATAACCCCCTCTTATTTCCTTAACTCCCACTTATTCATCGTAATTATACTTTATTCCCTTTAAACCAAATAATACTATTTTCTACCTGTTTATTAAATAAATAAAATAATCAAACAACATTTATTTAAATAAAACACAACACCATAAATCATATAATAAATTATCATCACACCAAATATCACACAATTCATACCAAGTCATATATTTCACATAAAATCATATCTAAATCATATATGTCAAATATAGTCATATAAAATCATATAAAAATACTCAAACATCAACTAAAAATAATTAAATAAAAATGGGGCGTTACAATTGGCCCGCAAGTCGCGGTCATGTGAGATATGAATCGGGAGATGTAGTTCAGACGCCCGAGGAACCCTCTGACTTGCTTCTCGGTCTGCGGGGCCGGCATCTCACGGATGGCCCGGACTTTGTCAGGATCTACTTCAATGCCTCTTTGGCTGACTATGAACCCTTGCAGCTTCCCGGATCTGACACCGAACGTACACTTGTTGGGATTCAGTCGAAGCTTGTATTTTCTCAATCTCTCAAACATCTTTGTCAAATATTCAACATGTTGCTCTTCATCCCTCGACTTTACGATCATGTCGTCCACATATACTTCGACTTCTTTGTGAATCATATCGTGAAACAACGTAGTCATCCCCCTCTGATAGGTGGCACCAGCATTTATCAGGCCAAACGACATCGCTTTGCAACAGAAAGTACCCCATGGGGTAATGAACGATGTCTTTTCCCTGTCTTTGGGTGACATCTTGATTTGATTGTATCCGGAGAAACCATCCATGAAGGAGAACACCTTGCACTGAGCAGTATTATCAACAAGCACGTCAATATGAGGCAGCGAGAAATTGTCCTTCAGATTGGCTTTATTCAAATCCCTATAATCGACACACATCCGGACTTTCCCATCCTTCTTCGGTATAGGTACAATATTAGCAACCCATTCGGGGTACTCGACCGTCATGAGGAAACCCACGTCAATCTGCTTCTGTACCTCGCTCTTGATCTTGAGAGCCATGTCAGGACAAGTTCTTCTCAGCTTTTGTCTAACAGGAGGACATTCTGGCTTTGTTGGTATCCGGTGTTCTATGATCTGGGGGTCCAAACCCGGCATATCTTCATATGACCATGCGAAAATATCTGGATACTCTCGGAGAAGTTGGAAGATCTTCCTCTTAACCCCTTCTTTCAGTGCGGCACCAACCTTGATTTCCCGCTTATTGTCTTCGGTACCCAGGTTGATCAACTCAATCTCTTCCTGGTGGGGCTGAATGGTTTTCTCCTCTTGTTCAAGCAGTCAAGTGATCTCATACGGTATATCATTGTCCTCCTCATCTTCGGCTTTACATACCGGGCATTCAAAAGTCGGAGAAAACGTAGGGTCACTGTGTTCAACGGGTTTATTATGGTTCAATCTGCATGGTATGGTTGGATGATTTTTAGAAAAGGTTTTTTTTTTATGCAGATCTTTGAAATTAATAAGAAAACAAAGATGTTTTGGTTTTTTCTGGCATTACCATTATTTCCAAGGGAAAAGCATTAAGTGAAACAAAAGCCGTGAAAGAAACGACGATTTTTATTAATAATGGCAATGCCGAAACAAACATGCCCTTACAAAAACATCACTTTCTCCTTGGGCAGAGCGAGAGGATTGTTATTTTGAAAAAACAAAGACTTAGGCAACAAGACACATTACTCGGAACCATGCATGATCAAAGGAAGGTCGACGACATCCAAATTCTTTGCTATGCCTCCTGATATAACAAACACGGGCCTAGAACCGCTTCCAATAGCACCCTCAATAATTGCATTGGTGAACCCAGCACTGTAGAAAGTTCCGTTAGATATGCTTGATGTTGGTGAAAACCCAAGACCTTCTTTACGCTTATTCTCATGAAGTTGTATTAACTGGCCCCAACCGGCAGCTTGTCCCTCCTAGACAACCTTCTGAGCATCCTTTAAAGAAGCCATAGCAACACCAACCTTTTTGGGCTCCGTACCTTCAATAGTCAAACCCTGAAATGCAGTTCCCTCAGCAGATCCTGCTTCAATGCAAGAGAACGATGACAATTGGCTAACCAAGTATGCTTCTTCTCCATGTACAGTAACAAGTTTTCCATTCTTCACAAATTTCAGCTTTTGGTGGAGAGTGGAGGTCACCGCGCCAACCTCGTGTATCCATGGCCTTCCAAGGAGACAGCTATAGGAAGCATCGATGTCCATGACTTGGAATGTGATCAGGAATGTCTCAGGGCCGATGGTCATTGGAAGATCCACTTCTCCGAGAACGTTCTTGCGGGATCCGTCAAAGGCTTTGACCAAAAAAGTGCTTCTCCTCAAAGGGACCTCTCGATAGCTTAACTGGTCTAGAGTTGACTTGGGCATTACGTTCAAAGATGAGCCCGTGTCCACCAATACATTTGACAGCATGTCAGTCTTGCAATTCATAGAGATGTGTAGGGCCAGATTGTGGTGTTTCCTCGCTTCCGGAAGTTCGTCCTCACTAAACCAGAGATTACTGCAAGCAGTAATATTTCCCACTATACCACCAAACTGATCCACCGTGACCTCATGATCGACATACGCCTGTTCCAATACTTTTAGCAAGATATTCCTGTGGGCTTCAGAACTCAGGAGCAAGGATAAAATGGATATCTTTGATGGAGTTTGCAACAAATGATCCACGATCTTGTAGTCACTTCTCTTAATTAGCCTCAAGATTTCATCCAAATTAGAATCCTCAATAGATTGGCCTGGCCGGCTAGCGTCTTCAGCAACAGGAGGAACAACAGGTAGAGCAGTTTTGTCAACAGGATCCGTGGTAGGCGCAGCGATCTTCTTTTGGAACAAAGGGGGACGGACTCGGCCGCTTCTCAGAGTCGTCGTCTCTTCGGCGATGTTGCTTATTACAGCTAGGGATACCAGAGGTACTTCTATCCCATTCTCAATCATGGTTGCATTGTACTTGTAGGGAATAGCCTTTGTGGAAACATAGGGCACTGGCCCAGGTAGCCTTATCACTATACGTTCAACATTCTCCTTCGGAGGCGTGCTCCTAACGGGGGTATCATGGAAGACTGGCATAATCACACAAACGTCGCTGGCGATCAGATAGTTATCATTCATCAGGCCCTGGATGTCGTTCTCAACCACGTCACAGCCCATAGGATTCTGAAGACATTCGTTACAAGCAGCATGGTCATGGTGAAACAAGGAAGCTTGGCACATCTTAACATGTAGTGGTACCAGAGGAGTTGCAACATTACGAACATCAAGGCTAGAAGTTTCTTCGTATGCTTCAATCAAGTTCACAGCAGCATGATTTGGAAGTGGATTATCGAGAACATGCGGGACATTATTCTCGAAAGACAACCTACCTTGGTCTATTAGTTTCTTCACAATGTACTTCAAAGCGTAACATCCTTCCACATCGTGGCCAAGAGCTCCTTGGTGAAAATCGCATCTGAGATCAGAACGGAACCTGGGAGGTAATGGGTTAGGCGGAGGTTTGCCGGGCCTGGTTGTGCAGTACCCTTTGTGCAGCAGAGTTGGAAGCAAATCGGCATATGTCATCGGTATCGGTGGGAAAGATGGTCTGGTCTGAGGACCTTGCTGTTGTTGTGGTTGTTGTTGAGCTGGTGGCTGCTGTTGCACCTGCTGAGCAATATCGTTGACAGGGACCTGAGGTTGGCCCGGTGGTAGAGGATACTGATGGTAGAATGGTGGAAAGAACGGATGTTGGGCGTATTGCATGTATTGGTATGGCAGAGGTAGTTGAGTAGCATTGATAGGGGCAATGGTAGCCATAGATTGATTGGTCTCGGCAGACACCATCCCGACTTCTGTCTCCTTCTTCTTGTGATGGCCATTGCCATATTTCTGTGGTGCATTTGTGGAGGATTCACCTTTTTCGAACACGATGATACCTTCTCTGACCGCTTCTTCTAAGCGGGTTCCCATGGTGACCATCTCGGAGAAGTTACTCGGAGCAGCAATGATCATCCTTTCAACATAGTCCTTTTTCAGAGTTTTCAGAAACGTCTGAGTCATTTCCTCTTCGTCTAGAGCAGGGGTAATAAGGGCAGCTGCCCCCTCCACCTTTGCGCGTACTCACGGAAACTTTCGTCTTTCTTCTGGAAGAGGGATCTGAGAAATTCCCTGTTTGGCTTCAACCTGGTATTAAACCCATAGTGACTCTTGAAAGCGGCAGCCAAATCATCGAAGGTACGAATGTCATCCTTACTCAGGCCAGTATACCATTCTGCAGCGTCTTCCATTAAACTGTCTTGGAAGCAGTGAATCATGAGCGAATCATTGTCTGAGTAATTAGCCATCTTCCGGACATATTTGATAATATGATTCTGAGGACAAGTCAGCCCATTGTATCGGTCGAACTCTGGGACTTTGAACTTTCTAGGGACATCTGTAACACCCCGTTTCCCAAAACAACGTTTAATAAAGAATATATAATCAGAGTTCAACAAATACGGGCATGTCACACTACTTTTCAAAATTTGTTAAATAGAAAATAAAACTATTTAACTTCAACAACTTTAATCTCGTAATATTTTGCAGCGGAAAAGTCTTTTTTAAAATATAATCAACTTCAACAAAATCTTGGCACAAAGGCCCCAACATAAATAATCATTTCAATAATCCTCTTAATAATAAATAAATGTTCCAACAATATAGTTCCAAAATTGATACATAAGGAAATGAAGAATATAAACAGCAGAATCCCCATCCCGTTACGTATCAGAGCCTAGGACACAAGAGCCAATAATCTAACTAGCCTTCGTTACCTGCACTTGCCCACGAGGCGGCAATTCCAGCAGAAGGGGTGAGAAACACATTCAATAATAATAATATATAATTCATCAAATCAATGAAACAACAACAAATTATACCACAAATATCAACAAGTTCATATATGTATGTATACATATATATATAGCAACAGCAACGTTATCAACATCAACGACATTTAGCAAGATACAACAACAATAAACAATCAACAACAACAATATCAACAACATCAACAAATCATCACATATAACGAAAACATCTCAAACATTCACAAGTACATCATAACATCACAAATACTTCAACACGTCATAAATACATTAACAAGTCACAATTACACCATCACGAATACATCATCACTTTGCAAATTACATCATCACTTCACAATTACATCATCACTTCACAAATACTTCAACACGCCATAAATACATCAACAAGTCACAATTACACCATCACGAATACATCATCACTTTGCAAATTACATCATCACTTCACAATTACATCATCACTTCACAAATACTTCAACACGTCATAAATACATCAACAAGTCACAATTACACCATCACGAATACATCATCACTTTGCAAATTACATCATCACTTCACAATTACATCATCACTTCACAAACGACACGACACGACTATGCAACACTTAGACCTCATGCATGTGGTACCATCAGGGCATTAAGCCCCCATCGCTAAAGGTCAAATAGGACCTGTCAGGCATTAAGCCCCCATCGCTAAGGTCATAGAGGACCTGTCAGGCATTAAGCCCCCATCGCTGACTATGCTATGCAACGACACGACTCAAATGCAACGACACGAGTAAAGACTCAACAATGCACATCTTTAGATGACTCGACAAATACACATCTTTAAATAGCATCATCGTCAAATATCACATATTTAAATATGACATCTTTATATAGCACATATTTAAGTCACACATCTACAAACAACACATCTTGATATAACACATATTTAAATCACACATCTCCGGAAAGCACATATACATTAATCAACTACATCCATATCAAACCAAAACATTCTTCAAAAATAAAGCAAGTTGATCAATAAAACATAAGCCAAATACTCATAAAACACTCCGACTAAATCCCTAATACTTAAGTTTGAAGTTGGGAAACCAACCATAAGTTTTGGACTAACTTGGGATTAGTTAAGCTAAGTTTTCTTAAAATTTTCTGAAGACCTACTTGGACTATTTTTATCATAACTCGAGATTTACAAAACATTTTCGAGTCAAACCAGTGCCATTAGAAATCTAACTCAATTATCTACAACTTTCATGTTTACACCAAAGACCAATTATGTACCAATCAATACCAGTTTTCATTTCAAATTCGGACAAAGTGGTGCTGAAATTCATAAAAATTCACTGTGACCTACGTTCAGTAATTTGACCATAACTCAAGTTCTATAAATCATTTTGACGTCAGACCAACGGCATTAGAAAGATAACATTCATACCTACAACTTTCGTGTTTACACCGAAAGCTAGTTCGAAACAGAAACTGATGAAAAAGACGCAATAACATGAAACAGGGTATGCTGTCAAAGGTAGCTCTCGGGAAAACTCTATTTTTCACTCAAAAACCCAAATTTCATCTACCCAAATCCCAAATTTGATAGAGAACAATGTTTACAGGTTCTATATACAACATAACAATCAAAACAACACAGAAACATGCATTAAACAACACAATTCATCACATCATATCAATTATCATAAACTTTCTAAACCCTAAACCTAGAACACAATTTCATCAACAATCAAAATTATATATACATATTATTGAAGGAATCCCACCCTTACCTTAATTCAGCAAGCAAAAACTCTACAGCAATTGATTCCCTCTTCTCTTAGCCTCTTCTAGGGTTCTCTTCTTTCTCTCCAAAAACTCTCTTTTCTAAAGTTTTGTACGTGAAAAATGAAACAGACTTTTGTTTTTCTGTAAACTAAAACCTCTCCTTTCTCTTTCTATTTTTCCTTAACCTCCCACTTATTTCACTTAACTCCCTCCTTAATTTCTATTAATTCTCATTAAACCCCATAATTTCAAGTAAATAATAATCTTACTTATTTTTATTAAACAATAAAAATAATCATATATTCATATAATCACATAAATACTATATAATAAAATAGTAACACCCCACATATTCACATAAATCATTAAAAAAATCATATAAAAGATTTTAAAATCAACCAACGATAATTAAAATAAAACTAGGGCGTTACAACTCTCCCCTTTGACACTAAGCAGAGATCATAAGTCTTGACAAGATCACCATTTCCTCGGTTGGCTTTGATTTCACGATGGAGTTCTTTAGCAAGTTCCTCCATCCTTTCTTCCATAGTTCCAATCATGGGAGCCTTCCCACGGTGATTATCGGTGTTGGTGTCCTGAGGCATAGAATGTACGATTGGTTCGGTGAAGACGGTTGTCTGAGGCAAAGTAGTGTTGGGAGAGGTATGCTCTGGTATGGGGATCTGGTCACCACTGATAGCACTAGAAATACCTGCTGCAGTATTGGGAGCGAAGAAAGGTGGGAGTCCATAAGGGCGTCCTCTCGGCATAACAAAGCGGTCATCAAGAGATGCTGTTGGGATCGCTTCAGCGGTTGTCGGAGCAGACGAGGCTGGTTGTTCCTGTGCAGCCAACAGGGTAGTCATAACATCATGAGCCTTGGCCAACTCTTCCCTTAGAGAGGCCAGTTCGGTACGGAGCTGCGCATTTTCTTCTTCCATAGCCACTTTGTTCCTTCTTCTGTATTGTCTAGTATGATGCACTCTGGTAGGTTGATAGATCTTTTGAGCACGAACCACTTTTCAAACTGCGGCAGAAGAACCAGGAGGCAATGAGCACTTGGAAGCTTTTTGTGACCGATGAATGATGCATATGATGCATGATATGTACAAATGCAGATGCAAAAACGACTCTTTTTGGTTATCGAAAGGTTTTTTAGACAAATTGGAAGCTTCGCAAACATTATTAGAAAGATAAAGTGACTAGAAAGCTGGCAAGATAAATCCCTTTGAAATGCTAAACCAAGGGAAGTAGACTTCAAAATGTAATCAATACAAACAACACAAACATCTAGGCATAAGGAGTGGCAGGGTAGTCATCAGACTCAGACTCCGAAGCTGAACCGCAATATCTAGCATAGAAATCATGACGACCTCTAGCTCTCTTGGAGTCCCTCATAAGCAAATCATCCTTTTCTTCGAGCTCCTTTCTAGCTCTGGCCAATTCCCTCTTCAACATCAAGTTCTCATGAGTCTTCTGCTCGTCCTTACCATCCAAAGTCAGAATCAAGTTCTCGGCTTCATTGTATCGGGCCTTCCATATTCGCTTCTCCCGACTCTCCATAGCTAGATGCTCTTGATACATCTCCTGGGTCGCAGGAAGCAAAGGTAATGGCCGAGATGGTGCAGATGCAAACACATGTCTCACAGCAGGGTAAGGCATACCAATCTCCTCGGCTCAATCTATTACCCACTGAGTGTAGGCCTCATGAGCGATACCGGATCTCACCCCCAAATGCTTTACATCCTTCTTTCGGACCTTAGACCAAGCATCTATAAAGGCTTTCCTTTGCCCGACGGGGGCATTTGAATAGTAGAAGAACTCCTGAGATGTAGCAAGATTGATGGGCTTCGCTCTCATCGGGAAACCAAAATGTCTCATGTCTAGCTCAGGATTGTAGTTGATTCCTCCCCGGGTACCGAGAAGAGGTACATTGAGGAAGTCCCCACAACTAGTGATGATCTCTTTGACTCGAGCTGCCGGGGTAACCCAAACCACCTCATCGGGAGTGAGAGCCATAATCCGCTGTGAATAAGACCAATTCTCCGGGTTGGCATGGAAAGAACTTGGAAGGTGAGAAATAAACCACCTGTATAAGAGTGGCACGCAGCAAAGAATATATCCACGACACTTGAGAGTCTGATCATGGATGGCGTGGTACATGTCAGCTAGAAGAGTAGGAACCAAATTCTTGGAATGGAAGATCTCAATGGCATTCATGTCCACGAAGTTGTCGAGATTCGGGAAGAGAACGAGCCCGTAGATAAGTAGTGCAAGAATAGCCTCGAGAGCGTCCTGACAAGTAGATTCGAGATTAGCCCGCTCAAGTAAGTACTTTGAAGTGAAGCCCTGGATATGAGACTTGGTGATGAGATGTTTGGACACATCAGAAGTCTTGAGATAAAGATCCTTAGCAATCACCCACGGAGCGAGAGGAGATCCAGGACCCGTGAAAGGCGTCCCCTCGGCTATAGGTAAACCCAACAAGCTAGAATAAGCCTCGAGCGTAGGAACTAACTGAAAATCCGGGAAAGTGAAGCAACGGAAAACCGGATCATAGAATTGTACCAGAGTGTGCACCAACTTCTCTTCCACATTAGTCCGGAGAACAGCAAGCAAACCACCGTATCGGAGACGAAACCCGGTCGGATTCTTAACTTTGAGTGCTAACTCCCTTAAGCTAGCTAAATCGACTTCCTTGAACTTGTAAGACTTAGTCTTCTTCATACCTGTAATGTTTACAAAGTTTTTAATTTGTCTAGACCTTTCGATAAATGCATGAAAAAGGTTTATGCATGAATGCATGTATGCATGATCTTTGGTTATAGAGAAAACATGGTGGGTTAAGGTTCACAGTTACAGAGTTGCGGGTGGACACGGTGTCCGGTGAAACTAAGGCTTTGATAGTAGTAACCATGGTTCTAATGAGGTTCCCAAACCGCAACCTCTCTTGCGTATACCATGGTAGCACGAGTCGACACCCGTTCCATGATTATTCGTAAGAAGGTCTAGTTTGAGTGTAGTATCGCGTGACGACTAAAACTCGAGGCAACGCTCGGTTTAGCCACCGCACTACGTCCTAAAAAAGGCCAAAGATGGGTTTGGTAACTACGGTCCATAGCATCACTGGTCAATTGAAAGTAAAGTGCCTAAGCATGACAACACACGCCGACAACATCACTTCCAAAATGCCTCAGCTATGTGAGATTGATCGCATAACCCAATACACGAGGCAACCCCCGGATTGGATTGTCGATTATATCTCCACCTATTCCTAAGTTCACTCAGTCCGGGTGTAGGACTTTTGATATTCTCACCCCACACGTTGCATGAAAGTACTTACATATAGCAATAAAATAAAGCGCAAAACATAAAGCATGAAAAACTAGGCGTAGCCCGCAGAATTTGTCCCCAGTGAAGTTGCCATTTCTGTTATCGCGATTTTCGGGTGTCAAGTCATTAATTAGGCTTGAACCTTTCAATCATTGATATCTCTATTTTTTTTTGGGAAGGGAGAAATTGAGAAAACCCCTTAGAAATTCCAAGTTCGGGAGCAATTTTCGCTACGGGAAGGTGTTAGGCACCCATAACGACTATAGTACTCTATAGGAACCGTTTTTCTAGATTTACGTCTACGCTTTATTTTTAATGCTATTTATTGGAAAAGAGATTGTTTATTTTAAGAATGGGGGAAGAAGTGTTTGGATTTTATTTTTATTGGACTTGGAGAGGTTTTGACCTCTTGCCTACATACCCTTTTAAGGGATCAAACTCCATGTAGTTCTCTCTCAAAAAGGTTTTTTGTGAGTTTAGGTTGATTTTAACTTTGAAAATAGTTTTGAAGAAAGGGAAGGGGCCGTAAAGGCTTGAGAAAGAAAATAGTGAGGTTGGTTCAATTATTAAAGAAAATGGTAGTCTAAGTAGGAATTAGTTCTCATTTGAATTCTTGATTAAGAAAATAAAGGGAAAAAATGCAATGGAGTTTTGACTCCAAAGTTTATTGGAAAAATTGTTTTTCAGATGATGAAATGGCTAACTTTTTGGAAAATGGATTTTTCTAAGTTTCGCATTCCCTAAACATACATCTAACGGTAAATCATACAACGTGTGTGCGTGTCGGTGCTTGTGTCGGTGTACATCATTATAGAGTTCATTGTCCTTTACATTGGCCCTAGTTTACATTCTATGGTCTTGCAAGAAATAAAAATGAAGAAGTAACTACCTAAAAATGATATGGAAAATGGCATAGAAATTGAATAAAACCTAGGCTAAAGGATGGAGATGAGATGGTGGAATGCTCAATTTGTATGAAATATGAAATGAAATGGTTAGCAAGACAAGATATAAAATGGTAGTAAAAAAAATGTTAACAAATTGACGAAATAGCAAGATGTAATAATGGGGAGAAAAACGCACAAAAACTAGTCACAAGATTTTAAGCAAGCACATGACCTATAATTCTCTTATTCAAAGCAATTTTCAGGAGGTTTACTTTAAGCACAATATGAGAATTATAAGACATGCCCAAACTTCATCTTAGCACATATTCACAAGCATATTTCACACTTTATTTTCAAACAAAGAATCCACATTACTTGCAAAGCAAGAAACTAACAATTAAATTCGCAAAACAAGAAACTAACAATTAACATTGCAAAATTGGAAACTAATCAATTAAACTAACAAAATTGGAAACTAACCATTAACATTGCAAAATTGGACACTAATCAATTAAACTAACAAAATTGAGCTAACAAGTTAATTTGCAAAATTGGAAGAATTAGCATGAACTCAGAGGTAAACATATCACAAAGTCATGTATCAAGTATCAACATCATATGGCCAAAATTAGATCAAAAGTCATGCAAGGAACTTCACGAGAAATACACAAAGCACACAAATCAATAGAAAAATGAGCATATATTTTTTATCAATTTCAACCATGTAAAAATATCACAAAATAATCAAAAATGCACCAAGAAACACATAGCAATTTTTTAGGAATTTTTGTAAGAAAGCTAAAGCGCACAGGGGTTCAGGTAGCGAGAACAGAGGTGTGCATAGCAAAAACTCAAGAAAAATCAAAAGAAACCCAAAGCCCACGGTTATGAAGCCCAAACCCACGCAGCCTGGTGGATCCGGATCTCTAGAATGCCTCAGAAGCGTAGGATCAATCCGGATCCTCTAATACCTAGATCTAACGGCCAAGGACGCGGGAAGGCTGGATCGGGTCCGAACCGACCCGGTCCAGCGCTTATATAAAAGGAAATAGCCCGGTTCAACTCATTTTTTTCCATTGTTTCTCTCTCTTCTTCCCAATCTTCTCTCTTCTCTCGCCGTTCTCTGTTCTTCCCCGACGAAACCCTAACCCTAGTTCATCCAAATCTACCCAGAATTCGTTCAAACATGCTTCAATCAATTCATTACATCATTCTAAACACGAATCCACCATTGAAAATTACATGCGCACTGTGAATCGATGTAGATCTTGAGAATTTCTTTCACGGCTTTCGAACTGTTTTTGTTCTTTTTGTTCAAATCTTTTCTGAATGAAATCTTTTATGAATTTGTAGATCTACAACGGTTGATATCCGTTGTAGATCGTAGAATTTTTACGTTCTTAAAAAAATTAGGGTTTCATCGTTTTTGATGAAACTCTTTGAAATTCCATAGATCTACATCGATTTGAACTTGTTGATGTTCTTGAGCAAGAAAAAGGTAGGCTTATGTGTTTACCTGTGTTTTAATCGGAGATTCGAACCGGAATCTTCAAGAACTCTTGAATTTTGATTATGTTTGTTGATTTTTGGCTTGAATCTGAAAGTAAATCGGTAATCTCTTCTTCTTCTTCTTCACCGGTTCAAATCCTTTGAATTTTCTTTCCCTCTTCTTCTCAATCTTCCTCTGCGATCGCGCTTGAGTTCGCTGCTTTCAGTAGTGACTTCGCGCTTGAATTGTAGAGGAAGTGGTTCAATGATGAAGATTCAGTGATGAATCTCTGAGAACCACCATGAATTCTATTGGATTTTGCTTGAATTTGGTTCTGAAAAAATTAGGGTTCGTGGAAATTTTTTGTGTTCTTGTGATTTTCTGGATTTTGGGTGATTTTGATCGTAACCGAATAGAGAGAAGGTTCTGAATTGTTTGTGATGCGGCACTGAATTTTTGGCTCCTTTTTCTGACTCTACAGTGGCCGGCCTTTTATAGGCTGCCATGTGTGCATCGGACCAATGGGATTATGACATCTGGCCTTGAACTGCCCGCGTGGCATTTGGACAAAAATTGACTTAAGGACCTCTCTGCAAAATAACAAAACTAAAGGACCAATCTGCAAAAAAGTAAAATTGGACTAATTTGCAAATAAAAAATAAAATTGGACTGATTTGCAAAATAAAAAGTAAAATTGGACTGACTTCCAAAATAAAAAGTAAAATTGGACTGACCTGCAAAATAAAAAATAAAATGGGTAAAAAAAGTAATTTTGAAAACAACGTAAAGTGAAACAATTAAAAAACGACAAAATGGACTAAAACGAACAAATTACCAAAATGAGGTATTTTAAAACACCTCTCTGTCAAAATTTTGATGTGAAAAGACCAAAATGCCCTTAAGGACTAAAACGACTCTGACTGACTCATATGCAATGCTGAAATGGTTTTTTAAACAGAATTTGATCAACGATTCGTACAGACAAGTTGAAAGGACTCAGAGACAAATGTAGGGACTAAAATGGATTCCACTGCAGGAAATGACCAAAATACCCTTTCTATATGATTTTTATGCAAAAATTTGGAATAAAATGCAAGAAAATGTGCAATGGTTTTAGAAACTCTTTAATGACTTGTAATGCAAGAAAAGCACTTTAGATGGCCTAGTATGCAAGAAGATTAGAGACAGAAATAGTAAAATATGCAGTTGAAGCATGGTAAAAAAACTGCGGAGTAAAACACAGTGAATTGGAAAGTATCAGAAAATAGAAAAGAAATTTGAATGAGTATTTTTAGGTCCAAAATGAGGGTATGATATATATATATATATATATATACATACAAATATGTTATGTTGGATGTTTTATGAATTGTTGTGTCACATTTGACTAAGTTGGGGAGCATGTCATAGTTGATTAAGTCTGTTGGTCGTTGTCGTTGCTGTTGTTGAGTTGTATGCTGAGTCCATTGCATGCTCATATATTGTTGAGGGCTCATGCCCTGGAATGTTCATCATTCAATCGTTGAGGGCTTATGCCCTGGAACGCCTTGTCGTTCAACTGTTGAGAGCTTATGCCCTGGGATGCTTTAACCATCCAAAGTTGTTGAGGGCTCATGCCCTGGAATGCCTTGTCATTCAAACGCGTAAAATGGTACCACATGCATATTGCATTAGTTGTTGTCGTTGGCGCATTGTCGTAGTTGTTGTTGTTGGTTGTCGTCGTCATGTCATTGCATAGTCGATGTCGTCAGTTGAGCTGTTGTTGGATGAATTTGAATATGTTGTTATCCCTGAAGTATATAAAAATATCGAAGTATTTTGTTGACTTTTAGGGTGTTGGATTCAATTGATGAATTATATATTATTATTATTGTTTGTGAATCTCACCCCTTCTGCTTGAAAATGTTGCCCTTCGTATGGGTAACTTGCAGGTGATCCAGAATAGTAGAAGTGGAGGCTCATGTGTCTTAGGGCTCTGATACATAACGGGATGGGGGATCGTTGCGATGTTTTTCTTTCATTCCTTTATGTATCAATTTTTGAAAACATGTTGTTGAAGTTTTTATTGTTGTTGAGGTGTAATGGTGTCGAATAATGTTTTATGACTGTTGGTGGCCTTTGTGCCAATTTATTGAAGTTGTTGATGTTGAAAACAATTTTCCGCTGCAAATTATTAATTGTTATATTGTCGAATAAATAGTACATTAAATTTATTTATGAAATTTTGAAAAGCAGTGTAATGCTCCGTTTTGTTGATTTACTCTGATTTATTTTATTAATATTACGTTGTTGGGAAACGGGGTGTTACAGTATCTCTCGCTATCGAGTGGATATCTTGGGAGGCGCTACCTCCTTCAGGTTTCGCTGTACTTGGTACAAAAGGTATATGCCCCTGGGCATGGTTCGCCGTAGATTTTGCAACAACTAGCATAACTGCCCAGGAGATGGGATGAGGCCGGGAAATTTCCGTGGTTATCTTCCGGCTGATGATGATGAGTATGTTTTAAATGACTTCTGCATCCGTTGTCGTCTTGATTTTGAAATTCGATGGCTTATCGAAGTTTGTGGCATTACTCATCAATGGTATAACGTCTTTTAGCATCTAAGCTTCTTTTTGGTCTACGCTTTGTTTTGTAATGGCTGGTTGTTTTATCCGTTTTTTGGGAATATTAATGTAACCTGCTCATTAGTTGGCATTTATTCTAAACAATGCCATGTTTTGTTTTTCCTTTCCGAACTACTCTTGTACAATTTTAATTTCGTGTAGCATCGGTCTATATTTCTTCAAATATTTCCCGTTTATGCGCAAAATCCTTTGATCATCGTTCAATTCTTCGATCTCATACGCATTGTTCGAAAAGACTCTTAATATTTGCCATGGTCCTTCCTAACTAGGAGACCATTTTCCCAAGATTTGATTTTTCTTATCCATTGGCAAAATGACTTTCCACATCAAATCTCCTTGAACGAATAGCTTTGATTTCACTTTTTTGTTATAGGCCTTCGCTACTCTTTCTTTTTGTTTCGTAAGGACTTCTAGTGCTGTCAACCTTTCTTCATCCAAATCAACCAATTCATCTAACATCATATTCCAATAATGGTTTGTTGGAATTTCGAATTGCCTTTGAATTCTAGTCGATTGGAGTAAAATTTCGACTGGTAATACAACATCATGACCAAATGTCAATCTAAATGGTGTGATATTCGTTGATTCTTTAGGAGATGTTCGACATGCCCACAAAGCTTCGCCAAGAACCTCGTGCCAATTCTTGGGTTTTCCCTTAGTTTTCCTTTTAATAATGGATATAAGGCTCTTATTTGCTGCTTCAACTTTACCATTTGCTTGAGCATAATATGGTGTCGAAGCCAATAGTTTAAAACCCGTGTTTTCAGCAAATTTTGCCATTTTTTGGCCAGTAAACACAGATCCTTGATCCGTGGTAATGGTTTCTGGAATGCCAAACCTATATATAATATATTTTTGAATAAAATTTATAACCTCATCTTGGGTAACTTCTTTTAGGGGAATTGCTTCTATCCACTTAGTGAAATAATCTATTCCAACCAGGATATAGTTATGGCCTTTTGATGACTTAGGTTTAACTTGTCCAATCACATCTAAAGCCCAACCCCTAAACGGCCAAGGTTTGATTATCGAATGTAATTCGCTTGCAGGCACACGCTGGATCCCAGCATGTATTTGGCACTCCTGACAGCCTTTGGCGAACTCTGTAGTTTTTTAGCATAGTTGGCCAATACACGCCTTGTCGAAACAAAAGCCATTTCATTTTGTGGCCTGTATGGTGTGTGCCACAAGCACCACTGTGCGTGTTGGAGACAGCCAAATACGCTTCTGTCTCTCCTAGGCATCTGAGCAAAACTCCTTCTGGAGTCTTTTTGAGCAAATCGCCGCTTATTAAAACATAGTTCAAGGCTCGATACTTTATTTTTCGACAAGTGGTACTATCTGGATTCTCTAAGTAAGTCACTATGGGCTTTCGTCAATCGTTGTCGGTTAAAATGTTATTGCATATGGTATAACATTGGTTAATGTTTTATATGTATAACTTGATCCCTCCTTTCATATACTCACAAATACATTTCTTTTACAAAAGTTAACCTATTTTTTCTTTTGAGAAATGCTAAGATGGTAAAATGTAGAAACATTTGCTATGTTTGTTGTGCGATTCCATGTTTGGTCTCTTTGGATTTACTTGTTTGAGTTTGTCTATTCACATACCTTATAAAAAATTTCATAATATTGTTTTCAGCTTATTTTTATAAGTTTATGTAAGCTTATTATAAGAAGTTCTTCTGTTGTACGCCACAAATAAGCTGGTTACACAAACAAGGCCTAAGTGTGTGAGCTTTACGCCTAAACTCTTAGTAAAAAAAAAAACGAATGGCTCATTGATTTGTCTTCTAGCAAATTTAACCTTGGTTAATACAAAAAGATATTAAAATAAAAGACGTCTTTATTGGAAATGGTGAATGCTTTGCTTAGCCTAATTAAGACCAAAATTAGAATCGTTGGAAGATTTTACTAGTGGGTGGAAGGTAGTGGGAAGGCTGACATATTTGGTAAGTGAAAGCCCCAGAGCCATCAATCTAACTGGAAACTGAATTAGTGATACATTATGTACATGAAAGCAATTTGTTATAATTTATCTTAGACTTTAGCATAGATGATTTCATTGATATCTTATGTCATATATACACAAGACGGAATGGCAGAAACATGGAAGAAGATGGGGGAGCACAAGATAGAATCAACAAATGAGTAGAGAGACCAACAAGCTTGAAACTCTTTAAAAGTGCTTCAGAATGATCAAAATTTCTATCAATAATCAATAAAAAAAATTCCGATAAAATATTGGTGTATTTAATAAATTCAGACAATTATCAGGAATATAAGCTGATATCATAAATTGAAAAATATTATCCACATGGTTTTTGATTGTGCTACCTATACATGAAAGTGACATGAATCAAAGAGTAAGCATCCAAGTTCTAATGACATTTAAAGGGTATGCTCAGCGAGAATACCTTGATTTACCAAACATAGAAAAGCTTAAAGCTTCAACATGAATGTACAGATATGAAAAAAGGAAACATGAATGGTAAGCTTGTATACCATGTTATTTGATCTGAAAACGAGGGGAAAAATATCCAGAAAGTTTACAGCCAACTAAATTCTCAAAGAAGGTGGATACTGTGAGCATTTTTCAAGGAATTCAAGGAACTATATACCAAGAATGTTATGGTACCAAGAATGTTTTGGTTTCATGGGGCCCAGCTTTAACCAGGAAATAACCTAAAACAGAAGGTCACGTTGTGGCCACTCTCTGGTTCCATCTCAACTCAACCTGCATTTCACTCCAACCAACGAAATGACCTGAAACAGAGGGTCATTGTGGGCGGAGGTGCCCCCATCTTATGCAAAAAAGCTAAACTAAAGCCCAAAAATTGACTCTTGCAATTTTATTTTATTTTTACAATGATAGACCTAACTGAGAGAAGGACTGATCTGCTCTTATCATCTAAATCAAACAAGATAACCACTCTCAACACTTTCTTACACTTACTGTTTTATTAAATGTTTGCAAATTTAATAGTTACAATTACAAGATGTTAACTACATTCACGGCTACATTGAAAAGGCTATAAAAGCATTGTACTCTGAAGTACTAAATCACAAATTAAAATAAGTTTTAAAATACTTAAGAACTTTAAATCAATTTTCAAGCAGACGTTGAAATTAAATGAAAGCACTAGACTTCAAATGGTAGTTCGAAATGCAAGCAAACCAAAATTCAATAGCTTGATGTGAAAGAGAAGCACTAGCAAAAAAGACAATCAAGCAGCCCAAAACAAGTTGAAATGGCTAGTTGGCTACCAGCCATTTTAACACTACAGCTGCATGTTTCACATGCTAGACCAAATATTCACTCCACATTAAAACTTTAAATCTATAACTTTTAACTTTCTAATGTAAGGAATACTTGTTTGACTGGATAACGCCCAAGAAAAAATCTAAGACATCTTGTTAATCCTCCTGATGTCGCATTTATAAGAATAAAGTTTCTTAGTTATCAAAGTACCAGCAAAAATGTAATGCAGAAAATAAATTAACCAATAGTAGGGTCAACCACTTTGATGTGATAGCAATGTGTTGCAATTGAAAAGGTGAAACCCACAAAAACTAATTTGTAACTCAAAATAACAAAATGTTGTATTTCAACTAAACTCTAACAGGAATTGCAAATGTACGCCAGAAAGAACAATAGACCACTTAGTCGAACAAGCTAAATCCCATGTCCTGCAAAACGAAGATGACAATTATACATTCATATGTTAGTAGAGAGTCGTTAATTCACTAAATAACAAGTATAAATAACAAAGAAACTTACATCATCGGACTCTTCCTTTTCTTCAACCTTCTTTTCCTCCTTTGCTTCGGTAGCTGGTGCAGCAGCAGCTGCAGCACCTCCACCAGAAGCAGCAACAGCAACAGCACCTCCACCAGAAGGCACTGAAGCCAACTTCTCTCTGCCACTAGCAATTAGCTCGGCAAAATCCTTTCCCTTGACTTCACTCAAAAGCAACTCAATATTTGAGTCCTCGGCCTCAACTCCAACTATAAAAATAACAAAGAAAAAGCAAATTCATTCAAGACATTCAAAATTCAATTATTTCGTTTTAAGCTGCATCAAATGTCAATTGTTTTGCATTGGCCACTTCTTCATAGAGGTTCAATGACCAAGAATATATAAATAAATAAGGGTCTTGTTAACGAGTGCCCCCGGCACTCTTTAACCATTCTAAAATAAGTAATTATTTCTTTAAGAAAGTCAAATATTTCGATTTTCAATGCATTGATTACAAATATTTTGATAAATTCTATGGTCCTTAAAGAGTGGTTAACATTTCCCAATAAATCAAAATTCAATTGTTGTCTAGGTTAAATCAGAATTCATTGATTAAATCAGAATTCATTGATTCCGATAATAATTCAATGTAATCGTGTGTCAGTGTCAGACATGGCTCAAAATCTACAAATGCTCTTAAACTGTATTTTTTTTCATCTCTTTTAAAATTATATTTTAAATAAAAAGAATGCAAAGAGCGGAAATCTTGCGCCACTATCCAGATTCAATTACAATCAAACCTAATTTGTTCAACTACATATCATATTTTCAATATTAGATTATCGCTCAGCTAATTATCAATTCTACAAACAAAAACAAAAACAAAAAACAGACACATTGTAGTAATTACATTTTATGACTGAACACAGACAAATAAAAACAGGAGATTAATGAAAACATAACAAAACAAGAGAGAGAGAGGGAGAAAAATTAGGAGCAAGAACCTGAGGAGAGGATGGTTTTGATATAATCAGCGGAAGGGGCAGAGTTACCGCCCAAAACAGCCAACAAATAAGCAGCGATGATCTTCATTTCTGAAGGAAAACAAAAATAGTTATTAGCAACGCGAATCATCAACAACAACAACAACGTAAGGAAATTGCAAAAGAATGAAAAACGTACTTACTTGGCTGTTTAGATTGGGATTTTGCTACTGCGACCGCGATGTATGTTTAGGGTGAAGCTCCGAAACGGAACTGTCAACTAATTTATATCATTAGGGTTTTTGGGAGCTTGGGTTTGGGCCTTTATCTTTTCTGTATTTCCACAGATACCCTTGTTTTTTGCCCTTCATTTTATACCATTTTTTGTTTTTTAAAAAATAATCATGTTATTTGCTCCAAAAAAAAAAAATAAAGAAAAAAAAATCATGTTATAGGATTGTACCATTGAACACCGAATAAATCTAGAAACTTTATTTAGATATATTATTCAATTCAATGTGTTTTCTTATACGGAGAGAGGATGGATGATGTATCCACAAAGATGATGATTAGAGAACTTCTATAAATTTGGTGTTTTATTTTTTCCTACTCTTTAATTTCTGCAAATTTATTTTGATATACAATGATGAATTAGATTAATTACTATATGCTTTGTGATTGAATGATTTCTTACACTTAATTTTCAACAACATTGTTGAGATTAACACATTTATTAATTCAATCACCTTTAACATTAAAGATTAACTTCTTGATAATTTCATCACATATATCAGATTTGTTTGGCTTAAATATGTATTTCATCCATGTAATTAGGGGTCGTTTGAAATTTCATCCATGAGCTTACTAATCCTCCCATTTTGCCTTTGCAAATATTAATCATTTGACTTTTGATACTAATTAAGTTTTTTTGTTGAGGTGGACTGTCATTAGCGACGTGGTGTCCATGTGACAAGTGATGTAACGCCCTAATTGTTATTTTATTATTTTTGGTTGATTTTAAGTATTTTATATGATTTTAAATGAATTGTGTGATTATTTGGTGTTTTGTTATTTTATTATCTAGTTGTTTTATTATTTAAAAGAAATATAGTAAGAATAGAATTTATGGAGTTTTGGGGGGTTACATTTTAATTATAGGAGTTAAGGGGAGTTAATTGAAATGAAAATGAGTTAAGGAGTTGGTGAGAATAGGAAGAGAAGAGTCAGAAAAACATTTCACGTACAATAGAGAAAACTCAAGTTTTGAGAGAAAGAGGAGAAAACCAAGAACAAGGGAGAAGAGCCAAGAGGAGAGGATTTTTCTGTAGAGTTTTTTATTCTTCTTAATTCAGGTAAGGGTGAGGCTAGCTTTCAATTAATAGTATATATATAATTGCTGAAAATTGGATTAGAAATTGTGTTCTTGAGTTAGGGTTGTAAAGGTTATGAAAATTGTTAAATGTTGTGAATTATGTTGTTGATTGCATATTTCTGAGATGTTTTGATTGTTGTGTTGCATATAGGACTTGTAAACATTGTAGTAATTCATTTTGGGTGATAGGGGGATCAAAATTGGGTTTTTGGATGAAAAAGGGTTGAGAATTCGTGAACTTTTAAATTACCCAGATGAAGCGTCGCTTAAGCGAGAATTCCGTCGCTTAAGCGAGCGACCATTTTAGTTGCCCAGATGCGTTAATCAACCGTTCGCTCAAGCGAGAGTCAAGCGAACGTTAAGCGAGCAAAACCTGAACTTACGACATTGAGTTCGCTCAAGCGAACCACAAGCGAAAAACTCCCAGACTTACGTGATTGTGTTCGCTTAAGCGAGCAAAGCTTCGCTTAAGCGAAGTTGGTCCTGTACGACCATTTTGTGAATTTTGCTACGTGCTTTAGGACATTTTTCTGAGCATCCTAAAATGTTTCCTTGATTTATTTAACATTATTTATGTAGTGAAAATTTTAAATGAAGCAAAACTATGTGAAAATATGTATATTTATATATATACAATTATATGCGTTGTATCGTTGTTTTCCGTTGTCGATGTCGTTGAGTCGTGTCGTCTAAGTTGGGGAGTGTGTCATAAATAATTTAGGCACAGATGTTGTTGTCGTTGTAGTTGCTGTTGTTGTTGAAGTTGTATGCAGATATACACATTGAGTCATTCATACTCATACATTGTTGAGGGCTCATGCCCTGGAATGTTAATCATTCAACTGTTGAGGGCTTATGCCCTGGAATGCTAGTCATTCAATTGTTGAGGGCTTATGCCCTGGGATGCTTTAACCATCCAAATTGTTGAGGGCTCATGCCCTGGAATGCCTTGTCATTCAAATGCGTTAAATGGTACCACATGCATATTGCATTAGTAGTTGTTGTCGTGCATTGTCGTAGTTGTTGTTGTCAGTTGAGTCGTTGGTGTCGCAGTTGTTGAGGATGTTGTTGTTGCTTAAACTTAAATTAAATGTTGTAAATCAAAATATGAATTGATGTAATCGTTGTTGATAACGCTGCTGCCATGTATATATGAGCTTTATGTTGCATGTCGTTATGAATGCGGTTGTTTTAATTCAGTTGATGAATTATATATATATATATATATATATATATATATATATATATATATATATATATATATATATATATATATATATATATTATTGTTGTTTGTGAATCTCACCCCTTCTGCTTGAAAATGTTGTTCTTCGTATGGGTAACTTGTAAGTAATGAAGACTAGTAAGATGTCTGACTTAAGTGTCTTAGGGCTCTGATATGTAACAGGATGGGAAAACGTTGTTTTGTTCTGTCATTCCTTTATGTATCAAATTTTGAAACAATGTTATTGGAGTTTATTTCTGTTGGATAATATTTAATTTTGTTGAGACCTTTGTGTTAAGATTTGTTGGAAGTTGATATTAATTTAAAAGAATTTTCCACTGCAGTTTACGAGATGATATGTTGTTGAAATTAAATAGTTTTATTTTCTATTTAAGAATTTTTGAAAAGTAGTGTAATGCTCCGTTTGTTGATTTAAATTATATATTAATATTACGTTGTTGGGAAACGGGGTGATACAAGTGATAATTGGGTGAGGTGATTGGCTTAAATAGATCTTTCGTCCCTGCAAATATAGGTCATTTGAATTTTCGTCCATGAAATTACTAATCAGATGTAATTAGGACCATTTTTCAAATGATTAATAATTGCAGGGGCAAAATGGAAGGATTAGTAAGCTCAGAGATGAAATTTCAAATCACCCCTAATTACAAGGATGAAATGCATATTTAAGCCAATTTATTTTGTCTCTTGTGTTGTTATTTCTTGTGTTAGGCTTGATTTGACATAGCTATTGATCGCTTTTGAAAAAGTTTTGATAAATGGGATAATCTATTCACCCTTCTAACTTATCGTTGTTCTCGTCTTATCTGCCAAACAATAATTACATTTAACATGTATGATAATATTATTTTGTAAGCAAAACCTTCTCAACAACTTTATAAAAAAAAATTTACATGTGCAGTTCACAATCCATTATAAGTTGTTTGCCTGTTTCAAATTTGCTTAATCAATATGACCATAATAAATTTAGTTGTCTAAAGTGAATGGTGTAAAATGAAAATATCAATTAGAAATGTGACGATCAACTATTGATATTTTCCCTCAAAAATACACTTGTAAACTAGTAGTTTCCCTTTTAAAAATAAAAATACACCTGTATTTTCTTTGTTTGTGTACTTTTTTACTGATAAATGTTTGTTTTAAGTGTTATATTAGTATTTTATTTTCTGGCACCCGGAACATCAAACTTTTAACGCATTTAAACTCTTGGCTCAACCAAATTAAACTTCACATCCCTACTGGTAGTTTGTTATGTAGATGTAAATTTCAACTATTGCTTTATGGGTTAAATATGTTTTTGATTTTTATAAAATTGCGATATTTTAAGTTTAGTTCTTACTTAATTTTAATAGCTTTTTTAATCTCTACAAAAAATTTCTGCATTCAATATTAGTCTTTACTCAATTTAAATTTGTTTAATTTATGTTTAAACTCTTAAATTTTTCAACAATTTTTTATAGACGTGTTAAAAACGTTACTAAAAGTTCCTCCGAAAAATATATCGCAAAAATTTGATTTCTACGTCCATATTTTTGTTACCTATATCTTATATTTTTGTCGTTTTAAAAAATTCATATTTAATTTATTACATGTTAAAAAAATTTAGATTTTAGTAAATAAACGTGTTATAAACTTGTATAAAAAGAATCGTTCAAAAATTGATGAGTTTAAGCATAATTAAACAAAATTCGTTTTAGCAAGGACTAAAATTATAAGTAATTTTTTTTTAGGGATTAAAAAAACTATTAAAATTAAGTAAAGACTAAACTTAGAAGGTCGCAATTTTATGGGACTAAAAACATATTTAACTTATTGATTAATAAATATATTTAATATACATTTAAAATAAGTAGTTTCCTAGTCACTTTAGAGGAGCCACACCATTTAATACAAGACAAGATGACTTTGGGCTAAAAAGAATCTTGAAATGCCTGTAATACTTATTTTAGACAATAACTTATTTTTATTCTGAAGATTTTATCGGTGAGAGGCACACCGACAATAACTCTAATACATGTTACCTTTTACCCATTACATATATCATAAAAATGAGGGTTAAAAAGTAATAGAATTTCTAGACCAAAAAAAAAAGTAATAGAATTTCTGTAATCTAAATCGGGAGGGAAACATGGCAATGTGCAGCGACATGATGAAGGTTCAACCCTCCCCTCAAGGACCAAACTCTGGTAGTTAGTTGATTCCCCAAAGGATTCATCTTTTTCTTCCATCCATGCCTTGCTTTAAGGACTCCAATCTTTTTCTGTAATGAACCATATAACATGACATAACCAAGATTTCAATGTTCAAAAAAGAGCATTGTCGGGTGCTTAACTACCATGGAAGGAGTAAATCATACTATCGGCCCGGTTCAAACCATTCAATTTCGCAACAAGGTTTTGCAATAATTTGCAGATAGGTACTAAGGTTTTGCAACTTACTTGACTTGCTCTACGTTTATTTGACTCACATAAAACTTGTAGATTATAGCTTCTCATGTTATTCTTCTATTTTAAGTTGTTTAATTAAAATTATCGTCTAAACTATGTTAAAATAAATAATACACACACACACACTCACATATAAATATAAAAATATTACAAAATCATCTTTTATGTCATTTTCATATTGATAAACTAATTCAAATGTTGATTTTATCATCTACTTCTAATGCAATAAGGTAACTTCTAAAATTCCAGCTTTGTTTTCCAAGAATTTATAGCCTTTCAGTTAAATTAAAAATTAACTTCTCATCTTGCAGCAACTTTTCAACTTTTAACTAGTTTATCAGTAACTTTTATCAAACACATCCTAGGAAACTGAGACTCCAGTAAGATCCGTGGATCAAACCCCTAGACATCCAATAGAAACTTTAATGATTGACAACTAAATGATAAAAAGAGATTTTCATGAATGCAAAAGAGTGAGATTAAAATTTCCGAAATCAAATCATGCTTCACAAAAACACAATTATGGATGATAAACATTACTTGGAATCAGTAAGGCGGCCATGCAAGCTCCATCTTGTGCGGAAACCTTCAATGCCCTGAACTCCACTAGCAAGAATCAAGCGCCTGTACATTTGAAATGAATAGTGTGAGCGCCAGATTATGTGCTATAAATTTTTTTGATATCCATACACTGAAATTTCAAAATAAAATCCTTATGATAACCAGATATCAAAAATTTCAACATAAGATATCTGTGTGTCAAATCATTTTTTTTATTCATTTTTCTATTTATTTGTATCAATCCCATATCTCTGTATATTGAATTGCAAATAGTGTGAAAGCCAAAATGGCAGAGACATAATGTCAGCTAATCGAAATATTGAAGACCGTAAGGAAATCCAAGTGCAATTATGAAATTAATTCTTTTGAATACAGAGAATATACTGTGCTCAAGAAAGTAAGGCCCTTGATAGTTTTTTTAATATCCATCTTCAAATGGTGGCATTCAAACTCATGTTCAGAGACACGTTCAATTATAATTTTGGAAGAACAATATGCTGTCGGACTTCTCAAAATAAAAGCAAAATTATGGTTATCAAAAAATTATAATCATGTTAGTAGAAGCTGAACTCCAGAAATTTCTTTGGAATCTTAGGAAAAAATCATCTTCAAGGATCTTCTATAAGTTAGCTTCATGTTCCCTCAGGTTATGCTAAGCAAAGAAACATTCTCAGGACAATTTAGCAAACACGGACCACATAACAATTATTTGAAAATACCTCTCCAATGATGTAACTTCTGCCTCAAGCTGAGTAGACCTCTCCTTGGCTGCATCTAAAGGCATTGACGAGCCCAATTTGAATTCACTATCTTGAAGCCGCTTCCTTATCTCCTTATCCTGCATTTTTTTTCAAAAGTAAAAATGATGGTAGATCTAACAAACTGAATTGTTGCTATCATGTCCCTATCTCAAATATTACGGTGAGTAATGCAAGATGTTGAAATTGTTAATAAAAGGTAAAATATAAGTTGAAGTAGTTAATGAAAGAGAGGGAGGAGGAGGATGAAGAGAAAACAAAATAAAAGAATATCAATACCTAACAACAATGCTCTTACCCTTCTTTCAGCACATTGTTTATATAGAGCAATCTCGTCTTGACAGAATGGTTCAATGTCGTTGATTTGCAAGCCTAAAAGATATGAATGAAGCTTATAAATAAGACAATGCTATAATAGATATATAATGTGAACATTTTAAACAAACAGACAACAAAAATCATGTAATGTATGTAACTTCTAACGTTTATCAGTGGTTTGAACCTGGCTTAATACCTTAATCTCTCCACTCTGACAGACCCAATAAATTATAAAGGCCAAAAAGTGGTTACTCATTTTTCAGTTTTACACGTATTTAATTCCACTTCTTCAATCATACAAAATCGCATGAACTGTTGAAATTTGGGGCCTAACTCATCCTTACAAAACCGGCTTGTAAGGTGAGGAGTGCATCCTCTTTATAAACTCTTATCACCATTGTGGGACTAAATCCAACCCCTCAAAGACAAGCTAACTTACCAACACAAGACAACTAGGGGCAGATCGCAATTAAGGTGGGATTACCAACACAACCCCTCACGCTCGGGGCGGGATTTCCAACAACAACAGGGGTGCCATTACGAAAAATGCTATGTTTAAATCTAGACTAAATTGTGGAGCTAAGATAATGAACCACGGGGGTGCCATCGTGAAAACATGTCAAGATGTCTAACCAAATGATTATTCCCGAAGAAGCAAAGAAGTAAAGAAAATACTAAGGGATAAGAAAGGAAAGACTTACACAAAAATAGATTCCTGAGAATTCCATCACATAGATCAACACCTTGAAGGACATGAGAGGCTATTTCTGGTGGTACTATTGGTGATGGAGGACCCATCATTAGATCATCACCAACCAAAATAGTTTCCTCCATACTTGGCTGCGAATCAACTGAAATGAAACCCACACCAGACATATGAAATTCCCGAATCAAAACAACTAACCTAACACAAAAAATGAAATAATAACATACCATCCATGGTTGCTTTCTGGCAATTCTTCTGCGAAAATGCAACAAAATTGAGTAGGTCATTTCGATATTTGTTAAAATATAAACACAAGTTGAAGGTAAATGGGAATATTATTAGAATGAAAAGCGTGAAATTAGGATAGAATAGGGAATACACAACTTACATTGAAAGATTTGGGTGGGTGATCAAGAATGGAGGGTTTTTGTTTTTGTGCAGCGGCTGGAAGACAGAAGAGAAGAACAAAATTTGATTTCTTTTGTTCTGTCCAATAACCCCATTCAGCATAGTTTGTTTAATCACGAAATGCCACTACTCAGCTTTCTAATTACTATTTTGCCACCAGTACTAAAATGCAATGTTTAAACTTTACTTTTGTCATGCCACTAAGAGAGAGAACCATAGTTTTAAAACTCGGTTCAGTCATTGACTCGGAAGGGGTATTGGGTCATTGGGTCATTGGTCGAACCACTGAGTCACAGGTCGAACCGCATGAAAAAATCGGATGACTCGGTTATCACCCGGTCTCCATAATTTTTTTATCTTTGTATTAAATAAGATGACTCGGTCTATACAAAAAAAACATAACACTAATAAATGTTTGAAAAAATCACTAGTTAAATTAAGATAATTTCTCAAATTTGTTCTTTAAATTCAAGTCCATCTATTTCGATATTATTATATGATCAAACGCATAAATTAATTCTTTTATATATATATATATATATATATATATATATATATATATATATATATATATAGTAAATTTGAAACACTTTGAGAGAACAAAGATAAAAACGTTTACTTATACAATATATTATGAAGATAAAATAAAAAAATAAAAAGAGAATACATGTTTCTTTTTTTATCTTAGAAAGAAAAAAATACAAGTTATGCAAAAAGAATGACAAAACACAAATTATGCAAAAAATACAAGTTAAAATGTGAATTGAAATGTTGTTCGTAATATGATCAAAATGGTATTTTGAAATAATATATAATCAAAATGAATCAACAATTAATCATAACAAACAGTAGTGGTGTAGTGGTTCTTCCTACATTTAAGAAGCAGCTGGTCGCCAGTTCGATCCCCAGTTGCGCCAGTTTTCAATTTTTTGATAAATAAAATAATTGTTCATTTAAAAAGAAAATCTGTAACCCGGTTGACTCATTAAACCGCCGGTTTTAACCGAGTTTGTCCGGTTCATGCCGATTTTCACCGGTTTGATTGCATGACCGATCCAACATGTCAACCGAACCGGTTACCCCTCCGGTTCATGGTCGGACCGGTTCGACCGGCCGGTCCGGTCCGGTTTTCAAAACTATGGAGAGAACAACCTGATGAGAAGAGAAAGAGTATTTAGACACAGCTTTGTGAGAGTGGTAGAATAAATTTGTTTCCGTAAAATGGTTTAAAGGTTTAGAACAACTCAAATCAAAGCATAAAAAGATTCCAAGACCTCGTACATGAATCATTTGTCAAAAATTAAATTTAAGTTTGTTTGAAGAATGATTCAAATCTTTATGATCAAGTATGATTCTCATTAACAAATGAAGCGATCTACTACAAAAAAAATGATGTGATTCATCATATAAGCGAATTGAATTGTTATAAACTAAGGGGCTTATGAGAAGAAAAATAAAATGATTCATATCTTTTTGTTCTTTAAGGGAAATGATTTATATCATTTTGTCCTCTATATCAAATGAATCGAATTGTAAAAAATAGAATGGTGAAGATTTAACATATGATTTAAATCAAGTATATGCGATAGGAATCATACATAATAAATAACCTCGTGTATGGCAACTTGATATAAATGAATTTTTTGGTCAATGATCTAAAGCATTTTTAACCTAAAGTTTATGCCAAAAATGAAATTTCAAAAGAATCATTATATATGATATATCTAAGGGAGAAGAGTGCATACAAAAACATTTAACCACATCTTTCAAAATACTAAAGAAGAAGAAACACTCGAATAAGAGACATTTTCAAAATGAACACATGATATTCTAGGTTTGTGTTTGTTGATGAAGATGTTGATGAAGTGGATAAAATAGTCACAAGGAATGGGGGGGGGGGGGGGGGGTTTGAATTGTGACCCTTTAATGATTATCCTGTAACTTAAAAAGTAATTCTCAAGTTGAAACTTTATTACAGAAGATTTATAAGGATTTTCTAAGTTGGCACTTCTGTTAACGCAGTTGACTTGTAAAGGTAAAGCCTTTGTGTGGGATGTTCAGTGTGAGAACAGTTTTAATGAATTGAAGAAGCGTTTGACGACGGCTCCATTATTTATTTTGCCAAGGTCTGAGGAACCTTTTGTTGTTTATTGTGATGCGTCCAAATTGGGTTTAGGTGGTGTGCTCATGCAAGATGGTAAAGTGGTTGCTTATGCATCAAGATAGTTGAGAATTCATGAACGAAATTATCCTACTCATGATCTTGAGTTAGCTGCAGTTGTATTTGTGCTTAAGATTTGGAGACATTATTTGTATGGTTCAAGATTTGAAGTGTTCAGTGATCACAAGAGCTTGAAGTATTTGTTTGATCAGAAGGAATTAAATATGAGACAACGAAGGTGGCTTGAACTATTGAAAGATTATGACTTTGATTTGAATTATCATCCGGGTAAAGCTAATGTTGTTGCAGATGCTTTGAGTAGGAAGACTTTACATGTGTCTACCATGATGGTGAAGGAGTTCGAATTGTTTGAACAGTTTAGAGATTTAAGTTTAGTCTGTGAATGGTCACCTCAGAGTGTAAAGCTGGGAATGCTGAAGATTGATAATGATTTCATGAAAAGTATTAAGGAAGCGCAAAAAGAGGATGTAAAGTTTGTGGACTTGTTGGTTGCTAGTAATCAGACTGAAGACAGTGACTTCAGAGTCGATGATCGAGGTGTGTTGAGATTTCGAGGTAGAATTTGTATTCCTGACAACGATGAAATGAAGAAGATGATTCTTGAGGAGTGTCACAGAATTAGCTTGAGTATTCATCTAGGAGCTACCAAGATGTATCATGATTTGAAGAAGTTGTTTTGGTGGTCTGGATTGAAACGTGATGTGGCGCAGTTTGTGTATGCTTGTTTGATTTGTCAAAAGTTGAGCATCAGAAACCTGCAGGATTGATGACACCTTTAGATGTGCCAGAGTGGAAATGGGATAGTATATCAAAGGATTTTGTGACGAGTTTGCCGAATACTCCTAAAGGGAATGACGTTATTTGGGTGATTGTTGATAGATTGACGAAGTCGGCTCATTTCATTCCGATTAACATAAGTTTTCCTGTAGCACAGTTGGCAGAGATTTACATTTGTGAAATTGTGAAGCTGCATGGTGTTCCTTCGAGCATTGTGTCAGATAGAGATCCAAGGTTTACTTCTAGATTTTGGAAGAGTTTGCAAGAGGCTTTAGGGTCTAAGTTGAGGTTGAGTTCGGCGTATCATCCGCAGACAGATGGTCAGTCGGAAAGAACGATTCAGTCATTGGAAGATTTGTTGAGAGTTTGTGTACTTGAGCAAGGAGGAACTTGGGATAGTCATCTTCCGTTGATAGAGTTCACATACAACAATAGTTATCATTCTAGTATTGGAATGTCACCTTTTGAGGCTTTGTATGGTCGAAGATGTAGAACTCCGTTGCGTTGGTTTGAGTCACGTGATAATGTGGTTTTAGGACCAGAAATTGTTCAACAGACTACTGAGAAGGTTAAGATGATCCAGGGAAAGATGAAAGCATCGCAGAGTCGACAGAAGAGTTATCATGATAAGCGAAGGAAAGACCTTAAGTTTCAAGAAGGAAATCATGTATTCCTAAGAGTTACTCCTATGACCGGTGTTGGTCGTGCTTTGAAGTCAAAGAAGTTGACTCCAAAATTTATTGGTCCGTATCAGATATCAGAAAGAGTTGGAACGGTGGCGTATCGAGTGGGTTTACCACCGCATCTTTCGAATTTGCACGATTGGTTTCATGTGTCGCAACTTCGGAAGTATGTTCCGGACCCATCTCATGTGATCCAGAGAGATGATGTGCAAGTTAGAGATAACCTTACGATTGAGACCTTACCAGTGAGGATTGAAGGCCGTGAAGTGAAGAAGTTGAGAGGCAAGGAGATACCTCATGTGAAAGTCGTTTGGGAAGGAGCGACTGGTGAAAGCTTGACGTGGGAGATTGAAAGTAAGATGCTGGAATCTTATCCAGAGTTGTTTGCATGAGGTGAATTTTCGAGGGCGAAAATCTTATAAGTTGGGGGGAGTTGTAACGCCCACTTAGACTATTTTAATTATTTGATTCATTTGAAGAGTCTAGATATATTTATATGATTTATGTGATGTATGTGATTTCAGAGATTTTATGAGGAGTTGTGACTTATTTTATTGTTTAATAAAATAAGATTTGAAAATAAAATAAATATTAAGATGTGGGGGTTGTTTAGTGATTTTAAGGAGTTTTGGGAAGAAAGAGTAATAAGATATAATTATTAAGGAGTTATAAAAAGGAAAACTAGGTTAAGAGTTTCTTCACGTACGTTCAGTTTTGTGATAAAAAGGCTAGAAGAGGAGAGCACGAGAGAACTCAAGAACGAAGAACGCAGCTTTGGGATTTCAGAAAACAATCTAAGGTAAGGGTGAGCCTAGCATACAATTATATTAATCTGTAATTCATACGATGGTAATTAACGAGAGTAGAAATAGTTTTTAGAGAATCTGTGAATTAGGTTGTAAAGGGACAATTGATGATTAGATGATGAACAGCCGTAGAATTGATGCAGAATCTGGTTATAGATAATAGAATAACCTTAGTGCAAACAATTTAGTTGATTTGAGGATTTGATAATTAGGTTAAAAGTGACAATTTGATGATCAGATGATGAGAAACCTGTAGAGTTGACGTAGGTACTGGTTACAGATGATAGAACAGCCTTAGTGCAGACGTTTCAGTTGAATTTGGGGTTAAGATTGGTGTAAAATGGGATTTTTGGTGAAAAAGTTCGTAACCCCGTACCAAGTTTTGTTTTAGAACAGCTTTGCTCCTGGGTAACTGTGCTCCTGAACAACTTAGCTTCTGAAGAGCTTTGCTCCTGAGTAACTGTGCTCCTGAACAACTTAGCTTCTGAAGAGCTTAGCTCCTGAACAACTTAGATCCTGAAGAGCTTAGCTCCTGAACAACTTTGCTCCTGAACTAGAGGTTTAGCTTCTGAACAGTTCTGCTTTGCACGAGACTTTGAGAGATGATCCTTGGGTAGGAATGGAAGCTAATTACAATATTAATGATAATCTGTAAAGCTGTTATAAGATGATTAAACGTGGTTGCTAATTGATTCGTATTACATGTATTCTATTATGTGAATTATATGTGATGTTTGAGAGGACGATTGTATTTGATATTGTTATATCTTAGGATTGTTTATTGCTGCCATGTTGTTGTTTATAATTGAGATTAAGCTGCATGTGTAGGTCTAAGATGTTGTTCCAAAATGTTGGATTCATTAAGATGTTCATGATGTCTAAGACGTAAGAGATTGAGTCTCATTCATACTCATTTAAAGATGAGGGCTTATGCCCTGGAGTTTTTACTCAACAGAGATGAGGGCTTATGCCCTGGAGCTTTTGCTCAATAGCGACGAGGGCTTATGCCCTGGGAGTATAGTTATGCTCAAAGTGACGAGGGCTTATTCCCTGGATTGGTACCACATTCATGATTAAGATGTTAGTGTTGCATAGTCGAGTTAGAGTCGCATTGTCATGTTGTCAAGTTGATTATGATGTTGATTATGAAGTTGGATTCCAAGATGCTAAATGATCATTTTTATGACATGTTTGACTATGTTTTGATTGTTAAATATAATTGTTGAATTATATGCTTAATATTATTGTTTTGTGAATCTCACCCCTTCTGCTTGAAAATGTTGCTCTTCGTATGGGTAACTTGCAGGTAATCAAGAATAGGTGGAGTCGTGTGAGGACTTCCCTCGGTTGTGTCTTAGGTGCTCTGACACGTAACGGGATGGGAATTTTTGTTATTGCTTTCTATTCCTTACGTATTACTTATAGAGTTTTATGACAAATATGTTGACTTTGATTTATGAGATTTCTATGATGAGGCCTGCGTGCCAAGACTTTTATGTTATTCCGCTGCAAAGTTTTGAATTATTACGGTGACTAATTTATGAAGGAATAAATTGTTATTTATTCATATTTGAGACTTTTGAGAAATGTGACATTCTGTTATGTGATTACTCTGATTTATTTAAGAAAATTTTTATGTTGGAAAAACGGGGTGTTACATCCTGACCTCTTTTGTGCCTTCCATCAAGGGGCACCAGGTCATGACACTGAGCATTGCCATCCTTTGAAGGAAGAAGTTCAGAAGTTGATTGAGAATAACGTCTGGTCCTTTGATGACCCAGATCTAAAAGTGCTAAATCAACAACAACATCCTGCTTCTCACTCTTTAGCCGCTGCCGTTCGAAATTCGGGTTACCAGTCCCAGTCTCAACAAGGTCAACAACAATATATGTCTGCTCACTTGGTTAATATGATGCCCATCATAAATGTTGTTCGAAATCCGGGTTATCAGCCCCAGTCTCAACAGTATCAACAACGGCCTCGACAACAGGCTCTTCAACAGTTTATCCCTCAAAATCAGGCTCAGAAAGCACCACAATATGATCAGATTCCTCTGAAGTATGAAGACTTGCTTCCTGTTTTACTTAGGGAGCATTGTGTTCAGACAAGGCCACCTCCTCGGGTGCCTAAGAAACTACCGGCTCGGTGGAGACCTGACCTCTTTTGTGCATTCCATCAAGGGGCACAAGGTCATGATGTGGAACACTATTTCTCTTTGAAGATCGAAGTCCAGAATTTTATCGACGCCAACATTTTATCTTTCGAGGTTTCGACTCCAATCGTACAAGCAAATCAATGGGCATAGTCTATCGACACAGTGCAAGACAATACCGGATCATGGTACTTAATGTCAACACTTGGAATGGTTAGCTGTACTTGGGTCGCTGCTGACGTTCTTTCTACTACTCTTTTGTTCGAATAATATGTTTGTTTGTTGTTTTCTGTTTTTCAAAAAAATCCTCTCGTCCCACCCGAGACGGAAGTGAACTTGTTTAGGGCTTTTGCTTTACGTATTTTCATCATTAATAAAATGGTCGTCTCGATCCCGACCTTGTTATATTTTATTTTGTGCTTCTTCTGGAAAAATGGTAATACAAAAAACCAAAAAAATATATTTTCTTTTTTCAATGTCTGTATAATCATAATATTTATTTACTTGACAAAATCAACAAAATCATGCATTAATAAACCCGTTGAACACTTTAACCTAGTGCTCTCTCCCAACTTTGAGTTCCTTGCATCTAAGGATGAAGGAGAGGAAAATGAAAGGACTCCCGATGAGATTTCTTGTCTACTGGGGCATCTTAGTTGTCAAAGCTGCAAATACAAATATCAAGAAAGATTGCCCATAAGATGACATTCGTTTACAAAGACTGACATGAGATGCTACCATTTGCCTTGCAGGAATATTGTACTTCAAGTGCACACTTTAACAGGGCCAACCCCCCCACCATCCCTCAGTATACAACATAAAGGCAGTGCCTCATGGAGGTCAAAGTCCCGTCAATGGAAGTTCCAATGAAAGCTAAGCTTGATTGAATTTAAAGGTGTTACTGTTGTATGGCGTGGACAGTTATATCAAAAGGATGAAGCAAGTTTTCGACTAAGAAGGCTCGTCCCCATGAATGTCAAGAAACTGGCCTTGTGCTCAAAGTTATACTATCTGATTTAACCAAGTTCCAGGGGCAATGAATGCCTAATTATAAAGGTTAGTGACAGGCTTGTATGTCCGGTGAATACCAATGCGGTCAAGAAATACTTTGTTAAAATGAAAAAGCTCGATAAGTCGCAAACCTGAAAAGGTGGCTTAGGCAAAAAAGTAGCGTCTCGATGGACTGAAAACCCGAAAGGTGTAACACTCTAATTTCTATTTTATCATTTTTGATTGTTTTTAAATAGTTTATTTAATTTTAGATGATTTATGTGGTGTGTGATATTTGGTTATTTGATTAATGTTATTTATATGATTTTTGAATGATTTATGGGAATATGTGGGGTGTTACTATTTTATTATATGGTATTTATGTGATTATGTGAAAATATGAATATTTTTGTTATTTAGTAGAAATAGGAGAGATATTATAATTAATTGAAATGTTGGGGGTTAATGAGAATTAGTGGAGTTTAAGGGAGTTAAGTGTATTAAAAAGGGAGTTAAAAAAAAATAAAAGTGGGGGGTTATGTTTTGGGGAGAATAGGAAAGAAAGAGTCAGAAAAATATTGCACGTACAGTAGAAAGAAAACTCAAGTTTTGGGAGAAAAGGGAGAGAGACCAAGAACAAGGGAGAAGAGCTTAGAGGAGAGGATTTTCTGTAGAATTTGATCCATCTTAATTCAGGTAAGGGTGAGGTTAACTTTCAATCAATAATATATATGTGATTTCTGAAATTGAATTGAAAGTTGTGTTCTTGACCTAGGGTTAGAAAGTGGTGATAATTTGCAAAATGTTGATGATTATGTTGTTGATTTCATGTTTATGTGTTGCTTTGAGTATTATGTTGCATATAGAACCTGTAAACATTGTTCTAATTCATTTTGGGTGATTGGGGGATCAAAATTGGGTTTTTGGATGAAAAAGGGCTTAGAAAATCGTAGTTTGAAAACTGCCCCGATGAAGCTTCGCTTGAAGCGAGATATTTCTCGCTTAAGCGAGATTCCCAGAATGCTGTCCAGATGAAATCTCGCGTAAGCGAGATGCAAGCGAAGTCCAAGCGAGATTTCCCCAGACTTTCGTCATTTGACTCGCTTGAAGCGAGATTAGCTTCGCTTAAGCGAGATTGGCCCTGTACGACCATTTTATGTAATTTTTCAAAGTGTTCCAAACCCAAACCTAAGCTTCCTAGGTTGATTATTGGATTTTTAGAGAATTTTTGGAGTAATAATAATATAGAATGGAGATGTTTATGATGCATATATGGATGAATCTTATATGAAATGAAATGAATTATACTATGCTAAGTTTGCAATTGTCCATGGTGTTGTGGTGTGGTTGAGTCAAGTTGGGGAGTGTGTCATAAATGAATTAGGCACAGTTGTTGTTGTTGAATTGTCGTGGTGTAAGTCATACGTAGATGTATGCATTGTTGGTTGGTGGTTGTTGTCGTTGTTTTGTGTTGTCCAAGTTGGGAAGTGTGTCATAAATGAATTAGGCACAGTTGTTGTTGTTGAATTGTCGTGGTGTAAGTCATACGTAGATGTATGCATTGTTGGCTGGTGGTTGTTGTCGGTGTTGTCATGTTGTATGTTGATATACACAGTTGGAGTCTGATGCATTGTCATTCAAAGCGGTGAGAGCTTATGCTCTGGAACGCCTTGTCGTTCAAAGCGGGAGGACTCATGTCCTGGAACACTTTGTTGTTCAAAAGCGGTGAGGACCTCGGTCCTGGAATGCAATGTCATTCAAAGCGGTGAGAGCTTATGCTCTGGAACGCCTTGTCGTTCAAAGCGGGAGGACTCATGTCCTGGAACACTTTGTTGTTCAAAGCGGTGAGGGTTCTGCCCTGTATTTTTGGTACCACATGCATAGTACATGAGTCGTTGTTGTCTTTGTCGGTGGACATTGTCGTTGTTGTTGTTGTCGGTGGTTGTTGCATATGTCGGTGGGCATTGTATATGTCATTGTTGTCGTTGTTGTCGTTGTCGGTGGACGTTGTTGTGTTGTTGTTGCTGGATGAATTGAATATGTTGTTAACCGAAGATGAATCTAAATAATATTGATGATGTTGTTGCTAATATTGATGATGTTGTTGCTAATATTGATGATGTTGTTGCTTATATTGATGATGTTGCTGCCTATGCTGATGATGGTTGTTATTATTTGTTGTTGTTTTCCAATGCAATTTGATGATTCATATATTTATATATTACCTTTGTGTTGTGAACTCACCCCTTCTGCTGGAATTGCCGCCTCGTGGGCAAGTGCAGGTAGCGAAGGATAGATAGGAGTTGGCTCTTGTGTCGTAGGCTCTGATATGTAACGGGATGGGATTTGATGTTTATGACTTCATTCTTTTATGTATCGGTTTTTGAGAACATGTTGCTTAGACTTTTATTGATGTTGAAGATTTAAATCATCGTTGAATAATATTTTTATTATGTTGGGGCCTTGTGCTAAGGATGTTGATTTTAGTTGTTGATTGATTATCAAATAAATATTCCGCTGCAGATTTTTATAAAATGATGTGTTGAATTAAATAGTTTTTATATTCTATTTAAACTGAATTTTTGAAAAGAGGAATGTAATGCTCCGTTGATTGTTGATTAACTCTGATGTTTATATATTATTATATACTTTTGGGAAACGGGGTGTTACAAAAGGGCGGTCCATGCAAAAGTTAGAAGAAAAAAAAAGAATGAAAAAATGAAAAATGATTATCCTAATAGGTTGAAACTCACAAGGGCGATCTATGAAAAAATTAAGGATTATGACAAAGTAACTGCATTTGGTCGGACATGACATACTTGGGGCATTTCAGCCGCCAAAAGACCTCCGACTCATGGCAAGGTAACTGCATCAAATCAGATATGACTCATCTGGGGCATCTTAGCTGTTAAAGGGTTTCCGATCTAAAATGTCTGCAAATAAAAGACTCGGAACTGTGGAATTCAAAGTTGTCAGGGAGAATAGTGGTTATTGTGTTCACTGTACCTTTCCCGTACAATTACCATTTTCCAAACTTTTAAAATATGTGGAGTCATGCCTTTGGCGGGCCACCACTCCATTTACATTAACTTGAGCCTGTGCCCATTTATTTGAAACTCTCAATTTATTCTGGTTGCATTATTCTCTTCTATTTTTGATGTTAATATTTAAAGCAAAAAAAAATATTTAAAAAAAAAACTTTTTCATGTCTTTTGAAATGCATAAACAACAGGTACATTTTCTTCGAACTCATGAGTAGAAGAAGTATACATCAACATCCGTCTCAAGGACAGTTAAACCCTACAGGATGAGTATGACCAAAGGCCGTGAGATGACCTCTGTAAAAAAAAAAAAGAAGAAAAAAAAGAAATACAAAAAAGAAAGCTCGCTAGGTCGAAAACCCGAAAGGGCGGCTTAAGCCATAAATGAGCACCCCGATGGATTGAAAACCCGAAAGGGCGGTCTATGCAAAAATTAGGGGCAAACAAAAAGAAAATATATTCCTGGTGGATTGAAAACCTGAAAGGGCGGTCTGTAACACCCCGTTTTCCCAAAAACAACGTAATATTATATAAAACATCAGAGTTCAACATATAACGGAGTATTACATCTACTTTTCAAAATTCAGTTTAAATAGATTATAAAAACTATTTAATTCAACACCTCATTTTATAAAAATCTGCAGCGGAATATTTATTTAATAATCAGTCAACACTATGTCATCATCCTTGGCACAAAGGCCTCATCATACTACAATTTATTTCATAAAGATAAAATCTCCAACAACATGTCCTTCAAATAAAATGATACATAAGGAATGAAAGAATTAAACATCAAAATCCCCATCCCGTTACGTATCAGAGCCTACGACACGAGAGCCAACTCCTATCTATCCTTCGCTACCTGCACTTGCCCACGAGGCGGCAATTCCAGCAGAAGGGGTGAGATTCACAACAATAATATTAATATATAAATCAAACGTCAAGATTAACAATCATAAATCCAACTCATACATATACATCATAGCACATAGTAACATCATCATAACAACATCATAAGCATCATCATAACAACATCATAAGCATCATCATAACAACATCATAAGCATCATTATAAACACATCATAAACATCATCATAAACACATCATAAGCATCATCATAAACACATCATAAGCATCCACGTCTCAAAACATCATCTCATATATGTCACAATTTGACTCAACTAAATGCAACTCTAACATCTTGACATCATGCATGTGGTACCATATATTTATAGCATTAATATGCTTCACCGTCGCTTTGAGCAAATGCTCCACCGTCGCTTTGAGCATAAAGCTCCACCGTCGCTTTGAGCATAAAGCTCCACCGTCTCATAATTATGTAAATGCATGGACTCGACTCTTAATAACTTAATCAAGTTAATACAACTTCTCAAACATCGTTAATAACTCAAGACTGACACATGCAGCTATAATAAATACATGGCAGAAGCTCATCTCATTAACATACACATCACAATACATAGACATCATCATAGTCACTTAACATCATGTTACAAGTCATTTAAATTATAAATAATTCATCACTTTAGCATTAACATAAAAGTGCATTTTTAATCCTTATTCCAGACTCCATCTCAGGCTATGTAACATCTCTAACACTACCCAAAGGGGTTCCCTCAAAGTCCTATGCGAAACAGATCGCAAGAGAACAAATCAGACCTGAACCAACTAATACTTAAGTTTGAAGTTGGGAAACCAACCATAAGTTTTTGGACTAACCTGGGACTAGTTATGCTAAGTTTTCTTAAAGTTTTCTAGAGACCCACTTGGACTATTTTCATCATAACTCAAAATCTACAAATCATTTTCAAGCCCAACCAACGCCATTAGAAAGCTAACTTAATTATCTACAACTTTACTGTTTACACCAAAAGCCAGTTCGGAACAGAAATGGGTGAAAAAGACGCAAGGACGCGAAACAGGGATGCTGTCAAATCGGAGTACGATTTTCTGGGTCAAAATTTCATTTTCATTCGTAAATAATCGGAGCACGATTCGACAAAATCGGAGCACGATTTGGCACAGGCTGTTACGATTTTTTCACCATTTTTCACCTCAAAAACCCAATTTTGATCCCCTGATTACCCAAAATGATTTGTTACATTGTTTATGGGTTCAATATACATCAACACAATAGAAACATCTCATAGAAACATCAATTCTCACATCAAATTCATCAAAATCATCCAAACCCTAGTTTATGAACTCTTCCCAATTTCTTCCTAATCTCTTAGTTAATCAAAAACAGATGATTCAATATTAATATTACTGAAGTTAGGCTCACCCTTACCTGATTAGATGAACAAAAGCAAGCTACAGCAATCAATCTTCTAGGCTAATCCCCTTGTTCTTGGTTCTTCTCCCTTCTACCCAAAAAGCTTATGTTTTTGTTTTCTCTGATACGTAAAGTTGTTTTCTGACCTTTCTATTTCCTTTACCAACCAAAGTATAACTCCCCTTTTTCTATTAACTCCTTCCTTAATCTCCTTTAATTCACATTAACCCCATAATTCTAATAATTAATAATTATTCCACCTATTTTCATAATTCTCCAAAATAATAATATTTCTTCTACTTTCTCAAAACAAAGCAAATATTATATCCCACTACTAATTAATTAAATAACAAATAACATGCATTTAGATAATACATCAATAAATCATATAACTCAATTATTTCACACAAATTATTATAAACAAATAAACACACCAGATATTCACATAATCATTTATAAATTCAAATAAAACATGCCCAACAACTAAAAATAACAAATTAGCGACTAGGGCGTTACAACTCTCCCCAACTTAGAGAATTTTCGTCCTCGAAAATGTACCTCTGATCGGACGATCCTCACTCACGTCTGAGTACCAGCCAAAGCAAACACTCTACCAGTAGTCTTAGTCTTCTTGGGTTGCTTACACTGCGAACCAATGTGTCCTTGCTCATTGCAGTTGAAACACACAACATCATCGAACTTGCAGTCACTAGTGATATGCCCTTTTTGACCACAACGGTAGCACCTCTTCACCTCAACAGTACATGCATTGCTCTTATGGCCTTTCTCGCCACAAGTGTAACAAGTAATCTCAGCAGGAGCAGCCTTCTTCTGGGGCCTCCTCTCATCATTCACTTCCTTCTTACTCTTATCGGTCGGAGCACTATAAGGCTTCCCACGATCTTGTTGCTTACCTTTCCTCTCCTTCATAACCTTATAATGAGCTTTGGTATCCTCCTCATAAATCCTGCAGCTACTCACCAATTCGGAGAAGTTACGGATCTTTTGATAACCGATGGCCCGCTTAATCTCAGCACGCAGACCATTCTCAAACTTGATGCACTTGGAGAACTCAGTAGTCTCAGCAGCATAGTGCGGATAAAACTTTGCCAACTCGACAAACTTAGCGGCATATTCAGTTACTGACATATCACCTTGCTTCAGCTCAAGGAATTCTATCTCCTTCTTACCTCGGACATCTTCCGGAAAATACCTCCTCAAGAACTCTCTTCTGAACACAGCAATGGTGACTCCTATCACCATAGAAGGCAATGATTATGTGAGCGGGGTTTCTTTCCGAAGGTAACTGGTTTCAGTTCAGAAATGGTGACTCCTATCAACTTTTGTCTTATAATCTGCACTCTGACAGCGTTGAATTTTGGAACGTCATCCCATCAGTATTTCATCGGTTTGAGTTTCGGTTTTGCTCAGTGTTGTCGACTCTGGAGGGCAGTATCTCGCTTGGTTTTTGACGCACTCCCCGCAATGGAATCTCCATAGAAGTTTGTTGAGTGTTCATGATACGACGTAGGGCCACTTCCTTCTTTGACCTGTCCAACCTTGTCCCCACAGTTTACTGTTTTCTTTTACCATACAAATCTCATATATTCAGGCATTCATTTATTCATGCATTTGTAACTCGCATTTAAATTCATATATGTTTGCATCTTTTTTTTTACTTTGTGAATTATGCCCTTTATGGCTGACTAAAGTGTTGACCAATCATTTTTGTTTCAAGTGGCAGGTCTCATCCTCCAATCAGTTTACCAAATACTTTTCCCTTTGTCTTCTTTTTATCTCTTCAGATTTTATCTTGATCGCTTTTTGTTAAACATATGTCTCCTCCTTGCATATTTATGTTCTGCATGTTCATCGATTGCTATTTCAAAAAGTAATTGGCATGACGTATCGTCTGCATATTCGTCGATTACTTTTTCAAAAAGCAATCGACAAAAGCTTTATTTTCCGCAAACTTTCGGTTACTATTTCAAAAGTAATCCACAAATTCTTTATTTTCTGTAAACTTTCGGTTACTATTTCAAAAATAATCGATAAATGCTTTATTTTCTGTAAACTTTTGGTTACTATTTCAAAAGTAATCGATAAATGCTTTATTTTCTGTAAACGTTCGGTTACTATTTCAAAAGTAATCGACTAAACCTTTATTTTCCGCAAACCTTCAATTACTATTTCAAAAGTAATCGACAAATGCTTTATTTTCTGTAAACCTTCGGTTACTATTTCAAAAGTAATCGATAAATGCTTTATTTTCTGCAAACCTTCGGTTACTATTTCAAACGTAATCGATAAATGCTTTATTTTCTGCAAATCTTCGATTACTATTTCAAAGGTAATCGACAAATGCTTTATTTTCTGCAAATCTTCGGTTACTATTTCAAAAGTAATCGACAAATGCTTTATTTTCTGCAAACCACCGGTTACTATTTCAAAGGTAATCGACAAATGCTTTATTTTCTGCAAATCTTCGGTTACTATTACAAAAGTAATCGACAAATGCTTTATTTTTTGTAAACTTTCGGTTACTATTTCAAAAGTAATCGACAAATGCTTTATTTTCCGCAAACCTTCGGTTACTATTTCAAAAGTAATCGACAAATGCTTTATTTTCTGCAAACCTTCGGTTACTATTTCAAAAGTAATCGAAAAATGCTTTATTTTCTGTAAACTTTCGGTTACTATTTCAAAAGTAATCGACAAATGCTTTATTTTCTGTAAACTTTCGGTTACTATTTCAAAAGTAATCGACAAATGCTTTATTTTCTGTAAACTTTCGGTTACTATTTCAAAAGTAATCGACAAAAGCTTTATTTTCCGCAAACTTTCAGTTACTATTTCAAAAGTAATCGACAAAAGCTTTATTTTTCGCAAACTTTCGGTTACTATTTCAAAAGTAATCGACAAAAGCTTTATTTTCTGCAAACCTTCGGTTACTATTTCAAAAGTAATCGATAAAACCTTATTTTCAGCAATGCGTTAGTTACTTCTTCAAAAGTAATTGGCAGATTTATGCTTGTTTGTCTATTACCATTTCAAAGGTAGTAGGCAACTTTTCCTCCCCAGTGATATCTTTTAACTTGTTCTCTACTCATCATTTCAACTGGTCAAATTTGGTGTATTCAATATTTAAGTCTCTTCGGCCCGTGGATTCAAAAATTTCATCTTTTAAATCCCTGTGTCGAAGAAACTTAAATAGGGGCATCTGTCATACCCCAAATTTTGACCAGGGTCCCCGCTTTTTGCTCATTTTATTCGCATTTTTGTTGCGTATTTTATCCGCATTTTATCTGCATTTTACCTCTCATTTTGTTCATATTTTCAAAACTCTATTTTATATGCATTTTAATTTTCATTTTATTACTTTTACTCGTCTTAAAAAAAAACTGAGAAGTCTCGTCGTTTCAGGGCTCAATTCTAATTATTCCACTTACTAGTTTTCTAACTTACTAAAGATAAAATAATTAGAAACTACCGACACTAATTCTAATTATCACAACCAACTAACAAATCTCTAAACATTTGGTCCTCACTTAAAACGCTACAACTAATCCTCGACCAAAATTACTATTTTACCCTTGCTCACCAAAAAGACCAAAATACCCTTCTAATCACTAAACCCACGAAAATACAACCAAGAGTAAATAATCACATACAAGCATAAATAAACACACATAAAATAATTAAAAACAAAATAACGAAAAATCGGGCTGTTACACCTGCCACCTCCGGCATCTGTGGACAATATTGCCAAAAGTAGCAAGATATTAAGAAGTGGACGGATTCTCCCGACGTTGTTCAAGAGAAGACTAGTGAACCAATCTTAGAGCCAGCACAAGTGCAGGGTCCTGACAAAGGGAAAGGCGTCAGTCAACCTAGCGGGATTGTTTATGAAGACAATGATGAAATCTTGAAGCTGATCAAGAGGAGTGAGTACAAAATAGTAGATCAACTCTTGTAGACTCCTTCTAAGATCTCGATTATGTCCTTGCTCGTGAATTTGGATGCTCACAGAGAAGCTTTGATGAAGGTGTTAAACCAAGTGTACGTGGATCACGATGTGACTTTGGGTCAGTTTGGAAGCATAGTGGGTAATGTAACTGCTGGTAATAATTTAGGGTTCAGTGATGAAGATCTCCCGACGGAAGGAAAAAACCATAACTTGGCCCTACACATCTCGGTCAATTGTAAGTCTGATTCCCTATCTAATGTGTTGATTGATACCGGCTCATCTTTGAATGTGATGCCAATGACTACTCTAAAGAAGCTCTCATACTCAGGTATCCAGCTTAGGGCCAGTTCTGTGATGGTAAGAGCATTTGATGGGTCGAGGAAGTCAGTGTTGGGAGATGTGGATTTGCCTATTGTTGTCGGGCCTCATGAATTCAAAGTGACATTTCAGGTGATGGACATTCCGGCTTCTTATAGTTACCTACTCGGCCGACCTTAGATCCATGAGGTAGGAGCAGTGACGTCTACTCTACACCAGAAGCTGAAGTTTGTTAGTCATGGGAAGTTGGTGACAGTGAGCGGTGAGTCGGCTTTGTTAGTTAGCCATTTGTCAGCTTTTTCATATATTAGTGGTAGTGACGTGGATGAGACGCTTGTTCAAGGTTTCTCTGCTGAGGGAAGTGCTAGGAAAGGGGAGACGTGTATGGCTTCTCTAAAGGATGCTCAAAAGCTAGTCCAAGGGGGTAAAGTTGAAGGTTGGGGTTAGTTAGTACAACTGCCAGAGAATAAGCGAAAGGAAGGTCTGGGCTTTTCTACTTACAAGCCAAGGGTGGTCAACCCAACTGAGGGCACGTTTCACAATGCCGGATTCATTAATGCTCCACCAGAGATCAATGCAATGTTGGAAGACCAGTATGAGGAAGAGGCACCTGACTTTGTGACGCCAGGAGAAACTTGCTGTAATTGGATTGCTATTGACATCCCTTCCGCGATACCCCTATCTAAGTAATATGTTTGTCTGTTTTTTTTTTCTTTTTTTAAGAAAACTCCTTTCGTCCTGCCCTAGACGAAAGTGAAATCATGTAGGGCTTTGTTTCGACTTCCAGTATTTCTGTTATTAATGAAAATCGTCATTTCTGTCACGACCTTTTACTTTACTTTTTATTATCTTTGTTTTATTGATTTTCTTGGGGAAAAATGGTAACACAAAAATCCAAAAATTCATTTTCTTTTTATCAGTTCCAAAGGTTTGCATTTACTCTTTTTACTAAAAATCAATCATAAATCATGTGCAGACTGAACATAAGTGAGCCCGTTGACCACTATAGCCCTGTGCACCCTCCCAACTTTGAGTTCCCTGTCTATGAGGCTATGGTGGAAGAGGATGAACAAATACCTGATGAGATCAGATGGATGTTAGAGCAGGAAAGAAAGAATATTCAACCTCATCAAGAAGAGATAGAGATTATCAACTTCGGCACCGATGAAGATAAGAAAGAGATCAAGATCGGGGCGTCACTGGATGCAACTATTAAGAAAAGAGTAATTGAGCTTCTCAGAGAGTACGCGGATATATTTGCATGGTCGTACAAGGATATGCTAGGTTTAGACCCTGATGTTGTGGAACACCGATTGCCTCTAAAGCCCAAGTGTCCTCCGGTCAAGCAGAAGTTAAGAAGATCTCATCCTGATATGGCCCTCAAGATCAAAGAGGAAGTGCAAAAGCAAATTGATGCAGGTTTTCTGGTCACGTCAGAGTATCCCCAATGGTTGGCCAACATAGTGCATGTTCCGAAGAAAGATGGCAAGGTCAGAATGTGCGTCGATTACCGTGATTTGAATAAGGCTAGTCCGAAGGATGATTTCCCTTTACCTCACATTGATGTATTGGTTGATAGTACTGCTAAATGCAAGGTTTTCTCCTTCACGGACGGGTTCTCCAGTTATAACCAGATCAAAATGGCTCCGGAAGATAGAGAGAAGACATCTTTCATCACGCCATGGGGCGCTTTCTGCTATTTGGTAATGTCGTTTGGTTTGATAAATGCTGGTGCCACCTACCATAGAGGTACGACCAAGATATTCCATGATATGATACACAAAGAGATTGAAGTTTATTTGGATGATATGATTGTCAAGTCAGGTACTGAAGAAGAACATGTTGAGTATTTGTTGAAGATGTTTCACCGGCTGAGGAAGTACAAGCTCCGTTTGAATCCTAATAAGTGTACCTTCGGTGTTAGATCCGGGAAACTCCTAGGCTTTATTGTTAGACATAAGGGCATTTAGGTTGATCCCGACAAAGTTAGAGCTATCAGAGAAACGCATGCTCCAAAAACAGAAAAGCAAGTCAGAGGATTTCTTGGAAGACTGAACTACATCTCCAGATTCATCTCTCATATGACTGCCACATGTGGGCCAGTATTTAAGTTACTCCGCAAAGATCAAGGGATCGTTTGGACGGAAGATTTCCAGAAAGCCTTTGATAGAATCAAAGAGTATATGTTAGAACCTCCAATTCTTATTCCTCCAGTGGAAGGGAGACCTTTGATCATGTATTTGACTGTGCTAGAAGATTCTATGGGTTGTGTACTTAGGCAACAGGATGAAACTGGTAAGAAGGAGCATGCAATTTATTACTTGAGTAAGAAGTTTACTGATTGTGAGTCTCGCTACTCCGTACTAGAGAAGACTTGTTATGCTTTAGCCTGGGCTGCCAAGCGACTTCGTCCCTACATGGTCAATCATACTACTTGATTGATATCCAAAATGGATCCGATCAAGTACATCTTTGAGAAACCTGCTTTAACAGGAAGAATTGCTCGTTGGCAGATGTTATTATCTGAGTATGATATTGTTTACCGCACTTAGAAAATGATCAAAGGCAGTGTTCTTGCTGATCATTTGACCCACCAACCAGTTGATGATTACCAGCAAATCAAGTTTGACTTCCCTGATGAGGAGATTATGTATTTAAAGATGAAAGATTGTGATGAATCGTTGTTCGGTGAGGGTCCTGACCCCGAGTCTGAATGGGGCCTGATATTTGATGGTGCAGTTAATGTCTCTGGTAGCGAAATTGGGGCAGTTCTCATCACCCCTAAGGGTACCCACATTCCATTTACTGCAAGGCTACAATTTGATTGTACGACTAACATTGTAGAATATGAAGCTTGCATTATGGGTATTGAAGAAGCTGTTGATTTGAGGATTAAGAAAATTGATATATATGGAGATTGAGCTCTGGTGATTAGTCAAATCAAAGGGAAGTGGGAAACTCACCATGCCGGTTTGATCCCTTATAGAGATTATGCAAGACGTTTGTTGACTTTCTTCAATAAAGTCGAATTACACTACCTTCCTCGTGATGAGAATCGGATGGCAGATGCTTTGGCCACCTTATCCTCAATGATCAAAGTTAGTCATCCCAATCGTGTACCATTGATCAATGTCCATTTCCTTGAAAGGTCCGCTTATGTGTTCGCAGCTGAAGCAGTTTTTGATGACAAGCAGTGGTTTCATGATATCAAGGTTTTTCTTCAAACTCAAGAGTATCCGTCGGGGGCATCCCGCAAAGATAAAAAAACTTTAAGAAGATTGTCTGGTAGTTTTTTCCTGAATGGTGATGTATTGTACAAAAGGAACTTTGATGCGGTTTTGCTCAAATGTGTGGATCGACGTGAAGCAGATTTATTAATGCATGAGATACATGATGGCTCGTTTGGGACTCATTCTAATGGGTATGCAATGGCTAAGAAAGCATTGAGAGCAGGCTATTACTAGATAACAATGCAAGCTAACTGCTATAATCATGCTAAGAAGTGCCACAAGTGTGAAATCTATGGTGATAAAATCCATATACCGCCATCGATGCTCAATGTCATCTCTTCTCCATGGCCTTTCTCTATGTGGGGCATTGACATGATTGGCCGGATTGAACCAAAAGCTTCCAACGGACATCATTTCAAACTAGTGGCTATTGATTATTTCACCAAGTGGGTTGAAGCAGCTTCTTATGCTAATGTGACCAAGCAAGTGGTGGTCCGTTTCATCAAGAACAATATCATCAGTCGCTATGGGGTTCCTAGCAAGATTATCACGGATAATGGTATGAATTTGAATAACAATATGATGAAGGAATTGTGCGGTGACTTCAAGATTGAGCATCATAACTCTTCTCCTTACAGACCTCAGATGAATGGTGCAGTTGAGGCCGCAAACAAAAATATTAAAAAGATTGTGCAGAAAATGGCAGTCATTTACAAATTGGCATGAGATGTTGTCCTATGCTTTGTATGGATATCGTACTTCAGTACGTACTTCAACAGGGGAAACCCCTTTCTCTTTGGTATATGATGTGGAGGTTGTACTCCCTGTGTTGATTGAGATCCCCTCTCTAAGAGTTTTGATGGAAGCTGAGTTGACAGAAGCTGAATGGTGTCAAAATAGGTATGATCAGCTGAATTTGATTGAAGAAAAACGCATGGCTGCTTTGTGTCATGGACAACTATATCAGTCAAGGATGAAACAAACGTTTGACAAGAAGGTGCGCCCCCGTGAGTTCAAGGAAGGTGACCTTGTGGTCAAGAGTATCAAGTCTTTCCAACCAGACCCCAGGGGCAAGTGGACGCCTAACTATGAAGGTCTCTATGTAGTCAAGAGGGCCTTCTCTGGTGGTGCTTTAATCCTTACAACTATGGATGGTGATGAGCTTCCTCGTCCCGCGAATTTTGATGCAGTCAAGAAATACTTTGTCTAAAAATATATATAAAAGAACAGCTCGGCAGGTCGAAAACCTGAAAGGGCGGCTTGAACCAAAAATGAGCATCTCGATGGACTGAAAACTCGAAAGGGCGGTCCAGACAAAAATTAAAGACATAAAAAATGATGAAAATGAAAAAGAGTATACAAAAAATAAATAAATAAATAAATAAATAATTTAATGACAAACTAATTGCATCAGAGTAAGGTAAAGAATCACTCACTTGGGGCACCTTAGTTATCAGAAGTTCTTCGAAGCAAAGCGTCTAAGCAGCAGAATTCAAAGTTGTTAGGGGATATAGTGGTTATTTGTGTTCAATGTACCTTTCCCATATAATTACCATTTTCCAAATTTTGTAATCCGTGGAGCCATGCCTTTGGCCGGTTACCACTCTTTTAAATCAATTTGAGCCATTGCCTCTTTATTTGGAATTCTTAGTTATTTTGTGTGCAAAATTTCTTCTATTTTTAATATTGATACTTGAAGCAAACATTTTAAAAAAATCTTTTTAACTTCTATTTGTTTTCTTTTGTAAAAGAAAAAAAATGTCAAACATATTACTTTTAAATTCATGTATCATAGAAAGGTGTCAACATCCAAGAACATGTAGGTCCTGCAGGAGAAACATAGTCATTGCAAAAAAAAAAAAAAAAAACACACGCTAAGTCAAAAACCCGAAAGGGCGGCTTAGGCAAAAATGAGCATCCCGTTGGATTGAAAACCCAAAAGGGTGATCCAGGCAAAAGTTAGGGATCCAAAAAAAAAAAGAAAAAAAGCAATGACTATTGGAACAAGAACTGGTGAAGGTATTTTGGTTCAATTCAGAAATGGCGACTTTTGCCAAGTTTCGTATTATTGGGCTGGACCCCATCCGTGGTTTGATTATTGGGCTTTACCCCACCAATGGTTTGTTTGAAGGGCTTTACCCCGACAGTATTTTGACTCATCTCCTGTAATATTATCCCCATTGAAGATTGTTGAGTGTTTATGTTACGACGTCGGGCCACTTCCTCTTGGACCTGCCCAAACCTTGTCTCAACAGTCTCATAATCAAGTTGTCATTTAAAGTCTCGTACATGTTCATACATTCATTCATTCATGCATATATAGCATGCATACTAATATCATTTGTGCATGCTTGCATTTTTGCCTAGTGGTTTATTTTTCATTTATATCTCGCCAAAGTGTCATCCCCGATATGTCAGATTCGTATGTTTTTAGCCCATCGAGTTTGTTTCAAGTGGCAGGTCCCACCAAGTTGTCATTCTACCAATACTTTTCAACTTCCCCAGTGTTTTGTCTAAAGCTGCCTCTGTAAGGGTAGCAAACCAGTGTTCTCTTCTTGTATTGTTCGTCTTTACCAACGTAACGATAATAGACAGTATTTTCTTCTTCGTCTTTACCAATGTAACGGTAATAGACAGTATTTTCTTCTTTGTCTTTACCAACGTAACGGTAATAGACAGTTTTTTTTCTTTCCTGTATTGTTCGTCTTTACCAATGTAACGGTAATAGACAGTATTTTCTTCTTCGTCTTTACCAATGTAACGGTAATAGACAGTATTTTCTTCTTCATCTTTACCAACGTAACGGTAATAGACAGTATTTTCTTCTTGTATTGTTCGTCTTTACCAATGTAAGGGTAATAAACAATATTTACTCCGTGTATTGTTCATCTTTACCAACGTAACGGTAATTGACAGTATTTTATTGTTTGTCTTTACCAACGTAACGGTAATAGACAATATTTTCTTTCCTGTATCGTTCGTCTTTACCAACGTAACGGTAATAGACAGTATTTTCTTTTTCGTCTTTACCAACGTAAAAATAATAGATAGTTTTTTCTTCTTTGTATTGTTCGTCTTTACCAATGTGACGGTAATAGACAGTATTCCCTTTCATGTATTGTTCGTCTTTACCAATGTAACGGTATTAGACAGTTTTTCTTTCCGGTATTGTTCGTCTTTACCAACGTAAATGTAATAGACAGTTTTATCTTTCGTATGTTCGTCGTTACCCAGGTAGAGGTAATTGGCAGTCTTTCCACCCCAGTTGCACCCATCAGTTTGTTCCCTAGTGAACCTATTTTATCCCCCAGTCAGTCTATCTCTTTCGTCTTTGCATTCATGCTGCATCGTAGACATTCTTATCATTATATTCATAGGCATTGCATACTCAACTGGTCAAAATTGGTGTACTTGATATTTAAGTCTCTTCGACCCGTTGATTTAAAATCTCATCCTTTTTAAATCTCGGTGACGGAGAAACTTAAATAGGGGCATCTGTCATACCCCAAATTTTGACCAAGGTTCTCCATTTTTTTTTTGTTATGTGCAGTTCAAAATTCATTTTATTCGCCTTTAATTCCTTTTTTATTCGCATTTTAATTCTCTTTTTTATCGTATTTTAACGCTCGTCGCGTTGGTATTTTAATACTCGAATTTTATTTGCATTTCAATATTTATTTGCACACGCTTTTTTACTTCTAGTTTTATTCGCGTTCGAAGTGTTTCGTTCGTATTTTAAGAGCCGAGTAATTCCGTTGTCTCAGAAGAAATTTCGGCAGAGAGGTATTTTAAAATACCTCATTTTGGTTCCGAAGGGACAATTTTTAATCTTTTATTTTTATTCTTCTTTTTATTTTATTATTGTTTTTTTAGTTTATTTTACTTTAGTTTTAGGTCTTCTTTTTTTATTATTATTTTTAATTATTAATTTTCGTTTTTTATTTATTTATTATTATTTTATTGATTATCTTTTTCTTTTAGTATTATTTTTGGTCCAAAGACCTTTGTTCTTATCTTCTAGTACACATGTCACTTTGCTATTGGTCCTTCGGTCCAAGTTACTCTAATCTGCAGCTATAAATAGTAGTAGCATTTATTGCACTATTCACCAGTCAGAATCACTGTACAATCACAGAGACTGACACAGCCGCTACCTATTCACAAACCCTAATCAATCACCTTCTTTACATTTTTCCGAATCAAACCACAAAAATCAACAAAAAAACTGACGAACATTCAAACTCACTGGATGAACATCCAGTAATCTTTCCTTTTCAATTTCCTCTATACCACAAACAATCATGAACGTCACAAATTCGAAATCATAAACCAGCAACCTTCAACCGGTTTCAACTCGTTCCAAACTCGGTTCAACATAGATTTGTCGTCATTCAAACTCAATCACAAAATCCAGATCTGAGCCAATTCCAGTGAATGGATAAACAATAACACGGTTGAATCAAACCGGAGTAGGAAGTGAAGAACACGAACTGAACCGAAGGAAAGGTGAACGAATCCAGTACAAAGAAAAGCAAACCAGAACCATAACAAGGTAGTAGTTCTTCGTCTTTCTTTCTGGATGTAGAGTGCAAGAGTTTTGTTTGTGAAAATCGTTTTCGAAATAAGGTAGAAAGTTTGTCTGGATTTTGGTTTCTAAAATTGTAGATCTAGCTTGTTTTGTTCATCTTTTGGTGTTTTTGTTTGTGGATCCGAGTAGAGAAGAGAAAGAGGAGTAGTTTGGTATAAAAGTTTTGAAAAAGGATATAAAAAAAACTCCGACACGGCGGCGCCGCGGCCGACCACCATGCCGGAGGAACTCCGGCCACCTCTCTTTATCTTCTTCGACGGTCTGGTTTTTAGAGAGAGTTGAGATCTTCTCTCTCTAAGTTAAACTTAGAGAGAGAGAGAGAAGTATTTTGGTTCATGATCTTTTTTTGGTAGAAGCTGCCTTTTATAGTAGTATATTTTATTTTAATTCCATGTGTGCTTCTCCGTTGCTTTACCATGTATTTCTAAAGCTAGCCGGTCAGATCGTAGATCTAACGGCCGATGATGCATCCTTTGTTTAATTAAGTGTGTATTCCCTTGTGTAGACTACGGTGTTACTCTCTGTTTGAACCGTCAGATCGTCGATCTGACGGTCACTGTGCTTTCTGTGTTGCTTCTTTATTTTGTGTTGTTTTTTTAACCCGTGGATATTGATCCAGTAAGTAGTCACTCATAGGTTCTCATAATCAGGGGGAGTAATGGAATACTCCTGTAAGTAGTCACTCATAGGTTCTCATAATCAGGGGGAGTGATACTTCTATGTGTGCTTGTGTTAGTGCAAGTTGTTTGACAGGATGTTAAGTCAGATGTCTAGACATCCATGTCTGTCACATGTAAGCATGGGAATTTATTTTTCCCATGCTTCTATAGTTTGTTGGTGAGAGTACTCTGAAGACATCTATGTCTGTCATTTGTAAGTATGTGAATTTATTTTTTCCTAACTTCTTTGGTTAGTTGGTGACAGTACTCTGTAGGCTTATTGTTCCTTGTCTCTATGTGTGGCAGGTACTCCTGTTTGATGTGCAAAAGGATGTTGAAACATCCTAATGTTTATGGAAATTCAGTTTTTCCCTTCTGTAGTGTCATACTCCATTTTTTGACCATTTTTAAATAAACCTTTTTTTTTTCCACACCAAATACATTCCCATTAATGTTTTTCTCCTTAGTTACTTGTTCCACAATTTAACTTCAAATTTTCCTTTTTTTTATGCATTTTTTATTTATTTTTCTCACATTTTTATTTTGTTACTTCGTTCTCAAGAAAACTCAATTTTCACAACAAATGCATTTCCATTAGTATTTTTTCCTTAGTTACTTGTTTTACAAGTTAACTTCTATTTTTCTTTTTTATGCATCTTTTTTATTAATTTATATTTTACATTTTTATTTTGTTACTTCGTTCTCAAGAAAACTCAATTTCATTACACTAAACTTTTCAATTTCAATTCCTTTCATTTCCATTATATTTCTAACCACAAAAATCACAACTTTACACTTTTGTTTTATTATTATTTTCAAAAAACATGTCTATGTGTGACCTTGATAGGTCTGCTAGCTTACATGTTAGTTAGAGAGTGTTCCCCAGAAGTGGGTAAATATGCCCTAAAGGTTTTCCTTTCTATGCATTAGGAGCTCCTATTTTATTTCTATATATATGCATGTATTCAGGGGGAGTAATGGAATACTCCTGTAAGTAGTCACTCATAGGTTCTCATAATCAGGGGGAGTGATACTTCTATGTGTGCTTGTGTTAGTGCAAGTTGTTTGACAGGATGTTAAGTCAGATGTCTAGACATCCATGTCTGTCACATGTAAGCATGGGAATTTATTTTTCCCATGCTTCTATAGTTTGTTGGTGAGAGTACTCTGAAGACATCTATGTCTGTCATTTGTAAGTATGTGAATTTATTTTTTCCTAACTTCTTTGGTTAGTTGGTGACAGTACTCTGTAGGCTTATTGTTCCTTGTCTCTATGTGTGGCAGGTACTCCTGTTTGATGTGCAAAAGGATGTTGAAACATCCTAATGTTTATGGAAATTCAGTTTTTCCCTTCTGTAGTGTCATACTCCATTTTTTGACCATTTTTAAATAAACCTTTTTTTTTTCCACACCAAATACATTCCCATTAATGTTTTTCTCCTTAGTTACTTGTTCCACAATTTAACTTCAAATTTTCCTTTTTTTTATGCATTTTTTATTTATTTTTCTCACATTTTTATTTTGTTACTTCGTTCTCAAGAAAACTCAATTTTCACAACAAATGCATTTCCATTAGTATTTTTTCCTTAGTTACTTGTTTTACAAGTTAACTTCTATTTTTCTTTTTTATGCATCTTTTTTATTAATTTATATTTTACATTTTTATTTTGTTACTTCGTTCTCAAGAAAACTCAATTTCATTACACTAAACTTTTCAATTTCAATTCCTTTCATTTCCATTATATTTCTAACCACAAAAATCACAACTTTACACTTTTGTTTTATTATTATTTTCAAAAAAATCACAAAATTCAAATCAAAATTAAAAAAAAAACACTAACTTTCAAAAATTCACACAAAATGCACATTTCACTCTCATTTCATTTATTTTCTCCACAATTTGTGCATCTAGAATCATCTTCACATATAACACATCATCACTATCCTACACATCATCACTCACCTCCAAAAATCCTCAAAAAAAAGTCACAAAAAACTCATTTTTCACAAAAATTCCGAACAACCATTTCTTACTCCCCACTTAACCTAATTCTTCATACTTGGTGACCAAGTTACTACCACTATAAGTACCCAACAACAACTCATGAGAGGGGTCCGAAATTTTGAGAGAACAAAATCACCATTTTCATGAAAAATTCCAAAATATACATTTCTTCATGAAACTTCACCATTCTTCAACCAAAAGTTCATAACCACTTCCAACAAATCAAAAACACACAAAAACTCAAGAAAAAACCACCCAAAACCGTGAATTCAAAACCACAATTTTTCAAGAAAAAGTGATAGTGAATTTGACCATTTCAAGACCTAAACAAGGTGGGTTTTGATGTTTTGATATCCCTGGAGTTGTTATGAAGCTTTCCCTTTAGTTAAAATTGTTTAATTCACTGTTTTTTTTGTTTTTTTGGTTCGAAACTTTTTCTTCACTTTTCTCTCTATACAAACATTCACTGTGAAATATAAGCTTAGATTCATGATCAACGTGAAAATCCAATCAAAATAGTATTTTAGTTTGTGAGATTTGGTGCCTTTTTGAGATTTTAATTTTTTGAAGCATGATGTAGTGTTGTTGTTATTCATACGTGGTTAGAGGAAGAAGAAAGAGTTGACCTCCTTCCTTCCTTGTTGACCGTGGGTCCCACCTGCCTTTTTGTCCTATATGCTGAATGTTCACACGCGCCCCTCCCCATTTAACCTTGTTGTGTTCCTTCTTCTCTTTACCATTTGATCTAAATCTGGTGGCTGTGATGATATTTTACTATGACTGAATTTAGACCTCCTAATTCATCAGATGATCCAGATTCGTCCAGCCTGAGCCCTTTTGTTTTCTTTTAAGCCCAAATCGCTTTTAATTTTCACTACTGTTTTGATAAATACACCACTGTTCTTACTTCCTGCACCTATTTCCTTTCAAAAATTGTTTTCTCTTTATTTTTAAAATGTTTTGCTTTGATTTAATTATGTGCTTACTTTTTTTATTATTATTATTTGCATTTTGTTACTTTTTATCATCTCATGCATATTTCATTTTTGCCATCATTTTTTTTATTGTTGTCATTATTTTTAATGTGTATTTAATATTTGATGTAATTTAATTTTCCGCATTTTTATTTCTCGTCATTTACTTTTGTGCAAGACCTTAGAATGTATTTAGGAACCTATGTAAATATTCAAATAATGAGAATATACACCGACACATGCACCGACACCACACTTTATTTTTTACCGTTTTATGCCATAACCGTGATCGCGCTTGAAATGAATTATTGACAAATTAGATTATTGATTGGACTCTAATATTTTCTTAAAATCAAACTATTAGTAATTTTAGGTTCATTTCAAACTTGAGAATTTGCTTAGGATTCAACGTCCTTTGTAAATTTCTCGTTTTTTTTAATTACGTTACGTCGTTACGTATAGTGTTTTTTTAGTGTACGTTTAACTTAGAAAACCCATTTTCCCAAAAAATCAAATATGCAAAAACTCAAAAAATATTTTCTTAAGAAACCTTGAATTTTAACCCAAGAGATCTTTTTCCTTTTATTTTCATAATCAAACTTTTAATCAATTTTAATCTATATTTAGACTTGTTTTTCTTGTAAATAAAATCAACAAACTTCACTCCATTTTATTCTTCTATACCTTGAGGTCTCTCATCTCTTCTAAAAACCTTTTTCTAAAAAACTTTAAAATCAACCCAACCCACCAAATAAATTTTTAAGGTGAACTACATTGGTTTTGATCCCTTTTCCTTAAGGGTATGTAGGCAAAGGATCTACCCTTCTAAATCAATAAAAACAACAAAAAAAACATACTTCTTCTCCCTCCATTATTTCACTTAGACTTTAGTTAATATTTTACAAATAAATAAGCAAGTAATTAGCACAAGATAAATTAGGTAAGAGGTTCCTTTGGAATACCAAAGACGCTTAGGGTGCTAGCACCTTCCCTTCGCGTAACTAACCCACGGATCCTTAATCTCATAAGGGTTTTTCTCTCTTTTCCCTTCCCAAGAATAAAAGTAGAAAGTTCAAAGATTGACGATTCACAACCAAACAATGATGTGACATCCGAAAATCACGAGCACATGTAGCACGGGAATTTATTTTTCCTCTGCTATTGTGAGACACTGCCTTAATCTGATCTGTTGTTGCATGTCTCTGATCAAGTGTAATACCTATAACAGCTGAAGCTGTGATTGAAGATCCTGCGAGGTATTCTTGTATACACACTTCTGTTTTTCTTGAGTGATACTGTCTACTACTTCTTCTTCTTGAATATGTGTTTGTGATGACTTGAGGAAGTGTATCTAAGGTATCTCTTTGGATTCTGTGTGCTAGCTGTTTCTTCTAATGTGTGGGTTCATGCTCATGAGGAAATGGTATTATGTATCTCTCTGTTCTATAAGTATTGGCCTTTTGTTTTAGCCAAAAATTTGTCAAAGGGGGAGATTGTTGGGTATTTGTGTTGGCTGCATTATTACTAAAACAAATATCCTTGTTTTGTAAGTTGGAACCAAAGTTCCAACATGTGTTTAGGCATCTCTGTAAGATGTTGGCCACAATGTTCCAACATCCTGGCACGGTTCAGTGTGCCTGGGTTCATGCCTACTTGTACGCGCGCACTTTATTGTTTAAGGAAACAATATTTTCTTACTTTGTGGACCAAGTAACGTCCATATATTTATAAGATCAGCTCTAGAATAATCCTGAAGTAGATATTATATTTTTAGGAAATATTTGTTATTGATTTGGTTGATCCTAAAGATGTTCCGACATTTTAGGATTTTCTAGATTTGTTACTGATTTTGTTTTGTAGATTAGCTGAACCGATCTGCTTTGTTCTGAAGTCCAACTAAGTATTTAGCCCAAGCTGCTTCAGTATAAATACAAGACTCCATGACCTAATTGCTCATTCAAGCCTTCATACTAAAAAGTTTAGATTTTTAGGGTTTGAGTCTTTTTGAGTTCTACTCTTGTATCAATCGATGCAAGATTAGTTCTGATTATTTGTGGCCTTTCTTGTATCGTTTGTGATACATGTTAAGGACCTAGATCGAGTTGTATACTCATATTTGTACTACACCGAAGTTGTGAAACAAGGTGGTAGTTGTTTGTGTTTGAAGGTAACTTCATTATTGAGTTTGTGTTAAGGTCTGATAGGTTGCAGGGGCTGTAACTGACCATTAGGATAGTGAGATGGGATCTCAGATCTAGGTCTTTAGTGTAAACGAGGAGTTTGCTGAGAGCTATAGAATAAGGACTACACTAGTGGATTTCCTTCCTGGATTGGTATACTCCACAGTAGGTGTGTTTGTCGCCGAATGAGGTCAACAAACTCACTGCGTTCTTTACTTTCCTGTCATTTATTTTTCTTGTTTTTATTTCTGTTTATCGCTCGATGTTGAAACATTAACTAGAACATCGGAAACGTTCAAAACATGGCACAAACATATTAAAACAAATTACACTAGAATTTCATAACAAGTTCGCCATGATTGTGGATAATATTTGGTATGTTAATCCCAAACCGTCCATTTCAGACACATGGAATCTATGAAGCCGTATGTGTTTGTATAATAGAGAAATCATTACTTTGACGTATCATTTAATTGATTGATTGATTGTCATTTGGTATTGACTCTTCTTATTCATTCAACTACAATGATTGTGAAAAGGAAAAAAAAAGACTGAAAAATAAATTGAGAATTAAAAAGTAAGATGTTTTTTTTAATTGATTGTTTGATTACTTACGCTGAGAGAGGAATTGCTGAAAAGTTTGATACAGATTCAATTTTTGATGAAATTTATGATGCGAATGAAGTGCGTGACTTAGATAAACAATATGATGCATTTAACTTCTTTTTTTGTTCTCTCAAAAAAAAAAAAAAAAAAAATAAAACTTCTTTTTTTGTTGGTTATATTTAACAATTACAATTTATGTTTACTGCTACATTAAAATCTAGATCCTTACCTACCTTATTCATAGAGTAATCTGTGGCTTCAGATTGAAGATCCATCATTCATAGCATACCATAGTGTCAATATGCTTAGATCAAAAGATCATGAGCTAGTTTATGCATTAGATCTGAATTTTTAAAATGTTTAATCTGCAAGGAAATCTAACATTGACTACATCAACTTTCATTCTCAAATTCAACACTTTTCTTTGTATGAAAAGGAAATCAGTCGATTTTACTTCATTTGTTCATTATATAACTGCTTGTTTAGATGTTACATATCATTGTATCAACTAGCTATGGCTGAAACACATAAAATTAATGGTTCTATGTGTGTGGAAATGAACATAAAATACATAAGCCAAAAAATGAAAGTTTTATGTGTTAACAAATCTGCAGTTCTTCCTAATTTCTCCAGTGATGAAGCTTTCTGAGTTTGTGATATTTCCCATTTTGACCATTGAATCAGAGAATTGCTGGAAGAAAGCAAGAGAGTCTGCTGCATACTTCTTGACAAGCTCTCTTGTTTCGATTCCGAACACACTCGAGTACATTTCTTGATCTGAGTTAAGAACTCCCTCGCCTTTTAATAGTAACTGGTAGAAAGAATTGTCGAAGAGATTAGGTGTCACATAGTCCATTGCTGTTATGTTATTGTCTCCTCCCCCAATCGGTGGACAAATAGATTTCAGGTTGTTGAACTGATTATCTGAGATTGGATTTTTCACTGAAGTTGATTCATAGTCTCCGTATATTCTTGATCGAAAATTTTGACACCTTGCCATACCAATGGTGTGGGATCCTGCATGTGTTGTGATCAGATAATTTATATAGCACGCAGTAAAGTTTATTACAAATTACTTTTACAACTACCTAGGAATCTTATGAGGAAACCAGTTATTGACTTTTATTGCAAGGCAATGTGAAGAAATGGTCAAAATATTCATATTTTGATTATTTATGCAATGCAATTTGGTTTGTTATTCTGTGTAATATGCTAGCTAGAATGATCATAAATCAAGGAAGGTGGGTTTTACGATGAATCACACTTTAAATTACACAAAACACACCAATGGTGAATAATGCTGCCCCTTGAAAATAGAAACTCAGTGATCCTTGTTCTCATTCATATGTGAGACGGTGACCTGATGGAAATGAATATGAGTTTAGATTTGACGACTCATTCATTTTTTCCATTTTTTTCCGAACTAACAACAATCAGGTTACTGTCTCACTCATTAAGACAGAGGACTATGAGCTTCTTCGGCAAGTACTGTGAGTCCTTGTTGTAGTTTCGGGTGATTTTCAAGCATTGGTCCGCTGTAAACCACCTATCTAAACAGTCCACAATATAATTTTCCTATGATAAGATACACTTCACCTATCTGAGTTGTAAATCAATAATAAGAACATACCGACAAGGGCAACCATATCAGTGACTGATAAGCCTTGATAAAGAAATTTGGGAATGATAGAAACAAGGCTTTCATCAGGTGTTGGAAGATTGGTGTTAGCAAGTTCAAAACTTGCAGTCACAGAATCTTTCCTTCCCACAGGAACATCCCAATATGGTCCACCAACCTACAAGAAATCAAAGGAAAAAGAGATATCATAAATCTAATAACTTATATAAGATAAAGATTGAATTTTGTTGTACATATTGTTTGTTTTACCAGAATTACAGCATCTCTAGCCGCAATTGTGAGAATATCAGCACAAGAAACAACTCCGGGGCACTCTGATTCAACAAAGTTCTTGATTTGATCGATAATTTCAAAGCCTTTTAAAGAGTGGATGTTGGTAGCTGCTTTCTTTTCACCTTTAAGTGTGTATGTATCATCGAGCAAGATCGATCCATCACAACCCTGAACACATAACATCAAATTTCTTTAGTACGAATTTTCTTTGTCTCCTCAATAGGTTCATCTAATACTTTGAATGGAACATGTAATGTAGCTTTACTATTTTTGGAGTAAAACTTAAGTTGATATTGCGAAGTAAACATAGACATAACTTGTTTCATTCAACATTTTGATTACTAAATTAGTCCTTCAAAAATCAAAATCACAACCATATTAGTATTTTGAAATTTTTATTTTATCTCCAAATTTATCTCTCAATTAAAGGTATTTTTATCACCACATTGGTTCTTAGATATACATTTTGTAAAAACCGAAGATGATGTTTAAGATGACTAACAATTTAGTAGAATCGGTGTGGTAAATGGAAATATGTCTAACTTTGAAATAGGATCTACTCTTTTTTCTTTCTAACATGAAAACAGAAGCAATAATTACAAGGAAAAAAGGCAGTTTTTGAGACCTGAATAAAGCAGTCATGGAAGTGAAGCCGAACAACTGAGGCTGCGTTACGAGGTTCAGAAAGCACCGAACATTCCATTTGCTTCCTAACAATATCAAACACAGTAGGACATTTTGATGCATAGTAATCAAGTGTTAGTTGAGGCTCACTTGCATACAATCTATTGTCACCAAGAAAGCCAAACAGAAGAACAATATGTAAAAAAACTAATTTCGACAGAAATGGAGTATCCATTGTTTGTGTATTATTAGAGATTGCTTAGCTTGAGAAGAATGTTGAGTTGGGGAAAAATAGATAGGAATAAGAGAATATATAATAAGTGATGTGAAGTGTAGTGTTGCACCTTGACCTTTTCCATGCATTTGCTAATTCAATGTTTCTTAAAGATGTTCTTTAGAGTCAAGAGAAGATGCAACTAATATTGCCTAGTTGGTGAGTGTTCTTAAACTAAAAGTAACATTCTCCACACACACAGAAATATAGAGGTATAGCTAGAAAAAAAAAAAAAAAAGTGATTAAAAGTTGTATGCCCAACATGTACAATTTAACTAATTAATAATTTATTTATTTGAAGGCTAGTCACCAAATCTAATCCAAATTAACAGCTAATTTTCACTTTATGTATTCAGTTCTCTATTATGAATGAAATTTATCAATGAGCATTCATCATGTATGAAATGTTGGACAAATATTATTTTCATATTTTGTTGTTATATTTCTGTCGTTTTTGAGACAGGTTTCAATAGTCTAACGTTATATAGGTTAGGTTTTATGTTACCACCTAGCATTACATCAGCTTAATTTAATTTAATTTATGAGACAGAAATCAATTTAATTTTGCTTACCAAAAAGTCATATTTAACAGTATGATACATTTCCACACGTCAAAATTCAAATAGCAATTTTATATGATGTCGATTTGCATTGCATGTTGGCTTTCTTGTTTAAGAATAAGATTGCATATGGACTTAATCAAATTCTTGCAGGTTTTAAATAAGGAAGCAAAATCTAATATGAATTCAGTCATGGTTTTGAAGTGCACGATTAAGAGTATTATCTTTCTTTATATATCCGTGCAAGAATACATGGCATATATCTACAAATTTCTCATCCATATTGACTTTCTCTCATTTGACCCTTTTCCCCTCTAGATTGTGTTACGTTGAAGACAGATCAAAACCAGAAACTTTGCGACAAGAATTAAATTGTGGCTTCAAATTAACCCGTCATCTTGTTTATATAATAAAAAGTTTTAAATAAGTTTTATGTTTCTTACTATAAATCAAAATCTGAAGCACAAATACTTTAAAATTGATGATTTACCATATCACATATGTATCGTGTACTGATACCTGTCTGATACGTCCCGATACGTATCAGGAGAGTATTCGACAATTAAATTTTATTTTAAACAAAAAATTGTCCGATACTTTTCAGATACTTCGAATATATGTGAGGGATACGGTGATGGAAAAACGATACGCACAATATACATGATTTTTCTATTGTTTTATTTTTCTTGTGTTTTTTTTTTAAAAGGAAAAAAAAAAAGAAATGAATATTAGTGTTAACTCAAATAATACTTAAGTGTCCAAGTTAGCAAAGTGCACCTTTTTATTTGGAAAAAAAAAAACCTATATTTACTAGTGTAAACCAATTTAAAGTAAGGGATAGTTTAGTAAATATCCTTCAAACTATTTGTTATAAAATAAAAGTGGGTCTAAGTTAGCAAATTGGTGCAAGTTAAGGAATAAATTTTAATGAAAATTACTAATTTAACCCTCAAGTTATTAGTTTTAAATAATAAAGAAGAAATTTATTTTTGTCTAATGAAAAAGTGCACTTTTGCTAACTTGGACCTTCATGTTTTTTGTTGGTCTAAGTTAGCAAATTGGTGCAAGTTAAGAAATAAGTTTTAATGAAAATTACTAATGTAACCTTAAGTTATTAGTTTTAAATAATAAAGAAGAAGATTATTTTTGTCCAATGAAACTTTAAGTTATTAGTTTTAAATAATAAAGAAGATTATTTTTGTCCAATGAAAATGTGCACTTTTGCTAACTTGGATCTTCATGTTTTTTGTTGGCCCAAATTAACAAACCCCACACCCACACCCACGCACGCACGCGCGCGCACACACTTTTTTTTTTTATTATCAATATTACTTGTATTTATATTTTCTTATTGTCCATCGTATATTATGTCTCTTTTTGTTGTTTTGAGAACGTTGTTGTTGTTAATTGTCATGTGAATGCAAATTTATTGTTGTGTCTCATTGTTGTTTTATGTTTGTTTGGTCACCATGTGGAACTAGGGTTTGCGTCTGTTTTTTGTTGTTTTTGAGTTTTAATAGATAGTTTATATTTGGGTTAAATATGTTTTTGGTCCCTATAAATATACCAACTTTTCGTTTTAGTCCCTCTAAAATTTTCCTTCAACTTTTAGTCCCCCAAAAATTTTCCATCTTCACTTTTAGTCCCTCCTTTAAAGTAAACTCATATGTAGAATTAATATTTTTGAATAAAAATTTACAAAAAAAATTCATAATATTATAAGAATCTCTCCCAAAAAAACTTATAATTTTTTAACAAAACATGAATTTAATATGAATTTTTATATATTTTATGGTTAAAAATTCATATTAAAATTATGTTTTGTTAAAATATTCTATTTTTTTTTAGAAAGATTTTTCACAATATTCTACACATTTCTGCACAACTTCATCAAAAAATATTAAAATTAACTTAAAAATAATGACCAAAAGTAGTGATTGAAAATTTTATAGGGACTAAAAGTTGAAGGAAAATTTTATAGGGACTAAAACGAAAAGTTGGTATATTTATAGGGAACAAAAACATATTTAACCCTTTATATTTTGAGTTTTAATTTGTAGTTTAAATTTAATTTTATGTCAAAGTATCATGGCCGCATTGTATCTTGAATTTTGAAATTTTCCTATATCGGCGCCGTATTGTATGCGTGTCGTATCATGTATATGGGCTTCATAGATCAAAATCAATAATAAACACTCATATTGACAAAATTACATAATTCGTCACTTAACTTAATTTCTTATAACACTTTCGTCTTTTATTTTTTTTTCTTTTCATGATTATTTTTGGTACAAATTCTTTTTATGATTTAATTCTTTTATATTATAACACTTTTGCCTTTTATCTTTTTTATTTACAAAATGTCAATATTATATCATCTTTTATGAATTTTTTTCAATGAAATATAGGTTTCTATATTTGTATTATGAGGATTTTTTTTAGAGGAATAAATTTATAACATTTCATTAGCAATTAAATAGTTGATACATGCCAGTACATCAATATAAATACGAAAGCTAGAATGTGGGTTTGTTTATGAGATTGATAATTTTTTTATAAGTTTTTTATTATGAATTTTTTTTATTTGTTTTGATAAAAGAGGATAAATATTGACACTTTATAGTATAAAAGATTAAATAAATGACAAAAGGGTTATGTAAAATTTAGTTAAGGGAATAATCATATGATTTTGCAAAATATATTTTACTAAGCCCCGGCTATAAACTTTTAATGATTTTCTTCTTTTTGATGAATTCTCCCAGCTATTTGCTAAAAGGTCAGTTTAGTAGTTTTATTTTAAATGCAGAAGTATATGGATATTTGAGAGTCGGTCAATATGAGATATAAGACAAATAAAAACAAAACGAGGATGCCTTCAGTTCTGTACATGCATTTTTTTCTCTATTCCGAGTCTCAACTAACTTACCAAATTTCTGACATAATCGCATGTTTTAATTTCTAGTTTGGGTTAAAGATCAGTCAAGGGCCCCCAATGCAGATCCAATAAAGTTTCACTATTGATACACAGAACATCGTAATTGACTAAGTCTGTGTTTGGAAAAGTCCAATTCCTCCGCGAGAATGATAAAGTAATAAACTTGTGTACTGAATTTTGGACAAGAAAAACATATTAGTAATTGCTTGTAGAGCTTACACTAGATGGGTTCTTTATCTCAATGATAAACACCACCAATGTCAAGAGTCAGGACAGCAAAAAACAAAAATGTTTCACACAGCTCTTATTGTCTCTTAACAGTGTTCCTCCATACCTGCTATCATTCAAATTTAAACACTTCATTTAACTGACTTCTACCATCTATAACTTGTATAAACATTTTGAGTAGCATCAAAAGAAAAGTGCAGCATGGTTCAAATGAATTTTGTTCTATGATGTATCAAAACTTATTGGACTATGCTATATACATGTCCTGAAAAGAATTACATCAATCATACATACCGATTATGGTCGGGATATCACATTGCCTTAACGACAACTGCTCTATTGCATGAGAGTTACATTTGGACCGATGTAGCCCGCAAACAATCACTATTACTATCGCATAACATTCGATTCAAAAGAGCATAAAGATCAACAATACTTTTATTGGTTACTTATAAATTTTGCATGCGACATACCACACAATATAAATACTGCACGACATGAATTGCAAAGCAAATTTGATATCAACATAATTCCAACATTTCAGGATATTGCATAGCCATAGAAGCTCTTCCCACATTTCAGAATATTGCATATTTTGTTGGATATTTATAAAATCAACAACTACAAACCAAAGACTTAAAAAATCATCATACTCATACCCACCACAATTCCAAATACAAACATCCCAGATTAACATGAAAATCTATTATATCAAAGCAGTCAAAGCATCCTAAATTATATTTAGAAGAAATACGTTAAAATAAAAAAAATAAAAAACACCGTAATTTACTTCATACAAGTGAAGAATAAGATTTTCTAGAGAATTCTGGACAGAGAAATCACATTTGTAATTGTTAGTAGAGCTTACACTATGACTATGAGTTCTTTTATCAATGATAAACAACACTAGAGGCAGCAAGAAAAAAAAATGTCTAGACATCATTCAAACCCATTGTTTAATAGACTACTGGCATCTACAGCTTTAAAAACATGTAGCATCATCTGATCCAATAAGATCTATGATGATCCAAAATTTATTTGGACTAAGCTATACATGTCCTTGAAAGGGTTTAGGGTTACATTGATCATAACTACTTGTTATAATCAGGGTATTACATTGCCTTAAGAATCACATTGTGGTCGTAGGTTGCATGCCACAGTTACTTTGGTATCCATGTGACCCACAAGAACGACTTGATGCAGTATATTGACATCAATCACAATAGCAGTAACAAAAGCAGTAGTTTCAAGATGACAACACAAAACTGAGCAAGCATTCAATTCAAAAGAGCATAAAGATCAAATGTACTTTTATCAGCTACCTATAAACATTACAACCAATTAACCTCACATTACAAATACAGCGCACAGATGAATCATTTGGTGAAAGATTTCAATAAGAATGGAGTTCGACCATAATCATAACCTTAGATAGTTCAATACTGTAATAACCTACAAAGGAGTTCGACCATAAGTCATAACCTTAGATAGTTCAATACTGTAATAACCTTAGATAGTTTAATACCATAAATCTAAATGCAAATTTGATATCCACAACCAATTGTCATTGTTATAGTTAACAGATCAAAGAACAAACCTATTAGAAGCTCTTCCCAGTATATTGCAAATTTTCATGGCAATTTGTAGAATAAAATTGACAAAGTATAAAAGCAACACAACCATAAACCAAAGACTAAATAACTATTCATAACCATCATAATTCCAAAACATTCAAATCATCATCCAGAACTACATTGTAATAAATAAACCCAATCAAATCAAATATACAAGTGAGATTGAAAAACATGATCTTTACTCCTCCCAAATTTGAAAACCTCATCATCACTAAACACAAACTCAAACTCCCCCAAACCTCGAAGCAAATCCTTCAACAACAAAACAACATCTGAATCAAATTGAGGCCAAGTAACACACAAGCTAGCCCTAATTTTCAAAATCTGGCACCGTCCAAGAATGGCGGCACCGAGTCCATCAACAACGCTTCCAGACGGGTAATACTCCAATCCACCCAACAATTTCTCCTCATCCGCCTTCTTCCTTTCAGCAAAACTCTCCAGCTTGAATGCAACAGCCTCGTCGGAAGACAGCAGACCACGGTGATTCATCGGCTGGATAGAATCAAGTATAATAACCGAATCAGGGCGGATCTGGTTGTTGAGGAGAATTTCCGCGACGGCGTAAGCACGATTATCAGGGATAGGGTTTTGAACGGCGGCGAGGAGGATGGTGGAGGAGAGAGAGTGGATGTTGACGGTGTTGTTAGGGTGGGAGAGAGGGAGTTCAGGGAGGATGAGAGAGGAGGTTAGGGTTTGTGGGGTGAGGAGGTTGTGGAAAAGGGAGAGAGAGGGAGAAGAGATAGCGATGATGAGGAGAGTGGGTTTGAGAGGTTGTTGTTGTGTGTGGGGGAAGAGGAGAAAAGGTGAAGGGAGCGATGGAGAAGGTGGTGTGAAGTTGTTTAGGTCTTCTTCTAGTAATCTTGATGGTGGGGCTGCTTCTGTTATCACATCTTCCATTTTTGAAGGATGCTCTGTGGGTGTGTGTGAGAACAAAAACAAACAATGTGTGTCTTTGTAGCCGGTCTGTAGACATAAGGTGGAGTGGTGGACAAGATGAATTTCATTCACAAAGGTTGCCTTACTTTTATTTATTATTAATTATATTTTCTTTTTTATAAATGATATTTACATTTTTTTTTAGGGAGAAATGATATTTACATGTTTTTGTTTTCTCTCTGTTGTATATTTTAGTCGTTTTACAAGTTATTTTAAAAAATGGTTGTCTAAATAACATCATTATTTTATTTCAGCAAATAAGTGTAGAGACTCCTAACCTCAAACCTATATATTATACAAAATTTATGATAACTATCGGCATCTAAATAGTTACATAATAAATATGTTGAAAAAAAAAAGTTTTTTATTACAAAATTTATTCATTTTAAAGGGAATATTTATTTATTTTTAAAGAAAATAATTTATTTATTTTTGTTTCCTTAACTCCCAATAACATTACTCATTCAATGAAAAATAAACAAAAAGACAAATGTTTACATGTGTCCTAGGGCACATGTTAAGATATTTAAAATAAATAAAAAATTTCAAAAGTTGATATTTAAAATAAATAAAAAAATTCAAAAGTTGTGCATATCTTATATTTTGGATTTCTTAACTTGTACTTTTAAGGCATAAGATAGTATAACTCATTTGAAATAATGTAACTCTTTTTTTTTGTGGTGTTCGGAATTCGAATATCAGACGTTGCATATATTATGCATTGTCCATATCAACTGAGCTAAGCTAACGAGTATTAATGTAACTCATTTGAAAGGTCATTTGTATGTGGTTAGAATTTTAGTAAACGTCCATCAACTTTTAAACTACAATTTTTGTGTGTTACCATAATTTCTTTAGAGAAAAAAGCTTATAACATTTTCCTATATATCAAATTGATAATACATGATGAAACAATACTAAAGACATACAGACTAACTCAAGATGCAACTATATTAATTATTTTATTTACCCATATATTCCTATTTATTTTATATATTTTTCTTCGATCAATAATAAATATTATTATGTTGAAAACATAAAAACTCTCTCTAAAGATAAAATTGTAGAAATCAAACTTATTATTTCTCATGATTCAACTAAAAGATCTTATATTTATCTCATGATTCAACTAAAAAATCTTATATTTAAAAACGAATGACGCATGTCTTTTATTAAAGATAAGCATATTCAAGACTAATCTGACATTAAAATATGGATACATATCTTAGTCAAACTTAAATATATTATATTTTTTAATGCTTAAATGTATTCTACCTAATCACATTATTAATGATTTGTTTTTTTTTGAAAGAACACATTGTTAACGATGTGTATTGCATATTTACCTATTAAACAAATTATTTTTATTTTATAGGTCAAGCCTAATGAAAATTTTGAAGTAAAGAAAAAACTAATGCAAGAGTTGAGATATGAGAAATATTTTGAATAAAAAAAGTTACAAAGTTAAAAGTTCACGGTTCAAATAATAGTAAAAGAGAAAATATTTATATAACAATTAACGTACTAACATTTGTAATAAAAAACCATAAAAAAATTATACATGTTTACTTAAATAGGCAACATACTTACATTTGTCATAAAAAAACCATAACAAATTTAGACATGTTTACTTAATTAAACATGTCTAGAAGTCTTAAAAGGTTTTCTTTGGGCCCCTGAGCTTTATTCTCCTTGGGAGAATTCTTTTAACCCGGTGAAGCCCCGAGCTCTATGCTCGTTGGGCACCTTCTTTTGACTATGCAAAGCCCCCGAGCTTGATGCTCGTTGGACACCTTCTTTTATGTGGGCAAAGCCCCCAAGCTCTATGCTCGCCAGTCGTCTTCTTTTGACAGGGCGAAGCCCCCTGGGCTATATGTTGTTTTGGACGGATTCGTTTAACTGGGTGGGCCCCCCAAGCTTTAGTGCAATATGCATAACACCCTCATAACACTTTCAGACTTTTAGGCTCCATGAAGAGCTGTATAAACTATCTCCACATATTTCGACAAAAACAATTGCCCTACGAACCTAAGGTCTCGAAAGACTTGTAAGCAATTATGACATGAATTGACCTCAAATTAGATACCTTGGTTGATTGAGTGATAAAAAGAAGGGTCTTGTTAACAAGTGCCCTTAGGACACTAGTTAAGGTAACCAAAATTAGTAGCTTTATATTGGAAACAACAATTTGTAAACTTTTTACAAGTTGACTACCACTTTTCATCACTTTCCAACACATAAATTCTATTTTTGTTTCTTTATCCAATATCCCAAGGGCACTCTTTAACATTTCCCTAAAAATAAATATAGCTCAAATTTTCATATGTATGGAACATTTCTACATGATTCTATGAACTATTAGCATAAATGTTTTGTACAAGCAGCTTAGTGTTTATATACACTAAATTTTGGTGAATTTTACATTGTCATCACATAAAATGTAAAAACATATGACATGCCTAGGTGCGTGTAAAAGAATTTGATACCATTTCAAAAAAGTGTGACAGTAGCCAATTTTGTTTTCATGCTCATTCTTCATGTTCATTTTCATCTTCAGAATCTGCATATAAAAGAAAATGTTAAGGGCAGCAATTTACAATCAAACGACCGGTTAAACTTTTTTAAACAATTATGTGATTTTTTTAGTGATCATGATCTTAACCGTTCATATATAGTAGTTATATAGTCAAGGTCTCTCGACTTTCACATAAAAATTACCCTCTCACTAGATACATTTCCTATACACATTTCTGCGCAAATGCATGTAGCAAGGTAGGTATGCTCCAAATTGTTTGCTTAATTCCATTTAGAGTTTGAGGGACCATTTCTTCTAGCTGGTATCGTTTTCAATCAATAAGTCACATTAGAAAGCCATATGTAATGAATCTTTAGCTTACCAGATCTAATATCTTCACTAACTTTCCCTTTTGCGCGGATTTGACCAACGAGCATCCGAAGCATCAGCACCCACCAATAAATATTAAGAACAAGCAAGCAGAATAGAAGAGTATTGAATACATGATAATGTATTGAATAATCCACCAGATGCTTGTCCAATTTCAAGGTGTCAATCACTTCATAGCTGCAGAAAAGAAGAAAACAATTAAACAGAAGGATTAAATTAAATGTGAACAGTGGACAGCTCTAGCGTTACTTTTGAGCTGAATCACAGGAGAAACTTTAGTTTATAATTTGCTCAGACAAGACAGTTTATATTCCCTAAACCAAGTAAAGCTTGTCTTTGGCTAAATTCTATTTCAAACCCAATAAAAACTTGGAAACCTAATATCAGACTTGGTATCACTGAAATCAGCCTTTACTTTTAAAGGCCAGAAATAACATGTCAAGAAGGACGATTGATAATCTAAATATGTCTTAGACTCGAGAGTGCACAAAGAAATGAGAATATTTTTGACAGCATTCATGGATTATAAAGTAGAGCATCACAAATCATAGACCTATCCTCAACAAAGAGTTCTCCACTTTCAGACTTACAATACAATTAGATCAATACTCATAATTAATATTAGGCTAAATTACACCAGAGGTCCTTTAAGTTTGAGATTTGTAATAGATTGGTCTTTAAGTCATTTTGATCACACATAAGTCTTTAAGTTTGAGGTTTGTAACAGATTGGTCCTTTAAGTTATTTTGGTCACACATAAGTCCTTTTAAGTTTGTAAACATTTTCGATTTAGTCATTCTGCCACATCATCGTTTTTGTGATGTTTGGTGACCAAAATAACTTAAACGAGCAATCTGTTACAAACCTCAAACTTAAAGGACCCCTGATGTAATTTGTCCTAAATATTAATAATAACTGCTACTAGTGGTACATACAGAAATACAATAATTTCCACCCATCATAATCTCATCCTATCCTACAGGATATAATAATTTCCAAACATACACACAATGTCCTCTTAGCCTAAGCCAAATGTAATATTTTTTACTTCTAACATAAACTTCTAATGCCTTAATCCTGACATCTCAGTTTGAAGCAGCAAAATATGAATAGGATGACCTAGAGTTAGCTTGGATACATTTCTCAACTTCTACCTGTTGAAAAAGAAAAAAATAAAAGAATCTTGCAATAACAATTTGTAAAAGTGTGGATTAATTTTTGCAACTCATTTTTTTTCTTTCAGAAACTCGTTTAAATTCTCCATAAATACTAATAAGCTTATAAGAACTTTTTGGTTAGCGGAGAACCATAAATTTACTACTTCAGATTGCAGGCTTATAGAAGTTAGAAGCTAATCTAAACTGGGATATATTTTTTCAGAGTAAGAAGTATTGATGACTAACCACCAAACTTTTTCTCCTTAAGAAAAAGCCTGCATTAAGTGATTATATAAACTTGCTGAGTCTTCCTATAATAGTAAATCATTAAGATGATTTTCCAAGCACTTAATTGGTAAAATGGTACAAAGTTACATATAAACCTAACAGTTATAAGAAAAAGAAAAGAAGAAAAAAAAAGAGCAAGGCATATCAACTAATTTACCATTGCATAAAAATTAAAGACTATCTAGATTGAACTTCCAATTTAAAGGGATAAGTATGACATATCAACTCTTGATGAGAAAATCTACAGTTGATTACCTAACGTATCCATGATTAGCTAAGCATGTAGACAAAATATCACCAGGTTTTTTATTCATAAACGGTTGAGGTTACCTTCTTTATCATCTAAAGTGTACCTATCCCCAATGGTCGCTTCTTCAGAGTATGAATAGGAAACAAGCTTATCATCCTTTTTAAGAATATGAATTTCAACAGGTGACAAAAGGAAAACAAAATGTAAATTGGGAACGGATTTAACACAAACCTTGTACTTCGAAGAACCCAGAATGGGTAGTAAATGATGCGCAGTATGGTCCAAGACAAGACAAAAAGGATAAACGCAAAGCTAGCTATTGATTCTGCACCGCTGTATATGGACATTTTGCCTATCTCCAGAAACACATCAGTAGCGTCGTGAAGGGCTAAAACAACTGATCCAATTCTAACAAACCTGCGTGTATTGAACAAATAATAAAAAATATATACTAACAAGATATCAAAATGAAACACTAAATTACACTAAGAGAAAAACTTTCAATCTCTGTTTCAGAGAAATTTGGGGGATGAAAAACATTTTCCGATGACATTTCATTCTGAAATCGCTGCGTTCTGTTGGCTTTTCCTCTCCGATCAAGCCCTACACTTTGTTTGTTGAATGGTTTCCTGATTCTTGATTGTTCTTGTTCGATGTTTTTGCTTGAAAGATGATTTTCCCGTGGAAGCTTTTGGTTCCGCCGGAAGCCACACTGAAAGCCAATTTCCATGAAAGCTGTGAAGACGTTTGTGCATGCTGTGTTGAACACGTATGACCTCCATGAAAGCCAATTTCCACTTTGTTCTTACAAAGGGGAATCGGTAAGTGCAAATGTGGAAGGTCTTATGAGTCTCTTTTCATAGCTATGGTGAGTATTCTGGCCAATTCATAAACTGCAGAAAAAGTACTTACGATATAGAAAATTTGTCAAATTCAAGAATCTTTGTGACATAGCACATTGGCACCACCCCTTTTATATATCTAGGTGTTCCCATCTTCAAAGGGAAACCTATCTTAGGCCTATTCTGGAAAGATAAAGTTAAAACTTCCAACTTGGAAGGGGTCCCTTCTGACTATAATGGACAGGGTACAGCTGGTAAATGCAGTGATAACTGATAACTAGCAGGCTAATGTATTTTCCTTCAGAATTTATACTTGGCCAATCAAGCTATTGAAGGAATTGGACAGTTGCATAAAAATATTTGTGTGAAGTGGTGATATTAGCACCAACAAAATTTCAACTGTGGCTTGGAGGCATGTTTTCAATCCACTTAATGAAGGGAGCTTAGCTATAAGGTCAGCAATAACTATCAATGAGGCTGCTATGTTGCACCTATGTTGGAATTATTTTACCGACAAAGATCAATGGGCACTTCTATGCAGAGCTAGATTCCTAAGGAACAATAATCCAATTGTTCATCATGTTTTCTTTCCATTTGGCATGGAATTAAGCATCACATCCCTACGATCTATGCTAATGCTACCCAAAACATAGGTGATGGAAATAATATCAAGTTTTGAACTGATAAGTGAATGGATGAGACTCTTGTGCACAGGCTGCAAATATCGCCCACCATTCATCATGAGATGAACATGAATATAGCTGATTATACCTTAGATGGCAGATGGAACATCCCAGATTATTTTTAAAGCAAAATTCCCAGTTTTTTGACAAAGTTACAAAGGTTTCTATACCTATAATTCAAACTGAAAATTCTCTCAACTGGAATACTGCCATAGATGGCAATTTGACTGCTAAATTGGCTTTTCAACACAAAAAATCATTCTAGCATCACTTTCAACTAGTGCAAACTGATATGGTCTCGCACAATACCGCCCACCAGAACTTTTGTTTTGTGGAGATTTTTCTAGCAAGGGCTGGAATAACTTATGGACAGAAAGTGATTCCAAGAATGTTGTATTGGCCTTTAGCAATGTCCATATGGTTCCTTGGACCACAAGGAATCGCTGGAGCAATTGCATGGAGATGGTTAGAAACAAAAGATGTATATTCATACATATTTTTAGAGTAGGTAAATGCATTGTTGATGCCTTGGCTAAGCATGGCCACAATCTCTCTGATGAGCTATGGTGGAATGATGTACCTAGTTTCATTAGACCTTTCTACTTTAGGTTTGTTCTTTAATTGGGTTTAGGCTGTATGTCCTCCCAATCTTGTAACCCTTCTTTTTTTCGATTTAATAAAAAAAAATATTTGATAAAAAAAAAAAAATTGGCTTAATTGCAATTTTAACCCTAACTTTCACAAAGTTGCGATTTTAGCCCCCTAAGAAAAAAAAACTACAAAACGGCCCCCTAAGTTTTGCATCTGTGACAGTTTTGGCCCCCAATGCCAATTTTGACTCTGTCTACGCTGACGTGGCACCCTAAGTGAGGTGCCACGTGTTATTTTTTTAATTTTATTTTGGCCTTGGGGGGCCAGAACTGCTACAGATGCAAAACTTAGGGGGCCGTTTTGTAGTTTTTTTTCTTAGGGGGCCAAAATCGCAACTTTGTGAAAGTTAGGGGGTTAAAACTGCAATTAAGCCAAAAAAAATCAAATAAAATAAAGTTAGTGTAGGTATTGAGTCCATAATGTGCTCACAAAACCAACTTAAGTGTCCTTAAGGTAAAGGCATTAAGAAAATGAAATTGTACCTAAAAATGTAGGATAACACAATGAGACTGAGAGAGACAACATGATGTGTCATGGAAATCCCAAAGTCAGAGCGTCTTGTTTCCCAGAATATTAAAGCAAGTATGGAGTATGAATAAAATCCAGCACCATACATATACAGCCCCTTCAATTTCAATCTGAAAATTAAAAATGGTTACCGCTGAATTAATAAACTTAGGTTGACAATTAAAGTCACTGGAACGACAGACAAACAATAACACGAATAAATTGAAATTTCAACTTAAAATCTTACTTAATCTTTTGATCTGGCCATATCTGATTCCCTGGCCCAACCCAAAAATATTTTGTATCAGTTAACCAAGGTTCATCATATGTTACGGACAAAGCAAAAATTTCTGCTGATAGAAAATAAACGCACTTCCATGCTGATTCCTTAAATTTCCTAATCTTCTTTCTCCTATCATCTGTCTGAAAATCATGCACATCATGTCCTTTTCGAAAAATCAACCGTCTGGCCACTTTCTGCATATTTCACTAACTTAAGATTAACTAAACATAATCAAAATATCCACAAAAATTGATACATGTATAGAAAGACCATAGCCCGTTAAAGGTATACTTTAATTAGAGTGTGAAAGTAAAATTAGGCAAAAGAATGAAAAGAAACCGGTATTTTTTCCCCCTGATCTGTTATGGGATAAACAAAATAATACTTACTGTCAAACATGTAATGATTCAACACAACATGGACAATAAACAATCATTTTTATTCGCAAATGGAACACATCTCTCAGCAACTTATAAAGTGAGTCCACCCTGATAAACAAAGCATTATAAGAGAAGACCCATATAGAATAGACACAGACATGAAATGATCCACACACACCTCAGTGTAACCTTTAAAATATTCTCACAATTGTACCATTTGTTTGGGGTGTCTACATACTTCGTTTTCGATTATAAGTTTAACACAATGATCCTATCATCCAAGCAACCAGCATCAACTAGATTTGACCAGTTTGAACTATGTACAAAACTCAATATATAATCGAGAAACAAAGAGAAGATATGTATGAACTAAGTGCCTGTATGCGGGCCGCGTAGCGGGCGCTATTTCATGACGCGGACAGTACCTGTACAGCCATTCACGTGACCAATACTTGATTTTTTTAAATCAATAAAAAAAAAAGCATCGTCGTTCTCTTTCTCTTTCCTCTTCCTTCTCCTTCCTCTTCCTCCTCTCGTCTCTCTCCTTCAGATCTAACCGGAAACAACCTCCAAAAACCAAAACACAGTCGTTTTGGCTCTTTCTCTCTTGTTTTGTGCTCCGACCCGAAATAGCGGCCGCTTAGACCCGCTAGGCTTCAAGGTTTCGCGGCCGCGAAACCCGCATTCTCCAAAGGCGCTGTCTCTACCCCGCGATAGCGCCGGGAGCGGCCGCAATTGACAACAGAGGATTGAATAGAGGAACTCCCAAATATTTATAGAAAATCATTCTTTCCAGTCTTATTTACAACTCCAACTTTGTCTATGCATCATTATTCGATTCCTTAGCCATTTTACCAAAAATTCCTAGTCCATCCAATTACATTCATAGATTCACCATCAAGTGTTCAGGTGTATAATAGAATCACATTCACTAACTTAGAATTGAAAGAAATTGAAAGAAAATGGAGAAAAGAACTCTCAATTTTACAAAGATATCTCCTTGTTTAACTATTTATTCATGATGCTGTCCTTATCTCGCACTAAATACTCGAATTCCCAATTATTGTTTATCCTAACATAACTTCCATCCAAGAAAATATGAGAACTTGTTGAATAGAGTGCAATGGAATAAAATTACCAATTTATTAGGATATTTTATCGATATTATTATACAGAAAAAGGACTTATTGAATTCCCTTCAAATTCATTGTATGAGGTTGTTGGTGTTCATTTATGCAACTAAACCTTTATTAATTTTGACCCTTTCCACTACATTATTATTTTCCTTTCTCTATCTAACAAAAATCTCACTTACAGGATTTTTCTAACCTACTGGAATAAGGATTTCTTACCATAGTAGGCGGCCGTGGATTCGGCCTGCTATCGTACTAATTTTTGAGTCAGCAACTGGACATCCGGTTTATTTTTACACCGGCTTGGACATGGCGATAGTAGAACAAGTTGGGGGAGTATAAAGTAATTAATATTTGGCAAATGTTAACTTGTGCCCTCAAGGGCATATGTTAAGGAACTTATAAAAGAAATATAAGCATAAAAAGTCGTGCATTCAATTTCTAAAAAGTTATTCCCTCCGTTCCTTTTTAATTGTCACTTTTAGAAGAAAAAATTGTTCCTATTTAAGCGTCACTTTCAAAGTTCAATGCAACATTGAATGTTGTTTTACCAATATTACCCTTAGATATTTATTACGGAGAGAGAAACATATGAAATGAAATATTAAATTAATAAGGTCATTATAGTAAAAGTAAAAACAATTGTTTTATTGACTGTCTTGGTTTGTGTAAAATGTCAAAAAGTGAGAATTAAAAAGGAACGGAGGTAGTAATATATTATGTTTTTCAATCCAAAGTTGCCCTTTTTTAGGTTGCTTAACATGGGCCCTTAAGACACAAAGACACAAGTTAACATGACACTTAATATTTCTCCTAAACACTAAGAAGCTAACACCCTATAGACCAAGGACATGCTTGGATAAACAGCTTATTTGTAGCTTATTATAGCAGAAACACTTATCATGATAAACCTTTTTGTATAAACTATTATTATTTTTACAGATAACTATAAAATAACGTTAAATTGTTTAAAAGCTATATTGGAGAACATATGAAAATGATGATAAGCTGTTTGAATAGAAGAAGGTAAGGTTTGATTTAGAGCATATATACCTGAAAAATGAAGCTGTCGAGAAGAAAACGAAGGGAAGGGAAGAAGAGAGCGAAGATAGGTACAATGAAGAAATCATGAAAGGAAGGGTAGGATTCTTGTTGCCAGTCAAGGGAAGTCAGTCGTTGAACCAAATCCATTGATATGATTGCCACTCTCTGTCTCGTTCGTTATAAGTATAACATAACTGTTCTAATCAAATACTATTTCAGTTGTTGAATCAAACCCCTGTGTTGTTGTTGTTCAATTATTACTAGTAAGTACCAAAGTTGATTACCAACTCTCGACGGATTTTTTTTTTATATTTTTTTAAGCACAATTTAGTGAATCATTTTTTTTGATTAAATTTTGTTTTAACTTCTTTTTGTACGGATTAAGATATTTTTCAGTTTTATTTTAAAATTATAATGACGATTCATTGTATCTTTTAAATTAATATATGGACCGTCATAATATTCCTAAAGGCTTAAGAGCCCTTTAGAAGGGCTCAAACACCCTCTAGAAAGACTTGGGCGTCCTCCGGAAGGGCTCCAAGGCCGTGCGGCCCCTCAATGGCGTCGCCTTCCTTAGCTTCTAGAACTATCTAGAAACCGCCTAAATACCATAAATACCCCTATTACTTGCAGACTAAGTAATCGAAACCCAAGCCCATACCAGGCTATAAATACCTCCCTTGAGAGGATTCTCAAGGCATCTAATAATCAGTCTAAACCCTAGAAAGCGATACAAACCATAGTATCCACTACTCGTACTTATTTGCAAGTACAGTTGGCGCCGTCTGTGGGAAAAGGTAAAACTAGCCTCCGACCACATTTTCTAAATCTCATCGTTTCATCAGAGCAACCATGAAACGACCCTCCTCAACCATGGCCACCCAAGAAGAAGTTGAGACGATGAAGGCCCAGATCTCCCAGTTGATCGAGCAGAACGAGGCCTTATAGGCTTCGATTGAGACCATCTAACAACAACAGCTGCAGGAGAAAACTGGATCTCACCATGGTGAACCCGTCGAACCAGAGCCTCAACCTTTGTCGGCGGAGATCTGGAACGCTCCGATCCCAGACAATTTCAAGCCGCCTCATCTCCCCACCTTCGACGGTAGAGGCGATCCTATGGAGCACGTGACAGCCTTCAACAACCGCATGGTCGTCGTCGGAGCAGCTGACTCTCTCAAGTGCAAACTTCTCGCCGGAACCTTCACCAATGCTGCGCTGCGATGGTATATAAACCTTCCTCGATTCTCTATCATAAGCTACCACGACATGATCCAGAAACTCTCAGCAATTCTCTGCAAGCCGCCACCGCAAGGTTTCTTCCAACAGCTTGTTCAATGTGCGCCAGGGGCAAAGCGAATCTCTGCGAAACTACCTTGCCAGGTTCAATGACTCCACCATCAAGGTATCTAATCCGAACCAGGAGCTCTTCGTCGGGGCTTTCCAGAACGGCCTGAGGGCCGGTCAGTTCAATGAATCTCTCGCCCAGAAGCCGGCTGATTTGATGGAGGAGATCATCTCCCAGGCTGAGTGTTACATCAAAGGAGAAGAAAGTAACGCCGAGAAGCATGCACGTGACGCGAAGGAAAAAGGCCCATAGTGCAAGAGCTATGACATTCCCCCAAACAGAGACAGAGGGACCTTTAAGAGACAGCCTGAGCGGGATTGCCAACCACGCCGGTACGCCCCAAAGCATTTCACTCCTCTAACAATGCGCCTGGAAAAAATCCTGAAGGATGTATGTGAGTCTAAGATTATCCCAGAGGCCAACTCGCCACGAACTCATGTCATGGGCGGCAACAAGAACGCCTGGTGCAAGTACCATCGTGTGGAGGCCATAACACATACGATTGCATGCACCTTAAAAGAGAGATCGAGAAGCTGATCCAAAGTGGTAAACTAAGAGGCTACGCAAGAGGAAGGCACGATGAGAGCGGGCGGGGCACATATGATGTCAGAGATAACCGCTGGGGCGAGGAAAGTAAACATACGCTGAACACTATCTCTGGAGGCTTCGCCGGAGGTGGCAAATCAAGTGCTTCCTGAAAGAATTACGCACGCCAAATAATGCTCGTGGACGAAGGCTTGCGTGCGTTCACTGAGAGAAGCTCGGATATCACCTTCTCTGCTAAAGATTTCAAAGGCGTCATTCCCCATGACGACGATCCTATGGTGATCACTCTCCAAATACTCAACTGGAACATTAAGCGAGTACTCATTGACACTAGCAGCTCTGCAGATATTGACTTTCGAAGCCTTTGATAGGATGGGCTTAAGCGAGGAGCAACTACAACCTTTTCAGGGCACACTCTCTGGGTTTACTGGGGAGAGGGTGCACGTTCGAGGCTATATCACTTTGAAGACCATCTTTGGAATTGGAAAGCAAGCTAAAGCAATTAAAATAAGGTATCTTGTCATCAATGCTCCAAACTCTTACAATATAGTGATCGGACGCCCTTCTTTCAACCGACTAGGCGCCCTCTTGTCCACTAAGTTCCTCATGATGAAGTACCCGTTAGATGATGGCGGGGTTGGAACGATCAAAGGTGATCAGAAAATCGCTAGAGAATGCTATCTAGCCAGCCTTAAGCTGCGCAGGAAGGAGACGCCAAGGAAGGAAAGTAAGGGGGATATCTTGAATATGATAGAACTCGGCCCTTGGGAAGAGTACCAGCAGGAGAGATTGGAACCAACTGAGGTTCTTAAAGAAGTTATGATCGGGCCTCAACCTCATCAGTCAACAAAGATTGGAACCTCCCTGGCGCCTTCCGAAGAAAAAGATTAGATTAAGCTATTGAGGAGAAACTTGGATCTTTTCGCCTGGGCTCCTTCAGACATGCCAGGAATAGATCCCAGCCTAGCCTGCCATCACCTCGACGTAAACCCAACGGTAAAACCCGTCATTCAGAGGAAAAAGGAAGATGGGAGAGGAGAGAAGAAAAGCGGTGGATGAAGAGGTAAAAAGGCTGCAGGAAGCCCGTTTTATCAGCGAAATCAAATACCCCACCTGGCTAGCAAACACAGTCTTAGTTAAAAAGGCTTCCGCAAAATGGAGAATGTGCGTAGATTACACCGATCTAAACATGGCATGCCCCAAGGATCCTTACCCCTTGCCTAGTATAGATCGCCTAATTGACAGTGCGTCAGGGTTCAGGACCCTAAGTTTCATGGGCGCTTATTCTGGCTACAATCAGATCAAGATGGACCCTCTTGACGCCTCAAAGACTATCACTATGAAGTAATGTCTTTTGGTTTGCGAAATGTGGGCACTACTTTCCAACGATAAATGGACACCATGTTTGCTGCACAAATCGGAAGGAATTTGGAAGTATACATCGACGACCTCGTAGTGAAGACACCAGAACACGCTGCCCATACCACTGACCTAGACGAGATCTTCCAGCAAGTAAGGAAATTCAACATGCGCCTGAACCCCGCCAAGTGCACTTTTGGGGTCCAGGCGGGAAAGTTTCTCAGTTTTTTACTTACCAGTCGAGGGATATAAGCCAACCCGGACAAATGTCAAGCCATCATCAACATGAGGAGTCCTTGTAGCATAAAAGAAATACAACAACTAACAGGAAGACTGGTGACCCTGTCCAGATTTTTGTCATGTGTCGGCGACAAGGCTTTCGCCTTCTTTGCCTCTATCAAGAAAAAAGAAAAATTCGAATGGACTAGCGCATGTGAAGAAGCCTTTACTAAAGTAAAAGAGTTCCTGTCAAGCCCTCCCGTCCGACATCGCCCATCATCAGGGGCCGCCCTATCTCTTTACTTATCCGTATCTGACAACACAATGAGCTCCGTCTTAACAGAAGATTTAGAAGGAGGAGAAAAGCCAGTGTATTTCATCAGCAAAGTATTCAAGGGAGCTGAGTTACGATACCAGAGGATTGAGCGTTTAGCTTTGGCAATCATAACAACCGCCATAAAGTTACGCCCTTATTTTCAAAGTCACAGAATCATTCTGAAAACGAACTATCCGAGTATGACCTGCAGTATGTGCCAAGGAGCAGCATTAAATCTCAAGTCCTGGCTGACTTTGTCGTGGAATTCACGTCACCAGCCCAGAACATCGCTCCCTTCGTGTGGCTCTTATCAGTAGAAGGATCCTCAAATCTGAAGGGAAGTGGGGCGGGCATTGTAACGCCCACTTTAGATTTTTTTAATTATTTAATTATTTGAAGAGTCTAGATATATTTTTATATATTTTAGGAGATGTGGAGAATAAGATTTATATGATTTTTATGTGATGTTTGGTGATTAAGTGTGACGTGGTGACTTATTTTATTATTTAATAAAATAAGATTTGAAAATAAAATAAATATAGAGATGTGGGGTAGTTTTGAGATTTTAGAGAGCTTTGGGGGAGAAAGACTAAATAAGATAAGATTTGTTGGGAGTATATAAAGGGAAATTAGGTCAGAAGTCAATACGCGTTATCAGAATTTGGAAAGAGGGAGAAACGGTTAAGAGAAGAGGAGAGACCTAGGAGCTGCGATTTCTGCAATCTTAAGGTAAGGGTGAGCCTAGCATTACAATTCCATTAAACCTGTAATCCATGCATTATAATTAACAAGAGTAGGATCGAATTGTGAGGAATTGGAAATTAGGTTAAAAGTGAAGAATTGGTGGATTGATGATGTAAAACTGTAGGACTGATGTAGTAATTGAATACAGAACCTAGGATAACCTTAGTGTTGATGTTTCTGATAGTCTTGAGGATTAACAAGTGGAAATTTCGGACTTTTAGTGAAGATTTCGCAGAACCCGTAGTATGTCTGTTCATCGCTCGCCTAGGCGAGCTAAGCAACTCGCCACGGCGAGGTAGACCTTCATCGCTCGTGAGGCGAGCAACCCAACTCGCCATAGCGAGTAACCCTTGTCCACTCGCGAGGCGAGCAATCCCACTCGCCATAGCGAGTTGGCCTGAGAGAATCTTGGTTTTAGAATCTTGTTTTCAAGACGTGTTTTAAATGGCTTTGAGTGCCTTTAAGTATATAAGAATGATTAGGTAAGTTTTTAGGATCAAATTGGACCTAGGGAACTTATAACCGACGTTTTTAGTGGAAAAATGTGAAAAAGGCCGAGAGCACCCAGTATTGCTCGCTTCCAGTTCGCCCCCAACTCGCCAAAGGCGAGTAACCCCTAGTTGAGCTCGCGAGGGCGAGCAGATCAACTCGCCACGGCGAGTAGTGCGGTTTCAGAATGCCATAACCTTGCAGTGAGGGATCTGTTTTGCGTAGAACTTAGAGGGTTGAGCTTTGAGTAATAATGGAAGATATCTATGACATAATTGATGATCTGTAAAGATGTTAAGTGAGGATTTTGATGTTGCTTTGAATTATGATTCATATGTGCATTTCTTGAGATGTGTGTGAAATTCATGTGATGTTTGAAAATAATGTTTGCAATGATATCTTTATATCCTGTGATTTACTTGCTGCCATGTGCTGTTTAAATTTATTAAGAGCTGCATGTGTCGGTCTAAGATGTTTGTGATGTTGCGACGTTTTAAGATGTTAGACTTGTTTAAGTCATAAGATGTGAGTCCATGCATATTCATTGAAAAGCGACGATGGAGCTTTTGCTCAAAGCGATGATGGAGCTTTTGCTCAAAGCGACGATGGAGTATATTAATACTCAAAATTTGGTACCACATGCATGATGTCTAAGATGTTAGAGTTGCATAGTCGAGTTGCATTTGTCAAGTCGAGTTGTTTAAGATGTTTATGATGATGCTTGGTGATGATGTGTGAGATGTTAAATGATGTTGTTGTGACGTGTTTTATGTGATGATTTGTTGTTAACTATAATTATTGAATTATATGTTTAATGTTATTGTTTTGTGAATCTTACCCCTTCTGTTGGAATTGCCGCCTTGTGGGCAAGTGCAGGTAACCAAGACTAGGTGCCCTCGTGTGAGGTGTTCCTCGTTGTGTCTAGGTGCTCTGATACGTAACGGGATGGGGAACCTTTGATTTTGTTTTCTCTGTTCCTTGCGTATTATTTCCTTATGATATTCATGATTATGATTATGTTGAGACTTACCTGAGACGTTTGATGAGGCATGCATGCCAAGTTTTCATATGAATTCCGCTGCTATGTTTTAGACATTTTTTTTAATAAAGGATAAATTGTTATTTATTCATACATGAGACTTATGCGAAATGTGATACTCCGTTATGTGTTTAACTCTGATTCATGCTTTTATTTAATGAAATTTTTGAGTCGGGAAAACGGGGTGTTACAATTGGTATCAGATAAAGTTGGTCCGTCCGGCCAAATAGAGAGTCGAGTGACGTTGTCTTAGAGTTAGAATACTATGGTTGTATTATTCTAACCTATGTTTGCTTTGTAGAGAACTAGATGGCTGGGAGAAACGACGCTGCAATTGCTGCTGCTTTGGAAGCTGTTGCCCAAGCTGTAGGACAACAGCCGAATACGAATGCCGGTGCGAATGCTGAGGTCCGTATGCTAGAGACCTTCTTGAGGAACCATCCTCCTACCTTCAAGGGGAGATATGATCCAGATGGGGCCTAGACATGGCTCAAGGAGATTGAGAGGGTGTTCAGAGTTATGCAGTGCACGGAGGTGCAGAAGATGCGTTTTGGTACGCACATGCTTGTTGAGGAGGCTGATGATTGGTGGGTTTGTCTCCTACCTATTCTGGAGCAAGACGGTGCTGAGGTTACGTGGGCCATATTCAAGAGGGAATTCCTTGATAGATACTTTCCGGAAGATGTTCGTGGAAAGAAGAAGATTGAGTTCCTGGAGCTTAAGCAAGGGAACATGTCGGTGACTGAGTATGCTGCGAAGTTTGTGGAGTTGGCTAAGTTCTACCCACACTATACTCCTGAGACTGCTGAATTTTCTAAGTGTATTAAATTCGAGAATGGGTTACGTGCTGATATCAAGAGGGCAATTGGTTACCAGAAAATCAGAAATTTTTCCGAGCTGGTGAGTAGTTGCAGGATCTATGAGGAGGATACTAAGGCTCATTACAAGGTTGTTAATGAGAGGAAAGGCAAAGGTCAGCAGAGTCGTCCTAAGCCTTATAGTGCCCCTGCTGATAAGGGCAAACAAAGAGTTAATGATGAGAGGAGACCTGTTAAGAAAGATGTTCCTGCTGAGATTGTCTGCTATACTTGTGGTGCGAACGGCCACAAGAGTAATGCTTGTCCTGGGGAGGTGAAATGGTGTTTTCGTTGCGGCAAGAAGGGTCATACAACTGCTGAGTGCAAACATTATGATATTGCGTGCTTTAATTGCAATGAGGAGGGTCACATTGGTTCACAATGTAAGAAGCCTAAGAAGACTCAGTCTACTAGGAGAGTTTTCGCGTTGACTGGTACTCAGACGGAGAACGAGGATCGTTTGATCAGAGGTACTTGTTATTTTGATAATATACCTTTAGTTGCTATTATTGATACTGGTGCTACGCATTGTTTTATTGCTCTTGATTGTGCTGCTAAGTTGAACCTTGTTGTGTCTGATATGAACGGGGAGATGGTTGTCGAAACTCCAGCTAAGGGTTCAGTGACTACTTCCCTTGTGTGTTTGAGATGTCCTGTGATTTTGAGATTGATTTGGTGTGTCTACCGTTGATCGGAATGGATGTAATTTTGGGGATGAATTGGTTAGAATACAACCATGTGCTTATTAATTGTTTTAGCAAGACGGTACGTTTTTCTTCTGCTGAAGAGGAAAGTGGTGCAGAGTTCTTATCCACTAAGCAGCTGAAGCAGCTAGAACGCGATAGAATTATGATGTTTTCCCTGATGGCGTCTTTATCTATCGAGAATCAGGCGGTGATTGATAAGCTACAAGTGGTATATGATTTTCCTTAAGTTTTCCTAGATGAAATTCCTGATGTGCCCCCGGAAAGAGAAGTTGAATTTGCGATTGATCTTATTCCTGGAACTAAGCCGGTGTCGATGACACCTTATCGTATGTCAACTTCTGAGTTGGCTGAGCTGAAGAAACAGTTAGAGGATTTGCTTGATAAGAAGTTTGTAAGACCGAGTGTTTCACCTTGGGGAGCGCTAGTGTTATTAGTCAAGAAGAAAGATGGTAGTATGAGGTTGTGCATCTACTATCGACAGTTGAATAAAGTGACGATAAAGAATAGGTATCCACTTCCAAGAATTGATGACTTGATGGATCAGTTAGTGGGTGCTTGTGTGTTTAGCAAGATAGATTTGAGATCAGGTTACCACTAGATTAAAGTGAAAGATGAAGATATGCAGAAGACGGCGTTTAGGACACGTTATGGACATTATGAGTATACGGTGATGCCTTTCGGTGTTACTAATGCACCTGGCGTATTTATGGAGTATATGAATAGGATCTTTCATGCTTATTTAGATCGTTTTGTTGTGGTATTCATTGATGATATTCTGGTATACTCTAAGACTGAAGAGGAACATGCTGAGCATTTGAAGATTGTTCTACAAGTGTTGAAGGAGAAGAAGCTCTTTGCTAAGTTATCAAAGTGTGAATTCTGGTTGAAAGAGGTGAGTTTTCTTGGTCATGTTATTTCTGGTGATGTTATTGCAGTTGATCCGTCTAAGGTTGAAGCGGTATCACAATGGGAGACTCCTAAGTCGGTTACAGAAATTAGAAGCTTTTTGGGATTAGCAGGTTATTATCGAAGATTTATAGAAGGATTTTCTAAGTTGGCTCTTCCGTTAACGCAGTTGACGTGTAAGGGTAAGTCTTTTGTGTGGGATGTCCATTGTGAGAATAGTTTTAATGAGTTGAAGAAGCGTTTGACGACGGCTCCAGTCTTAATTTTGCCGAAGTCCGATGAACCTTTTGTGGTGTATTGTGATGCGTCCAAGTTGGGTTTAGGTGGTGTGCTTATGCAAGATGGTAAAGTGGTAGCTTATGCTTCAAGACAATTGAGGGTTCATGAGAAGAATTACCCGACGCATGATTTAGAATTGGCAGCTGTAGTCTTTGTATTGAAAATATGGAGACAATACTTGTATGGTTCGAGGTTTGAAGTGTTTAGTGATCACAAGAGCTTGAAGTATTTATTTGACCAGAAGGAATTGAATATGAGGCAGCGAAGGTGGCTTGAACTATTGAAAGATTACGACTTTGGTTTGAATTATCACCCGGGCAAAGCTAATGTGGTTGCAGATGCCTTAAGTAGGAAGACCTTGCATATGTTTTCCATGATGGTGAAAGAATTCGAGTTGTTGGAACAGTTTAGAGATTTGAGCTTAGTTTGTGAAAGGACACCTCAGAGTGTAAAGCTGGGAATGCTAAAGATTGATAGTGATTTCTTGAAGAGTATTAAGGAGGCGCAGAAAGAAGATGTTAAGTTTGTGGACTTATTGGTTGCTAGTAATCAGACTGAAGATAGTGACTTTAAAGTTGATGATCAAGGAGTGTTATGATTCCGAGGTAGAATTTGCATTCCTGACAATGAGGAAATGAAGAAGATGATTCTAGAAGAGAGTCACAGAAGTAGCTTGAGTATTCATCCAGGAGCTACCAAGATGTATCATGATTTGAAGAAGTTGTTTTGGTGGTCTGGATTGAAACGCGACGTGGCACAGTTTGTTTATTCTTGTTTGATTTGTCAGAAGTCGAAGGTTGAGCATCAGAAACCTGCTGGATTGATGGTATCTTTAGATGTGCTAGAGTGGAAATGGGATAGTATATCCATGGATTTTGTGACGAGTTTGCCGGATACTCCTAGGGGGAATGACGCAATTTGGGTGACTGTTGATAGGTTGACGAAGTCGGCTCATTTTATTTCGATTAATATCACTTTTCCTGTAGCTCAGTTGGCAGAGATATATATTCGAGACATAGTGAAGCTGCATGGTGTTCCTTCGAGCATCGTATCTGATAGAGATCCGAGATTTACTTCTAGATTTTGGAAGAGTTTGCAAGAGGCTTTAGGATCTCAGTTGAGGTTAAGTTCGTCTTATCATCCGCAGACAGATGGTCAGTCGGAGAGGACGATTCAGTCGTTGGAAGATTTGTTGAGAGTTTGTGTACTTGAGCAAGGAGGGGCTTGGGATAGTCATCTTCCGTTGATAGAGTTCACGTACAACAACAGTTACCATTCGAGTATTGGAATGGCACCTTTTGAGGCTTTGTATGGTCGGAGATGCAGAACTCCGTTGTGTTGGTTTGAGTTAGGTGAGAATGTGATTTTAGGACCAGAGATTGTTCAACAGACTACCGAGAAGGTATGAATGATTCAAGAGAAGATGAAAGCGTCGCAGAGTCGACAGAAGAGTTATCATGACAAGCGAAGGAAAGACCTTGAGTTCCAAGAGGGAGATCATGTGTTTCTAAGAGTTACTCCTATGACCGGTGTTGGTCGTGCGTTGAAGTCGAAGAAGTTGACTCCGAAGTTTATTGGTCCGTATCAGATATCGGAGAGAGTTGGAACGGTGGCATACCGAGTGGGTTTACCACCGCACCTTTCAAATTTGCACGATGTGTTTCATGTGTCGCAACTTCGGAAGTATGTTCCGGACCCATCCCATGTGATCCAGAGAGATGATGTGCAAGTCAGAGATAACCTTACGGTTGAGACTTTACCGGTAAGGATTGATGATCGGAAAGTGAAGACGTTGAGAGGCAAGGAGATACCTCTCGTTAGAGTCGTTTGGGACGGAGTGGCTGGTGAAAGCTTGACGTGGGAGCTTGAGAGTAAGATGCTGGAATCTTATCCAGAGTTTTTTGCTTGAGGTAAATTTTCGAGGATGAAAATCTTATAAGTTGGGGAGAGTTGTAACGCCCACTTTAGATTATTTTAATTATTTAATTATTTGAATTATTTGAAGAGTCTAGATATATTTTTATATATTTTAGGAGATGTGGAGAATAAGATTTATATGATTTTTATGTGATGTTTGGTGATTAAGTGTGACGTGGTGACTTATTTTATTGTTTAATAAAATAAGATTTGAAAATAAAATAAATATAGATATGTGGGGTAGTTTTGAGATTTTAGAGAGCTTTGGGGGAGAAAGAGTAAATAAGATAAGATTTGTTGGGAATATATAAAGGGAAATTAGGTCAGAAGTCAGTACGCGTTATCAGAATTTGGAAAGAGGGAGAAACGGCTAAGAGAAGAGGAGAGACCTAGGAGCTGCGATTTCTGCAATCTTAAGGTAAGGGTGAGCCTAGCATTACAATTCCATTAAACCTGTAATCCATGCATTATAATTAACAAGAGTAGGATCGAATTGTGAGGAATTGGAAATTAGGTTAAAAGTGAAGAATTGGTGGATTGATGATGTAAAACTGTAGGACTGATGTAGGAATTGAATACAGAACCTAGGATAACCTTAGTGTTGATGTTTCTGATAGTCTTGAGGATTAACAAGTGGAAATTTCGGACTTTTAGTGAAGATTTCGCAGAACCCGTAGTCTGTCTGTTCATCACTCGCCTAGGCGAGCTAAGTAACTCGCCACGACGAGGTAGACCTTCATCGCTCGCGAGGCGAGCAACCCAGCTCGCCATAGCGAGTAACCCTTGTCCACTCGCTAGGCGAGCAATCCCACTCGCCATAGCGAGTTGGCCTGAGAGAATCTTGGTTTTAGAATCTTGTTTTTAAGACGTGTTTTAGATGGCTTTGAGTGCCTTGAAGTATATAAGAATGATTAGGTAAGTTTTTAGGATAAAATTGGACCTAGGGAACTTATAACCGACGTTTTTAGTGGAAAAATGTGAAAAAGGCCGAGAGCACCCAGTATTGCTCGCTTCCAGTTCGCCCCCAACTCACCAAAGGCGAGTAACCCCTAGTTGAGCTCGCGAGGGCGAGCAGATCAACTCGCCACGGCGAGTAGTGCGGTTTCAGAATGCCATAAGCTTGCAGTGAGGGATCTGTTTTGCGTAGAACTTACAAGGTTGAGCTTTGAGTAATAATGGAAGATATCTATGACATAATTGATGATCTGTAAAGATGTTAAGTGAGGATTTTGATGTTGCTTTGAATTATGATTCATATGTGCATTTCTTGAGATGTGTGTGAAATTCATGTGATGTTTGAAAATAATGTTTGCAATGATATCTTTATATCCTGTGATTTACTTGCTGCCATGTGCTGTTTAAATTTATTAAGAGCTGCATGTGTCGGTCTAAGATGTTTGTGATGTTGCGACGTTTTAAGATGTTAGACTTGTTTAAGTCATAAGATGTGAGTCCATGCATATTCATTGAAAAGCGACGATGGAGCTTTTGCTCAAAGCGACGATGGAGTATATTAATACTCAAAATTTGGTACCACATGCATGATGTCTAAGATGTTAGAGTTGCATAGTCGAGTTGCATTTGTCAAGTCGAGTTGTTTAAGATGTTTATGATGATGCTTGGTGATGATGTGTGAGATGCTAAATGATGTTGTTGTGACGTGTTTTATGTGATGATTTGTTGTTAACTATAATTATTGAATTATAGGTTTAATGTTATTGTTTTGTGAATCTCACCCCTTCTGTTGGAATTGCCGCCTTGTGGGCAAGTGCAGGTAACCAAGACTAGGTGTCGTCGTGTGAGGTGTTCCTCGTTGTGTCTAGGTGCTCTGATACGTAACGGGATGGGGAACATTTGATTTTGTTTTCTCTGTTCCTTGTGTATTATTTCCTTATGATATTCATGATTATGATTATGTTGAGACTTACCTGAGACGTTTGATGAGGCCTGCGTGCCAAGTTTTCATATGAATTCCGCTGTTATGTTTTAGACGTTTTTTTTAATAAAGGATAAATTGTTATTTATTCATACATGAGACTTATGCGAAATGTGATACTCCGTTATGTGTTTAACTCTGATTCATGCTTTTATTTAATGAATTTTTTAAGTCGGGTGTTATACCCTCATTTTGGACCTAAAAATGCTCATTCAAATTCCTCTGCTATTTTCTAATACTTTCAAGTTCACCGTGTTTTCTACTGTGCTTCAGCTGCATACGTCACTGTCTCTGTCTTTTAATTTTTGCATAAAATCATACAAAAGGGTATTTTGGTCATTTCCTACAAAGGAACCCATTTTAGTCCTTGCAATTTGTCCCTGAGTCTTTTCAATTTGTTTGCATGAATCATTGATCAAATTTTGTACAAAACCACTGGTGTCTGTGTCTGAGTCAGTTTGAGTCGTTTTAGCCCCCAGGGGCATTTTGGTCATTTCACATTGTTCAAATTTTGGGCAGAGAGGTATTTTGAAATACCTCATTTTTGGTAGTTTGTTCGTTTTAGTCCATTTTGTCAATTTTAACCGTTTCACTTTACGTTGCATTCAGATTACATTTTTTAACCAATTTTATTATTATTGCATTTTAGTCCTAATATTTTCAAAAATTGCAATTCAGCCCAAATTTTTACATTTTTTGCAAAGAGTCATAATTCCAGTTTTAAGCAGTCCTTTCCTTTTAATTCTTTTAAAACGGTCCAATCTTTAATAAAAATTGCATTTCAGTCCCAAATTTTCCAAAATTGCATTTTAGTCATTTTTTGCAGTTCTGTTCAAGGGATGCCACGCAAGCAGGAAAGTCCACATGTCACAAGCTCATTGGCTCAGAGGCACATGTGGCAGCCTATAAAAGGCCACCACTGTACAAGTCAGAATCAGAATCAAAATCACGCGCCAAGTCATAAACAGGATCCAATTTTTCTCTCTCATGTCAGTTAGATCAAAATCATAACAAACTCAGAAAAGCTCAAGAACACACACAAACCCTAGAATGAATTCAGCACCAATTCAAAGCAATTTCACAAGAAAACCCCAAATTTCCCACTGAATTCAATCCACGGAACCAAACAGGAGCAGAATTCACACAAGATTGGCACAATCACGAGCAATTCTCAGAGATTCGAGGGAACCTTCATCATCGAATTGCTGAGCTCGTGGTTCAAACGCGAGCACGCCACCGGAGGTAGCGCGCTGCAAGCGTGAATGCAAGCTCTGGATCGGAGAAGAAGAAGGAAGAAGAGGTGAAGGATTTCACAAGATCCGGATCGGAAGAAGAAAGAAAGGAGCGAAACCAGTTCACCAGAAAAGATTCCGAGCCAATAATCAAAAGAAACAGTTCAGATCTCCAAACCAAGACACAGGTAACACCAAAACTTCATCATACCTCATTGAAGAAATCATTACTGAGTCCAAATCAATGTGAATCCGTAGAGAGTCCGAACCGTTCGATCCAAACCCTAACCCTAACCAAAATTGGTTCAGAATCAGAAAAAACGTTTCGAAATCCACAAACGAATGTGAATCGAAGCAAGTTCTCACAGTTTCATAAAGATTTCAGCCAAAAAACACAAAAAAATCGAACGGATCGAACCTACAGAAACAAAACTCGCGGATTCACATTGATTCAACGGTTCAACTTGCTTTTTGTTGAGAGATTCATGCTTAGACGAACGTTACGAAGCTTTTAAGCCTAGAACGAACCATTTCTGGTAGGAATTGGAACTTTTAGGGTTAGGGTTTGAGAGGTTGAAGAGAGAACGGTGAGGAAGAGAAGAAGAAGAGAGAGAAAAGCTCTAAAAAATGACAAGATCCGGACCAGCAGCCTTTTATATAACCTCCGAATCGGGTCGGTTCAGAACCGACCCATTTTCCTTCACTTGTGGCCTTTGGATGCGAGTTCAGTGGATCCGGATCAATCCAACGTCTCTGAGACGTTCTGAAGATCCGGATCCACCAGCGCTGGGTTGGATCAACTTTTTTTGGGCCTTTGTTCTCTTTTCTTCTCAGTTTTTGCGTTTCTTGCTAGTTGCGCCTACGTTTTTGCTATTTGGGCCCTTGTGCATTCAAACTCTTTTACAAAATTCCCAAAAGAATTACCATGTGACTTTGGTGCGTTTGCGACTGTTTTTGTGATATTTTACATATTGAAAATTGATAAAAATGATGGGGGTGAATTTCCTTTTTTATTGGTATGTTTTGTTGCTTTTTTTTTTTTTTGTGAATTTCTTTGTGTGATTTTTAGTTCAAATTCGTATCATATGATTTTAGTGCTTGGCTTTGATTCCATTGTGATTTACCCCTGTTCTCATAATAGCTCATTGGATTGTGTTAAGTTTGATGCTTTGGTAATATTCTCAATGTTGTTAAACTTACAATTTTGTGATATTTTGCAATTATGTTTAGTTTGATTCTTGATACCAATTGTGTGATATTTTGCAATTATGTTTAGTTTGGTTCTTGATGCTAATTTTGTGATGTTTTCCAATCTTGTTTAGTTAGAGTTTTGATGCCAATTTTGTGATATTTTGCAATTTTGTTTAGTGTGATTTTATGCCAATTTTGCGATAGTTTACCATTTTGTTTAGGATTAGTATTTCATTATTATTTTTTCTTGTTTTGCTAACCATTTTACTCTATGTTTCATGCATACTAAGCACCTCATCTCATTCCCATTTCTTCCTTTAACTCTTTCATGGAACGTTCAACTAATTCTCATGCAATGTTTAGGTAGTTTACTTTCCTTTTAAATTCTTGCAAGACCATAGAATGTCAAATAGGACCCGATGTAAAGGACTATGGACTATAATGATGTACACCGACACAAGCACCGACACGCACACACGTTGCATGTTCACCGCTAGATGTATGTTTAGGAAGCGTGATACTTAGGAAAAAACTCATTCTTTCTTTCTCAAAAAAAAACTAACACATCACCCAAATATTTTCACAATAATGTTGGAGTCAAAACTCCATAATTTTCCTTTATTTTCTTAAGCAAAATCAAAATGAATCTTAATATTCAACTTTAACCATTTTCGTAAATAAACTGGACTAACCTCACTTGTTTCCAAATCTCATGCCTTCGAGGCCTCTCATCTTTTTCTTCAAAACCATTTTCAAAATTAAGATTGAACCAACCCACAAAAAAAATATTTTGGAAGAGAACTACATGGAATTTTGATCCCTTAAATGGGTATGTAGGCAAGAGACTCAAAATCTCTCCAAGTCCAATAAAAACAATACTCAAATCTTCTTTCTCTCATTCTTAAAATCAACCCCTCTTTTTCACAAATAGCGATAAAAGCAAAGCGTATACATAAGACTAGTAAAACGGTTCCTATAGGATACTATAGTCATTACGGGTGCCTAACACCTTCCCGTAGTGAAATCAGCCCCGAGCTCAGAATTTCTAAGGTTTTTTCTCGATTTTACCTTTCCCAAAAAAAATAGAGATATCAATGATTGAAAGGTTCGAATCTAATTAATGATTTAACACCCGAAAATCGCCATAACAGAAATGGCGACTTCACTGGGGATTAGTTAGGGCTACACCTAGTTTTACATGCTTTATGTTTATGCTTTGCTTTATTATTACATGTAAAAAATTTTCTTATGTACGTGTGGGGCGAGAATATCAAAAGCCCTATACCCGGGCTGAGTGAACCTAAGATTAGGAAGAGATATAATCGACAATCCATTCCGGGGGTTGCCCCGTGCATTGGATTACGCGATCAATCTCACATAGCTGAGGCATTTTGGAGGTGATGTTGTCGGCGTGTGTTGTCATGCTTAGGCACTTTACTTCCAATTGACCGATGAAGGCTATGGGGCCTTTCTTAGGACGTAGTGCGGTAGCTAAACCGAGTGTTGCCTCGAAATTTAGTCGTCACGCGATACTACACCCAAACTAGACCTTCTTACGGATAATCATGGACAAGCGTTGCTTTGTACTACTATGATATACGGAAGAGAGGTTGTGGTTTGGGAACTTTATAGAACCTTGGTTACTACTATCAAAGCCTTAGTTTCACCGGACACCGTGTCCACTTGTTACTTTAGCCCACCGTGCTTTCTTTGTTAAGCAAAACCATGCATACATGCATTCATGCATAAATTTTCTACATGCATTTATCAAAGGGTATAGACAAACTAAAATTCTTTGCAAATGTAACCAGGCATGAAGAGGACTAAGTCTTACAAATTCAAAGAAGTTGATTTGGCTAGCCTAAGGGAGTTGGCACTTAAGGTTAAGAATCCGACTGGGTTTCGTCTTCGATACGGTGGTTTGCTTGCTATTCTCCGAACTAATGTAGAAGAGAAGTTGGTGCACACTCTGGTGGAATTCTATGACCCGGTTTTCCGTTGCTTCACTTTCCCGGATTTTCAGTTGGTTCCTACGCTCGAGGCTTATTCTAGTTTATTGGGTCTACCTATAGCCGAGAGGGTACCTTTCACAGGCCCAGGATCTTCTCTTACTCCTTTGGTGATTGCTAAGGATCTTTATCTCAAGACTTCCGATGTGTCTAAAAATCCCATCACCAAGTCTCACATCCAGGGTTTCACTTCAAAGTACTTACTTGAGCGGGCTAATCTCGAATCTACTTGTCAGGACACTCTTGAGGCTATTCTTGCACTACTCATCTATGGGCTCGTTCTTTTTCCGAATCATCTATTCTCGGAAGTGGATACCTATTCTTGATCGTCACTTTATTCAACTGACGGTAATCAATACACAGCCGCATGCTACCATCCTTCTTCTTTACCAACAACACCGGCGCTCCCCACGGTGAAACACTCGGTCTCACAAACTTCTTGTCAAGCAAATCCTCTAATTGTTTCTTCAATTCAGCCAACTCCGAAGCTGACATACGGTAAGGAGCCATCGACACAGGCTTCGTACCCGGCACAAGGTCTATCGAAAATTCCACTTCTCTCTCCGGTGGCACATCTGGAATCTCATCAGGGAAAACTTCAGGAAATTCCTCCACAACAGGCAGCCTATCAATCACAGCTTGGTTCTCCACCGACAAGAATGCTAACAAGGAAAACATCAACACGCCATCCTTTTCTAAACGCTTCATCTCTTTAGTGGATAAGAATTCTGCTCCACTCTCTTCTTCAGCAGGAGAAAACCGCACAGTCTTGGTAAAGCAATTAATCAAGACATGATTGTATTCCAACCAATTCATTCCCAATATTACATCCATTCCCACCAATGGCAAACAAACGAGATCAACATCAAAATCTCTACCAAAAACAGACAACGGACAACTTAAACAGACAAGGGAAGTAGTCACTGAACCCTTAGCTGGAGTTTCAACAACCATCTCCCCTTTCATATCAGACATAATCAAACCCAATCTTTGTGCACAGTCAATAGCAATGAAACAATGCGTTGCACCAGTATCTATAATAGCAATTAAAGGAGTACTATTAAAGAAACAAGTACCTCTGATAAGTCGATCCTCATTATCGGTCTGAGTACCGGTCAAGGCAAAAACTCTACCACTGGTCTGCGCCTTCTTAGGCTGAGTGCACTGAGAACCAATGTGACCTTCTTCATTACAGTTGAAACAAACAATGTCCCCACGCTTGCATTCGGTGACAGTGTGACCCTTCTTTCCGCATCTGAAGCACTTCTTCTCATCACGGGTGCAAGCATTACTCTTGTGGCCTTTCACACCACACTTATAACAAACCACTTCAGTAGGAGTATCTCTACGTGCAGGTCTCCTCTCATCGTGCATTCTTTGCTTACCTTTATCAGCTGGGGCACTATAAGGCTTTGGGCGACTCTGCTGCCCTTTTCCTCTACGGTCATTCATTATCTTGTAGTGAGCTTTGGTGTCCTCTTCTTAAATACGGCAGCTGCTCACCAACTCGGAGAAGTCTCTGATCTTCTGATAGCCAATGGCCCGCTTGATATCAGCTCGCAGACCATTCTCAAACTTGATACATTTGGAGAACTCAGCAGTCTCCGCAGCATAATGTGGATAGAACTTGGCAAGCTCCACGAACTTAGCAGCATACTCCGTAATGGACATGTCTCCTTGCTTCAGCTCAAGGAATTCTATCTCTTTCTTACCTCGGACATCCTCCGGAAAATACCTCCTCAGGAATTCTCTTCGGAACACAGCCCATGTAATTTCAGCTCCTTCGGCTTGGAGTATGGGTTGAGTGCTTACCCACCAGTCGTCAGCCTCCTCTGCTAACATATGGGTGCCAAACCGCACCATCTGAACATCCGTACACTGCATTACCCGGAAGATCCTCTCGACTTCCTTCAGCCAGGTCTGCGCTCCATCGGGGTCGTACCTTCCCTTAAAGGTTGGTGGATGATTCCTCAAGAAAGTTTCAAGCATCCTTACACCTTCACCAGCACCACCAGCACCTTGCTGTTGTCCAACAACTTGAGCCATTGCTTGCAAAGCAGCAGCAAGAGCAGCATCATTCCTTCCGGCCATCTCGATAGTTCTACATAACAACAAGAATTAGAACAACAAAGACAGTTTAAACCTGTCACACTACTCTACATGGCTCGACACGACTCTACTAATGGTCTGACAGACCGACCTGCTCTGATACCAATTGTAACACCCCGTTCCCAAATATGACATAATAATATGCAACAATTATCAGAGTTCAACAAACAACGGAGTATTACATCTACTTTTCAAAATTTCATTTAAATAGAATATAAAACTATTTAAAAACATCAAGAAATTCCATCATATCAAATTTCTGCAGCGGAATATTCATTATAAAAATATCTCAAGTCATCTACATCAATCCTTGGCACAAAGGCCTCAACATAACAATATCCTCCAATAATGAAATCAATAACATAGTTCAACAAGTTATACATAAGGAATGAAGAATTAAATATGCAATAGTCCCATCCCTCTACGCATCAGAGCCCTAGACACAGGAGCCATCATCCTACAAGCCTTCACTACCTGCACTTGCCCACAAGGCGGCAATTCCAGCAGAAGGGGTGAGTTCACAAATCAAAAGTAAATATACAGATATATGAATCATCAAAGTAAATTGAAACAACAACAACAAACAGCAACATTATCAACATCATCTCAACTTTATAATTTAAATTCATCTTTGATTAATATCAGCAACAACAACAACAACACTTGTGGCGACATCTCACCAACAACAATCCCAAAAGGACAACTCACTCCTACAACTAATGCAAGACTCCATCAACATCTAATGCATTATGCATGTGGTACCAACTACGCGCGTTGAATGCTAAGCATTCCAGGGCAATAAGCCCCCAACAGTTTGGATGGTTAAAGCATCCCAGGGCAATAAGCCCCCAACAGGTGAACGATAAAGCGTTCCAGGGCAATAAGCCCCCAACAGGTGAATGATAAACATTCCAGGGCAATAAGCCCCCAACAAAATGCATATGAGTATGAATGACTCTATGGTGTATATCTGCATACAACCCAACATCTTAATGGAGCATATCAGCATGCAACCAACAACAACAACAACTTAGGATACCCTCCCCAACTGGACAAGACCACTCAACATCAACAAGGCGATTCAATTAGCAAAGTATCAATATTTGCACATAAACATACATAAATCCCATCATAATCATCTTCATAATATAGTTTTATCATCTAAACAATTCTTAATAAATCCAATAAACATCTTAGAAAGCTTAGGTTTGGGTTTGGAACACCTTAGAAAAATCACATTTTGGGTCGCACAGGACCCAGCTCGCTTAAGCGAGCAGCATCTCGCTTGAGCGAGTCAAATGACGAAAGTTGAGTTTTAGTTCGCTTGAAGCTCGCTTCTGGTTCGCTTAAGCGAACAGGCTAAATACACTATCCTGGGCGTATCTCGCTTAAGCGACGGGAATCTCGCTTAAGCGACGCAAATGACGAAGGTTAGCATTTTGCTCGCTCGGGGTTCGCTCGTGGCTCGCTTAAGCGAGCGGCTAAAAATTCAGACTGGGCGTAGCAAAGTGTCGCTCGCTTGAGCGAAGGGTATCTCGCTTAAGCGAGTGTTCATCTGGGCAGAATTTAACCTACGATTTCTAACTCCATTTTCATCCAAAAATCCCATTTTTAATCCCCCAATCACCCAAAATGGTTTAGGAACAATGTTTATGGGTTTAAGGCACAACAAAACATCAGAACATATCATAATAACATTATTAACAACACAATTCAACAAGAATGAGCAATTTATCATATGTCTTAAACCTAGAACAACAATCACCAAATCCAATTTAATTTCATGGAAACACATACACATATATTAACAATTGAAGAGTAAACCCACCCTTACCTTAATTCAGCAAATTTCTACAACAAATGGATGAATTTCCCTCTTCCTAGCTCTCCCCTTGTTCTTGGCTCTTTTCTCCCAAAACTCTGTTTGTTCTTTACTGTACGTACAAAATGTTTTCTTTCCTTACTGGTTTTCTCTTTTCTTTCTAACAAAACATAACCCCCCTTTTCTCTTTACTCCCTCACTTAATTCCTTTTAATTTTCATTAACCCCCTCCTAACTCTACTAATTCTAAATAATTAATAATTCCTCCTATTTTCATAAATCCCCAAAATAATAATATTTCTTCTACTCCACTTAAACAATAAAAATCATTACTACTTCTTTATAATAAAATATAATAAAATAGCAACATCAATAATTCACATAAATCAACATAAATTATATAAAATACATAAAACATATTAAATCAACCAAAAATAGTAAAATACCAACTAGGGCGTTACAACTCTCCCCAACTTAGAGAATTTCGTCCTCGAAATAATACCTTAAGCAACAAACAACTCAGGATAGGACTCTTGCATCTTGCTTTCCAATTCCCAAGTCAAACTCTCACCGGTTACACCGCCCCAAATAACTCTCACCAAAGGTATTTCCTTGCCTCTCAACTGCTTCACCTTACGATCATCAATCCTCAAAGGCAAAGTCTCAACAGTAAGATTATCTCTAACCTGCACATCATCCCTAGGAATAACATGCGAAGGATCTGCTACATACTTCCTCAACTGCGAGACATGAAACACATCATGCAAGTTCGATAGATGTGGTGGCAATCCAATCCTGTATGCCACGGTTCCAACTCTCTCGGAAATCTGGTAAGGACCAATGAACTTTGGAGTCAACTTCTTCGACTTCAATGCACGTCCTACACCCGTCATCGGAGTAACCCTTAAAAACACATGCTCACCCTCTTGAAACTCAAGGGCTTTCCTCCTTTTGTCATGATAACTCTTCTGACGATCTTGAGATGCTTTCATCTTTTCTCTTATCATCTTGACCTTTTCCGTAGTCTGCTGCACTAACTCAGGTCCTAATACAACACTTTCACCCGACTCAAACCAACATAGAGGAGTTCTACACCTTCGACCATACAAAGCTTCGAACGGTGCCATACCAATACTCGAATGGTAACTATTATTATAGGCAAACTCTATCAACGGTAAGTGGCTGTCCCAAGCTCCACCTTGCTCGAGTACACACACCCTCAACAAATCCTCCAAAGATTGAATAGTCCTCTCCGACTGACCATCTGTCTGCGGATGATAAGCCGAACTCAGCCTCAATTTCGAACCCAATGCATCTTGCAAGCTTTTCCAAAACCTTGAAGTAAACCTCGGATCTCTATCCGACACAATACTAGATGGAACACCATGCAACTTCACAATGTCACGAATGTAAATCTCCGCCAACTGAGCTACCGGATAAGTAATATTGATCGGAATAAAGTGCGCCGACTTAGTCAACCTGTCAACCACGACCCAAATGGCATCATGCCCTCTTGAAGTATTCGGTAAACTCGTTACAAAGTCCATCGAAATGCTATCCCATTTCCACTCAGGTACATCTAACGGAACCAACAACCCTGCAGGCCTCTGATGCTCAACCTTGGACTTCTGGCAAGTCAAACACGCATAAACAAATTGCGCAACATCCCTCTTCAAACCGGACCACCAAAATAATTTCTTCAGGTCATGATACATTTTAGTAGCTCCAGGATGAATACTCAGACTACTCTTGTGACTTTCTTCTAAAATCAACTTCTTCAAATCCTCATCATCCGGAATACAAATCCTTCCTCTAAACCTCAATACACCTTGGTCATCAATCTTAAAGTCACTATCCGCATTCTGATCACTAGCAGCCATCAAATCCACAAACTTAACATCAAGCTTCTGCGCCTCTTTGATACTGTTCAAGAAGTCACTGTTAATCTTTAACATGCCCAACTTCACACTCTGAGGCGATCTTTCACAAACAAGACTCAAGTCCCTAAATTGTTCAAGCAACTCGAACTCTTTTACCATCAACGCCGACATATGCAATGTCTTTCTACTCAACGCATCAGCCACAACATTAGCTTTACCAGGATGGTAATTCAAGCCAAAATCGTAGTCCTTAAGTAACTCAAGCCACCTTCTCTGCCTCATGTTCAACTCCTTCTGGTCAAACAGGTACTTTAAACTCTTATGATCACTAAACACCTCGAATCTGGAACCATACAAATAGTGCCTCCAAATCTTCAACACAAATACCACAGCTGCCAACTCTAAATCATGCGTAGGATAATTCTTCTCATGCACTCTCAGCTGTCTAGAAGCATACGCTACCACCTTGCCATCTTGCATCAAAACACCACCTAATCCCAGCTTAGATGCATCACAATACACAACAAAAGGTTCTTCTGGCTTTGGCAAAATCAAAATAGGAGCAGTCGTCAATCTTTGCTTCAACTCATTGAAACTACTCTCACAACGAGCATCCCACACAAATGCTTTCCCCTTACAAGTCAACTGCGTCAGAGGAAGTGCTAACTTCGAAAATCCTTCAATAAATCTGCGGTAATAACCGGCCAACCCAAGAAAACTTCTTACCTCAGTAACTGACTTTGGTGTCTCCCACTGCGACACAGCATCAACCTTCGAAGGATCTACAGCAATACCTTTACCAGAAATAATGTGGCCAAGAAAACTTACTTCATTCAGCCAGAACTCGCACTTGGATAACTTGGCATACAATTTCTTCTCTTTCAGTACTTGCAAAACAATCTTCAAGTGCTCTGCATGCTCTGCCTCAGTCTTAGAATAGATCAAAATGTCATCAATAAAAACCACCACGAACTGATCCAGATACTCATGAAAAATTCGGTTCATGTATTCCATAAACACACCAGGTGCATTCGTCACACCGAAAGGCATCACCTTATACTCATAGTGACCATACCGCGTCCTAAACGCCGTCTTTTGCATGTCCTCATCCTTCACCTTTATCTGATGGTAACCTGACCTCAAGTCAATCTTGCTAAAAACGCGGGCACCCACTAGTTGATCCATCAAATCATCTATTCTCGGAAGTGGATACCTATTCTTGATCGTCACTTTATTCAACTGACGGTAATCAATACACAGCCGCATGCTACCATCCTTCTTCTTTACCAACAACACCGGCGCTCCCCACGGTGAAACACTCGGTCTCACAAACTTCTTGTCAAGCAAATCCTCTAATTGTTTCTTCAATTCAGCCAACTCCGAAGCTGACATACGGTAAGGAGCCATCGACACAGGCTTCGTACCCGGCACAAGGTCTATCGAAAATTCCACTTCTCTCTCCGGTGGCACATCTGGAATCTCATCAGGGAAAACTTCAGGAAATTCCTCCACAACAGGCAGCCTATCAATCACAGCTTGGTTCTCCACCGACAAGAATGCTAACAAGGAAAACATCAACACGCCATCCTTTTCTAAACGCTTCATCTCTTTAGTGGATAAGAATTCTGCTCCACTCTCTTCTTCAGCAGGAGAAAACCGCACAGTCTTGGTAAAGCAATTAATCAAGACATGATTGTATTCCAACCAATTCATTCCCAATATTACATCCATTCCCACCAATGGCAAACAAACGAGATCAACATCAAAATCTCTACCAAAAACAGACAACGGACAACTTAAACAGACAAGGGAAGTAGTCACTGAACCCTTAGCTGGAGTTTCAACAACCATCTCCCCTTTCATATCAGACATAATCAAACCCAATCTTTGTGCACAGTCAATAGCAATGAAACAATGCGTTGCACCAGTATCTATAATAGCAATTAAAGGAGTACTATTAAAGAAACAAGTACCTCTGATAAGTCGATCCTCATTATCGGTCTGAGTACCGGTCAAGGCAAAAACTCTACCACTGGTCTGCGCCTTCTTAGGCTGAGTGCACTGAGAACCAATGTGACCTTCTTCATTACAGTTGAAACAAACAATGTCCCCACGCTTGCATTCGGTGACAGTGTGACCCTTCTTTCCGCATCTGAAGCACTTCTTCTCATCACGGGTGCAAGCATTACTCTTGTGGCCTTTCACACCACACTTATAACAAACCACTTCAGTAGGAGTATCTCTACGTGCAGGTCTCCTCTCATCGTGCATTCTTTGCTTACCTTTATCAGCTGGGGCACTATAAGGCTTTGGGCGACTCTGCTGCCCTTTTCCTCTACGGTCATTCATTATCTTGTAGTGAGCTTTGGTGTCCTCTTCTTAAATACGGCAGCTGCTCACCAACTCGGAGAAGTCTCTGATCTTCTGATAGCCAATGGCCCGCTTGATATCAGCTCGCAGACCATTCTCAAACTTGATACATTTGGAGAACTCAGCAGTCTCCGCAGCATAATGTGGATAGAACTTGGCAAGCTCCACGAACTTAGCAGCATACTCCGTAATGGACATGTCTCCTTGCTTCAGCTCAAGGAATTCTATCTCTTTCTTACCTCGGACATCCTCCGGAAAATACCTCCTCAGGAATTCTCTTCGGAACACAGCCCATGTAATTTCAGCTCCTTCGGCTTGGAGTATGGGTTGAGTGCTTACCCACCAGTCGTCAGCCTCCTCTGCTAACATATGGGTGCCAAACCGCACCATCTGAACATCCGTACACTGCATTACCCGGAAGATCCTCTCGACTTCCTTCAGCCAGGTCTGCGCTCCATCGGGGTCGTACCTTCCCTTAAAGGTTGGTGGATGATTCCTCAAGAAAGTTTCAAGCATCCTTACACCTTCACCAGCACCACCAGCACCTTGCTGTTGTCCAACAACTTGAGCCATTGCTTGCAAAGCAGCAGCAAGAGCAGCATCATTCCTTCCGGCCATCTCGATAGTTCTACATAACAACAAGAATTAGAACAACAAAGACAGTTTAAACCTGTCACACTACTCTACATGGCTCGACACGACTCTACTAATGGTCTGACAGACCGACCTGCTCTGATACCAATTGTAACACCCCGTTCCCAAATATGACATAATAATATGCAACAATTATCAGAGTTCAACAAACAACGGAGTATTACATCTACTTTTCAAAATTTCATTTAAATAGAATATAAAACTATTTAAAAACATCAAGAAATTCCATCATATCAAATTTCTGCAGCGGAATATTCATTATAAAAATATCTCAAGTCATCTACATCAATCCTTGGCACAAAGGCCTCAACATAACAATATCCTCCAATAATGAAATCAATAACATAGTTCAACAAGTGATACATAAGGAATGAAGAATTAAATATGCAATAGTCCCATCCCTCTACGCATCAGAGCCCTAGACACAGGAGCCATCATCCTACAAGCCTTCACTACCTGCACTTGCCCACAAGGCGGCAATTCCAGCAGAAGGGGTGAGTTCACAAATCAAAAGTAAATATACAGATATATGAATCATCAAAGTAAATTGAAACAACAACAACAAACAGCAACATTATCAACATCATCTCAACTTTATAATTTAAATTCATCTTTGATTAATATCAGCAACAACAACAACAACACTTGTGGCGACATCTCACCAACAACAATCCCAAAAGGACAACTCACTCCTACAACTAATGCAAGACTCCATCAACATCTAATGCATTATGCATGTGGTACCAACTACGCGCGTTGAATGCTAAGCATTCCAGGGCAATAAGCCCCCAACAGTTTGGATGGTTAAAGCATCCCAGGGCAATAAGCCCCCAACAGGTGAACGATAAAGCGTTCCAGGGCAATAAGCCCCCAACAGGTGAATGATAAACATTCCAGGGCAATAAGCCCCCAACAAAATGCATATGAGTATGAATGACTCTATGGTGTATATCTGCATACAACCCAACATCTTAATGGAGCATATCAGCATGCAACCAACAACAACAACAACTTAGGATACCCTCCCCAACTGGACAAGACCACTCAACATCAACAAGGCGATTCAATTAGCAAAGTATCAATATTTGCACATAAACATACATAAATCCCATCATAATCATCTTCATAATATAGTTTTATCATCTAAACAATTCTTAATAAATCCAATAAACATCTTAGAAAGCTTAGGTTTGGGTTTGGAACACCTTAGAAAAATCACATTTTGGGTCGCACAGGACCCAGCTCGCTTAAGCGAGCAGCATCTCGCTTGAGCGAGTCAAATGACGAAAGTTGAGTTTTAGTTCGCTTGAAGCTCGCTTCTGGTTCACTTAAGCGAACAGGCTAAATAGACTATCCTGGGCGTATCTCGCTTAAGCGACGGGAATCTCGCTTAAGCGACGCAAATGACGAAGGTTAGCATTTTGCTCGCTCGGGGTTCGCTCGTGGCTCGCTTAAGCGAGCGGCTAAAAATTCAGACTGGGCGTAGCAAAGTGTCGCTCGCTTGAGCGAAGGGTATCTCGCTTAAGCGAGTGTTCATCTGGGCAGAATTTAACCTACGATTTCTAACTCCATTTTCATCCAAAAATCCCATTTTTAATCCCCCAATCACCCAAAATGGTTTAGGAACAATGTTTATGGGTTTAAGGCACAACAAAACATCAGAACATATCATAATAACATTATTAACAACACAATTCAACAAGAATGAGCAATTTATCATATGTCTTAAACCTAGAACAACAATCACCAAATCCAATTTAATTTCATGGAAACACATACACATATATTAACAATTGAAGAGTAAACCCACCCTTACCTTAATTCAGCAAATTTCTACAACAAATGGATGAATTTCCCTCTTCCTAGCTCTCCCCTTGTTCTTGGCTCTTTTCTCCCAAAACTCTGTTTGTTCTTTACTGTACGTACAAAATGTTTTCTTTCCTTACTGGTTTTCTCTTTTCTTTCTAACAAAACATAACCCCCCTTTTCTCTTTACTCCCTCACTTAATTCCTTTTAATTTTCATTAACCCCCTCCTAACTCTACTAATTCTAAATAATTAATAATTCCTCCTATTTTCATAAATCCCCAAAATAATAATATTTCTTCTACTCCACTTAAACAATAAAAATCATTACTACTTCTTTATAATAAAATATAATAAAATAGCAACATCAATAATTCACATAAATCAACATAAATTATATAAAATACATAAAACATATTAAATCAACCAAAAATAGTAAAATACCAACTAGGGCGTTACATAACTCAGGCAAAAATGAGCGTCTCGATGAGCCGAAAACCCGAAAGGGCGGTTCATGCAAAAATGAGATTGAAATAAAAGACAATTGACTATATCTGGCAAGTTACCATTCCCCTTGGGATCACTGCGACTGATGATTGGCTATTCTCATCCGAGGTTCCGACGCCTGTGGATTCAAGAGTTTTAGATACCATAGTAGTTACTGTGTTCAATGTACCACCAACCAATAAAATTACCATTTTCCAAGCTTTGTAAATCCGTGGAGTCACGCCTTCGGCCGATTACCACCCTTATACATCGATTTGAGCCTATGCTTTTGTTTGGCACTCTATTTTCCTATTCTATTTTCAAAGCTTTATACAAAAGATTTTTTCTATGTTAATGATGATGTACGTCTGGAATGAACATTCTGAAAATTGAAATTTTTTGAGTATTTTGAAAACAAGCCTGAACAGCTAGGCACATTCGAATGAACATGCATGAACAAATCTACATTGATAATCAGTTCCAATTCAAGTTACTAGCAAGCTTTCCCCCCAGTAACGGTCTGTGGTCAATGGCAAGAATGAAAAAACAGAATGAAAAGCATGAAAAAATGAATACGCTCGCTAAGTCGAAAACCTGAAAGGGCGGCTTAGGCAACAATGAGCACCCCGATGGATTGACAACCTTCAAAGGCAATTCAGGCAAAAACAGGGGCATGTGAAAAGAATTTATTTCCCCGGTGGGTCGAAAACCCGAAAGGGCGATCAAAATGGGATGATGAAAATCAAAATGAAAAAGAAATAAGAAACAAACATGCAAAAGCATTGACCACAGATGCGATGTCCAAAGTATTTATGTGTCTGTTCCAATAAGCAGCAGTACCGTTTAGACTGTTTTTCTCTACAATGCTACAGCTCCCTGCCCTCAACGATGGTCTCGATGTATCTTCAAACGACGGCATCCCCAGAAGAGGAACTTTTGCAAGTATATGTCAGAGTACGAGCCATTACGTGCCCAACATTCCAATGTTTTGTCTGTCTCTGCGAAATTATGTCTACAAATTGCCAATCATCATGCATTTCCAAGCATTCATACATGCATAATCATGCATCCTATATGCTCATGCATTTGATAAAATTGTCATGTTATTCATACGCATCTGCATTCTCAATTCCTATGTAGATCTCAATCAAAATCAATCATGTCAATTTCAAATTTCTTCTGCTAATAACAAATGTCTACTGTCATGTCAATTTCAAAGTTCAAACAGTCTTGTCAACCACAAATTCTAACATTCCTGTCAAATTCAAGCTCCTGCAGTTATGTCAATCAAATTCAGTTCTTTTTCAAATACAATTTGTTTCTGTTAACGGCCAAGTGGCTAGTTCGTACCCAAGAACAGCTTGTGCCTATCAATTTGTTTCTGTTAACGGCCAAGTGGCTAGTTCGTACCCAAGAACAGCTTGTGCCTATCAATTTGTCCTTGTTTCCGGTCAAGTGGCTAGTTCGTACCCAAGAACAGCTTGTACCTATCCTTTTGGTATCCGCCGGGCGGCTAGTTCAGATCCAAGAACAGCTCGTGCTTTCTATTTTGTTTCCTGTCAGCCAAGTAACTAGTTCAAATACAAGAACGGCTTGTGCTTTCTATTTTGTTTTCTTTCAGCCAAGTAACTAGTTCGTGTCCAAGAACGGCTTGTGCTTTCTATATTTTCTTTCAGCCAAGTGACCAGCTCAAATACAAGAGCAGCTTGCGCCCTTTGTTGTCAGTACTCCCGGTCAAGTGGCTAGTTCGCATCCAAGAACAGCTTGTACCTGTCAAATTTGCTATCGAGTCTCCCCAGTGAGTCTTGTTATCTGCTACCTTGTTAATGTCTACCAGTCCCGCAATGGATACGACATACTCCGTTTTTGCTATTCTGTTAAATGTCAACCAGTCCCGCAATGGATACGACATATTTTGTTAAAATCAATTATCAGTCTGTCTTGCATTCATAACACAAATGTTGCATGGCATACATAGCATTTACAAATGTATTTTTACGCCCAAAATCAGTGCTAATGTCGATATTTAAGTATCTTCGTCGCGTCAAGCCAAAGACTCTGTCTCTTGACTCTCCAAACGAAGAAACTTAAATAGGGGCAGCTGTTATACCCTCATTTTGGACCTAAAAATGCTCATTCAAATTCCTCTGCTATTTTCTAATACTTTCAAGTTCACCGTGTTTTCTACTGTGCTTCAGCTGCATACGTCACTGTCTCTGTCTTTTAATTTTTGCATAAAATCATACAAAAGGGTATTTTGGTCATTTCCTACAAAGGAACCCATTTTAGTCCTTGCAATTTGTCCCTGAGTCTTTTCAATTTGTTTGCATGAATCATTGATCAAATTTTGTACAAAACTACTGGTGTCTGTGTCTGAGTCAGTTTGAGTCGTTTTAGCCCCCAGGGGCATTTTGGTCATTTCACATTGTTCAAATTTTGGGCAGAGAGGTATTTTGAAATACCTCATTTTTGGTAGTTTGTTCGTTTTAGTCCATTTTGTCAATTTTAACCGTTTCACTTTACGTTGCATTCAGATTACATTTTTTAACCAATTTTATTATTATTGCATTTTAGTCCTAATATTTTCAAAAATTGCAATTCAGTCCAAATTTTTACATTTTTTGCAAAGAGTCATAATTCCAGTTTTAAGCAGTCCTTTCCTTTTAATTCTTTTAAAACGGTCCAATCTTTAATAAAAATTGCATTTCAGTCCCAAATTTTCAAAAATTGCATTTTAGTCCTTTTTTGCAGTTCTGTTCAAGGGATGCCACGCAAGCAGGAAAGTCCACATGTCACAAGCTCATTGGCTCAGGGGCACATGTGGCAGCCTATAAAAGGCCACCACTGTACAAGTCAGAATCAGAATCAAAATCACGCGCCAAGTCATAAACAGGATCCAATTTTTCTCTCTCATGTCAGTTAGATCAAAATCATAACAAACTCAGAAAAGCTCAAGAACACACACAAACCCTAGAATGAATTCAGCACCAATTCAAAGCAATTTCACAAGAAAACCCCAAATTTCCCACTGAATTCAATCCACGGAACCAAACAGGAGCAGAATTCACACAAGATTGGCACAATCACGAGCAATTCTCAGAGATTCGAGGGAACCTTCATCATCGAATTGCTGAGCTCGTGGTTCAAACGCGAGCACGCCACCGGAGGTAGCGCGCTGCAAGCGTGAATGCAAGCTCTAGATCGGAGAAGAAGAAGGAAGAAGAGGTGAAGGATTTCACAAGATCCGGATCGGAAGAAGAAAGAAAGGAGCGAAACCAGTTCACCAGAAAAGATTCCGAGCCAAGAATCAAAAGAAACGGTTCAGATCTCCAAACCAAGACACAGGTAACACCAAAACTTCATCATACCTCATTGAAGAAATCATTACTGAGTCCAAATCAATGTGAATCCGTAGAGAGTCCGAACCGTTCGATCCAAACCCTAACCCTAACCAAAATTGGTTCAGAATCAGAAAAAACGTTTCGAAATCCACAAACGAATGTGAATCGAAGCAAGTTCTCACAGTTTCATAAAGATTTCAGCCAAAAAACACAAAAAAATCGAACGGATCGAACCTACAGAAACAAAACTCGCGGATTCACATTGATTCAACGGTTCAACTTGCTTTTTGTTGAGAGATTCATGCTTAGACGAACGTTACGAAGCTTTTAAGCCTAGAACGAACCATTTCTGGTAGGAATTGGAACTTTTAGGGTTAGGGTTTGAGAGGTTGAAGAGAGAACGGCGAGGAAGAGAAGAAGAAGAGAGAGAAAAGCTCTAAAAAATGACAAGATCCGGACCAGCAGCCTTTTATATAACCTCCGAATCGGATCGGTTCAGAACCGACCCATTTTCCTTCACTTGTGGCCTTTGGATGCGAGTTCAGTGGATCCGGATCAATCCAACGTCTCTGAGACGTTCTGAAGATCCGGATCCACCAGCGCTGGGTTGGATCAACATTTTTTGGGCCTTTGTTCTCTTTTCTTCTCAGTTTTTGCGTTTCTTGCTAGTTGCGCCTACGTTTTTGCTATTTGGGCCCCTGTGCATTCAAACTCTTTTACAAAATTCCCAAAAGAATTACCATGTGACTTTGGTGCGTTTGCGACTGTTTTTGTGATATTTTACATATTGAAAATTGATAAAAATGATGGGGGTGAATTTCCTTTTTTATTGGTATGTTTTGTTGCTTTTTTTTTTTTTGTGAATTTCTTTGTGTGATTTTTAGTTCAAATTCGTATCATATGATTTTAGTGCTTGGCTTTGATTCCATGGTGATTTACCCCTGTTCTCATAATAGCTCATTGGATTGTGTTAAGTTTGATGCTTTGGTAATATTCTCAATGTTGTTAAACTTACAATTTTGTGATATTTTGCAATTATGTTTAGTTTGATTCTTGATACCAATTGTGTGATATTTTGCAATTATGTTTAGTTTGGTTCTTGATGCTAATTTTGTGATGTTTTCCAATCTTGTTTAGTTAGAGTTTTGATGCCAATTTTGTGATATTTTGCAATTTTGTTTAGTGTGATTTTATGCCAATTTTGCGATAGTTTACCATTTTGTTTAGGATTAGTATTTCATTATTATTTTTTCTTGTTTTGCTAACCATTTTACTCTATGTTTCATGCATACTAAGCACCTCATCTCATTCCCATTTCTTCCTTTAACTCTTTCATGGAACGTTCAACTAATTCTCATGCAATGTTTAGGTAGTTTACTTTCCTTTTAAATTCTTGCAAGACCATAGAATGTCAAATAGGACCCGATGTAAAGGACTATGGACTATAATGATGTACACCGACACAAGCACCGACACGCACACACGTTGCATGTTCACCGCTAGATGTATGTTTAGGAAGCGTGATACTTAGGAAAAAACTCATTCTTTCTTTCTCAAAAAAAAACTAACACATCACCCAAATATTTTCACAATAATGTTGGAGTCAAAACTCCATAATTTTCCTTTATTTTCTTAAGCAAAATCAAAATGAATCTTAATATTCAACTTTAACCATTTTCGTAAATAAACTGGACTAACCTCACTTGTTTCCAAATCTCATGCCTTCGAGGCCTCTCATCTTTTTCTTCAAAACCATTTTCAAAATTAAGATTGAACCAACCCACAAAAAAAATATTTTGGAAGAGAACTACATGGAATTTTGATCCCTTAAATGGGTATGTAGGCAAGAGACTCAAAATCTCTCCAAGTCCAATAAAAACAATACTCAAATCTTCTTTCTCTCATTCTTAAAATCAACCCCTCTTTTTCACAAATAGCGATAAAAGCAAAGCGTATACATAAGACTAGTAAAACGGTTCCTATAGGATACTATAGTCATTATGGGTGCCTAACACCTTCCCGTAGTGAAATCAGCCCCGAGCTCAGAATTTCTAAGGTTTTTTCTCGATTTTACCTTTCCCAAAAAAAATAGAGATATCAATGATTGAAAGGTTCGAATCTAATTAATGATTTGACACCCGAAAATCGCGATAACATCGGGAAAACGGGGTGTTACAGGCATCATCCTAGAAGGCCCCGGAGACGTACTCATAGAACAATCACTAAGGTTTGAGTTCAAGGCCAGCAACAATCAGGCAGAGTATGAAGCCTTGATCGCAGGAATGAATTTGGCGGCAGAAATGGGGGCTGAGAATCTCAGAGCAAAAAGCGATTCACAGTTGATAACAAGTAAGATCTCGGGCGAGTACCAAACTAAGGACCCTCAACTTTGCAAATATCTTATGAAAGTTCAAAATGTAGCTGAAAAGTTCAAGTTCTTTGAGGCAATCTACGTCCCAAGGGAGCAAAACTCAAGGGCGGACTTGTTGGCAAAGTTGGCGAGCACTAAACGTCCGGGTAACAATAGAACGGTAATTCAGAAGGTCGTTGCATCGCCCAGCACAGAATGACAAGAGGTCCTCGTCGTCGGTATGGAAGTAGAGGGGTGGATGACCCCCATTATCAAATATCTCACAGGTTCTTTCTCCCCCAAGAACGATGAAGAAGCACAAGCAGTAAAAAGACGGGCTACCAAATTCACCATGGTGGCCGGTAAGTTGTACAAGATGGGACATGCCACGCCCATGCTCTGGTGCTTAGGTGAGGAAGAAATTGAGCTGGTCCTACTAGAAGTACATGAAGGGGTATGCGGAAGCCACATCGGGGGGCGCTCTCTGACGGCTAAGTTGCTAAGGGCAGGTTACTATTGGCCGACAATGCTACAAGACTGCGCCGCCTTCGTAAGAAAGTGTGATAAGTGTCAGCGATTCTCCGACAAAAAGCACGCTCCCGCCAACGAGCTCACCTCTGTGTTTTCACCTTGGCCTTTCCACAAGTGGGGAGTAGACATCGTAGGGCCTTTCCCTTTGGCTCCTGGGCAGTTAAAATTCCTTATCGTGGGCGTAGACTACTTCACTAAATGGATTGAAGCCGAGGCGATCTCAAGAATCACGACGGACAGGGTGAAGAAATTCTACTGGAAGAAGATCATCTGCCATTTTGGACTTCCCAAATATTTTGTAATTGACAATGGGACCCAGTTTGCTTGTACCAGTGTGGTCGACTTCTGTACCCAACTCGGCATTCAAACAAAGTTTGTGTCAGTAATCCACCCTCAGGCAAACGGACAGGCGGAAGCAGCAAACAAAGTAATCCTGAACGGCATCAAAAAGAAGCTAGAGGCAGCCAAAGGTCTCTTGCCTGAGCAACTATATGAGGTGAGCGCCATAATTTACTATCTCAACGTTCATTCAGAATTTGCATTCATAAAGAATATTGTCTACTCCTGCCTTTTTCACTTTGGATCAAAACATCCCTGCTAAGAAACAGGTACTCTGGTCTTACCATACCACTCCACACTCAATGACCTGAAACCTGAAACTGAACCTGAAACCTCCACAAATGACCAACCTTCATCATCAAAACTAACTATTCAACCTGTAGCCCCAGCAAAAACAAATGTCCCCTGTAACGCCCTAGTCGTTATTTAATTATTTTTGATTTATTTAGAGTCCTTTTATGATTTTAAATAATATTGTTGAGGGTGTGGTGTGGTGTGGTGTATTTCTATTAAATGGTTTATTTTTATTATTTATTAAATTGATATGAGAAATAGAATTTATTTGGAGGTTGGGGGTTACTTTTTAATTAAAGGAATTAAGTGGGAGTTAATTAGAATTAAGGGGGAGTTAAGTAAGAATTAGAGAAGTCAGAGAAACAGTTTCACGTACTATCAGTTTTTGGGAGAAAAAGCAAGGGAAGAGCCGAGAGAGAAGATTCTGATTTTGGGAGCTTTGTTCATCAAATTAAGGTAAGGGTGAGACTATCTTTCAATAATAATGGATTATATAATTTTGATTTTGGGTTTAACATGGTTTTTAGTGGAGATTGGGAATTGGAGGTTAGGTTTTGGTGTATGAATCTTGAATGGAAAAGGTGTATAGAATGTTAAAATAGCGTTAGAATGCATTCAGGTTGTATACAGTACCCTATTACACTTCTGTAAATTGTTTTCGGGATTGAAATGGAGAAAAATGGGATTTTTTGGGAAAAACTGCATTCTGCCCGCACAGGATCTTTATCGCTCGTCGCGGCGAGTAGCATGACTCGCCACAGCGAGTGAGCAATGTTCATAGCTCGCCTTGCGAGCAAAACCACTCGCCACCGCAAGTAGTGCCTTAGAAATCTTGATTTTTGAAGTGTTTTTATAAGACGTAAGTTGGATAGTTTTAAGTACCTAGATATTTTTAGAGAGGACTGGGACAATTTTTAGATTAAAAAGATGAATAGGGAGCTTAAAAATGAAGTTTTAGTGAGAAAAATGTCAAAAAGGCCGAGAGCACCCAGTTTTACTCGCCTCCAGCTCGCCCCTAACTCGCCTGAGGCGAGTAACCCATTCCTTGAGTTCGCCATGGCGAGTAGATGTACTCGTCGAGGCGAGTAGCCCTGTACCCGAAGTGGTTCTATGTGTTTGATTATTGTTGGTTGAATTCCGGTGAGGATAATGTTTATGATTAATGGTATATTTGAATATTTATAATTATGCATGATATTGAATTATTTTCAAGGTTGAAGTATATTTGGTTGAGTGGTTGGGAGTGTAAGTCATATGTATATATATATGCATTGTTGAGTAGTAGTCGAGTTGTATGTTGATATACACAAGTGGAGTCCTTTGCATAATCATAAAATTGGTGAGGGCTCATGCCCTGGAACGCCTTGTCGTTCAAATTGGTGAGGACTTATGCCCTGTGAATGCTAGTTCATTCAATTTGGTGAGGGCTCATGCTCTGTGAATGCTTTAACCATTCAAAATTGGTGAGGGCTTATGCCCTGGAATGCCTTGTCATTCAAACGCGTTAAATGGTACCACATGCATGTGCATTGTCACATTTTGTCTTTGAGTCTTTCTGGTGTTGTCATGTCATTGCATGAGTCGTTGTTGTTGGTTGAGTAGTCGGTGTATCGCTGGTTGAAATGGAATATATTGTTATGAAGTTGACCATGAATTATATAAGTATATTTGAAGTATTCGATGATATTAGGGTGTTAGATTCAATTGATGAGTTATATTTCTATTATTGTTGTTTGTGAATCTCACCCCTTCTGCTTGAAAATGTTGCCCTTCGTATGGGTAACTTGCAAGTGATCCAGAATAGTAGAAGTGGTGGCTCAAGTGTCTTAGGGCTCTGATACATAACGGGATGGGAAATTGTTGTTGTGTCTTTCATTCCTTATGTATCAAATTTTTAATCATGTTGATGGAGTTTTGTTGTTGTTGAATAAATGGTTAATGACTAATAATGTAGAGGCCTTGTGCCAGCGTTTTAGATGATAATTAATGTTTAATGATGTTAAGAATATTCCGCTGCAATGATTGGATGTTATTTCATAGTTGATTTTAATAAATAGTATTTTATTCTATTTAAGAATTTTTGAAAAGCAGTGTGGCATGCTCGTTGGTTGTTGAACTCTGATTTACTTATTTATTTATTAAATATTTATTTGTTGGGATAACGGGGTGTTACATCCCCTCTCCACCCACCTTATTCCTACATTCAACAATTCTTGCAAATGTATGTGATGGTATCTTTCAGAAGCTGAACAGTCTTGTTCAAGCAAGGACCAACCTCATTCATGAGGACAGCTATGAAAAGATGTGGATAAGGTTAAAGGACAAAGTGGAATTTGTCCTATCAGAGCTTCAAAGATCTTGTTTTGATGCTCAAGAGATTGCTCAGGCAAAGTTGCAGGAATGGCTGAAAGGAGTGGTTTCCAATTTAAATGAGGTTAAAGTTCTTAGAACATGGGTGAAGACTCCATTGTGCTTGGAAGCAAGGAGTGTCATTCCCTCAAGTATCCACCCTAGAGAGCTTAACTTGGACTGGTTAAACAAGCTTAAATTCAAAGAAGCCTATTCTGAACTGGCACAGCTACAAAGGAATACTCTTCTGGAGAAAGAGAATCATTAGCTGAAGAAAGAGATTTTGGAGCAGAAGCTGATGTTGTTAGAGTACAAGAGTGCAACTGAAGCTCAGGTGGAGGAAGCCATGATTAGAGAAGAGAGACTTATCAAAAGCAATGAAGAGTTCAAACAAGAGATGAAGCAACAAGCTGAAGAAACTCAGAAGATGATGAAGCAACTGATGAAGATGATGAAACAAAAACAAGCCCAACCATAGATTGCACACCCTAGCTTGTTTTTTTTTTTTGTTCTTTATTTCACTTGCTTCTGAACTATGTTAATCCTTCTGAATTACTGCTATTTCACTTGCTCTGATACATTGCTTCTGAAGTTGTTTTTTGCTCTAATCATTTGTATTACTTGTTATATGCTCTGATTAATGCTTCTGAATATTTTGTGCTCTGATTAATCCTGAACTGATTTTTTTTATGCTCTGATCCTTTATATTCATATTCCGACTTTTGTATTATTCTTTATACTTTTTGTTAATGACAAAAGGGGGAGTAGTAGATAGTATTTAAAGGCTCTGAGCCCCATTAATTTAATTTCCAAAAATTTAAATTAATAGGACCTTCTTAATTTTTATAATGTGAGATTATTCTGAGAGTTAATTCGTTTTTAAATGAATTTAATTAACAAGAATAGAACTCAGGGGGAGCCTACAAACCTCACCTTAAAGTACTATTAGACTCAAGGGGAGCTTACAAACCTCATACCCAATTAGTCAACTTGTTAATTAGATTAACAACAATTGAACATTTTTAAATACTAATGTTTGTCATCATCAAAAAGGAGGAGATTGTTGGAACAAAACGTGTTTAACATTACCCTTAAGAGTTTTGATGATAACAAGGCATTAAAAAATTGTCAATTGGATATGCTAATATTTGTTCAAGTGTACAAGACCATAGACAAAAATTTTGAGATCATTAATTGGTTCTGGAAGAACAAAAGAGAGCAAAGAAATAAACAAAAAGGAAGCTTAAAAGCATCTGAAGAGAACTGCTCCTTAAGTCAAAGTGCTCCTGAAGACAAAGCGCTCCTGAAGTGATGATGTGTCATCAGAAGCGAGTTCATCAGAAGTTGAAGTTCATCAGAAGCGAGTTCATCAGAAGCTGAAAATCACCAAAAGCTACAGTTCATCAGGAGATGCAAACTTAAAGCTTCAAAGGCTGTTTAAAGGATTTAAATTTCTCTAAGCATTGCAGAAGAGTGGAAAAGAAGAGCAACGACTAATTCAAAAGGATTCAAAGGCATTGGATGCTTGTTCTTTTGTAGAGCGTTGACAAAGTACAATTGTACGAAGTGTACAACCACTACCTCCACTACACATAGTTTGTCTCTGCTACAAGATAAGGATAACAGCTATGCCTGCAACAATGTTCCTACATACATGGAATGCATTTGAAATTGATCCTTCATAGGACAACAACCATATTAGGCAATGAATCATTGGTGATTGATCAAAGCTTCAAACGACTCTTTTTGGATGTGCTGGCATATTCATAACGTTCATCTCACACCTCTATATAAAGGAGTGAAGACTTGAAGAACGAAAAGACTCGACAACAATTTGAAAGCACCTAAACTCTGTCAAAATTGTTTAACATCCAAAAGTTCACTTAGAATTTCTTTTCAAAGCTCATATCTTAGAAATTCTAGTCTTAAAGAGTCTGTATTTGATTTGTATTGTGAGTACCTATGATTGTATATCAAGTGGTCAGTGTCAAACTTTTTTCTTTATAATTCTGTTTGATTAGAAGTCTCTTGCTTGTGTGCTTGAGCATAGAAGTCTCTTGCTTGTGTACTTGAGCATAGGAAGTCTCTTGCAGTTGTGCTTGAGCATTTGAAGTCTCTTGCTAAGTTTAGCAGTGAGCATTTGTAATCAGATATTACATTTTAGTGAACTCTCCTTGGAAGTGCAACGGGGACAGAACTACTGCCGTTTTATGGAAGGAACCTGTATAATTGCTTTGTGTCTTTCTTTCTTCTCTCTCTCTCTCTCTCTCTCTCTCTCTCTCTCTCTCTGTGTGTGTGTGTTTTATCCGCTGCAACTTAGTTCTGAACATCACTTCAGAAGCTGTTCTTAAACTGCTTTTGATTAGTGTATTTCATATTAGGAGAAAACGAAGAAAATCCTAACACAATTCAACCCCCCCTTCTTGTGCTTTTTCTCACCTTCAAATTTGACTAAGGCATATAGGGCTAGGGGTATTGCAATTGACAAGGTTGATGGATCATTTAGGGATCATTATACTAGGATTTATGATTAGGCACATGAGTTGTTAAGGTCAAATAGGCATTCTACTGTGAAGATATCCACCATGCCATTCCAAGGAACAGAAGAAGATCTTCAAAATCCTGGAACAGTTTTATGTCCCCATTTTCAAAGGATGTACATTTGTCTCAAAGCATGCAAGGACAGTTTTACGCAGTGTAAGTCTATTATTGGACTGGATAGATGTTTTTTGAAGGGTTACTATGGGGGTCAATTGCTAGCTGCAATAGGGAGGGACCCAAATGACCAGATGTTTCCAATAGCATTTGTTGTGGTTGAAGGTGAAACAAAAGAATCATGGAAATGATTTTTGCAACTTCTCATCAATGACCTAGGTGGGACAAACTTATGCAAGACTTACACCTTTATCAGTGATCAACAAAAGGTAAAATCTTGTTTCAACTATATGTTTAAAATTCTGTTTAAATAATGCAGTCTTACATGTTTTTAATTTCCACATTTTTGCAGGGTCAATTGCCAGCTATGGATGAATTGTTGGAAGGAGTTGATAAGAGGTTTTGTGTTAGACACCTCTACAACAACTTTAGAAAGAAGTTTCCTGGTAAGAAGTTGAAAGAGTTAATGTGGAGGGCAGCCAAGGCAACTTATGATAATGCTTTCAATGATGCAATGAAAGAGATCAAAGATATTAATGAAGCTGCTTATGACTACTTGATGTTAATTCCTGCTAAACATTGGAGATGTCAAAGTTAAACAGTGGTCCATTGTGTGATACATTGGTGAATAATATGTCAAAAGCATTCAACTCAACTATCATCATTCCAAGATCAAAACCTGTGCTGACTATGTGTGAAGACATTAGGGTGTATTTGATGGAAAGATGAGAGGCAAACAAAGAGAATAGACAGGTATGAGGATGATGTGCTTCCTAACATAAAGAAAAGAATTGCCAGAGAATTTGTTTACACAAACAACTGGTTGGTTAGGTATGATTCCCTGTAAAGTTTTTCCCTTAATGTGTGTATGTAGATTAATATTATGTATTTTTTGTATGTGCTTAAGCTATATGATTTTGTGTAGGAAATCAAATGAGCATGGCTTTGAGGTTTGGCACATTTCTTCAATTAGATACAAGTATCATGTAAACCTGCTTAGGAAAGATTGTGACTGTAGGAAATGGCTTTTGACAGGTTTGCCATGTTGTCATGCCATTTCCTGCATGAGGAAAAGGTCCCTCAATATATATGACTTTGTTCTTGATTGCTACAGAAAAGAGAAGTATAAAGCTTGCTATTCATCGGTGATCTTCCTTGCTAATGGTCAATGTCTGTGGGAAAGGACTGAGTGTAACGCCCTATTTCTATTAAAGCGATCAATCACGCAATTATAATAAATAATTAAGAAATAGACGCCACGTCTTCGAATACTCCACAATAGACATTCATAGAATATCTCAACATAAAACATCACAGCGGAATATCACCATACACATCAATAATATAGTCATGCCATCAACTAAGGAAATACAACTAGATCATAATCAAATCCCAACAACAGATAATAATCCAAAATATAAAGTAAATGTCGTCCTAGATCAGAGTCTATCTAAGACACGACAAAGCAAAAAAAAATGGAGGAAGCTCCCGCTATCCTCAAGCAACTCACCAAGCAATGCAAATCAACTAATCCTGCACGTCGTCTACCCATTCATACAAATAGGTAGGAGGTCCACCACAGACCACTGGGGTTAGCTTCACATCAATCATAATCAGAAAATATAAACATGATTGAAAATGCATTAATAATTCATCGATCATAAATGAGCATCATCATCAACAATATTTGCACAAGTATAAGATTCACCAGTTGCAACTAAATTACCAAGCACACAATTGCACCAACAAGTAATTCACATCGAGCACATAAACAATTACGAGTCATCCTAAACATGCAATGTGCCTAGACCGACTCTAGACACGTGTGGTACCAAATCACCTCCGATGTCGTCGCCCCTGATGCCAACTGAACATCATAATCACCCCGAATAATTGAATACATAGTATTCGTCACGAACATGGATATGAAATCCGACATCAACAATGTGTGGATCTATGACTCGACAACAACAAAACATATTTTCATACAACTTCAACAATCCACACCAATATATTTCAATACATGCTTACACCAACAAGTCAACACCAATAGCATGTAAGAAAATTCACAAACAACATATATGCACATAACATATATAAACACCAACAACATCACCATGGTAATTCAACAACTTCATATAATTTCACATTTCAAGTAAAGGAGAAAATACACCAAATATGAAAAACATCATATTCAACACCCATCAATCATTCATACATCTTTATTTATTCATAGCAAAACATTCATGAAAGAATTTCAAAGTAAACGGGTTCAATGAATATTTTCAACCAAGTTCATATAATATAATTCACAACTTAAACAATTAGGGTCAATGAAGCAAAGCAAAGCAAAACAGTTCAATCACCTCAACTATGCATGCACACTAACCACTTATGAGTGTAGGTGTACACACATGTGCGTTTCATCGGCTAACTACCAAGAAATCTCATAATTCACAAAGTTCTACTCATAATGTCACTTTTTCAAACAGAATCCATTTTCAAAGCAAAACGATTTAAATCTCAATGAAATAAATCAAGATCATTTTTAGTAACCACATAAACAGCATACATACTTAACCCTACATCATTCACTTGGGAAAAACAAGTTTCGGAAAAATCGACGTTCTTGGACATTTTCTAAACATTAAAACCGATTCATAAAAACCAAGTCCAATTTGATTCAAATGATGCTCCAGTAGGATTAGATGTATAAACTATGATTAACTGAGTCAAAAGAAACACTCTAGGAAGTTCGGATTGGTCTCCAAGTGCACGAAGCGAAAAATCAAAATTTGCTGAACAGGGTGCTGCTCGCTTAAGCGAAGTGTGATTCGCTTGAGCGACTAGGTCCCAGTAGCTTCTGGTCACCATTCGCTTGGAGCTCGCTCAAGCGAACTGTGTCCAGAACCACTTGTCACGTTTGCTTGGAGCTCGTTTATAGCTCACTCAAGCGAACTGTGTCTAGAATCAACTGGGCACGCTTGCTTAGAGCTCGCTCAAGCGAATGCTCATCAGTTCAGTCAAAAAATTTTGAGTTTCAAACCCCTTTTCCCCAAAAATCCCAATTTTGATCTTTCCCAACCCAAAACTCGTTCCAAATAAGGTTTATAGGTCATATACATGAAAACACACCCAATGATGCATAAAACTTGAGATTAAAACAACATTTCAACAAAATTCAACAATTCACCAAACTTTCACAATTTTCAACAACAACAACAATTCCCATCACCAATTCACAAATAGGGATACCCATTGAGTCAATTCATCAACAACATATTTCAAAACAACATCAACAACAAATAATCATGAATCCACTCATAACTCAACAACCACAACTTCATTATTCACCAATTTTACACAAAAACATAACATACCCACATATATAACTTTTGGCATGTAAATTCATCATCAACAACAAATAATTATCCAATTCATATATATAATCTTATCATCAACATCTAAGTATGAATTTCTACACTTAAACTCAAATAATCACTTATCAAATAAGCACTTATAAGAAATGGGTAGAAAAAGATTATGCTTGAATACTATCCCCCTTACCTCTAATTCCAAAAATTCAAGCCTAAGCCTCACTTTAGCTTCATGATTCTTCCCCTCTTCAAGCCTCTTTCTCTTCAAACCCTTTCTTCCTTTTCTCTAGCCTTTTCTCTCTCTACCTCTAACTTGTGTTGTGAAAGGAAATGTTATAACCATAGTTTCCTCATAAAAGTTGGGTTATATAGTCACACTACTAATGGGCCTAACTCTCCAAATGTTATAGGGGCTCAAACTTTAAATAATTCAATTCTCTAGTTTCTATCAACAACATACTAACAACTTAATAAACAAATGGTCCTCACTTAAAAACGCTACAAATAATCCTCAACCAAAATTACTAATTTACCCTCGCTCACCAAAAGACCAAAATGCCCTTCTAACACTAAACCCAAGAATTAACACTTAAAGATAACTAATCACATACAAGCATAAATAAACACACATAAAATAATTAAAAAATAAAATAACGAGAAATCGGGCTGTTACACTTGGTACAATGACCTGCAGCCTCCACCAATTAGAAAGCAACCAGGTAAGCCAAAGAAGAAGAGAAACAAGGAGGCAGGTGAGTTATTGAAAGATGAGGGACAACTGCGCAGAGGAAGGTGGGGTGTGAAATGTACCGGATGCAAGCAACCTGGGCACAATAAGGCCACTTGCAAGCTTCCACCTCCAACAGAAGGATCAACAATGCAGTCAACTCAGCCACAAGTTTCACAAGCATCTCAAGGTGCTCAGGGTACTCAAGGTCCACAAACTGCTCAACCAACACAAACTGCTCACCCAACACAAACTGCTACAAAGACTGCACAAGCTGCTCAACACACACAAACTGCTACAAGGACTACACAAACTGCTCAACCAACACAAACTGCACAAGTTGCTCAACACACACAAACTGCTACAAGGACATCAACTGCTCCAAGGAATTCTCAAAATGGAATTTCGGCTCAAAGGACTACTTAAGGTGCAAAAGTTGTAACTGAAGGTGCAAACAAAAGGAAGAGGACCCAAAAGGAGAACTTGTCATCATCACAACCAGAAGGGACCAAAGGCAAGAAAAAGAAGGCTTATGCTAGAGTTGATGGTTCAGTCTCAACTCAACATTAGGAACTTATGCTGACTGTGTCTTTTGATGTACTGCCTCTGTTGTAGGATAAAACTAATGCTTAATCTGTTTTTTTTTTTTTTTGTTGTAATGCCCAAGTGCTGGTACATTTTACCTGTTCTGCTTAATTTTATGTAATGCCTAAGTGCAAGCTACAATTTACCTATTCTAATTATGTTGATGTAATGCCTAAGTGCAATCTACTATCTACCTAATCTGCTGAACTTGATGTATTGCCTAAGTACAAGGTACAATATACCTCTAATGGTTGTTTTGATGTATTGCCTTAGTGCATACATGTTTTGATGTAATGGAGCATGTTATGTTTAATGAATCAAATTCAGCTATATTGCCTACTTATTTATACTTATACTTATGTTTTGGCAGTCTTCATTCATTCATACCAAGGCATATCAGAATCATTCATTCATTCATTCCTACATACTGAAAATTCTTTCATTCACTCATAGTTAATCAAACAAAAGACATAAACATTCATTCATTGAAAATTCAAAGTACAAATTCATTCAAATTCAAAATACAAACTCATTCATTCATTTCAGACCCAAGCACTACAAGCACTAATAATCATTTCAGTCATTCATTCATTACAAAACATATCATTACAATCCCTAACTATTTCATAAGCCAATAATATAACTAATTCAAACACAAGCACTAATCCTGCATAACAGTACAGTCCCCACACAAGGCACAACCCAAAACATGCTAATCCAAAAATAATGGACATCTTCAACCATCTCCTTGTTTTCTCCAATTCATTCTTCAACTTCAGATTTTTTTCTCCAGCTTTGCATACAACAAATCCCTATCATCAACTTGTTCTTCATCAACTAACTTAAAAAATCTACAACCTTTCTCATAATGATTCCTGTAATTTTTGCATCCCCAAATTTTTTTTTCCCACAATTCAGATTTGTGTTGTCAGTGACAGTGTGAATTACTGGAGTTTCACCACACCTGCATTCACCCACAACTCTTCTTCTTAGGCTCGAACCAACAGACCCAACATATTGAGACATTTCTCAGCTAGGTTTCCAAAAGTTTTTGAAATTTGGGGGAAATGGAGTTTTTTCCAGAAACAAAATTTTGCCCCTAGAAATCGAATTAACAGGATGAAGAAGAACGACGAAGAAGATTATGTATTGGTTATGGGAAGGAAGATTTCAAATTTGGGAGATGAAGAATTCGAATTGGAGATAAGAGTATAAGAATGAACCCTAATCTATATATATATATATATATATATATATATATATATCTGTTTTGAAGAAACATACATTCTCTCTCTAAACCCTAAGCCTTGCCTTTTATAACTGCCACGTTGAAGTGTCCACATAGGCAAAAACTAACAGAAGTGAATTTAGTTGACAGACGGGATTTTTTTGATTGATGGAGACACAGTTAAAGGACCAAAACATGACTTTTATTAGATATGGGACCAAAATGAAAATTGGAAATTATATAAGGGACCAAATGACCTATTAAGCCTAAATAATATGGGAAATATAAATGAAAGAATTGAAAGAAGAGAGAGTAATAAATAGTTAAGGTTATAATAGGAAAAATATTTGGGACAATTTTTTTTCTCTAAAGCGACATACAATTTGGGACGGAGGGAGTAACTAAGGTTAACCCATAAAAGGTAACACATAAACTTATTTTAGCTTATTTCAAAAATAGAGAGAGCTTATATTAGCTTATTTTTATAAGTTCTTCAAGATAGCTAATAAAAACAACTTATAACGTTCCTTAAAAAGAAAAACCTTATAACGTATGTCATACCCTCATTTTGGACCTAAAAATACTCATTCAAATTTCTTTTCTATTTTCTGATACTTTTCAATTCACTGTGTTTTACTCTGCAAATTTCTACTATGCTTCAACTGCATATTTTACTATTTCTGTCTCTAATCTTCTTGCATATAAGGCCATCCAAAGTGCTTTTCTTGCATTACAAGTCATTAGAAAATTTCTAAACCAATCGTACATTTTCTTGCATTTTATTCCAAATTTTTGCATAAAAATTATACAGAAAGGGTATTTTGGTCATTTCCTGCAGTGGAACCCATTTTAGTCCCTACATTTGTCTCTGAGTCTTTTCAACTTGTCTGTACAAATCATTGATCAAAGCTCTGTCTAAAAATCATTTCAGCATTGCATCTGAGTCAGTTTGAGTCGTTTTAGTCCTTAGGGGCATTTTAGTCTTTTCACATCAAAATTTTTGACAGAGAGGCATTTTAAAATACCTCATTTCGGCAATTTGTTCGTTTTAGTCCATTTTGTCGTTTTTTAACTGTTTCACTTTACGTTATTTTCAAAATTACATTTTTTACCAATTTTTTATTTTTATTTTGCAAATCAGTCCATTTTTACTTTTTATTTGCAAATTAGTCCAATTTTACTTTTTTGCAGATTGGTCCTTTAGTTTCATTATTTTGCAGAGAGGTCCTCAAGTCCAAGTTTAGTCCAATGCCACGCAGGCAGTTCCAGGGCCAGATGTCACATCGCTATTGGTCCAAGGTACACATGGCAGCCTATAAAAGGCCGGCCACTGTCAAAGTCAGAAAAAAGGGGGCCACAGAATCAGTGCCACATCACAAACACTTCAGATTTTTCTCTCTCCATTCAGTTACGATCAAAATCACCAGAAACTAGAAAATCACAAGAACACAGAGCAATTTTTACAAACCCTAACTTTTCCAGAATCGAATTCAAGCAAAATGCAGTGAAATCCATGGCAGTTCTCAGTAATTCAACCTTGAACCTTCATCATTGAACCTTTTTCCTCTACAATTCAAGCGCGAGTTCACCACTGGAAGCGGCGAACTCAAGCGCGATCGCAGAGGTGAGTTTGAGAAGAAGAAGGAAAGAAATTCAAAGGATTTGAACCGGTGAAGAAGAAGAAGAGGAAATTACCGATTTATTTTTGGATTCAAGCCAAGAAATCAACAAACAGAATCAAAATTCAAGAGTTCTTGAAGATTCCGGTTCGAATCTCCGATTAAAACACAGTTAAATACATAAACATACCTTTTCCTTGCTCAAGAACATCAACAGGTTCAAATCGATGTAGATCCATGAAAGTTCAAAGAATCAGAAAAGATTTGAACAAAAACAGTTTGAAAACCGTGAAAAACTTTCCAACATCTTCATCGATTCAGAGTTTGCATGTGAATTTCAATGGTGGATTCATGTTTAGAACAACAAAATGAACTGATTGAAGCATGTTTGAACGGATTCTGGGTAGCTTAGGTCGGATTAGGGTTAGAGAAGATCGGAGAAGACGAGAGAAGGAGAGAGACCGGTGAGAGAAGAAAGAGAAACGAAAGAAAGAAATGGCCTGAACCGGGCCAAATCCTTTTATATAGGCGCTGGACCGGGTCGGTTTGGACCCGATCCACCTTTCCTGCGTCCACAGCCATTAGATCTAGGTTTTAGGGTATCCGGATCAATCCAACGCCTCTGAGGCATTCTGGAGATCCGGATCCACCAGGCTGCGTGGGTTTGGGCTTCATAACCGTGGGCTTTGGGTTTCTTTTATTTTTTCTTGAGTTTGTTGCTATGCACACCTCTATTTTTGTTATCTGAACCCCTGTGCGCTCTAATTTTCTTGCAAAATTCCTAAAAAAATTGCTATGTGTTTCTTGATGCATTTTTGATTATTTTGTGATATTTTTACATGTTTAAAATGGATTAAAAACATATGCTAATTTTTTCTACTAATTTGTGTACTTTGTGTATTTTTTGTGAAGTTTTTTGCATGACTTTTGATCTAATTTTTGCCATATGATGTTGATGCTTGATACATGACCTTGTGATGTGTTTACTTCTGAGTTCATGCTAATTCTTACAATTTTGTTAGTTTAATTGATTAGTTTCCAATTTTGCAATGTTAATGGTTAGTTTCCAAGTTTGTAGTTTGATTGCCAAGTTTCCAATTTTGTGATGTTAATTGTTAGTTTCTTGTTTGCAAGTTTAATTGTTAGTTTCCAATTTTGTTAGTTTAATTGATTAGTTTCCAATTTTGCAATGTTAATTGTTAGTTTCTTGTTTTGCGAATTTAATTGTTAGTTTCTTGCTTTGCAAGTAATGTGGATTCTTTGTTTGAAAATAAAGTGTGAAATGTGCTTGTGAATATGTGTTAAGATGAAGTTTGGGCATGGCTTATAATTCTCATATTGTGCTTAAAGTAAACCTCATGGAAATTGCTTTGAATGAGAGAATTATGAGTCATGTGCTTGATTAAGATCTTGTGGCTAGTTTTTGTGCGTTTTCTTCCCATTATTGCATCTTGCTATTTCGTCAATCTGTTAACATTTTTTTGGCTATCATTTTATATCTTGTTTTACTAACCATTTCATTTCATGTTTCATACAAATTGAGCATTCCATCATCTCATCTCTACCCTTTAGCTTAAGTTTTATTCAATTTCTATGCCTTTTTCCATATCATTTTTAGGTAGTTATTTCTTCATTTTTACTTCTTGCAAGACCATAGAATGTAAACTAGGACCAATGTAAAGAACAATGAACTCTATAATGATGTACACCGACACAAGCACCGACACGCACACACGTTGTATGATTTACCGTTAGATGTATGTTTAGGGAACGCGAGACTTAGAAAAATCCATTTTCCAAAAAGTTAGCCATTTCATCATTTGAAAAACAATTTTTTTTTCCAAGAAACTTTGGAGTCAAAACTCCATTGCATTTTTCCCTTTTATTTTCTTAATCAAAAATTCAAATACAACTAATTCCTACTTAGACTACCATTTCTCTTTAATAATTGAACCAACCTCACTATTTTCTTTCTCAAGCCTTTACGGCCTCTTTCTTTTCTTCAAAACTATTTTCAAAAATTAAAATCAATCTAAGCTCACAAAAAACCTTTTTGAGAGAGAACTACATGGAGTTTGATCCCTTAAAAGGGTATGTAGGCAAGAGGTCAAAACCTCTCCAAGTCCAATAAAAATAAAATCCAAACACTTCCTCCCCCATTCTTAAAATAAACAATCTCTTTTCCAATAAATAGCATTAAAAATAAAGCGTAGACGTAAATCTAGAAAAACGGTTCCTATAGAGTACTATAGTCGTTATGGGTGCCTAACACCTTCCCGTAGCAAAAATTGCCCCCGAACTTAGAATTTCTAAGGGTTTTCTCAATTTCTCCCTTCCCCAAAAAATAGAGATATCAATGATTGAAAGGTTCAAGCCTAATTAATGACTTGACACCCGAAAATCGCGATAGCAACGTATAAGAAAAAGAATAGACCTTAAATTGCTATAAATCGCAAATTAAGTTTTGTCCAAACAGGGGATAAAATCACATTAAAAAATTTTCTAACTCGCATCTTAGGGAAAAATTTGATTTGAACGGAAGGATCGCATTATTGGAATGGAAAATTGAAAGAAAATGGACAAAATAATTCTCCACTTTACCAAGGATCTTTTCTCTGACTCACAACCTATCAAATTAACATGATGATTTAAGAGAAATGATATTTATACAACTATTTTAGTACAACTTTTGAATAACTTTCTCTCTCATACTCACGTTACATTCTTATTTTCTCTCTTCCTTTTTCTCTCTATTGTTTTTGACAAATGAAAAGAGAGAATAACAAGGTTGTCCTAAAAGTTGTCTCAAAAGGGTTGTACAAATATCATTGCTCATGATTTAATAATATCTCTGCATTTCTCCATTTATACATTATGATGTCCTTGTAATTCACTCAGTTCACAAAGCGTGGGATGAAATAAGAAAAAAATAGAGTGAGATGAAAAAAAATTACGACTTCAGATATTTTACTTATAAAACAATGCATTTTGTAAATGACAAAAGTTCTTATCGAATCGGTCCTCCAAGCAATTTCGTCTCAGGTAAGCAATGAGATCACGCCACTGTAGATTTTTTCCGGTGGAGAGCACGAGGAGTTCACATGGAATTAGGTAAATGTCTTGAAAGTGATTAACCACAAGTAAATTGACTGAAGGTATGAGCTTTATACATCTTCATGAGTTTAATATTTTCCACACTAAAATTTGGTCGTGCTTGGTGTTCCCTTGGATAAACCCTACAAGAGGGATATCACAGAGTTTGTACCTATGAGATGCCTAGGGTAGGTGTAAAAAAAATGTTACTATTTCAAACAAAGTGACGCAATGGTCAATCTTGTTGTCACTTGTCATGCTCATTCTTCATGTTCATGCTCATCTTCAGAATCTGCATATAAAAGAAAATGGAACAAGCTGCGGTTTAAATTTAGACAACCAGTTAAACTTTCTATGGCTATGTAGATTGGTCTTCCACATCAATATTGATTGAATGAAAGGTGATAAATTCTATTTCCATATAGATAGATGGATCAATTATTGCAGTTGATATTTTTTCCAATAAACAAATTTCATTAGAAAGCTATATCTGCAACAAATCACTCAACTTACCAGATCGTATATCTTCACTAACTTTCCCCTTCGCTCGGATTTGACCAACCAGCATCCGAAGAATCAGCACCCACCAATAAATATTAAGAACAAGCAAGCAGAATAGAAGACTATTGAATACATAATAATGTATAGAACCATTCACCCAATGATTTTCCAATTTCAAGGTGGCAACCAGTTCATAGCTGCAACAAAGAATAAAACAATTAAATAGAGAAATAAAAGGATATCACTCCTATAAACTGAGTAATTCACTATAGATTAAGTGGTAAGTATTATCAATTATTAATTAACAAGTCAAAGGTGAATATTCTAGATAAATCAAGACAAATTAAGAGTTTGTTAAAATTTCAACTCATGGTTTTTCCACTTTATACTTTACTCATTAATCATTATAGAGGTGTCAACTATTGATGAGTAAATCAACTGTTGATAGGCTAACATATACATGATTTGTTATGCATATAGACGCAATATAAACAGTTTAATCCATCATGAGGTTACTTTTTGTATCATCTGAAGGGAATTGCTCACTTTAGAAGTAAAATCCAAAAAATTAAATTGGACAGCTTGTGTTTTGTTAAGAGTTTAGGAGAAAAAAAGTGTACCTATCCTATCACCAATGATTACTTTCTTACAAGATTAAGAACAGCAGAAAACTGATCATATCCTTTAAATTTACATTTGGGATTTTTTAACTTCCACTAAATGGTTACACACATTATATAATTCACCTAAGTTTAGCAACTACAGTGGTAACTGGGGGGAATTTTAATAGGTGAAAGAAAGCAAACAAACCTTGTACTTCGAAGAACCCAAAATGGGTAGTAAACGACACGTAGTATGGTGAAGGATAAAACAAACAGAACAAATGCAAAGCTAGCGATTTTTTCAGCACCGCTGTATTTGGACATTTTCCCTATCTCCAGAAACACATCAGTAGCATCATGAAGAGCTAAAACAACTGATCCAATTCGAACAAACCTGAGTGTAATGAAAAATTAAGTAAAAGAGGAAATTGAATTAGTGGAGTAAATTTAAATAAAATAGAATTAGTGCAGGCTTTAAATCCAAAACATGCTCTCTTTTTTTGAAGAGTTCAAAATGTGCTCTTAAAACCAATTTCCATAGACAATGACAATTTCCTAAAGGTAAAGACATTTAGGACAATGAAATCACACCTAAAAATGTAGGATAACACAATGAGGCTGAGAGAAGCAGCATGATGTGTCATAGAAATCCCAAAGTCAGAGCGTCTTGTTTCCCAGAATATTAATGCAAGTATGGAGTATGAATAAAATCCAGCACCATACATATACAGCCCCTTCAATTTCAATCTGAAAATTGTAAATGGTTACTCAATTGATGGTTGACTACTAACTTGAAATGACAACTGACAAACAACAACAATTGGGCATGTAAATAACAATCTTACTTAATCTTTTGATCTGGCCATCTCTGATTCCCTGGCCCAACCCAAAAATATTTTGTATCAGTAAACCAAGGCTCATCGTATGTTACAGACAACGCAAAAATTTCTGCCGATAGAAAATAAACACATTTCCACGCTGATTCCTTAAATTTGTTAATCTTCTTTCTACTATCATCTGTATGAAAATCAAGCACTTCATGTCCCTTTCCAAAAATGAATCGTCTGGCCAATTTCTACACATTCCATTCACTTCAGATAGACTAAAATAATAAAATAATCCACAAAAAATGGATAGATGCATAGAAAGACAATAACCCATTAAAGCTATACTTTAGGTATCATTAGAGTGTAAAAGAAAAATTAGACAAAGGAATGAAAAAGAAACATTTTCCTTCCCTTATCCTGATATGGGATAAACAAAGCAAAAACAATCGTAAAAAATATAGGGTTGGTTTGATGGTCAGTGTAAGAGAGACAGAATGTGAAAAGAAATAACATAATGTCTTAAATCAATTGTTTGTTATGACAGCTTGATAGGACAAGCCAATCATGTAACTCTGTCTGATTATGTTTCTCTAGTGTAAAACTTATCATTAGGTGCCGGATGAGTTAGTAACCAACCAATAGGAGTAATTTGGAACGTACTTAAATAATCTTATCAGAAATGCAAAAGCGGTAATGCATTCACCCAAAATATGTAGGGAATCTTGGACCAAAAGAAAAGTGCTTGAGCCATATTGAACAAAGGCTGGTGTTTCCTTTCCACAATTGAGTTTTACTGACGCCTACGAGGTTAAGCAAAGCTCTATTTCATTATCAGTTTGGATGAGTTGATTTGCTTCTCAAATCGTGTGAGATACAGTGAATGAGGTAAAGTGCCTCGAACTTGGACTTCATAAGGCGAACCCAAATGAATCTTGCACAATCATCCACAATGGTGAGGAAGTATTGCTTACCACACCGGGTGGAATTATGGAAGGGCAAGCACACAGCACAATAATCTTATCTTCCAACGATTCTAACATCAAACAAATCATTCTTTCCAAGTATTATCAATGAACCATTGTCTAATTCTTTAACGTTTTTAACCGCCCACTTGGTGCCTTAAAGGCTTGTAAGCTAAAACATCCTAGTCCATACAATTACATTGTCAAATACATCTACAGGTTCACCATTAAGTGTTCAAGTAATCTAATTCTCAAATGTAACTTCCTAACTTGTATTATTTGAAAAATAAAAGAAAATAGAGAAGAATTGCCCACAAGGGTGACTATTCTACTTCACAAAGAATCTCTCCATTCACTCACAATCTATGAAAATAACATAGTAATTTTCTAGGCCCCACTAATGGACGGTCAGATTGGTACCTCAGATTAGTCGGTTATTGGTCCGGATGATACTGAGTTTCCAATATCTCCTTAATTCTCATTTCATACACGATGATGTTATTGTTACTCACTAGCCGATTTGAATAATATTCAATAGAGTGAAATAAAAGAAAACTATAAATTTGGATAATTTAATTATAAAACATAGAAAAAGGAGGTATGGAATTCCCCCAAATTGAAGGTATATTTTAATCAGTTCATCCATACAATAAATCTTTACCAATTTTGAACAAAAGAGAATGAATATAAAGAAATCAGCAGAGCATATAGATAGATAGATAGATATACCTCAAAAATGAATCTGTCGAGAAAGATACGAAGCGATGGAAAGAAGAAAGCGAAGAAAGGAAGAAGGAAGAAATCACGATAAGCAGGGAAGGATTCTTGTTGCCAGTCAACGGAGGTCAGTTGTTGAACCAAATCCATACCCAACTGTTGTTGTTGTTGCAGATTTGTTTCTTAATTTGTACAATACTTTGTTTTTTTTCTTCAACCAAAGCACATCCTTCATCTATATCTGTTGGTTGCCATGACTGAATAGTCAACTTTCATTTTCGTGTTGACACATCATCTTCGATTACTTGGAACTCACAAGAATATTTCTAGTGTTTTTTACTTCAAAAAGAATACAATTTCTAAATTTTAGGTAAAAAAATCTATTTTTTGTTATTTCAATAAGTCAAATACATAATTTTTTTGAAATAAAGTTTATATTTTTAATTTCTTAACAAACTATTTTTGAAGAGACAAAAATGAAATTTATATTAACAATAAAGACTCCGCTCCTTTCGCACAAGGAGTGCTAGAAAGGAACAACCATAATTACACAAGAGTTCAGTCAAAAGACTTAGCTAACAAAGAACAAGAAATAACTAGCCTATACCCAAACAAAGTAAAGGGCAAGCAAATCAGCTGTGAACCCCAAACACATGAACAACATTAGTTGCCTTCAGCCACCAATATGAATGAATTTGAACATTTTCGACCAATTGATGAATAGAATTTTTGGTGTTGTTGAACTACCTATTATTACGCTCAGTCCACAACACCCACACACAAGCTAACCATAAAAGTTGCATAAAAGAACGATTTTTTGTTGCAGATCCTAGCAAATATAAGAATTGAACAAAGTGATCAGAAGTGTCGAAGAGATCGACCCCACTAACCCCAATCCAAGCACGAACATGCTGCCATAAGTCTCTGAATATAGGGCAGGAAACAAATAGATGTTGAGCTGTCTCCACTTTTCCACAACCAGAAACACAAAGATGCGCATCTTGAACCAAGATACCACGAACCGCCAAATTTGACTTTGCTGGCAACCAATTGCGAAGCAGCCTCTAAGCAAGAATAGAGACCTTTAGTGTAACAGTCCATTTTTCGCTAATTCTGTTTTTAATTATTTGTGTTTGTATGTGTTTATACGTGTTCGTATGTGATTAATTGCTTTGTGTGTATTTTTTTGTGTGGGGATTATTAGAATTTGATGTAGAAAGGGTATTTTGGTCTTTTAGACTTAGGGGTATTTTAGTAATTTGGTGAGCAAGGGTAATTTAGTAATTTTATGGTGAGGATTATATTTTTAGCGTTTTAGTGAGAGCCATTATTTTATTAGGTTACCGAGTGGTTGTGGTAATTAATTTAGAACCGATAATTATTTGTTGTTTTTAATTGTTAGTGAATAGAAACATTTTGAGTTGATTAATGAAGAAGTTGAGCCCACTAAGACTTTAAGGGTTAAGCCCATCAGTGTAACCACTACTTAAGCTTTAGTCTTAGAAGAGAATTATAGTTTTCTTTCATTTCATAACATTTTGAAGGAGGTAGAGAGAGAAAGAGCTAGAAAAAGGGTTTTGAAGAGAGAAGAACTTGAAGAACAAAGAAGGGGTTAGAGATTCAAAGGATTTGAGCTAAAATGAAGCACTAGTTTAAAATTGTGATGATTTAAGGTAAGAGAGTTAGATTTCATTCATAATCTCTTAGTTGTAAGCTCTTCTCTAATTCTATACAAAAGTGATTATTTGAAATAAGTGATTATTGTGAATTTAATTGGTAAAACTCATGCTCTTATGTTAGTGCTATGTTTGGGTATGTGAAATTGATGATAATTGAGTTATTAATGTTAAATTTGCATGCTCAAGTTATATAGAAATGAATATTTTGTGAATTATGCAGAAATTGATGAATTGTGATGTTGTGTTGTGGTTGAATTTATGATTATGAGTTGTGGTTGTTGTTGTGTGATGATGTTCTCATAAATTTATGTTTTGGGTGTAAGTTGAGTTGTTGTTGTTGATTGTGATGATTTTGAATGAATGTGAAGTTTGAATAAGTTAAGTTGCTTATTTTTTGACTTTTTCATCTCTGCCCCCGAATTTGAAATGAAATCTTTTATTGATCGGTGAAGAATTGGTCTTAGGTGTAAACTTGACAGTTGTAGGTATGGATGTTAGCTTTCTAATGGCGTTGGTTTGACTTAAAAATGATTTTCAGAACTTGAGTTATGGTCAAATCTACACGTAGGTCATAGTGAATTTTTATGAAATTTCAGCACAACTTTTTCTATGAACTGTGAAACTTTCTCAAAATTAATATTGGGTTTAATGAAGGCTTTAGAGTGAATGATTTAGTATGTATTTATAGATTTGGGAGTATGAATGTGTTGATGGTTTGAGAAATGTATTGGGTGGAATTAAATCGGAGAAAAATGGGTTTTTGAGCTAAAATGTCGTTTTAAGTGATTACGTGAAATAAGCTATGTTTTGGCGATTGAACTTGAGGTGTTTGAGTTGAAAATAATGTTTTATTTTGCTGTTTTGATTCATATTCTTATTGGAACATGATTTGCTCGGTCTCACTTTGAATTTCTTAAATGATAAGAAACTTGAATTTTAAAACGAAATCGGTTTTCGGAAATAATCGGAAAGTAGACTTTTTAAGAACAAATGTAATTACATGACTTGTCTTCTTTCTTAATGAACCTGGATGAAGCATGTAAGTTTGGTGGATAGCCATAATAGCATGAAACTTGGTTTTTCATAAAAAGGCGAAATAGACGAAAACTTAGGATTTTCACAAATGAACCTTGGTGAAACTTTGAATTATGACTTGATAGTTTGTAAATGACCTATATTCATGATGATATGATAGATTAAGATTGAATTTAAGGTTTACATACTTGAAAAACGATGTCTTGTTTCGAAAATGTCAAAATTGTTGTTTTTGTGGAAATGAAACGAACTTGGCGTGATTTTGTGATTTCTTGGAATTGGCCTAGGATACTCATACGCCTAAGCTACTATGAACATATGTGAGTAGTGCATATGCTTTGTTGAGGAAATTGAACATGTTTGCTTAGTTTTGGTTTAGTTGCTATAATTATTTTAAAGTTGTAAAATGAGAGGCGAACTTTGTCGAAAATATTCTCTAAGGCCGAATACCTTGCAAATCTTTTATGAATAGTTTGATATAATTATATGAAGATGTGTGAATAATTGATGAATGTTGAATATGATGTTTATCATAGTATGGTGTATATTCTCCTTTACTTGAATTGTGAGAATTTATATGAAGTTGTTGATTTGTGGTGATGTTGTTGACATTGATGTGAATATTGATAATGGTCATGATTATATTTTAGTGTTGACTATGGTGATGTTTATTAATAATCATGATGAAAGTTTTTGAATTTTTATGGTGATGATATTGGTGAATTATATATGTATACGTGCATATATGTTGTTGGTGAATTTTCTTACATGTTATTGGTGTTGACTTGATGGTGTAAGCATGTATTGAAATATGTTGGTGTTGTTTGTTGAAGTTGTGTGGACATATGCATTGTTGTTGTTGAGTCATATGTTCATGCATTCATAACATGTTGTTGACGAATACTTTGTATTCAATTATTCAGGCTGATTATGATGTTCAATTGGCATCAAGGGGACAGTCTCGGAGGTGATTTAGTACCACATGCATATATGTGTCGTGTCTAGGTGCATTGCATGGAATCGATATAAGTCATAATTGTTTATGTACTTGGTGTGAATTATGTGCTTGATGTTGTTGTGTACTTGGTGAATGACTATGATTGATGAATTGTACACTTGGTGATATTTGGTGAATATGTGAAGATGTGCGCTTGTTGTTGTTTGTTGTTAATGGTGATACTTGTACATTTGGTGATCTTAATTGATGATGTTTATTTCGATGAAAACAATGAAGTGTGATATATATATATATATATATATGTGTGTGTGTGTGTGTGTGTGTGTGTGTGTGTGTGTGTGTGTGTGTGTGTGTGTGTGATTTTATGATCTTTCGGTGACGATGACTTGCTTGCTTATACTTCAAAAAGATGAATTGTATTTGTTGAGTTGATTAGGCTAAATGAAGAATAATGTGAGTAATCCTTTCATTGAGTAATATTGATAAATGATAAGCTTATGTCGATGGTTTGATTTAGAGTTGAATATTCTTGCTATGCCATGTTATAATTGTGATAGCATGATGCATATGGAATCGGGGACAATATTCATGTGATGTTAGTATTCTAGGAGGGATGGTTATGTATATGTGCCATGCATGAAATCCTTGAATGCTTATGTTTACTTATTCTTGATTATGTTTGATGTGAAGCTAACACCCAGTGGTCGTTCGGTTGACCGCCTACCTATTTGTATGAATGGGTAGACGGCGTGCATGATTAGTTTGTTTGCTTGTTTGGTGAGTTGCTTGAGGATAGTGGGAGCTTCCTCTGTTTATCAGTTAAAATCTTAGATTAGGCTCTGATTAGGTGTCAATCTTTATGATATTTTGAATTTATTTATGTTGTGGAGATTTTGCCCATATGTCGGGTTTTGAATATTTTTATTTATACTCGTTGATGTATTTTTGAGATTGATGACATGACTATTTGAGGTGTATGCTATTTTTCCGCTGTGATGTTTTATTGTTGAAATTTTTATGCATGTCAATTGAGATTTATTTGAAGACGTGACGTCTATTTCTTCAATATTTATTATATTCGCGTGTTTTATCGCTTTAATAGAAGTAGGGCGTTACATTTAGCGGGACATGTCTGTGCCACACCAAAGTTGACGTTGCATCACAATAGTATTACCACCTGAAGTTAACATATCATAAACAGAACATACATAATATTTTGTTGAATTATCAAGTCGCCATCTCCATTCATCTGACTTTGTGACCTGCAAAATAACGTTAGCAAGCAACAACCGACACTCTCCAACTAACGCCTCCTCCCAATCCCACAACCTCATCCGCCACTGCCAAGCCTCACCACCCTCCTCCCACCCTAACCACATGCATTTCCTCCACTGTGTAGTGTTTATTGACACTTAAATGGTACAAGCGTCTAAATCGCACCGCAAAAGCAATACCCCCTAACCATGGATCAGTCCAAACATAAGTATTCCTCCCATTCCCCAACATTTTTGTAACACAGTCTCTAAACCACTCTCCACCCACTCCCCCACCACCATCCCGCACATGCGCGAGCTCACGCCACCAACCTGAAGCCTGCCACCCCATCCTTCAAAGCACCATCCTCCTCACCATAACGGGTCACCAACACCCTATACCATAGACCATGTCTATCTACTAACATCCTCCAACACCATTTGCCTAAGAGAGCCAAATTAAATTATCTCATTCTTCTCACCCCCAAACCTCCTTCCTCCTTACGGACACAAATAGAATTCCAGCTAACCCATGAGATTTTCCTATGATTCTCACTCCCCTCCCAAAAAAAAATATTAAACATAGATTCAATAGAAGAGATTATACCTGAGGGAGCTTTGAAGAAGGAAAGGGCATAGACAGGTAGAGAAGACATGACATACATTATGAGAATCAAACGGCCACCAAACAATAAAAATCTACTCTTCCACATAGACAACCATTCCGCAATATGTGCATCAACAGAATCCCAAAAAGATAATCTCCTAGCATCCCCTCCAACGTGAAGTCCCAGATACACAAAAGGAACCCTCCCCACCCTACAATTCAGCGCAGTGGCTGCTACCCCTAACCAAGAGTCTCCAATATTAATACCAGATAACATGCTTTTATGGAAATTAACTTTTAAACCAGACACACGTTCGAATAACACCAAAACAACCCTTAAAGCACGAACATTCGCCCAACTCTTCTCTCCCAACAACAATGTATCATCAGCGAACTGCAAATGGGAGACAGACACCCATTATGCGATCCAAAACGGTACCCAGTAAACAAATGCGAATCCACCACACCACCTTACCCAAAACTCTCTGCAATCTATTAGCAAGAAGTTTATCTAAAATTTTATACAAACTTCCCACCAGAACGAAATGAAATTTTATCAAGAATGATCTGGAGCGTATACTAGAACGTTCTGGTCGTACTACAAATAAAATAAAGTGACATCATCAAAGTGACATCACATGCCAACTTTCTTCCATAAATCAACATTAAAAAAAAACACTCTGTCACTACCAAAAACAAAACAACCCTCATTTTCTTCTTTTTTTTCTTTCTCCTATTAACCCCACAAAGGTATATCATCTTCCCTTTTCCTCTTTCCTCCTTCTTCTTCTCCTTTTCTCTTCTTCCTTTCCTGTTTCTCTCTCTCTCTCTCTCTCTCTCTCTCTCTCTATATATATATATATATATATATATATATCTTTTCGTTTATTTTACACTAAATACACACATCTTAATCCAGAGTGCTCTGGTCCTAAACTAAATTTTAATATTATATTGTTGTTTAATTTAATTATTCTCCAGAACAATCTGGTCCTTATTAATTAAATTAATCCAGAGTGCTCTTGTCCTAATCAAATCTTAATATTATCTTGCAAGTTAAATCACTCTCCAGAATAATCTAGTCCTAATTAATAATCAAATTAATCCAGAGTTCTGTGGTCCATAATTTATCAGTGATATTGTTCTACTATTTTATCTTTATATTTCTCCAGAATATTTTGGTCCGTGTTAAAATAACTTCATAATTCAGCTTAACATCATTTTTCTCATTATGCTTATATAATCATTCTGCAGAATATTCTGGTCCTATATATATATATATATATATATATATATATATATAATACTATTTATTTGTTGCACTAACATTAACCAAAAACCTTATTTTCACGCCCATGTGCGTTTACTTTTTCTCAAACGGATACCATCGCTCAAGTGTGAGTTCGTCCTTTTTTTTAAGCAAATCTTCTTTTCACGTCCACATGCGTTTAATTTTTTCTCAAACGGATGCCATCGCCCAAGTGCAGGTCCGCCCCTTTTTTTTAAGCAAACTTTTTGCCCAAGTGCGACTAAATCATTTTCATAAATAAAATAAATCAACACAAACATTTTCTACCGCAAAACTACGTAGCTTTGATTTCTCCATCGCACCAGGAGATACGTAGGTGCAAGATCAAACTCTTGTCAAGCACAATAATAAAAAAACTTTATTCTCCATCTATATTTAAACATTTGTATTTCCAATTTAAAAACTTAATAAAAAACGTAGGCAAAAGACGTTGTCTTTTTCAAATAAAAAATATAACAAAATATTTTCTTTTCTTCATTATCTCACTAAACTTTTCGTAAGCAAATAATAAATAATTCTTAGCACAAAAAATGAATAAAATCAAGAGGTTCCCATAGAAGGGTGTGGTTATCATGCATAAGCCAAACTTATTCACCATGCATAAGCCCAGACCGGATCCGGCCCACTAACACCAACCCAACCGAAAATTGCTTTCTCCACCACAGAAAATTGCTTTCTACACCTAGAGCAAAACAAAACCAAAAAGAACGGAACCTTTTTCATTTCATGCGCCTGTAACAACCTCACCGTCGCCTTCATCACCGTCGTCGTTTTCCACCGTCATTATCACCGTCGTCATCATCATTATCACCGTGCCATTTCATCATCATCATCATCACCTTCGTGCAAGCGTTCTCAGCGTTCTCAACAAAACTCATCAAAAATGAAATTTAAACAGGTTTGAACTTATCGTGTGCTTTCATGTAGTTACAAAGTGTTTCTGTTAGTAATTACAATGGTTTTTGTTTAGTTTGGAAATAATTGCATCTGTGTAACCCTAAATGGAGATTTTAATTTCGAATTGGGGAAAATCAACTCAAACAAATGGTTTCAGTGTTTAAATGTGCTTATTATAGTATGTTTTTGTTCAAAAATTATGCCAAAACCAATATGCTGTGTAAATGGTTTTTGCTAGTTATACGCTGAAACCTTTTTAGATTGTTTAAATGTGCTTATTATAGATTGTTTAGTTTGTAGATTTGTGTGTTTCCTCAGTTGCATTTTGATTATGTTTTTTTTTTTTAAAAAAAAAAGGATTCTAATAAGCATGTTATCTTATTTGAAAATGAAAGAAATGGATTATGTTCCTTTGGTGTGTTAATGTGGTTTTTTACTTTCTGATTACATTTTTTGTTTTTTAGTTATTTGCTGAATGGATTGTAGTTTGATATGAGCTTTGTTTTCTCTAAATGTTGTTTTAATTGGAAGATTTGTGTGCTTCCTCAGTGGCATTTTGATTGTATGTTTTTCTTTTGTTGAAAAGGATCGAAATAAGAATGTTATGTTCTTTAAAATGGAAAAAATGACTTACGTTTCAGCTGCTTTTGGTGCTTTGCTGTGAGTTTTTTTCTACTTTTTGTTCTCATTTGTTGAATAGATTGTAGTTTTTTTGTTCTGATAAACAATAGATTTTAGTTTTGTATGTGCTACCTTTTCCCTAGATGTTTCATTAGTTGCATGATGGAAATGAGATACTGGCTGCAAAATAGTTTACGTCATTTTATTTTATAACCTATTATAAACTAAACTTGATTTATGTTTTAACCATTTTTGGATTTTACAAGTATATTTTCTTGATTTATTATAAGTTTTTAATGTAAATGCCAAGTCTGGTTTGTGTATGCTATTACTGTATGCAAGGTCTAGTTTGTGTATACTATTACTACTATCAAGCTTGTGTATTCTATTTTTAATAGTAGCTAGGGTTAGAACAGTGGCATCAGTAGAGTGTAGTTCAACGAATCAGGGCCTGCCCTAGGGTAAGATCACTAAAGTCGCTTTAGGCCTACAAACAAAAATTTATTTTTTCATTAAATTTTTTAAACAAAAATGCCTCAATTATCAAAATTTGCTTTAGGCCTTGTTTATTTTTGAAGACTATTGGGCAGGCCCTGCAATGGATCCCAGGTGCTCTGTTTTAGAGTGATCTGGTGCTTGTTTACGCTGCACATAGGAAGCTATGCTATTAAATTTTGCTCAAATATAGCTTGCCTTGCAGTACAAAATCGCACAAGTTCAGGTCTTCATTTTAGCTATAGTTTGTTGGTTTTATTTGTCATGTTCACTTTAGATTATTTATTTCATTTTCATGACCCCTCTGTTCTGCACGCATCTAACTTCCCCTTGGCTCGCCTGCCATTGTTGCACTTATAAAGTAGATTCTATTTGATTTCCCAGCAGGGTCCTCTTCCCCCCCCCCCTGCCTACCATTTTGGCACTAGGTTTTGCAATTATATAATGTCCCTGACGCCTTTTTGCACCTCCTGTAGTTTGCATTGATTTCCTTTCGATTTTGGTGATTGATCTGTGTCCCTCTTGAATGTGCTTATTATAGTATGTTTTTGTTCAAATATAGCTTAGGTATCTCGTAGATTTGGTTTTAAAACCATTTTGCTTGGGAAATGATTTCTGGTAATTGTTTTCTTTGATCCAGGTTAACAAATCTAACAACCTAGGGACAATTCCAAACTTCAGTCTTGGACTTACACCATCAGAGCAGGAGCAAGCATCTGATGACGATAATGGAAAAAAGAATGGTAAAAAGATGGAAAAGAAGCCGGATCAGATAAACCGTGGCAAAAGGAAACAACAATCTGATGAAGAAAGTTCAGATGACAAAAATGCAAAGAGGAGTGGTAAAAAGATGAAAAAGAAGGCGGATCAGAAAAAACAACAATCTGCTGGAGAAGAATCTAATGAAAAGAAGAATATTTTTGTATACATATTCTTACTTTGTTAATACTATAAAATTAAAAACAATAGGAATTTGTTAATACTGTCTGAAACCATTTGGCACAAGGAATGGTTTCAGAAAGTTTTACAATAAAACCATTTGATGCTGGTAATTGTTTTTTTTTTATCCAGGTTAACAAATCTGATGACGCAAGTTCTGATGAAGAAAATGGAAAGAAAAACTTGGATGTCGATCAACGATTGAGGCACAAGCTTAGCATACCTAAGGTCTACGACCTTATGAAGTCAATAGATGGAAAAAGAAGAAAAGACCAGATAATTCAACTTTTGAATGACAGTGGGTTTGGAGGAATGGTACATATATGCAAATGGACAAAAATCCACACATTCTTTGTGGAATGGGTTGTCAGACACTTTGAAAAGGAGAATATGTGGGTAAGACTGAGCAAGACAGATGTGCTCCCATTGAAAGAAGAAGATGTGCATAGAGTGTATCATCTACCCATGGCGGGGGAGCAGATCAACATTAAACTTTGCTCAGAAGCAGCAATAAAGAGACTTAGGGTAGAGTTAGGATTGAATGGTGATTATTCTCCATTTGTCAAGGCGACAGAGTTGGAGATAAGATTGAAGATAATGGAGAAACCAAAAGCATGGGTAAAGGGTGCAATTTGTCTTATAATTCACAACATTTTGTGCCCCACTAACAGCAGCTTAGTTTCTCTACATTATGCTCAAGTATTAGAAGAGGCTTCATCTTATAACTGGTGCTCCCATGTTCTCCAATATATGAAAGACGGATTGCAAAATCCGGAAGTGGCAAATCCATTAGCGGACTTCCACTTCCTAATGGTAATCATTCTCTCTCTCTCTCTCTCTCTCTCTCTCTCTCTTTCTCCCATATTTGTATTTGTACTCTTCATGGTACCAATTATAAAAAGGGTCACTTTTATCCATTTCACAAATATTAAAAAAGGTCATGTTAACAATGAAATAATACTATTAGAAAAAATTATAATTTACATTATCCCTTTTGAAACAAATTTATTTTTATAAAGTGACAATGCATTGAGAAGTATCAATTTTATGACACTGTAGTTTCTGCAAAAACCAATAAATTGATAATGTGAGGGAGTATCAATATCAAGAATTTTGTTTTGTTGGAAATCCCGCTGCGACCGTGAGGAGGTGTTGGTAACCCCACCTTAATTGTGATATGACTTTGGTTGCCTTATACTAAGTACTGGTCTTAAAATTGTTAGTGAGGATTATCTGTTTGTTTGGCTTAGCTCTTATAGTATAGTGAATATGCAAATTACTACTTAAAATTATGAGTCAGGATTTAAATGTTTGTTTTATTCTGCTGTGAAAAGACATGATTTTGAATTGATGAAAAATGAATTCAGTGTAAAATTATTTATGTTTAGATATATCCATGTAAAATTGATCAGTTGAATATGAATAAGCTAAGAAAATGATTTGTAGAGTCAAACTTTAAGTCATAACTAATTTTAGAAACAAAATCAATTATACTAACACCCTAGTTGCACTTGCCACTAAACTTAATGGTTTTATTCTCATTGATCATGAATTGTTTCGAAACATCTTAATTTAATCTTGTTAGATGTGTACGATTTTTATGTTGGCTGAAACCATTAGCTTCAAACCATTCGATGTACATAATTGTTTTCATTGGAACTGCATGCATACATAGACTATAGGATCATGATGAAGAAGATGATGCTAATTATGCTAATTATTTTGCAGATTAATTACATGGATAAAATGGGGAAGAGAAGCCCATTCCTTACAGGAAAATATAAGCAGCCATCGCTTCGTGATTGGGATGTCAAGTCGGCAAACCAAGACCTCCAGAAGGTGCATGAGCTTATGGGGCTGGATAAAGGATTGACAGTTGGGGTCAAAAGACTGCAGAGCACTGATGATGGTCTGCTTGTAATGTGTTTTGATGCAGATACATGTCCACTATCTAAGGTGAGAGAAAATTAATGATATTCATGCAATGTTAATGTATAAACCATTAATTTATCTTAAATGGTTTTAAGATGTTATACAGTAAAACCATTAGTAATGTTAAATAATTTTACTTGCTAGTTTAAATGTTTTTCTTCATTTTTGTTTTAAACTGATACATAAAACAATTGCACCATAATATTGTCTTTTTATGGTTTCAAAAATCCTAACAATACATGTACATAACCCGATTGCAGGCAGAGGAGCATCTAAATTATTGTAGGGGTTGCATACGGGTCTACACTAGAACCGCAAAAACCTTGCAGAGGAGAATAGCGGAGGCAAATGCTTCTACTTCTGCAAAAAATGACATAGTTTCACCAGAAACAAACACATCCAATGAATCTGAAACTGAGGAGAATAAAACTTCAAGTAATGAAAAGTCTGCGAAAAATGATGTAGTTTTAGAAGAACCAAGCACAACCAAGGAAGCTGAAAGTAAGGAGAATAAGAGTTCAGGTACTCAGAAGGGGGTGGACGTACCTGAAACTGGTGATGAAGAAGTTGAGAAAAATGATGTACTTTCAGAAGAACCAAGCACAACCAAGGAAGCTGAAACTAAGGAGAATAAGAGTTCAGGTACTCAGAAGGGGGTGGACGTACCTGAAACTCATGATGAAGAAGTTGAGATTGATGTGAAGATCATTGATGATTCAGTTAAAGCAGCATGCAATGTGGGAATGACATTGACACAGGAAACTATCTTGAAGTTTCCAGAGTTTTTTGAAGCATCGAATGCAGGGTAAGAAGCCATCTTAAACCATAACTTTTAAAGTGTTTGTCAATGGTTTTGATATGTGATGTCTGAAAACTAAAATGTTTTTTAATGGTTTCAGGTTCAATACAAATGATTCAGAGACTCCAGCTTCAGCGACACATGAGATTTTTGATAATGATTCAACGAAGAAAGAATGCAATCAAAGTGTTGCAGATGTGACGGATGGGGAGAAGCCTACAGAATGTGACTCAAACGTTGTTATAGAGTACGAATCAAGCAATGTGATAATTTTACTTTAGAATTGATTAATTATATTCTGCACAATAACAATATTAATTAAAATCTGGAAAAATAAACACTCTTATGTAATATTATTTGACAGTGCAATTCCACTAAAGTCAGTGATGCCAGATGAAATAATTGACATGGACAATGTCCAAACAGTCACGACAAAGAAAAGAAAGAAGCATAATATGCTTTACTCTGATAGGACATACCCTGAGCGTCGACGTGCAGTGAAGAAATCAAAGTACCTTGACAGCCCGTATGATGATGCTATCCACGAGTCTACTGCAACTGAGTTGCAGAAAAAATTATCAACATATGCATGGAGCTCGGAGCTTGATCAGTAAGTGAAAAAAATTTCTTATTTAGCTGTTATGAGGAAGCATTTTGCCGAGTCATTAATGTACAATGTCATAGTTCACATAAGTGAGATGAGTATTAATTATAGTCATGTTAATTATAGTCATGTTTTATTTGGTTTGTAAGCTGTTGTTTGTATGTTGGCTGTTTGTATGTCAAAACCAGTTTTCACAATGAATGGTTTCATAAAGTTTTCCTACAAAACCATTTGATGTAAATAATAGTTTTCTTTGGAACTGCATATATATACTATAGTTTTCTTTACTGTTCATTCCAAAATATATGATATTTTGCGATTGATCTTTTGGATGTTTGTGTCTGCCTTTGATGAGTGAATTCATGTAAATGTATCTATCTGCATAATGCTTGATGAAATCATGTTTCTAGTACTACCAATCCTAAAATGTTTAATAATTGTATAGGAATGAGCTTCTGTACTGCTCGGATAATAGGGCTCATCATTATTCTTTGGAAAGGAAAGACTTGTGGTCGCTGCAGCAAGACGAATGGGTGTCATGCTTTGTGATCAATGCCTGGGTCAACTGCTTAAACTGGAATCAACAAAGAGACAGGATGACAAGACTGGTTACACCCATGATTAACTATGTATGCATTATATTCCATGAATATTAATGGTTTATTTTACTCATTAAGCTGACTAATTGATTTTACTGATTTATTTTTATATAAATAGGTTGACCTCGAAAAACCTGGTGCCTTTGACAAAAATAACCCAGCTTCATTCACAAGATTCATCGAGAGACTAAGCAAGTTCAAATACTTGGATTGGAAAGCTATCGACCCTAACAGTCTAGAATATGTAAGTTTCAGTTCAATATGATTTTTTAATTTTAGTGCATGTTTGGATCTGCAGTAATACTCTGAAATACTATTGGAGTTGTACCTCTGAAACCATTTAATGATTTCTGACACTTGTCTTACAAAACCATTTGATGTACATAATAGTTTTCTTTGGAACTGCATACATAGACTACAGTTTTCTCATTTGATGCATTTAACATAGTAAATAATAGTTTTCTCATTGGAACTGCAGATCATGACACCAGCTTTAATTGGGGATCCGGGAAGTCATTATGTGTGCTTCGTCGTGAATTTGAAGACCCAAAAATTTGAATTCTTGAACAGCTTGACGGGAGATAAATTGCACACAAAGAATGGCGCACCCACTGTATACAAGGATATGTTTGATGTCTGGCTGAACGAGGTGAAAGTATTTGTGGCAGAAATTTATAAGCGAAGAAAAATCCGAATGCCCTTCAAGTTTACCACATTCAAGTGGGATACACCAACAATGCCTAGTCAAGTTGATAAAGACAGTTGTGGAGTTTTCTGCATGAAATTCCTTACTGAATGGGGAGGTGACAACACGCAACTGGATTCTTTCAAAGGTTGGTCAAAAATGAAAAAAATTGGGAAGGCTGCAAAGATTATGGATCTCAGGATTGGAATTTGTTCAACAATATTAAGTGACCCAAGCAATTGCAGAAGAAAACTTGTGGAGAATAAAGCAAAAACATACTATGAAAAAAAGCTTCGAAAGCTAGCAAGTTGAACATGACATGTAATTTCTGTTGTTGATGAATTTATGGACTAGTGTTGTATGTGAAACCAGCAGTACACCTCTTATGGTTTCACTAGTTTTGAATTTATGTTTGTTTTTCCAGAAGATAATTTCCATGCTTTGAAATTGAGAAGGGCTTGCCTCTCTTTTTAAATGCAGGGGATGTTAGAATTTATTTTATGTTATTTTTTCGTGTTAAACATATGAAGTTTCTAAGAAAAGTAACATAATCAGTTCATTTTATTTAATTTTTGGCCAAATAATGTTCAGTTTAATTTTATTTTATTAAAATTAGATGTATGGAATACTGAAACCATAAGTAAGGTTAAATGGTTTTGATAGTGTTCTTTGTGAAACCAAAATAACTTCCTTAAGGTTTTAAATGAAATTATACTTTTGCTTTATTTTATGTTATTTTTTCGTGTTAAACATATGAAGTTTCTAAGAAAAGTAACATAATCAGTTCATTTTATTTAATTTTTGGCCAAATAATGTTCAGTTTAATTTTATTTTATTAAAATTAGATGTATGGAATACTGAAACCATAAGTAAGGTTAAATGGTTTTGATAGTGTTCTTTGTGAAACCAAAATAACTGCCTTAAGGTTTTAAATGAAATTATACTTTTGCTTTATTTTATGTTATTTTCTCGTGTTAAACATATGAAGTTTCTAAGAAAAGTAACATAATCAGTTCATTTTATTTAATTTTTGGCCAAATAATGTTCAGTTTAATTTTATTTTATTAAAATTAGATGTATGGAATACTGAAACCATAAGTAAGGTTAAATGGTTTTGATAGTGTTCTTTGTGAAACCAAAATAAATGCATAATGGTTTTGTAACAAAATATTAGAGACACGTAATTTTCCACGACCCCACCAAGATAAATACGGGGAAAAGGTATAATAACAGTTAGAATGGAAGAGTCAGAGTCATTGACAGTTGAAAAATGCAACTAATTTAAAAGTCAGAGTTAGAATGGAAGAGTCAGAGTTAACTAAGGTTTTGTTGGGAAGTTGAAACTAAATGAAACTGCTGTGTTCGAAGAAGAATGGAGGGTGCTCAATGATGATTTTGTCGCTGCTGAAAAAGCAATGACAGAACTATCATTGCAAAAGCATGCCTCTGATACTCGAATCAAAGTTTTGGAGAAGGCGCTTGCAGAAGAGAAAGAAAAAGGGAGATCGGGAGAGACTTTGAGGATCAAGGGTTCATCACTCGCAACTAGCGGGGAGGATTACGCACAAGGATGCAGAATGCGGTTGTGCAATGGGAGGAGAAGTACAATCAAGTCGTGGTATGGAGAGAGAAAGTGTACTATATGAAACAAATTGACATCATTTACTATTACTTTTATCACTTGAATAGATTGAAGCAAATTGGAAAACTCAGTAATTTATCCACTTAACTCAGATTTGAAAATCTTAACTAAACCATAAGTATGGTTTAATGGTTTTGATAGTGTACTATATGAAACCAAATTACCTGTCTAATGGTTTTGTAACAAAATATAATCATAAATACGTAAAAACCAACAAATGTGAAAATGTATAGTTTCCATAAGATAATATTCAAACCAATACATAACAATCAAGAATTTGATATAAAATATAGTACAAACTTATCACATATAAAATAAGTGACCGCCTTTTTTGTTAAAGCCTCATCATCTTTCCTAACTTAAAACATAAAAAACAATCAGTGCCCGCTTAATTTGTTAAAGCCTCATCATCTTTCTTTTGCTTCTTCCGGGCTATAAGGAATTTCTGTCTTTCTATAACTTTTTCATAATCACTTTTAAGTCGCTTCTTTGACCTAATTGGATTTGGTCTTTCTTTGAACTTTGGTGCAGTCCCAACAGATGGTTCACAGACAGCAACTGCTTTTGAAGACTTAGAAGGCGTAACGGATGATCGATCTGTATGAATACCTTTAGCAAGAAGAAACTCCTCTGCCTTTTTCCCTGCTTCAATAACACCATTGAGAAATATTTCAGATGCCTCCGGATCTGCGCAAACACGTGTAGAAAGCTGAACCGTAACAGCACAAATTTGTTGATATCGTTGTGCTTGAGTGGTGTCTTTAGTGCCAACATTCATGGTAGATTTCAGCTTATCAATAGACAGACGCACATCTCTAGTCCACCGCTTTAAAACATATTGTGCAGGTATAGTCTTCAAAAAATGATATTGCACATGACCACCTAAGACCTCCAAAATCTTGAAAACATGTCGACATAAGAAACCCCGGTTCTCAAACATACGACATGAACAAGTAAAACTTTTGCTCCTAATGTCGACTGTGACAACCCTTTCATCAAGTCGATCATGATCTTCAAACCTTGGGGAAAGGTTTTCTTGAAGTTCTACATCCAAAACATCAACATTCGAAACCTTGTCATTATCATTATCATCATCATCATAATTATCATCAACCTTCTCAATTGTGAAAACTTTGAAGAACTTGTTCAATTCAGACCCTTTTGTTGTGTCCTCCTCATAATAGTATTTGAAGGAAAGGTCATACTGCCTGTGAATAAATGCAAAGCAAGATGGTGTATACTTGTTTACAACGGACCGCATAAGCTGACTGTTGGTATAATTATTTTTTGTTCTAGTGTTTGCAGCCTTGAAGTCCAAATCAGCATGATTATCCCTCATTCTCTGAACCATAATGTTGAAATGACTAAAGAACCGAACAAGTGAATGGTCTGGCTGCAAAAATCCACGAAGAAAAGCATTGAAAGACTCGCTTAACTGAGTCGTTTTCAAACCAGCTGTAAAATGTGACCTCACCCAAGCTGAAGACCAATGCATACGATTTGCATGGGTTTGGACAAGCCACTTAAAGTCCGAAGTAGGCCTTCCATTAAAACAGTTTTTCATCATCTGATCCCAATTGTAGTCGAAATCTGATTCATCTTCGACATTTGAAACCAAATTAGTTAACTCATCAAAAAATGCACTGTTTGCACGAGAGCCGAGATTTTTCTTTGCATTCTCTCCCATGTGCCATGAGCAAAGACCATGAAAAACACCTTGAAAAATATTCGGAATTGACTTCAACAACGCAGCAGCCTGGTCTGTGTATATGGTTTGAGGTTTCTTATTGGACATACACTTCAAGAAAGTTGTAAACAACCAATCAAAAGTAGCTGATGTCTCATCATACAGTAGCGCAGAACCAAATAACACACTCTTACGATGATTGTCAAAACCAATAAAGGCACCTGAAATGTAAATGAACCAAATCAGAACAAAATACAACATATCTAAAAAGTATAAAACCATTGTGCTGTGGAAATGGTTTTGGTCAGTTTTACTCCAAAACCATTTGCTGTATTTAATGGTTTTATTTGATCATCCAGGTGATAATGATGATGATGGAGAAAATGAGTCAAAATGTAAATGTTTATTTGGCTATACTACAGAACAAAATACAACATATCTAAAAATTACACTAACAATGAACAAAGTTACACTAATAATAATACAATTTTAGACGCGACTTATCCACAATAAAAATTTGACTAGCATTGACACTTGATTCCTAACTAAAGATAATCACAAAGCTTGATTTCGCATCAACAAAACTTTGACATGCCACGTGACTAATCACAATCATAAAAAGCCAACAACAAAACAGAAATCTAATTTAGGCAATGATGTCAGTAAAAAATCAAAACAAGCTGCATTTTAAAGCCACCTACATTTTTTAGTGCGTCAGTTATGAACTTGTGATCAATTCCTCAATCTAAAACCATTTGATGTAAATAATAGTTTTCTTTGGAACTGCATATATATACTATAGTTTTCTTTACTGTTCATTCCAAAATATATGATATTTTGCGATTGATCTTTTGGATGTTTGTGTCTGCCTTTGATGAGTGAATTCATGTAAATGTATCTATCTGCATAATGCTTGATGAAATCATGTTTCTAGTACTACCAATCCTAAAATGTTTAATAATTGTATAGGAATGAGCTTCTGTACTGCTCGGATAATAGGGCTCATCATTATTCTTTGGAAAGGAAAGACTTGTGGTCGCTGCAGCAAGACGAATGGGTGTCATGCTTTGTGATCAATGCCTGGGTCAACTGCTTAAACTGGAATCAACAAAGAGACAGGATGACAAGACTGGTTACACCCATGATTAACTATGTATGCATTATATTCCATGAATATTAATGGTTTATTTTACTCATTAAGCTGACTAATTGATTTTACTGATTTATTTTTATATAAATAGGTTGACCTCGAAAAACCTGGTGCCTTTGACAAAAATAACCCAGCTTCATTCACAAGATTCATCGAGAGACTAAGCAAGTTCAAATACTTGGATTGGAAAGCTATCGACCCTAACAGTCTAGAATATGTAAGTTTCAGTTCAATATGATTTTTTAATTTTAGTGCATGTTTGGATCTGCAGTAATACTCTGAAATACTATTGGAGTTGTACCTCTGAAACCATTTGTCATCGCGATTTTCGGGTGTCAAACCATTAATTGGATTTGAACCTTTCGATCATTGATGTCTCTATTTTTTTTGGGGAAGGTAAAATCGAGAAAACCTTAGAAATCCTAAGTTCGGGGCTGATTTCATCGCGGGAAGGTGTTAGGCACCCGCAATGACTATAGTATCCTATAGGAACCATTTACTATGCTTTACGTTTATGCGTTGCTTTTATTGCTACTTGTAAAAGAGATTGGTTTTAAGAATAAGAGGGAGAGAGTTGGATTTTATTTTATTGGACTTGGAGAGATGTGAATCCCTTGCCTACATACCCTTTTAAGGGATCAAAATTCCATGTAGTTCTCTTCCAAAATTTTTTTGTGAGTTTTGTTTGTTTTATAAGTTTGAAAAAGATTTTGAAGAAGGGAAAGAGGCCGTATAGGCATTGGAATTGAAAAGAAAAAGAATACATTTGGTTGGTTCAATTGCTAATGAAAGCGGTTAAAGTTGGAAATTAATCGCATTTTTTTGATTTGATTAAGAAAATAAAGGGAACATCCTTCGGAGTTTTGACTCCGAGGTTTGTTTGAAAAAGATTTGAAGTGATGGAAGTTATTTGTTTTTCAAAAGATTGATTTTTCTAAGTACCGCGTATCCTAAACATACACCTAGCGATGAACATACAACGTGTGTGCGTGTGTCGGTGCATGTGTCGGTGTACATCATCATGGTCCATAGTCTTTTACATCGGGTCCTATTTTACATTCTATAGTCTTGCATGAAATTAAAGAATAGTAAACTAAACCTAGAATATTACATGAATTAATGTAAATTGCATAAGGGTGACTAAAGGAAGAAAAACAAATGATATGAGGCAATGCTTGCAATGTGCATGAGACATAGAACAAAATGGTTAGTAATGAAATGAGAAATGGTAGCATGAGTAGCAATGCATAGGATATGAAATTTACTAACAAAGCACCAAACCAATTAAAGAGGATGAAGTGAACACAACTAAAAACATTAAGCAAATTGCAAAAGAACAAATACCAAAAATAATGCAAATGGCACCAAACTAAAACCTAAAAGCCAAACTAAGTCCCACGACCTATAACCTTTACCCAAAACAGCACCTCTTTTTCAAAGAAAACATTCCAAGAATCAAAGGGAAATTACGAGTCACACTTAAACCCTAAAATCAACAACGAATTATATTTCGAAATTAACAACTAAGCTTGACCAAAGAGAGGCTTTCAATTAATCTTGCAAAGAGAAATTAACAAACAAAATTGTGGCATTGTAGATAGCAAGCAACTTGTAAAATTATTGGGCACTTGAACTAGTGGACTAGGGGTTAATTTGCAAAATAAGAAAGGATCCATTGAATTTGAAAACCAAGGAATTAACAATTAGGCATGCAAGAATGTAGAAACAGCATGAATTCAGAGATGAACACATCACAAAAATCACATATCAAATATCAACGCCATAGAGCAAAAATTGGATCCGAACTAGCGCAAGAAAAATCGCAAAAAGCATCAAAACGGGTAAATCAAACAAAAATTAGCGCACATGCTTTTTATCCACTTCAAAGTATGAAATTACCACAAAACGGTTGAAAATCCATCAAGAAACATATAGTAATTTTTCCAGGATTTTCGCAAGAAGATTAACATGCGTATGGGTTCAAGTAGCAAGAATAAAGGTGTAAATAGCAAGAAAAAATCAAGAAACTGAAAGAAAGCAACAAAAAACCAACGAAAACCCGGCCCATACCCAAACCTGAGGGCCCGGACGCACAGGAGCCGCAGGATTGATCCAGAAGACCAAAACCCTAGATCCAAAGGTCCAGAATGAAAGGAAATGAACCAGAGCTAGACCGGTCCGGTTCAAGAGCTTTATAAATATGCAAAGGGACCGGTCCAACTCATTTCCCCCTTTCCTTTCTCTCTCTTCTTCTTCTAGTGAGAGAAGCTCTCACTTCTCTCTTCTCCCTCCGCCACCGGTTTCTGAAAAGGACGGCTGGAGAGGATGAAGATCTGGCCGGAACCTTCAAGGTCCGCCGGAATCTTCATCTTCTCCGGCGAGATTTGCAGGTTCCGGTGAGCAACAACCCAGACCTGAACCAAACCTATCTCAATCCGTTCGGCTTCTCACCCTGAGTGCGAATCTAACACTGAAATTTGCATGCAAGGCTTGGATCAACGTAGATCTAAAGGAAACCGTACGGTTTTCAAAGAAAATTTTAGTTTTTTCGTTTTTTGAATGAAATTGTTTAGAAACCTCAAGATCTACGTTGATTCGTCCGTATTACTATGTTTTTGAAAGAATAGGAAGAAAAGGAAATTTTGAATATATTACCTCTGGTTTTACTTGGAGATTTTGAGCAAGAATCTTCAGGAACGCTTGATTCTGATTCTGTTTGATGATTTGATGCTTGAAACTGAGAATGAATTTGTGATTCTTTCACTGGCTTGCGCTACTTTCCTTGACCGGTCCAATTCATCACTTCTTTCACTCTTCTCCTTTCTCCTTTTACTCTGTGATCGGTGCTGGAGTTCCTTGCTTCTGGTGAGGAATTCGTGCCTTGAATTGCAGAGGATTCAATTCAGTGATGAAGATTCACCAATGAATCTCTGAGGATTGATGAACTTGTTGATGATTTTTGGCTCTGATGAATTTTAGGGTTTTTTGATTTGTTCTTGGTGATTTTCTGTTTTGATCCTAACTGCCAAGAGAGAGAGTATTGGATCCGTTTGAGTGATGTGGCGCGTGAATTCTCCTCTCTGACACTGTGCAGTGGTGGCCTTTTATAGGCTGCCACATGTGCATTTGGACCAATGAGCTGGTGACACGTGGAATCTGGACCCTGCGTGGCAGCTTGGACTGAATCTGAAAAAGGACTAAAATGCAAAATTTAAAGAATTTGGGACTAAACTGCAATATGATAAAAGAAGAAAAATTGGACTGTTTTGCAATTGTATACAAAATTTGGACTAAAAAAAAATAAAAAGACTAAAAACGTGACTTTGAAAACATTTGGGACTGAAATGCAATTTTTGAAAAATATTTGGACTAAAACGTAAAAATAATAAAATTGGCTAAAAGACGTAATTTGAAATGCAACGTAAAGTGAAACGATTAAAATTGACACAACGGACTAAAATGAACAAATTACACAATGAGGTATTTTAAAATACCTCTCTGCCCAAAATTTATTTGATGTGAAAAGACTAAAATGCCCCTGGGGCAAAAACGACTCAAACTGACTCAGATGCAAACTAGATGATTTTGGTACAAATTTGATTAAAGATTTACGCAAACCAGTTGAAAAGACTCAGGGACAAATTACAGGGACTGAAAATGGGTTCCTTTGTAGGAAAAGACCAGAATACCCTTTTGTATGATTTTATGCAAAAATTCAAAAGACTGAAATAGCAACGCATGCAACTGAAACACAGTAGAAAACACGGTGGATTTGAAAGCATTAGAAAATAGCAGGGCTAAGTTGAAAGAGTATTTTTAGGTCCAAAATGAGGGTATGACAGCTGCCCCTATTTAAGTTTCTTTGTCTGGAGAGTCAAGAGACGGAGTCTTTGGCTTGACGCGACGAAGATACTTAAATATCGACATTAGCACTGATTTTGGGCGTAAAAATACGTTTATAAATGCTATGTATGCCATGCAACATTTGTGTTATGAATGCAAGACAAACTGAGAATTGAATTTAACAAAATATGTCGTATCCATTGCGGGATTGGTAGACATTGACAGAATAGCAAACAACAGAGCATGTCGTATCCATTGCGGGACTGATTGACATTAACAGAATAGCAGAAAGGAATATGTCGTATCCATTGCGGGACTGATTGACATTAACAGAATAGCAGATAACAAGACTCACTGGGGAGACTCGAAAGCAAATTTGACAGGTACAAGCTGTTCTTGGGCGCGAACTAGCCACTTGACCGGGAATATTGACAACAAAGGGCGCAAGCTGCTCTTGTATTTGAGCTGGTTACTTGGCTGAAAGAAAACATAGAAAGCACAAGCTGTTCTTGGACACGAACCGGTTACTTGGCTGACGGAAAACAAAATAGAAAGCACGAGCTGTTCTTGGACACGAACTAGTTGCTCGGCGGATATCAAAAGGATAGGTACAAGCCGTTCTTGGATGCGAACTGGCCGCTTGACCGATAGCAGAAACAAATTGGCAGGCACAAGCTGTTCTTGGATGCGAACTAGCCACTTGGCCGTTAACAGAAACAAATTGTATTTGAAAAAGAATTGACTTTGGTTGACATAACTGCAGGAGCTTGAATTTGACAGGAATGTTGACAAGACTGTTGAACTTTGAAATTGACATGACGGTAGACATTTGTTGTTAGCAGAAGAAATTTGAAGTTGACAAGATCGATTTTGATTGAGATTTAACATAGGAATTGAGAATGCCGATGCGTATGAATAGCATGACAATTTTATCAAATGCATGAACATGTAAAATGCATGATTATGCATGTATGAATGCTTGGGCATGCATGATAATTGGCAATTTGTAGACACAATTTCGCGGGGACGGACAAAACATTGGAATATTGGGCACGTAATGGCTCGCGCTCGGACATATAATCGCAAAAAGTTCCTCTTCTGGGGGTGCAGTCGTTCGAAGATACATCGAGGCCAACACTTGAAGGTAGGAAGCTGCAAAATTATAGAGAAAAACAGTTTGAATGGTATTGCTGCTTGTTGGAACAGTCACGTAAGTGCTTTGGATATCGCATCTGTGGTCAATGCTTTTGCATGTTTTTCTTTTTCATTTTTCCTTTCATTTTTCTTTCATCATCCCATTTTTGCCTGGATCGCCCTTTCGGGTTTTCGATCCACCGGGGAATAGTTTTTCACACGCCCCTGTTTTTGCCTGAATTGCCTTTGAAGGTTGTCAATCCATCGGGGTGCTCATTTTTGCTTAAGCCGCCCTTTCGGGTTTTCGACTTAGCGAGCATATTTATTTTTTTATGCTTTTCATTCTGTTTTTTTTTTTTTTTTATTCTTGCCATTGACCACAGACCGTCACTGGGAGGAAGGCTTGCTAGTTACTTTGAATTGGAATTGATATCAATGTAGATTTGTTCATGCATGTTCATTTGAATGTATCTAGCTGTTCAGACTTGCTTTCAAAATACTTAAAAAGGTTTTCAGTTTTCAGAATGTTTATTCCAGACACATCATTATTAACATAGAAAAAGAATCTTTTTTGTATAAAGCTTTGAAAAATGAACGGAATAGAAAATGAGTGCCAAACAAAAGCATAGGCTCAAATTGATGTATAAGGGTGGTGGTCGGCCAAAAGCGCGACCCCACAGATTTACAAATCTTGGAAAATGGTAATTTTATTGGTTGATGGTACATTGAACACAGTAACTGCTATGGTATCTGAAACTCTTGAATCCGCAGGCGTCAGAACCTCGGATGAGAACAGCAGAACATCAATTGCGAAGATCCCCAGGGGAAAAGTAATTTGCCAAATATAGTCAAATGTTTTCTATTTCAATCTCATTTTTGCATGAACCGCCCTTTCGGGTTTTCGGCTCATCGAGACGCTCATTTTTGCCTGAGTTACATGTAATCTCAGCGAGCTTTTACATTTTTGTTTCTTGTCCCTTATTTTGCCTGGACCGCCCTTTCGGGTTTTCGATCCACCGGGAAGCGCATTTTTGCCTAGGCCGCCCTTTCGGGTTTTCGACCTACCACGCTGTTCTTTTCATCTTTAGACAAAGTACTTCTTGACTCTATCGGCATTCACAGGATTTGGAAGCTCTACACCATCCATGTGAGTGAGAATCAAAGCACCGCCAGAGAAAGCCTTCTTGACAACATAAGGTCCCTCATAGTTAGGCGTCCACTTGCCCCTTGGGTCGGGTAGCTGACTCATTCTTCTTTTCAATACGAGCTCACCCTCCTTGAATTCCCGAGGACGGACCTTCTTGTCAAAAGCATTTTTCATCCTTGTTTGATACATCTGGCCGTGAGCCAAAGCGTCCAGGCGTCTTTCCTCAATCAAATTCAACTGGTCGTACCGACTCTGGCACCATTCAGCCTCAGACAACTTTGCCTCCATAATCACACGGAGAGACGGAATCTCCACTTCCAACGGGAGGACTGCTTCTATGCCGTATACAAGAGAAAACGGCGTTGCCCCAGTTGAACTACGGACCGTAGTGCGGTAGCCATGTAGAGCATAGGGCAACATCTCATGCCAGTCTTTGTACGTTGTTACCATCTTCTGCACAATCTTCTTGATGTTCTTATTGGCGGCCTCAACTGCACCATTCATCTGAGGTCTGTAAGGAGAAGAATTGTGATGTTCAATCTTGAATTTCTCGCATAAAGCTTGCACCATGTCGTTGTTCAGGTTGGTACCGTTGTCAGTGATGATCTTGCTAGGAACACCATACCGACAGATGATATTGTTCTTGATGAATTTGACTACCACTTGCTTGGTCACGTTGGCATACGATGCGGCTTCGACCCACTTGGTGAAATAATCGACGGCTACCAGGATAAAACGATGACCGTTTGAAGCTTTCGGTTCAATTCTTCCGATCATATCAATGCCCCACATAGAGAAAGGCCATGGAGAAGACATAACATTGAGAGTGTGCGGAGGCACATGGATCTTATCAGCATATACTTGACATTTGTGGCACTTTCTGGCGTATTGGTAGCAATCGCGCTCCATGGTAATCCAGTAGTAACCAGCTCTCAGCAGCTTTCTAGACATAGCATGCCCCGACGCGTGGGTCCCAAAGGTGCCATCGTGCACATCGCGCATTAGCTGCTCTGCTTCACATTCATCAACACATCTTAACAACACCATATCGAAATTTCTTTTGTACAGGACATCACCATCCAGCAGGAACTTGCTAGCCAACCTGCGCAACGTCTTCTTGTCTCTGTTGGAGGCACCTGGCGGATACTCACGGCTTTGCAAAAATTGTTTGATATCACAGTACCAGGGCTTGCTACTGACTTTGTCTGAATCTGTTTGTACAATTGCATCACTGACAGTAAACACATGGGCGGGCCGATCTAAGCGTTGTACTTTGATCATCGGCACGTGATTCCAATGGTTTACTTGAAGCATGGAAGATAAGGTGGCAAGAGCATCGGCCATTTGGTTCTCCTCTCGGGGGATATGGTGCAACTCGACCTTTGTAAAATACGTCAACAGACGCCTTGCATAATCACGGTAAGGGATCAAATTAGCATGATGGGTCTCCCATTCTCCCTTTATCTGGTTGATGACTAATGCAGAGTCTCCATAGATGTCGAGATGTTTGATCCTCATATCGATGGCTTCTTCAATTCCCAGAATACATGCCTCGTACTCGGCCACGTTGTTGGTGCATTCAAACACAATCCGGGCTGTGAAAGGAATGTGATGCCCCTGCGGAGCCACAATTACTGCGCCAATCCCTCGGCCATAGGCATTAACAGCACCATCAAAGACCAATCCCCACTTGCTATCAGGGTCTGGACCTTCACCGATCGGTGGTTCTTCACAGTCTCTTGATTTCAGAAACATGACCTCTTCGTCGGGGAAATCGAACTTCAACGGTTGATAATCATCAAGTGGTTGGCAAGCAAGATGGTCAGCCAAGATACTCCCTCTAATGGCCTTCTGAGCTTTAAACACAATATCATATTCTGACAGTAACATTTGCCAACGCGCGATTTTTCCAGTAACAGCAGGCTTTTCAAAGATGTACTTGATTGGATCCATCCTAGATATCAACCAAGTTGTATGATTTATCAAGTAATGACGCAGGCGTTTGGCAGCCCAAGCTAATGCACAACAGGTCTTCTCGAGCATTGTATACCGAGTCTCACAATCGGTGAACTTCTTGCTCAAATAGTAGATTGCATGCTCCTTCTTTCCAGTCTCATCTTGCTGACCGAGCACACATCCCATAGACTCATCCAACACTGACAAATACATGATCAAAGGCCTTCCTTCCACTGGTGGAACGAGGATAGGAGGTTCTAGCAAATAACTCTTGATGTTGTCAAAAGCTTCTTGGCATTCGTCATTCCATACCACAGGTTGATTCTTCCTGAGCAACTTGAAGATCGGCCCGCAGGTCGCAGTCATGTGAGATATGAATCTAGAAATGTAGTTCAAACGCCCAAGGAAACCTCTGACTTGCTTCTCGGTTTGCGGGGCTGGCATCTCTCGTATGGCTTGGACTTTGTCGGGGTCTACTTCAATGCCCTTCTGGCTGACAATAAAGCCTAGCAATTTTCCAGACCTTACGCCGAACGTGCATTTGTTTGGATTCAGCCGAAGCTTGTACTTTCTCAACCTCTCGAACATCTTAGCCAAGTATTCGACGTGTTGTTCTTCATCGCTCGACTTGACAATCATGTCATCTACATACACCTCAACCTCCTTGTGAATCATGTCATGGAACAAAGTGGTCATCCCCCTTTGGTAGGTAGCACCGGCATTGATTAGACCGAACGGCATTGCTTTACAACAGAGAGTCCCCCACGGAGTGATGAACGACGTCTTCTCCCTGTCCTTGGGTGACATTTTGATTTGGTTGTAGCCAGAAAAACCGTCCATGAAGGAGAACACCTTGCACTGGGCAGTATTGTCAACAAGCACATCGATGTGTGGCAGTGGGAAATTGTCCTTCAAGCTTGCCCTATTCAAATCTCTGTAGTCAACACACATTCGAACCTTACCATCCTTCTTTGGTACTGGCACGATGTTAGCAACCCATTCAGGATATTCAACTGTCATGAGAAAGCCCGCATCAATCTGTTTCTGCACTTCCGCTTTGATCTTCAGGGCCATGTCCGGCCGAGTCCATCTCAACTTTTGCCTGACAGGAGGACAGTCTGGCTTTGTCGGTATCCGATGTTCCACAATCTGAGGATCCAAACCTGGCATGTCTTCATACGACCACGCAAAAATGTCCGAGTACTCCCGGAGAAGCTGGAAGATCCTTTTCTTGACCCCTCCCTCCAAGGCAGCACCGACTTTGATCTCTCTTTTGTTATCTTCAGTACCCAAGTTGATTAGCTCGATCTCTTCCTGATGAGGCCGAATGGTCTTCTCTTCTTGCTCAAGCAATCGGGCAATCTCATCTGGCATGTCATCACTATCCTCATCTTCGGTCTCGAATACCGGGGATTCAACAGTTTGGAGAAGCATAGAGTTACCGTGTTCAACGGGTTCATTTTGGTTCGATCTGCGTGACATGATTGGATGATTTTTAGAAAATAGTTTTCATGCAGATCTTTGAAATTAATAAGAAAATGCAGATGTTTTGGTTTTTTCTGGCATTACCATTATTTCCAAGGGGAAAAGCATTAAAGAAAGAAAAAGAGTCGTGAAAGAAACGACGTTTTTTATTGATAATGGTGATGTCGGAACAAACATGCCTTTTACAAAAGTGTCACTTCCGCCTCGGGCAGGGCGGAAGGATTGTTACTTTGAAAACAAAAGCCTAGACAGCAAGACATATTACTTAGAATCATGCACAAACACAGGGAGATTGATAACGTTCCAGTTCTTTGCCATGCCTCCTGGTACAACAAACACGGGCCTAGACCCACTGAGCACGAGCCATTTTTCAAACTGCGGCAGAAGAACCAGGAGACAATGAGCACTTGGAAGTTTTTCGCGACTGATGAATGATGCATATGATGCATGATATGTATAAATGCAGATGCAAAAAATGACTCTTTTTGGTTATCGAAAGGATTTTAGACAAACTAGAAACTTTTGCAAACATTCTTAGCAAGATGACGAGATTAGAAAGCCGTCAAGACAAATCGTTTTGAAATGCTAAGCGAAAGGAAGTGGGATCGACTTCCTTGAACTTGTAAGACTTAGTTTTCTTCATGCCTGGTTATATTTGCAAAGAATTTTAGTTTGTCTATACCCTTTGATAAATGCATGTAAAAAAATTTATGCATGAATGCATGTATGCATGGTTTTGCTTAACAAAGAAAGCACGGTGGGCTAAAGTAACAAGTGGACACGGTGTCCGGTGAAACTAAGGCTTTGGATAATAGTGACCAAGGTTCTACAAAGTTCCCAAACCACAACCTCTCTTGCGTATATCATGGTAGTACAAAGCAACGCTCGTCCATGATTATCCGTAAGAAGGTTTAGTTTGGGTGTAGTATCGCGTGACAACTAAATTTCGAGACAACGCTCGGTTTAGCCACCGCACTACGTCCTAAAAAAGGCCAAGGATGGGTTTGGTAACTACGGTTCATAGCCTTCATCGGTCAATTGGAAGTAAAGTGCCTAAGCATGACAACACACGCCGACAACATCACCTCCAAAATGCCTCAGCTATGTGAGATTGATCGCGTAATCCAATGCACGAGGCAACCCTCGGAATGAATTGTCGATTATATCTCCCCTAATCTTAAGTTCACTCAGCCCGGGTATAGGGCTTTTGATATTCTCACCCCACACGTACACAAGAAAAATTTTACATGTAAAAATAAAGCAAAGCATAAAACATAAAGCGTGTAAAACTAGGCGTAGCCCTAACTATTCCCCAGTGAAGTCGCCATTTCTGTCATCGCGATTTTCGGGTGTCAAACCATTAATTGGATTTGAACCTTTCGATCATTGATGTCTCTATTTTTTTTGGGGAAGGTAAAATCGAGAAAACCTTAGAAATCCTAAGTTCGGGGCTGATTTCATCGCGGGAAGGTGTTAGGCACCCGCAATGACTATAGTATCCTATAGGAACCATTTACTATGCTTTACGTTTATGCGTTGCTTTTATTGCTACTTGTAAAAGAGATTGGTTTTAAGAATAAGAGGGAGAGAGTTGGATTTTATTTTATTGGACTTGGAGAGATGTGAATCCCTTGCCTACATACCCTTTTAAGGGATCAAAATTCCATGTAGTTCTCTTCCAAAATTTTTTTGTGAGTTTTGTTTGTTTTATAAGTTTGAAAAAGATTTTGAAGAAGGGAAAGAGGCCGTATAGGCATTGGAATTGAAAAGAAAAAGAATACATTTGGTTGGTTCAATTGCTAATGAAAGCGGTTAAAGTTGGAAATTAATCGCATTTTTTTGATTTGATTAAGAAAATAAAGGGAACATCCTTCGGAGTTTTGACTCCGAGGTTTGTTTGAAAAAGATTTGAAGTGATGGAAGTTATTTGTTTTTCAAAAGATTGATTTTTCTAAGTACCGCGTATCCTAAACATACACCTAGCGATGAACATACAACGTGTGTGCGTGTGTCGGTGCATGTGTCGGTGTACATCATCATGGTCCATAGTCTTTTACATCGGGTCCTATTTTACATTCTATAGTCTTGCATGAAATTAAAGAATAGTAAACTAAACCTAGAATATTACATGAATTAATGTAAATTGCATAAGGGTGACTAAAGGAAGAAAAACAAATGATATGAGGCAATGCTTGCAATGTGCATGAGACATAGAACAAAATGGTTAGTAATGAAATGAGAAATGGTAGCATGAGTAGCAATGCATAGGATATGAAATTTACTAACAAAGCACCAAACCAATTAAAGAGGATGAAGTGAACACAACTAAAAACATTAAGCAAATTGCAAAAGAACAAATACCAAAAATAATGCAAATGGCACCAAACTAAAACCTAAAAGCCAAACTAAGTCCCACGACCTATAACCTTTACCCAAAACAGCACCTCTTTTTCAAAGAAAACATTCCAAGAATCAAAGGGAAATTACGAGTCACACTTAAACCCTAAAATCAACAACGAATTATATTTCGAAATTAACAACTAAGCTTGACCAAAGAGAGGCTTTCAATTAATCTTGCAAAGAGAAATTAACAAACAAAATTGTGGCATTGTAGATAGCAAGCAACTTGTAAAATTATTGGGCACTTGAACTAGTGGACTAGGGGTTAATTTGCAAAATAAGAAAGGATCCATTGAATTTGAAAACCAAGGAATTAACAATTAGGCATGCAAGAATGTAGAAACAGCATGAATTCAGAGATGAACACATCACAAAAATCACATATCAAATATCAACGCCATAGAGCAAAAATTGGATCCGAACTAGCGCAAGAAAAATCGCAAAAAGCATCAAAACGGGTAAATCAAACAAAAATTAGCGCACATGCTTTTTATCCACTTCAAAGTATGAAATTACCACAAAACGGTTGAAAATCCATCAAGAAACATATAGTAATTTTTCCAGGATTTTCGCAAGAAGATTAACATGCGTATGGGTTCAAGTAGCAAGAATAAAGGTGTAAATAGCAAGAAAAAATCAAGAAACTGAAAGAAAGCAACAAAAAACCAACGAAAACCCGGCCCATACCCAAACCTGAGGGCCCGGACGCACAGGAGCCGCAAGATTGATCCAGAAGACCAAAACCCTAGATCCAAAGGTCCAGAATGAAAGGAAATGAACCAGAGCTAGACCGGTCCGGTTCAAGAGCTTTATAAATATGCAAAGGGACCGGTCCAACTCATTTCCCCCTTTCCTTTCTCTCTCTTCTTCTTCTAGTGAGAGAAGCTCTCACTTCTCTCTTCTCCCTCCGCCACCGGTTTCTGAAAAGGACGGCTGGAGAGGATGAAGATCTGGCCGGAACCTTCAAGGTCCGCCGGAATCTTCATCTTCTCCGGCGAGATTTGCAGGTTCCGGTGAGCAACAACCCAGACCTGAACCAAACCTATCTCAATCCGTTCGGCTTCTCACCCTGAGTGCGAATCTAACACTGAAATTTGCATGCAAGGCTTGGATCAACGTAGATCTAAAGGAAACCGTACGGTTTTCAAAGAAAATTTTAGTTTTTTCGTTTTTTGAATGAAATTGTTTAGAAACCTCAAGATCTACGTTGATTCGTCCGTATTACTATGTTTTTGAAAGAATAGGAAGAAAAGGAAATTTTGAATATATTACCTCTGGTTTTACTTGGAGATTTTGAGCAAGAATCTTCAGGAACGCTTGATTCTGATTCTGTTTGATGATTTGATGCTTGAAACTGAGAATGAATTTGTGATTCTTTCACTGGCTTGCGCTACTTTCCTTGACCGGTCCAATTCATCACTTCTTTCACTCTTCTCCTTTCTCCTTTTACTCTGTGATCGGTGCTGGAGTTCCTTGCTTCTGGTGAGGAATTCGTGCCTTGAATTGCAGAGGATTCAATTCAGTGATGAAGATTCACCAATGAATCTCTGAGGATTGATGAACTTGTTGATGATTTTTGGCTCTGATGAATTTTAGGGTTTTTTGATTTGTTCTTGGTGATTTTCTGTTTTGATCCTAACTGCCAAGAGAGAGAGTATTGGATCCGTTTGAGTGATGTGGCGCGTGAATTCTCCTCTCTGACACTGTGCAGTGGTGGCCTTTTATAGGCTGCCACATGTGCATTTGGACCAATGAGCTGGTGACACGTGGAATCTGGACCCTGCGTGGCAGCTTGGACTGAATCTGAAAAAGGACTAAAATGCAAAATTTAAAGAATTTGGGACTAAACTGCAATATGATAAAAGAAGAAAAATTGGACTGTTTTGCAATTGTATACAAAATTTGGACTAAAAAAAAAAATAAAAAGACTAAAAACGTGACTTTGAAAACATTTGGGACTGAAATGCAATTTTTGAAAAATATTTGGACTAAAACGTAAAAATAATAAAATTGGCTAAAAGACGTAATTTGAAATGCAACGTAAAGTGAAACGATTAAAATTGACACAACGGACTAAAATGAACAAATTACACAATGAGGTATTTTAAAATACCTCTCTGCCCAAAATTTATTTGATGTGAAAAGACTAAAATGCCCCTGGGGCAAAAACGACTCAAACTGACTCAGATGCAAACTAGATGATTTTGGTACAAATTTGATTAAAGATTTACGCAAACCAGTTGAAAAGACTCAGGGACAAATTACAGGGACTGAAAATGGGTTCCTTTGTAGGAAAAGACCAGAATACCCTTTTGTATGATTTTATGCAAAAATTCAAAAGACTGAAATAGCAACGCATGCAACTGAAACACAGTAGAAAACACGGTGGATTTGAAAGCATTAGAAAATAGCAGGGCTAAGTTGAAAGAGTATTTTTAGGTCCAAAATGAGGGTATGACACCATTTAATGATTTCTGACACTTGTCTTACAAAACCATTTGATGTACATAATAGTTTTCTTTGGAACTGCATACATAGACTACAGTTTTCTCATTTGATGCATTTAACATAGTAAATAATAGTTTTCTCATTGGAACTGCAGATCATGACACCAGCTTTAATTGGGGATCCGGGAAGTCATTATGTGTGCTTCGTCGTGAATTTGAAGACCCAAAAATTTGAATTCTTGAACAGCTTGACGGGAGATAAATTGCACACAAAGAATGGCGCACCCACTGTATACAAGGATATGTTTGATGTCTGGCTGAACGAGGTGAAAGTATTTGTGGCAGAAATTTATAAGCGAAGAAAAATCCGAATGCCCTTCAAGTTTACCACATTCAAGTGGGATACACCAACAATGCCTAGTCAAGTTGATAAAGACAGTTGTGGAGTTTTCTGCATGAAATTCCTTACTGAATGGGGAGGTGACAACACGCAACTGGATTCTTTCAAAGGTTGGTCAAAAATGAAAAAAATTGGGAAGGCTGCAAAGATTATGGATCTCAGGATTGGAATTTGTTCAACAATATTAAGTGACCCAAGCAATTGCAGAAGAAAACTTGTGGAGAATAAAGCAAAAACATACTATGAAAAAAAGCTTCGAAAGCTAGCAAGTTGAACATGACATGTAATTTCTGTTGTTGATGAATTTATGGACTAGTGTTGTATGTGAAACCAGCAGTACACCTCTTATGGTTTCACTAGTTTTGAATTTATGTTTGTTTTTCCAGAAGATAATTTCCATGCTTTGAAATTGAGAAGGGCTTGCCTCTCTTTTTAAATGCAGGGGATGTTAGAATTTATTTTATGTTATTTTTTCGTGTTAAACATATGAAGTTTCTAAGAAAAGTAACATAATCAGTTCATTTTATTTAATTTTTGGCCAAATAATGTTCAGTTTAATTTTATTTTATTAAAATTAGATGTATGGAATACTGAAACCATAAGTAAGGTTAAATGGTTTTGATAGTGTTCTTTGTGAAACCAAAATAACTTCCTTAAGGTTTTAAATGAAATTATACTTTTGCTTTATTTTATGTTATTTTTTCGTGTTAAACATATGAAGTTTCTAAGAAAAGTAACATAATCAGTTCATTTTATTTAATTTTTGGCCAAATAATGTTCAGTTTAATTTTATTTTATTAAAATTAGATGTATGGAATACTGAAACCATAAGTAAGGTTAAATGGTTTTGATAGTGTTCTTTGTGAAACCAAAATAACTGCCTTAAGGTTTTAAATGAAATTATACTTTTGCTTTATTTTATGTTATTTTCTCGTGTTAAACATATGAAGTTTCTAAGAAAAGTAACATAATCAGTTCATTTTATTTAATTTTTGGCCAAATAATGTTCAGTTTAATTTTATTTTATTAAAATTAGATGTATGGAATACTGAAACCATAAGTAAGGTTAAATGGTTTTGATAGTGTTCTTTGTGAAACCAAAATAAATGCATAATGGTTTTGTAACAAAATATTAGAGACACGTAATTTTCCACGACCCCACCAAGATAAATACGGGGAAAAGGTATAATAACAGTTAGAATGGAAGAGTCAGAGTCATTGACAGTTGAAAAATGCAACTAATTTAAAAGTCAAAGTTAGAATGGAAGAGTCAGAGTTAACTAAGGTTTTGTTGGGAAGTTGAAACTAAATGAAACTGCTGTGTTCGAAGAAGAATGGAGGGTGCTCAATGATGATTTTGTCGCTGCTGAAAAAGCAATGACAGAACTATCATTGCAAAAGCATGCCTCTGATACTCGAATCAAAGTTTTGGAGAAGGCGCTTGCAGAAGAGAAAGAAAAAGGGAGATCGGGAGAGACTTTGAGGATCAAGGGTTCATCACTCGCAACTAGCGGGGAGGATTACGCACAAGGATGCAGAATGCGGTTGTGCAATGGGAGGAGAAGTACAATCAAGTCGTGGTATGGAGAGAGAAAGTGTACTATATGAAACAAATTGACATCATTTACTATTACTTTTATCACTTGAATAGATTGAAGCAAATTGGAAAACTCAGTAATTTATCCACTTAACTCAGATTTGAAAATCTTAACTAAACCATAAGTTTGGTTTAATGGTTTTGATAGTGTACTATATGAAACCAAATTACCTGTCTAATGGTTTTGTAACAAAATATAATCATAAATACGTAAAAACCAACAAATGTGAAAATGTATAGTTTCCATAAGATAATATTCAAACCAATACATAACAATCAAGAATTTGATATAAAATATAGTACAAACTTATCACATATAAAATAAGTGACCGCCTTTTTTGTTAAAGCCTCATCATCTTTCCTAACTTAAAACATAAAAAACAATCAGTGCCCGCTTAATTTGTTAAAGCCTCATCATCTTTCTTTTGCTTCTTCCGGGCTATAAGGAATTTCTGTCTTTCTCTAACTTTTTCATAATCACTTTTAAGTCGCTTCTTTGACCTAATTGGATTTGGTCTTTCTTTGAACTTTGGTGCAGTCCCAACAGATGGTTCACAGACAGCAACTGCTTTTGAAGACTTAGAAGGCGTAACGGATGATCGATCTGTATGAATACCTTTAGCAAGAAGAAACTCCTCTGCCTTTTTCCCTGCTTCAATAACACCATTGAGAAATATTTCAGATGCCTCCGGATCTGCGCAAACACGTGTAGAAAGCTGAACCGTAACAGCACAAATTTGTTGATATCGTTGTGCTTGAGTGGTGTCTTTAGTGCCAACATTCATGGTAGATTTCAGCTTATCAATAGACAGACGCACATCTCTAGTCCACCGCTTTAAAACATATTGTGCAGGTATAGTCTTCAAAAAATGATATTGCACATGACCACCTAAGACCTCCAAAATCTTGAAAACATGTCGACATAAGAAACCCCGGTTCTCAAACATACGACATGAACAAGTAAAACTTTTGCTCCTAATGTCGACTGTGACAACCCTTTCATCAAGTCGATCATGATCTTCAAACCTTGGGGAAAGGTTTTCTTGAAGTTCTACATCCAAAACATCAACATTCGAAACCTTGTCATTATCATTATCATCATCATCATAATTATCATCAACCTTCTCAATTGTGAAAACTTTGAAGAACTTGTTCAATTCAGACCCTTTTGTTGTGTCCTCCTCATAATAGTATTTGAAGGAAAGGTCATACTGCCTGTGAATAAATGCAAAGCAAGATGGTGTATACTTGTTTACAACGGACCGCATAAGCTGACTGTTGGTATAATTATTTTTTGTTCTAGTGTTTGCAGCCTTGAAGTCCAAATCAGCATGATTATCCCTCATTCTCTGAACCATAATGTTGAAATGACTAAAGAATCGAACAAGTGAATGGTCTGGCTGCAAAAATCCACGAAGAAAAGCATTGAAAGACTCGCTTAACTGAGTCGTTTTCAAACCAGCTGTAAAATGTGACCTCACCCAAGCTGAAGACCAATGCATACGATTTGCATGGGTTTGGACAAGCCACTTAAAGTCCGAAGTAGGCCTTCCATTAAAACAGTTTTTCATCATCTGATCCCAATTGTAGTCGAAATCTGATTCATCTTCGACATTTGAAACCAAATTAGTTAACTCATCAAAAAATGCACTGTTTGCACGAGAGCCGAGATTTTTCTTTGCATTCTCTCCCATGTGCCATGAGCAAAGACCATGAAAAACACCTTGAAAAATATTCGGAATTGACTTCAACAACGCAGCAGCCTGGTCTGTGTATATGGTTTGAGGTTTCTTATTGGACATACACTTCAAGAAAGTTGTAAACAACCAATCAAAAGTAGCTGATGTCTCATCATACAGTAGCGCAGAACCAAATAACACACTCTTACGATGATTGTCAAAACCAATAAAGGCACCTGAAATGTAAATGAACCAAATCAGAACAAAATACAACATATCTAAAAAGTATAAAACCATTGTGCTGTGGAAATGGTTTTGGTCAGTTTTACTCCAAAACCATTTGCTGTATTTAATGGTTTTATTTGATCATCCAGGTGATAATGATGATGATGGAGAAAATGAGTCAAAATGTAAATGTTTATTTGGCTATACTACAGAACAAAATACAACATATCTAAAAATTACACTAACAATGAACAAAGTTACACTAATAATAATACAATTTTAGACGCGACTTATCCACAATAAAAATTTGACTAGCATTGACACTTGATTCCTAACTAAAGATAATCACAAAGCTTGATTTCGCATCAACAAAACTTTGACATGCCACGTGACTAATCACAATCATAAAAAGCCAACAACAAAACAGAAATCTAATTTAGGCAATAATGTCAGTAAAAAATCAAAACAAGCTGCATTTTAAAGCCACCTACATTTTTTAGTGCGTCAGTTATGAACTTGTGATCAATTCCTCAATCTAAATATAACATAACTAATAATGGTTACATTGACTGAGGGTGAGTCTCACGAAACCATATCTTCTTGTCTAAACTAGCAAACACAGAAAAAAAGCTATTTTATTATGAAATTAATTCTCAAATTCAAGAATATAAGAATTAAAAACTGTGAGAAGTACAAAATACTAACCTAATGGGCGATATTTATTGTTTGTTCGGTAAGTTGTATCAAAACTGACAACATCGCCAAATAGAGCATAATCTTGTTGCATAATTCCATCTGACCAAAAAATACTAGCTATGTCTTCTGCAGCATCAACTTGGATATCATAGTAAAAACCTGGTTTCGAGAGAGCTTCATTTCTAAAGAATTCTTGAATCACAGTTGCTTCACCAGCCACCATCTCCTTTTGACGAGTTGTCATTAGATAGTTCTTTAAGTCCGAAAATCGAAAAGGAAGATTCTCCGTGCCTCCAACTCCTTGACCCATAACTTCATAAGAAGTTCTCATCGACATTCCAGCTTTAGAATTTATTAAAGCAAGTTGTCCTTGAACTTCATTTACCTCTCGAAATGATCTCAAGTAGCGCAAATGCTCTGGTTTATGTAATGGATGACAATGAGCAACTTCCCACCTATATATCTTATAGACATTCAACGCTTCATCCAGCTTCAAATATATTCCAGCTTGACAACCAACCCTTTCCTCTGGTTTTTCTTTAACTTTCACATACTCAACAAGAACTGGACTGTCACATGTTGCCCTATTTTTAGGATTAAGCAGACTTCCCTTCTTGAAACCTTGTTTGTTACAAGCATAACGCACATAATGTACCTTATCCGATTTCTTATTTTGTGAATTGTTCTTGGACTTCAACATACTCCTAACAGAGAATCCAGTGTTATATGCATAATTAAAATAAAAATCTTCAATCTCTTTTATAGATTTAAAGACCAAAGACTTCCATGATTCTTTATCACTAGGGGAGTAACATTGAGAACTATCCACATCAATAACTGAATTTTCAACCGTCAATTGTCCACTCTCAGATGAAGTTGATATCAAATCCATTGAAAACAGCAACAAACACTATTAAGAACAAAAAAACCATTAGATATGATAAATTGAAACTACTGAAAAACTCTGAAAAATTATGCTAAAACCATTGGCATGTGGATATGGTTTTGGTGAGTTCTACTCCAAAACCATTGGCCTGTTGATATGGTTTTGGTGAGTAGTAAACTAAATTACTACAACTGAAGTAGTAAAATATCACATATTCCAATGATTCAATCATTGCAATGATTCAATCAAGTAAAATTCTTACTACAATAGTAATTTGCAATGATTCAATCATCAGTTTTATCAAAGAATTGATCATTTACTTCAGTTTTATCCCTAAAATTCGTATACATGATTACCTCGCCGGAGAAAAACGTCGAAGCGAATAACGTCGGAGCAAGGTGAGAATCACGTCGGAGAACCGAGAAAGGCTGAGAATCAAGTTGGAGCAGCGAGAAACGGTGAGAATCGCGGTGCCGGCGATAGATTTCTGAATCGCACGAATCAAGATGGAGAAAGCGAGCGAGGGTGAATCACGTCGGAGAGAAAGGTGAGAATCACGTCGGAGAAGCGAGAATGCTGAGAATCACGTCGGAACAGTCAGAAACGTGATCGTGAAACGGCGCCGGCGACGGAATTCTACAACGCGATCGTGAAAGGGAACAACAAACTGTAGCAAGCCCTGAAGCTCAAGATTCGAACACGTCTCCAACATCTAACAGTTGTGATATGTTTGAGCTGAAGCACCAGATTATAACACCTGTCCCTGATCTAATGGTTCAGATTAGCTTATGCATGGTCCATAAGGAAATCCTTATGCATAATAACTTTTACCCCCATAGAATACCATGAATATTTAGGGTGCTAGCACCTTCCCTAAATATAACTAACCCCCAAACCCTAAATCTCTAAAAATGGTTATTTGAACTTTTTCCCATTTTTTTTTAAAAAATTAAAAGTTCAGTCGTGAAATAACAATTAGTTAGTCAACGTTAACTAAATACCTTGATCTCCAAAAAATGACTTGACAAGGTCGATATTTGCGTTTCAGTTTGCATTTGTCTGTTTCTTGCTTTTGTGCACCACCAACAATGACATTCTCCCCACCCTTCGTTCCTGCCTTCCTTACCACGGAGCCTTCCTTCCCATTCAGCCGAACGATCACCTCCCCCACTCTCACAACACCCTCGTCTTTCCCCTTCTTCCCTTCCTCCGGTTTCCCGCTCCTTCTTCCTCCTTCCTCCACCTGCGCCTTACAACTCCCCTTTGATACCACATCATCACTCTTCCACACCTCCTCCGTCTCATGCCTCTTAAATCTTGCAACCTTCGCCCAAATTCGGAAGTCTCCGAACCACACATTATTGAAAGCTTGAACTATCTTCTCGACATCTTTAACCTTGAGAAACTGCAAAAAACCATAAGCTTGACCCCTCGCATTAAACCTCAGAGCCATGTAAACATCATCCCGAATCCCACACACTTCGAAACCCTTGCGTAAAAACCAATGATTTGCACGTTCAGGAAAGTTTGTGAAATAGAAGGTAACAAACTTCCTTGTTTCGTTTTCCACAGCCACTGTTCCGCCATCATCTAAAACCTGTTCGCTAAGCTCATCATACCCAACAACAGTACGTTTCCCAGCTAGGGTTACCCGCGATTAAGGGCGGTTTCCCTGTTGTTGGTTGCGCACCACTGTTGAAGCTGTCCCAAAATCCTGTTGTTGCACCGAAATCCTATCCTTGCCAAACCTTTGAACAATCCTTCCTCCTTGCTGCTGATTCCCAAGTCGTCTGTACCGTCCTCGATCATCTTGTACCTGCGCTTTCTGACGTCTCGGTGTAACGCCCTATTTCTAATTAAGCAATAAATCATGCAATTTAAATAAATATATAAGAAATAGCCGTCACGTCTACAATTAATCACCAAGTAAATTATGCATGAATGTCTCAACATAAAAATCATACAGCGGAAAATCAACTACATCTCAACATAAAAGCCATGTCATCAACATACGATGAATCCAACTACTAAATAATCTCAACAAGATATAATCTCAAGATAAAGAAAAACTGAAATATAAAACGACGTCGTCCTAGATCAGAGCCTCTAAGACACGATGAGCAACATAAAAGGATGAAGCTCCACTACCACGAGCACTCACCAAAAGCAATGCGATCACTAATCTTGCACGCCGTCTACCCATTCATACAAATAGGTAGGCGGTCCACCAAGACCACTAGGGGGTTAGTTTTACATTAATCATAATAAAAAACAAACAGGATTAAGCATGCATCATTAAAAATATCTTTCATAAATAATCATGAACTCGAACATTCTCAACAATGAATATCCAAGCACAAGGTTCCAATTACAACAATCATCAAGCACACAAAGTACCAACACGTATTCTCACCAAGCTCATAAACAAACATGAATCTTCCTAGAAACATACATTGTGACTAGACCGACTCAACTATGTGAGGTACTAATTTCCTTTCATCTCCGAGGCCGTCGCCCCTGATGCATATAAACATATCATATCACCCTGAATAAACACCCCGAATAATGAATACATAAGTATCCAATCACCAACATGGAGATGAAAGTCACCAAACCAACTGTGTTTGAACTAGGACTCGACAACAACAATACATACTTCATGTAATTTCACAAGTCCACACCAAGTATATTCCAATACATGCTTACACCATCAATTCACCACCAATATCATGTAAAAGATTTCACCAACAACATATATGCACACAACATATATATAATCACCAACAACATATATGCACACAACATATATAATCACCAACAACATATATGCACTTCCAATCTCATTCACGAAAGAATTACAAGATAGAAAAGTTCAATGAATATACATATTCTACTAGGTTCGTATGATATGATCCACCATTTTAACAAGTTAAACCAATGAACCAAAACGAAACCAAAACGACTCAATTGCCTCCACTAAGGAAGTATACTAATCACATATGAATGAAGGTATACTCACATAAGCATTTCATCGGCCAAATACTATGAATCCTCAAAATTTGTAAAGTTCGTCTCAAAACGTTACTTTTCCAAACATAGTCCATTTTCAAAGTAAGACATTCTATTTCTCAAAGAAATGATTCGAGACCATTTATTTAATCATCTAGACAACATACGTATGTAATCCCACATCATTGTCTTTGAGAAAATAAGTTTTCGGAAAATTGGTACTCTTGGACGATTTTCCAAACGTTATAAACAATTTATGAAACTAATTCCAAATCCATACCAATGATATTTCCAAAAGGATTAGGTACACATGTAATGATTAAATAAATCAAAAGAAACCATTAGAAAGTTAGGATTGGTTCCCAAGTACACAAAACGATAAATCAAGTGTGGCTGAACAGGGTGCAATTCGCTTAAGCGAAGACTGGTTCGCTTATGCGACCAGGTCTTAGTAGCGTTCTGGGCGTGTTCGCTTGCGCTTCGCTCACGGTTCGCTCAAGCAAACTCTTGACAGAACCTACATTGTTGTTCGCTTACGCGTCGCTCACGGTTCGCTTAAGCGAACTGTGTCCAGAAATGAACTGGGCACGTTCGCTTGAGGTTCGCTTAGGCGTCGCTTAAGTAAACACTCTTCAGTCCAGAATAAAAACTTCGAATTTCAAAACCCTTTTTCCCAAACACTCCAATTTTGATCCTCCCACACTCAAAACTCGTCCCAAATGAAGTTTATAGGTCATGTACATAAACACATACACAAGAATGCTCAAAACTCATGAATTAAACATCATTTTGTTCCAATTCAAACATTCACCAAATCTTTCATAATTATTCCACACAACAACAACTTTTCTCACCAAATCACCATAAGGTATAATCATCCTACCAATTCATCAACAACATGTTTTCAAACATCATCAACAATAATTAACTATGAAATTCATTCCAAATTCATCAAACCACAACTTCATTATTCATCATTTTTCACAAAAACACAACATATTCACATACATGATTTTTGACACATGAATTCAATATCAACAACAACTAATCATTCAATTCACATGTACAAACGTACCATCAACAATTAAACATGAATTCATCCACTAAATTTCACATAATCACTATTTCTCAAAATCACTTAATTAGATAATCACTTATGGGAAATGGGGTAGAAAAAGAGATTATGATTAAAGTCTAGGCCCCTTACCTCTAATCTTCTATGATCAATTCCTAGGCTTCAGTTTAGCTCCCAATTCTTCCCCTCTCCAAGTTTTCTCTTCAACTCCTCTCTAGCCTCTTTGCCTCTTATGAAAATGAACAAAAGTTTCTAAAACCCTAGGTCTCTCTCTAAAGTTGGAATATATATCCATACCCATTGGGCCTAACCCATAAAATAATAATTGGACTCAATTCTAATTACGCCACTTACTAGTTTTCTCTTACTAACAATAAAATATTTAGCAACTACCGACACTAATTCTAATTACTACAACTAACTAATAAATTGTTAAACAATTGGTTCTCACTAAAAAACGCTACGATTAGTTCTCGACCAAAATTACTATTTTACCCTTACTCGCCAAAAGACCAAAATACCCTCCTAATCACTAAACTCAAGAAAATACATCAAAGGGTAAATAATCACATACAAACATACATAAATACACATAAATTAATTAAAAACAAAATAACGAAAATCGGGCTGTTACACTCGGCATCACCTCACCAATCTCCCCGATCCCCCCATTTGGTGGCACCCTGCCTGGACCCATTTTTCCCCCAGTGTACCTCACTTTCGGCAAAAGATGCTGGCGCGACTGCCCCTGGCCAAGCCTAAAGCTGCCACGATCACTCCCTCTCCTAATCTCCTGAGCGCTCATTTTTATAAGTACAACAAATTAACTACTTCTTAACAAACTAGTAAAATACTCATGCTTCCGCGTGAGCATCTGTTGGTGTGAATGATTTATATAATTTCATAATTTTATATATGTAAGTTTAAACAATAATAATATTAGCTTATATCTTTGTCAAAAAAAAAGCTTATATGATTTTTATCTTAAAAAAATATCGATTTATATAATTTTCGAATATGTTTATCAACTTGTCACATGTATAATATGTTAGAACAAAATGTGCTTAACATTACCTCTTGAGAGTTTTGATGATAACAAGGTATTAAAAATCGTCAATTGGATATGCTAATATTTGTTCAAGTGTGCAGGACCATAAGGAGGAGGGATGAAATGGAAAATGTAACACCCCGTTCTCCCACAACATAATATTAATTATAAATAATCAGAGTAAAATTAACAACGGAGCATTACACTGCTTTTTCAAAAATTATTAAATAGAAAATAAAACTATTTAACTTCAACAACTTTAATCTAATAAATAATTGCAGCGGAAATTCTTTCAATACAATATTCATCTTCAACAAAATCTTGGCACAAAGGCTGCAACAGTAAAATACTGTTCGTCATAAATAAATCTCAGCAGCATTATTTTCAAAATAAATGATACATAAAGGAATGAAAGACAAAACAACGTTTCCCCCATCCCGTTACGTATCAGAGCCCTAAGACATTGAGCCATACACCAACCTAGCCTTCATTACTTGCAAGTTACCCATACGAAGAGCAACATTTTCAAGCAGAAGGGGTGAGATTCACAAACAACAATAATATATATATCATTCATCAATTTGAATTAAAACAACAACAACTCAACAAATAACATCATTAGCACATATTCATATCACATGGCATCAACAATTGCAACAACAATCCACATCAATTCTTATTTAGAAGGCAACGACATCATCAACTACAACACCATCAACCACAACGACTCCAACGACTCACCAACAACGACCTGACAATGCACCGACGACAACAACTAATGCAATATGCATGTGGTACCATTTTAACGCGTTTGAATGACAAGGCATTCCAGGGCATGAGCCCTCAACAATTGGATGGTTAAAGCATCCCAGGGCATAAGCCCTCAACAGTTGAACGATAAAGCGTTCCAGGGCATGAGCCCTCAACATTTGAATGATTAACATTCCAGGGCATGAGCCCCCAACGATGCATGAGTATGAAGACTCGTGGTGTATATCAGCATACAACCCAACAACAACAGCAACGACAACGACAACAGCAACAACAACCGTGCCTAATTTATTTATGACACACTCCCCAACTTTGTCTAATGTGACACAACTATTCTCCACGTTCAACATTCATTTATACATGTAAATACATTCATTTCATACGATTCTACGTTAAATCACTGCATTTATCTTCATAAACAGGGTTAAATAAATCAAGGGAACATTTTAGGAAACTCCGATTAAAGTCCTAATGCACGAAGCAAAATTCAGAAAATGGTTGCACAGGACCCAACACGCTTAAGCGACCTACTGCTCACTTGAGCGTCCAAAAAGACATAGCTTCAGGGTTTGCACGCTTGTCGCACGCTTGAGCGACCTAAATGACGAAAGTTTGTAGTTGCTCGCTTGGGAGCTCGCTAAGAGCTCGCTTGAGCGTACGACTAATTTCAATTTCTGGGCCAAGGTTTGAATGCTCGCATGAGCGTGCAAGTGGACGCTTGAGCGTGCACTCATCTGGGTAGGGAAAAATTCTACGGGTTCTCTAACCCTAACTCATCAAAAACCCAATTTTGATCCCCCAATCACCCAAAACGATTTCCTACAATGTTTACAGGTTCAATATACAACATGGTACTCAAAACAACACAGAATTATGCAATGAACAACAGAATCATCAACATATTTGCAAAATATCAAAGCTTCCAACCCTAACTCAAGAACACCATTTTCTCTAATTCAATTTCAGAATTCACATATATATTATTGATTGAAAGTTAACCTCACCCTTACCTGAATTAAGAAGAATCAAAAGCTACAGAAATCAACTCTCCCTAGGTTCTTCTCCCTTGCTCTTGGTTTCCTCCTCTTTCTCTCAAAAACTCTTCTTTTCTTTCTATTGTACGTACAAAATGTTTCTGACTAATTCTTTCCTATTCTCACCAAAATGTAACTCCCACCTATTTTCTTTAACTCCCTTAATTTCTATTAATAACTCATTAACCCCCAAAGCCTCAATAAATACTATTTCTTACTTATTTCTATTTAAATAATAAAAATAACCATACAATAAAATAGTAACACACCACATATTCACATAAATCATTAAAATACATAAAACATATTAAAAATCAACTAAAAATAGTCAAATAAAAACTAGGGCGTTACAACTCTCCCCAACTTAAAGAATTTCGTCCTCGAAATATTACCTTAAACAAACAACTCAGGGTAGGATTCTTGCATCTTACTCTCCAACTCTTAAGTCAAACTTTCACCAGTTACCCCACTCCAAACAACCTTCACTAGAGGTATCTCCTTGCCTCTCAACTGCTTCACCTTATGATCTTCAATTCTCAACGGTAAGGTTTCAACCGTAAGGTTGTCTCTAACTTGCACATCATCTCTTGGAATAACATGCGAAGGATCTGCTACATACTTCCGAAGCTGCGACACATGAAACACATCATGCAAATTCGAAAGATGTGGTGGCAAACCCACTCTGTAAGCCACTGTTCCAACCCTCTCAGATATCTGATACGACCCAATAAACTTCGGAGTCAACTTCTTCGACTTCAACGCACGACCTACACCGGTCATAGGAGTGACTCTTAGGAACACATGATCTCCCTCTTGGAACTCAAGGTCCTTTCTACGCTTGTCATGATAACTCTTCTGACGACCCTGCGACGCTTTCATCTTTTCTCTTATCATTTTGACCTTCTCCGTAGTCTGATGAACTAATTCTGGTCCCAACACAACGCTTTCACCCGACTCAAACCAACATGGAGGAGTTCTACACCTTCGACCATATAAAGCTTCGAACGGTGCCATACCAATACTCGAATGGTAACTATTGTTGTACGTGAATTCTATCAATGGTAGCTGACTATCCCAAGCTCCACCTTGCTCAAGTACACATACCCTCAACAAATCCTTTAACGACTGAATCGTCCTTTCCGACTGACCATCTGTTTGCGGATGATAAGCCGAACTCAATCTCAACTTTGAACCCAAGGCCTCTTGCAAAATCTTCCAAAATCTAGAGGTGAACCTCGGATCCCTATCCGACACAATACTCGACGGAACACCATGCAATTTCACAATATCACGAATATAGATCTCTGCCAATTGAGCCACCAGATAACTAATATTAATCGGAATGAAGTGTGCCGACTTCGTTAATCTATCAACAACAACCCAAATGGCATCATGCCCTCTCGGAGTGTTCGGCAAACTAGTCACAAAGTCCATGGAGATACTATCCTATTTCCATTCCGGTACATCTAACGGTGTCAACAACCCTGCAGGCTTCTAATGCTTAACCTTAGACTTCTGACAAGTTAAACATGCATACACAAACTGTGCAACATCACGCTTCAAACCGGACCACCAAAACAATTTCTTCAGGTCGTGATACATCTTTGTAGCTCCCGGATGAATACTTAAGCTACTTCTGTGACTTTCTTCTAGAATTAACTTCTTCAACTCATCATCATCAGGGATACAAATCCTTCCTCTGAACCTCAACACACCTTGGTCATCAACCTTGAAATCACTATCTGCGATTTGGTTACCAGCAACCATCAAATCAACAAACTTAACATCAATCTTTTGCGCTTCCTTGATACGGTTCAAGAAATCACAATTAATCTTCAACATGCCCAACTGCACACTCTGAGGTGACAACTCACAAACAAGGCTCAAATCTCTAAATTGTTCAAGCAATTCAAACTCCTTTACCATTATGGCGGACATGTGCAACGTCTTCCTGCTTAAAGCATCTGCAACCACATTAGCTTTACCGGGGTGGTAATTCAAGCTAAAATCATAATCCTTTAACAACTCAAGCCACCTTCTCTGCCTCATGTTCAATTCTTTCTGATCAAATAAATACTTCAAACTCTTGTGATCACTAAACACTTCGAATTTAGAACCATACAAATAATGCCTCCAAATTTTCAAAACAAAGACCACGGCCGCCAACTCTAAATCATGGGTGGGATAATTCTTTTCATGAATCCTCAACTGTCTTGAAGCATAAGCTACAACTTTGCCATCTTGCATAAGAACACCTCCTAAGCCTAACTTGGACGCATCACAATACACAACAAAAGGTTCATCTGGCTTCGGCAAAATCAAAATTGGAGCTGTCGTCTGTTGGAACAAAATGTGTTTAACAATAAACCTTAAAGAGTTTTGATGATAACAAAGTATTAAAAATTGACAATTGGTATTGCTAACATTTGTTCAAGTGTACAGGACTGTAAACAAAGTGATATATCTCATCAAGGTTCTGAACGAACAAATAAAGAGCAAAGGAAGTATCTATTTAAAAAAACTTAAAGCGCTCCTGAAGACTAGCGCTCCTGAAGTCTAGCGCTCCTGAAGACTAGCGCTCCTGAAGACTAGCACTCCTGAAGACAAGAGCTCCTGAAGAGTATGACGTCATCAGAAGCTGAAGGTTCTCAGAAGCTGATTCTTCGAAGCAACAGTATTTCACCAGATTTCAAGATTCAAGTGTTGTATTTTGGAGCGAAAATTATGGAGCATTGGCAGAAGATTAGTGGATTTAAGCAACGATCATTTCAAAAGGATTTGAAGTCATTTTGTTGCAAATAAACAAGAAGCGTTGACATTGTACTTTGTACGAACTGTACAACCACCTTCTCCACTACTCTGTTCTTTGTCTCTGCTAACAGACAAGAAAAACAGCTCTTATGTACAACCAAGCCTGCATCCTTGTTCCCTCTCAACTAGAATGGATTTGAAATTGATTCTTTATAGGACAATAACTAAATCAGGCAAAGAATCATTGGTGAAAGATCAAGCTTCAGTAACGACTCTTTTTGAATGTGTTGGCACTTACAACGTTCACTTCACACCTCTATATAAAGGAGTGAAGACTTGAAGAACAATAAGACTCTACAATATTTCAAAAGCGCCAAAACTCTGTCAAATTGTCTAAGCATTCAAAGTTCACTTAGAATTTCAGTTTTCAAGTTCTTATCTTTGAAATTCTTAAGTCTAAAGAGTCTGTATCTGATTTGTATTGTGAACACCACTGATTGTATATCAAGTGTTCAATCTCAAACATTTTTCTGTGTAATTTTGTTTGATAGAAGTCTCTTGCTTGTGTGCTTGAGCATTAGAAGTCTCTTGATTGTGTTCTTGAGCATTTGAAGTCTCTTGCTTGTGTGCTTGAGCATTTGTAATCAGATATTACATTTAGTGAACTCTCCTTGGAAGTGCAAGGGGGACAGGACTACTTCCGAATTGTGGAAGGAACCTGTATAAATCTTTTGTGTCCTGCTTCTTCTCTTTTCTCTCTGTTTTTCATTCCGCTGCATACGCTCCTGAACAGTATCTTCAGAAGCTGTCTAACTAGCTTCTGATCATTCTGGTTCTGGGTTTTGAAAAGAGAAAACGATTATTTTAAAACACAATTCAACCCCCCCTTCTTGTGTTTTTCTCCCCTTCAATTGGTATCAGAGCCTTGGTTCTGTTGTCAAACACCTAACAGTGTAACAGTCCAAGATATGAGAAAAACATGTCTGCTGATTCATCTGTTTCTGGTTCTGCTGGCTCTAGTGGTAATCATCATGCTGTTGCATATGATTATAGTGAAAAGAAAACTGACTCAGGGAAGGTTCCAAAGTTTAATGGAGATCCTGAAGAGTTTTCTTGGTGGAAAACCAATTTCTACAGTTATATCATGGGCTTAGATGAAGAACTTTGGGATATTCTGGAAGATGGTGTTGGTGACTTAATTCTTGATGAAGAAGGAGCTGCTGTTGATAGAAAAATACATACTCCTGCTCAGAAGAAGATGTACAAGAAACATCACAAGATCAGAGGCTCTCTAGTTTCTGCTATACCACGAGCAGAGTACATGAAGATGAGTGATAAGTCAACTGCTAAAGCTATGTTTGCATCTTTATGTGCTAACTATGAAGGAAGCAAGAAAGTCAGAGAAGCCAAAGCACTGATGCTTGTTCATCAGTATAAACTATTCAAGATGAAGGATGATGAAAGTATTGAGGAGATGTACTCAAGATTTCAAACCCTAGTCTCTGGACTCCAAATACTGAAGAAAAGCTATGTTGCTTCTGATCACGTGAGTAAGATTCTCAGAAGCCTTCCTGCCAGATGGAGACCAAAGGTGACTGCCATTGAGGAAGCTAAAGATTTAAACACTTTAAGTGTTGAAGATCTTGTTAGTTCTCTCAAAGTTCATGAGTTAAGTCTAAATGAACACGAGTCTACTAAAAAGAGTAAATCAATAGCTCTTCCATCAAAAGGCAAGTCATCCAAAGCTCTTAAAGTGGCTGAGTCTGATGAAGAAGATTCACCAACTGGAGATTCTGATGAAGAGGTTACTTAGATGATGGCTATGCTCTCAAACAGACTTCAGTATCTAGCCAAAAAGAACAAGAAGTTTGTGTCCAGGAGAGGTAGCTTCAGAAGCTCAAAGAAGGAAGATCAAAAGGGATGCTTCAACTGCAAGAAGCCTGGTCATTTCATTGCTGATTGTCCTGATCTTCAGAAGGAAAAAGCAAAGGAAAAGTCAAAGAAACCAACATTCAAGTCAAGCAAGTTCAAGAAACAGTTAAAGCAGAGTTTGATGGCTACATGGGATAATTTGGATAGTGAATCTGAATCTGACAAAGAAGAGTCTGATGAAGGTGCAAAGATAGCTGTTGGGTTAGTAGCTACAGCAACTTCAGAGGCTGAAACTGAATCAGATTCAGAAGATGAAAATGAGGTATATTCCAAAATCCCTAGAGAAGAACTGATAGTCATTTTGAATTGAGAACCAATGAGTTGAAAGGTTTGAAAGAAAAATATGTTGCTTTAATGAAGCAACAAGAATCAACTCTATTGGATCTAAAAGCGTCTGAAGAAGGACTCAGAGGTTTTGACTTCATATGCAAGACATATGAAGACAAACTTAAGTTCTTGTGTCAGAAGCTGCAAGAAAAATGTGATGGAAAATCTTTAAGTAACCATGAGATTGCTCTTGAAGATTTCATTATGTCTGGTATTGACAGAAGCAGAATTGCTTCTATGATTTATAGCATTTACAAAAACAATGGTAAAGGGATTGGATTTTCAGAAGCTAAGTCTAGTGAAACCAATCTCAAAGCATATTGTGAATGCATAAAGGAAGGATTGAAAACCTTCTTTGTTCCTGAAGGTGCAAAAATGGGAACTGTTGCTCAATCAGAACCTGAAGCTTCCAGTTCTAAGGCTAAGATTACATCAAAGCCAAAGAATTTCAAGCCTAAGGATATGATAAATTCTGAATCTAAGACCACAAAGATTAAGATTCTAAAGAGATCAGAACCTGTTCCTCAGAGTCTGATAAAATCAGAATCTGATGTCCTAAAGTCTAAGGTTCAGAAGGGCAAGGCAGTTGGCGCTCCTGAGGTATCAAAACCAAAAGTTGAAAAACCTAAGGTAATGATTAATCAGAAGCTACCCAAGAAGGATCTAAAGGATCAGGAAATGGTGAGTAAATTCTCCAGCTCTAACCCCAAAGGACCCATAAAACAATGGGTACCTAAATCTGAAATTGTCAATACTGCAGATTTGTCTAAAAGCAAGAACAAAACAAAAATCATGGTACCTGGACAGCGGTTGCTCAAGGCATATGACAGGAGAGAAGTCAATGTTCCTATCCCTCACAATGAAAGAAGGAGGAAATGTAAAGTTTGGAGGCAACCAGTCTGGGAAGATTATTGGTACGGGGACTATTGGTAACTCCTCTACCTCTATTAATAATGTATGGTTGGTAGATGGGCTTGAACATAACCTATTGAGCATCAGTCAATTCTGTGACAATGGTTATGATGTTTTATTTGAAAAAGCCAACTGTACAGTAATCAACAAGAATGACAAGTCCATTGTGTTCAAGGGAAAGAGAGTGGAAAATGTCTACAAAATCAATTTCTCTCAACTGGCTGATCAGAAGGTAATTTGCCTTCTATCAATGAATGATAAGAAATGGATGTGGCATAAAAGGCTGGGACATGCTAACTGGAGATTAATCTCTAAGCTTAGCAAGTTACAGCTTGTCAAAGGCCTTCCTGACATTGATTATCATTCAGATGCACTCTGCGGTGCATGCCAGAAAGGAAAAATTGTTAAATCATCTTTCAAAGCAAAAGACAATGTTTCCACCTCAAGACCCTTAGAACTGCTTCATATTGACCTATTTGGACCAGTAAGCACTGCATCCTTATATGGAAGCAAGTATGGATTAGTTATTGTTGATGATTATAGCAGATGGACTTGGGTAAAATTTCTGAAAAGCAAAGATCATGCATACGATGTATTCAGTAACTTCTGCACCCTTATTCAATCTGAAAAAGAAGCCAAAATTTTGAAAATCAGAAGTGATCATGGTGGTGAATTTGAAAATGAGCCATTTGAAGCTTTTTGTGAAAAATATGGAATCCTTCATGAATTCTCTTCTCCTAAAACTCCACAACAGAACGGAGTTGTAGAAAGAAAGAATAGAACGTTACAAGAAATGGCCAGAACCATGATTCATGAAAACAATTTGGCAAAACATTTTTGGGCAGAAGCTGTGAATACAGCGTGTTATGTCCAGAATAGGATCTATATTAGACCTATCTTGGAGAAAACAGCATATGAATTGTTTAAAGGAAGAAAACCAAATATCTCTTACTTTCATCAATTTGGATGTACATGTTACATTCTGAATAACAAGCTCTACCTAAAGAAATTTGATGCCAAGGCCCAAAGAGGAATCTTCTTAGGTTACTCTGAAAGGTCAAAGGCATACAGAGTGTATAATTCAGAGACACTCTGTGTTGAAGAATCTATGCACGTTAAATTTGATGACAAAGAGCTTGAAGATAAAACTTCAAAGCAAGGTGAAAGTTTTGCAGAGATACAGGTTCCTGAAGACATTCCAGAACCTGGTCAGTCAGTTGAATCTGAAGATAGTTCAGAAGCAGCACCCACATCAGTTGCTCCTGATGAAGTTGCTCCTGATGAAGTTGCTTCTGATGAAGCACATAATGGCTCACAGCAAGCAGATTCATCCAACTATACTTTCAAATACAAGTCTTCTCATCCTCAAGATCAAATCATTGGAAGTAAAGAAAGTCCCAGAAGAACAAGATCACACTTCAGACAAGAAGAATCTATGATTGGACTAATTTCAATGATTGAACCAACAACTGTTGAAGAAGCACTTTCAGATGATGGATGGATCATAGCTATGCAAGAAGAGCTGAATCAATTCCAACGGAATGATGTGTGGGATCTGGTACCCAAACCTCCTCAGAAGAACATTATTGGAACAAAATGGGTATTCAGAAACAAGCTGAATGAAAAAGGTGAAGTAACCAGAAACAAAGCCAGACTTGTTGCTCAGGGGTACAGTCAACAAGAAGGCATTGATTACACCGAAACATTTGCTCCAGTTGCAAGATTGGAAGCAATCAGGTTACTTTTATCTTATGCAATTAATCATGGAATAGTATTATATCAAATGGATGTCAAGAGTGCATTTCTGAATGGTGTCATAGAAGAAGAAGTGTATGTCAAACAACCTCCTGGCTTTGAGGATCTGAAGCATCCTGACCATGTTTACAAACTTAAGAAATCACTATATGGCTTGAAACAAGCTCCCAGAGCTTGGTATGACAGACTAAGTAATTTCTTGATTAAAAACGATTTTAAACGAGGTCAGGTTGACACAACACTCTTCAGAAGGACTCTTGAGAAAGATATTCTTGTTGTGCAGATATATGTTGATGATATAATATTTGGTTCTACTAATTCATCTCTTTGCAAGGAGTTCTCTAAGTTAATGCAGGATGAATTTGAAATGAGCATGATGGGAGAGCTGAAGTTCTTCCTGGGCATTCAAATTAATCAAAGCAAAGATGGAGTATATGTTCATCAGACGAAGTATACAAAAGAGCTTCTGAAGAAGTTCAAGCTTGAAGATTGCAAACTGATGAACACTCCAATGCATCCTACATGCACCTTAAGCAAAGAAGATGAAGGATCAAAAGTGGATCAGAAGCTATACAGAGGTATGATTGGTTCTCTGTTATACCTCACTGCATCTAGGCCAGATATTTTATTCAGTGTATGCTTATGTGCAAGGTTTCAGTCAGATCCTAGAGAATCTCATTTAACTGCAGTTAAGAGAATCTTCAGGTATCTGAAAGGAACAACTAATCTGGGACTCCTTTATAGAAAATCCCCAGATTATAAGCTAATTGGATTCTGTGATGCTGATTATGCTGGTGACAGGATTGAAAGAAAGTCAACCAGTGGCAATTGTCAATTTCTGGGTGATAATCTGATATCCTGGGCTAGCAAGAGACAAGCAACTATTGCTATGTCTACAGCAGAAGCAGAATACATTTCAGCTGCAAGTTGTTGCACACAACTACTCTGGATGAAACATCAGCTGGAAGATTATCAGATACATGCTAACAGTATTCCTATCTTTTGTGATAATACTGCTGCTATTTGCTTGTCAAAGAATCCAATTCTGCATTCAAGAGCCAAGCATATTGAGATCAAACACCATTTTATCAGAGATTATGTTCAAAAAGGAATTTTAGATATACAATTCATTGATACTGAAAATCAATGGGCTGATATATTTACCAAGCCTCTAACTATTGAAAGATTTGATTTTATTAAGAAAAATTTGAACATGCACTACGTGTCTGATTAAAATTGCTTGCTCCTGAATAAGAAGTTCAGGTTCTGAAGTCACTTCAGAAGCCATTGTCCTTCAGAAGCTCCTGAGTGAGGTCCTGAAGAAAATGTGCTTCTGATGAGTCATCAGAATCTCAACCTTCAGAAGAGAATCTTTGTGCTCCTGAATAGCAGAAGTTAGTGGAAGTTCTGGAGTTGCTCCTGGCGACATCTGTCCCACTAACTTATACAGCTCGTCTGAAATCTGACAGCGTGGCATAAATGTATTGGCGTATAACTCAAAGGGCAATGATGTTAATTTTACTTTTCGTAGTACTATCTCGCGCCCCCAACTGTCATTAATGCTATGTTTGTTTGTCCCCTGTTATTCAAACGTTTTTCGCTAAAAAGCACTTAATCAAAAACACACACTACTCACTTCACTTCCTACACTTTCTGTTTTTGTTTTCGTATCTGCTAAGAAAAGTTCTCTCTCTCTCTCAAAACCCTAAGAACCCTAAATCTCAAACTTCTTCAAACATCAATGGCTTCGTCAAGTTCTATTCAAGAATCCAACGCTCAACTTGCAGTTCAGCAAGCTGAAGGTCAGCAAGAAAGGGCTGCTTACGAGATCAAAGGAGTCACTATGAGCCTAAAAGAATGGCAACTCAAGATTCAAACAGAGAATCCGGTGGATTTTGAATCTCTTGCTTATCATGGCTGTGACATCAAGAGGTTTTATGAAGTTCAAGGGCTGATGAACTATTTCAATATGCTCAACGGTCCTACCTACAAGACGTTAGTAAGACACTTCTGGGTAAGAGCATCAGTCTATGATAAAGCTGCATCAAAACTGGAGGAAGACGAAAAAGTTTTGATTGATCCCTCTCTTGAAGGGAAAACCAGAGAAGAAATGGGTTTGGAACCCTTTAAAGAAGTTCAGATCAGGTCAAGCCTGATGGGTATTCCAGTCTACATTTCTGAAGCTATAATTGCTTTTGTCATTGGAGCAGAAGCATCTGGAAAGTACTCCGGTGTAGATATACCAAACTCTCAGTCAAGCTCCTGGAGTGATTTGGTGAATAAAACTCTCTTCAATTCTACAACAGCTGGTAAATACTGTGACTTGAACATGATCAACAAGATGCTCCTGAAGATTCTCAACGAAAACCTGTTGCCTAAAGGAGGTGGTGGTGATCAACCATCTTTGGCTCACAAGGTATTTCTTCATCATCTCATCACTGGAGAAAAGATAAATCTGCCTAAGTACATCTTCAGGCATATGATAAAAGAGCTCAGGGAAAGCCAGAATAAGTGCAGAGTCTGGGTTCCCTATGGAAGACTGATCTCAGAAATCTTCCATCAAGGAGGCATTATTAAGGCTCTGAATGAAGTAAATTACTTCACTGATGAACAGCTGGAAACTGAGACAGGAAAGGTGATAAATGCAAGCACCTTGAAGCATATGAAATTGATTCCTGAAGTGACCAAGCTGAAGACAGACATCTGTGAATCAAGGGTCATATCTAATCTGATGGAGGACTTCCCTCCCATCTGCAAGAAAGACACCCTGGCTGTTCAAATGGCTCTCATTGCTGATCACTATGAGACCCATGGAAAGCTGATCAGTCTGGATGAAGTTCCAGAAGAAATGTATGGACAAGAACTTCCTGTAGCTAAAGGAAGAAAATCTAAAAGAAAGGTACTTACTCAAGAAGAGTACTTAGAAGGTGAAAATCCTTCCAAGAAGGCAAAGAAGGAAAAGGCTCCTGAAAAGTCTTTATCTGGTGCTCCTGGAGGATCATCAATTCAGGAAGAGGTTCAGGATCTGAACCCAGGAGCTATTATTCCTCAGAAGACAAGAAGTGGCAAGCAAATGGTTTCAGCATCTACAACAACAACGAAAGTGAAACAGATTCCTCAAAAGAAGAAAAGGACTCAGAGGCTAAGGAAACTGAAGGAATCTGTATACACTGCTGAAGATTGTGCAGCTGCAGAGGCACAAGAAGAAGAAGAGGCTACCGAACTGGTTACCAGGGAGGTAAGAAAGAAGAAGAAGGCTGAATCTGAAGCTGTTCAGAAGGCTTTGGAGCTGGCTAAGGAAATAGAAGTACCTACTGAGGTCTTGCTCAAGGAAGATGCTGCTAAGGTTGCTGAGCAAGCTCTGATGAGCTCATTAGAACTGCAAGCTAAAGTTGCTACTGAAGCTGCAAGTATTCTAGCTACTCCTGGATCAGATTTTATATCAGGTACATCCTCCTCACAACCCTTAATACATATAGAATCTGACTCCACTCCCTCATCACCTTCTCAATCCAAAACCTCATCATCCTCATCTTCTGATATTCCTATTAGCATCCTCAGAAGAAGCCTATCACCATCCTCCAAACTCCACAAAAATTCTTCCAAACCTATTTCTCCTTTCAAACCATCTGAACCATCTATCCAAGCTAGGGTCAGTAGTTTGCTAGAGTTACAATGCAGCAAACTACCCCCTAATCATCCACTTCAACCACAAACCATTAAACCTGTCAACATGATTTTACCTGACAAACCAGAAGATGACTCTGTTATAAATAATCTCAGCAGTCATCTATCCGGTGAACTTCCAAATTTTAACCTAACACCACAAAAAGCCTCTGAAGTAACAACTTCACAAGTTGCTTCAGAAAGCCCCCATCAACAAGCATCTGAACCACTTGTATCCCCATCTGTTTCTGAACAGTATGTTCCTGAACAATCTGTTCCTGAACAAGCTGCTCCTGAACAAGTTGTTCCTGAACAAGCTGTTCCTGAACCAACCATTTCTGACCATACTTCTGAAATTCTTTACACTGAAAATGCTATGGAGATTGATGATTCTGTCATTGATCCTGATGCACAAACTACTCAATCTTCTCCTATGGAGGTTGACCAGTCTGCTTCTGATCAGGCACAATCACAATCTGAAAGCAATTCTCAATCTTCAACCATAAATAACCTACAAATTCAACTCTGTGCTCCTCCCAAGCCTAGAAAACAACCTTCACCACCCACCAGATTCTTAGATTCTAATGTATTAAAGGGAGTGTGTGAGGACATAGCTGACAAAATGATCAAGCTCATTTCATCCAGAAGTGACTTGAATCACAGAGAAAGCTATGAGAAACAATGGAGTAGGCTCAAGGAGAGAGTTGAGTATGTCATGCAAGCTCTATCCTCAACATGTGTAGAAGCTCAAGAGCAAGCTAAGCAGAAGCTTCAGGACTGGCTGAACGGCATCAATGAAGATCTTGAAGAGGTTAAGATAACTGGAACTTGGGCTAGATCGTCTTTAAGTATCAGAGGAAGAGAACCAACTGATTTTCTGCCTCAGTACATTCATCCCAAGGACCTTGACTTATCTTTCCTTACAAAGGTCAATCTAAAGGCATCAGCTCCTGATCTAGCTTTAGCTCAAGAGAACAAGATCTTAAAGGAAAAGAATAAGAAGCTGGAAAAAGATCTCCTTGAGCAAAGGCTACTGTTTTTAGAACATAAAGCTGAAACTGATGCTAAACTGGAAGAAGCCAGGATCAGAGAAGAAAATATGGCCAGAAGCATAGCTGAGATGAAGCAGAAGCAAGAAGAAAACAATGACCTCCTGAAGAAGATTCTTGAAAACACTCTCAAACAAACCAACCCATAGTTGCACACCCTTTGTTGTTTGTTGTGTTTTTTAGTTTGTTCTTTTATTAACTGTGTATGCTTCTGAATTCAAACACTTCTATATATTTCTTTGCTCCTGATCTTATTAATTGCTTCTGATTTATTTTTTTAACGCCTTTCACTTGTGATATTGATTATGCTCTGAATCCTTTTACTATGTTTTTCTCTTTCTTTTGTTGATTTCTTTTTGTTAATGACAAAAGGGGGAGTAAGTGTGATAGTATTTAAAGGTCCTGAGCCCCTTTAAGTTTTTTTTGAAATTTAATTCTCTCAATACTTCTTGTTAGGGTGAGTAACTTTATTTCAAAATAACTTAACTGAACCATTACCTCTCTCTATCACTTCTATTCTTTTTGATTATTTTACTAAGCGTTAAATGAATTTAATTAACAAAGATAGAACTCAGGGGGAGCTTACAAACCTCACCTTAAAGTACTATTAGACTCAGGGGGAGCTTACAAACCTCATACCCTATAAGTCAACTTGTTAATTAGATTAACAACAATTGATCAAATTTTTAAATACTGGTTTGTCATTATCAAAAAGGGGGAGATTGTTGGAACAAAATGTGTTTAACAATAAACCTTAAAGAGTTTTGATGATAACAAAGTATTAAAAATTGACAATTGGTATTGCTAACATTTGTTCAAGTGTACAGGACTGTAAACAAAGTGATATATCTCATCAAGGTTCTGAACGAACAAATAAAGAGCAAAGGAAGTATCTATTTAAAAAAACTTAAAGCGCTCCTGAAGACTAGCGCTCCTGAAGTCTAGCGCTCCTGAAGACTAGCGCTCCTGAAGACTAGCACTCCTGAAGACAAGAGCTCCTGAAGAGTATGACGTCATCAGAAGCTGAAGGTTCTCAGAAGCTGATTCTTCAAAGCAACAGTATTTCACCAGATTTCAAGATTCAAGTGTTGTATTTTGGAGCGAAAATTATGGAGCATTGGCAGAAGATTAGTGGATTTAAGCAACGGTCATTTCAAAAGGATTTGAAGTCATTTTGTTGCAAATAAACAAGAAGCGTTGACATTGTACTTTGTACGAACTGTACAACCACCTTCTCCACTACTCTGTTCTTTGTCTCTGCTAACAGACAAGAAAAACAGCTCTTATGTACAACCAAGCCTGCATCCTTGTTCCCTCTCAACTAGAATGGATTTGAAATTGATTCTTTATAGGACAATAACTAAATCAGGCAAAGAATCATTGGTGAAAGATCAAGCTTCAGTAACGACTCTTTTTGAATGTGTTGGCACTTACAACGTTCACTTCACACCTCTATATAAAGGAGTGAAGACTTGAAGAACAATAAGACTCTACAATATTTCAAAAGCGCCAAAACTCTGTCAAATTGTCTAAGCATTCAAAGTTCACTTAGAATTTCAGTTTTCAAGTTCTTATCTTTGAAATTCTTAAGTCTAAAGAGTCTGTATCTGATTTGTATTGTGAACACCACTGATTGTATATCAAGTGTTCAATCTCAAACATTTTTCTGTGTAATTTTGTTTGATAGAAGTCTCTTGCTTGTGTGCTTGAGCATTAGAAGTCTCTTGATTGTGTTCTTGAGCATTTGAAGTCTCTTGCTTGTGTGCTTGAGCATTTGTAATCAGATATTACATTTAGTGAACTCTCCTTGGAAGTGCAAGGGGGACAGGACTACTTCCGAATTGTGGAAGGAACCTGTATAAATCTTTTGTGTCCTGCTTCTTCTCTTTTCTCTCTGTTTTTCATTCCGCTGCATACGCTCCTGAACAGTATCTTCAGAAGCTGTCTAACTAGCTTCTGATCATTCTGGTTCTGGGTTTTGAAAAGAGAAAACGATTATTTTAAAACACAATTCAACCCCCCCTTCTTGTGTTTTTCTCCCCTTCATCGTCAACCGTTGCTTCAACTCATTGAAACTACTCTCACACTGAGTACTCCACACAAAAGGCTTACCCTTACAGGTCAACTGAGTCAATGGAAGTTCCAACTTCGAAAATCCTTCGATAAATCTGCAGTAGTAACCTGCTAAACCCAGGAAACTTCTAATCTCGGTGACTGACTTCGGAGTCTCCCATTGTGATACAACATCAACTTTCGATGGATCTACAGCAATACCATTACCAGAAATAATATGGCCAAGAAAACTTACTTCACTTAGCCAGAACTCACACTTGGATAACTTGGCATACAACTTCTTCTCTCTCAACACCTGCAATTCAATCTTTAGATGTTCTGCATGCTCCTCTTCATTCTTAGAATAAATTAAAATATCATCAATAAAGACCACAACAAATTGATCCAAATAAGCATGAAAAATTCTGTTCATATACTCCATAAACACACCAGGCGCATTAGTAACACCGAAAGGCATCAGTTTATATTCGTAGTGTCCATATCGTGTCCTAAACGCCGTCTTTTGCATATCCTCATCCTTCACCTTAATCTGATGGTTACCTGACCTCAAATCAATCTTACTAAACACACGTGCACCCACTAATTGATCCATCAAATCATCAATCCTCGGAAGTGGATACCTGTTCTTTATCGTCACTTTATTCAGTTGGTGGTAATCAATACACAACCGCATGCTACCATCCTTCTTCTTAACCAGCAACATCGGCGCACCCCAAGGTGAAACACTTGGTCTAACAAATTTCTTCTCAAGCAAGTCCTCTAACTGTTTCTTCAACTCGGCTAACTCAGATGCCGACATACGATAAGGTGCCATCGACACCGGCTTCGTTCCTGGAACAAGGTCGATTGAAAATTCAACCTCTCTCTCTGGTGGCACATCAGGAATCTGATCAGGAAATACTTCTGGGAATTCATTCACAACAGGCAACCTATCAATCACCGCTTGATTCTCCACCGACTAATACGCCACTAGGGAGAACATCAAAATTCCATCGCGTTCTAACTGCTTCATCTGCTTAGTAGTCAGGAACTCTGCTCCCCTTTCTTCCTCCTCGGAGGAAAAACGTACCGTCTTGCTAAAACAATTAATAAGGACATGATTGTATTCTAACCAATTCATTCCTAAAATTACGTCCATTCCGACCAACGGTAAACAAACGAGATCAACCTCGAAATCTCTACCAAACATAGACAACGGACAACCCAAACAAACAAGAGAAATAGTTACTGAACCCTTAGCTGGAGTTTCAACAACCATTTCTCCTTTCATGTCAGACATAATCAGACCCAACTTACGTGCACAATCAACATCAATGAAACAATGAGTAGCTCCAGTATCTATAATAGCAATTAAAGGAGTACCATTAAAGAAACAAGTACCTCTGATAAGTCGATCCTCATTATCGGTCTGGGTACCGGTCAATGCAAATACTCTTCCACTTGTCTGAGTCTTCTTAGGCTGCGTACACTGAGAGCTAAGATGACCTTCCTCATTACAATTGAAGCAAACAATGTCGCCACGCTTGCATTCAGCGACAGTATTGCCCTTCTTTCCGCACCAGAAACACTTCTTCTCATCACGGTTGCAAGCATTACTCTTGTGGCCTTTCACACCACACTTATAACAAACAACATCAGCCGGAACATCTCTATGCGCAGGTCTCCTCTCATCATTCATCCTCTGCTTACCCTTGTCAGCTGGGGCACTATACGGCTTCGGACGACTCTGTTGTCCCTTACCCCTGCGTTCACTCATCACCTTGTAATGAGCTTTCGTATCCTCCTCATAAATTCTACAGCTGCTCACCAATTTAGAAAAATCTCTTATCTTATGATAACCAATGGCCCGCTTAATATCAGCGCGCAGACCATTCTCAAACTTGATACATTTAGAGAACTCAGTAGTCTCAGCAGCATAGTGTGGATAGAACTTGGCAAGCTCCACAAACTTGGCAGCATACTCGGTTATGGACATATCTCCTTGCTTCAGCTCAAGGAACTCAATTTCTTTCTTCCCGCGAACATCTTCTGGGAAGTACCTTCTCAGAAATTCCCTCTGGAACATAGCCCATGTAATCACAACACCTTCATTCTGCAGAATTGGTTGAGTATTCACCCACCAGTCGTCAGCTTCTTCAGCCAACATGTGCGTGCCAAACCGCACCATCTGGACATCATTACATTGCATAACCCGGAAGATCCTCTCGAACTCCTTCAACCAAGTCTGAGCTCCGTCAGGGTCATACCTCCCCTTGAAAGTTGGTGGATGATTCCTCAAAAAGGTTTCTAGCATCTGAACACCTTCACCACCACTAGCATTATGTTGTTTCCCCACAACTTGAGCCATTGCTTGCAAAGCAGCAGCAAGAGCAGCATCATTCCTTCCGGCCATCTCAAAGTTCTACATCGCAAACAACAATCAGAACAACAAAACAGGACAACAAAAGACAGTGTAAAGCTGTCACACAACACTACTAGGCTCGACACGACTCTACTAATTGGCCGGACGGACCGACCTGCTCTGATACCAATTGTAACACCCCGTTCTCCCACAACGTAATATTAATTATAAATAATCAGAGTAAAATTAACAACAGAGCATTACACTACTTTTTCAAAAATTATTAAATAGAAAATAAAACTATTTAACTTCAACAACTTTAATCTCATAAATAATTGCAGCGGAAATTCTTTCAATACAATATTCTTCTTCAACAAAATCTTGGCACAAAGGCCTCAAAAGTAAAATACTGTTCGTCATAAATAAATCTCAACAACATTATTTTCAAAATAAATGATACATAAAGGAATGAAAGACAAAACAACGTTTCCCCCATCCTGTTACGTATCAGAGCCCTAAGACATTGAGCCATACACCAACCTAGCCTTCATTATGTAACACCCCGTTTCCCAAAATGACATAATAATATGCAACAATCATCAGAGTTCAACAAACAACGGAGTATTACATCTACTTTTCAAAATTATTTAAATAGAATATAAAACTATTTAAAAACATCAACAATTTCCATCATATTAAAATTCTGCAGCAGAATATTTATTTTAAAAACATCTCAAATCAACTACATCAATCGTTGGCACAAAGGCCTCAACATAACAATATTCTCCAATAATGAAATCAACAACATAGTTCAACAAGTGATACATAAGGAATGAAGAATTAAACATGCAATGTTCCTATCCCGTTACGCATCAGAGCCCTAGACACAAGAGCCAAATCCTACAAGCCTTCATTACCTGCACTTGCCCACAAGGCGGCAATTCCAGCAGAAGGGGTGAGTTCACAAATCAAAGTAATATATAAATATATTAATCATCAAATTGCATTGAAAAACAACAACAAATAATAACAACCATCATCAGCATAGGCAGCAACATCATCAATATAAGCAACAACATCATCAATATTATTTAGATTCATCTTCGGTTAACAACAACAACAACAATTGTGGCGACACCTCACCAACAACAACTCACAAAACAACTCACACCTACAACAACTAATGCAAGACTCCATCAACTACTAATGCATTATGCAAATGTGGTACCAACACCAACAACAACTAGGACATCCTCCCCAACTAGACACAACCACTCACCACCTCAATAACAACTTCAAAATTAGCAAAGTGTATTTCATTTCATATAATCATGCATAAATCCATCATAAACATCTTCATTTTATAGTTTTATCACCCCAATAATTCTTAATAAATCCAATAAACAACTTAGGAAGCTTAGGTTCGGGTTTGGAACACTTCAGAAAAATCACATTTTGGGTCGCACAGGACCCAACTCGCTTAAGCGAGCAGCTGCTCGCTTGAGCGAACAAAAAGACGTAAGTTTGGTTCTAGTTCGCTTACAGCTCGCTCCTGGTTCGCTTAAGCGAACAGGCTATTTCCAAAATTCTGGGCAAAATGTGGCGTCTCTCGCTTAAGCGACGGGAACTTCGCTTAAGCGACGCAAATGACGAAAGTTCAGAATTGCTCGCTCCTGGGTTCGCTCGTGGCTCGCTTAAGCGAGCGGCCAAAATTTCAGACTGGGCGTGGCAAAGTGTCGCTCGCTTGAGCGACGGGTAGTTCGCTTGAGCGAACGCTCATTTGGGCAGAAATAAAACCTACGATTTTCTAACCCCATTTTCATCCAAAAACCCAATTTTAATCCCCCAATCACCCAAAATGATTTAGAAACAATGTTTATGGGTTCATGGCACAACAAAACAACAGAAATAATTCATATAAGCATCATCATCATCATATGATTCATCAATCATGACATTTTCATATCTTTAACCCTAATCCAACAAAACCACCATTTTTCAATTCAATTCATGAAAACATACATATATATATCAACAATTGAATCATAAACCCACCCTTACCTCAAATAAGCAAATTCTACAGCAAAAATGGCAGCTTCTCCCTTCCTAGTTCTTCCCCTTGGTTTCTCTCAAAAAGCTATGTTCTTGTTTTTGTTTTCTCTGATACGTGCCTTCTCTTTTCTTTCCTTACTGGTTTACTCTATTCCTTACCAACCAAAATATTTCTTTCCCTTAACTCCCTCTTAACTTCCTAATTAAAGTGTAACCCCCACTACCTTAATTCCAATAATATCAAATAAATCCCTTTAATCTAAATAAACATTATTTCTCCTATTTTCATAAAATTCTACAAATAATTATATAATAAAATATATATCAAATAACAACACACCAATATTCACATAAATCAACATTTTCATATAAAATACACCAATCATATTAAAAATCAACCAAAATTAGTAAAATATAAAATAGGGCGTTACAACTCTCCCCAACTTAGAAAATTTCGTCCTCAAAATATTACCTTAAGCAACAAACAACTCAGGATAGGACTCTTGCATCTTGCTCTCCAATTCCCAAGTCAAAATCTCATCGGTTACACCGCCCCATACAACTCTTACTAGAGGTATCTCCTTGCCTCTCAGCTGCTTCACCTTGCGATCATCAATCCTCAAAGGTAAAGTCTCAACGGTAAGATTATCTCTAACTTGCACATCATCTCTAGGAATAACATGCGAAGGATCTGCTACGTATTTCCTCAACTGCGACACATGAAACACGTCATGCAAGTTCGATAGATGTGGTGGCAATCCAATCCTGTATGCCACGGTTCCAACTCTCTCGGAAATCTGATAAGGACCAATGAACTTTGGAGTCAACTTCTTCGACTTCAATGCACGTCCTACACCCGTCATCGGAGTAACCCTCAAAAACACATGCTCACCCTCCTGAAATTCAAGGGCTTTTCTACGCTTATCATGGTAACTCTTCTGACGATCCTGTGATGCTTTCATCTTTTCCCTTATCATCTTGACCTTCTCTGTAGTCTGCTGCACTAACTCAGGTCCTACCAAAATACTTTCACCTGACTCAAACCAACATAGAGGAGTTCTACACCTTCGACCATACAAAGCTTCGAACGGTGCCATACCAACACTTGAATGGTAACTATTGTTATAGGTAAACTCTATCAACGGCAAGTGGCTGTCCCAAGCTCCACCTTGCTCGAGTACACACACCCTCAACAAATCCTCCAAGGATTGGACAGTCCTCTCCGACTGACCATCTGTCTGCGGATGATAAGCCGAACTCAATCTCAATTTCGAACCCAATGCATCTTGCAAGCTCTTCCAAAACCTTGAAGTAAACCTCGGGTCTCTATCCGACACAATACTAGACGGAACACCATGCAACTTCACAATATCACGGATATAAATCTCCGCCAACTGAGCTACCGGATAACTAATATTAATCGGAATAAAGTGCGCCGACTTAGTCAATCTATCAACAACGACCCAAATGGCATCATGCCCTCTTGGAGTATTCGGCAAACTCGTTACAAAGTCCATAGAAATGCTATCCCACTTCCACTCAGGCACATCTAATGGAGTCAACAGCCTTGCAGGCTTCTGGTGCTCTACCTTAGACTTTTGACAAGTCAAACATGCATACATAAACTGAGCAACATCTCTTTTCAAACCGGACCACCAAAACAATTTCTTCAAGTCATGATACATTTTAGTAGCTCCAGGATGAATACTCAAACTACTCTTGTGACTTTCTTCTAAAATCAACTTCTTCAAACCCTCATCATCAGGAATACAAATCCTTCCCCTAAACCTTAACACACCTTGGTTATCAACCTTGAAATCACTATCCGCATTTTGATCACTAGCAGCCATCAAGTCTACAAACTTAACATCAATCTTTTGTGCCTCTTTAATACTGTTCAAGAAATCACTATTAATCTTTAACATGCCCAACTTCACACTCTGAGGTGACCTTTCACAAACCAGACTCAAGTCTCTAAACTGTTCAAGCAACTCGAACTCTTTCACCATCATAGCCGACATATGCAATGTCTTTCTGCTCAAAGCATCAGCAACAACATTAGCTTTACCAGGATGGTAATTCAAGCCAAAATCATAGTCCTTAAGTAACTCAAGCCACCTTCTCTGCCTCATGTTCAACTCCTTCTGATCAAACAGGTACTTTAAACTTTTATGGTCACTAAACACCTCAAATCTGGAACCATACAAATAGTGCCTCCAAATTTTCAAAACAAATACCACGGCTGCTAACTCTAGATCATGTGTAGGATAATTCTTTTCATGGATCCTCAGCTGTCTAGAAGCATACGCGACCACCTTGCCATCTTGCATCAAAACACCACCTAATCCCAGCTTAGATGCATCACAATAAACAACAAAAGGCTCTTCTGGCTTCGGCAAAATCAAAATAGGAGCAGTCGTCAATCTTCGCTTCAACTCATTGAAACTATTCTCACATTGAGTATCCCACACAAATGCTTTTCCTTTACAAGTCAACTGCGTCAAAGGAAGTGCTAACTTCGAGAATCTTTGGTGTCTCCCACTGCGACACAGCATCAACTTTCGAAGGATCTACAGCAATACCATTACCAGAAATAATGTGGCCAAGAAAACTTACTTCAAGCAACCAGAATTCGCACTTGGATAACTTGGCATACAACTTCTTTTCCTTCAGCACTTGCAATACAACCTTCAAATGCTCTGCATGCTCAGCTTCAGTCTTAGAATAAATCAATATATCATCAATAAAAACCACAACAAATTGATCCAGATACTCATGAAAAATTCTGTTCATGTATTCCATAAACACACCAGGCGCATTAGTAACACCGAAAGGCATCACCTTATATTCATAATGACCATAACGCGTCCTAAACGCCGTCTTTTGCATATCCTCATCCTTCACCTTTATCTGATGGTAACCTGACCTCAAATCAATTTTGCTAAACACACGGGCACCCAGTAGTTGATCCATCAAGTCATCCATCCTCGGTAGTGGATACCTGTTCTTGATCGTCACTTTATTCAACTGACGGTAATCAATACACAACCGCATGCTACCATCCTTCTTCTTTACCAACAACACCGGCGCTCCCCATGGTGAAACACTCGGTCTCACAAACTTCTTGTCAAGCAAGTCTTCTAATTGTTTCTTCAGCTCAGCTAACTCCGAAGCTGACATACGGTAAGGAGCCATCGACACAGGCTTCGTACCCGGCACAAGGTCAATCGAAAATTCAATCTCCCTCTCTGGTGGCACATCTGGAATCTCATCAGGGAAAACTTCAGGAAATTCTTTCACAACAGGCAGCCCATCAATTACAGCTTGGTTCTCCACTGACAAGTACGCCAACAAGGAAAACATCAACACACCATCTTGTTCTAATCGCTTCATCTCCTTAGTGGATAAGAATTCTGTTCCACTCTCCTCTTCAGCAGAAGAAAACCGCACCGTCTTCGTAAAACAATTGATCAGGACATGATTGTACTCTAACCAATTCATCCCCAATATTACATCCATTCCCACTAACGGCAAACAAACAAGATCCACCTCAAAATCTCTACCAAATACAGACAACGGACAACTTAAACAAACAAGGGAAGTAGTCACTGAACCCTTAGCTGGAGTTTCAACAACCATCTTCCCATTCATATCAGACATAAACAGATCCAATCTTTTTGCACAATCAATAGCAATGAAACAATGCGTAGCACCAGTATCTATAATAGCAATTAAGGGAGTACTATTAAAGAAACAAGTACCTCTGATAAGTCGATCCTCATGATCAGTCTGGGTACCAGTCAATGCAAACACTCTCCCACTGGCCTGCGTCTTCTTAGGCTTAGTACACTGAGTGCTAAGATGACCCTCTTCATCACAATTGTAACAAACAATATCTCCACACTTGCATTTAGCAACAGTGTGGCCTTTCTTACCACATCGGAAGCACTTCTTTTCGTCACGGTTGCAGGCATTACTCTTGTGGCCTTTAACACCACACTTATAAAAAACCACTTCAGCAGGAGCATCTCTACTTGCAGGTCTCCTCTCATCATGCATTCTCTGCTTGCCCTTATCAGCTGGGGCACTATAAGGCTTCGGGCGACTCTGCTGCCCCTTTCCTTTGCAGTCATTCATCACTTTATAATGGGCCTTCGTATCCTCTTCATAAATACGGCAACTGCTTACCAATTCAGAGAAGTCTCTGATCTTCTGATAGCCAATGGCCCGCTTGATATCAGCTCGCAGACCATTTTCAAACTTAATACACTTGGAGAACTCAGCAGTCTCCGCAGCATAATGTGGATAGAACTTGGCAAGCTCCACGAACTTAGCAGCATACTCCGTAATGGACATGTCTCCTTGCTTCAGCTCAAGGAATTCTATTTCTTTTCTACCACGAACATCCTCCGGAAAGTACCTCCTTAGGAATTCTCTTCTAAAAACAGCCCATGTAATCACAGCACCTTCATTCTGCAAAATAGGTTGAGTGCTTACCCACCAGTCGTCAGCCTCTTCAGCCAACATATGAGTGCCAAACCGCACCATCTGAGCATCCGTACACTGCATCACCCGGAATATTCTTTCAACCTCCTTCAGCCAGGTCTGTGCTCCATCAGGATTGTACCTTCCCTTGAAGGTTGGTGGATGATTCCTTAGGAATGTCTCCAACATCCGTACACCTTCACCACCACCAGCACCTTGTTGTTGTCCAACAACTTGAGCCATTGCTTGCAAAGCAGCAGCAAGAGCAGCATCATTTCTTCCGGCCATCTCGATAATTCTACATAACAACAAAAATTAGAACAACAAGGACAGTTTAAAGCTGTCACACAACACTACATGGCTCGACACGACTCTACTAATGGTCTGACAGACCGACCTGCTCTGATACCAATTGTAACACCCCGTTTCCCAAAATGACATAATAATATGCAACAATCATCAGAGTTCAACAAACAACGGAGTATTACATCTACTTTTCAAAATTATTTAAATAGAATATAAAACTATTTAAAAACATCAACAATTTCCATCATATTAAAATTCTGCAGCGGAATATTTATTTTAAAAACATCTCAAATCAACTACATCAATCGTTGGCACAAAGGCCTCAACATAACAATATTCTCCAATAATGAAATCAACAACATAGTTCAACAAGTGATACATAAGGAATGAAGAATTAAACATGCAATGTTCCCATCCCGTTACGCATCAGAGCCCTAGACACAAGAGCCAAATCCTACAAGCCTTCATTACCTGCACTTGCCCACAAGGCGGCAATTCCAGCAGAAGGGGTGAGTTCACAAATCAAAGTAATATATAAATATATTAATCATCAAATTGCATTGAAAAACAACAACAAATAATAACAACCATCATCAGCATAGGCAGCAACATCATCAATATAAGCAACAACATCATCAATATTATTTAGATTCATCTTCGGTTAACAACAACAACAACACTTGTGGCGACACCTCACCAACAACAACTCACAAAACAACTCACACCTACAACAACTAATGCAAGACTCCATCAACTACTAATGCATTATGCAAATGTGGTACCAACTTCGCGCGTTGAATGCTAAGCATTCCAGGGCATAAGCCCCCACCAATTTTGGATGGTTAAAGCATCCCAGGGCATAAGCCCTCACCAGATGAATGACTAGCATTCCAGGGCATGAGCCCTCACCAATTGAATGTATAAACATTCCAGGGCATGAGCCCCCACCAATGAAAATGAGTTATGAAGACTTTGTGGTGTATATCTGCATACAACCCTACAACCTCTAATGGTGCATATCAACATGCAACCAACACCAACAACAACTAGGACATCCTCCCCAACTAGACACAACCACTCACCACCTCAATAACAACTTCAAAATTAGCAAAGTGTATTTCATTTCATATAATCATGCATAAATCCATCATAAACATCTTCATTTTATAGTTTTATCACCCCAATAATTCTTAATAAATCCAATAAACAACTTAGGAAGCTTAGGTTCGGGTTTGGAACACTTCAGAAAAATCACATTTTGGGTCGCACAGGACCCAACTCGCTTAAGCGAGCAGCTGCTCGCTTGAGCGAACAAAAAGACGTAAGTTTGGTTCTAGTTCGCTTACAGCTCGCTCCTGGTTCGCTTAAGCGAACAGGCTATTTCCAAAATTCTGGGCAAAATGTGGCGTCTCTCGCTTAAGCGACGGGAACTTCGCTTAAGCGACGCAAATGACGAAAGTTCAGAATTGCTCGCTCCTGGGTTCGCTCGTGGCTCGCTTAAGCGAGCGGCCAAAATTTCAGACTGGGCGTGGCAAAGTGTCGCTCGCTTGAGCGACGGGTAGTTCGCTTGAGCGAACGCTCATCTGGGCAGAAATAAAACCTACGATTTTCTAACCCCATTTTCATCCAAAAACCCAATTTTAATCCCCCAATCACCCAAAATGATTTAGAAACAATGTTTATGGGTTCATGGCACAACAAAACAACAGAAACAATTCATATAAGCATCATCATCATCATATGATTCATCAATCATGGCATTTTCATATCTTTAACTCTAATCCAACAAAACCACCATTTTTCAATTCAATTCATGAAAACATACATATATATATATATATATCAACAATTGAATCATAAACCCACCCTTACCTCAAATAAGCAAATTCTACAGCAAAAATGGCAGCTTCTCCCTTCCTAGTTCTTCCCCTTGGTTTCTCTCAAAAAGCTATGTTCTTGTTTTTGTTTTCTCTGATACGTGCCTTCTCTTTTCTTTCCTTACTGGTTTACTCTATTCCTTACCAACCAAAATATTTCTTTCCCTTAACTCCCTCTTAACTTCCTAATTAAAGTGTAACCCCCACTACCTTAATTCCAATAATATCAAATAAATCCCTTTGATCTAAATAAACATTATTTCTCCTATTTTCATAAAATTCTACAAATAATTATATAATAAAATATATATCAAATAACAACACACCAATATTCACATAAATCAACATTTTCATATAAAATACACCAATCATATTAAAAATCAACCAAAATTAGTAAAATATAAAATAGGGCGTTACAACTCTCCCCAACTTAGAAAATTTCGTCCAATTAAAATCAACTTGTAATTAAAATCAACCAACTTCACATCTTTAATCTTCTATGCCTTTCGGCTTCTTATCCTCTCAAAACATTTTTTTAAAAAACTTTAAAATCAACCTAACTCACCAAATAAATTTTCAAGCTGAACTACATGATTTTGATCCCACTTTTGGGTATGTAGGCAAAAGACTTATCTCTTTCCAAATCAATAAAAATAACAAAAAACATACTTCTTCTCCCTCCATTCTTTCACTTAGACTTTAGGCAATATTTTACAAATAATTAAGCAAGTAATTAGCACAAGATAATTTAGGCAAGAGGCTCCTTCGGAGTACCGAAGTCGTTTAGGGTGCTTAACACCTTTCCTAATCGAAACCAACCTCGGACCTTGTTCTCATAAGGGTTTTTACTCATTTTTTCCCTTCCCACGAATAAAAATCAAGAGTTCAAAGATTGAAGGTTCAAAACCAATTAATGGATTAATACCCGAAAATCACGAGCACAACGACAACAACAACAATGACATCATCATCATAAATTCATATTAAATCAACTACAACAGATTTGCACATCAACTCAAAGCTACTGAAAAGATATATCAACTATCAACAATTTTCATGTTCATACCTAAGTCCAAATCAAAACGGAAACATGTGAAAATGACACAAGAACATAAACGGGCAGTCTGCTACTGCACAGCTCGCGAGGCACGAGAAGCTACTCGCGGTGGGGAGCTCACTTCAAGAACAACTCGCGTGGCGAGGAAGACTACTCGCCGAAGGCGAGCAAAAATGGGTAGCTACGGCATTTAGACCTTTTTCACCCAAAAATCCCAATTTTAACTTCCCAATGCCCAAATTTGATTCTGAAAATTGTCCAATCAATTCTAAACATAAAAAGGCACTCAAATACATATAAAACTTGACCCAAAACATCATTTCTACAAAAATCACTATTTTCTACTGAACAACTCACTAGGTGAGGAAAAACACTCGCTGTGGCGAGTTGGGACTACTCGCTGGGCGACAAGACTTGCTCACTAGGCGAGCGATAACTTCAACTCGTTAGGCGAGGATAATCACTCGCAGAGGCGAGCGATGACAGAAGGGTCTGCGAACAGACATCTGTTCTCACTCCAAAACCCAAAACTTGACATCCCAGACCCCAAAATTGTTAGGAATCGTTACCTATTGATAATCTACGACCTAGACATCACTTCCCTACATTAATTCATGAAATTCATACACTTTCTACAATTTTTATTGAAATTTAACCTAATTTCCAAATTTTCAAATTCACAACCTACAACATGCTAAACTCGATTTCAGAATTATACAACTTAAAATTAGAGAAAGTTAGTCCCACCCTTACCTTAGATTGATTGATCGCAAGGTTCTACCGCTTTCTCTTCTCTGACTCTTCTCTTCTATTGGTTTCTCCCAAAAACTGTTTCACGTATTCTAATCGTTTTCTAATTCTGACTCTCCCTTTTATTATATTCTTACCCTACTTATTTTCCTTATTCCCAATAAACTCCTATAAATTCCAATTCAGCCCCTCAACTCTAATTATTCTATTTTTAACCATATTCTACTAAATAATAAGATAAAGCCACTTAACAAAATAAGAACATACCACATAATCAAGTAAATCATATAGTTAGACTCTAAACCCAATAAAATAATTAAACAAATAAATAGGGCGTTACACTTACAATTCTCCAAGTCTTCACTCCTTTATATAGAGGTGCAAAGGAGACGTTGTGAATTACCAGCACATCAAAATAAGAGTCGTTTGAAGCTTTGATCAATCACCAATGTTCTTTTGCCTGATATGGTTATTGTAACGCCCCATTTTTATTTAATTATTTTTAGTTGATGTTTGAGTATTTTTATTTGATATATATGATTTATATGAATTATATGACCTTTTGGTGTGGTGTGTGTATTTAAATAATTATTTGTGTTTTATTTAAATGAATGTTATTTGTTTTATTTAATAGAAAGGAGTAAGAATATTATTTATTTGGAAACATGGGGAGTTAATTGAGAAGTTAATAGAATTTAAGGGAGTTAAGTGAAATGATGGGGGAGTTAAAGAAATATTAGTGGAAGTTGGGAAAATAGAAAGGCAGAAAACGTTTTCACGTTCAGAAAAAGAAAAACAGAACTTTGGGAGAAAGAGGAGAGAAAACCTAGAGAAGAGTGAAGGAGCAAGAAGAGAGAAGAACGCGGCTTGGTTTCAGGAAAACAATCTAAGGTAAGGGTGAGGTTAACTTTCAATTGATAATATGTATATAATTGCTGAAATTGGATTGAAAATGGTGGTTTTTGGAATTAGGGTTAAGAACATGATAAATTGCTCTATGATGTTGTTTTATGTTGTTGATGATGTTTCCATGAGATGTTTCTTATATTTTGTTGTATAATGAACCCATAAACAATGTAACAATTCATTTTGGGTGATAAAGGGATCAAAGTTGGGATTTTTGGGGTAAAACCATGCTGAAATCGCATTTTTGAAAAAAGCTGTTTTTTTTGACCTGATACTGTCAAACCGTGCCGCGATTTTTGCAGCCATAACGCGATTTTGATGGCAGAATGCTAAGTGGTTCTGGACGTAAAAACGCGCCGCGATTTCCACAATCGTGACACGATTTTTGTGAACCAGATCCTTCATATTTCACTATTTTTCACCCATTTCTGCTTTGAACTAGCTTTTGGTGTAAACATGAAAGTTTTAGGTAATTAAGTTAGCTTTCTAATGGCGTTGGTTGGGCTTGAAAATGATTTGTAGATTTTGAGTTATGATGAAAATAGTCCAGGTGGGTTTTGAGAAACTTTAAGAAAAACTTAGTATAACTTATTCCAAGTTAGTCCAAAACCTATGATTAGTTCCCAAACTTCAAACTTAAGTATTAGAGGTTTAATTGAGGTGTTTTATGAGTATTTAGCTTATGTCTTATTGATCAAACTTGGTTTGCTTTTGAAGGATGTTTTGGACTTTGATATGAATGTAATTGATTAATGTATATGTTGCTATTATTGTTGATACGATGGATTAATGTATGTTTACATGAAAATATTATATTTTGCTAAACTTGAGTTGCTTTGGATGAGGTTGAGTGGTGTTGTCCAAGTTGGGGAGTGTGTCATAAGTATTAGGCACAGATGTTGATGTCGTAGTAGGTGTGGTCGTTGTTGTTTGGTTGTATGCTGATATACACCATTGAGTCGTTGATGTTGTATGATGATATACACAAGTGGAGTTCATTGCATAATGCATAAAAGTGGGAGGGCTTTTGCCCTGGAACGCCTTGTCGTTCAAAGCGGGAGGACTTATGTCCTGGAACACTTTGTTGTTCAAAGCGGTGAGGGCTTTGCCCTGGAACGCCTTGTCGTTCAAAGCGGGAGGACTTATGTCCTGGAACACTTTGTTGTTCAAAGCGGTGAGGGCTTTGCCCTGGAACGCCTTGTCGTTCAAAGCGGGAGGACTTATGTCCTGGAACACTTTGTTGTTCAAAGAGGTGAGGGCTCTGCCCTGTATTTTTGGTACCACATGCATATTGCATTAGTTGTTGTTGTCGTTGCATCGTTGTAGTCGTTGAGTTGGTCGAGTTGATGTTGTCATTGGTTGAGTAGTTGTTGAAGTTGATGAGTCGTTGAGGTTGTGGTGGTTGTTGAGTTGTTGTCGATGATGTGGTTGATTGCTTAATATAATTTAAGGTTGCAAATCTAATGTGAAATGAAGTAGTTGCTGTTGATGAATGTTAATGTCATGTATATATGGATTTAATAATGTTTGTTGCTACGATTGTTGTTGTTTCAATGCAATTGATGAATTATATACATATATTATTTTTGATTGTGAATCTCACCCCTTCTGTTGGAATTGCCGCCTTGTGGGCAAGTGCAGATTTCCAGGACTAGTAGGATGTGGCTCAAGTGTCTAGGGCTTTGATACGTAACGGGATGGGAAGCGTCGTTTATGTTCTTCATTCCTTTATGTATCTAATTTTGAAAAATGTTGTTGAAGTTTAAATGGTGTTGAATAATATTTTAATTTGTTGAGGCCTTTGTGCCAAGGTTTGTTGGAGATTAATAATGATTTTGAAAAGAATTTTCCACTGCAGTTTTTATAAGATTGGTTGTTGGAATTTAATAGTTTTAATTTCTATTAAAGAATTTTTGAGAATAAGCAGTGTAATGCTCCGTTTGAGAATTGACTCTGATTGTTAAAATAAAATCACGTTGTTTTGGGAAACGGGGTGTTACAGTTATTGTCCTATGAAGGATCAATTTCAAATCCATTCCAAGTATGTAGGAACATTGTTGCAGGCGTAGTTGTTATTCTTGTCTTGTAGCAGAGACAAAAATTGAGTAGTGGAGGTAGTGGTTGTACACTTCGTACAATTGTACTTTGTCAACGCTCTTCAAAGAACAAGCATCCAATGCTTTCAAATTCATTTGAATTAGCCGTTGCTTAACTCTTCTGGTCTTCGGCAATGCTTAGACGATATTAAATCCATTGAACAACCTTTTAAGCTTTAAGTCTTGCATCTTCTGATGAACTACAACTTCTGGTGATCTTCAGCTTCTAATGAACTTGCTTCTGATGACGTCATTACTTCAGGAGCACTTTTGACTTCAGGAGCAGTTCTCTTCAGACACTTTAAGCTTCCTTTTTGTTGATTCTTTTGCTTTCTTTTGTTCTTCCAGAACCTATTGATGATCTCAAATTTTGTCTATGGTCTTGTACACTTGAACAAATATTAACATATCCAATTGACAATTTTTAATACCTTGTTATCATCAAAACTCTAAAGAGGTAGTGTTAAACACATTTTGTTCCAACAATCTCCCCCTTTTTGATGATGACAAACATTAGTATTTAAAATGTTCAATTGTTGTTAATCTAATTAACAAGTTGACTATTTGGGTATGAGGTTTAAAAGCTCCCCCTGAGTCCAATAGTACTATAAGGTGAGGCTTGTAAGCTCCCCCCGAGTTCTATTCTTGTTAATTAAATTCATCATTAAAACACAATAACACTCAGAATAATCTCACATTAATAGACTAAGAGATAAGAAGATGGTCTTGTTAATTTAAATTGTTTGAAATTAAATTAATGGGGCTCAGAGTCTTTAAATATTATACATCTACTCCCCCTTTTGTCATCAACAAAAAAACTAAAGACAAAAAGAAAGAGATAAGAAAAATGTAGTGCGAAATTCTGTAATCATAAGTCATTATCATAACGTAAAAGCAGTTCAGAAGCATAAATATTGTTCAGAAGCACATAGAAGTTAGTCAGAAGCAGTAATTCAAAAGCACAAAAATGTAGGCAGAAACATGTAAAGATACAAATAACAGAAATAAACAAGCTAGGGTTGTGCAACTAAGGTTGGGCTTGTTTTTGGAACATCTCCATCATTTCTTTCATCATCCTTTGTGTTTCTTCAGCTTGTTGCTTCATTTCTTGCTTGAATTCTTCATTGCTTTTAATCAGCTTCTCCTCTCTAACTTTGGCTTCTTCCAATTTAGCTTCTGTTGATGACTTGTACTCAAGCAACAGTAGCTTCTGTTCAAGAACTTCTTTTCTGAGCTGCTTGTTTTCCTTTTCCAATTCAGCATTCTTCTCCAGCAAGGCTAGTTCTGTAGATACTGGTTTGACATTAACCTTTGACAACCAGTTGATGTTCAGCTCTCTTGGGTGTATTCCTGTTGGAATAAAGTCTGTAGCATTCCTTGCTCTTAAGCTAAGAGGAGTACACACCCAAGTTCTCAGCACTTGCACTTCTTGAAGATTGTTATCAACACCTTTCAGCCTCTCTTGAAGCTTTCTTTGAGCAGAGTCCTGAGCATTAAGACATGATCTCTGGAGTTCAGTCAAGACATAGTCCACTCTTTCCTTCAATCTCTTCCACAACTTCTCATAGCTATCCTCATGAATGAGATTGTTCCTAGCTTGAACTAAGTTGTTCAGCTCTTGAAAAATGTTCTCACACACATCTGCTAGAATAGTAGAATCTAGAAACAGGGTGGGTGGAGAAGGGACATTTGTTCTGGAAAGAGCACAAGGTTGAATGGCTAAGTTGGATGATGAGGGTTGATCATTTACTGAAGTTTCAGGTTCAATAAAGGTGTTTTTTGCTGATGATTGGTTGCTTATGATTTGTTCAGAGACACTCAGTTCAGGAACAGTTAGTTCAGGAACAGAGTCAGGGATAGGAACAAAATCTATGTTGGTGGTTGAGGTCATTTCAAGGTTAGGTTCATGTTGTTGTGGGCTTTCTGTCGTAATTTCATCAGAAGCTATGTTAGAGGCTTTTTCTTGGTTGGTCTCATACTCAGGTAGTTCACCTAAATAATGGTTTACTAGGTTTTGTATTATTGATGGTTATGAGGTCTTTGTAGATCTTTTAGTTGTTTGTGTTGGAGAGTTAGGTTTAGATGATGATACATCAACATTAGCGATATTTCTCCTTGTTTGGTCATCAGAACCCTCTGCATCAACAGGAATAGATTGAATATGCTCAATCATAGGTGGTTGTAGGGGATGATCAGCAGGTAGATGAATTCAAGCATCAATTCTTCTTTGTTGCAAACCAATTAACCTTTATTCAACAGAGGGATATAATGGCACAAAGATATCATAATCTGGCTTTTTAGAAGTTTTGGTTGATGGTGATGGGGATAAAGCTTTGTTGAGGGTGGTGTAGACTTTGCTTAAAGTTATATCATCTGGATCAGATGACGTGGATGAAGATCATGAGAGGGAGGCTGAACTAGTCCTAGTTTCAGAGGATGTACTAGATTCTACTATAATAATTTCATCAGCAGCAGTGTGAGAATCAGTATTACCTTCAGGAGCTTCTGAAGCAACAACTTCTGAACAGATAGCTTCCTCCTAAGCATCTTCAGTAGTTTTCAAAACACCATTAGCTTCTATCATCTGCTGCAGGTTCTCTGTAAGCTTCAATCCAAGTTGAGCAGCTTCAATTGTAGATTCCTTGGCCAAAACCTCAGTAGATATCTCAATATCTTTGGCCAGCTGCAGTGCCTTTTTCACAGCAGCATCTGTTTCTTTCCTTCTCTTAACTTCCCTTGTTACAAGTTCTGTAGCTTCTTCATCCTCTTTTGAAGTAAGCTTCAACCTCCTAACAATGGGTTTTCTTTTCGTTCTAGGAATAGAAGGTTAAGCTAGTTGAGGTGGTGAAGGCACAACTTCCTTACCACTTCTGGTTCTTTTGTCCAGAACCTTAACATGTTCCAGATCCTGAACTTTTTCTTGTATTGTAGATAGAGTAGAACCAATTGCTTCAGCTGCTTTGTCTTTCTTGGCCTTCTTGGCTTTCTTTGCAGGTTGCTCAAAAGCTTCTTCCAAATACTCAGCTTCTAAAATTAGCTTTCTCTTTGACTTCCTGCTCTTTGCTACTAGTAGAGCACCACCATACATCTGATCTGGTATATCCTCCAGTTGGATATTCTCTCCAGTGCTTTGCAGATGATCGTGTATGAAGTACAATTGAACATCAAGAGGGTCTTGTTTGTAGATTGGGGGAAATCCTTCCATAAGGTTTGATATGGTTCTGGATTCCTTCAAGTCTGTTTCCAATTTCTTGTCAGCATCCTTCTTGATTAGAGTCATATTTCTCAAGGTACTTCCATTGATAATTTTCCCTGTAACTGTACCCAGCTGTTGATCTGTAAAACCTCTAGTTTCACTCAAAGCCTTCAAAAATCCTCCTTAATGGAGAATCTATGAGATTAGTCTACCGTAGGGAATCCATGATCTCTTGATTGTTTGACTCTCTTTCAGAGCTTTGATCATGTGTTTGAAGATGTATTTAGGTACATTTGATTTTTCTTTCTTGATGAAGTAGTGAAGAAATACCCTATGTTCCAAAGAGGGTTGATCAGAACCTTCTCCCTTAGGCAGAAGATTCTCATTCTGTATCTTCAGAAACATCTTCTTTTCCATGCTCAGGTCACTGTATGCACCTCTCTTCTTGCTGTTATACATGGTTTGATTTACAATCTCATTCCGTGGACTTTTCTTATTATTATCTAATTCATCCTTGAAACTTCCTTCAGAAGCTCTTCCAATCACATACGCTATAATCTCTTGAGAGATGAAGACTGGTACACCCATGATACTGGATCTAATCTTAGTATCAATGAAAGGTTCCAGACCCATTTCTTCTATTGATTTCCCAGCCAAAGAGGGGTCAATAAGCACTTTTTCTTCCATTTCTAGTTTAGCAGCATGTTTATCATAAACATAGGCTCTTACCCATAAGTGCCTTATGAAATTCACATAGGTTGGACCATTAAGCATATCAAAGTAGTGTAAGAGGTCCTGAGCTTCGTAGAATTCCTTGGTGTTGCAGCCATGATAAGCCAGAGAAGTGAAATGAACTGGGCTTTCCACTTGTACTGTTAACTCCAATTCTTCCAAAGACATGGTTCTTCCTTTAATCTCATACGCATGAGTTTCCTGTTAAGTAGTCGTTCCTTGTGCTATTTTTTGCATAGTCAATTCTGGAACTGAGCTTGATGATGCCATTGATGATGATGAGATTTTTAGGGTTCTAGGTTTTGATTGAAGAGAAAGAGTTTTTCTTCGCAGAGTTCAATTGAGAAAAGAAAGTGTAGGCTGTGAAGTGAGTAGTGTGTGTTTTGTCTAAGTGTTTTGAGTAAAAACCAAACGATTGCAATTCAGAGGGGACAAACAAACACAACATTAATGACAATTGGGGGTGCGAGAAAGTACATTCAAAGCTTAAAATCATCATTTCCCTCTTAAGTTATACACCATACAAATAAGCCACATCAGATAACTTCAGATGCGCTGTCAAGTTAGTGGGACAGGTGTTGCCAAAAAGCAACTCCAACGTTTCCACTAGCTCTGCTATTTAGAAGCACAAAATCCAGCTTCTGAAGTTAAAATGCTGATGTCATCTTCAGAAGCAAATTTTCCTCAGAACCTCAATTAAGAGCTTTTGATGGACCATAGCATCTGAACTAACTTCAGGACCTAACTTCTAGTTCAGGAGCAATTCCAATTTTAATTAGACATAGAGTGCATGTTCAAATTTTTCTTTATAAAATCAAATCTTTCCACAGTTAAAGGTTTAGTGAATATATCATCCTACTGATGTTCAATATCAATGAATTGTATATCCAGGATTCCTTTTTGAACATAATCTCTAATAAAATGGTGTTTGATTTCAATATGTTTGGCTCTTGAATGTAGAATTGGATTCTTTGACAAACAAATACCAGCAGTATTATCACAATAAATGGGAATACTGAAGGTGAGAAAAAACACAAGAAGGGGGGGGGGGGTTGAATTGTGTTAGCTTTTTCTTCGTTTTCTCTTAAGCTGAAATGCACAGACCAGAAGCAGTTCAAGAACAGCTTCTGAAGTGATGTTCAGAACTAGGTTCCAGCGGATAAAAATAGAGAGAGAAGGAAGAAAGACACAAAGCAATTATACAGGTTCCTTCCATAATCTGGAAGTAGTCCTGTCCCCCTTGCACTTCCAAGGAGAGTTCACTAAAATGTAATATCTGATTACAAATGCTCACTACTAAACTTAGCAAGAGACTTCAAATGCTCAAGCACAACTTCAAGAGACTTCCAATGCTCAAGAACACAATCAAGAGACTTCTATGCTCAAGCACACAAGCAAGAGACTTCTAATCAAACAGAATTACAAAGAAAAATGTTTGACACTGAACACTTGATATGCAATCAAAGGTGCTCACAATACAAATCAGATACAAACTCTTTAAGACTCTAGAATTTCTAAGATACGAGCTTTGAAAAGAAATTCTAAGTGAACTTTTGGATGCTAAACAATTTTGACAAGAGTTTTGGCGCTTTGAAATTGTTGTTGAGTCTAATTGTTCTTCAAGTCTTCACTCCTTTATATAAAGGTATGAAATGAACGTTGAGTTGCCAGCACATCCAAAAAGAGTCGTTTGAAGCTTTGATCAATCACCAATGATTCATTGCCTGATATGGTTATTGTCCTATGAAGGATTAATTTCAAAACCATTCCATGTATGAAGGAACATTGTTGCAGGCAGAGCTGTTATCCTTGTCTTGCAGCAGAGACAAACTTTGTGTAGTGGAGGTAGTGGTTGTACACTTCGTACAATTGTACTTTGTCAATGCTTAACAAAGAAACAAACATCCAATGTTTTGGAATCCTTTTGAATTAGTCGTTGTTCTTCTTTTCCACTCTTTCGCAATATTCATACGACATTGAATCCATTGAACATCTTTTGAATCTTTAAGTTTGCATCTCATGATGAACTTTAGCTTTTGGTGATATTCAGCTTCTGATGAACTTGCTTCTGATGATGTCATCACTTCAGGAGCGCTATGTCTTCAGGAGCACTTTTGACTTCAGGAGCAGTTATTCTTCAGGTGCTTTTAAGCTTCCTTTTTGTTTATTTCTTTGCTCTCTTTTGTTCTTCCAGAACCTATAAATGATCTCAAAATTTTTGTCTATGGTCCTGTACACTTGAACAAATATTAGCATATCCAATTGATAATTTTTAATACCTTGTTATCATCAAAACTCTTAAGGGTAATGTTAAACACATTTGGTTCCAACAATCTCCCCCTTTTTGATGACAAAGGATAATATTTTTTAAAAAATCAACTGTTGTTAATCTAATTAACAAGTTGACTATATAGGGTATGAGGTTTGTAAGCTCCCCCTGAGTCTAATAGTACTTTAAGGTGAGGTTTGTAAGCTCCCCCTGAGTTCTATTCTTGTTAATTAAATTTATTTAAAAACGAATTAACTCTCAGAATTAATCTCACATTAAGAGTTATCATAGCAAAATGAGGTGAGAAAATGGTTCTATTAATTTAATTTCTTGAAATTAAATTAATGGGGCTCAGAGCCTTTAAATACTATCTAACTTCCCCTTTTAACAAAAAGTAAATAATAAAACAAAAAGAAGAGTTGAGAAAAACATAGTAAGTATATGGATATAAAGGTTCAGAGTCATAAAATAGTTAAGAATCAGAGCACATAATATTTCATAACACAAGATATTCAAAAGCATTAATCAATCAATACAATTACATAAGCATTTATCAGAGCAATGTATAAGAGCGAACGACAAAGTAGTATTTCAGAAGCATTTAACAAAGTTCAGAAGCAAGTAAAAATAAAGAAATTCAAAACAAGCTAAGGTGTGCAATCTAGGTTTAGGCTTGTTTTTGTTTCATCATCTCCATTAATTACTTCATCATCTTCCGAGTTTCCTCAGCTTGTTGCTTCATTTCCATTTTGAAATCTTCATTGCTCTTAATAAGCCTTTCCTCTCTAATTCTTGCTTCTTCCAGTTGAGATTTAGTATGAGTCTTGTACTCTAATAGCATCAACTATTGCTCTAGAAGCTCTTTCTTCAACTGATGATTCTCCTTCTCCAAAAGAGTATTCCTTTGAAGCAGAGCCAGTTCAGAAGAAGCTTCTTTGAAGTTAAGCTTGGTTAGCCTGTCCAGGTTGAGCTCTTTGGGATGAATGGTTGATGGAATGACACTCCTTGCTTCCAAACACAAAGGAGTCTTCACCCATGTTCTGAGGATTTTCACTTCATCCAAATTTGAGACAACACCTTTCAGCCATTCTTGAATTTTTGCTTGTGCAAGCTCTTGTGCATCAAGGCAGGATCTTTGAAGCTTTGAAACGACGAAATCCACCCTGTCCATTAGTCTAATCCACAACTTTTCATAGTTGTCCTCATGGATGAGGTTGTTCCTTGCTTGAATAAGACAGTTGAGCTCCTGAAAGATACTATCACATACATTTGCAAGAATAGTTGAATTTAAGAATAAGGTTGGTGGAGAGGGTACATTTTTTTTGGTTGGGGCTACATGTTGTATAGCTAGGTTATATGATGAGGGTTGGTCATTTGTGAGGGTCTCAGGTTCATGAAAGTTGGTAAGCAATCTGTTCAAAAGCACTTTGTTCAGAAGCAGTTTGTTCAGGAACGGTTAGTTCAGGAACAAGTATTTCATTAGTAGGAACAAAGTCATTGTTGGTTGATGTTGTCATATTTGAGTTTGGTGTAGGTTGTGGGGGGCATTCTGTCATAACTTCATCAAAAGCTATGTCAGAGGCTATTTGTTATACCCTCATTTTGGACCTAAAAATACTCGTTCAATTTTCCTTGCTATTTTCTGATACTCTCAAATTCACCGTGTTTTCTACTGTGCTCCAGACACATATTGTGCTATTACTATCTCCAATTTTCTTGCATTTAAAACCACCCAAAATGTTTCCTTGCATTACTAGCCATTTAAAGGGGTCTCTAAAACCATGGCATATATTCCTGCATTTTATTCCAATTTTTTTGCATAAAATCATACAAAAGGGTATTTTGGTCATTTCCTACAAAGGAACCCATTTTAGTCCCTACAATTTGTCCCTGAGTCTTTTCAACTTGTCTGCATGAATCATCAATCAATTTTGTCCAAAAATCATCTTAGTTTTGCATCTGAGTCAGTCTGAGTCAGTCTGAGTCGTTTTAGTCCCTAGGGGCATTTTGGTCTTTTCACATCAAACAATTTTTTGACAGAGAGGTATTTTGAAATACCTCAGTTTGGTAGTTTGTCAGTTTTAGTCCGTTTTGTCATTTTTAACTGTTTCACTTTACGTTTTTTTCAAAATTACATTTTTTACCAATTTTATTTTGTTTTTTACAAATAAGTCCAAATTTTATTTTAATTGCAAATGAGTCCAATTTTAACTTCAAAAAAGTCCAATTTCAGTTTTTGTTATTTTCAAAACAGTCCGATTTTATTTTCAAAACAGTCCCAATTTTTTTTCCTTTTTGCAGTTCAGTCCCATTTTCTTTCAAATTTGCAGATTGATCCAAAATGTCACGCAAGCAGTTCAGTCCACATGTCACGTCCCAATTGGTCCAGAGGCCACATGGCAGCCTATATAAGGCCACACACTGTACAAGTCAGAGAGGAGGTCCATAGAATCAGTGCCACATCACACAAACAGAATCAACACTCTCTCTCCTTGCAGTTACAGATCAAAATCTACAAAATTCATAGAAAATCTCAAGAACCTTCATGAAACCCTAGCTCAATTCAGAACAATTTCAGCATCAATTCAGAACAATTCCGCACAAATTCTTCGAATTTACCATTGAATCCAATTCACCGAGATGAACAGAAGCAAAATGCAAACAAATTCGATGCAATTCCAAATGGTTCTCAGAGATTCAGAGTGAATCTTCATCATTGAACCGTTGCACCTGCAATTCAAACACGAGCTCGCCACCGGAGGTAGCGCGCTGCAAGTGCGATCGCAGGTTTCGAATCAGAGAAGAAGAAGAAGAAAAGGTGAAGAAGATCGCAGGATTCGAACCGGAGAAGAAAGAAAGAGGTAATACCGGTTTACCTACGAAGTTCGAAGCCAAGAATCAACAGAACAGAGCCAAATCCAAAGGATCTGCGAAGAAACGGTTCGAATCTCCGGTCAAAACTCAGGTAACACATAAACTCTACTCCATCTTGCTGAAAATCATCACAAATTCAGAACGATGTGAATCCATGGAAGATTCGAACTATTCGGTTCAAAACCCTAACCCTAACACAAAAATAATTTGAAAAAAGCAAAGAAACACTTCAAGATTCACAACGAGTGTGAATCAAAGTGAATCCTTGAGGTTTTACGAAGTTCTAATTCAGAAAAAACGCGAAGAAACCGAACAGTTCGAACTTGTGATTGAAACTCAAGATTCATGTTGATTCAACGGACGAAAGTGATTTCCAGTGACTGATTCATGCTTAGATTAACAACACGAATTGTTTAAGCCATGAATGAACGAGTTCTGGGTAGCCTAGGATGAACTAGGGTTAGGGTTTAGACTGAGAGGAAGAGAGAACGAAGGGAGAAGACGGAGAAGAAAGAGAAAGAAAAGGAAAAAATGAAGGGATCCGGGCTGGTTCTTTTTTATATAAACGTGCAAACCGGGTCGGTCCAAACCCGATCCATTTTCCCGCGCCCTTGGCCGTTAGATCTAGGTTTAGTGGATCCGGATCAATCCAACGCCTCTGAGGCGTTCAAGAGATCCGGATCCACCAGCGTGTGGGTTGGACCAGTATCCACTAGGCTTTTGGTTTCTTTTCAGTTTCTTGAGATTTCCTGCTATGTGCACCCCTGTTCTTGCTGTTTGGACCCCCTGTGCATTTAATATCTTCACAAAAATTCCAAAAAAATGCTATGTGTTCTTGATATGTTTTTCACTATTTTGTGATATTTTTACATGTTTAAGATTGATGAAAATAATGTGTTAATTTCTCTTTTGATTCGTATATTTTGTGTGTTTTCGTGTGAATTTTCTTGTATGATTTTTGATCCGAAATTTGTCATGTGATGTTGATGTTTGGCACTTAATTTTATGATGAATTTACCTCTGATTTTGTGCTAATTTATCCAATTGCGTTAGTTGATCTTTGTTTACAATTTTTGCAATATGTTCAAATGTGTTAGTTGATTTTTTTTGTTTACAATTTTTGCAATATGTTCAATTGTGTTAGTTGATTTTTGTTTACAATCTTTTGCAATACATTCAATTGTGTTAGTTGATTTTTTCCTTCTATTGTCTAAAGTTTTGGCACTATTTTCGATTCTTGTTAAAGTTTGATCTTTGTTTACACTCTTGCAATATTTTCAATCTTGTTAGTTTAATTGATTAGCTTTTGCCTTACAAGTTGGTATGCTAGTTTCTAACTTTGCAAAGATTATTCTTTTTTTTAGTTCCTTGCTTTGTAAATAATGTTAGTTTGCATGCATTTTTCTTTCCATCCTTTCATACCCTATCATTATCCTTCTTTGCTTAATATTTTACTACCATTTCATATTGCTTCACTAACCATTTTATGTTTCATGCATATTGAAAGCTCCATTTCATCTCCATTCTCTAAGTTTAGATTCCATTCAATTTCTCAATGTTTAGGTAGTTTCTCTATTTTAATTTCTTGCAAGACCATAGAATGTAAACTAGGGCCAATGTAAAGGACAATGGACACTATAATGATGTACACCGACACACGCACCGACACGCACACACGTTGTATGATTTAACGCTAGGTGTATGCTTAGGAAGCGCGAAACTTAGAAAAATCATTTTTTCAAAAGTGTTAACAATTCTATCACTTGAAAACCTTTTTTAATAAACCTTGGAGTCAAAACTCCATTGTATTTTCCTTCTTTTTCTTAATCAAACCCAAATGAAAATAATCCATACTTAGACTTTTTTGTAAATAATTGACCAACCTCACCGCTTTATTTTCTCAAGCCTTTACGGCCTCTTTCTCTTCTTCAAAACCTTTTTTTTCAAAAAAACTAAAATGAATCAAAACTCACAAAGCTTTTCGAGAGAGAACTACATGGAGTTTGATCCCTTAAAAGGGTATGTAGGCAAGAGGTCAAAACCTCTCCAAGTCCAATAAAAATAAAACCCAAACACTTCTTTCCCCCATTCTTAAAAACAACCTTTTCAAAAAATAGCATTTAAAATAAAGCGTAAAAGATAAATCAAGAAAAACGGCTCCTATAGAGTACTATAGTCGTTGCGGGTGCCTAACACCTTCCCGTAGCGAAAATTGCCCCGAACTTAGAATTTCTAAGGGTTTTCTCAATTTTACCCTTCCCAAAAAAAAAATAGAGACATAAATGATTGAAAGGTTCAAGCCTAATTAATGACTTGACACCCGAAAATCGCGATGACAAAAATGGCGACTTCACTGGGGATTTTAGGGCTACGCTTAGTTTTTCATGCTTTATGTCTTACGCTTTACTTTATTGTTATGCAACGTGTGGGGTGAGAATATCAAAAGTCCTATACCCGGGCTGAGTGAACTTAAGATTAGGAAGAGATATAATCGACAATCCGATCCGGGGGTTGCCTCGTGTATTGGGTTACGCGATCAATCTCACGTAGCTGAGGCATTTTGGGGGTGATGTTGTCGGCGTGTGTTGTCATGCTTAGGCACTTTTCTTCCAATTGACCGATGATGCTACGGACTGTAGTCACCAAACCCATCTTTGGCCTTTTCTTAGGACGTAGTGCGGTGGCTAAACCGAGCGTTGTCTCGAAAATTAGTCGTCACGCGATACTACACTCGAACTAGACCTTCTTACGAATAATCATAGAACGGGCGTCGCCTTGTGCTACTATGATATGCGTAAGAGAGGTTGCAGTTTGGGAACCTTATTAGAACCATGGTTACTACTATCAAAGCCCTAGTCTCACCGGACACCGTGTCCATCCGCAGCTCCGCAACTGTGAACCTTAGCCCACCGTGTTTTCTTTAGCCAAAATCATGCATACATGCATTCATGCATAAACTTTTTTTCATGCATTTATCGAAAGGTCTAGACAAATTGAAAACTTTGTAAACATTCCAGGTATGAAGAAGACTAAGTCTTACAAATTCAAGGAAGTCGATTTGGTTAGCTTAAGGGAGTTGGCACTCAAGGTTGAGAATCCGACTGGGTTTCGTCTCCGATACGGTGGCTTGCTTACTATTCTCCGGACTAATGTGGAAGAGAAGTTGGTGCACACTCTAGTGCAATTCTATGATCCGGTCTTCCGTTGCTTCACTTTCCCGGATTTTCAGTTAGTTCCTACACTTGAGGCTTATTCTAGTTTGTTGGGTCTACCTGTAGCCGAGAGGACACGTTTCACGGGTCTTGGATCTCCTCTTACTCCTTTGGTGATTGCTAAGGATCTTTATCTCAAGACCTCCGATGTGTCCAAGAATCTCGTTACCAAATCTCACATCCAGGGTTTCACTACGAAGTACTTATTCGAGCGGGCTAATCTCGAATCTACTTGTCAGGACACTCTTGAGGCTATTCTTGCACTACTTATCTACGGGCTCATTCTCTTCCCGAATCTTGACAACTTTGTGGACATGAATGCTATTGAGATTTTCCACTTCAAGAACCCGGTTCCTACTTTGTTAGCTGACACGTACCACGCCATCCATGATCGGACCCTCAAAGGTCGTGGATACATTCTTTGCTGTGTGCCTCTCCTATATAGGTGGTTCTTTCCTATATAGGTCATTGATCGGACCTTCCGCTGCGATTATGGCTCTCACTCCCGATGAGGTGGTTTGGATTACTCCGGCAACTCGAGTCAAGGAGATTATCACTGGTTGTGGAGACTTCCTCAATGTACCTCTTCTCGGTACCCGGGGAGGAATCAACTACAATCCTGAGTTAGCCATGAGACAGTTCGGTTTCCCCATGAGAGCAAAACCCATCAATCTTGCTACGTCCCAGGAGTTCTTCTACTATTCCAATGCTCCCACCGGGCAAAGGAAAGCTTTTATAGATGCTTGGTCTAAGGTTCGAAGGAAAGATGTGAAGTGTAACACCCCGATTTCCCAACATAATTAAATATACGTAAAATCAGGGTTTTCATCGCAAAATGGAATGTTACACTACTTTTCAAAAATTCATAAATAGAAAATATACTATTTATTCAACAACATAAATTAATCTTGTAATATTTTGCAGCGGAAAAGTCTTTTTTAAAATATAATCAACTTCAACAAAATCTTGGCACAAAGGCCCCAACATAAATAATCATTTCAATAATCCTCTTAATAATAAATAAATGTTCCAACAATATAGTTCCAAAATTGATACATAAAGGAATGAAAATTCAACAATTAACTCCCATCCCGTTACGTATCAGAGCCCTAAGACACTTGAGCCAACATCCTACTAGCCTTGGAAATTTGCACTTGCCCACAAGGCGACAATTCCAACAGAAGGGGTGAGAAACACATTCAATAATAATAATATATAATTCATCAAATCGATGAAACAACAACAAATTATACCACAAGTATCAACAAGTTCATATATGTATGTATGTATATATATATATATATATATATATATATATATATATATAGCAACAGCAACGTTATCAACATCAACGACATTTAGCAAGATACAACAACAATAAACAATCAACAACAACAATATCAACAACATCAACAAATCATCACATATAACGAAAACATCTCAAACATTCACAAGTACATCATAACATCACAAATACTTCAACACGTCATAAATACATCAACAAGTCACAATTACACCATCACGAATACATCATCACTTTTCAAATTACATCATCACTTCACAATTACATCATCACTTCACAAATGACACGACACGACTATGCAACACTTAGACCTCATGCATGTGGTACCATCAGGGCATTAAGCCCCCATCGCTAAGGTCAAATAGGACCTGTCAGGCATTAAGCCCCCATCGCTAAGGTCATAGAGGACCTGTCAGGCATTAAGTCCCCATCGCTGACTATGCTATGCAACGACACGACTCAAATGCAACGACACAAGTAAAGACTCAACAATGCACATCTTTAGATGACTCGACAAATACACATCTTTAAATAGCATCATCGTCAAATATCACATATTTAAATATGGCATCTTTATATAGCACATATTTAAGTCACACATCTACAAACAACACATCTTGATATAACACATATTTAAATCACACATCTCCGGAAAGCACATATACATTAATCAACTACGTCCATATCAAACCAAAACATTCTTCAAAAATAAAGAAAGTTGATCAATAAAACATAAGCCAAATACTCATAAAACACTCCGACTAAATCCCTAATACTTAAGTTTGAAGTTGGGAAACCAACCATAAGTTTTTGACTAACTTGGGATTAGTTAAGCTAAGTTTTCTTAAAATTTTCTGAAGACCTACTTGGACTATTTTTCTCATAACTCGAGATTTACAAAACATTTTCGAGTCAAACCAGTGCCATTAGAAAGCTAACTTAATTATCTACAACTTTCATGTTTACACCTAAGACCAATTATGTACCAATCAATACCAGTTTTCATTTCAAATTCGGACAAAGTTGTGCTGAAATTCATAAAAATTCACTGTGACCTACGTTCAGTAATTTGACCATAACTCAAGTTCTATAAATCATTTTGACGTCAGACCAACGGCATTAAAAATATAACATTCATACCTACAACTTTTGTGTTTACATCGAAAGCTAGTTCGAAACAGAAACTGATGCAAAAGACGCAACAACATGGAACAGGGTATGCTGTCAAAGGTAGCTCTCGGGAAAACTCTATTTTTCACTCAAAAACCCAAATTTCATCTACCCAAATCCCAAATTTGATAGAGAACAATGTTTACAGGTTCTATATACAACATAACAATCAAAACAACATAGAAACATGCATTAAACAACACAATTCATCACATCATATCAATTATCATAAACTTTCTAAACCCTAAACCTAGAACACAATTTCATCAACAATCAAAATTATATATACATATTATTGAAGGAATCCCACCCTTACCTTAGATTATGATTCCTGAATTAAGCTGCGTTCTTCTCTCTTCTTCTAGCCTCTTCTCTTGGTTCCAGGTTTTCTCCTCTTCTTCTCTCAAAAACTCACTTTCTCTTTTTTTTTTCAATTGTACGTACAACTCTTTCTGACTCTCCTTTTCTTTTTATTGTAAACTATAACCCCCTCTTATTTCCTTAACTCCCACTTATTCCTCATAATTATACTTAATTCCCTTTAAACCAAATAATACTATTTTCTACCTTTTTATTTAATAAATAAAATAATCAAACAACATTTATTTAAATAAAACACAACACCATAAATCATATAATAAATTATCATCACACCAAATATCACACAATTCATACCAAGTCATATATTTCACATAAAATCATATCTAAATCATATATGTCAAATATAGTCATATAAAATCATATAAAAATACTCAAACATCAACTAAAAATAATTAAATAAAAATGGGGCGTTACATGAAGCATTTGGGTGTGAGGTCCGGTATCGCTCATGAGGCCTATACTCAGTGGGTGGTAGATCGAGCCGAAGAGATTGGCATGCCTTATCCTGCTATGAGACATGTGTCCGCGTCTGTTCCGTCCAGGCCATTACCTTTGCTTCCCGCAACCCAAGAGATGTATCAGGAACATTTAGCTATGGAAAATCAGGAGAAGCGAGCATGGAAAGCCCGATACAATGAAGCCGAGAACTTGATTTTGACTTTGGATGGTAGAGATGAGCAGAAGGATCATGAGAATCGAATGTTGAAAAGAGAGCTAGCCAAAGCTAGGAAAGAACTCGAGGAAAAGGATAAGTTGCTTATGATGGATTCCAAGAGAGCTAGAGGTCGTCGGGAATTCTATGCCAGACACTGCAGTTCGGCTCCAGAGTCTGATTCTGAGGATTACCCTGTCACTCCATAGGCTTAGATGATTATGTTGTTTGTATTATGTTTTGAGGCCCACTCCCCTTGGCTTAACTTTCCAAAACGATTTATCTCTACAGCTTCCTAGTCTCTTCATTCTTTCCTAATAATGTTTACGAGATTTCTAATTTGTCTAAGAGATCCTTTCGATAACCAAAAAGAGTCATTTTTGCATCTGCATTTGTACATATCATGCATCATACGCATCATTCATCGGTCACGAAAAACTTCCAAGTGCTCATTGCCTCCTGGTTCTTCTGCCGCAGTGTGAAAAGTGGCTCGTGCTCGAAAGATTGATCAACCTGCCAGAGTTCATCAGACTAGACAATACAGAAGAAGGAATCAGGTAGCCATGGAAGAAGAAAACGCACAGCTCCGTACCGAATTGGCTTCTTTAAGGGAAGAGCTAGCTAAAGCTCACGATGTTATGACTGCTCTGTTGGCTGCCCAGGAACGACCAGCCTCGTCTGCTCTAGAGACCACTGAGGCGATTCCAACAGCATCTCTCGATGACCGCTTTGCTATGCTGAGGGGATACCCATACGGACTCCCACCTTTCTTTTCTCCTGATACCGCAGCAGGTACTTCTTAAAGGTGGGAAAAACACAAGAAGGGGGGGGGGTTGAATTGTGTTTTTAAAAACGTTTTCTTTCTTATGAAAAATAACAATGTTCTCAGAATACAGAGTCTGATAGAGTTCAGAGTCTTAGCAGCGGAAAGTAGAACAGATGCAAGAAAGAAAGAAGACACAAGCAATTTTATACAGGTTCCTTCCACAAACCGGAAGTAGTCCTGTCCCCCTTGCACTTCCAAGGAGAGTTTCACTAAAATGTAATATCAAATTACAAGTTGCTCAAACACACAAGTAAGAGACTTCCTTTGCTCAATCACACAAGAAAGAGACTTCAAATGCTCAAGCACACAAGCAAGAGACTTCAAAACAATTACAGAGAATTGAAAAGAGTTTTGAATACTTGATAAACAATCAGAGGTATTCACAAGACAAAACGAAACAGAACAGACTCTGTTTTTCTTAGATACTTAGAAATTCTAAAATGTAAGCTTTTGTAAGAATTATCTAAGTTGTTGATGAGCAGTGTTTGCGACTTGGAATATATGAGAAGAACTCAATTCGCGTGTATGTATATGTGTATTTTTCTTCAAGTCTTCATCTCTATTTATAGAGAATTTGAGAGACGTTGGAAACTGCCAGCTCATCACTTTTTCTTTACCGAAGCTGATTTGACACCTTTGATCCTTTGCTTGATTTGAGGCTTGTACAATGAAATCAAATTCAATTCCATTCCAGCAAATATGGAAAAGTTTCTGCTTTAGTTACTGTTATTCTTGTCGTGTATAGAAGACACTGTGCAGAGTTGGTGGTTGCAGGAACAGGCGTAGGCATAGTGGTTGTACTTTTCGTACACTTGCTTTGTCAACGCTTTTTAGTGTCTGAAGAATCTTTGCTTCTGATGAATCTGCCTCTGGAGACCATTTGCTTCTGATGAGTCTGCCTCTGAAGAACTTGCTTCTGATGACGTCATCTTCAGAAGCTCTTTCTTCAGACGCATTTTGACTCTGAAATTCCAGGAGCGCTTTCATTCAGATGTTCTTCAAGCTTCAGTCTAAATTTCCTTTGCTCTTTAATTTATTCAATTAGAATCTCTTGTAAATAAGACTTTGATAATGGTCCTGCACACTTGAATAAATATTTAGCATATCCAATTGATAATTTTTAATACCTTGTTATCATCAAAACTTAAGTGGTATACTTGTGAAACACCCTTTGTTCCAACAATCTCCCCCTTTTTGATGATGACAAACATAAGTATTTTAAAAGATCAATTGTTGTTAACTTAATTAACAAGTTGACTCTTAAAGGTTCTGAGTTTTGTAAGCTCAGACTCCCCCTAAGTCTGATATTCCTTAAGGTGAGGTTTGTAAGCTCCCCCTAAGTCCTATCCAAGTTAATTAAGTTCATTTTTAAGTTTAATAAAACTTACATTAAATGCAGATGAAATTGGGTTCTCTCAAATAAAATTTGTTAAGTTTTATTTCATTTTTGGGCTCAGATTCTGTTAAATACTTTCTATTACTCCCCCTTTTGTCATCAATTAAAAAGAACAAAAACAATTAAAATTATGCAGTGAACAAAAGTGAAGAGATAAGAACTTTTATATAAGAGATAGGCAGAAAAGTACAAAGAATCAAGCAATTTAAAGCATATAACAAGAAAACAAAAACAAGGTGTGCAACTAAGGGTTGGGTTGGGGCGGTTGCTGTTGCTGTTGCTGTTGGACAAGAGCCATCAGACGCTTGATGTCTTCAGACTGCTTCCTAACAGTTTCTTCCAGAGCCAATTGCCTCTGAAGAAGATGGTCTTCCCTAGCCTCAGCTTCTTCTTGCTGCTTCAGCACCTTTTGCTTCAGCATCTTGAAGACCTTGGAGTCTCTTGTTACATACTCAGACTCAGCGTAGAACGGAGCATTAGCCAGATACAGAGGCTTGTTTGGAAGTTGAGAAGAAGAGTGTGATTCTTGCAAACGTCGTCTCATGGCGCGAGCTTGAATATGACAACACTTCTGAGCAACACCATCAAAGAAATTCAATGCTCTGTTCGTGAGATTACACCAGCTGTCTTGATAAACGAAAGGTAGAAATGGAGTGTTCCTTAAAAGCACCAAACTCTGCATTTCATCATTAAGTGCCACCAGACGCTCATCCAGGTATTCAGAATCCAAAGTGTTTATGGGAGGTTGGTTAGACATTTGGATTGGTGAAGAGGATGTGGATTGGTCAGAATCAGAGGTATGGTTTTGTGTAGGTTCAGAAGGGGAAACAAACACAGTGGGTTCAGATTCTGTCACAGGGACAGACTCTGTAGCCACAGTCTCCATAACCGATTCCGGAATGGTTTCAACTGGTGGTTGGTTGACATTGGTATGTTGTTGTTGTTGGTATTCAGGAAGTTCTCCTGAATAATGACATTCAAGGTTTGATAGATCATCCTGTTCAGTGGGTTTGTTTCGTGGTGAAGAGTGTAACGCCCACTTTCGTTTTATTATTTATTTAAATCGAGTTTAGGTGATTATAATATATTTATATAATATATGTGTGATTTTGGTATGCTTTGATAATTTAAGTTGATTTATGAGATAAGATATGATTTATGTGGATTTGATAAGGTTAAGAGACTTATTTTATTGTTAAATAAAATAAGATTTGAAAAGAAAATAAAATATTTAGTTGTGGGTTAGTTTTGGATTTTAGAGAGTTATGTGGGAGAAAGAGTAAATAAGATAAGATTTGTTGGCAGTATAAATAAGGAAAATTAGGTTAGAAGTCAGTAACGCTTTCAGACCTTTTGGGAAAAGAAAGAAACGCACGCGTGAGAAGAGAAGGAGGGTGTGCTGCGATTTTGCTTCTAAACCAGGTAAGGGTGAGACTAATAATTCTGTAATATTGATTAGCATGATTCTGATGATTAATTGGCATGAATTAGGGTTGAATTGGAAAGTGAGAAAACTAGGTCAAATCCTTAGAAAGTGGTGATTTAACGGTTGGAATAGGTTTATTTGGTGTAGAAAGTGTTCCTAGACCTTAGAATATGTTTAGGATGAACCTAGGAATCAGTATTAGGCTTGGAACCATGAAATTTGTGAGTTTTTGGAGGATTTAGCAAGTCTGCCCGCGGCGACATTCATCGCTCGCCACGGCGAGCAGTGATCCTCGCCTCGCGAGTGATGAGCTTCATCGCTCGCCACGGCGAGTACTTATCCCCGCCTCGCGAGTTGCTTCTGGCAGCTCGCCTTAGCGAGCTAACTTACTCGCCCAGCGAGTTAGGCCTGATAGCACGTAAGTTGTGCAGCTTTTGACCTTTAGTTGATCCCTGAATGCCTTGAGAGCCTGTTTATGATTGATGCCTTTTAGGTTTGTTGTGAAAAAGAATTGAGCCCAGAATAACTTAGTGAGGAGCTGGTCTACTCGCCATAGCGAGCAGATATACTCGCCTCGCGAGCACTACCAGGTTGGAATTTGTGAGAGTTAGTGTGACCTGTTTCGTATGACTGATTAAGAGTGGACCCCTAAGGATTAGTGAGACCTACTGGAGATGATTAATGCAGTCTGTAAGCTAGTTAGGACATGATTATGTTAATTGGGTATGAAGTAAATTGTTATGCCTTAAGAAAATATGAATGAATGTTGTGCCATTGATTGCAATTGGTGTTATTCTGTTTCCTCTGATGATTGACTGTGCTGCTACTGTTATTTAACCGTGATGCATGATGTCTATGTATATGATGAATAAGATATTGTATAGCTCCAAATTCTTGGATGCGTATTGATAAAGTGATTAAGATATGTTGTTGATTTGATTTGAGTCCATGCATTAGCATACATTGAGCTTAGTCCTCACCATGATAGGAGCTTTGTCCTCCGCACGTTTATTAGGAGCTTGTCCTCCGCACGTTTTAAAAGTATATTAATACTTATGATGAAGTTTGGTACCACATGCATATAAGGAGTCTAAGAGCATTGTTGCATTGTCGTGTCTAAATGATGCACCATTGATGATGATTGATTATGTGACTACGTGCTAATTGTTATTTAATTATGCAAAAATGTTAAGAATGTTTGATGTTAATTATTATTCTAAATTATGTTGATTAATATTATTTTGTTATGAAATCTCACCCCTTCTGCTGGAATTGCCGCCTTGTGGGCAAGTGCAGGTGATCGTGCTTAGTGTGCAGTTGCTTCGTGAGTGGCCTTCCCTCACTGTGTCGTCTAGGTCGCTCTGATACATAACGGGATGGGGTCATCAAATATGCATGCTTCATTCTTTTACGTGATTATTTATGTTATGTTGCAAAAATGAAACTAACTTTGAGATAATTTTTATGGGGCCTGCGTGCCAAATGTGTTATGAATTTTAAGTATGATTTCCGCTGCAAAGTTTGAAGTTATTTGGTTAAATTATTATTTATCTATTATCGGATTAAGTTATATGTGATATCCCGTTGTTATGTTTGCATACTCTGATAAATGTTTTTAAGAAATTTTTATGTTGGGAAAACGGGGTGTTACAATTGGTATCAGAGCAAGTCGGTCTGTCCGGCCAATTAGAGAGTCTTGTTGAGTCTTAGTAATATTTGTATTACTAATCTTTTGTTGCTACTATTGCTTGTTGAAGAATATCAGAATGGCTGGGAGGAACGATACCGCGTTAGCTGCTGCTCTTCAAGCTGTTGCCCAAGCTGTAGGACAACAACCTAATGCAAATGCTGGCGTGAATGCTGAGACGAGGATGTTGGAGACCTTCATGAGGAATAATCCTCCAACCTTCAAGGGAAGGTATGACCCCGATGGAGCCCAGACGTGGCTTAAGGAGATTGAGAGGATCTTCAGAGTGATGCAGTGTACTGAAGTTCAACAAGTGCGCTTTGGTACACATCAGCTGTCAAAGGAAGCTAATGATTGGTGGGTTAGCGTGTTACCTAGCCTTGAGCAAGATGGAGCTGTTGTGACTTGGGCTGTTTTCAGGAGAGAGTTCCTGAGGAGATACTTTCCGGAGGATGTTCGCGGGAAGAAAGAGATCGAGTTCCTTGAGCTGAAGCAAGGAAATATGTCAGTAACTGAGTATGCTGCCAAGTTCGTGGAGTTGGCAAAGTTCTACCCGCACTATGCTGCTGAGACTGCGGAGTTTTCGAAGTGCATCAAGTTCGAGAACGGTTTGAGGCCCGACATTAAGAGGGCGATTGGGTACCAACATATCAGAGTTTTTCCAGATTTGGTGAATAGCTGCTGGATTTATGAGGAAGATACAAAGGCTCACTACAAGGTAGTGAATGAGAGGAAGGCCAAGGGCCAGCAGAGTCTTCCTAAGCCGTACAGTGCTCCCGCTGATAAAGGGAAACAGAGGATGGTCGTTGATAGGCAGACTGCGAAGAAGGGTACCCCTGCTGAGATCGTGTGTTTCAACTGTAGTGTGAAAGGCCACAAGAGCAATGCTTGTCCAGAAGAGATTAAGAAGTGTGTCCGGTGTGGTAAGAAGGGTCATTTAGTAGCTGATTACAAGCGTAATGATATCGTGTGTTTCAATTGCAACGAAGAGGGTCATATTGGTTCCCAGTGCAAGCAGCCGAAGAGGGCGCCTACTACGGGTCGAGTTTTTGCCCTGACTGGTATTCAGACAGACAGTGATGATCGTTTGATCAGAGGTACTTGCTATATTAATAATACTCCTTTAGTTGCTATTATTGATACTGGTGCTACACATTGCTTTATTGCTTTAGACTGTGTTTCTGCTTTAAGTCTTGCTATGTCTGATATGAATGGAGAGATGGTTGTCGAAACTCCAGCTAAGGGTTCGGTGACTACTTCTCTCGTATGCTTGAGTTGTCCTTTGTCTATGTTTGGTCGCGATTTTGAGATGGATCTAGTTTGTCTACCTTTAAGCGGTATGGATGTAATTCTGGGTATGAATTGGTTAGAGTACAACCACGTCCTTATTAATTGTTTTCGCAAGACGGTGCATTTCTCGTCCGCTAAAGAGGAAAGTGGTGCTGAGTTCTTATCTACTAAACAGCTGAAGCAACTAGAACGTGATGGTATGTTGATGTTTTCGTTGATGGCTTCTTTATCTTTAGAGAATCAAGCAGTGATCGATAAATTACAAGTGGTATGCGACTTTCCTGAAGTTTTCCCAGATGAAATTCCTGATGTGCCTCCAGAGAGGGAAGTCGAGTTTTCTATTGATCTTGTTCCTGGAACTAAGCCGGTGTCGATGGCACCTTATCGTATGTCTGCTTCCGAATTAGCTGAATTGAAGAAACAGTTGGAAGATTTACTCGAGAAGAAATTTGTTAGACCAAGTGTTTCACCTTGGGGAGCGCCAGTGTTGCTAGTAAAGAAGAAAGATGGTAGTATGAGGCTATGTATTGATTATCGGCAGTTGAACAAGGTAACTATCAAGAATAGGTATCCACTTCTGAGGATTGATGATTTGATGGATCAGTTAGTGGGTGCGCGTGTTTTCAGCAAGATTGATTTGATTAAAGTAAAGGATGAAGATATGCAGAAGACAGCTTTCAGAACGCGTTATGGCCATTATGAGTACAAGGTTATGCCTTTTGGAGTTACTAATGCACCTGGAGTGTTTATGGAGTATATGAATCGCATCTTCCATGCATTTTTGGATCAGTTTGTAGTTGTGTTTATCGATGATATTTTGATTTACTCCAAGACTGAGGAAGAGCATGCTGAACATCTGAAGATTGTCTTGCAAGTGTTGAAAGAAAAGAAGCTTTATGCCAAATTGTCTAAGTGTGAGTTCTGGTTGAAAGAAGTGAGTTTTCTTGGTCACGTTATCTCTGGTGATAGTATTGCAGTAGACCCGTCTAAGATTGAAGCCGTATCGCAATGGGAAACTCCGAAGTCAGTTACCGAGATTAGGAGCTTTTTGGGTTTAGCTGGTTACTACAGAAGGTTTATTGAAGGATTCTCCAAGTTAGCTCTCCCGTTGACCCAGTTGACTTGTAAGGGTAAAGCGTTTGTTTGGGATGTGCATTGTGAGAACAGTTTCAACGAGTTGAAGAAGCGTTTGACGACCGCTCCAGTTTTGATTTTGCCAAAGTCTGATGCGCCTTTTGTAGTGTATTGTGATGCGTCTAAGTTGGGTTTGGGAGGTGTGCTTATGCAAGAAGGTAAAGTGGTAACTTATGCTTCAAGACAGTTGAGGATTCATGAGAAGAATTACCCGACGCATGATTTGGAATTAGCAGCTGTGGTTTTTGTATTGAAGATGTGGAGACATTACTTGTATGGCGCGAGGTTTGAAGTGTTCAGTGATCACAAGAGCTTGAAGTACCTTTTCGATCAGAAGGAATTGAATATGAGGCAGAGGAGATGGCTAGAACTATTGAAGGACTTTGATTTTGGGTTGAATTATCATCCGGGTAAAGCAAATGTGGTAGCAGATGCCTTGAGTAGGAAGACTTTGCATATGTCTGCTGTGATGGTCAAGGAGTTTGAATTACTTGAGCAATTTAGAGATTTGAGTTTGGTCTGTGAAAGGACATCTCAGAGTGTGAAGCTGGGAATGCTGAAGATTGATAGTGACTTCTTGATGAGTATAAGAGAGGCGCAGAAAGAAGATGTCAAATTTGTGGACTTATTAGTTGCCGGTAATCAGACTGAAGATAGTGATTTTCAAGTCGATGACCAAGGAGTGTTGAGATTCCGAGGTAGGATTTGCATTCCGGACAATGAAGAGATTAAGAAGATGATTCTTGAAGAGAGTCACAGAAGTAGCTTGAGTATTCATCCGGGAGCTACGAAGATGTATCATGATTTGAAGAAGTTGTTTTGGTGGTCTGGATTGAAGCGAGATGTGGCACAGTTTGTGTATTCTTGTTTAGTGTGTCAGAAGTCGAAGATTGAGCATCAGAAACCGGCTGGCATGATGGTATCTTTAGATGTGCCAGAGTGGAAATGGGATAGTATATCCATGGATTTTGTGACTAGTTTGCCGAATACTCCAAGAGGGAATGACGCCATTTGGGTGATAGTTGACAGATTGACGAAGTCGGCTCATTTTCTACCGATTAATATTAGTTTTCCTGTTGCCCAGTTGGCAGAGATTTATATCAAGGAGATTGTGAGATTGCATGGTGTTCCTTCGAGCATTGTATCAGATAGGTATCCAAGATTTACTTCTAGATTTTGGAAAAGTTTGCAAGAGGCCTTGGGTTCTAAGTTGAGGTTGAGTTCGGCGTATCATCCGCAGACGGATGGTCAGTCGGAGAGGACAATTCAGTCGCTTGAGGATTTGTTGAGAGTTTGTGTTCTTGAGCAAGGCGGAACTTTGGATAGTCATCTTCCGTTAATCGAGTTCACATACAATAATAGTTATCATTCTAGTATTGGAATGGCACCTTTTGAGGCTTTGTATGGTCGGAGGTGCAGAACGCCGTTGTGTTGGTTTGAGTCAGGTGAAAGAGTGGTCTTAGGACCGGAGATTGTTCAGCAAACCACTGAAAAAGTTAAGATGATTCAAGAGAAGATGAAAGCGTCGCAGAGTCGACAAAAGAGTTACCATGATAAGCGAAGGAAAGATCTTGAGTTTCAGGAGGGAGACCACGTGTTTTTGAGGGTCACTCCTATGACTGGTGTTGGACGTGCTTTGAAGTCAAAGAAGTTGACTCCGAAATTTATTGGTCCGTATCAGATATCGGAAAGGGTTGGAACGGTGGCGTACCGAGTTGGACTACCACCGCATCTGTCAAATTTGCATGATGTTTTCCACGTATCGCAAGTTCGGAAGTATGTTCCGGATCCATCTCATGTGATCCAAAGTGATGATGTGCAAGTTAGAGACAACCTTACGGTGGAGACTTTACCGGTAAGGATTGATGATCGGAAAGTGAAGACGTTGAGAGGCAAGGATATACCTCTCGTCAGAGTCGTTTGGTCGGGGGCGACTGGTGAAAGCTTGTCGTGGGAACTTGAGAGTAAGATGCTGGAGTCTTATCCAGAGTTATTTGCCTGAGGTAATTTTCGAGGACGAAAATCTTTTAAGTGGGGGAGAGTTGTAACGCCCACTTTCGTTTTATTATTTATTGAAATCGAGTTTAGGTGATTATAATATATTTATATAATATATGTGTGATTTTGGTATGCTTTGATAATTTAAGTTGATTTATGAGATAAGATATGATTTATGTGGATTTGATAAGGTTAAGAGACTTATTTTATTGTTAAATAAAATAAGATTTGAAAAGAAAATAAAATATTTAGTTGTGGGTTAGTTTTGGATTTTAGAGAGTTATGTGGGAGAAAGAGTAAATAAGATAAGATTTGTTGGCAGTATAAATAAGGAAAATTAGGTTAGAAGTCAGTAACGCTTTCAGACCTTTTGGGAAAAGAAAGAAACGCACGCGTGAGAAGAGAAGGAGGGTGTGCTGCGATTTTGCTTCTAAACCAGGTAAGGGTGAGACTAATAATTCTGTAATATTGATTAGCATGATTCTGATGATTAATTAGCATGAATTAGGGTTGAATTGGAAAGTGAGAAAACTAGGTCAAATCCTTAGAAAGTGGTGATTTAACGGTTGGAATAGGTTTATTTGGTGTAGAAAGTGTTCCTAGACCTTAGAATATGTTTAGGATGAACCTAGGAATCAGTATTAGGCTTGGAACCATGAAATTTGTGAGTTTTTAGAGGATTTAGCAAGTCTGCCCGCGGCGACATTCATCGCTCGCCACGGCGAGCAGTGATCCTCGCCTCGCGAGTGATGAGCTTCATCGCTCGCCACGGCGAGTACTTATCCCCGCCTCGCGAGTTGCTTCTGGCAGCTCGCCTTAGCGAGCTAACTTACTCGCCCAGCGAGTTAGGCCTGATAGCACGTAAGTTGTGCAGCTTTTGACCTTTAGTTGATCCCTGAATGCCTTGAGAGCCTGTTTATGATTGATGCCTTTTAGGTTTGTTGTGAAAAAGAATTGAGCCCAGAATAACTTAGTGAGGAGCTGGTCTACTCGCCATAGCGAGCAGATATACTCGCCTCGCGAGCACTACCAGGTTGGAATTTGTGAGAGTTAGTGTGACCTGTTTCGTATGACTGATTAAGAGTGGACCCCTAAGGATTAGTGAGACCTACTGGAGATGATTAATGCAGTCTGTAAGCTAGTTAGGACATGATTATGTTAATTGGGTATGAAGTAAATTGTTATGCCTTAAGAAAATATGAATGAATGTTGTGCCATTGATTGCAATTGGTGTTATTCTGTTTCCTCTGATGATTGACTGTGCTGCTACTGTTATTTAACCGTGATGCATGATGTCTATGTATATGATGAATAAGATATTGTATAGCTCCAAATTCTTGGATGCGTATTGATAAAGTGATTAAGATATGTTGTTGATTTGATTTGAGTCCATGCATTAGCATACATTGAGCTTAGTCCTCACCATGATAGGAGCTTTGTCCTCCGCACGTTTATTAGGAGCTTGTCCTCCGCACGTTTTAAAAGTATATTAATACTTATGATGAAGTTTGGTACCACATGCATATAAGGAGTCTAAGAGCATTGTTGCATTGTCGTGTCTAAATGATGCACCATTGATGATGATTGATTATGTGACTATGTGCTAATTGTTATTTAATTATGCAAAAATGTTAAGAATGTTTGATGTTAATTATTATTCTAAATTATGTTGATTAATATTATTTTGTTATGAAATCTCACCCCTTCTGCTGGAATTGCCGCCTTGTGGGCAAGTGCAGGTGATCGTGCTTAGTGTGCAGTTGCTTCGTGAGTGGCCTTGCCTCACTGTGTCGTCTAGGTCGCTCTGATACGTAACGGGATGGGGTCATCAAATATGCATGCTTCATTCTTTTACGTGATTATTTATGTTATGTTGCAAAAATGAAACTAACTTTGAGATAATTTTTATGGGGCCTGCGTGCCAAATGTGTTATGAATTTTAAGTATGATTTCCGCTGCAAAGTTTGAAGTTATTTGGTTAAATTATTATTTATCTATTATCGGATTAAGTTATATGTGATATCCCGTTGTTATGTTTGCATACTCTGATAAATGTTTTTAAGAAATTTTTATGTTGGGAAAACGGGGTGTTACAAAGAGGTTGGTTGTTGTTGGTTGTTTGTTGGTGGCTCAGAGATAGGTTTTTCAGAAGCAGTTGGATTTTCAGTGACTACTTGCTCTTCAGCAGTAGTAGTTAAATCAACCACTTGTGAACTACCTGGGTTGGAGGTTGAGGAGGGTGGAATAGAAGCATTAGGAGCAAGCATATTTAGAGGTTTGATAACAGGTGGTTGGAAGGGATGGTTGGCTGGTAGCTTGTTACAGATACCTATCCTCCTTTCACCTAACTCCCCTATTGTTTTATAGATATCATCTAACACTTCTTTGTAGGGTTTGGGTTTAGGAGAAGGTTTGGATTTTGTAGTGGTTGTTTTAGTTCTAAGGGTTCGTTTGGCCTTAGGTACAGGTTTGGATATTTTGAATTTCTGACTTAGAGGTGCGTTGTCTAAGTCAGAGTCTGTAGAAGATGAAGTAGAAGTAGAAGGTGGGGGAATTGGATTCTGAGTTACCTTAGACAATTTTGGAACGTCTGAGGCAGCAGCCTCTGAAGCAGCAGCTTCTGATGTAATCCCAGTGACTGATCTGCCTGGGAGAGAAACACTTGTTCGTATTACTGGTGGAGGACCAGCAGCTTCTACTGCAGTAGCTTCTGATACAGTCCCAGTGACTGATCTCTCTGGGAGAGAAACACTCGTTCGTATTACTGGTGGAGAACCAGCAGCTACTGAAGCATTCACTTGAGGGACAGCATCTGAGGTATCAGCTTCAGAAGTTCTTGAAGTTTCTTGCAGAATCTGCTGAGCTCCCTTCACAGCACTTTCTTCCAGCTTCTTGGCCAAATTCTGAGCCTCAATAACCTTCTCAATGAGGTGTTGATCTTTATCATGATCAATGCCTATAGCTGCCAGAGCCTTGTCTCTGTCAATACGGTATTGAGCTGCTAACCTCTTCTTCTCATTCTTGAGGTTCTGATAGTGCTCTTCAGTCCTCTTCTGCTGTTCAGGAGTGGGTTCAAACATAGACATCACAATCTCCCCTATTGCTAGCCTCTTGAGTGGTCTAACAACTTCAACAAAGCCAGCTTCTTTTTCCTCCTGGGCTCGTTGATACCTCTCCTCCATGTTTGCATCAGCCTTACCTCTTTTCCTCTTTGGAGTAGTTACAGTTCCAAAGGTAGTTGTAACGCCCTCTCTAATTATTTAATTATTTTATTAGATGATATAGTATATAATTATATATTATATGATTTTGATGATTATGTGACGTATTTGTGACGTATCTGTGACGTGTGACTTGTTATTATTTTATTGTTTAATAAAATAATATAAGTGATGTTTATATGAATATTTATTTGGTAAATATAGAGATTTGTTGGAAAAATATATTATTTTGAGAAGTGGGGTTATATTTATAATTAAGAAGAGTTGTGAGGGTTGAGATAGAATTAATTAAGTTGGGAGGGAGTATATAAGAGAAGTAGGTTAAGAGAGGAAACTTTTGAGAACGCGTACAGACAATTGAGAAAAGAGAAGAAGAACGGTCAAGAGAGAAGAGAAGCTAGGTTCCAATTCTGCAATTTTCCAGGTAAGGGTGAGCCTAACTTCAGTAATTTTAATGTTAAATCATCTGTTATTGATTAGCTTAGAGATTGGAAAGAATTGAGAGGAGTTTTGAGAATTAGGGTTATGATGAATTTAGTGAATTTGATGTGAGATGACTGTGAATTGGTGTAGAAATGTGTTACAAAACCTAGATTATTCCCTAGGACAACATTGCTGATGAATTAGAAGCCTAACTTGAGAGATTTGAGATGTTTTGGTGAGAATTGGAGTGAACCCGTAGTGGTTCTGAGATCGCTCGCCTGTGGCGAGTGACTACTCGCCGTGGCGAGTACAGCCCTATCGCTCGCGAGGCGAGCAGCATAGCTCGCCGTGGCGAGCTTGTCCCTTAAATTTTAGGACTTTGACCCAAGTGATGATGGTTTTGAGTGCCCTTATATTTATAGAGATGACCTGTGAAGTTGGTTTAGCCAAATTGGATTTAGAGAGCTTAAAAATGAGGATTTTTGGTGAAAAATGTCAAAAAGGCCGAGAGCACCCAGGATTTCTCGCCTGCAGCTCGCCCCCAACTCGCCTTTGGCGAGTAAGCTGTTGTGAGTACTCGCCTGTGGCGAGCAGATCACTCGCCGTGGCGAGTTAGATGGTTCAGGACTGATTGTTCCGTTTTGCGATCTGTTTCGCATGGGACTTTGAGAGGAGACCTTTGGGTAGTATTGGAGAGGTTTTATATCCTTGGATGCATTCTGTAATGAAGATTGCTGATGGTTCTTTACGTTGTGAATAATTGATGTATTGTTGATAGTAAGTGATGTTTAAATATGATGATATGTGATTATGATGAGGTTACGTGTTGCGATGTATACGATTAATGAGATGATGTTCTGCCATGTAACTATTATACCTGCATGTGTCAGTTTTGCATTACGAATGATGGTTTTGAGACGGTGTATTAAGTTGTTAAATGACGAGTCCATGCATTTGCATATTTATGAGACGGTGGAGCTTTATGCTCAAAGCGACGGTGGAGCATTTGCTCAAAGCGACGGTGAAGCATATTAATGCTATAATCATATGGTACCACATGCATGATGTTGAGACGTTAGGTGTTGCATTTAGTCGAGTCAATTATGACATATATGTGATGATGTTGAGACGTTGTGAAGTATGTTGTGATGTTGTTTATGATGATGTTAAGTGATGTTGATGATGTTATGTGCCTTGTATATGTGTTAATAGAGTTGACAATGCAATAGTTGCTTGTCTCTTACTGGCCCAGGATATCAGATTCTCACCAAGAAACTGACAGTTTCCACTGGTTGATTTTCTTTCAATCCCATCACCAGCATAATCAGCATCACAGAATCCAACTAGCTTGTAATCTGAGGATTTCTTATAGAGAAGTCCAAGATTAGTTGTTCCTCTCAGATATCTAAAGATTCTTTTAACCGCAGTTAAATGTGATTCTCTAGGATCTGATTGAAATCTTGCACACAAGCAGACACTGAACAAAATATCAGGTCTAGACGCAGTGAGATACAACAGAGAACCAATCATACCTCGATACAGCTTTTGATCAACCTTGGTTCCTTGATCTTCGTTGTTCAGAGTGCAGGTAGGATGCATTGGAGTGTTCATTTCCTTGCAGTCTTCAAGTTTAAACTTTTTCAGAAGCTCTTTGGTATACTTGGACTGATGAACATACACTCCTTCTTTGCATTGATTGATCTAAATTCCTAGAAAGAACTTCAGTTCTCCCATCATGCTCATTTCAAATTCCTCCTACATCATCTTAGAAAATTCCTTGCAAAGAGATCTATTAGTTGAACCAAAAATAATATCATCAACATAAATTTGTACAACCAGAATGTCTTTCTCAAGTGTCTTCTTGAAGAGTGTTGTGTCAACCTGTCCTCTTGTAAAATCATTATTAAGCAGGAAATTACTCAGCCTGTCATACCAAGCTCTGGGAGCTTGTTTCAGACCGTACATAGATTTCTTTAGCTTATAAACATGGTCAGGATGTTTTAAGTCCTCAAAACCAGGTGGTTGTTTTACAAACACTTCTTCAGATATGACTCCATTGAGAAATGCACTTTTAACGTCCATTTGGTACAAGGTTATGTTGTGATTTACTGCGTAGGAAAGAAGTAACCTGATTGCTTCCAATCTTGCAACTGGAGCAAAAGTTTCAGTGTAATCAATGCCTTCTTGTTGACTGTATCCTTGAGCAACAAGTCTGGCTTTGTTTCTGATTACTTCTCCCTGTTCATCCAGCTTGTTCCTAAACACCCATTTAGTTCCAATAATGTTCTTGTGTTCAGGCTTAGATACAAGATCCCATACATCATTCCTTTTAAATTGATTAAGCTCATCTTGCATTGCTAAGATCCATCCATCATCAGCTAGTGCTTCATCAACTGTTGTAGGTTCTATCATGGATAGCAGACCCAAGGCAGACTCTTCAGGTCTGAAATGAGATCTAGTTCTTCTGGGGCTTTCTTTGCTACCAATGATCTGATCCTCAGGATGAGAAGACTTGTATTTGAATGAATTTTTGGATTGGATAACTTGCTGTGAATCATCTTGATTTTCTTCAGAGGCTTCAACAATTGGGACATCAGGAGCTGTCACAGCTTCTGAAGTTTCATGTGTCTCTGAAGTCTGATCAGGTTCTGAATAATCATCAGACTCTTCTGAACCTGCATTGTTTTCACTTTGCTCTGGAATTTGACTTCCAGGCTCTTTGTCATCAAACTTGAAATGTATAGACTCTTCGACACAGAGTGTTTCCAAGTTATACAGTCTGTATGCCTTAGATCTCTCAGAGTAACCTAGAAAGATTCCCTTTTGAGCTTTTGCATCGAATTTCTTCAGATAGACTTTATTGTTCAGAATGTAACAGGTACATCCAAACTGATGAAAGTAAGAGATGTTAGGTTTCCTGCCTTTAAAGAGTTCATATGCTGTTTTGTTCAGAATGGGTCTGATGTAGATCCGGTTCTGAACATAACACGCTGTGTTCACTGCTTCTGCCCAAAAATGTTTAGCCAGATTGTTTTCATGAATCATGGTTCTTGCCATTTCTTGAAGAGTCCTATTTTTTCTCTCTACAACTCCATTTTGCTGTGGAGTTCTAGGAGAAGAGAATTCATGGACAATTCCAAATTTTTCACAAAATATTTCAAATGGCTCATTTTCAAATTCTCCCCCATGATCACTTCTGACTTTTAGAATTTTAAGTTCTTTTTCAGATTGGACTTGAATACAGAATTTTGTGAACACATCATATGAATCATCTTTAGATTTGAGAAACTTAACCCAACTCCATCTACTGTAATCATCAACAATCACCAATCCATATTTACTTCCATATATGGATGCAGTACTGACTGGTCCAAATAAATCAATATGGAGTAGTTCTAATGGTCTGGAGGTAGAAACAATGTCTTTAGATTTGAAAGAAGTTTTAACAATTTTTCCTTTCTGACATGCACCACATAGTGCATCTGAATGATAATCAATGTCTGGTAGGCCTTTGACAAGTTGTAACTTGCTAAGCTTGGAGATTAATCTCCAGTTAGCATGTCCCAACCTTCTGTGCCACAACCATTTCTTTTCACTCACTGACAGGAGGCACAATACCTTCTGATCAATCAGTTCTGAAAAATTGATCTTATAAACATTGTTCTTTCTCTTTCCCTTAAACACTACAGATTGGTCATCAGTGTTGATTACTGTGCAGTTGTTCTTATTAAACAAGATGTCATAACCATTATCACAAAATTGACTTATGCTAAGTAGGTTATGCCTTAGTCCATCTACAAACCACACATTATTTATTGAGACTGAGGAATTACCAATTGTTCCAGTACCAATGATTTTGCCAGTTTGGTTTCCTCCAAATCCCACAGTTCCTCCCTCTTTCATGGTCAGGGTTAGGAACATAGACTTTTCTCCCGTCATATGTCGCGAGCAGCCACTGTCCAGATACCAGGACTTCTGCTTTGTATTTCCTTTTAGACATACCTGCAGCATCAACAATTTGTGTCTTAGGTACCCATACTTTCATGGGTCCTCTTGAGTTAGTCCTAGAAGTTTTGAATCTCTTTTGTGTACTTTGTCTGAATTTTTCTTTATCAGTCTTCTTCCAGACTTTGGGTTCAGAACCTTTAGTCTTAAAATGTGACTTAGTAAAGATAGCCTCCTTCTTCTGAAATCTAGGCTTTTGAGTTTCAGACTCTGTTTTCTTCAGAACCTGTTTGATAGGTTCTGATCTTTTCAGAATCTGTAACGTTGGAGCTTTTGATTTAGAATCATTCGTGACTTTTGTCTTATGATTCTTAGGTTTTGACTTAGTCAACTCCTCTGAATTTGAAGACTTAGAGTCTGAATGAGAAGCTTTTTCAGACTTAGACACAAAATGAGTTTTCAGACCTTCTTTGATGTTATCAGAACAAGGTTTCAGAATTACTTCACTAGAGTTTCCTCCTGTGAAACCAATTCCCTTTTTGTTGTTCTGATTTATGCTATAAATCATGGATGCAACTTTGGTTCTATCAATTCCTGTGTTAATAAACTCTTGAAGAGCAGCATCCTGCTCAGACAAGGTTTTATTATCACCCTTCTTAGTCATTGTTTTCAAATCATTATTTTCTTGTTTTAAAGCTTCCATTTCCGTCTTAGTTGATTCATGGAGTTTTAGCAGCTTAATGTATCGTTGCTTAACTCTCCTCAACTCAGTGGATTGGTTTTCATAATGACAAAGAAGTTCTTTGAGAGAATCAATTAGTTCAGATCTGGTGAGTTTAGAGTATACCTCAGTTTCAGTTTCAGAGTCTGTACTTGACTCAGCATCAGATGTTTCTTCTTCATTATTAGCAGTAGCTACCAAAGCCAGAGCTATTTTAGCTTCATCTTCAGCATCATCTTTGTCAGACTCAGACTCATTATCCAGATCTTCCCAAGTTGCCATCAAGCTCTTCTTGAATTGCTTCTTGAATTTGTTAGACTTGAAGAACGCTTTCTTAGATTTTTCTTTGGATTTCTCTTTCTGCAAGTCTGGACATTCAGCAATGAAGTGTCCAACCTTTTTGCAGTTGAAGCAACCTTTCTGATCTTCCTTTCTTGAACTTTTGTGACTACTACCTCTGTTCATAAACTTCTTGTTCTTCTTAGCGAGATATTGTAATCTGTTGGTGAGCATAGCCATCTCTTGAACAATCTCAGAGTCTTCATCAGAATCTTCAGATGTAGATTCTTCTTCAGACTCCAAAACCTTCAGAGCCCTACCTGACTTGCCTCTGGACTTTAATGCGATGGATTTGGGCTTCTTGACAAGTTCATGCTCGTTAAGACCTATTTCATGACATTTCAAGGAGCTTATGAGATCCTCAACACTCAAGGTGTTTAAATCTTTAGCTTCCTCAATGGCTGTCACTTTTGGTCTCCATTTTGCAGGTAAGCTTCTCAAAATCTTGTTCACATGATCAGACGTAACGTAGCTTTTCTTCAGAATCTGAAGTCCAGAAACAAGAGTTTGAAACCTTGAGTACATGGTCTCAATGTTTTCATCCTCCTTCATTCTGAACAACTCATACTGATGAACAAGCATAGTAGCCTTGGCCTCTCTGACTTTCTTGTTACCCTCATAAAGTGAGCACAATGAGGTGAACATAGCCTTTGCTGTTGATTTGTCACTCATCTTTAAGTACTCTTTATGAGGCAAGGCAGCCACAAGAATGCCTCTGATCGTATGATGTGTCTTATAAAGCTTTTTCTGCTCAGGGGTATGAGCTTTCCTATCAAGAGCAGCACCTTCTTCATCTAACCTCATATCACCAACGCCATCTTCAAGAACATCCCACAACTCTTCATCCATTCCCATGATGTGACTATACATCTTGGTCTTCCACCAAGAGAACATTTCAGGATCACCATTAAACATAGGAGGTTTGTTGTGATTAGAAGATCTTTCACTTTTGTTGATGTTGCTGTAGTCATAATGCACAGCAGCTCCAGAACCAAAACCAGAACCAAATGCAGATGCAGAAGCTTCATCCCTAGACATGTTTTTCACTGATTGTCATACCCTCATTTTGGACCTAAAAATACTCATTCAAATTTCTCTGCTATTTTCTGATACTTTCAAATTCACCGTGTTTTCTACTGTGCTTCAACCGCACATTTTACTGTTATTATCTCCAATCTTCATACATCCAAAGCCATCCAAAGTGTTTTCTTGCATTACAAGTCTTCAAAAAGGGTCTCTAGGACCATTGCATGTTTTCCTGCATTTTATTCCAATTTTTGCATAAAATCACACAAAAGGGTATTTTGGTCATTTCCCGCAGTGGAACCCATTTTCAGTCCCTACAATTTGTCCCTGAGTCTTTTCAACTTATCTGCATGAGTCATTAATCAAATTTTGTCCAAAAATCATCCTAGTTTTGCATCTGAATCAGTCTGAGTCGTTTTGGTCCCTAGGGGCATTTTAGTCTTTTCACATCAAAATTTTGACAGAGAGGTATTTTAAAATACCTCATTTTTGGTAGTTTGTTCATTTTAGTCCGTTTTGTTGTTTTTATTGTTGCACTTTACATTTTTGCAAATTTCATTTCTTTTACCAATTTTATTTCACTTTTTGCAAATAAGTCCAAACTTTGTTTTAAATTGCAAAAGTGCCCAAATTCTATTTTCAAAACAGTCCAAATGCCTTTTAAATTTCAAAGTCAGTCCTATTTCTTTTTATTGCAGTTCTGTCCTTAAGTTTGTTTTAATTGCAGTTTAGTCCTTCAATTTTACAAAATTGCATTTTTAGTCCTTTTTTTCAGTTCAGTCCACAAGTGCCACGCAAGCTGTCCAGGTCCAGGTGTCTCATTCCCATTGGCTCAGCGCACACATGGCACCCTATATAAGGTCAGGTACTGTGCAAGTCAGGAAAAGATCCACAGAACTCACGCCACATCACACAAACAGAATCCACACTCTCTCTCTTGGCAGTTAAGATCAAAACAAAAATTCATCAAGAACAATTCACAAAACCCTAACCGTTTCAGAAGCAAGTTTGAGCCAAAATCAATGGAGTTTTCTTTCATCAGCTCTCAGAGGTGCGATTGAACCTTCATCACTGAGCCTAATCCTCTGCAATTCAAGCACAGGGTTCATCGCAGAAAGCAATAAACCCTAAATGCGATCACAGAGGCACGAATTTGAGAAGAAGAAGGAAAAATTCAAAGGTTTTTGAACCGAAGAAGAAGAAGAAAGAAATTCACCGATTTATTTTCGGAATTCAAGCCAGAAATCGATAAAACAGAATCAGATTCAAGAATTCCCAAGAATTTCAGTTCAAATCTCCGAAACAAACACAGGTGAAAATCGGAACTTACCTCTTTCTTGCTTAAAAACATCATTGAATCCAAATCGACGTAAATCCATGGCAGATTCAAAGAGTTTTGGTTCAAATCAACAAACCCTAAAAATAAAAAACCTTTGAAAAAGCGTAAGAATCCAAAGGTTTACAACGAGTAACAACCGTTGTAATCCAACGGATTCATAAACGAAGTGATTCAGAAAGATTCAAACCAGAAACGAAGAACCAAAACCTTTTGAATCCGCAAACAAAATTCAAGATCTACGTCGATCCAACGGACGCGTGTGATTATCAACGGTTAATTCATACTCAGAACAATGAGATGAAGCTTTTAAGCTATGATTCATAGGATTCTGGGTTGGATTGGCCGAATTAGGGTTTAGGGTTTCACCGGTGAGAAGAGAGAACGGAGAAGAGGTGAGAAGAAGAAAGAGAAAGGTTTTGAGAAAATGAGCAAAAACGGGCCAAAACCCTTTTATATAAGTGCCGGACCGAGTGGGCTTTGACCCGACCCAGCACCTTGCGCTCTGGGCCGTTTGATCAAGATCCAGATGGATCTGGATCAATCCAACGTTCCTGAAGCGTTGGGTTGATCCGGACCCATCAGTGTCCGTGGGTTGGGCTTTGTGACCATGGGCCCTAAGCTTTTTGGCGTTTTCTTGATTTTTTTTGCTAACTGCACTTTTTTCTTGCTGTTTGAACCCCTGGTATGCTATAATCTTATTGAATATTTTTTTGTAATTTTTTTTTCTATGTGATTCATGGTATATTCTTGACTGTTTGATGATATTTTTACATTTCTTTGATTGTTAGATATGTGTGCTAATTTTTGCTTCTTGATTTGCATATTTTTTGGTGTTTAATAAAATTTCTTGCATGATTCTTGTGCTAGTCAGATACCACGTAATCCCAATGCTTATGGTATGATTTTGTGATGATGTTTACTCATGATTCCATGCCATTGCTACTGTTTGGGTTTTAATTTCTTGTGTGGCAAGTGATGTGAATCCTTTAAAGTTGTAAAACGTGCATGAAATGTGTATGTGCTAAAAATGAATGCATGGCTTGTAATTTCCTCATAATTCTTGAAATATTTCCCTTGAAAGTGCTGTTTTGGTGGGGATTATAGGTTATGGGATTTGGTTTAAGTTTTAGGCTTTTGTTTTGTGTTATTTGCACTATTTTTGGCACTTGTTTCTTTTGCAATTTGCTTAATACTCTTTGTTATGATCATTTCATCTACTATGCATTGCTACTCATACTATCACCTATCCGTTGCACACTTTACTACTAACCATTTGTTTCATGCCTTATTCATATTGCAAGCATTGCATCATTTTCATCCTTTTCTTTCTTTTAGCCATCTTATGCAATTTCCTACTAGTCCATGTAATATTTTTAGGTTAGTTTTAGCTTTCTTTTAAATTTTCATGCAAGACCATAGAATGTAAATTAGGACCCGATGTAAAAGACAATGGACACTATGATGATGTACACCGACACGAACACCGACACGCACACACGTTGTATGATCTACCGCTAGATGTATGTTTAGGAAATGCGACACTTAGAAAATATGCCTTTTTCAAAGCAAACTAACTCCTCACTCAATCATTTTCATAATAATCTTGGAGTCAAAACTCCATAACTTTTCCCTTTATTTTCTTAATCAAAAATACAAATGAAACTTAAATTCCAACTTTAACCTTTTTGCTTAATAAGTGATCAACCTCACCTTCTTTCAAATCTCATGCCTTTAAGGCCTCTTTTCTCTTCTCAAAAATAATTTTCAAAATTAAAAGTAAAACTAACCCACAAAATCTTTTGGAAGAGAACTACATGGAATTTTGATCCCTTAAAAGGGTATGTAGGCAAGAGACCAAAATCTCTCCAAGTCCAATAAAATAAAATCCAAACTTTCTCCTCCCCATTCTTAAAAGCAACCCTTCTTTCAAAAAATAGCATAAAAATAAAGCGTAAGACATAGAATTAGAAAAACGGCTCCTATAGAGTACTATAGTCGTTGCGGGTGCCTAACACCTTCCCGTAGCGAAAATTGCCCCGAACTTAGAATTTCTGAGGGTTTTCTCCATTTTACCCTTCCCCAAAAAAAAATAGAGACATCAATGATTGAAAGGTTCAAGCCTAATTAATGACTTGACACCCGAAAATCGCGATGACACTGATCGTTTACTGTAACACGGTTAAGTGCTAATTACAGAGCCAAAGCTCTGATACCAACTAAAGGTGGGAAAAACACAAGAAGGGGGGGGGGTTGAATTGTGTTTTTAAAAACGTTTTCTTTCTTACGAAAAATAACAATGTTCTCAGAATACAGAGTCTGATAGAGTTCAGACTCTGATCAGAGTTCAGAGTCTTAGCAGCGGAAAGTAGAACAGATGCAAGAAAGAAAGAAGGCACAAGCAATTTTATACAGGTTCCTTCCACAAACCGGAAGTAGTCCTGTCCCCCTTGCACTTCCAAGGAGAGTTTCACTAAAATGTAATATCAAATTACAAGTTGCTCAAACACACAAGTAAGAGACTTCCTTTGCTCAATCACACAAGAAAGAGACTTCAAATGCTCAAGCACACAAGCAAGAGACTTCAAAACAATTACAGAGAATTGAAAAGAGTTTTGAATACTTGATAAACAATCAGAGGTATTCACAAGACAAAACGAAACAGAACAGACTCTGTTTTTCTTAGATACTTAGAAATTCTAAAATGTAAGCTTTTGTAAGAATTATCTAAGTTGTTGATGAGCAGTGTTTGCGACTTGGAATATATGAGAAGAACTCAATTCGCGTGTATGTATATGTGTATTTTTCTTCAAGTCTTCATCTCTATTTATAGAGAATTTGAGAGACGTTGGAAACTGCCAGCTCATCACTTTTTCTTTACCGAAGCTGATTTGACACCTTTGATCCTTTGCTTGATTTGAGGCTTGTACAATGAAATCAAATTCAATTCCATTCCAGCAAATATGGAAAAGTTTCTGCTTTAGTTACTGTTATTCTTGTCGTGTATAGAAGACACTGTGCAGAGTTGGTGGTTGCAGGAACAGGCGTAGGCATAGTGGTTGTACTTTTCGTACACTTGCTTTGTCAACGCTTTTCAGTGTCTGAAGAATCTTTGCTTCTGATGAATCTGCCTCTGGAGACCATTTGCTTCTGATGAGTCTGCCTCTGAAGAACTTGCTTCTGATGACGTCATCTTCAGAAGCTCTTTCTTCAGACGCATTCTGACTCTGAAATTCCAGGAGCGCTTTCATTCAAATGTTCTTCAAGCTTCAGTCTAAATTTCCTTTGCTCTTTAATTTATTCAATTAGAACCTCTTGTAAATAAGACTTTGATAATGGTCCTGCACACTTGAATAAATATTTAGCATATCCAATTGATAATTTTTAATACCTTGTTATCATCAAAACTTAAGTGGTATACTTGTGAAACACCCTTTGTTCCAACACTTCTGGTGCTGCCAATGGTAACCAAATCCCCATCCCAGAGCATGCCTCTCTCCACACTACTCTGCCTCAGTCAACGGTCTTCACTGACCCGATCGTGCATTCTATACCTCAAAACACCAACACCGATACTCGCCGTGGGAAGTCTCCCATGACTGGAACCATGGAAGAGAGGATGGAGGAACTTGCTAGAGAACTCCGTCGTGAAATCAAAGCTAACCGTGGAAGTGGTGATCTTGTCAAGACTCACGATCTCTGCCTAGTACCAAGGGTAGATGTCCCTAAAAAGTTCAAAGTCCCAGAATTCGACCGATACAATGGGCTGACTTGTCCTCAGAATCATATCATCAAGTACGTCCGGAAGATGGCTAACTACTCAGACAATGATTCGCTCATGATTCACTGCTTCCAAGACAGTTTGATGGAAGACGCTGCAGAATGGTATACTGGTCTAAGTAAAGATGACATTCGTACCTTCGATGATTTGGCTGCCGCTTTCAAGAGTCACTATGGGTTTAATACCTGATTGAAGCCAAACAGGGAATTTCTCAGATCCCTCTTCTAGAAGAAGGATGAAAGCTTCCGTGAGTATGCACAAAGGTGGAGGGGGGCAGCCGCCCATATTACCCCTGCCCTAGATGAAGAGGAAATGACACAGACGTTTCTGAAGACGCTGAAGAAAGACTATGTTGAAAGTATGATCATTGCTGCTCCGAGTAACTTCTCTGAGATGGTCACCATGGGAACCCGCCTAGAAGAAGCTGTCAGAGAAGGTATCATTGTGTTCGAAAAGGGTGAATCCTCCATAAACGCGCCAAAGAAGTATGGCAATGGCCATCACAAGAAGAAAGAGACAGAAGTCGGGATGGTATCTACCGAGACCAATCAATCTGTGGCCGCCGTTGCTCCCATCAATGCTACTCAATTGCCTCTGCCGTACCAATACATGCAATACGCCCAACATCCGTTCTTTCCACCATTCTACCATCAGTATCCTCTACCACCGGGCCAGCCTCAGGTCCCTGTCAACGCCATCGCTCAGCAAGTGCAACAACAGCCACCGGTTCAACAACAACCACAACAGCAGCCAGGCCCTCAGGCCCGACCGTCTTTCCCTCCGATACCAATGTTATATGCTGAATTGCTTCCAACTCTGTTACACAAAGGGTACTGCACAACCAGACCCGGCAAGCCTCCGCCCAACCCGTTACCTCCCCAGTTTCGTTCTGACCTCAGATGCGACTTTCATCAAGGAGCTCTAGGCCACAATGTAGAAGGATGTTACGCTTTGAAGTACATTGTGAAGAAACTGATAGACCAAGGAAAGTTGTCTTTCGAGAACAATGTCCCGCATGTGCTCGATAATCCGCTCCCAAATCACGCTGCCGTGAACATGATTGAAGCATACGAAGAAACTCCCCGCCTTGATGTTCGCAATGTTCAAACCCCTCTGGTACCGCTGCATGTCAAGTTGTGCCAAGCCTCTTTGTTTAACCATGACCATGCCGCTTGCAATGGGTGTCTTCAAAATCCTATGGGCTGTGACGTGGTTCAAAACGACATCCAGAGTCTGATGAATGATAACTATCTGATGGCCAGCGACGTTTGTGTGATTATGCCAGTATTCCATGATACCCCCATTAGGAGCACGCCTCCGAGAGAAGATATTGAACCTCTAGTGATAAGGCTACCTGGGCCAATGCCCTTTGTTTCCACAAAAGCCGTTCCCTACAAGTACAATGCAACCATGATTGAGAACGGGGTAGAAGTGCCTTTGGTATCCCCGGCTATAGTGAGCAACATCGCCGAAGGGACGACAACTCTGAGGAGCGGTAAGGTCCGTCCACCTTTGTTCCAAAAGAAGACAGCCGCGCCCACCACGGCTCCGGTTGACCAAACAACTCCACTTCCGGTCCCTCCTGTTGCTAAAGATGTTAGCCGGCCAGGTCAGTCTATCGAAGATTCTAATTTGGAGGAAATCCTAAAGATAATCAAGAGAAGTGACTACAAGATCGTGGATCAGCTGTTGCAAACCCCGTCAAAGATATCTATCATATCTTTGCTCCTAAGCTCTGAAGCCCACAGGAACATCTTGCTAAAAGTGTTGGAGCAGGCATACGTCGACCACGAGGTCACGGTAGATCAGTTTGGTGGTATAGTGGGAAATATCACCGCTTGCAGTAATCTCTAGTTTAGCGAAGACGAGCTCCCCGAAGCAGGGAAGCATCATAATTTGGCCCTACACATCTCTATGAATTGCAAGACTGACATGCTGTCAAATGTATTGGTAGATACCGGCTCGTCTCTGAATGTGATGCCCAAATCCACTCTGGACCAGCTAAGCTATCAAGGAACCCCTTTGAGGAGAAGCACTTTCCTGGTCAAGGCCTTCGACGGATCCCGCAAGGACGTTCTCGGTGAAGTGGATCTTCCTATGACCATTGGCCCTGAAACATTCGTGATCACTTTCCAAGTCATGGACATTGATGCTTCCTATAGTTGTCTCCTCGGAAGGCTGTGGATACACGAGGCCGGCGCGGTCACCTCCACTCTTCATCAAAAGCTGAAATTTATGAGGAATGGTAAGCTTGTTACTGTACATGGAGAAGAAGCATATTTGGTCAGTCAATTGTCATCGTTCTCTTGTATTGAAGCAGGATCTGCTGAAGGGACTGCATTTCAAGGTTTGACTGTTGAAGGTACGGAGCCCAAGAAAGTCGGTGTTGCTATGGCTTCTTTGAAGGACGCGCAAAGGGCTGTTCAGGAAGGACAGGCTGCCAGTTGGGGCCAATTAATACAACTACTTGAGAATAAGCGCAAAGAAGGTCTTGGGTTCTCCCCAACATCAGGAGTATCTACTGGGACGTTCTACAGTGCTGGGTTCGCCAATGCAATTACTGAAGGTGCCACTGGAAGTGGGTCTAGGCCCGTGTTTGTGATATCAGGAGGCACTGCGAAGAATTGGAATGTCGTTGACCTTCCGTTAATCATGCATGATTCTGAGTAATGTGTCTTGTTGCTTAGGTCTTTGTTTTTCAAAATAACCATCTTTTCGCTCCGCCCAAAGCGAAAATGATATTTTTTGTAAGGGCATGTTTGTTTCAGCATTGCCATTATTAATAAAAAATTGTCGTTTTTCTCACGACTTTTGTTTTCTCTTAATGCTTTTTCCCTTGGAAATGATGGTAATGCCAGAAAAAACCAAAACATCTGTGTTTTTCTTATTAATTTCAAAAATCTGCATGAAAAATCTTTTCTAAAAATCATCCAACCATATCACGCAGATTGAACCATAATAAACCCGTTGAACACAGTGACCCTGTAGTCCCTCCAACTTTTGAATTCCTGGTATTCAAAGCCGAAGATGAGAGTGAGGATGATATACCAGATGAGATCACTCGACTACTTGAATAGGAGAAAAAAGCCATTCAGCCTCACCAGGAAGAGATTGAGTTGATCAACTTAGCTTTCATTTTGTTTATCTTAGGTTGGTAAGTCTTTTGGGTCAATTGGGAGATTTGTGTTTCTAAGACTTTGGTGTGAGAGATAATGGAATCCACTTTGGAAGTAAGTTTGGCAAGAGAATCGTTTAAAAGTCTAGTTTGATTTTTAAGCTCTTGAAGTTCGTTGGTTTGATTTGAAAAATAAGTTTCAACCAAAATTTCCAAACTAGATTTTTGAGTGATTCTTTGGGCGTTAGTACGACTAGGTGGTGCTGCTTGCCCTAAGGGATGTTGAGGATTGTTATGAGAGTTTTGTTTTTGCATCATCCCTTGGTTGTTTTGAACAAAGTGTATTTGTTCAACACTCACGGTAGAGCTACCTAGTTGACTTTTAGTACTAGTGTGGTTAATTATGCCACCAATTCCACAAGGAGAAGGAATAGAGGTTGGTAAAGTAGTGCTATCATTTAATTTATCAAATTTGAGAGAGAGAGCATCTATTTTATCAGATAAATGGTAAAAAGGAGGGATTTCATTCTTACTTGCCTCTTGTTTAGAGGGTAAGGTGGCGGAGGAAGTCTCTTCATTGGTCCATTGACAGTGATTCTGGGCTATATCTTCAATCAAGGCATAAGCTGTTTTGTAATCCTTGTTCATTAGGGCCCCACCTGCAGCTGCATCAATGATCATTTTTGTAACATATAATAGGCCATTATAAAAGGTGTGAATTTCTAGCCATTTCTCTAAACCATGGTGGGGACAAAGTCTGAGCATTTCTTTCAAACGCTCCCACGCATCATAAAGAGATTCTCCTTTATTTTGAGTAAATTGATAGAGTCTTGCCCGTAGTTGAGTGGTTCTAGAGGGAGGAAAGAATCGGGCAAGAAAAGCTTGTCTTAATTGATTCCATGAGGTGATGGAACCAACCTCAAGAGAGTGGAACCAAGTGAGAGCTCTATCTTTTATGAAAAGGGGAAAAGGTGTAACCTTACGGTATCTTGCTTTTTGTAGGTTACACTTAACCTATAGAATATGGATACATGTAGGTTTGGGTCCTCATTGAGGGATCCAGAAAATTGGTTTTTTTGTACTAAGTTGAGAAATGCGGGTTTGATTTCAAATCTTTCATCTTCAACCGTTGGGTACACGATAATATTTCGTGGCTCTTCCGTAGAAGGGTTTACATATTCTTTGAGAATACGTTCCTCAGCCATTAGTATTATCTTATGTTTCCCAAGGAGTTAAAGGAAGTGAAAGAAGAGAAAAAGAAAAGAGATGAAATTAACGAAGAAAAGTAAAAAGACAAGAAAGTAAAAAAATAAAATAATTCTAATCACAAGAAAAAGTTAATTAAATTAGTTAACTCCCCGACAACGGCGCCAAAAACTTGATGGGACAAAACTGCAAGTGCATAGTCTTATCGGAGTAGTAATAAAGAGAGTATCGTTCCGATAGGGAGTTGGTTAATTCAATCAACTTAGAATTGTGATTAGAAGAGAGAATAGTAAAAATAGGGGTTTTAATGGTTGAAAGAGAAAATAATATAAAAGAAGAGCCTTGGGATTATTGGTTTGTCGTAATAACAAACCCTCTACAAACCGAAGCTTTATCCTTAAAACCTTATGATAGACCTAGTTTCGTATGACCGGTTTCCCTTTAGCCCCTTACTTTTCCTCTCAATCCAATAAGAGTTTACTCCTAGCAATCAATCCTATTTCGCTGAATTGATTACTAGGAGATGCATTAAGGCTGTGAAACTACTTCGTCCGAAGATTATAAAGACTATTTCACTGCCTTTGCAATCTCTGTCTAATATTCACTTGTTCCAACATCTCATCGCAGCTTTCGCATGTAGATTTGACGTTTGGGATAATGGATTAATAATTATCATAACCTCAGCTTTTGCTTGTTGGTATTTGATAATGATTAATCCATGTTTAATCGGTGAATTTAGATTAGAAACTAGGTTATATAGGAGTTTAATTTAAGGAGAAGGCTTGGTTTGCTTTGGATTATGTCATTAGACTATCCAACAATCCCAAGACAGAGAAGTCTACTCACTCATGATCATAGTAGACAAAGGGAAGAAGAAGAAAGAAGACATAAGTAAAATAAAGAGAAATAGAAATTATTATTAGAAACAATTGTCACTATTGTATTGCAGGAACTTCAATATCCCTTACTACTTCAAGAGCTTTTTGAAGTGCAGCAGCTTCTTCAGCCTTCTTCTTCCTTACCTCCCTGGTAACCAGTTCAGTAGCAGCTTCCACATCCTCTATTTCTTCAGTCACATAGACTGATTCTTTAAGCTTTCTAGGAGCTGGTGTTCTTTTCCGTTTCTTCAGAGGGGACTGTTCAGGAGAGGATAGTGTTGCAGGAGAAGAAGGTTTGCCACTTCTGCTCTTCTTGCCAATTATTGCTTCAGGATCCAAGTCCTGAGCTTCCTCCTGAACTGATGGTACACCAGAACCACCAATTTTCAGTTTATCAGAAGCCTTGTCCTTCTTGGCTTTCTTAGAAGGTTGCTTAGCGTCCAAATATTCTTCTTCTGTCATCTCCTTCCTTTTTGACTTTCTGCCTTGGTCCACAGGCAGTTTTCCTCCATACATCTCTTCTGGCACTTCATCAAGGCTGATAAGCTTGCCAGTAGTTTCAAAATAATCTCCAATCATAGTCATCTGAACAGCTAGAGAGTCCTTTTTGCATATGGGGGGAAAATCCTCCATAAGATTTGACATAGCCATAGACTAAGTGATGTTAGATGAGAGTGGAGTCACCTTCTTGATCAGTTGCATGTTCTTCAAAGTTTTGGCATTAATCACTTTGCCAGTCACAGTTTCTAGCATCTCATCTTTGAAATAATGAGTTTCACTTAGAGCCTTGAGCATTCCTCCTTGATGAAAGATCTCAGAAAGCAATCTTCAATAGGGAACCCAGACTATATCCTTCTTCTGGATTTCCCTAAGCTCTTTAATCATGTGCTTGAATATGTACTTTGGCACATTAACCTTTTCACCTTGAATGATGTGGTGAAGGAACAATTTATGAGCTAGAGACGGTTGATCGCTGCCACCACCTTTTGGTAGCAGGTTCTCATATTGTATCTTCAGAAGCATCTTCTTTTCCATGCTCAGGTCAGAATACTTCCCAAGCTTTGTTGAGTTGAACAGAGTCATGTTCACAATTTTGTTCCATGAGCTTGTCTTTGGATTAGGAATCTCAATGCTAGAGTATTTACCAGAAGCTTCCACTCTAAGAACATAAGCGATAATTTCTTCTGAGATGTACACAGGTACACCCATGAGGCTTGATCTGATCTTTGTACACGTGAAGGGTTCCAAACCCATTTCTTCTCTTGATTTCCCAGCCAGAGTGGGATCAATCAGAATCTTCTCTTGTTCTTCGAGCTCAGATGCTTCTCTGTCATACACAGATGCCCTTACCCAGAAATGTCTAATAAGAGCTTTGTATGTTGGACCGTTGAGTAGATTGAAGTAGTTCAAAAGACCTCTAACTGCGTAATACTCCTTGCTGTTTAAACCATGAAAAGTTAGAGACTTGAAATCCACAGGATTCTCTGTTTGGATTTTCAATTGATGTTCTTTCAACTTCATAGTTGATCCTATGATTTCATATGCAGCTCTTTCAGGTTGTTCTTGTTGTTGAAGATCTTGAACTTGTGATTCAGTAGCAGAACTTGAGGATGCCATTGATTGATGAAGATGATGATTTTAGGGTTCTAGGTTTTTGAGAGAGTTGAGAGCGATTTCTTAACAATTACAAAAGAAAAGGGAAAGTGTAGGTAGTGAAGTGAGAAGTGTGTGTCTTGTATAAGTGTTTTTAGTAAAAATGTTTGAATACACAGGGGACAAACAAACACAACATTAATGATAGTTGGGGGTGCGAGATAGTACATTTAAAGCATAAACATCATCATTGCCCTTTGAGTTATACGCCAATACATTTACGCCACATTATTAGATTTCAGATGCGCTGTCTAAGTTTGTGAGACAGGTGTCACCAGAAGCAACTCCCAACATTCCACTAACTTCTACTATTCAGAAGCACAAAGATTCCACTTCTGAAGTTGGAAATTCTGATTACATCATTAGGAGCACATTTTCCTCAGAACCTCAGTTAAGAGCTTCTGATGGACCATGGCTTCTGAACTGACTTCAGAACCTAAACTTCTTATTCAGGAGCAAGCAATTTTAATCAAACACATAATGCATGTAGAAATTTTTCTTTATAAAATCAAATCTTTCAACTGTTAAAGGCTTAGTAAATATATCAGCCCACTGATTTTCAGTATCAATGAATTGTATATCTAAAATTCCTTTTTGAACATAGTCTCTGATAAAATGGTATTTGATCTCAATATGCTTGGCTCTTGAATGTAGAATTGGATTCTTTGACAAACAAATAACAGCAGTATTATCACAAAAGATGGGAATACTGTTAGCGTAAATCTGAAAGTCTTCTAACTGATGTTTCATCTAGAGTAGTTGTGTACAACAACTTGCAGCTGAAATGTATTCTGCTTATGTTGTAGACATAGCAATAGTTGCTTGTCTTTTGCTAGCCCAGGATATCAAATTATCACCCAGAAATTGACAATTGCCACTGGTTGACTTTCTTTCAATCCTGTCACCAGCATAGTCAGCATAATAGAATCCAATTATCTTGTAATCTAAGGATTTCCTATAGAGGAGTCCAAGATTAGTTGTTCCTGTCAGATACCTAAAGATTCTTTTAACTGCAGTTAAATGAGATTCTCTAGGATATGACTGAAACCTTGCACACAAGCATACACTGAACAAAATATATGGCCTTGATGCAGTGAGGTATAACAGAGAACCAATCATACCTCTGTACAGCTTCTGATATACCTTTGATCCTTCATCTTCTTTGCTTAAGGTGCATGTAGGATGCATTTGAGTGTTCATCACTTTACAATCTTCAAGCTTGAACTTCTTCAGAAACTCCTTTGTATACTTAGTTTGATGAACATATACTCCATCTTTACATTGATTGATTTGAATGCCAAGGAAGAACTTCAGCTCTCCCATCATGCTCATTTCAAATTCATCCTGCATTAACTTAGAAAACTCCTTGCAAAGAGATGCATTAGTAGAACCAAATATTATATCATCAATGTATATTTGCACAACAAGAATATCTTTCTGAACGGTTCTTCTGAAGAGTGTTGTGTCAACTTGACCTCGTTTAAAATCATTTTTAATCAAGAAATTACTTAGTCTATCATACCAAGTTCTGGGAGCTTGTTTCAAGCCATATAGTGATTTCTTTAGTTTGTAAACATGGTCAGGATGCTTAAGATCCTCAAAACCAGGAGGTTGCTTGAAATACACTTCTTCTTCTATGACACCATTGAGAAATGTACTCTTGACATCCATTTGATATAATATTATGCTATGATTATCTGCATAAGATAAAAGTAACCTGATTGCTTCCAATCTTGCAACTGGAGCAAATGTTTCAGTGTAATCAATGCCTTCTTGTTGACTGTATCCTTGTGCAACAAGTCTAGCTTTGTTTCTGGTTACTTCACCTTATTCATTCAGTTTGTTTCTGAATACCCATTTTGTTCCGATAATGTTCTTCTAAGAAGGTTTGGGTACAAGATCCCACAAATCATTTCTTTGGAATTGATTCAACTCTTCTTGCATAGCTAAGATCCATCCATCATCTGAAAGTGCTTCATCAACTGTTGTAGGTTCAATCATTGATATCAGTCCTATCATTGAATCTTGTTGTCTGAAGTATAATCTTGTTCTTTTGGGACTTTCTTTGTTTCCAATGATTTCATCCTCAGGATGTGAAGACTTTTACTTAAAAGTGTTTTTGAATTGATCTGCTTGCTGAGAGCCATCTTGAGCTTCATCAGAAGCAACTTCATCTTGTGCTTCTGAGGTGGGTTCAGCTTCTGGACTGTCTTCAGATTCAACTATCTGATCAGGTTCTGGAGTATCTTCAAGAACCTGTATCTCTGCGCAACTTTCAACTTTCTCTGGAGTTTCACTTCCAGGCTCTTTGTCATCAAATTTTACGTGCATAGATTTTTCAACATAGAGTGTTTCTGAATTATACACTTTGTATGCCTTTGACCTTTCAGAGTAACCTAAGAAGATTCCTCTTTGGCCCTTGGCATCAAATTTCTTTAGGTAAAGCTTGTTATTCAGAATGTAACAAGTACATCCAAATTGATGAAAGTAAGAGATATTATGTTTTCTTCCTTTAAAGAGTTCATATGTTGTTTTCTCCAAGATAGGTCTGATATAGATCCTATTCTGGACATAACACGCTGTATTCACCGCTTCTGCCCAAAAATGTTTTGCCAAATTGTTTTCATGAATCATGGTTCTGGCCATTTCTTGTAAAGTTCTATTCTTTCTCTCTACAACCCCATTTTGTTGTGGAGTTCTAGGAGAAGAGAATTCATGGATAATTCCATGTTTTCACAAAAAGCTTCAAATGGCTCATTTTCAAACTCAGCACCATGATCACTTCTGATTTTCAAAATCTTTGTCTCTTTTTCAGATTGTATTCGAGTGCAGAAGTTATTGAATACATCATATGAATGATCCTTACTTCTCAGGAATTTTACCCAAGTCCATCTATTGTAATCATCAACAATAACTAATCCATATTTACTTCCATACAAAGATGCAGTGCTTAGTAGTCCAAATAAATCAATATGGAGTAATTCTAAAGGTCTGGAGGTAGAAGCAATGTCTTTAGCTTGAAAAGAGGATTTCACAATTTTTCCTTTCTGGCATGCACCACGAAGTGCATCTGAATGATAATCAATGTCGGGAAGGCCTTTGACAAGTTGTAACTTACTAAGCTTAGAGATTAACCTCCAGTTAGCATGTCCCAACAGTAACAGCCCGTTTTTCGCGTTTATTTTTTTATTTAATTATTTTATTGCGTATATTATTTTAGTTGTGTGCATTTTCATGTGTTTGTGCATTTGAGAGGTAATTAGTAATTTTGGCGAGATTAGCATTTTTATTATTGGATTAGAACCGTTTATTTTTATATTTGTCGGTGTGCGATAATTAATTAGAGCCGACGTTTTAATTAATTACCGTTAGTGTATTAGGTGGTGGTTTTGTGTGAGTTTAGCGTGTGCCCATATTAATTGTGAATTAAGCCCATTAAGGGAGAGGGAGTATATAAGCTAGTCTTAAGAGATTAGGTTAAGGTTTTGCTCATTTCACACAACACACACAAGAGGAGAATTGGAGTAGAGAGCAAGAGAAGGGTTGGAGGCTAGAGGTAGAAGAGGGGAATTCATCTCTAGGAACTAAATTGAAGCTTTGGCTATAGAATCTTTGTGCTAGAGGTAAGAGGGATAGATTTCATTCATAATCTCATAATTTTGCATTTTTACCCATTTTTGTGAAATTGTTGAATTGAATCTAGTTGCTGTGAATTCGTGCATAATTGTTGTTGTTATGATTGGTAACATGATTACATGATAATTGTATGGTTATATATGAATTAACATGTTGAAATTCACATTTGTTGGTGTTGTGTTCTTGAGCAAATTTGATGCAAAATGAAGTTGTGAGGTTGAATTATGTATAAATTTGTGTTCATTAGTTGTTGTTGATGATTGTTGAACTGTTGGAATCAAATTGGTGAAACTGGAATCGTTGTTTATGGATTTATGGAGAAAATTGTGGTTGTGTTGGTGTTTTGAGAAAATCTTATGATTTTGGTGAAATGAGTTGGATTGTTGTTTCTAATGCTTGATTCATGTTTGTTTAAGTGTATTGAAGCTATTTTGACCCATAAACAATTTCTGGAACACGTTTTGGGACTTGGGGTAATCAAAATCGGGATTTTTGGGTGAAAAAGGGTTGAACAGGAAGATTTGAATTTCTGTCCAGAAGTTCTGTTTAGAAGCTACTGATCAGAAGCACTATTCAGATGCTCCGGATCAGAAGCACTGTTCAGAAGCTCCGGATTAGAAGCACTGTTCAGAAGCTACTGATCAGAAGCACTATTCAGATGCTCCGGATCAGAAGCATTGTTCAAAAGCTCTGGATCAGAAGCACTGTTCAGAAGCTCCTGATCAGAAGCGAGCCTGTTCAGAAGCGTACAGCTCCTGGACAACATCCCCTGTTCTGCGTTCTTGTTCCTGTTTCGCACATTTCCGTTTTGAATTGGCTTTTGGTGTAAACATGAAAGTTGTAGATAATTGAATTAGCTTTCCAATGGCTTTAGATTGACGTGAAAATGTTTTGTGGATTTTAAGTTATGATTAAAATACTCAACGTGGGTGTTGAGGAAACTTTAAGAAAACTTAGCATAACTTATTCCAAATTAGTCCAAAACCTATGGTTGGTTTCCAAACTTCAATACTTAAGTATTAGAGGTTTAGTTGAGATGTTTTATGAGTATTTAACTTATGTCTTGTTGAATCAAAATTGAGTTTCTTCTGAAAAATGTTTTGGTTTTGCAAATGACTAAGTGTGCCGAATTTCATGATCTTTATAAATTCTTCATCTGTGGCCGATGAAATGCTTATGTAACCTCTACTGTACACATATGTGAATTATGAGAATACATGGCATAGGCAATTGAGCTTGTTATTTGGTTTTGGTTCTTAACTTCAAATATTTCTCAAAGTTGTGAAATATGAGACGAACTTGTGTATTTTTACCTTGAAGTTTATTTGATGGTGAACCTTTTTAGATATGGATTCCTATGGTTAATTGTATACTTGTGAATGAGGTTGGATAATGATAATGTGATATATCATGATCTCGTATGTTATCTTCTTTACTTGAATTATATGAAGTGTTGCTTGTTCATGGTGAACTATGTGAAGAAGGTGATAATGTTGATTGTATACATGTTCAATGATGATGAATATATGTATGTTGATTGCATGTGCAATTGTTGGTGTGTGCATACTTGATTAAACGACATTGGTGATAATTGCATACTTGTATATGCATGGATTTGGTGATGATTGCATAATTGTATATGCATGGTGTGGAGAATTTTGTATGAACATATACATTAAGTCGAGTCATATGTTCATGCATTCATTGTTGAGGTGACGGACTTATGTCCAATGTAAGGCAGGTGTGAACCTTACATGACGATGGCAGTTGCATCGGGGGTGACGGCCTTGAGGTGATTTGGTACCACATGCATCTAGATCAGTCTAGAGCATTGCATACATTGTTGGTGAACTGAAATGCATTGAGTTGTGCATGATGATTGAGTTGCTTGTTGATATTTGACATAATTAAATGAATATATGTGTATGATACACCTTTTGATGTGAACTTGCATTGGTGATATCGAATGATTGATAATGTTGTGAATACTTATGAGTATCTATGTGATATGTTGTAATCATTCTTGGTTATATCTTTCATTCTGACTGCTTCTGCTTATTTTGTTGTGAATTATGATGATGTAATGCTAACCCTCAGTGGTTTACCACCTACCTTTCCGTATGGACGGGTAGATGGAGTGCAGGATGCTTAGATGTTTTGCTTGATGTTGCCGAGGAGCGGAGTTCCTCCTTTTTATGCGCAAGTGTCTAGATTAGGGCTCTGATCTAGGGTAGTGCTTGCATGTTGGAATTCTATTTTTGATTATGTAATTTTGGAGTCGAGACTTTGTTATGTTGAGATTGAGATCATGTAATTATTATCATGAGATTTTGGTGTTCCGCTGCTATGGATGTTCCGCTGCTATGTTTTTGAAACTTGATAATTTATACATGCATGATTATTTGGCGATTATTGAAGGTGTGATGACTATTTCTTGAATATTTGTTGTATTCGCATGATTTAATGCTTTAATAAAAATAGGGCGTTACACCAACCTTCTGTGCCATATCCATTTCTTATCATTCATTGACAGAAGGCAAATTACCTTCTGATCAACCAGTTCAGAGAAATTAATTTTATAGACATTTTCTATTCTCTTTCCTTTGAACACGATGGACTTGTAATTTTTGTTGATTACAGTGCAATTGGTCTTTTCAAACATCACGTCATAACCATTGTCACAAAATTGACTGATACTCAATAGGTTATGTTCAAGTCCATCTACCAACCACACATTAATGATTGAGATAGAAGAATTACCAATAGTCCCCGTACCAATAATCTTCCCAGATTGATTGCCTCCAAACTTTACATTTCCTCTTTCTTTCATTATCGAGGGAGAGGAACATTGACTTCTCTCCAGTCATGTGCCTTGAGCAACCGCTGTCCAGGTACCATGATTTTTGCTTGGGCTTTGCTTTTAGGCATATTTGCAGCATTGACTGTTTCAGATTTAGGTACCCATTGTTTTATGGGTCCTTTGGGGTTAGTGCTGGAAGTTTTACTCACCATTTCATGTTCCTTGAGGTGCGATTTAGGTAGCTTTTGATTAATCATTACCTTAGGTTTTTCACCTTTTGGTTTTGATACTTCAGAAGCAACAACTGTTTTGCCCTTCTGAACCTTAGACTTTAGGACATCAGATTCTGACTTCATCAGACTCTGAGGAACAGGTTCTGATCTTTTCAGAATCTTAATCTTTGAGGTCTTAGATTCAGAATTTATCACAACCTTAATCTTTGACTTAGAACTAGAAGCTTCAGGTTCTGATTGAAAAACAGTTTCCATTTTGACACCTTCAGGTACAAAGAAGGTTTTCAATCCTTCCTTAATGCATTCACAATATGCTTTGAGATTGGTTTCATTAGACTTAGCTTCTGAAAATCCAATCCCTTTGCCATTGTTCTTGTAATTGTTATAAATCATAGAAGCATCTCTGCTTCTATCAATATTAGACATAATGAAATCTTCAAGAGCAATTTCATGGTTACTTAAAGACTTTCCATCACACTTCTCTTGTAGCTTCTGACATAAGAACCTCAGCTTGTCTTCATAAGTTTTACAAATGAAGTCAAAGCCTCTAAGTCCTTCTTCTGAAGCCTTCAGATCCAATAGAGTTGATTCTTGTTGTTTCATTAAATCAACATATTTTTCTTTCAAATCTTTCAACTCATTGGTCCTTACTTCGAAATGTGTAAGGAGTTCTTTAAGAGACTCAATCAATTCTTCTTTGGGAATTTTAGAATATACCTCGTTTTCCTTTTCTGAGTCTGATTCTGATTCAGCTTCTGAAGTTGCTGTAGCTACTAACCCAACAGCTATTTTTGAACCTACATCAGCTTCCTCCTTATCAGATTCAGATTCACTTTCTAAACCATCCCATGTGGCCATCAGACTCTGCTTGATCTGTTTGTTGAACTTGCTTGACTTGAATGTTGGCTTCTTTGACTTATCCTTAGATTTTTCCTTCTGAAGATCAGGGCAATCAGCAATGAAATGTCCAGGCTTCTTGCAGTTGAAGCAACCCTTCTGATCTTCTTTCTTTGAGCTTCTGAAGCTACCCCTTCTGGCCAGAAACTTCTTGTTCTTCTTGGCTAGATACTGAAGTCTGTTAGAGAGCATAGCCATCATTTCAGCGGCTTCTTCATCAGAATCTCCATTAGATGAATCTTCTTCTTCAGACTCAACCACTTTAAGAGCTTTCGATGACTTGCCTTTGGATGGAAGAGCTATTGATTTACTCTTCTTAGTAGACTCATGTTCATTAAGACTTAACTCATGAACTTTGAGAGAACTAACAAGATCTTCAACACTTAAAGTGTTTAAATCTTTAGCTTCCTCAATGGCAGTCACCTTTGGTCTCCATCTAGCAGGCAGACTTCTGAGTATATTGCTTACATGATCAGAAGCAACATAGCTTTTCTTTAGTATTTGAACTCAAGAGACTAAGGTTTGAAATCTTAAGTACATCTCCTCAATCCTTTCTTCGTCCTTCGTCTTGAACAACTCATACCGATGAACAAGCATCAGTGCTTTGGCTTCTCTAACTTTCTAGCTTCCTTCATAGTTAGCACATAAAGATGCAAACATAGCCTTTGCAGTAGATTTATCACTCATCTTCATGTACTCTGCACGTGGTATCGCAGAAACAAGAGAACCTCTGATCTTGTGATGTTTCTTGTACATCTTCTTCTGAGCAGGAGTATGTATCTTTCTATCAACAACAACTCCTTCTTAATCAAGGACTAAGTCACCAACTCCATCTTCTAGAATATCCCATAGTTCTTCATCTAAACCCATGATATAACTGTAGAAGTTGGTTTTCCATGAAGAAAACTCTTCAGGATCTCCGTTGAACTTTGGAACTTTCTCTGAGTCAGTTTTCTTTTCATTGTTATCATAGGGAACAAAATTATGATTACTTCCAAAACCAGCAGAACCAGAAACAGATGATTCAACAGACATGTTTTTCTCATATCTTGGACTGTTACACTGTTAGGTGTTATCAATAGAACCAACGTTCTGATACCAATTCAAGGGGAGAAAAACACAAGAAGGGGGGGTTGAATTGTGTTAGCTTTTTCTTCGTTTTCTATAAAGTTAGAACACAGACCAGAAGCACAGCTTCTGAAGTGATGTTCAAAACTAGAAATGCAACGGATAAGAACAGAGAGAAAGAGAGAAGAAAGACACAAAGCAATTTATACAGGTTCCTTCCACAAACCGGAAGTAGTCTTGTCCCCCATGCACTTCCAAGGAGAGTTCACTAAATGTAATATCTGATTACAAATGCTCAAGAACAACTGCAAGAGACTTCCAATGCTCAAGAACACAATCAAGAGACTTCTAATTCTCAAGCACACAAGCAAGAGACTTCTATCAAACAGAATTACAAAGAAATTTTTTGAGGTTGAACACTTGATATACAATCAGTGGTGTTCACAATACAAATGAGATACAGACTCTTAAGACTTTAGAATTTCAAAGATATGAACTTGAAAACTGAAATTCTAAGTGAACTTTTGGATGCTGAACAATTTGACAGAGTTTTGGCGCTTTCAAAATGTTGTAGAGTCTTGTTGTTCTTCAAGTATTCACTCCTTTTTATAGAGGTGTGTGAATTTGAACGTTGTAAGTGCCAGGACATCCAAAAAGAGTCGTTTGTTGAAGCTTGATTTTTCACCAATGATTTCTTGCCTGATTAAGATATTGTCCTATGAAGGATCAATTTCAAATCTATTCCAGTTGTGAAGGAACATTGTTTGCAGGAGTGGTTGTATTTCAGAGTTGTTATATTGTCTTGTAGTAGAGACACAAAACAGAGTAGTGGAGAAGGTGGTTGTACAGTTCGTACAAAGTACAATGTCAACGCTCTTTGTATTTTACCACCCAAATGTCTTCAAATCCTTTTGAAATGACCGTTGCATTATTCCACTAGGCTTCTATCAATATTAGATGAACTTGAAATCATGAAACAACTCTTGAAGCTTCAAATTCTGTGACTTCTGACGAACTTGAGCTTCTGGTGAAATGTAGCTTCTGATGAGGCAGCTTCTGATGACGTCATCACTCCAAGAGCACTCTGTCTTCAGGAGCACTTGACTTCAGGAGCACTTCTCTTTAGATGCCTTAAGCTTCCTTTTTGTTGATTTCTTTGCTCTCTTTTGTTCATTCAGAACCTTTGTAACGATGTAAATTTTGTATATGGTCCCGTACACTTGAACAAATATTAGCAATTCCAATTGTCAATTTTTAATACCTTGTTATCATCAAAACTCTTTAATGTTTATTGTTAAACACATTTTGTTCCAACAGGTTAAACACCGTCCATGGTTTGAAGAGTCATGGCACCACCAGAGAAGGTTCTCTTGACAACGTATGGGCCCTCAAAGTTAAGCGCTCACTTGCCCCTAAAATTGGGCTGAAAAGTTAAAATCCTTTTGATCACAAGATCGCCTTCTTTGAATTCACGGGGACAGACTTTCTTGTCAAAATCCTGTTTCATCCTCTTCTGATATAGTAGACCATGACACAGGGCCGTCATGCGCTTTTCTTCAATCAGATTCAACTGGTTATACCTGCTTTGAACCTATTCAGCCTCTGACAACTCAGCTTCCATTAAAACTCTCATCGAAGGAACCTCAACTTCTACAGGGAGCACTGCTTCTGTGCCATACACCAAAGAGAAAGGGGTTGCCCCTGTTGATGTGCGTACGGAAGTACGATATCCATGTAACGCAAAAGGAAGCATCTGATGGAAATCTTTGTATGTCACCACCATCTTCTGAACGATCTTCTTTATGTTCTTGTTCGCAGCTTCGACGACACCATTCATCTGAGGTCTGTAAGGCGAGGAATTATGGTGCTCAATTTTGAAGTCATCACACAGCTCTTTCATCATTTTGTTGTTTAGATTCGTCCCATTATCTGTAATGATCCGGCTAGGGATACCGTAGCAGCAAATGATTTGATTCTTGATAAACTTGACCACTACTTGCTTGGTCACATGGGCATAAGATGCAGCCTCAACCCACTTGGTGAAATAGTCAATAGCCACTAGGATAAAGCGGTGCCCGTTTGAAGCTTTAGGTTCAATCCTTCCAATCATGTCGATGCCCCACACAGCGTAAATCTAGCATTTATGACATTTTCTGGCATGATTGTAACAATCAGCCTCCATCGTCATCCAGTAGTAGCCTGCTCTCAATATTTTCTTAGCCATTGTATGCCCACTAGAATGAGTTCCGAAGGATCCCTCGTGTATTTCATGCATCAACAAATCTGCTTCACGCTTGTCTACGCATCTGAGCAACACCATGTCAAAGTTTCTTTTATACAAAATGTCTCCGTTTAGGAAGAAATTACTAGACAATCTTCTTAATGTTTTCTTGTCTTTGCCGGATGCCCCGAGTGTTTCCTCTTGACTTAGGACGAAACACTTGATATCATGGAACCATGGCTTGTCGTCGACAACTTCTTCGGCAGTGAACACATTCGCGGGTCTCTCAAGACGCCTGATACGGATCAATGGTACTTCATTTTGACGATTTACTTGGTACATCGAACACAAGGTAGCTAGAGCATCTGCCATCTGGTTTTCATCGCGAGGGATGTGGTGCATCTCATTTGTTGAAGAATGTTAGTAATCGTCTTGCATAGTCTTTGTAGGGAATCAAACCGGGGTGGTGAGTTTCCCATTTTCCCTTGATTTGATTGATTATGAGAGTTGAGTCAACGTAAATGTCGAGGTTCTTGATTCTCAGATCGATGGCTTCTTCGATACCCATGATGCATGCTTCGTACTCCGCTATATTGTTGGTGCATTCGAAGTTTAATCTCGCGGAGAATGAAATATGAGCGCCTTTAGGAGTAATAATTATCGCCCCAATTCCACTACCATACACATTAACAGCTCCGTCGAATATCAGACCCCATCTTGATTCAGGATCTGGACCTTCTCCAAATAGTGGTTCGTCATAGTCTTTCATCTTCAAATACATAACTTCTTCATCAGGAAAGTCGAACTTGATAGGCTGATAATCTTCAATCGGTTGGTGAGCTAAATGATCAGCGAGAACGCTACCTTTGATCGCTTTCTGGGAGCGGTACTCAATATCATACTCGGACAACAGCATCTGCCATCGGGCCATTCTTCCTGTCAAAGTGGGCTTCTCGAAGATGTACTTGATTGGATCCATTTTAGATATCAACCAAGTAGTGTGATTGACCATATAATGACGAAGGCGTTTCGCAGCCCAAGCTAGTGCACAACATGTCTTCTCAAGCATGGAATAACGAGATTCACAATCAGTAAACTTCTTGCTCAAGTAATAAATGGCATGCTCTTTCCTTCCGGTTTCATCTTCTTGCCCGAGCACACAACCCATGGAATCTTCTAACACAGTCAGGTACATGACCAGTGGTCTTCCTTCAACTAGGGGGATAAGAATCAGAGGTTCTAGCAAATACTCTTTGATTTTGTCGAAGGCTCTTTGGCAATCTTCTGTCCACTCAATCCCTTAGTCTTTGCGGAGAAGCTTAAATATTGGTCCACACGTCGCAGTCACGTGCGAGATGAAGCGGGAGATATAATTCAGCCGCCTGAGAAACCCTCTTACTTGTTTTTCTGTTTTTGGAGCAGACATTTCTCTGATGGCTTTGACCTTGTCTGGATCTGTAACGCCCTAGTTATTATTTAATTATTTTTGGCTGATTTTAAGTCTTTTATATGATTTTAAATGATTTATGTGATTATTTGGTGTATTGTTATTTTATTATTTAGTTGTTTTTATTATTTAATAGAAATATAGTGAGAAATAGAATTTATTGGTGTTTTGGGGGTTACTTTTTAATTAGAGGAATTAAAGGGAGTTATTAGTAGTTAGGAGGAGTTAAGAAATTAATAGGGAGAGTTAGGAAAGAAAGTCAGAAACATTTTCACGTAAAAGAAAAACAAGAGTTTTGGGAGAAAGGGAGAGAAACCAAGAACAAGGGAGAATAGCCAATAGGAGAACTTGATTCTGTAGAGCTTTGTTCATCTAAATTCAGGTAAGGGTGAGGCTATCTCTCAATAATAATATTGTTATAATTCTGATTTTTATTTAACATGATGATTAGTTGGAATTGAGGAGTTTGGGTTAGGTTTTTGGAGAAAATGCAATTGTTGAGAAATGAGTTGAATTGATGTTTCTGATGTTGTTTTTGTGTTCTTGGTAATGCATTATTGTATGTTGAACCTGTAAACATTTATTAGAACACGTTTTGGGTAATCAGGGGTTAAAAATTGGGTTTTGAACGAGATAGGGTTAGAAAATCCAAGATCTTTTTCTCTACCCAGATGAATGGTCGCTTAAGCGAGCAACCCGTCGCTTAAGCGAGCATTCAAGCTAGCTGCCCAGAATTTGCAAATGACCGCACGCTCAAGCGAGCCAAAAGCGAGCTCGTAAGCGAGCATTTCCCAACCTTCGTCATTTAGGTCGCTCAAGCGAACCGTAAGCGAACCGCAAGCGTGCAGAACCTGACCTTACGTGATTTTGGTCGCTCAAGCGAGCAGGCCCTCGCTCAAGTGAGCTGGGCTTTTGTCAGCCACTTTTTGATTTTCGTTTCGTGCATTAGGGGATCCGTCAGAGCATTCTAAAATGTTTATTTTAACTTGTATAACCTCTATAAATGCACTAAACCTTATAAAAATTTCTTGATATATGAATTGGATTGATTTATGAGAATTGTGTTATGTTGATAAATTTTGTCGTGTGAATTGTTGTGTCATATTTGACTAAGTTGGGGAGTATGTCATAGTGATTATGCATGTTAGTAGTTGTTGTTGTTGAGTTGTATGCAGATATACACAATTCGAGTCCATTCATACTCATACCTTGTTGAGGGCTCATGCCCTGGAATGCCTTGTCATTCAAACACGTTAAATGGTACCACATGCATATGCATTGTTGCATAGTCGTTATTCGTTGTTGTGTCATTGCATAGTCGTTGTCGTTGGTTGAGTTGTTGTTGTTGTTGTTGTTGTTGGTTGAATTTGAAGGTGATGAATATGTTGTTAACTATGAAATATATATGTATATTGAAGTATTATGTTGATATTTAGGGTGTTAGATTCAATTGATGAATTATATAGGGTTAATACGTCTTTACCCCCCTGTAATTTGGGCGAGTTCCGGTTTTCCCCCCTGTAAAAAATTTTGTTAAGATTCTGCCCCTGAAATTTGAAGATTCTTTCGAAAACACCCCTGATCCCATCTGACACACTCCTGGTGCTGACGTGGCGTGATGTGGCACGCCACATGTGTAAATTTTTTTTTTTTTATTTTTTCGCCTGACACATGTGTAATTTAATAACACATCACTATTTTCACTTTTGCACTTAAAATCATTTTAATATTTTATTAAAAACATTAAAAAATTTAAAATGTTATAAATCCAAAACCAAACCCCTCTCCTTCATCGTCTGCATAATTTCCCTCTCCTTCTTCTTCTTCGCCATTCCATTTCCTTGTTCGATTCTAGATCCTAAGTTCATAATCCTTTTGAATCCCTTCTTCAATTTCGTTTCTCGAATTCATATCTCTAATTTCCTTGCGATTTTCGTTTTTTAGGGTTTGACATGGCTGGAAGCAAAGCATCATCAGTTGGGAACTCAAATGGAAGAACAGCTCCCAAATGTGGGTGCAATAGGTCTATGCGACTGTGGGTATCAAACACAGATGATAACCCAAAGAGGAAATTTTGGAGGTGCTGCAACTTTTGGGAGGTAAGAATTTTTGATGTTTGATTTTGTTTTCCTCTTCTAGTCTTCTAAATATGGGTAATTTTTTGGTGTAGAATGAAGATCATTGTGGTTTGTTCATATGGGATGATGAGTTAGAAACACCAAGAGTGAAGCCCGTGCTGAAAGGTTTTGCTGCAAAGAACAGGGACAATGAACTTGGTTCTACATTTCAAAACTCAAAAGGTTCAAGTGGCTACAATGTTGGAAGCAGCAACATGGTGAATCTGACTGGTAAAAATGTTGAAGATGGTTGCAAGAACTGTGCAACTATATCTGAATATCTAAGGGTGTTTGGTAAGGAAATTGGAGAAGAAGTTGGAAAGGAGTTAGGCAAGGTATATGGGACTGAGACTGCCTCAACCAAGCACCTAAAAACAAAGAAGAAGTTGCAATATGAAAGAAGCAAAAGCTTTGGTCTACTTGTTTTATTAGTGTTGTCATGGATTGTCTTCTTGATTGTGTTGAAGTTTATGTAATCGGTTGAAATGTAATGTGTTCAAAGATGATCTTTTGTAACATCTATAACTAGTATTATGTAATGGTTGGTATTAATGAATGAAGTATTTTTGCTTTGTACATTCTGGTTTAACTTTGGCATCAGTAACAACATGATTCACATTAAAAATAGGTACACCATATTTAGTAGTGCATAAAAGACTTTAGAAAAGAGCACATAAAGAGCAATAGTCATAACATAATAAGGTCCTGGACCATTGTTAATTGTGTGCTTAAAACACATTACAAAGCATTCAAAATATAGCACCCATTGTGCTTAAAGTCTTAACAGTGAACAAAGTTTCAAAATATTGCACACAAATTGCTTAAAGTCACTACAAAACACTAACACATAACTTGAAACAAAGCTATTTCTCTGCAACTAAAGTTGGTAATGTTCTCATATACGGAAGAACTACTCCTTCCTTTTCTGCAGTACCTTCTTGTGTCAACACCCCTTCTTCAGACTCATCTAACACCACTGGTGCATCTTTAGTAGCCCCTGGACCTTTAATTGACTTTGTCTTTAGCCTCCTTAACCTATCACTTGTCCTCTTTTTCAACTTAGCAGCAATGGTCACAGATGGTCCATTGAGCATCCTTGGGCCATTAAGCATCCTTGGTCCATTGAGCATCCTGGGCCCATTTAGCATCCTTGGCCCATTGAGCATCCTGGGCCCATTTAGCATCCTAGGCCCATTGAGCATCCTTGGCCCATTGAGCATCTTTGGCCCATTTAGCATCCTTGGCCCAGGTGCAGCAGTAGGTAACTCAGTTGCAGCTGCAGACACTTGAACCTCAGTTGCAGTTGCAGACACTTGAACCTCAATTGCAGCTGCAGACACTTGAACATCAGTTGAAGTTGCAGGCACATGGACCTCAGATGCAGCTGCAGACACATCAGGAACAACATTTTTTGAGCTTTCAGCTGCAAACATTTGAACCTCAGATGCAGCTGCAGACATTTGAACCTCAGGAGATTGCTCAGTTGTAGAAGCCGTAATAGGGACTTCAGCTATGGATGCAAAGAGTGCATCAGGAATGTCATCAAACACATCTTCAATGGATTCCAAGGCATTTTGAGAACTATCTTGCTTCTACAAAATAGTAACAAGCAATATACCTTTTAGTCATGCAATACACTATCATGTGTAAAACTAATGGATATGCAGCAGTTCTTAAAAGTTACCTGTCTTTTAGCTGGGTTATCAGAGTTGTCCATATCAACAGTTTGAGCATTAGATGTATCACCATTTGCACTTGCATCCTGATTTTCAGCACTTTCAGTCTGCTTCTTTGGTTTTCTCTAAACAATTTTAAAGTTTATCAGATGTGTACAAAATGACATATTTAAACGAAGTTAAACAAGTCAAAAAATATACCTTTCTCTTTGCAGCATTTGGAGACTGAATAGTACTTGTACACCTCCTCTTGTTGTGTCCAAACTTGTCACACTTGGTACACCTATAACTCACCCTAGGCCTTCTCATTCTAGTGCCAAGCTCATCAACCTCCCTGATCCTAAGCTTTTTGGGCCTTCCAGGTCCTCTTTTGAAGTGAGGTGGCAAAGGTCCTTCCATGTCTACTTCAGGCCACATTTCCATGCCATTAATGGGACTGACTCCAAAACCATAACACTCTAGATACTTTGCCCATGAATAGTACTCATGAACAAAATCTGAAGGGTTTTGTCTCCTATAAGATAATGCAGCAACTGCATGTCTACAAGGAATCCCTACCAATTCCCAAAACCCACAAGAACAAGTTCTCTTACCAGTATCAACAATAAATTGTTCCCCACCCCAATGATGTATCACTTGCCATTCATCCCCCATGGACAAATGTGGTGTCCACTGTCCAGACAGAAACACTTCTTTATCTAACCTCTTCCTAGGCATAGGCATGATGTTGTGTTGCCACCTATCTAATTTATTTCTAGCAGTACCAATTCTATTCATTAAGTAAGTCCTGATCCATTCACACATAGACAAAAAAGGTTTATCCCTAGCTACTAATATTGTTGCATTAGAGAACTCAGTTAGGTTATTCATTAGCACATCACACTTAGGGTAGTAGGAAAAAGCATGCTTACACCAACTTTTAGTAGGATGCAGCATCAACCACTCCCAGGCACCAACATCAACCTTCTTTAATTCATCCATTTTTGCCTTCCAAGCTTGAAAGTATGTAGCTTTAGTAGCACCCATCATCAGGTCCCTTATCAAGGTTCCACCACCAAACTTCTTCTTGAAGTTTGCATACAAGTGTCTTAAACATAGCCTGTGCTCAATTGATTCAAACATTTCTTCAAACACTGACATTAATCCCTATTAACAGTTTAAAACAGTTAAGAAAGTAAGACTCACAAAACAGTTAAGATAGTAAAACTCACAAAATTTTAAACAGTTCAAAATCACAATTTATATTGGTATACCTTCTGTTGGTCTGATATGAAGACATATCTTTTATCATTGCCTATGTCATTCATCAACAACTCCATAAACCATTTCCAGCTTGCCTTACTTTCTACTTCAACAACACCAAAGGCCAGGGGAAAATATTGGTCATTGGGGTCCCTTCCAACAGCTAACAGAAGTTGTCCACCATATTTGGTCTTCAAGTGGCACCCATCTACCCCCACAAAAGGTCTACATGCAGCTTTGAATCCTCTCTTGCATCCATCAAAGGAAAAGTAGAAAGAGGCAAACCTTGGTTGAAGTGTAGGACCAAGTCTTTCAACATTTACCTTTGCAGTGTTACCAGGACAAACCCTTGTTAGCTCAGCAGCATATCTCCAAACCATGCTATACTGCCTGTCAACATCCCCATCAACAATCTTTTGTGCTATCTGCTTTGCCCTCCATGCCCTTCCCTTTGTGATATCAACTGAATGGTTCTTCCTCAAATCTTTCATGATGTCTTTGATTGTCACTTTTTCAGATGTTTGTAGTTTGTCAACAACAACAAAGTTTGCAACCCACTTAGACTTGGCAGATCTGTTTTTTGTAACCCTCCCACACGTGTGGTCCTTTACATAGCTTTTAATTTGGTATGTGTGACTGTGACCCACTTTTGAACAAAGACATAAATACCCACACTTCTTTTTTTTCCCTTCCTCTCTTTTTTCTCCTTTTTTCAAAGCATCTTCCTTACACACAGTCCTTACCCTATAACTCTCATTTTTTTCAAAGCTAATTTCATGTCCATTCAGTATATTCCACTCCATTATTGCTTCCTTGAACTCTTTTAAGGAATTAAATTCCATGCCTAACCTAAACTGATAATCCTTGTTTAATTGCTCCCTTCTAAACTTTTCATACCTTGGCCCTCCCTCATGGTCTGATTCCTCTGGATCTGAGCTATCTAACTCTTCACTGAAGTATTCAGCTTCTTCTCTGGTTCTTAAGTTCTGCTTCTTCTCTGGTTCCACTAAAGGAGCTTTACTTGAGTTTTTCTTCTTCTCTGGTTCCACCAAAGGAGCCTTACCCTTTCCCTTCTTGTCTGCTTCCTTTGACTTACTTCTAGTGCAGGGACTAGTGGCTGACTTCTTCATATTGCCTATTAACAACTTCTCTGCAGGGACTTCTTCATTTTCAACATCATCAAACCCATCATCTAGTGCAGTAGCTCTCTCATTTTCACTGTCATCTAGCTCCAGATCATAACTGCTATAACCATTATCCTCCACATCAGAGTTGAACTTCACATCAGAGTTGAACTTCATATCAAAACAAATAGGTTCCCTGAATTCCAAATCTCTTTCCAAGACCTGCTGTTGATTGTGTTCTAAGTATAAATGTCCATCACCTCCATCACCAATAGCCCTTATAGCAACTTCTTCAGCAAGATGATCAACATAAATTTGAAAAAACTTACCATCTTTCCCATCAACTGCACCCCAAACTCTGTAGTGTTGTTTCTCATAGCCCCAACCAGTTACAATCTCGTCAATAGCATCCATACCCCAAGTCTGTAAGTCAATATCACTTACTATTGTTTGCTTTCCACCTCTATAGAACAAGACATCATCCTTAACAAACTCACCACCGTGATGAAAGATACAGTTGAACAACAATTTTTCCTGCAAAATTTTTTAAGACCAATCATAGTTAGCCACGTGTAAATGTGGTCCCCACTCATGTACCACAAATCGCACAGTAAGCAAGTAAATTTCCTTTGTTAGAGTCAAAAATCTAAGCAAATTTATGATTGTTAAAGTCATTTACAGGACCACAGAAAAAGCCATCTTTGTTAAAACCATGCAAAACCCTTCAAACCAAGAAAAAGGGATAAAGAAGAAAATGCTAAGCGTTTAAACTTACCGAAGCGTTTCCACCGTCTTTGTTCAGCTTCGCCTCCGCTACGACCCTCTTTCCTCCATCTTCCATGGGTTTCTGCTTCTTCGCGTTCTTCTTCTTCACATCGTTCCCCTTTTTCCGATTCTTCTTTTCAGTACCTTCCTTCTTCTTCTTCTTCGCGTTCTTCATGTTCTTTGACTTCGTCATCTTCTTCTGGGTTTCGATTGGAGTACGTTTTGTTTGGGAGAAAATCATGGAATGGGTTTTGAAAATGGAAGATTGAAAATGGAAGATGAAATTGTGTAGTGTCTTTTGTTAGGGTTGAAAACGAAAAAACACTGTGACTTTCTATTTTCTCTTATTTTGGATTTATAACATTTTAAATTTTTTAATGTTTTTAATAAAATATTAAAATGATTTTAAGTGCAAAAGTGAAAATAGTGATGTGTTATTAAATTACACATGTGTCAGGCGAAAAAAAAAAAATTACACATGTGGCGTGCCACATCACGCCACGTCAGCACCAGGAGTGTGTCAGATGGGATCAGGGGTGTTTTCGAAAGAATCTTCAAATTTCAGGGGCAGAATCTTAACAAAATTTTTTACAGGGGGGAAAACCGTAACTCGCCCAAATTACAGGGGGGTAAAGACGTATTAACCCAATTATATATTATTATTATTGTTTTTGAATCTCACCCCTTCTGCTTGAAAATGTTGCCCTTCGTATAGGTAACTTGCAGGTGATCCAAAATAGTAGAAGTGGTGGCTCATGTGTCTTAGGGCTCTGATACGTAACGGGATGGGAATTAGTTGTTGTATTTTCATTCCTTTATGTATCAAAATTTGAAGCATGTTGTTGGAGTTTCATTTTGAAAATAAATGTTGAAATATTACTTATGTTGGGGCCTTTGTGCCAGAGTTATATGTTGTTGGATGTAATGTTTTAAAAGATTTTGTTGTTGACGTTGTTGAATAAATAGTATTTTCAATCTATTTATGAAATTTTTGAAAAGCAGTGTAATGCTCCGTTTGTTGATTTACTCTGATTTTATATTAATAATTAGTTGTTGGGATAACGGGGTGTTACAGGATCTACGTCAATACCATTTTGGCTAACAATGAAGCCTATGAGCTTCCCGGATCTAACACCAAAGGTGCACTTGTTGGGATTCAGACGGAGCTTATACTTTCTTAACCGTTGAAACATCTTCAGCAAGTACTCGACATGTTCTTCTTTAGTAATTGATTTGACGATCATGTCGTCCACATAAACCTCGATTTCTTTGTGTATCATGTCGTGAAAAATAGTAGTCATACCCCTCTGGTAAGTAGCTCCCGCATTAATCTAGCCAAACGGCATCACTCTGTAACAGAAGGTACCCCAAGGTGTAATGAAAGATGTCTTTTCTCTATCTTCGGGCGCCATCTTGTGTAACACCCCGTTTCCCAAGACGACGTAATGATAATATTAATAATAATAATCAGAGTATTTCAACATACAACGGGGCATTACACTACTTTTCAAAATCATTTAAATAGAATATAAAACTACTCAAATATCAACAAATCATCTTTATAAAATTCTGCAGCGGAAATCCTTAATTTAAATCATCATTATCCAACTTACAACAAAATCCTTGGCTCAAAGGCCTCAACAATTTAAACATCATCCAATAATTAAATATTCAACAACATATTCTTCAAAAGAAATGATACATAAACGAATGCAAGAAAGACAACGATTCCCCATCCCTGTTACGTATCAGAGCCCTAGACACAAGAGCCAACATAACACTAGTCTTCATTACCTGCACTTGCCCACAAGGCGGCAATTCCAACAGAAGGGGTGAGTTCACAAATTCAAAGGTAATATATATAGATATATAAATCATCAATTCGAATTGAAAACATCAACATTCATTAGCCTTCATCAACAACAACATTAACAATAATCATCTCAACGATAGCATCTCATTTCATCTTTGATTTACAACAACAACAATAACTCTTGTGGCGACACCTCACCAACAACAACTATCCAAAGACCTCAACTACTAATGTAATATGCATGTGGTACCATACTACGCGCGTTGAATGCTAAGCATTCCAGGGCATGAGCCCCCAACAGTGTGGATGGTTAAAGCATCCCAGGGCAATAAGCCCCCAACAAATGAACGATAAAGCGTTCCAGGGCAATAAGCCCCCAACAGGTGAATGATGAACATTCCAGGGCAATAAGCCCCCAACAAATGCATATGAATATGAATGACTCTATGGTGTATATCTGCATACAACCCAACAACATCTAATGGTGTATATCGGCATACAACCAGACTACAACAACTTAGGATACCCTCCCCAACTGGACAATGTCACTCAACAACATCAGGGCAACTCAACTTATCCAAGCATAATCATTTCATGTAAACATACTTAGTTCCATCATATTCTTCTTTATAAATAAGTTTTGCCATCTAAACAATTCTAAATAAATCCAACAAACATAATAGGAAGCTTAGGTTTGGGTTAGGAGCACTTAGAAAAATCACACAAAATGGTCGCACAGGACCCATCTCGCTTAAGCGAGCAGCTTCTCGCTTGAGCGAGTCAAATGACGAAAGTTTGGGTTTTGTTCGCTTGAAGCTCGCTTACGGTTCGCTTAAGCAAACGGCCAATTTTCTAAAATCTGGGCAAGGTTTGGCGTCTCTCGCTTAAGCGACAGGGACTTCGCTTAAGTGACGCAAATGACGAAAGTCAGGTTCTATCTCGCTTGGTGTTCGCTTATGGTTCGCTTACGCGAACGTGCGAAATTTCAATCATGGGCAACTACAAAGGTCACTCGCTTAAGCGACGGGTAACTCGCTAAAGCGAAGCTTCATCTGGGCAGATTTTCAACTACGATTTCTTAAACCCTTTTTCATCCAAAAACCCAATTTTAATCCCCCAATCACCCAAATTGATTTACAGAAATGTTTTCAGGTCTTATACACAACATAACAGCATAAACAACTCAGAAGCACAATTAACAACACAATTCAACTCATTAGGCAATTCATCATATTCTTGAAAAACCTAAAACAGTATAACAATTTTCAATCCAAATTCATGAAACATGCATATCTATATATATATATATATATATATATATATATATATATATATATATCACAATTGAAATGCTAACCCACCCTTACCTTAATTCAGCAAATTCTACAGAAAAATGGACAGATTCTCTCTTCCTAGCTCTTCCCTCTTGGTTCTTGGCTCTTCTCTCAAAAGCTTATGTTTTGTTCTTACTGATACGTACAAGTTTCTTTTGTCTGACTAATTCTATTTCCTTACCAACCAAAACATAACATCTATTTCTTTTAACTCCCTCACTAAATTTCTATTAATTCTCATTAACCCCCTCCTTAACTCTACTAATTCTAAATAATTAATATTTTCTCCTATATTATCAAATAACACAAATAATTATATAATAAATATTAACACATCAAATATTCACATAAATCACATAAATTATATAAAAATACATAAAACATACTAAAATCAACCAAAAATAGTAAAATAACAACTAGGGCGTTACATCTTGATCTGGTTGTAACCAGAGAAGCCATCCATGAAAGAGAAGACCTTGGACTTAGCAGTACTGTCAACCAACACATCAATATGAGGAAGCGGAAAATCGTCTTTTGGACTAGCTTTGTTCAAGTCGTGGTAATCGACACACATTCTGACCTTACCATCTTTCTTTGGAACGGGTACTATGTTGGCTAGCCACTGAGGGTATTCCGACGTAACGAGGAAACCTGCATCAATCTGTTTATGTACCTCCTCTTTGATCTTGAGAGCCATGTCAGGGCGAGTTCTTCTCAACTTCTACTTAACTGGCGGGCATTCTGGCTTTAGAGGCAGTCGGTGCATCACGATGTCAGTATCCAAACCCGGCATGTCTCGATACGACCATGCAAAAACATCAACATATTCTTTAAGAAGCTCTATTATCTGTTTCTTGACAGCTGGATCCAGCGATGCCCCAATCTTGATTTCTTTCTTGTCCTCTTCGGTACCCAAGTTGATCATTTCTAATGCTTCTCCATACGGATGAATGTTCCTCCTCTCTTGTTCAAGCAGTCGAGAGATTTCGTCGGGAATCTCTTCATTCTCTTCTTCTTCCGCCTTATATACAGGGAATTCGATATTGGGAGAGAACATTGGTTTAACTTTCTCAATGGGTTCATTGATGATTTTTTGTATTATCATTTTTCAAAGAGAAGCACAAAAGGAAAAAATAAGACTAAAAAGTCGGGAACAAAACGACATTTTTATTTAATTGACAATAATTTCTTGAAACAAAAAGCCCTAGATAAATTCACTTTCGCTGGGGCGGGGCGAAAGGATTTTTGTGAAAAAAACATAAAGACAAACGAAATGCATTACTTGGACAAGTGAGCAATGAAAGGAACGTCTACACCTACCCAATTATGGCTAACCCCTCCTGGTGTCACAAAGCTTCGTGGCACTCCTTTAAGATTGTCTTCAGAGATGGCATTGGCCTCAGATAGGGTATGAATGAACCCGGAACTGTGGAAGGTACATAAGGGACCGGGCCTGGTAAACATACTACTAAGGGAGCAGTAGCCGACTCCCGACTGTCAAAAAGTATCTCCGAAGGCTCTTCACGAGTTATAACACATACATCGTCACATTTCCTTTCGACAACAAGTTCTCCCCGGTTCAAAAGTCTTTGTATATCATCCTTCACTTTTTGACACCCCCACGGATTTATAGAGCACACCTCGTAGGTTACATGATCATGTTTAAAGAGAGCCATTTTGCATAACTTGGTATGCAACGGGACCAATGGCGTTCGAATACGCTGAACATCAAGAATACGGTAAGTCCTCCGGCAGTCATCAATCATGTTGACGGGTGCAACACCATGATTTGGCAATGGATTGGTCTGGACATTTGGGTTCAAGTCAGTGAAGTTTATTTTCTTATCTCGGATCAGATTCTGGACTACTTTCTGTAAACCAAAGCAGTCCTTGGTACTCTGAGCTAGGGCACCCTGATGAAAGGAACAAAAACGATCATGTTTATTCCATGGAGGCAATTTCTCTAGGATAGCGGGAGGCGGCCTGGTGACGACTAGATTCTTTCTAAGTAAGGCTGGGAATAACTGCTCATATGTGATGGGGATCGGATCAAACTGTACTCCTAGAGCTTGTTGCCGAGGCTGCTGTTGTTGCTGAGGTTGTTGATATGGTTGTTGGGGATATTGATGTTGTAACACCCCATTTTCCCAACATAAAAATTTCTTACAAAAATCAGAGTTTTCAACATAAACGGAATGTCACACTTCTTTTCAAAATTCGTAAATGGAATAAATAACAATTTATCCTTCATAAATCAATAACATAATATTTAATACTTCGCAGCGGAATTCAACATCTAAAATAGGCTTTGGCACGAAGGCCTCATTAAAATATCTCATAAAAATCCAATAAACAACTTAATCTTGTAAATTCATAAACAATACGTAAGGAATAGAAAAACATGCAACAAAATTCTCCATCCCGTTACGTATCAGAGCACCTAGACACGTGAGGAGTCCACTCACATCAACAGCATACAACTCAAATTAGTATGATGGACATCAACAGCATACTAATTATTATCATAAACAACATCATACTCATGGACATATAAATTCATATAACACTTCATCAATCATGAACAATATCATATTCACAAACATATACATACATATACTAACTCATGGACATATAAATTCATATAACACTTCATCAATCATGAACAATATCGTATTCACAAACATATACATACATATACTAATTCATCAATCATATTCAATTATTCACTGTGACCTACATTCAGTAATTTGACCATAACCCAAGTTCTATAAATCGTTTTGACGTCAGACCAACGGCATTAAAAAGCTAACATCCATACCTACAACTTTCGTGTTTACACCTAAGACCAATTCTGTACTGATCAATACCAGTTTTCATTTTAAAATTCGGGACAGAATTAAGAAAAATCAGGAAAAACAACTTATATTATTCAAACTTCACAATTGACAACCAAGTAACATAATCCATCAATTATCACTCTTAACTCTAATTCTCCAATTCTCAAAAACTAAACCTACAACATGTTAAATACAATTTTCAGAATCATAGACTCAAGATTATTGAATGTTAGTCTCACCCTTACCTTGGATTGATCGACGAAGGACATTAAACAGAAGAGGGATTATGGTCTTGAGAACACTCTTAATTCCGAAGGGAAAGAAAGGAGTAGAAAAAGAAGAAAGACTCGTCAACACAAGTCAAAAGAGGGAGAAGAGAAGAAAAGCACAGGAAGCATCAACTGTGAATTTCGGTGTGTAGAATGCACTGTGTGAGTTCTCTATTTATAGAGATAGTTTGCAACTAATAAGTGAGAAACTTTGGGAACAAGTAATGCACCTATTAGATCTAGTACTTAAATATCTCAATTGAGTACCAAAATATATTATATTAAGTACAAAAATATATTAGATTGCCTACCAAAATATTTCTATATCAAATAACAATTATATCTCTATAACAAATATGTTTCTATAACATATATATATATATATATCTCTACAACAAATAACATATATTTTCTACAACAAATAACATATATTTCCTACAACAATAACATATATTTCTATAACAATTAACATATATTTTCTACAACAATAACATATATTTCTACAACAAATAACATGTATTTCTATAACAAATAACATATATTTCTACAACAAATAACATATATTTTCTACATATATTTCCACTTATTCCACTAAACTCTTCTAATTTCCAAATCAGCCCCCACAACTTAATCTTATTTCTATTTTCAAGACTTATTATATAAAATAACACTACTTAATAAAATAACGACACACCACATAATCATTTAAATCATATAAATACTAAAATAAGCTACTTAATAAATCACATAATCATATAAATATATTCTAAACCTTTTAAAACAATCAAATAAATCAAATAATTCAAAGAGGGCGTTACAGATGTGGGTATTGTTGAGGATGTTCATATGGTTGATGGGAATTTTGATGTGGGTATAGTTGAGGATGTTGTTACAAAAAACGCGCTCAATTGCGGCGGTTATTTTAGGGAGGTTTTAGAAAACCCCCGCAAATTAGTGAAATAGGGAATATGAGACAATATGAGGCATTTATTCAATGGCAGTTTAATAACCCCCACAAATTGAAGCCACTTTTTCCAATTTCACTCCTCATTTTCTAATATTTTATTTTTTTTCCTTTTCCCTCTATTTATTTCATCTTAATTTTATTTGCCATTTTTCACAAAAGTCAGAACGCTCCCTTCTTCCTCTCTCGCGCTCTCAGTCTCACAATCTTCTTCTCTCTCAAAAAACAAACTCAGACCTCCCTTCTTGCTCTCTCGCTCTCTCAGGCTCACACCCTCTTCTCTCTCACACTTAGAACTCCCTTCTTTCTCTCTCGGTCTATCAGTCGCACACCCCCCTTCTCTCTCTCACACGAAGAACTCAACCTTCTCTCTCACACGAAGAACTCACCCTTCTCTCTCACACGAAGTCTTCTGCTCATCTCTATTCAAAGGTATTTTCTCCCTTTTCAATTCTCATGCCTTGTAATTTTGGGGATTTTGGGGATTAGGGTTTCATTGTTGGTTATGGTTTTGAGCTATTTGTTGATTGTAATTTTGGATTGTAATTTTAGGGATTTGGATTGTAATTTTGGATTGTAATTTTGGATTTGTTGATTGTTGTGTTCACACGATCTGTTGCTATAGCAGCTGCACATGCTTGTCTCATTGTTCCTCTGTTTTTGAGTTAACTTAAATGTGTTATAGATTTGTTTGTTTATGAGCTGGATATTAAGTGTTAATTTCAGTGTTATACATACAAATTATTAGTGTTATACATATAATTTCAGTGTAAGATTGAATTATAGTCGTTTTCATTAACAATAATTTATCTGTACACGATAAAAAGAGACAGTTGAAGTTGAGTTTATAGTGATAAATGTTTGTATATTTTGATAAGTTTTATTTTGGCAAAATTACATTCACCTCCCTTAAAGTCTTCATAAATAACACAAACACCCCCTCTAGTTTTGAACTAGACACTAACCTCCCTTCATTTTTATTTAAAGTTACAAGCACCTCGCTGTCATTTAACACTGTTAATGCTCTGTTAACTAACTTCCTACAATTTGATTTAACACAAAATTATATTCGTCCTTTCTGCTTTGCATATAGCTACCAAGCAATCATGGCCATACCAATGGTTATCTAATTCTCTGCTAACTAATGGAATGAATAGAAACATATTAGCTTCTGAGGTGTGAAGTTTGATGCCTAAATAGTGAGTCATCGATTGCTTAATGTAACTAAGTAGATTGAAAACAGTGATCAATGGATTAGCTTTTGACGCGTGATGTTTAAAGAAAAAAAATGGATAGCCAAATTCAAGAGGAAGAGGAATCAGTGCAGTAATTGAAGAAATATAGGCAAATTGATTGAAAATCTTAACTCAATAGTAGTATATATTGCTGAAATCAATGTCACATAATGTAAAATTAAGAGACATATGCTAATTGAAAAACCTAGAAGAAGAAGAAGAAGAAAGAAGGTGGGAATTGATATGAATTGAAGGAAGGTGAGAAATTGATCTGAATTGAAACGTTTTAGCACTACTTAAATTCTGGTCAGGAAGTAAGGTGTGATGACCGATGAAATGAGTGTGGGCGATAAGGATAATCTCTAAAAATTTGCAGTGTTGTAATTAGCAGCGAGGTAACTACCGCATGTAGTGTAGCTAAATGGTGGTTAATCTTAACGGAGAGCTAACAGAGTTAGACGACAGGGGAGGTTATTGTTTAATTACAAACTAGAGGGGTGTTAGTGTTATTTACGAAGACCTTAAGGGAGATTAGTGTAATTTGCCCTTTTATTTTTATTTGTGTCTGTACCTTAAGGGAGGGTGAATTTATATGTTCTGAATTTTGTAGAAGTTGGGTTTGCATTTTTAAGCATAAAATTTGTATGATTACTTTATAATTCAAAGGGTCTTAATTAGGAAAGATTTTATATATATTATAGGTTTATGTAGTAAGTAGGGAAATTTGTATTTTTATTTCAAAAGCTGTGAACTTGAAAAGCTTATGTATAATCTGTGTTTAGATGATTTCTACATTCATAACTCCATCATCTCCTAGTAAAATATTGATTGTGGTGACATTAGTTTCCTACCAACAAAGTCACTTCTGCTATTCATGATTGGTGATACTAAGTAAACTACAATTTGCATATGATTTTCAGTTGCCTTACGCATTTTATCTTGGATTGGTGATACATAAAGCACATATACTCCTCGGATTAGGCGTGTCCCGGTGTTGGATACGTATCGTGTCCGACACATCATCGACACATATTATTACATTGATTTATGTCATTTTTTCAAATTATTATCAGTGTCAACGTGTTCGTGTCGTGTCCATGTTTGAGTCTGTGTTTCATATACTACAATTTATGTTCATGATTTGGTTGTGGCCTCTGAATATTGAAGTCTTTTTTAACTAGCTATCGCTTCTACTGCAGCTGCACTGTTAGTTACTACATGTTAACTGGTCTGAAAATTTATATTTTCTGAATTTGTCGAATTTGGTGATATACTTTTAAGCATAAAATTCGTATGGCATTTTTACAATTCATGGAGTCTGAAATAGGAATTTTTTTATATGTTCTTGGTTTTATGTAGTAAGTATGAATATGTGTACCTTTATCTGACAAACATTGAACTTGAAAAGCTTATGTATATATGTGTTTTGAATAGTTTCGACATTCATAACCCCATGATCTCCCAGTAAAATATTGCTTGTGGGTGACATTAGTATCCTAGCAACAAAATCAATTTTGCTATTCATCGGTTTAGTCATTAGTATCTACTGTATATTTTATATTTAGAGAATTTCTGCACCTTTGTTATTATGTATATATACTGATACTCTGGTTTAATTTGGCTACAACCACTGAATATGGTCACTATTTAAGTCTTTTTAACTAGCTATCATCTCTACCATGTTAATTTTTAACAGATCTGAGAATTGGGTCACTGCATAGTTGATTATGCGTATGTCTGCAGTTTTATGAATCATCTATAATATATATCTACAACTGTGTAACATCAATTATTCAAAGCTGCTAAATTTAACAAATAAAGATTTAAATACATGCCATATAATTATCCAATTCAATCCATTTAATATTATAGCAAGAACCACTATTTTAGTTCAAGAATTCTTGCACAAAATATGTTCAATTCCATCATCCATGAACTCATTACCTATTAGCATCAAGATACTTGCTATACACTACAATAGCAGGTTACTGTATTTTTAAAACAAGAGGGGAGGTGTGTGTCTTTTAACCAAATATTAGGGGAGGTCTTTTTAATTTTCCCTATTTTGCTGCATTTGTAGGATTGAAGGAAGACTAGAAGCTTGAAACTAATCTTGAAGATTTTGGAACTTTGCTGTCAAGTGGAATCTAGAGGTGAGTTCTATCTTCTAGGCTTGAATCCTTTTAGATAGAAATTAAATTTGAAGTTCAGTATTGATGGGTATTGAATTATGATTGACAAAAATTAGGTTTTCATGAAAATTTCAATGTCAGGATTAAATAACCAGAACTATGATTGTATTAAGATGTTTGTTTTTTTTAAAGTTTGAGTTTGACTGCCTCAAATTCTGGATTGCATTCCCACCCCCTCATGCCGTTCCTTTTAATATTTTTAATCGAAATTATGATTATCAAGGTGACATATAAAGAACACACAATAAATTAGTCTACCTTTGTACTTGAAATAAAATACATTAGCTCTAAAAGTAAAAACAAATTAAAAATAAGAAAAGTGAACCAAACCTGTTCAAGAGGCACTTGTGGCAGAACCTAATTTGGCAAGGCTTCCCAGTTCTTGGTTTCTTACAAGCAGCAGAAAAGTCCCTTGTTTTTTGCCGGCACTTCAATTTGGATAACCAAGCAAACAAACGTATTAGCATCAAATTGAACTTTAAACTGGAAATCAATGACAGACACAGTTTCTAGCTAGTCAAATTGAACCTGAAAACAACGCCACTCTACAAACCATCAACAAAGTTTTCATTTTTTCCTATAATTCCCATAATAAGTGTAACACCCATACTAAACGTATCTAGAAAGTTTAGCACATGCATATTAATTAGAGATTAGGAAACATAGTAAGTTCGATTTATGGCACTAAACAACACAAATAGGCAGATTTAATCAAAAAGGGGAAGCTTAACACCTAACTCATAAATAAACCAAAACCATAATTTCATGCTATAAACTAAGCAATTAGGGGTGGGTTTTCTATCTAAGAACTCACCTCAAACACTCTGAGCAGCTTATACACAATTCCATTTGAACTCCCGAGCAATCAAACTTCGGCACAACAAAACAACTCGTATTCATGGTTCAACACAAAATGCTACATCAGTCTCCAACTTCAAAATCGTCAACAGAATTCAATACTGAACCATAAACAGTGGAACTGGTACCAAAACGTCCGGAATTTCGTTAGCTAACCATAGCATTTAAAATCACTTGATTCCAAGCTTTAGAGAGAAAGTTCTTACCGTTTTAGCGAAGCTCTGTCCCAAACCCGTAACCAAAATCCAGCAGAAAATACCAAACTTCAAATGCGTTTTCCGAATCCGTTTCTAACCCGAATCGTGCAAAGTTTGTGCCTAAACTGAAGGGAATTGAATGTAGAATCTAAAAATCCAACAAACACGTTTCTGTCAGCTTTATAAACCAGATTATTCTCCAGTTAAGCACTTCTGCAAAGCAGCTTATGTACCAAACAGCTTCTTCCATATCAATCTCAGCCAAAACTCATGAATAGAAACCCAAAATCACAAGCTTAAACCCCCACTTTTTCACACCCAAGCTTCTAACTTCAAACTTTCTTGCTACCTCATGCTTCTAACACTAACTTCTGCATCCAACATAACTTTCGATCCTCCCCTAGATTTCTCGCTTCAATTCCTTGTTCCTAGCATCCAAAAAGCCACACGTACAAGTACAAAAGGATTGGAAGTGGTTCAGCCTAGACATAAATGGAAAGGAAAGAAGGATTTGGAACTTGGTTCTAGGCTAAAATTTCATGGGTAATCTAAAAATGAGCTTGCATGTTAAATTCATGGTAATTTGAGTGAGGTTTAATGGAGTTTGGGTGAGTGAGAGTGAGAGCCGTGTGTTAGATAGAGGGAGGAGAGAAAACTCAGATTTTCTTAGAGAGATAAATGAGTAGTGATAATAAAAGGAACATGTGGTTTGGTCATTTTTTAAACTCACAAAAATCAGTTCAAATCCCAATACAGTATCAGTTCAATACATTATCTGCTACAGTAAATAAATATTTGTTTTACCCACGTTACTTGTATTTGAATGTATGAAGTTTGATTTTATGAATTATCATTACAAACATGTTTAGGCATTATGACTATGGATAAATCTTGGATTGCTAAGCTACATAATACACTTGAATACAAAGTTGGATTAGAAAAATTCCTAGATTTCGCTTTTACGAATGTGGCTGTTGGAAATAGAATACAATGTCCATGCCCCAACTGCAGGTTTACGAAACCGCATATTAGAGATGTAGTTAGGGATCACTTACTATGCAAACCATTCCCTAAAAACTATCTCATATGGACCCTTCATGGGGAGAGAAAATTTCCAGAGTCATCGAGAAATGAAGACTCTGTGCGAGAGACATTTCATCCGGAAAATCCGATGGAAACAATGCTCAATGATGCATTTGGTAACTATAGGCAAGATGCTTCTAGTTTAGATGAACCAGACCCGGTAGCCACAGATGAAATATTAAATGAAGGGACGAGGGGTCGTTGTAGTGATTTTCGTGAGTTTCTCAATGATGGAAATCAGATATTGCAAGAAGGAAGCAATTTCACAAAACTTGAATTCATAGTCAAATTATATCATATAAAGGTCTTGTGTCGATTAAGTGACAAAGCAATGACTATGATATTAGAGTTGTTGAGAGACGCATTTCAACAAGCGAAGTTACCTCATTCATTTTACGAGGCAAAGAAAACCATCAAAAAACTCGGTCTTACTTATACCAAGATAGACGCATGCCCAAACGACTGTATGTTATATTTGGGAGACGATGAAAAGAATTTGCAAGAATGCAAGTATTGTGGAACATCTCGTTGGAATCCCGAGAAGAAGAGGAAGAAGCAAGCTGCAAAGGTGCTACGTTACTTTCCACTAAAGCCAAGGCTGCAGAGATTGTTCATGGGTTGTAAAACTGCAGAGCATATGAGATGGCATGCTTCAGACACTAACAAGGATGGGCTATTGAGGCATCCGAGGGATGGTGAGGCATGGAAGACATTCGATTTGATGCATCCTGAATTTGCCTCTGATCATCGAAATGTTCAGTTGGGCCTCTCTAGTGATGGTTTTAACCCTTTTGGGACCATGAGTAGTAAATATACCGTTTGGCCAGTGTTTTTGGTTCCATATAATCTTCCTCCTTGGATGTGTATGAAACACACTTCCTTTATCTTATCTATGATCATTCCTGGTCCGACGGCGACCGAAAATAAAAATGATGTTTACTTACAACCCCTTGTGAATGAATTAAAGGAATTATGGACTGATGGTGTGGTAACATTTGATGCATCAGCAAATGAAAGTTTTAGAATGCGGGCAGCTCTTATGTGGACAATTAGTGACTTTCCTGGTCTAGGTAATTTGTCTGGTTGGAACACACATACAGGCTTGGCTTGCCCAACTTGTAACTTGGATGCGAAATCTTGTCGTCTCCATGATAGTAGCAAGTTTTGTTTTATGGGTCATCGTCGTTTTCTGCCAAGGAATCATAGATTTAGACTGAATCGTGCTCGCTTTGATGGGAAGACAGAGGAACGTGATCCACCATCAACAAAATCTGGATCTGAAATTTTAATTCAAATAGCAAAGCAATTTGAAGCATCTGGGAGTGCAGAAATGGTGAATCGTAAAAGAAAGAGATCTAAAAAAGAGCCTCCTAGGCAATGGAATAAAAGAAGTATATTCTTTGAACTTCCGTATTGGGAGACTAATTTGTTGCGTCATAGTCTAGATTTTATGCATATTGAAAAGAATGTATGTGACAGTGTCTTGTATACTTTGCTCCATGACAAGTCTAAATCAAAAGACAATCTCAATGCTCGAAAAGATTTGCAAAAAATGGGTATAAGACGCGATCTTTGGCCTGACGAGAAGGGGAAATACCGCCTTGCTGTGTTTTCACTAACACGTCATACCAAACGGTTGTTTCTCAACACTTTGAAAAATGTTAAAGTTCCAGATGGCTACTCAAGTAACATTTCTAGATGTGTTGATGAGAACCAACAGAAAATATTTGGTTTGAAAAGTCATGATAATCATGTTATTATGGAACAATTTCTTCCTATAGCCATTCGCAATTTATTACCAAACCATGTTACAACAGTCTTGGTGGAGTTTTGTTCGTTTTTTAGAGAACTTTGCGGGAAAACTTTGAATCTTTCTGACCTTCAAAATCTCCAAGATCGTGTTGTCATTACACTCTGTCACTTGGAAATGTTGTTCCCTCCATCATTCTTCACAGTTATGGTTCATCTAACAGTTCATTTAATAGAAGAGGCAAAACTTGGTGGTCCAGTGCATTATCGGCACATGTATCCTGTAGAGAGGTAAACATATTACATTTTCAATTTTAAGTATCAAGTTTTATGTATCAATCTTGCAGAAGCTAATTCTTTACAATATTTATAGGGAATTAGGTCATTTTAAACACTTTGTACGTAACAAGGCCCAACCAGAAGGTTCTATTGCTGAAGGCTACCGTGCAGAAGAGGCTCTCACGTTTTGTTCGAGATACATGGACGATGATATAGAGACACGATTCAATAGACCGAGACGTGTTTGTGATGAGTCAAATGAGAATGATCCTTCATTTGCATCCTCCATCTTCCCTCAACTTGGTAAACCAGTAGGAGCTTCCTCAATGTTCACATTAACTCAAATGCAAAAACAACAAGTCCATCGATATGTTCTTCTAAATTGTGCAATAGTGACACCGTATGTTGAGTGAGTAACTTAAATGAAGTTTATGTTGGACTATTTTAAATATAGAAGTCACATGTATTGATTACAATGTCCTTAACTGATGTAGTGAATTTAGACAATTTATCAAGCGAAGTTCAAGGTCAAGAAGGCCATCAGCTACAGAGATAGAAAAAAGAGTATCCAAAGAGTTTGTTCATTGGTTTCAAAGATTGGTAAGTGATGAATGGATATTTATATTACTATATTTCATGTTTGACTGTGATCATTTCATGGACTTCAAATTATTTTGTTGACTGATACAATTGGTTTAATCTAGCTTTTGAATCCAGAAACACTCGCTACAATGTCGTCTGATCTACAATTTTTAGCACGTGGCCCTATGGACAAAGCAAGGAGATTTACTGGTTACAACATTAATGGGTTCAAATTTCGAACTTTAGCTCGAGAAGAGGGATTGAAAACACAGAACAGTGGAGTTTTTTTGACATCCAACACATCTTGTGTTTCAAGTAGTGTTGATGGGAACTTAAGACAAGCAGATTTGCCTTATTATGGAAAGTTGGAAGACATCATTGAGATTAACTTCTATGGTCATTTCAAGGTTACTCTTTTCAAATGCAAATGGGCAGATACGACACGAGATAGAGGCTATAAAAAGGATAATTGGAATTTTAACTGTGTAAATTTTGATAGATTGATTCATATTGGAGATCGTGAAGAACATGATCCCTACATTGAGGCATCTCAAGCACAAATGGTATATTATGTACAAGATGTGGTTAATGAAGGATGGAGTGTTGCTGTGCATTTAAAGCCAAGGGATTTGTATGAAATGGGGGAAGAAATAGACAAGGTAGTTTATGAAAATGTCCCAAATCAAGCGCAAGTACTTGAGCATTTCAATAACATTGATGATGAGTATGTAGAATTGGCCATGGATGATGTGGTTGATGATTTAGAATAATATACCCACATATAATAGTAGATAATTTTTTCATAATTTTTTGTTTTTTATTTTGAGGTAAATAGTTGTTAAATATAGTTTATTACTTTGCCATAATATAGTTCATTTTGTATTTCACCTATATGTTTTCTCATTTTTATGAATATGCAGACATGGCAAAGAGAAAGCGTTTCACAATTCCAACAGAATCAACATCTCAAGCTCCAACTTCAGCAAATTCTTTACCTCAAGATCCAACTTCAGCAAATTCTTTAACTCAAGCTCCAACTGTAGCCCATTCATTACCTCAAAATACAACTCCAGCCAACTCTTTAACTCAAGCTCCAAGTTCATCCAATTCTTTACCTCAAACTCCAATTAACTCTTCACCAATTGAAGGCTCATCATATTCTAGAACGAATGTTTCATCACCGGTAGATTCGTCCTCACACGATGAAATTCCACAACAATCTCAAAGACCTAGGCAACATGTTGGGCGCGAGTCTCCGTCACATTGGACTGTTGATGCAATAGGTATATGCATTGTATTTTATTAATAATACAAGGTCATGCAAATTTAAAGGGGTCATGCAAGGTCAGACAATGGATAGAGAACCTTGCTGCGTTTTGTCGCCGGTAGTTAAAGGGGTTTCAATGCACTTACATTTTTTTAAATTTAATTTTAAGGATGAAGTTGCTGATCTTCTAGCATGAAATTTTTTTAGATATCATCATACTATCAGATTTTATACATTGTCTAGAAGTACATATTGCAGGCTTAAAGTAATATCTGATTTTTTCCTTAGAAGCGTAGCTTCTCCTCTCTTTACTATCCATATAAGGCTTTTATACACAGATTAATTAACATCTTCTGAAGTAATCAAATTTTTGTTTTAAGTTATGATGTCTTTTAGTACATTATTTTCAAAATTATGGGCCTGTTTATCTGATGAATTGAAAGATATAAATGAAAGATCTTAGAGTTGTTGTGTGTGTGTGTCTGTTGTAACTTTGCTGAAGCTTTTTGTGTTTGTATTTATTGCAAAAGACCCACAAGGAGCTACTAAAAGGATAAAACTCAAGATTTGGGATGTCGTTAACTTACCTATTGGAGAACGTGTGATTGTCCCATTTGATGAACAAAATACTCCATATGGTGAAGCACAAGCCTTGCTTGCAGGATATTGTGGAATTTTAGCAACAAATCACCAATTATTTCCGATTAATTTTGAAAGGTCGAATGGAGAAACGGGCATGCCAAAAGCATACAAGGATAATTGCTTTGCAACAGACTTAAAGGTATTACTATTCATTTATGGATTTTCATTTATATATTAATCTAAAATAATCATTCAAATGCTTAAAATATGATTGTTATATCTTTTTTGAAGCCTCGATTCCAATTTTTGACCACTGAAGACCTAGCAAAGAGATATTGCAATCTTAACATTTCAAAGAAGTGGGCTGCGCATAGACAATCTTTGTGGAAAGAAATATATGATAGATCCAAAACCAGGGATGAACTTATAAGCAGCGTTCCTGATGGTGTAGACCGAATTCAATGGGCTCATTTTGTGAACTATCGTTTGAAACCAGAAACACAGGTAAAATTGGATCACTTTGACACATTGATTGCTGTGGATTATATGATTAATAAATGAATTTGTATTTGTTTTTTAATAGGCACGTTGTAAAAAAAATGAAGAAAATCGACGCAAGCAAGTGATTCCTCATAGGGGTGGTTCTAAAGCTCTTTCGAGAAAAAGACATGAGATGGTAGTTTTAGTAATTAACTTCATATGTTTTGCTATTTATTACAATTTACTATTTATTCTGACATCTTTCTATTATACTTTTTGGAAATGGGACGAAAACCAAATCGTGGAGAAGTGTACCTTGAAATCCATCCACCAGATAAAGAGTTCTCTGCAAACGATGCAACAATGGCTACTATTGTAAGTTAAATTGGAATAAACTATTGGTTTATGCATGGTTGTATATCTGGTTTATGCATGTTTTTGAGTTGGTGATCGTTTGCATACTAACAGGAACAAATTAAAACGGGTTTGACTGAAAGTAGTGTTGATGAATCTGAAATTTCTCCGGATGATGTTATCGGAAGAGTGTTTGGGCCTGAGCACTCAGGAAGAGTGCGCTCCATGGGTATGGGAGCAGTTCCTTCTAATACATTTAGAAATAAAGGAGTTCGACTTTCAAAATTGACTAATATTTCAGCTGCTACTTCTACATCATCTGATACCGATTGGAAAGCAAAGTTTACAAGCTTGGAATCAGCATTTAAAGCTTACATTATAATGAAAGAAGGAAGGATTCCTGATGAAGTAGCTAGCTTCTTTGGTCCAAATGTAAGTTCTGTTCTTTCACTAAATAATACATCATGTGAACTGATTGAAGGATTTTTTTTTCCTTTCTTTGACTAAATAATACATCAGGTGAACTGATTGAAGGATTCCTGATGAAGTAGCTAGCTTCTTTTAGATGATTGTTTAATTGTAATGGTATAAATGGAGCTGATTGTTGTATTGTACAATGATGTTTCAAAGAAACTCTTGTTATTTTATTTTTTAATTTATGATAATTCTAGAGAAGAGAGTTAATAAGTTCCTGTCAAAAATGATAGATGAAAATAGCATTTTAAGTTTAAATAAATCATTACAGTTTTGCTTGTTATGAACTTCGGATGCAATTGTAGGCCAATAACCATTGTTATGCTAGCTTAGTGTTTTTCTTAGTTTGGTTTAAAGCACAATCAGTTTAGTGTGGTGTTTAATTTGTTTTAATTTTTTTTTCCGTGATTATGTGGAAGCTTCATCAAATATTTTAACTAACGTAGTGTTTTCTTTTTTAATTTCAGTCGACAGATCTTCCAAGTGAGCCTAATTCGCCTTTGAACACAAGAGGATCATGTGGTGGAAGCAACATCTGATGTTTTTAACATTATATCTAATGGTAGATGAAGAGAAACTGACTCTATGTTTTGTTATGATGATATATATTCCTTTTAGAGGAAGACATATTTTAATATATAATGGTAAAACAAGAGATAATGACTCTCTGTTTTGTTATGATGATATATATCCCTTTTAGAGGAAGACATATTTTATGCTATTATTAATTATGTTTTGTATTGCCACAATTGATATTAGATTATATATGGGTATTTTAGACTACAATATTTAAGTTATTGATGATATTTATTTTTTAGTTGAGTGTATTGATAAAATCAAAAAATTAAATCTTACAATACCTTTAAATTGCAATTAAAAACAACTTAGATTAGATACAGGAAAAAATGATAAAATAAATTAAATTTATATCATCACTGTATTAGAGGAGGTTAAAAACCCCCACAAAACAAACAAAAACGAAATAAAAAAAAAATTACTAACAATATATCTAAGGAGGTTAAAAACTCCCGCAAATTAAACACTTATATTGCGGAGGTTTTTTTTACGAATACCAGCGGTTGAGAAAAACCCCCGCAGATAATTTGTGGGATTAGTATAAGCGGGGGTTTTGAAAAATCCCACAAAATGACTCGCGGAGGTTAAAAACCGCCGCAAATTATGCTAAAAACCGCCGCAATTAGGCGCGCTTTTTTGTAGTGTATTGAGGACATTGTTGAGGATATTGTGGCTGAGGATATTGGGGTTGATGGTATTGTGGCTGATGGTATTGTGGTTGGTGGTATTGTGGTTGGTGGTATTGTGGCTGATGATTTGGTGGTTGAATAGCATTGGTGGAGGGTGTGATGGCAACAACGTGTTGATAGGCTGGATAATTCTGTTGAGGCCCCCCATGGGCCACTATGTTGACCTCATGTTCTTTCTTCTTGGGGAGGTGATTCCCGTACTTCTTTGTACTTCCAGCAAGTTCATTTCCTTTCGCTAACCGTCCTTCTCAGACTCCTTCTTCCAACTGTATAGCCAAACTGACCATCTCTGTGAAGTCTCTGGGCACACTTCCGACCATCCTCTCATAATAGAATTGACCGAGAGTTTTTAAGAAGAGCTTGGTCATCTCTTTCTCTTCTATACGGGGGTTGACCTGGACTGTGACATCTCTCCACCGTTGGGCGTATTCCTTGAGTGTTTCTTTGTCCCCCTAGGTCATAGATTGGAGATCGCCCTAGTCTGAGGCCATATCTACATTGAATTTGTACTGCTGCATAAAGGCCTCTCGCAGGTCATTGAAAGTCCGGATTTCTGCACGATCTAAGTTCATGTACCACTTCAGTTTGGTACCGGTCAAACTGTCTTGAAAGTAATGGATGAGGACCTGATGATCATGGGCATAGGTGGACATCTTCCTCACATACATCGTAAGATAGTCTTTAGGGCAGGAGGTCCCTTTGTATTTTTCGAAATCTGGGAGCTTGAACTTGTGGGGTATTTGGACAATAGGCACTAAACACAGATCAAAAACATCCTTCTTGGGCACATCTTGAAGGTGAGAAAAACACAAGAAGGGGGGGGGGGGTTGATTTGTGTTTTCAAAAACGTTTCTTTCTCACAAAAATAAGCACTGTTCTCAGGATCAGAGTCTGAGAAGTTCAGAGTCTGATTAGAGTTCAGAGTTTTAGTGTGCAGCGGATTAAGAGTAAGAGAGCAGAAGAGAAACACAAGCAATTTATACAGGTTCCTTGCGTATTCCTTGAGTGTTTCTCTGTCCCCCTAGGTCATAGATTGGAGATCACCCTAGTCTGAGGCCATATCTACATTGAATTTGTACTGCTGCACAAAGGCCTCTCGCAAGTCATTGAAAGTCCGGATTTCTACACGATCTAAGTTCATGTACCACTTCAGTTTGGTACCGGTCAAACTGTCTTGAAAGTAATGGATGAGGACCTGATGATCATGGGCATAGGTGGACATCTTCCTCACATACATCGTAAGATGGTCTTTAGGGCAGGAGGTCCCTTTGTATTTTTCGAAATATGGGAGCTTGAACTTGTGGGGTATTTGGACAATAGGCACTAAACACAGATCAAAAACATCCTTCTTGGGCACATCTTGAAGGTGGGAAAAACACAAGAAGGGGGGGGGGGGGGGGTTGAATTGTGTTTTCAAAAACGTTTCTTTCTCACAAAAATAAGCACTGTTCTCAGGATCAGAGTCTGAGAAGTTCAGAGTCTGATTAGAGTTCAGAGTTTTAGTGTGCATCGGATTAAGAGTAAGAGAGCAGAAGAGAAACACAAGCAATTTATACAGGTTCCTTCCACAATCCGGAAGTAGTCCTGTCCCCCTTGCACTTCCAAGGAGAGTTCCACTAAAATGTAATATCAAATTACAAGTTGCTCAAACACACAAGTAAGAGACTTCCTTTGCTCAATCACACAAGAAAGAGACTTCAATGCTCAAGGACAAATCCAAGAGACTTCTAAACAATTACAGAGAATTGAAAAGAGTTTTGAATACTTGATATACAATCAGAGGTATTCACAAAACAAAACGAACAGAACAGACTCTGTTTTTCTTAGACACTTAGAAATTCTAAAATATGAACTTTTGTAAGAATTATCTAAGTTGTTGATGAGCAATGTTTGCGACTTTGAATATGAGAAATAGCCTTGTTCACGTATGTGTATATATATATGTAAGTTCTTCAAGTCTTCATCTCTATTTATAGAGGATTTGAGAGACGTTGGGAACTAGCCAGCTCATCACTTTATCTTTGACCGAAGCTGATTTGACACCATTGATCTTTTGCTTGATTTGAGGATTGTACTATGAAACCAATTCAAATCCATTCCCGTAAATATGGAATAAAGTCTGCAGTTGTTGCTGTTATTCTTGTCGTGTATAGAAGACACACTGCAGAGTTGGTGGTTGCAGGGACAAGCGCAGACATAGTGGTTGTATATTCCGTACACTGTACTTTGTCAACGCTTCTTAGCCTCTGAACAAATTGGCTTCTGAAGAACTCTGCTTCTGGAAAACTGGCTTCTAATGACGTCATCTTCAGGAGCGCTTTCTTCAGACGCACTATACTTCTGACTTTCCAGGAGCGCTTTCATTCAGATGCTCTTCAAACTTCAGTCTAGGATACCTTTGCTCTTTAATTCATTTAGTCAGAACCTCTTGTAAATAATTCTTTGTTAATGGTCCTGTACACTTGAATAAACTTTTAGCAATATCCAATTGATAATTTTTAATACCTTGTTATCATCAAAACTTAAATGGTATAATTGTGAAACACCCTTTGTTCCAACAATCTCCCCCTTTTTGATGATGACAAACATAAGTATTTAAAAAAAAAATCAATTGTTGTTAACTTAATTAACAAGTTGACTTTTAGGGGTTCTGAGTTTTGTAAGCTCTGACTCCCCCTGAGTCTGATATTCTTTAAGGTGAGGTTTGTAAGCTCCCCCTAAGTCCTATCCAAGTTAATTAAATTCATTTTAAAATAAATTAATCATTTCGTAAAGTTCAAAAGAAATAAGATAAGGTTCTCAAATAAAATAAAGTTTGTTAGGATTTATTTTATTCTTGGGCTCAGATTCTTTGTTAAATGCTTACTATTACTCCCCCTTTTGTCATCAATTAAAAAGAATAATGAAGAAGAAGTAAAGACAAGAAATAGACAAAAGCAACTAAAGACAATTTTTATATAAAAGAGAGTAAAAAATACAAAGAAATCAGAAGCAAGAATTAAAACACATAACAATAAGAAAAACAAGGTGTGCAATCTAAGGGTTAGGTTGAGGTTGTTGCTGCTGAATAAGAGCCATTAGACGCTGAATATCTTCAGACTGCTTCTTGACAGTTTCTTCCAGAGCCAACTGCCTCTGAAGAAGATATTCTTCCCTAGCCTCTTCAGCATCTTGAACACCTTAGATTCCCTTGTAACATATTTTGACTCGGCATAGAAAGAAGCATTGGTCAGATACAGAGGCTTGCATGAAAGTTGCTGTGAAGAGTGCAGATCCTGCATACGTCGCTTCATAGCATGAGCTTGAATGCGGCAGCACTTCTTGGCAACAGCATCAATTAAATCCAATGCTCTGTTCTTGAGAGAAGACCACTTGTCTTGATATGCCAGAGGTAGAAAAGGAGTTTTCCTGAGGAGAAGCAGAGATTGCATTTCCTCATTGATTTCTACCAGCTGATCTTCAAGATAATCAGGTTCCAGTATGTTAATGGGTGGTTGGTCATGGGTCTGAATTTGTGAAGATGAGGGTTAGTCAGAAGCACAAGGTTTCAGGTTTTTTGTTGGTTCAAAACTTGAGCCAGACACAGTGGGTTCAGACTCTGTCACTTGGACAGACTCTTTAGCCACTGTCTCCTTAACAGATTCTGGAATAGTCTTATCTTGATTTTTGGTTGATTGCGGGGGATTTACAGGAGTCTTTTGTTTGTGATATTCAGGAAGTTCTCCTGAATAATGACTTTCAAGGTTGGAAATGACATGTTGTTCTGAGGGTTGGTTATGTGGTGAAGAGGTTGTTTGTTGTTGTTTGTTGGTTGGTGAGTCTGAGAGAGATAGTTCAGCAGTTGTTGGTTCCTCAGTAACTACATGCTCTTCAGCAGTAGCTGTTGAATCAACAACTTTTGGACTATCTTGGTTTGGTGATTGATTTGAGATTGAAGAGGATGGAATGGGTACACCAGGAGGTAACATGTTAAGAGGTTTGATAATAGGAGGTTGGAAGGGATGATCAGCAGGTAGTTTGTTGCAAATACCTACTCTTCTTTCAGATAACTCCCCTATTGTTTTAAGAATTTCATCATGTACCGGTTTGAAAGGTTTGGTTTTGGGAGAGAGTTTTGGTTTTGATGTTATTTTGGATTTTGGGGTTCGTTTGGATTTTGGTGAGGGTTTGGTCAATTTGTATTTCTGACTTAGAGGAATGTTATCTAAGTCAGAATCTGTTGAAGATGAAGGTGAAAGAGTGGTTTGGGTAACTGGAATCTGACTTACCTTATCAGATTTGGTGGCTTCTGAGACAGCAGCCTCTGAAGCAGCAGCTTCTGAAACAGCCACTTGAGGAGCAGATACTGAAGCAGTAGCTTCTGATGTTCCTGGTGCCTTCTTCAAAACCTTCTTAGCTCCCTTCAGAGCTTCTTCCTCTAATTTATTTGCAAGGGTCTGAACCTCAATGATCTGTTCAATGGTGTGTTGATCACAGTGTTCAAGCCCTATTGCTTTTAGTTTCTCATCTCTCTCGATTCTGTACTGAGCTTTCAACCTTTTCTTCTCATTTATTAGGTTCTCAGAATATTCTTTACTTCTCTTTTCCAGCTCAGGAGTCATTTTGAACATAGGACACTCAATTACTTCTCCTTCTTGCTTTTTGGGAGGCTTTTCTATACCAGCAGCTTCATCGGCTTCAATTTCTTCGAGAGCTAATCTGGCTGCCTCCATAGTGATTGTGGAATCACCTTTTCCCCTTTTTCTCTTAGGAGCAGCCACTCTGTCATAATTGGTTGCTTCAGACTTGGCAGCCTTTTGCTTCCTGGCCAAAGCAACTTCAGTTTTCTTAGTGGCATCTTCAAACTCCTTAGCAAATGCTGCTAGATAAGCAGTCAATGCTTCAGGATTATCTTCCTTAAGAATTGAAGGAAAGTCTCTTATAGATTGAGACGGTGCTGTAGATTCTTTCAGATCCTTTTCATCAGTAAGGATCATCTGGGTGGCCTTCATGTTGAACAGAGTCTTGCCACTAATCATTCTTCCAATAGAAATTCCCAGAACTCTGTCAGACACAAGATTGAATCTGTCCAGAGTCTTCAGCACACCTCCTTGACAGAAAATTTCAGAGAGAAGTCTTCCACAAGGAACTTGTTTCCTTTTTCCTTTTGATGCTTCCTTGATAGCCCAGCACAGGTGATGCATGATATATCTTGGAAGATTGATAGGTTGAAATGCAGCCAAGAAATACAACACCAGTTTATGGTCCAAACTGGGTTGATCAACACCTCCTCCCTTCTGAAAGAAGCATTCATTAACAATTTTCAGAAGCACCCTGTGCTTGATATCCATATCTACCAACTTGGTTGCTGGATGTCCTTTCAACAACAAGTTAGTGTAGCTTTCCAACAGAGCATCTTTCCTGCTAACGTTCTAGATGAACCTTCCATCAATAGCCATCCTACAGGCTTTAGCAATCACCCCTTCTGTGATAGATACTGGGATACCCATCACCGTAGACTTGATTTCTAAACCGTGGAAAGGTTCAAGACCCATCTCTTTTCTTGATTTCCCTTTCAGATTGGGGTTTCTTAATACAACTTGATTTTCTTGTGACTTAGCAGATTCAACGTCACAAACTTCAGCCCGAATCCAGAATTCCCTTACTAGATTCACATAGGTTGGTCCATTCAACATCTGAAAATACTCAAACATCTTCTGAGCAGAAATCAGAGCCGTCATATCTACCCCCTTTCTTTCCAGAGATGCAAAGTCTACCGGTGATTCAATCTGAACATCCAAAGAATTAATTGGAATCGACAACGTAACTCGTTTGACGGAGTAGATTGATCATGTGCCTTGTTGCATGCTAGAACCGCTTGTTGAAGTAGCCATGTGAAGAAGTTGAAGGTTTGAGGGTAAAGGGTTTCTAATGTGAGAGAAGAGAGAAAAACAGATTTTCTATCGTAACTGCTTAAAGATTTGAAAGTGTAGGAAAGTGAGTGAGTAGTGTGTGTTTGGTATTTATAGTGATTTCTGAAAAACAACTTTTCATATATCAGAAGCGACAACCAGACACAAACATTAATGACAAACAGGGGCACGAGTATATTTGTTAGAGAGAATAACCATCATTGCCCTAAAAGAGTTGTTTCCCAATGCAGATAGACGTGTCAGAAGTCTACAAAAGTAATTTTAACCTTTTCCACTTCTGAGAATTATCAGAGTCAAAAAGATTCCTTCCCAGAGTCTGAAGATTTTCTTAGAGGCTGAGTCTCTTCAAATTCTCCAAGGAGAGTCTGATACTTCTTCAGCTTCTGATAATTTTTAGAGTCTAGTTTTTCATTCAGAGTCAAGCATTACTCAGAGACAAAGTGCATGTTCAAATTTTTCTTTATAAAATTAAATCTTTCAACAGTTAGGGGTTTTGTAAAAATATCAGCCCATTGATGATCAATATCAATGAATTGAATATCTAAAACTCCCTTTTGAACATAGTCTCTGATAAAATGATGTTTAATTTCAATGTGCTTGGCCCTTGAATGAAGAATAGGATTTTTAGACAAACAGATAGCAGTCGTGTTGTCACAGAAAATTGGAATACAGTTTTCAATTATTTGGTAGTCTTCCAACTGATGTTTTATCCAAAGCAGTTGTGTGCAGCAACTAGCAGCTGAGATGTATTTTGCTTCTGCTGTTGACAAAGCAATAGTTGATTGTCTCTTACTGGCCCAGGATATCAGATTCTCACCAAGAAATTGACAATTTCCACTGGTTGATTTTCTTTCAATCCTGTCACCAGCATAGTCAGCATCGCAGAATCCAACTAGCTTATAATCTGAAGATTTCTTATACAGAAGTCCAAGATTAGTAGTTCCTTTCAGATATCTAAAGATTCTTTTAACAGCAGTTAAGTGAGATTCTCTAGGATCTGATTGAAACCTTGCACACAAGCATACACTGAACAAAATATCAGGTCTGGATGCAGTGAGATACAACAGAGAACCAATCATACCTCGATACAGCTTCTGGTCAACTTTAGGTCCTTGATCTTCTTTGTTCAAAGTGCAGGTAGGATGCATTGGAGTGTTCATTTCTTTGCAGTCTTCAAGCTTAAACTTTTTCAGAAGCTCTTTGGTATATTTGGACTGAAGAACATACACTCCTTCTTTGCATTCGTTGATATGAATTCCTAGAAAGAACTTCAGTTCTCCCATCATGCTCATTTCAAACTCCTCCTGCATCATCTTAGAAAATTCCTTGCAAAGAGATCTATTAGTTGAACCAAAAATGATATCATCAACATAAATTTGCACAATCAGAATGTCTTTTTCAAGTGTCTTCTTGAAAAGTGTTGTGTCAACCTGCCCTCTTTTAAAATCATTTTTAAGCAAGAAATTGCTCAGTCTGTCATACCAGGCTCTAGGAGCTTGTTTCAGACCGTACAAGGATTTCTTTATCTTATAAACGTGGTTAGGATGTTTTAAATCCTCAAAACCAGGTGGTTGTTTCACGAACACTTCTTCAAAAATGACTCCATTGAGAAATGCACTTTTAACGTGAATTTGATACAAAATTATGTTGTGATTTACTGCGTAGGAAAGAAGTAACCTGATTGCTTCCAATCTTGCAACTGGAGCAAAAGTTTCAGTGTAGTCAATGCCTTCTTGTTGGTTGTATCCTTGAGCAACAAGTCTGGCTTTGTTTCTGATTACTTCTCCCTGTTCATCCAGCTTGTTCCTAAACACCCATTTAGTTCCAATAATGTTCTTGTGTTCAGGCTTAGATACAAGATCCCATACATCATTCCTTTTGAATTGATTGAGTTCATCCTGCATTGCTAAGATCCATCCATCATTAGCTAGTGCTTCATCAACTGTTGTAGGTTCTATCATGGACAGCAATCCCAGGGCAGACTCTTCAGGTCTGAAATGAGATCTAGTTCTTCTGGGACTTTCTTTGTTGCCAATGATCTGATCCTCAGGATGAGAAGACTTGTATTTGAATGAGTTTCTGGACTGGATAACTTGCTGTGAATCTTCTTGAGCTTCTTCAGAAGCTTCAACAATTGGGACATCAGGAGCTGTCACAGCTTCTGAAGTATCATTCAACTCTGAAGTCTGATCAGGTTCTGAATAATCATCAGACTCTTCTGAACCTGCAATGCTTTCATTCTGCTCTGGAGTTTTACTTCCAGGCTCTTTGTCATCAAATTTGACATGCATAGACTCTTCAACACAGAGTGTTTCCAAGTTATACAGTCTGTATGCCTTAGACCTCTCAGAGTAACCTAGAAAGATTCCCTTTTGTGCCTTTGCATCAAATTTCTTCAGATAGACTTTATTGTTTAGAATATAACATGTACATCCAAACTGATGAAAGTAAGAAATGTTAGGTTTCCTGCCTTTAAAGAGTTCATATGTTGTTTTATTCAGTATAGGTCTGATATAGATCCTGTTCTAAACATAACATGTTGTGTTTACTGCTTCTGCCCAAAAATGTTTTGCCAGATTGTTTTCGTGAATCATGGTTCTTGCCATTTCTTGTAGAGTCCTATTCTTTCTTTCTACAACCCCATTTTGTTGTGGAGTTCTAGGAGAAGAGAATTCATGGATAATTCCAAATTTTTCACAAAATATTTCAAATGGCTCATTTTCAAATTCTCCCCCATGATCACTTCTGACTTTTAGGATTTTTAGTTCCTTTTCAGATTGGACTTGAATGCAGAATTTTGTAAACACATCATATGAATCATCTTTAGATTTGAGAAACTTAACCCAACTCCATCTACTGTAATCATCAACTATAACCAATCCATATTTACTTCCATATAGGGATGTAGTACTAACTGGTCCAAATAAATCAATATGGAGTAATTCCAAGGGTCTGGAAGTAGAAACAATGTCTTTTGATTTGAAAGAAGTTTTAACAATTTTTCCCTTCTACCATGCACCACACAATGCATCTGAATGATAATCAATGTCTGGTAAGCCTCTGACAAGTTGTAACTTGCTAAGTTTAGAGATTAACCTCCAGTTAGCATGTCCCAACCTTCTGTGCCACAGCCATTTCTTATCACTCATTGACAGAAGGCAAAATACTTTCTGATCAGTCAGTTCTGAAAAATTAATCTTGTAAACATTGTTCTTTCTCTTTCCCTTAAAAACTACAGATTGATCATCTTCGTTGACTACTGAGCAGTTGTTCTTGTTAAACAAGACGTCATAACCATTATCACAAAATTGACTTATGCTAAGTAGGTTATGCCTTAGTCCATCTACAAACCACACATTATTGATTGAGACTGAGGAATTACCAATTGTTCCAGTACCAATGATTTTGCCAGTTTGGTTTCCTCCAAATCCCACAGTTCCTCCCTCTTTCATGGTCAGGGTTAGGAACATAGACTTTTCTCCCGTCATATGTCGCGAGCAGCCACTGTCCAGATACCAGGACTTCTGCTTTATGTTTCCTTTTAGACATATCTGCAGCATCAACAATTTCTGTCTTAGGTACCCATATTTTCAAGGGTCCTCTTGGGTTAGTCCTAGAAGTTCTGAGTCTCATTTGTGTTTTCTGTCTGAAATTTTCTTGTTCTGTCTTCTTCCGGACATTGGGTTCAGAACCTTTAGTCTTAGAATGTGACTTAGTAAAGGCAGCTTCCTTCCTTTGAAATCTAGGCTTTTGAGTTTTAGACTCTGTTTTCTTCAGAACCTGTTTGTTAGGTTCTGATCTTTTCAGAATCTGTAACGTAGGAACTTTTGATTTAGAGTCATTCGTTACCTTTGTCTTTTGATTCTCAGGTTTTGACTTAGTCAATTCCTTTGAATTTAAAGATTTAGATCCTGAATGGGAAGCTTTTCCAGATTCAGACACAAAATGAGTTTTCAGTCCCTCTTTGATGTCATCAGAACAAGGTTTCAGAATTACTTCACTAGAGTTTCCTCCTGTGAAACCAATTCCCTTTTTGTTGTTCTGATTTATGCTATAAATCATAGATGCAAATTTGGTTCTATCAATTCATATGTTAATAAACTCTTGAAGAGCAGTATCCTGCTCAGTTAAAGGTTTATTATCACCTTTCTTAGTCATTATTTTTAAATCATTATTTTCTTGTTGTAAAACATCCATTTCCATCTTAGTTGATTCATGAAGTTTTAGCAGCTTAATGTATCGTTGCTTAACTCTCCTCAACTAAGTGGATTGGTTTTCATAATGACAAAGAAGTTCCTTGAGAGAATCAATCAATTCAGATCTAGTGAGTTTAGAATATACCTCAGTTTCAGTTTCAGAATCTGTACTTGACTCAGCATCAGATGAATCTTTTTCATTATCAACAGTAGCTACCAAAGCCAGAGCTATTTTTGCTTCATCTTCAGCATCATCTTTGTCAGACTCAGACTCATTATCCAGATCTTCCCAAGTTGCCATCAAGCTCTTCTTGAATTTCTTCTTGAATTTGTTGGACTTGAAGATTGCTTTCTTTGATTTTTCTTTGGATTTTTCCTTCTGCAGGTCTGGACATTCAGCAATGAAGTGTCCAACCTTCTTGCAGTTAAAGCAACCTTTCTGATCTTCTTTTCTAGAGCTTTTGTGACTACTACCTCTGCTCATGAACTTCTTGTTATTCTTAGCAAGATATTGTAGTCTGTTGGTGAGCATAGCCATCTCTTGAACAATCTCAGAGTCTTCATCAGAATCTTCAAATGTAGATTCTTCTTCAGACTCCAATGCCTTCAGAGCCTTACTTGACTTGCCTCTAGATTTTAGTGCAATGGACTTAGGCTTCTTGACAGGTTCATGCTTGTAACACCCCGTTTTCCCAACATAAAAATTTCTTAAAAACATTTATCAGAGTACACATCAAACAACGGGATATCACATATAACATAATCCGAAAATAGTTAAATAATAATTTAACCAAATAACTTCAAACATTGCAGCGGAAAAATACTTATAAATCATAAAACGTTTGGCACACAGGCCCCATAAAAATGTCTCAAAAGAGTTAGTTGCATTATAGCAAAATAACATAAAGATCCACGTAAAAGAATGAAGCATGCATAATAGATAACCCCATCCCGTTACATATCAGAGCGACCTAGACGACACAGTGAGGCAAGGCCACTCACGAAGCAACTGCACACTAAGCACGATCACCTGCACTTGCCCACAAGGCGGCAATTCCAGCAGAAGGGGTGAGATTTCATAATCAAATAATATTAATCAATATAATTCAAATTCATAATTAACATCACAGCATTCTTAATCAACTTATCATAATTGATAAACAGTTATCACGTAATCACTTATTCAATCATCAACAATAGCATAAATCATAAACATGACAATGCGACAATGCTCTTAGACTCCTTATATGCATGTGGTACCAAACTTCATCATAAGTATTAATATACTTTAAAACGTGCGGAGGACAAAGCTCCTATTAATCGTGCGGAGGACAAAGCTCCTATCATGGTGAGGACTAAGCTCAATGAATGCTAATGCATGGACTCTAATCAACAAAACACCTTATCAACATGCATCCAATAATTTGGAGCTATACAACATCTTATTCATCATATATATAGACATCATGCGACTCAGTTTAAATAACAGCAGCAGCATAGTCAAATATCAACAGAAACAGTATGATATCAATTGCAATCAATGGCACATAATCATTCATTCATGTTCTTCATAATGTAAAATACTTTAATTCATACTCAGTTAACATTAACATGTCTTAAACAACTTTACAGAATACTCTCAATATTACTATTAGGTCTCATAATCACCTAGGGGTCCACTCTTAATCAAACGTGCGACACAGATCGCACAAAACGCTAAATACATCCAATCTGGTAGTGCTCGCGAGGCGAGTGTTTCTGCTCGCCATGGCGAGTAGAGCCAGCATTCAACTACAGTCATTCTAGGCTCAATCAAATCCTACAATCATTCCCATTTATCACCAGATACGTTCAGGTACTTGCAGGCTCTCAGGGATCAACTAAGGTCAAACGTTGCAGAACCTACGTGCTCACAGCCCTGGCTTGCTACGGCGAGTAAGCATGCTCGCTATGGCGAGCTGCCTAGCACAACTCGCCAGGCAGGGAAAAGGCTCGCTATGGCGAGCGATGAAGTTCATCACTCGCGAGGCGAGGATCATTGCTCGCCGTGGCGAGCGATGAATGTCGCCTCGCGAGTGATGAACTTCATCGCTCGCCATAGCGAGCCTTTTCCCTGAATGTCGCCGCGGGCAAACTTGCTATTTTCTCCAAAATTCAACGATTAACATGGTTCTAAGCCTCTCATTGATTCCAGAGTTCATCCTAAACATATTCTAAGGTCTAGGAACACTTTCTACACGAATTAAACCTATTCTAACCGTTTCAATCATCAATTATAAGGATTAGACCTAGTTTTCTACCTTTCCAATTCAATCCTAATTCTTGCTAATTAATCATCAGAATCACGTTAATCAATATTACAGAATTATTAGTCTCACCCTTACCTGGTTTGAAGAAAATCGCAGCACTCTCTCCTACTCTTCTCCTTCACGTGCGTTTCTCTTTTCTTTTCCAAAAGTCTGATACGCGTTACTGACTTTCTAAACCTAATTTCCTTATTTATACTCCCAACAAATCTTATCTTATTTACTCTTCCTCCCACATAACTCTCTAAAATCCAAAACTAACCCACAACTAAATATTTTATTTTATTTTCAAATCTTATTTTATTTAACAATAAAATAAGTCTCTTAATCTTATCAAATCCACAAAAATCATAACTTATCACAAAAATCAACTAAATCATCAAAACATACCAAAATCACACATATATTATATAAATATAATATAATCACCTAAACTCGATTTAAATAAATTATTAAACGAAAGTGGGCGTTACAACTCTCCCCCACTTAAAAGATTTTCGTCCTCGAAAATTTACCTCAAGCGAACAAATCTGGATAAGACTCCAGCATCTTACTCTCAAGCTCCCACGTCAAGCTTTCACCAGTCGCTCCCGACCAAACGACTCTAACGAGAGGTATCTCCTTGCCCCTCAACGTCTTCACTTTCCGATCATCAATCCTTATCGGTAAAGTCTCCACCGTAAGGTTGTCTCTAAGTTGCACATCATCACTCTGGATCACATGAGATGGATCCGGAACATACTTTCGAAGTTGCGCCACGTGGAAAACATCATGCAAATTCGAAAGATGCGGTGGTAATCCAACTCGATACGCCACCGTTCCAACCTTTTCCGATATCTGATACGGACCAATAAATCTCGGAGTCAACTTCTTAGACTTCAAAGCACGTCCAACACCAGTCACAGGGGTGACTCTCAAAAACACGTGGTCTCCTTCCTGAAACTCAAGATCTTTCCTTCGCTTATCATGATAACTCTTTTGTCGACTCTGCGACGCTTTCATCTTCTCTTGAATCATCTTAACTTTCTCAGTAGTTTGCTGAACAATTTCCGGTCCTAAGACCACTCTTTCACCTGACTCAAACCAACACAACGGAGTTCTGCACCTCCGACCATACAAAGCCTCAAAAGGTGCCATTCCAATACTAGAATGATAACTATTATTGTATGTGAACTCGATTAACGGAAGATGACTATCCCAAGTTCCTCCTTGCTCAAGAACACAAACCCTCAACAAATCCTCTAGCGACTGAATTGTCCTCTCTGACTGACCATCTGTCTGCGGATGATACGCCGAACTTAACCTCAACTTAGAACCCAAGGCCTCTTGCAAACTTTTCCAAAATCTAGAAGTAAATCTTGGATCTCTATCTGATACAATGCTCGAAGGAACACCATGCAACCTTACAATTTCCTTGATATAGATCTCTGCCAACTGGGCAACAGGAAAACTAATATTAATCGGTAGAAAATGAGCCGACTTCGTCAATCTATCAACTATAACCCAAATTGCGTCATTCCCTCTAGGAGTATTCGGCAAACTCGTCACAAAATCCATGGATATACTATCCCATTTCCACTCCGGCACATCTAAGGATACCATCATGCCAGCCGGTTTCTGATGCTCAATCTTCGACTTCTGACAAACTAAACTGGAATACACAAACTGTGCCACATCTCGCTTCAATCTAGACCACCAAAACAACTTCTTCAAATCATGATACATCTTCGTAGCTCCTGGATGAATACTCAAGCTACTTCTATGACTCTCTTCAAGAATCATCTTCTTAATCTCTTCATTGTCGGGAATGCAAATCCTACCTCAGAATCTCAACACTCCTTGATCATCGACTTGAAAATCACTATCTTCAGTCTGATTACTAGCAACTAATAAGTCCACAAACTTAACTTCTTCTTTCTACGCCTCTTTGATACTCATCAAGAAGTCACTATCAATCTTCAGCATCCCCAGCTTTACACTCTGAGGTGTCCTTTCACAGACTAAACTCAAGTCTCTAAACTGTTCCAGCAATTCGAACTCTCTAACCATCAAAGCGGACATATGCAAGGTTTTCCTACTCAAGGCATCTGCTACCACATTAGCTTTACTCGGATGATAATTCAACCCAAAGTCAAAATCCTTCAACAATTCAAGCCATCTTCTCTGCCTCATATTCAATTCCTTCTGGTCGAACAGATACTTTAAGCTCTTGTGGTCACTGAACACTTCAAACCTCGCACCATACAAGTAATGTCTCCACATTTTCAATACAAAGACCACAGCCGCTAATTCTAAATCATGCGTTGGGTAATTCTTCTCATGAATTCTCAACTGTCTTGAAGCATAAGCTACCACTTTGCCTTCTTGCATAAGTACACCTCCTAAACCCAACTTGGACGCATCACAATACACTACAAAAGGCTCATCAGACTTCGGCAAAATCAAAACTAGAGCAGTCGTCAAACGCTTCTTCAACTCGTTGAAACTGTTCTCACAATGAACATCCCATACAAAAAGCTTTACCTTTACAAGTCAACTGGGTTAACGGAAGAGCTAACTTGGAAAATCCTTCAATAAACCTTCGATAGTAACCAGCTAAACCCAAGAAGCTTCTAATCTCAGTAACTGACTTCGGGGTCTCCCATTGCGATACGGCCTCAATTTTAGACGGATCCACTGCAATACCATCACCAGAAATAACATGGCCCAGAAAACTTACTTCCTTCAACCAGAACTCACACTTAGACAATTTAGCATAAAGTTTCTTCTCCTTCAACACTTGCAAGACAATCTTCAAATGATTAGGATGCTCTTCCTCAGTCTTGCTGAAAACACGTGCACCCACTAACTGATCCATCAAATCATCAATTCTCGGAAGTGGATACCTATTCTTGATAGTTACCTTGTTCAACTGCCGATAATCAATACATAGCCTCATACTACCATCTTTCTTCTTTACTAGCAACACAGGCGCTCCCCAAGGTGAAACACTTGGTCTAACAAATTTCTTCTCAAGCAAATCTTCTAACTGTTTTGTCATACCCTCATTTTGGACCTAAAAATACTCACTCAAATTTCCCTGCTATTTTCCAATACTTTCAAATTCACCGTGTTTTCTACTGTGCTTCAGTTGCATACATTACTGTTTCAGTCTTTTAAATTTTTGCATAAAATTGTACAAAAGGGTATTTTGGTCATTTCCTACAAAGGAACCCATTTTCAGTCTCTACTATTTGTCCCTGAGTCTTTTCTGTTTGTTTGCATAAACCATTAATCAAGTTCTGTACGAAAATCATCTTAATTTGCGTCTGAGTCAGTCTGAGTCTTTTTTGCCCCAGGGGCATTTTAGTCTTTTCACACCAAACAAATTTTGGGCAGAGAGGTATTTTAAAATACCTCATTTGTGGTAATTTGTTCGTTTTAGTCCGTTTTGTCAATTTTAAATGTTTCGCTTTACGTTATTTTCAAATTACATTTTTTAGCCAATTTTATTATTTTTACTTTTTAGTCCAAATACTTTTAAAAAATTGCAATTCAGTCCAAATATTTTGTTTTTTGCAAATTTGTCCCAATTCTTTTAAAAACAGTCCAATTCTTTCATTTCTTTTAAAAACAGTCCAATCTTTAATAAATTGCAGTTCAGTCCCAAATTTTTACATAATTGCATTTTGGTCCTTGAGTCAGAAATATTTCAGAATTGCTACACAGGTGTTCAAGGTCCACGTGGCACATTCCAACTGGTCCACAGTCCACATGGCAGCTTATAAATAGGGTACAGTGTCAGGATCAAGGCCACGCGTAACAGAATCAAAGATAGCAGAGCCACATCATAAACAGATCACACTTTCTCTCTCATTTCAGTTACAGATCAAAATCACAAATTCACAAAAAGCTTCAAGAACATCCATGGAACCCTAGCTCAATTCAGAGCAATTCCAGCACCAATTCACACCAAATTCATACGGATTCCTCAAATTCATTACCAAATTCAACTCACAGAGACAAACCGCAACAGAATTCACACAAATTCGATGGAATTACACGCAGTTCTCAGAGATTCAGATTGAATCTTCATCATCGAACCTGAGCACCTGCAATTCGAACACGAGCACGCCGCCGGAGGCAGCGCGCTACAAGTGCGATCGCAAGGTTCATATCAGAGAAGAAGAGGAAGAAGAAGGGAAGGACTTCAACAGTTCGAATCAGAAGAAGAAGAAGAGGGTGAAATCACCTTACCAGTAAAGATTCTGAGCCAAAGATCGCAAGAAACGGTTCAAATCCTCAAGCAAGACTCAGGTGATACTCAAACTCCATCTTATCTCTTTACAAATCATCACAGATTCAGAATTACACGAATCTATAACCAATTCGAACTGTTCGGACCCAAAACCTTAACCCTAACTCAAAAGAATTTGAAAAATCAAAGGAAAGCTTCAGAATCCACCACAGGTGTGAATCGAAGTACTTCCTCATAGTTTACAACGTATTTAATCAAAGAAATACGAAGGATCCGAACAGTCCGAGCCGGAACCAAACACAGCGATTCTCACCGTTTCAATGGCTAGAACCGTTCGTCCTTGATGGATTCGTGTTTAGGACAAGGACATGAGCAGTTTAAGCCTAGACTCCTTTATTTCTGTGCGAATTTGAGCGATTAGGGTTTGGAATCCATGGGTGAGAGAACGGCGTAGGAGAAGAAGAGGAGAAAGAGAAACGATGCTGAAAACTGAACGAAAACGGGCGCAAGGCCCTTATGTATGCGCGCCTGGGTCGGGTTGACCCAAACCCGACCCACTCTCTTCTACTCCTGGCCGTTTGATTAAGATCTTGATGGATTTGGATCGATCCAACGCTCCTGGAGCGTTAGCTTGGTCCGGATCCATCAGGTCCATGGATTTTGGGCTTATTTGCTTTGGGCTCCGGGTTTCTTCATTTTTTCTTGATCTTCTTGCTAATTGCGCTACCTCTCTTGCTATCTGAACCTCTGGCATGCTACAATTTTATTGAATACGTCCGTAATTTTTTCTATGTGATTCTTGGTATTTTCTTGACTGTTTGTTGTTGATTTTTCATATTAAAATTGATAAAAATGATAGGAGTTAATTCTCTACTTAATTGGTATGTTTTGTGGATTTCTTGCATATATGAGTCCAAATTCTTGGCATGTGACCTTAGTAAATGGCATCTGATTCCATGAGCAATTCGTTTCTGATTTTCTTGCTAATTCATGGGGCCTTGTTAAGTTGGATTTTCCCAGCCATGCTCCTAATTTTATTACTTTGTTTAGTTTGATTCATGATATTAACTTTGGCATCCTTTTGCTATTTTGTTTAGTTTGAATCTTGAGTCTTAGTGATATTTGGTTGTTTTGCGTAGTTTAGTTCATGATTCTAGTTTTAGTGATATTTTGGGTGTTTGTTTAGGTTAATGCATGATTCTAGTGTTAGTGATACCTTCTTGTTTGTTTAAATCAATTCATGACTCTAGTTTTTGTGATATTGTGTGACTTTGTTAAATTTGATTCTTGAAGCCAATTTTGCGATATTTTGCTATTTTGATTAAGTGTGATTTTATACCATTTTGTGATGTTTTGCGATTATGTTTAGTTGGATCTTTGATGCCAATTTTGCGATATTTTGCTATTTTGTTAAGTGTGATTTTATACCATTTTGTGATGTTTTGCGATTATGTTTAGTTGGATCTTTGATGCCAATTTGGTGATATTTTGCAATGTTGGTTAGTGCGATTTCGTGCCAATCTTTGCGATAGTTACCATTTGGTTTAGGATTAGTATTGCATTATTATCTTATCTTGTTTCACTAACCACTTTACTCTATGTTCCATGCATACTAGGCATCTCATCTCATTCCCATTTCTTCCTTAACTCCTCCATGCAATTTCCATTAATTCATGTAATATTTTAGGTTTAGTTTACCTTTCTTTAATTTCATGCAAGACTATAGAATGTAAAATAGGACCCGATGTAAAGGACTATGGACTATAATGATGTACACCGACACATGCACTGACACATGCACACACGTTGTATGACTTTCCGCTAGATGTATGTGTAGGAAGCGTAAAACCTAGGAAAACTTATAATTTCTTCATCAAAAAAATCAACACATAACTCAAACTATTTTGCAATAAAATGAGGTCAAAACCTCACTTTTTTTCTTTCATTTTCTTAAGACAAAATCAAAACTAGTGCTAATTCTCAACTTTAACATCCCTTTTGTAAATAAATTGGACTAACCTCACTTGTTCTCAATTCTAACGCCTATACGGCCTCGTTCTCTGCTTCAAAACCTTTTTTTCCAAAACTAAAAATTGAACCAACCCACAAAAAACATTTTGGAAGAGAACTACATGGAATTTTGATCCCTTAAAAGGGTATGTAGGCAAGAGACTCAAAATCTCTCCAAGTCCAATAAAATAAAATCCAATCTTCTCCCTCTCATTCTTAAAACCAATCTTTTTTACAAATAGCGATAAAAGCAACGCATAAACGTAAAGCATAGTAAAACGGTTCCTATAGGATACTATAGTCATTACGGGTGCCTAACACCTTCCCGTAATGAAATCAGCCCCGAACTTAGAATTTCTAAGGTTTTTCTCGATTTTACCTTCCCCAAAAAAAATAGAGACATCAATGATTGAAAGGTTCAAATCTAATCAATGATTTGACACCCGAAAATCCCGATGACAGAAATGGCGACTTCACTGGGGAATTTTTTTAGGGCTACGCCTAGTTTTACATGCTTTATGTTTATGATTTGCTTTATTGTTACATGTAAAATTTTCTTGTGTCCGTGTGGGGTGAGAATATCAAAAGCCCTATACCCGGGCTGAGTGAACTTAAGATTAGGAAGAGATATAATCGACAATCCATTCCGGGGGTTGCCTCATGCATTGGATTACGCGATCAATCTCACATAGCTGAGGCATTTTGGAGGTGATGTTGTCGGCGTGTGTTGTCATGCTTAGGCACTTTACTTCCAATTGACCGATGAAGGCTATGGACCGTAGTTACCAAACCCATCCTTGGCCTTTCTTAGGACGTAGTGCGGTGGCTAAACCGAGCGTTGTCTCGCAATTTAGTCGTCACGCGATACTACACCCAAACTAAACCTTCTTACGAATAATCGTGGACAAGCGTCGCTTTGTACTACCATGATGTACGCGAGAGAGGTTGTGGTTTGGGAACTTTGTAGAACCTTGGTTACTACTATCAAAGCCTTAGTTTCACCGGACACCGTGTCCACTTGTTACCTTAGCCCGCCGTGCTTTCCTTGTTAAAACCATGCATACATGCATTCATGCATAAAATTTTTACATGCATTTATCAAAGGGTATAGACAAACTAAAATTCTTTGCAAATATAACACAGGCATGAAGAGGACTAAGTCTTACAAATTCAAAGAAGTTGATTTGGCTAGCCTAAGGGAGTTGGCACTCAAGGTTAAGAATCCGACTGGGTTTCGTCTCCGATATGGTGGTTTGCTTGGTATTCTCCGGACTAATGTAGAAGAGAAGTTGGTGCACACTCTGGTGCAATTCTATGACCCGGTTTTCCGTTGCTTCACTTTCCCAGATTTTCAGTTGGTTCCTACACTCGAGGCTTATTCTTGCTTATTGGGTTTACCTATAGCCGAGAAGACACCCTTTACGGGCCCAGGATCTTCTCTTACTCCTCTGGTTATTGCTAAGGATCTTTATCTCAGGACTTCCGATGTGTCTAAGAATCTTATCACCAAGTCTCACATTCAGGGTTTCACTTCGAAGTACTTACTTGAGCGGGCTAATCTCGAATCTACTTGTCAGGACACCCTTGAGGCTATTCTTGCACTACTCATCTATGGGCTCGTTCTTTTTCCGAATCTCGACAACTTTGTGGACATGAATGCTATTGAGATCTTCCATTCCAGGAATCCGGTTCCTACGTTGTTAGCTGACACATACCATGCCATCCATGATCGGACTCTCAAGGGTCGTGGATTTATTCTTTGCTGCATACCTCTTCTTTATAGGTGGTTTATTTCTCACCTCCCGAGTTCTTTCCATACCAACACGGAGAATTGGTCTTACTCACAGCGGATTATGGCTCTTACTCCCGATGAGGTGGTTTGGATCACTCCAGCAGCTCGCGTCAAGGAGATTATCACTGGTTGTGGGGATTTCCTCAACGTACCTCTTCTCGGTACCCGGGGGGGAATCAACTACAATCCCGAGTTAGCCATGAGGCAGTTTGGTTTTCCTATGAGAGCGATGTGAAACACTTGGGTGTGAAGGGTGTACAATCCCGAGCTTTTACAGATGCTTGGTCTAAGATTCGTAGGAGGGATGTGAAACACTTGGGTGTGAGATCCGGTATTGCTCATGAGGCCTATACGCAGTGGGTGATAGACCGAGCTGGGGAGATTGGCATGCCTTACCCTACTATGAGGCATGTATCTGCATCTACTCCGTCTAGACCATTACCGTTGCTTCCCGCAACTCAGGAGATGTATCAGGAGCATCTAGCTATGGAGAGTGAGGAGAAGCGAGCATGGAAAGCCCGTTACAGTGAGGCTGAGAACTTGATCATGACTTTGGATGGCAGAGACGAGCAGAAGGATCATGAGAACCGAATGCTGAAGAAGGAACTAGCCAGAGTTAGGAAGGAGCTTGAGGAGAAGGATGATCTATTGAGGAGAGACTCCAGGAGAGTCAGAGGTCGTCGAGATTTCTTCGCCAGTTATTGTGGTTCAGCTTCAGACTCGGATTCCGAATACTACCCAGTCACTCCTTAGTTCTGGATGATAGGATTGCTATTGGTTATGTTGTTTGTTCAGTTTATGTTTCAGAAGCCTACTCCCTTGGCTCAATGTATCAAAACAACTTGCTTTGAATAATTTGTTAGTCCAAAAATGTTTGCAAAGAATTCTAATTTGTCTAAAAAACCCTTTGGTAATAAAAAGAGTCATTTTTGCATCCGCATTTGCATATCACGCATCATATGCATCATTCATCGGTCACAAAAAAAAAAAAAAAAAAACTTCCAAGTGCTCATTGCCTCCTGGTTCTTCTGCCGCAGTGTGAAAGGTGGCTCGTGCTCGAAGGACTGATCAACCTACCAGAGTACATCAGACTAGACAATACAGAAGGAGGAATCAAGTAGCTATGGAGGAAGAGAATGCACAGCTCCGCACTGAACTAGCCTCTGTGAGAGAAGAGTTAGCCAAAGCTCTCGACGCCATGACTGCTCTGGTAGCCGCTCAAGAGCAACCAACCTCGTCTGCTCCAGAGACCACCGAGGCAATTCCAACATCATCTCTCGATAGCCGCTTCGCCATGCCAAGGGGATACCCGTACAGGCTCCCACTTTTCTTTGCTCCGGATCCCACAACAGTTGCTTCCAGTGCTGCCAACAGCAACCAGATCCCCGTCTCAGGGCAGGCATCTCTTCACACTACCTTGCCTCAGTCAACGGTCTTCACAGATCCGATTGTGCACTCTACGCCTCAGGGCGCCAATGCTAATGATTACCGTGGAAAGACTCCTGTATTGGGAACTATGGAAGAAAGAATGGAGGAACTTGCCAGAGAACTCCGTCGCGAGATCAAGGCCAACCGTGGGAGCAGTGACCTCGTCAGAACCCATGATCTTTGTTTAGTGCCGAGGGTGGATGTTCCCAAGAAATTCAAGGTCCCGGAATTTGATCGCTACAATGGGCTGACTTGCCCACAGAACCACATTATCAAGTACGTCCGGAAGATGGCTAACCATGCAGACAATGATTCACTGATGATCCATTGCTTCCAGGACAGCCTAATGGAAGATGCCGCGGAGTGGTATACTGGCTTGAGCAAGGATGATATTCGTACTTTTGATGATCTGGCTACTGCTTTTAAGAGCCACTACGGGTTCAACACCAGGCTCAAGCCGAATAGAGAATTCCTCCGGTCTCTTTCTCAGAAAAAGGACGAAAGCTTTCGAGAATACGCACAGAGGTGGAGAGGGGCAGCTGCCCGTATCACTCCCGCTTTAGACGAGGAAGAAATGACTCAAACATTCTTGAAGACCCTGAAGAAAGATTATGTGGAGAGAATGATTATTGCTGCCCCAAGCAACTTCTCTGAGATGGTCACTATGGGAACCCGCTTGGAGGAAGCTGTCCGAGAGGGGATTATCGTGTTTGAGAAAGGTGAGTCCTCGAATGCACCGAAGAAATACGGCAATGGTCACCATAAGAAAAAGGAATCAGAGGTTGGAATGGTGTCTTCCGGAACCAATCAATCTGCCACTGCCGCTCCTGTCAATGCTACACAACTGCCGCAACAGTACCCGTACCTACAGTATGCCCAGCATCCGTTCTATCCGCCGTTCTACCATCAATACCCTCCACTACCGGGCCAGCCTCAGGTCCCTGTTAATGCCATCGCCCAACAAATGCAACAACAACCATTAGCTCAACAACAACCGCAACAACAAGGTCCTCAATCTAGACCATCTTTCCCGCCGATACCGATGGCGTATGCCGAACTACTCCCAACTCTGTTACATAAGGGGTATTGCACCACTAGGCCTGGCAAGCCTCCACCAAACCCATTGCCTCCCAGGTTCCGCTCCGATCTCAGATGTGATTTCCACCAGGGCGCCCTAGGTCATGACGTAGAAGGTTGCTACGCTCTGAAATATATTGTAAAGAAGTTGATCGACCAGGGAAAGCTATCTTTTGAAAACAATGTCCCACACGTACTTGACAATCCACTCCCCAATCATGCCGCTGTAAATATGATCGAAGTCTGTGAAGAAATCCCTCGTCTCAGTGTCCGTAATGTTGCTACACCCCTAGTGCCACTACATATCAAACTTTGCCAAGCTGCTCTGTTCAGCCACGACCACGCTGCTTGCTGCGAATGTCTTCAGAACCCTATGGGTTGCAGCGTAGTCCAGACTGATATCCAAAGATTGATGAATGACAACTACTTGACTACCAGTGATGTTTGCATGATAGTGCCGATCTTCCACGATACTCCCGTCAAGAGCACGCCCGTCAGGAAGGATGTTGAGCCGTTGGTCATACGGTTACCTGGTCCGGTGCCATATACTTCTGCGAAAGCCATCCCGTACAAGTACAGTGCGACTATGTTGGAAAACGGGAAAGAAGTACCTTTGGTGTCCTCAAGCACAGTAGGCAGTATCGCTGAAGTGACAGCTTTGAGGAGCGGCAAGGTCCGACCCCTTTTATTCCAGAAGAAAGATGACGTGCAGGTTACAATTCTTGCTGATAAGACTACTCCATGGACAATCCCTCCTGTTGTTGAAAGTACCAGCCGTCCAGGCCATTCCATTGATGATTCCAATCTGGATGAGATTTTGAAGATAATTAAGAAAAGCGATTATAAGATCGTTGATCAGCTGTTACAGACTCCTTCGAAGATATCCATCTTGGCCCTACTCCTCAGTTCAGAGGCTCACAGAAATGTGCTATTGAAGGTGTTGGAACAAGCCTATGTTGACCACGAAGTCACAGAGGATCAATTTGGTGGAATAGTGGCTAACATCACTGCTTGCAGTAACCTTTGGTTTGGTGAAGATGAACTTCCAGAGGCAGGAAAGCACCACAACTTGGCCCTGCATATTTCCATGAACTGCAAAACAGATATGCTGTCCAACGTGTTGGTAGACACTGGGTCGTCGTTGAATGTGATGCCTAAGTCGACCTTGGATCAATTGAGTTGTCAAGGAGCTCCTTTGAGAAGGAGTACTTTTCTAGTCAAGGCTTTCGATGGTTCCCGTAAAACTGTGCTTGGAGAGGTAGATCTCCCCATGACTATTGGTCCTGAAACATTCATGATTACTTTCCAGGTTATAGACATAGATGCCTCTTATAGCTGCCTTCTCGGCAGACCATGGATACACGAGGCCGGGGCAGTCACTTCTACTCTCCATCAGAAGCTAAAGTTCGTAAGGAATGGTAAACTTGTGACAGTGCATGGGGAAGAAGCTTATCTGGTCAGTCAGTTATCATCCTTCTCTTGTATCGAAGCTAAATCTGCCGAAGGAACTGCATTCCAGGGTTTGACTATCGAGGGTGCGGAGCCCAAGAGAGCTAGTGCTGCCATGGCTTCGTTGAAAGATGCGCAGAAGGCCGTTCAGGAGGGTCAGGCCGCTGGTTGGGGCCAATTGATACAGCTGCAGGACAACAAACACAAAGAGGGTCTCGGTTTCTCTCCGACGTCAGGCGTGTCAACTGGAACGTTCCGTAGTGCTGGATTTACCAATGCAATTCTTGATGGTGCTGCTGAAAGAGGGGTTGGACCCACATTTGTGATACCAGGAGGCATTGCAAAGAACTGGAACGTTATCAATCTCCCTGTGTTTGTGCATGATTCTAAGTAATATGTCTTGCTCTTCAGGCTTTATTTTCAAAATAACAATCCTTCCGCCTTGCCCGAGGCGGAAGTGACTCTTTTGTAAAGGGCATGTTTGTTCCGACATCACCATTATCAATAAAAAACGTCGTTTCTTTCACGACTCTTTTTCTTTCTTTAATGCTTTTCCCTTGGAAATAATGGTAATGCCAGAAAAAACCAAAACATCTGCATTTTCTTATTAATTTCAAAGATCTGCATGAAAATTATTTTCTAAAAATCATCCAATCATGTCACGCAGATCGAACCAAAATGAACCCGTTGAACACAGTAACCCTATGTTTCTCCAAACTGTTGAATCCCCGGTGTTTGAGGCCGAAGATGAGGATAGTGATGACATACCCGATGAGATTGCCCGATTGCTAGAGCAAGAAGAGAAGACCATTCGGCCCCATCAGGAGGAGATCGAGCTAATCAACTTGGGTACTGAGGATAACAAAAGAGAGATCAAAGTCGGTGCTGCATTGGAGGAAGGGGTCAAGAAAAGGATCTTCCAGCTTCTCCGGGAGTACTCGGACATTTTTGCATGGTCGTATGAAGACATGCCAGGTTTGGATCCTCGGATTGTGGAACATCGGATACCGACAAAACCAGACTGTCCTCCTGTCAGGCAAAAGTTGAGACGGACTCGGCCGGACATGGCTCTGAAGATCAAAGCGGAAGTGCAGAAACAGATCGATGCGGGTTTTCTCATGACAGTTGAATATCCCGAGTGGGTTGCTAACATCGTGCCAGTGCCGAAGAAAGATGGTAAGGTTCGAATGTGTGTTGACTACAGAGATTTGAATAAAGCAAGCTTGAAAGACAATTTCCCACTGCCACACATCGATGTCCTTGTTGATAACACTGCCCAGTGCAAGGTGTTCTCCTTCATGGACGGGTTTTCTGGCTATAACCAAATCAAAATGTCACCCAAAGACAGGGAGAAGACGTCGTTCATCACTCCGTGGGGAACTTTCTGCTGCAAAGCGATGCCGTTCGGTCTAATAAATGCTGGTGCTACCTACCAAAGGGGGATGACCACTTTGTTCCATGACATGATTCACAAGGAGGTTGAAGTGTATGTAGATGACATGATTGTCAAGTCAAGCGATGAAGAACGACACGTTGAATATTTGGCAAAGATGTTTGAGAGGTTGAGGAAGTACAAGCTTCGGCTGAACCCAAACAAATGTACGTTCGGTGTTAGATCAGGGAAATTGCTAGGCTTCATTGTCAGCCAGAAGGGCATCGAAGTAGATCCTGATAAAGTCCGAGCCATCCGCGAGATGCCGGCCCCGCAAACCGAGAAGCAGGTCAGAGGTTTCCTCGGGCGTTTGAACTACATTTCCAGATTTATATCCCATATGACTGCGACCTGCAGGCCAATTTTCAAGTTACTTAGGAAGAATCAACCTGTGGTATGGAATGATGAATGCCAAGAAGCTTTCGACAACATCAAGAGTTATTTGCTAGAACCTCCTATCCTCGTTCCGCCGGTGGAAGGAAGGCCATTGATCATGTATCTGTCAGTGCTGGATGAATCCATGGGATGTGTGCTCGGTCAGCAGGATGAAACTGGAAAGAAAGAGCATGCAATCTATTATTTGAGCAAGAAATTCACCGATTGTGAGACTCGGTATACAATGCTCGAGAAAACCTGTTGTGCACTAGCTTGGGCTGCCAAACGCCTGCGTCATTACTTGATAAATCATACAACTTGGTTGATATCCCAGATGGATCCGATCAAGTACATCTTTGAGAAACCGGCTGTCACTGGAAAAATTGCACATTGGCAAATGTTACTGTCAGAATATGATATTGTGTTTAAAGCTCAGAAAGCCATTAGAGGGAGCATCCTGGCTGACCATCTCGCTTGCCAGCCGCTTGATGATTATCAACCTTTGAAGTTCGATTTCCCCGATGAGGAGGTTATGTTCTTGAAATCAAGAGACTGTGAAGAACCACTGATCGGTGAAGGTCCAGACCCGGATAGTAAGTGGGGATTGGTCTTTGATGGTGCTGTTAATGCTTATGGCCGAGGAATTGGCGCAGTAGTCGTGGCTCCGCAGGGGCATCACATCCCTTTTACAGCCCAGATTGTGTTCGAGTGTACCAACAACGTGGCCGAGTACGAAGCGTGCATCCTGGGAATTGAAGAAGCCATCGATATGAGAATCAAGCATCTCGACATCTATGGAGACTCTGCACTAGTCATCAACCAGATAAAGGGAGAATGGGAAACCCATCATGCCAATTTGATCCCTTACCGTGATTATGCAAGGCGTCTGTTGACGTATTTTACAAAGGTCGAGTTGCACCATATCCCCCGCGAGGAGAACCAAATGGCCGATGCTCTTGCTACCTTATCTTCCATGCTTCAAGTGAACCATTGGAATCATGTACCGATGATCAAAGTACAACGCTTAGACCGGCCTGCTCATGTGTTTACTGTCAGTGATGCAATTGTACAAACGGGTTCAGGCGAGGTTGACAACAAACCCTGGTATTATGATATCAAACAATTTTTGCAAAGCCGTGAGTATCCGCCGGGTGCTTCTAACAAAGACAAGAAGACGTTGCGCAGGTTGGCTAGCAAGTTCCTGCTGGATGGTGATGTCCTGTACAAAAGGAATTTCGATATGGTGTTGTTAAGATGTGTTGATGAATATGAAGCAGAGCAGCTAATGCACGATGTGCACGATGGCACCTTTGGGACCCACGCATCGGGGCATGCTATGTCTAGAAAGCTGTTGAGAGCTGGTTACTACTGGATGACCATGGAGCGCGATTGCTACCAATATGCCAGGAAGTGCCACAAATGTCAAATATATGCTGATAAGATCCATGTGCCTCCGCACGCCCTCAATGTTATGTCTTCTCCATGGCCTTTCTCTATGTGGGGCATTGATATGATCGGAAGAATTGAACCGAAAGCTTCAAACGGTCATTGTTTTATCCTGGTAGCAATCGATTATTTCACCAAATGGGTCGAAGCTGCATCTTATGCCAACGTGACTAAGCAAGTAGTAGTCAAATTCATCCAGAACAATATCATCTGTCGGTATGGTGTCCCTAGCAAGATTATCACTAACAACGGTACCAACCTGAACAATGACATGGTGCAAGCCTTATGCGAGAAATTCAATATTGAACACCACAATTCTTCTCCTTACAGACCTCAGATGAATGGCGCAGTTGAGGCCGCCAATAAGAACATCAAGAAGATTGTGCAAAAGATGGTAACAACGTACAAGGACTGGCATGAGATGTTGCCCTATGCTTTACACGGCTACCGCACTACAGTCCGTAGTTCAACCGGGGCAACGCCTTTTTCTCTGGTGTACGGCATGGAAGCAGTCCTCCCATTGGAAGTGGAGATTCCGTCTCTCCATGTGATTATGGAAGCAAAGTTGTCTGAGGCTGAATGGTGCCAGAGTCGGTACGACCAGTTGAATTTGATTGAGGAAAGACGCCTGGATGCTTTGGCTCACGGTCAGATGTATCAAGCAAGGATGAAAAATGCTTTTGACAAGAAAGTCCGTCCTCGGGAATTCAAGGAGGGTGAACTCGTGTTGAAGAGAAGAATGAGTCAACAACCCGACCCAAGGGGCAAATGGACGCCTAACTATGAGGGACCTTATGTTGTCAAGAAGGCTTTCTCTGGCGGTGCTTTGATTCTCACACACATGGATGGTGTAGAACTTCCGAATCCTGTGAATGCCGATATAGTCAAGAAATACTTTGTCTAGATATGAAAAGAACAGCGTGGTAGGTCGAAAACCTGAAAGGGCGGCCTAGGCAAAAATGCGCTTCCCGGTGGATCGAAAACCCGAAAGGGCGGTCCAGGCAAAATAAGGGACAAGAAACAAAATGTAAAAGCTCGCTGAGATTACATGTAACTCAGGCAAAAGTGAGCGTCTCGATGAGCCGAAAACCCGAAAGGGCGGTTCATGCAAAAATGAGATTGAAATAAAAGACAATTGACTATATTTGGCAAATTACCATTCCCCTTGGGATCTTTGCAATGGATGTTTGGCTGTTCTCATCCGAGGTTCCGACGCCTGTGGATTCAAGGGTTTCAGATACCATAGCAGTTACTGTGTTCAATGTACCACCAACCAATAAAATTACCATTTTCCAAGCTTTGTAAATCCGTGGAGTCACGCCTTTGGCTGGTTACCACCCTTATACATCGATTTGAGCCTATGCTTTTGTTTGGCACTCATTTTCCGTCTATTTTCAAAGCTTTGTACAAAAGATTTCTTCTATGTTAATAATGATGCATGTCTGGAATAAACATTCTGAAAATTGAAATTTTTTGAGTATTTTGGAAGCAAGTCTGAACAGCTAGGTACATTCAAATGAACATGCATGAACAAATCTACATTGATATCAATTCCAATTCAAGTTACTAGCAAGTCTTCCCCCAGTGACGGTCTGTGGTCAATGGCAAGAATGAAAAAACAGAATGAAAAGCATGAAAAATAAATATGCTCGCTAAGTCGAAAACCCGAAAGGGCGGCTTAGGCAAAAATGAGCACCCCGATGGATTGACAACCCTCAAAGGCAATTCAGGCAAAAACAGGGGCAACACAAAAAAAAAAAAAATTCCCCGGTGGGTCGAAAACCCGAAAGGGCGATCCAGGCAAAAATGGGATGATGAAAGAAAAATGAAAAAGAAATAATAAAACAACAACAAACATGCGAGAAGCATTGACCACGGATGCGATGTCCAAAGCACTTACGTGACTGTTCCAACAAGCAGCAATACCATTCAAACTGTTTTTCTCTACGATTTTACAGCTCCCTGCCTTCAGCGATGGTCTCAATGTATCTTCAAACGACGGCATCCCCAGAAGAGGAACTTTTGCAAATATATGTCCGAGCGCGAGCCATTACGTGCCCAATATTCCAATGCTTTGTCCGTCTCTGCGAAATTGTGCCTACAAATTGCCAATCATCATGCATTTCGAAGCATTCACACATGCATAATCATGCATCTTATGTGCTCATGCATTTGATAAAGTTGTCATGTCATTCATACATATTTGCATTCTCAATTCCTATGGTAATCCCAATCAAAACCAATCATGTCAACTTCAAATTTCTTCTGCTAACAACAAATGTCTACTGTCATGTCAATTTCAAAGTTCAACAGTCTTGTCAACATTCCTGTCAAATTCAAGCTCCTGCAGTTATGCCAATCAAATTCAAGTCTTTTTCAAATACAATTTGTTTCTGTTATCGGTCAAGCAGCAGGTTCGTACCCAAGAACAGCTTGTACCTATCAATTTGTTTCTGTTATCGGTCAAGTAGCCAGTTCACATCCAAGAACAGCTTGTACCTATCCTTTTGGTACCCGCCGAGCGGCAAGTTCACATCCAGGAACAGCTCGTGCTTCCTTTTTTTCCTGTCAGCCAAGTAACTAGTTCGCGTCCAAGAACAGCTTGTGCTTCTTGCTTTTCCTTTCAGCCAAGTAACTAGTTCAAATCCAAGAACGGCTTGTGCTTTCTATGTTTTCTTTCAGCCAAGTAACCAGCTCAAATACAAGAGCAGCTTGCGCCCTTTTGTCGTCAATATTCCCGGTCAAGTGGCTAGTTCGCATCCAAGAACAGCTTGTACCTGTCAAATTTGCTTTCGAAGTCTCCCCAGTGAGTCTTGTTATCTGCTATTTTGTTAATGTCAATCAGTCCCGCAATGGATACGACATACTTGTAACGCCCTATTTTAGGTTTTACTATTTTTGGTTGATTTAATATGTTTTATGTATTTTATATAATTTATGTGATTTATGTGAATAATTTGATGTGTTGTTATTTATCATATAATTATTGTGTGATTTTTGTTATTTAAGTAATATAGGAGGAATTATTAATTATTTGGAATTAGTAGAGTTAGGAGGGGGTTAATGAAAATTAAAGAAAATTAAGTGAGGGAGTAAAGAAAGAAAAGGAGTTATACTTTGTGAGAAAGAAAAGAGAAAAAAATCAGTAAAGGAAATAAGAAACAACTATACGTATCAGAGAAACAAAACATAAGCTTTTTGGGTAGAAGAGAGAAGAACCAAGAACAAGGGGATTAGCCTAGAAGATTGATTGCTGTAGCTTGTTTTTGTTCATCTAATCAGGTAAGGGTGGGTTTACTCTTCAATTGTCAATATATATGTATATGATTTCATGAATTTGGATTGAAAATTGGTAGTTTTGAAATTAGGTTTATGAATATGTTGAATTGCTCATTTCTTGATGAATTGTGTTGCAATGATGTTGTTATAATATGTTCTGCTGTTTTGTTGTGCCTTAAACCCATAAACATTGTTTCTAAACCACTTTGGGTGATTGGGGGATTAAAAATGGGATTTTTGGATGAAAATGGAGTTAGAATCGTAGGTTAGAATTCTGCCCAGACGAACACTCGCTTAAGCGAGATGCCCTTCGCTCAAGCGAGCAACTCCTTGCTACGCCCAGTCTGAATTTTAGCCGCTCGCTTAAGCGAGCCACGAGCGAACCCCAAGCGAGCAAAATGCTAACCTTCGTCATTTGACTCGCTCAAGCGAGATGCTGCTCGCTCAAGCGAGCTGGGTCCTGTGCGACCCAAAATGTGATTTTTCTGAAGCGTTCCAAACCCAAACCTAAGCTTTCTAAGATGTTTATTGGAATTATTAAGAATTGTTTAGATGATAAAAACTATACTATGAAGCTGATTATGATGGGTTTATGTATGTTATGTGCAAATAAATGTGTTTTTGCTAAACTTGAGTTGCCTGTTGATGTTGAGTGGTCTTGTCCAGTTGGGGAGGGTATCCTAAGTTGTTGTTGTTGGTTGCATGCTGATATGCTCCATTAAGATGTTGGGTTGTATGCAGATATACACCATAGAGTCATTTCATACTCATTTGCATTTGTTGGGGGCTTATTGCCCTGGAATGTTTATCATTCACTGTTGGGGGCTTATTGCCCTGGAACGCTTTATCGTTCACCTGTTGGGGGCTTATTGCCCTGGGATGCTTTAACCATCCAAATTGTTGGGGGCTTATTGCCCTGGAATGCTTAGCATTCAACGCGCGTAGTTGGTACCACATGCATAATGCATTAGATGTTATGGAGTCTTGCATTAGTTGTAGGTGTGAGTTGTCCTTTTGGGATTGTTGTTGGTGAGATGTCGCCACAAGTGTTGTTGTTGTTGTTGGTATGAATCAAAGATGAATCAATATGATAATGTTGAGTTGATGATGTTGATGATGATGCTGCTGATTGTTAATATTGTTGTTGTTTTCAATGCATTTTAGTGAATTCATATATTTATATATTGCTTTGATTTGTGAACTCACCCCTTCTGCTGGAATTGCCGCCTTGTGGGCAAGTGCAGGTAGCGAAGACTAGCGGTGTTGGCTCTTGAGTCTAGGGCTCTGATACATAGTAGGGATGGGGGAAACGTTATCTTTCTTGTATTCCTTATGTATCATTTCTTTGAAGACGATATTGTTGAGATTCTATTGTCGAATAATTTTACTATGTTGATGGCCTTTGTGCCAAGATTATGATGTAGTTGTTGAATATGATTTCTAATTAAAGACTTTCCGCTGCATAAATTTAATATGTTGAATTGTTGATGGTTTTAAATAGTTGTTATATTCTATTTAAATAATTTTGAAAAAGTAGTGTAATACTCCGTTGTTTGCTGAATAACTCTGATTATTTATTAGTATTATTACGTTATTTCGGGAACGGGGTGTTACAATTGGTATCAGAGCAGGTCGGTCTGTCAGACCATTAGAAGAGTCGTGTCGAGCCATGTAGAGTAGAGTGACAGGTTTAAACTGTCTTTGTTGTTCTAATTTTTGTTGTTATGTAGAACTATCGAGATGGCCGGAAGAAATGATGCTGCTCTTGCTGCTGCTTTGCAAGCAATGGCTCAAGTTGTTGGACAACAGCAAGGTGCTGGTGGAGCTGGTGAAGGTGTAAGGATGCTTGAGACCTTCTTGAGGAATCATCCACCAACCTTTAAGGGAAGGTACGACCCCGATGGAGCACAGACCTGGCTGAAGGAAGTCGAGAGGATCTTCCGGGTAATGCAGTGTACGGATGTTCAGATGGTGCGGTTTGGCACCCATATGTTAGCAGAGGAGGCTGACGACTGGTGGGTAAGCACTCAACCCATTCTCCAAGCTGAGGGAGCTGAGATTACATGGGCTGTGTTCCGAAGAGAGTTCTTGAGGAGGTATTTTCCGGAGGATGTCCGAGGTAAGAAGGAGATAGAATTCCTTGAGCTGAAGCAAGGAGACATGTCCATTACGGAGTATGCTGCTAAGTTCGTGGAGCTTGCCAAGTTCTACCCACACTATGCTGCGGAGACTGCTGAGTTCTCCAAATGTATCAAATTTGAGAATGGTCTGCGAGCTGATATCAAGCGGGCCATTGGTTATCAGAAGATCAGAGACTTCTCTGAGTTGGTGAGCAGCTGCCGTATTTACGAAGAGGACACCAAAGCTCACTATAAGATAATGAATGACCGCAAGGGAAAGGGGCAGCAGAGTCGCCCGAAGCCGTATAGTGCCCCAGCTGATAAGGGCAAACAGAGAATGCATGATGAGAGGAGACCTGCACGTAGGGATGCTCCTGCTGAGGTGGTTTGTTACAAGTGTGGTGTGAAAGGCCACAAGAGTAATGCTTGTACCCGTGATGAGAAGAAATGTTTCCGTTGTGGTAAGAAGGGCCATACTGTCACTGAATGCAAGCGCGGAGACATTGTTTGCTTCAACTGTAATGAAGAAGGTCACATTGGTTCTCAGTGCACTCAGCCTAAGAAGGCGCAGACCAGTGGTAGAGTTTTTGCCTTGACCGGTACTCAGACTGATCAGGAGGATCGACTTATCAGAGGTACTTGTTTCTTTAGTGGTACTCCTTTAATTGCTATAATAGATACTGGTGCTACGCATTGTTTCATTGCTATTGACTGTGCACAAAGATTGGGTTTGATTATGTCTGATATGAATGGGGAGATGGTTGTTGAAACTCCAGCTAAGGGTTCAGTAACTACTTCCCTTGTTTGTTTAAGTTGTCCGTTGTCTGTATTTGGTAGAGATTTTGAGGTGGACCTTGTTTGTTTGCCGTTAGTGGGTATGGATGTAATATTGGGGATGAATTGGTTAGAGTATAATCATGTCCTGATCAATTGTTTTACGAAGACGGTGCGGTTTTCTTCTGCGGAAGAAGAGAGTGGAGCGGAATTCTTATCCACTAAGGAGATGAAGCGTTTAGAAAAGGATGGCGTGTTGTTGTTCTCTTTGTTGGCATTCTTGTCGGTGGAGAACCAAGCTGTGATTGATGGGCTGCCTGTTGTGAAGGAATTTCCTGAAGTTTTCCCTGATGAGATTCCAGATGTGCCACCGGAGAGGGAAGTGGAATTTTCGATAGACCTTGTGCCGGGTACGAAGCCTGTGTCGATGGCTCCTTACCGTATGTCAGCTTCGGAGTTGGCTGAGTTGAAGAAGCAATTAGAGGATTTGCTTGACAAGAAGTTTGTGAGACCGAGTGTTTCACCGTGGGGAGCGCCGGTGTTGTTGGTAAAGAAGAAGGACGGTAGCATGCGGTTGTGTATTGATTACCGTCAGTTGAATAAAGTGACGATCAAGAATAGGTATCCACTTCCGAGAATAGATGACTTGATGGATCAACTAGTGGGTGCCCGCGTTTTTAGCAAAATTGATTTGAGGTCGGGTTACCATCAGATAAAGGTGAAGGATGAAGATATGCAAAAGACGGCGTTTAGGACGCGTTATGGTCATTATGAATATAAGGTGATGCCTTTCGGTGTGACGAATGCACCTGGTGTGTTTATGGAGTACATGAACAGAATTTTTCATGAGTATCTGGATCAGTTTGTATTAGTCTTTATTGATGATATATTGATTTATTCTAAGACTGAAGCTGAGCATGCAGAGCATTTGAAGATTGTACTGCAAGTGCTGAAGGAAAAGAAATTGTATGCCAAGTTATCCAAGTGCGAGTTCTGGCTGAATGAAGTAAGTTTTCTTGGCCACATTATTTCTGGTAATGGTATTGCTGTAGATCCTTCGAAGGTTGATGCTGTGTCGCAGTGGGAGACACCAAAGTCGGTTACTGAGGTGAGAAGTTTTCTTGGTTTGGCTGGTTATTACCGCAGATTCATTGAAGGATTTTCGAAGTTGGCACTTCCTTTGACGCAGCTGACTTGTAAAGGAAAAGCATTTGTGTGGGATGCTCAATGTGAGAGTAGTTTCAATGCGCTGAAGCAAAGATTGACGACTGCTCCTATTTTGATTTTGCCGAAGCCAGAAGAGCCTTTTGTTGTTTATTGTGATGCATCTAAGCTGGGATTAGGTGGTGTTTTGATGCAAGATGGCAAGGTGGTCGCGTATGCTTCTAGGCAGCTGAGAGTGCATGAGAAGAATTATCCTACGCACGATCTAGAATTGGCAGCCGTGGTATTTGTTTTGAAAATTTGGAGGCATTATTTGTATGGTTCCAGATTCGAGGTGTTTAGTGACCATAAGAGTTTAAAGTACCTGTTTGATCAGAAGGAGTTAAACATGAGGCAGAGGAGGTGGCTTGAGTTACTTAAGGATTACGATTTTGGCTTGAATTACCATCCTGGTAAAGCTAATGTTGTGGCTGATGCGTTGAGTAGAAAGACATTGCATATGTCTGCTTTGATGGTGAAAGAGTTCGAGTTACTTGAACAATTTAGAGACTTGAGTCTTGTTTGTGAAAGATCGCCTCAGAGTGTGAAGTTGGGTATGTTGAAGATTAATAGTGGTTTCTTGAATGACATCAGAGAGGCGCAGAAGCTTGATGTTAAGTTTGTGGATTTGATGGCTGCTAGTGATCCGAATGTAGATGGTGATTTCAAGGTTGATGACCAAGGTGTGTTGAGGTTTAGAGCAAGAATTTGTATACCTGAGGATGAGGGCTTGAAGAAGTTGATTTTAGAAGAGAGTCACAAGAGTAGTTTGAGTATTCATCCTGGAGCTACTAAAATGTATCATGATTTGAAGAAATTATTTTGGTGGTCCGGCTTGAAGAGGGATGTTGCTCAGTTTGTGTATGCATGTTTGACTTGTCAGAAGTCTAAAGTTGAACATCAGAAACCTGCAGGGTTGTTGGTTCCGTTAGATGTACCTGAATGGAAGTGGGATAGCATTTCTATGGATTTTGTGACGAGTTTACCGAATACTTCAAGAGGGCATGATGCCATTTGGGTCGTGGTCGACAGGTTGACTAAGTCGGCGCACTTTATTCCGATCAATATTACTTATCCGGTAGCTCAGTTGGCGGAGATTTACATTCGTGACATTGTGAAGTTGCACGGTGTCCCATCTAGTATTGTGTCCGATAGAGATCCGAGGTTTACTTCGAGGTTTTGGAAGAGCTTGCAAGATGCCTTGGGTTCGAAGTTAAGATTGAGTTCGGCTTATCATCCGCAGACAGATGGTCAGTCGGAGAGGACTATCCAATCCTTGGAGGATTTGTTGAGGGTGTGTGTACTCGAGCAAGGTGGAGCTTGGGACAGTCACTTGCCGTTGATAGAGTTTACCTACAACAATAGTTACCATTCGAGTATTGGTATGGCACCGTTCGAAGCTTTGTATGGTCGAAGGTGTAGAACTCCTCTATGTTGGTTTGAGTCGGGGGAAAACATTGTGTTAGGACCTGAGTTAGTGCAGCAGACTACGGAAAAGGTCAAGATGATAAGAGAAAAGATGAAAGCATCTCAAGATCGTCAGAAGAGTTATCATGACAAAAGGAGAAAAGCCCTTGAATTTCAGGAGGGTGATCATGTGTTCTTGAGGGTTACTCCGATGACGGGTGTAGGACGTGCATTGAAGTCGAAGAAGTTGACTCCAAAGTTCATTGGTCCTTATCAGATTTCCGAAAGAGTTGGAACCGTGGCATATCGGATTGGGTTGCCACCACATCTCTCGAACTTGCATGATGTGTTTCATGTCTCACAGTTGAGGAAGTATGTAGCAGATCCTTCGCATGTTATTCCTAGGGACGATGTGCAAGTTAGAGATAATCTTACCGTTGAGACTTTGCCTTTGAGGATTGATGATCGTAAGGTGAAGCAGCTGAGAGGCAAGGAGATACCTCTGGTTAGAGTGGTTTGGGGCGGTGTAACCGGTGAGAGTTTGACTTGGGAATTGGAGAGCAAGATGCAAGAGTCCTATCCTGAGTTGTTTGTTGCTTAAGGTACTATTTCGAGGACGAAATTCTCTAAGTTGGGGAGAGTTGTAACGCCCTATTTTAGGTTTTACTATTTTTGGTTGATTTAATATGTTTTATGTATTTTATATAATTTATGTGATTTATGTGAATAATTTGATGTGTTGTTATTTATCATATAATTATTGTGTGATTTTTGTTATTTAAGTAATATAGGAGGAATTATTAATTATTTGGAATTAGTAGAGTTAGGAGGGGGTTAATGAAAATTAAAGAAAATTAAGTGAGGGAGTAAAGAAAGAAAAAGGAGTTATACTTTGTGAGAAAGAAAAGAGAAAAAAATCAGTAAAGGAAATAAGAAACAACTATACGTATCAGAGAAACAAAACATAAGCTTTTTGGGTAGAAGAGAGAAGAACCAAGAACAAGGGGATTAGCCTAGAAGATTGATTGCTGTAGCTTGTTTTTGTTCATCTAATCAGGTAAGGGTGGGTTTACTCTTCAATTGTCAATATATATGTATATGATTTCATGAATTTGGATTGAAAATTGGTAGTTTTGAAATTAGGTTTATGAATATGTTGAATTGCTCATTTCTTGATGAATTGTGTTGCAATGATGTTGTTATAATATGTTCTGCTGTTTTGTTGTGCCTTAAACCCATAAACATTGTTTCTAAACCACTTTGGGTGATTGGGGGATTAAAAATGGGATTTTTGGATGAAAATGGAGTTAGAATCGTAGGTTAGAATTCTGCCCAGACGAACACTCGCTTAAGCGAGATGCCCTTCGCTCAAGCGAGCAACTCCTTGCTACGCCCAGTCTGAATTTTAGCCGCTCGCTTAAGCGAGCCACGAGCGAACCCCAAGCGAGCAAAATGCTAACCTTCGTCATTTGACTCGCTCAAGCGAGATGCTGCTCGCTCAAGCGAGCTGGGTCCTGTGCGACCCAAAATGTGATTTTTCTGAAGCGTTCCAAACCCAAACCTAAGCTTTCTAAGATGTTTATTGGAATTATTAAGAATTGTTTAGATGATAAAAACTATATTATGAAGCTGATTATGATGGGTTTATGTATGTTATGTGCAAATAAATGTGTTTTTGCTAAACTTGAGTTGCCTGTTGATGTTGAGTGGTCTTGTCCAGTTGGGGAGGGTATCCTAAGTTGTTGTTGTTGGTTGCATGCTGATATGCTCCATTAAGATGTTGGGTTGTATGCAGATATACACCATAGAGTCATTTCATACTCATTTGCATTTGTTGGGGGCTTATTGCCCTGGAATGTTTATCATTCACTGTTGGGGGCTTATTGCCCTGGAACGCTTTATCGTTCACCTGTTGGGGGCTTATTGCCCTGGGATGCTTTAACCATCCAAATTGTTGGGGGCTTATTGCCCTGGAATGCTTAGCATTCAACGCGCGTAGTTGGTACCACATGCATAATGCATTAGATGTTATGGAGTCTTGCATTAGTTGTAGGTGTGAGTTGTCCTTTTGGGATTGTTGTTGGTGAGATGTCGCCACAAGTGTTGTTGTTGTTGTTGGTATGAATCAAAGATGAATCAATATGATAATGTTGAGTTGATGATGTTGATGATGATGCTGCTGATTGTTAATATTGTTGTTGTTTTCAATGCATTTTAGTGAATTCATATATTTATATATTGCTTTGATTTGTGAACTCACCCCTTCTGCTGGAATTGCCGCCTTGTGGGCAAGTGCAGGTAGCGAAGACTAGCGGTGTTGGCTCTTGAGTCTAGGGCTCTGATACATAGTAGGGATGGGGGAAACGTTATCTTTCTTGTATTCCTTATGTATCATTTCTTTGAAGACGATATTGTTGAGATTCTATTGTCGAATAATTTTACTATGTTGATGGCCTTTGTGCCAAGATTATGATGTAGTTGTTGAATATGATTTCTAATTAAAGACTTTCCGCTGCATAAATTTAATATGTTGAATTGTTGATGGTTTTAAATAGTTGTTATATTCTATTTAAATAATTTTGAAAAAGTAGTGTAATACTCCGTTGTTTGCTGAATAACTCTGATTATTTATTAGTATTATTACGTTATTTCGGGAACGGGGTGTTACAATACTCCTTTTTGCTATTCTGCTAATGTCAATCAGTCCCGCAATGGATACGACATACTCTGTTGTTTGCTATTCTGTCAATGTCTACCAATCCCGCAATGGATACGACATATCTTGTTAAATTCAATTCTCAGTTGTCTTGCATTCATAACGCAAATGTTGCATGGCATACATAACATTTGCAAATGTATTTTTACGCCCAAAATCAGTGCTAATGTCGATATTTAAGTATCTTCGTCGCGTCAAGCCAAAGACTCTGTCTCTTGACTCTCGAAACGAAGAAACTTAAATAGGGGCAGCTGTCATACCCTCATTTTGGACCTAAAAATACTCACTCAAATTTCCCTGCTATTTTCCAATACTTTCAAATTCACCGTGTTTTCTACTGTGCTTCAGTTGCATACATTACTGTTTCAGTCTTTTAAATTTTTGCATAAAATTGTACAAAAGGGTATTTTGGTCATTTCCTACAAAGGAACCCATTTTCAGTCTCTACTATTTGTCCCTGAGTCTTTTCTGTTTGTTTGCATAAACCATTAATCAAGTTCTGTACGAAAATCATCTTAATTTGCGTCTGAGTCAGTCTGAGTCTTTTTTGCCCCAGGGGCATTTTAGTCTTTTCACACCAAACAAATTTTGGGCAGAGAGGTATTTTAAAATACCTCATTTGTGGTAATTTGTTCGTTTTAGTCCGTTTTGTCAATTTTAAATGTTTCGCTTTACGTTATTTTCAAATTACATTTTTTAGCCAATTTTATTATTTTTACTTTTTAGTCCAAATACTTTTAAAAAATTGCAATTCAGTCCAAATATTTTGTTTTTTGCAAATTTGTCCCAATTCTTTTAAAAACAGTCCAATTCTTTCATTTCTTTTAAAAACAGTCCAATCTTTAATAAATTGCAGTTCAGTCCCAAATTTTTACATAATTGCATTTTGGTCCTTGAGTCAGAAATATTTCAGAATTGCTACACAGGTGTTCAAGGTCCACGTGGCACATTCCAACTGGTCCACAGTCCACATGGCAGCTTATAAATAGGGTACAGTGTCAGGATCAAGGCCACGCGTAACAGAATCAAAGATAGCAGAGCCACATCACAAACAGATCACACTTTCTCTCTCATTTCAGTTACAGATCAAAATCACAAATTCACAAAAAGCTTCAAGAACATCCATGGAACCCTAGCTCAATTCAGAGCAATTCCAGCACCAATTCACACCAAATTCATACGGATTCCTCAAATTCATTATCAAATTCAACTCACAGAGACAAACCGCAACAGAATTCACACAAATTCGATGGAATTACACGCAGTTCTCAGAGATTCAGATTGAATCTTCATCATCGAACCTGAGCACCTGCAATTCGAACACGAGCACGCCGCCGGAGGCAGCGCGCTACAAGTGCGATCGCAAGGTTCATATCAGAGAAGAAGAGGAAGAAGAAGGGAAGGACTTCAACAGTTCGAATCAGAAGAAGAAGAAGAGGGTGAAATCACCTTACCAGTAAAGATTCTGAGCCAAAGATCGCAAGAAACGGTTCAAATCCTCAAGCAAGACTCAGGTGATACTCAAACTCCATCTTATCTCTTTACAAATCATCACAGATTCAGAATTACACGAATCTATAGCCAATTCGAACTGTTCGGACCCAAAACCCTAACCCTAACTCAAAAGAATTTGAAAAATCAAAGGAAAGCTTCAGAATCCACCACAGGTGTGAATCGAAGTACTTCCTCATAGTTTACAACGTATTTAATCAAAGAAACACGAAGGATCCGAACAGTCCGAGCCGGAACCAAACACAGCGATTCTCGCCGTTTCAATGGCTAGAACCGTTCGTCCTTGATGGATTCGTGTTTAGGACAAGGACATGAGCAGTTTAAGCCTAGACTCCTTTATTTCTGTGCGAATTTGAGCGATTAGGGTTTGGAATCCATGGGTGAGAGAACGGCGTAGGAGAAGAAGAGGAGAAAGAGAAACGATGCTGAAAACTGAACGAAAACGGGCGCAAGGCCCTTATGTATGCGCGCCTGGGTCGGGTTGACCCAAACCCGACCCACTCTCTTCTACTCCTGGCCGTTTGATTAAGATCTTGATGGATTTGGATCGATCCAACGCTCCTGGAGCGTTAGCTTGGTCCGGATCCATCAGGTCCATGGATTTTGGGCTTATTTGCTTTGGGCTCCGGGTTTCTTCATTTTTTCTTGATCTTCTTGCTAATTGCGCTACCTCTCTTGCTATCTGAACCTCTGGCATGCTACAATTTTATTGAATACGTCCGTAATTTTTTCTATGTGATTCTTGGTATTTTCTTGACTGTTTGTTGTTGATTTTTCATATTAAAATTGATAAAAATGATAGGAGTTAATTCTCTACTTAATTGGTATGTTTTGTGGATTTCTTGCATATATGAGTCCAAATTCTTGGCATGTGACCTTAGTAAATGGCATCTGATTCCATGAGCAATTCGTTTCTGATTTTCTTGCTAATTCATGGGGCCTTGTTAAGTTGGATTTTCCCAGCCATGCTCCTAATTTTATTACTTTGTTTAGTTTGATTCATGATATTAACTTTGGCATCCTTTTGCTATTTTGTTTAGTTTGAATCTTGAGTCTTAGTGATATTTGGTTGTTTTGCGTAGTTTAGTTCATGATTCTAGTTTTAGTGATATTTTGGGTGTTTGTTTAGGTTAATGCATGATTCTAGTGTTAGTGATACCTTCTTGTTTGTTTAAATCAATTCATGACTCTAGTTTTTGTGATATTGTGTGACTTTGTTAAATTTGATTCTTGAAGCCAATTTTGCGATATTTTGCTATTTTGATTAAGTGTGATTTTATACCATTTTGTGATGTTTTGCGATTATGTTTAGTTGGATCTTTGATGCCAATTTTGCGATATTTTGCTATTTTGTTAAGTGTGATTATATACCATTTTGTGATGTTTTGCGATTATGTTTAGTTGGATCTTTGATGCCAATTTTGTGATATTTTGCAATGTTGGTTAGTGCGATTTCGTGCCAATCTTTGCGATAGTTACCATTTGGTTTAGGATTAGTATTGCATTATTATCTTATCTTGTTTCACTAACCACTTTACTCTATGTTCCATGCATACTAGGCATCTCATCTCATTCCCATTTCTTCCTTAACTCCTCCATGCAATTTCCATTAATTCATGTAATATTTTAGGTTTAGTTTACCTTTCTTTAATTTCATGCAAGACTATAGAATGTAAAATAGGACCCGATGTAAAGGACTATGGACTATAATGATGTACACCGACACATGCACCGACACATGCACACACGTTGTATGACTTTCCGCTAGATGTATGTGTAGGAAGCGTAAAACCTAGGAAAACTTATAATTTCTTCATCAAAAAAATCAACACATAACTCAAACTATTTTGCAATAAAATGAGGTCAAAACCTCACTTTTTTTCTTTCATTTTCTTAAGACAAAATCAAAACTAGTGCTAATTCTCAACTTTAACATCCCTTTTGTAAATAAATTGGACTAACCTCACTTGTTCTCAATTCTAACGCCTATACGGCCTCGTTCTCTGCTTCAAAACCTTTTTTTCCAAAACTAAAAATTGAACCAACCCACAAAAAACATTTTGGAAGAGAACTACATGGAATTTTGATCCCTTAAAAGGGTATGTAGGCAAGAGACTCAAAATCTCTCCAAGTCCAATAAAATAAAATCCAATCTTCTCCCTCTCATTCTTAAAACCAATCTTTTTTACAAATAGCGATAAAAGCAACGCATAAACGTAAAGCATAGTAAAACGGTTCCTATAGGATACTATAGTCATTACGGGTGCCTAACACCTTCCCGTAATGAAATCAGCCCCGAACTTAGAATTTCTAAGGTTTTTCTCGATTTTACCTTCCCCAAAAAAAATAGAGACATCAATGATTGAAAGGTTCAAATCTAATCAATGATTTGACACCCGAAAATCCCGATGACATGTTTCTTCAACTCAGCTAATTCGGAAGCAGACATCCGATAAGGTGCCATCGACACCAGCTTCGTTCCAGGAACAAGATCAATAGAAAACTCGACTTCCCTCTCTGGAGGCACATCAGGGATTTCATCTGGGAAAACTTCAAGAAAGTCGCATACCACTTGTAGTTTATCGATCACCGCTTGATTCTCTAAAGATAAAGAAGCCATCAACGAGAACATCAACATACCATCACGTTCCAGCTGCTTCGGTTGCTTAGTAGATAAGAACTCTGCTCCACTTTCCTCTTCAGCATAAGAGAAACGTACCGTCTTGCTAAAACAATTGATGAGGACGTGGTTGTACTCTAACCAATTCATACCCAGAATTACATCCATACCGCTTAAAGTTAGACAAACTAAATCCATCTCAAAATCGCGATCAAACATAGACAAAGGACAATTCAAACATACTAGAGAAGTAGTCACCGAACCCTTTGCTGGAGTTTCGACAATCATCTCTCCATTCATATCAAACACTATCTGTCTGAGTACCAGTCAGGGCAAAAACTCGACCCGTAGTAGGCGCCCTCTTCGGCTGCTTGCACTGGGAATCAATATGACCCTCTTCATTGCAATTGAAGCACACAATATCATTACGCTTGCAATCAGCTACAATATGACCCTTCTTGCCACACCGGACACATTTCTTAATCTCTTCAGGACAAACATTGCTCTTGTGGCCTTTCACACCACAGTTGAAACACACAATCTCTGTAGGAGTACCCTTCCTTGCAGGCTGCCTATCAACAACCATCCTCTGTTTCCCTTTATCAGCAGGAGCATTGTACGGCTTAGGATGACTCTGTTGGCCCTTAGCTTTCCTATCATTCACTACCTTGTAGTGAGCCTTGGTATCCTCCTCATATATCCTGCACCTATTAACCAAATCCGGAAAAACTCGAATCTGTTGATACCCAATTGTAACACCCCGTTTCCCCAAAACAACATAATAATATTAAAACAATCAGAGTTCAACAATAACGGGCATGTCACACTACTTTTCAAAATTATTTAAATAGAAAATAGAACTATTTAAAATACCAACAAAATCTCATTCTTATAAAAATCTGCAGCGGAAATATTTCTTTTAAAATCATCATCATTCAACTTCAACAGAATTCTTGGCACAAAGGCCTCAACAACAAAATATTATTCTTCAACTTAAAATCCAACAACATGTTCAAAATTCGATACATAAAGGAATGAAAGAAACAAAACAACATTTTCCCCATCCCGTTACGTATCAGAGTGTAACGCCCACTTTCGTTTTATTATTTATTTAAATCAAGTTTAGGTGATTATATTATATTTATATAATATATATGTGTTTTGATATGTTTTGATGATTTTGGATGATTTTGTGATAAGTATAATTTTAAGGATAAGATTAAGGGACTTATTTTATTGTTAAATAAAATAAGATTTGAAAAGAAAATAAAATATTTAGTTGGGGGTTAGTTTTGGATTTTAGAGAGTTGTGTGGGAGAAAGAGTAAATAAGATAAGATTTGTTGGGAGTATAAATAGGGAAGCTAGGTTTAGAAAGCCAGTAACGTATCAGACTTTTGGGAGAAAAAGAAACGCACGTGAAGGGAGAAGAGAAGGAGAGAGCTGCGATTTCTTCAATTCCAGGTAAGGGTGAGACTAATGATTTAATAATGTTAATTAACATAGTTCTGATGATCAATTAACAGTAATAGGATTGAGTTGGGAGAATGAGAAAACTAGGTCAAATCCCTAGAATTGATGAATTGAACGGTAGAATTTGTTTATTTGATGTAGGAATGGATTACAGAACCTAGAATAGGATTAATGTTGTTATTTCAGTCGAATTTGGGGTCTAATATGGTGAAAAATAGGATTTGGGGTGAAAAAGTTCGTAAACTCGTAACCTGTTCTGACACCGTTCCGCCGGGCAGGACATATCCCGCCATGGCGACAAACTGTTCATCGCCCGCCAGGCGAGATTTTACTCGCCATGGCGACAGACCTGTAATTTCCCCGCCGGGCAGGATTTCCTCCGCCAGGGCGACAAAGACCTGTAATTTCCCCGCCAGGCAGGATTTCCTCCGCCAGGGCGACAGAGACCTGTAATCTCTCGCCAGGCCAACATCTGAGCCCGCCACGGCGACATGTGCTGTGACAGAATGTCACATTCCCTTTGCTATTGCGATCTGTTTCGCACAAGACTTTGAGAGGGGATCCCTAAGGGTTAGTGAGACCTAATGGTAATGTTGAGAGTAATCTGTATAGTGATTAAGTTATATTCATGATAATTGAGCAAGGATTAAAGTATTATACCTTACGCAAATATGATAAAGTTTATGTTGCTTTGAATTGTAATTGATATAATGATATCATTCTGCTCTTGATATTTGAATTATGCTGTTGATGTTATTAAACTGAAATCGTATGATATATATATGTATATATGATGATAAGTTATTGTTTAGCTCCAATTTCTTGGATGCATATTGATGAAGTGATTAAGATAAGTTGTTGATTTGATTTGAGTCCATGCATTAGCATACATTGAGCTTAGTCCTCACCATGATAGGAGCTTTGTCCTCCGCACGTTTATTAGGAGCTTTGTCCTCCGCACGTTTAAAAGTATATTAATACTTATGATGAAGTTTGGTACCACATGCATATAAGGAGTCTAAGAGCATTGTTGCATTGTTGTGTCTAAATGATGCATTATTGATGAAGATTGATTATGTGACTACGTGCTAATTGTTATTTAATTATGCAAAAATGTTAAGAATGTTTTGATGTTAATTATTATTCTAAATTATGTTGATTAATATTATTTTGTTATGAAATCTCACCCCTTCTGCTGGAATTGCCGCCTTGTGGGCAAGTGCAGGTGATCGTGCTTAGTGTGCAGTTGCTTCGTGAGTGGCCTTGCCTCACTGTGTCGCCTAGGTCACTCTGATACGTAACGGGATGGGGTTGTTTTATAAGCATGCTTCATTCTTTTACGTGAATCTTATGATATTTTGCAAATAATGGAACTAACTCTTTTGAGATAATTTTTATGGGGCCTGCGTGCCAAACGTTTATGATTTATAAGTATTTTTCCGCTGCAATATTTTGAAGTTATTTAGTTAATTTATAATTTAGTTGTTTTGGATTACGTTGCATGTGATATCCCGTTGTTATGTTTGTGTACTCTGATAAATGTTTTAAGAAATTTTTATGTTGGGAAAACGGGGTGTTACAATTGGTATCAGAGCAAGTCGGTCTGTCCGGCCAATTAGAGAGTCATGTTGAGTCTTAGTAATATTTGTATTACTAATCTTATGTTGCTACTACTGCTTGTTGTAGAATATCAGAATGGCTGGGAGGAACGATACCGCGTTAGCTGCTGCTCTTCAAGCTGTTGCCCAAGCTGTGGGACAACAACCTAACGCGAATGCTGGCGTGAGTGCTGAGACGAGGATGTTGGAGACTTTCATGAGGAATCATCCTCCAACTTTCAAGGGAAGGTATGACCCTGATGGAGCCCAGGCGTGGCTTAAGGAGATAGAGAGGATCTTTAGAGTGATGCAGTGTACTGAAGTTCAACAAGTGCGCTTTGGTACACATCAGCTGTCAGAGGAAGCTGATGATTGGTGGGTTAGCGTGTTACCTAGCCTTGAGCAAGATGGAGCTGTTGTGACTTGGGCTGTTTTCAGGAGAGAGTTCCTGAGGAGATACTTTCCGGAAGATGTTCGCGGGAAGAAAGAGATCGAATTCCTTGAGCTGAAGCAAGGAAATATGTCAGTGACTGAGTATGCTGCCAAGTTCGTGGAGTTGGCAAAGTTCTACCCGCACTATGCTGCCGAGACTGCTGAGTTTTCGAAGTGTGTAAAGTTCGAGAACGGTTTGAGGGCTGATATAAAGAGAGCTATTGGGTACCAACAGATTAGAGTGTTTCCGGATTTGGTAAACAGCTGCAGGATATATGAGGAAGATACCAAGGCTCACTACAAGGTAGTGAATGATCGGAAAGCTAAGGGCCAGCAGAGTCGTCCTAAGCCTTACAGTGCCCCTGCTGATAAAGGGAAACAGAGGATGGTTGTTGATAGGCAGCCTGCAAAGAAGAGTACTCCTACAGAGATTGTGTGCTACAACTGTGGTGAGAAAGGCCACAAGAGCAATGTCTGTCCTGAAGAGGTCAAGAAGTGTGTCCGGTGTGGCAAGAAGGGTCACGTTGTAGCTGATTGCAAGCGTAATGATATTGTATGCTTCAACTGTAACGAAGAGGGTCATATTGGTTCCCAGTGCAAGCAGCCGAAGAGGGCGCCTACTACGGGTCGAGTTTTTGCCCTGACTGGTACTCAGACAGACAGTGATGATCGTTTGATCAGAGGTACTTGCTATATTAATAATACTCCTTTAGTTGTTATTATTGATACTGGTGCTACACATTGCTTTATTGCTTTAGACTGTGTTTCTGCTTTGGGTCTTGTTATGTCTGATATGAATGGAGAGATGGTTGTCGAAACTCCAGCTAAGGGTTCGGTGACTACTTCTCTCGTATGTTTGAATTGTCCTTTGTCTATGTTTGGTCGCGATTTTGAGATGGATTTAGTTTGTCTACCTTTAAGCGGTATGGATGTAATTATGGGTATGAATTGGTTAGAGTACAACCACGTTCTTATCAATTGTTTTCGCAAGACGGTGCATTTCTCGTCCGCTGAAGATGAAAGTGGTGCTGAGTTCTTATCTACTAAGCAGCTGAAGCAACTAGAACGTGATGGTATATTGATGTTTTCGTTGATGGCTTCCTTATCTTTAGAGAATCAAGCGGTGATCGATAAACTGCAAGTGGTATGCGATTTTCCTGAAGTTTTCCCAGATGAAATTCCTGATGTGCCTCCAGAAAGGGAAGTCGAGTTTTCTATTGATCTTGTTCCTGGAACGAAGCCGGTGTCGATGGCACCTTATCGTATGTCCGCTTCCGAGTTAGCTGAGTTGAAGAAACAGTTGGAAGATTTGCTCGAGAAGAAATTTGTTAGACCAAGTGTTTCACCTTGGGGAGCGCCAGTGTTGCTAGTGAAGAAGAAGGATGGTAGTATGAGGCTATGTATTGATTATCGGCAGTTGAATAAGGTAACTATCAAGAATAGGTATCCACTTCCGAGAATTGATGATTTGATGGATCAGTTAGTGGGTGCGCGTGTTTTCAGCAAGATTGATTTGAGGTCAGGTTATCACCAGATTAAAGTAAAAGACGAGGATATGCAGAAGACAGCTTTCAGAACGCGTTATGGCCATTATGAGTACAAGGTTATGCCTTTTGGAGTTACTAATGCCCCTGGAGTGTTTATGGAGTATATGAATCGCATCTTCCATGCATTTTTGGATCGGTTTGTAGTTGTGTTTATTGATGATATTCTGATTTATTCCAAGACTGAGGAAGAACATGCTGATCATTTGAAGATTGTCTTGCAAGTGTTGAAAGAGAAGAAACTTTATGCTAAATTGTCTAAGTGTGAGTTCTGGTTGAAGGAAGTAAGTTTTCTGGGCCATGTTATTTCTGGTGATGGTATTGCAGTGGATCCGTCTAAGATTGAAGCGGTATCGCAATGGGAGACTCCGAAGTCAGTTACCGAGATTAGAAGCTTTTTGGGTTTAGCTGGTTACTATAGAAGGTTTATCGAAGGATTTTCTAAGTTAGCTCTTCCGTTAACACAGTTGACTTGTAAAGGTAAAGCTTTTGTGTGGGATGTTCATTGTGAGAACAGTTTCAACGAATTGAAGAAGCGTTTGACGACTGCTCCAGTTCTGATTTTGCCGAAGTCCGATGAACCTTTTGTTGTGTATTGTGATGCGTCCAAGTTGGGTTTAGGAGGTGTACTTATGCAAGAAGGTAAAGTGGTAGCTTATGCTTCGAGACAGTTGAGAATTCATGAGAAGAATTATCCGACGCATGATTTAGAATTAGCAGCTGTGGTCTTTGTATTGAAAATGTGGAGACATTATTTGTATGGTGCGAGGTTTGAAGTGTTTAGTGATCACAAGAGCTTAAAGTATCTGTTCGACCAGAAGGAATTGAATATGAGGCAGAGAAGATGGCTTGAATTGTTGAAGGATTTTGACTTTGGGTTGAATTATCATCCGGGTAAAGCTAATGTGGTAGCAGATGCCTTGAGTAGGAAGACCTTGCATATGTCTGCTTTGATGGTTAGAGAGTTCGAATTACTTGAGCAATTTAGAGATTTGAGTTTGGTCTGTGAAAGAACACCTCAGAGTGTGAAGCTGGGGATGCTGAAGATTGATAGTGACTTCTTGATGAGCATCAAAGAGGCACAAAAAGAAGATGTTAAGTTTGTGGACTTATTAGTTGCTAGTAATCAGACTGAAGATAGTGATTTTCAAGTCGATGATCAAGGAGTGTTGAGATTCCGAGGTAGGATTTGTATTCCTGACAATGGAGAGATTAAGAAGATGATTCTTGAAGAGAGTCATAGAAGTAGTTTGAGTATTCATCCGGGAGCTACGAAGATGTATCATGATTTAAAGAAGATTTTCTGGTGGTCTGGGTTGAAACGAGATGTGGCACAGTTTGTGTATGCCTGTTTGGTTTGTCAGAAGTCAAAGATTGAGCATCAGAAACCGGCTGGTATGATGGTATCTTTAGATGTGCCAGAGTGGAAATGGGATAGTATATCCATGGATTTTGTGACAAGTTTGCCGAATACTCCTAGAGGGAATGACTCCATTTGGGTGATAGTTGACAGATTGACGAAGTCGGCTCATTTTCTACCGATTAATATTAGTTTTCATGTTGCCCAGTTGGCAGAGATTTATATCAAGGAGATTGTGAGGTTGCATGGTGTTCCTTCGAGCATTGTATCCGATAGAGATCCAAGATTTACTTCTAGATTTTGGAAAAGTTTGCAAGAAGCTTTGGGTTCTAAGTTGAGATTGAGTTCGGCGTATCATCCGCAGACAGATGGTCAGTCGGAGAGGACAATTCAGTCGCTAGAGGATTTGTTGAGGGTTTGTGTTCTTGAGCAAGGAGGAACTTGGGATAGTCATCTTCCGTTAATCGAGTTCACATACAATAATAGTTATCATTCTAGTATTGGAATGGCACCTTTTGAAGCTTTGTATGGTCGAAGGTGCAGAACTCCGTTGTGTTGGTTTGAGTCAGGTGAAAGAGTGGTCTTAGGACCGGAGATTGTTCAGCAAACTACTGAGAAAGTTAAGATGATTCAAGAAAAGATGAAAGCGTCGCAGAGTCGACAAAAGAGTTACCATGATAAGCGAAGGAAAGATCTTGAGTTTCAGGAAGGAGACCACGTGTTTTTGAGAGTCACCCCTGTGACTGGTGTTGGACGTGCTTTGAAGTCAAAGAAGTTAACTCCGAGATTTATTGGTCCGTACCAGATATCAGAAAGGGTTGGAACGGTGGCGTACCGAGTTGGGTTACCACCGCATCTTTCAAATTTGCATGATGTTTTCCACGTATCGCAACTTCGGAAGTATGTTCCGGATCCATCTCATGTGATCCAGAGTGATGATGTCCAAGTTAGAGACAACCTTACGGTGGAGACTTTACCGGTAAGGATTGATGATCGGAAAGTGAAAACGTTGAGAGGCAAAGATATACCTCTCGTTAGAGTCGTTTGGTCGGGAGCGATTGGTGAAAGCTTGACGTGGGAGCTTGAGAGTAAGATGCTGGAGTCTTATCCAGAGTTATTTGCTTGAGGTAATTTTCGAGGACGAAAATCTTTTAAGTGGGGGAGAGTTGTAACGCCCACTTTCGTTTTATTATTTATTTAAATCAAGTTTAGGTGATTATATTATATTTATATAATATATATGTGTTTTGATATGTTTTGATGATTTTGGATGATTTTGTGATAAGTATAATTTTAAGGATAAGATTAAGGGACTTATTTTATTGTTAAATAAAATAAGATTTGAAAAGAAAATAAAATATTTAGTTGGGGGTTAGTTTTGGATTTTAGAGAGTTGTGTGGGAGAAAGAGTAAATAAGATAAGATTTGTTGGGAGTATAAATAGGGAAGCTAGGTTTAGAAAGCCAGTAACGTATCAGACTTTTGGGAGAAAAAGAAACGCACGTGAAGGGAGAAGAGAAGGAGAGAGCTGCGATTTCTTCAATTCCAGGTAAGGGTGAGACTAATGATTTAATAATGTTAATTAACATAGTTCTGATGATCAATTAACAGTAATAGGATTGAGTTGGGAGAATGAGAAAACTAGGTCAAATCCCTAGAATTGATGAATTGAACGGTAGAATTTGTTTATTTGATGTAGGAATGGATTACAGAACCTAGAATAGGATTAATGTTGTTATTTCAGTCGAATTTGGGGTCTAATATGGTGAAAAATAGGATTTGGGGTGAAAAAGTTCGTAAACTCGTAACCTGTTCTGACACCGTTCCGCCGGGCAGGACATATCCCGCCATGGCGACAAACTGTTCATCGCCCGCCAGGCGAGATTTTACTCGCCATGGCGACAGACCTGTAATTTCCCCGCCGGGCAGGATTTCCTCCGCCAGGGCGACAAAGACCTGTAATTTCCCCGCCAGGCAGGATTTCCTCCGCCAGGGCGACAGAGACCTGTAATCTCTCGCCAGGCCAACATCTGAGCCCGCCACGGCGACATGTGCTGTGACAGAATGTCACATTCCCTTTGCTATTGCGATCTGTTTCGCACAAGACTTTGAGAGGGGATCCCTAAGGGTTAGTGAGACCTAATGGTAATGTTGAGAGTAATCTGTATAGTGATTAAGTTATATTCATGATAATTGAGCAAGGATTAAAGTATTATACCTTACGCAAATATGATAAAGTTTATGTTGCTTTGAATTGTAATTGATATAATGATATCATTCTGCTCTTGATATTTGAATTATGCTGTTGATGTTATTAAACTGAAATCGTATGATATATATATGTATATATGATGATAAGTTATTGTTTAGCTCCAATTTCTTGGATGCATATTGATGAAGTGATTAAGATAAGTTGTTGATTTGATTTGAGTCCATGCATTAGCATACATTGAGCTTAGTCCTCACCATGATAGGAGCTTTGTCCTCCGCACGTTTATTAGGAGCTTTGTCCTCCGCACGTTTAAAAGTATATTAATACTTATGATGAAGTTTGGTACCACATGCATATAAGGAGTCTAAGAGCATTGTTGCATTGTTGTGTCTAAATGATGCATTATTGATGAAGATTGATTATGTGACTACGTGCTAATTGTTATTTAATTATGCAAAAATGTTAAGAATGTTTTGATGTTAATTATTATTCTAAATTATGTTGATTAATATTATTTTGTTATGAAATCTCACCCCTTCTGCTGGAATTGCCGCCTTGTGGGCAAGTGCAGGTGATCGTGCTTAGTGTGCAGTTGCTTCGTGAGTGGCCTTGCCTCACTGTGTCGCCTAGGTCGCTCTGATACGTAACGGGATGGGGTTGTTTTATAAGCATGCTTCATTCTTTTACGTGAATCTTATGATATTTTGCAAATAATGGAACTAACTCTTTTGAGATAATTTTTATGGGGCCTGCGTGCCAAACGTTTATGATTTATAAGTATTTTTCCGCTGCAATATTTTGAAGTTATTTAGTTAATTTATAATTTAGCTGTTTTGGATTACGTTGCATGTGATATCCCGTTGTTATGTTTGTGTACTCTGATAAATGTTTTAAGAAATTTTTATGTTGGGAAAACGGGGTGTTACACAGAGCCCTATGACACTTGAGCCAACATCCTACTAGCCTTGGAAATCTGCACTTGTCCACAAGGCGACAATTCCAACAGAAGGGGTGAGATACACATTCAATAATAATAATATATAATCAATCAAGTTAATGAAAACAACAACAATTCAATGACAAGCATCATCAGGTTCACATATATATACATATATATATATATAAATACACCAACAACAGAATCATCAATCAACAAAACATCATATAGTCATAGCAAAATAGGCATCATCTAACATCATAATTGTCGTCCTAAATCACCTTATACATCATCAAGCACACCATTCACGAAACACGTTAAACGTCAATCAAGAATATCATCACGAAATATCATCAAGAGCTTCAAGGAACTTCATCACGAAGATACCATCAAGAACATCAAAGAACAATCATCATCACAAATGCATCACAAACCATCATAAATCATCGTCTTAATAACCATCTCAAACATCACATCATCATCACAAATCATCGTCACGACATCTCATAAGACACGACTCAACAAATGCAACTCTACGTCTTAGACATCATGCATGTGGTACCATCAGGGCATAAGCCCCCATCGCTAAAGGTCAAATAGGACCTGTCAGGCATTGAGCCCCCATCGCTAAAGGTCATAAAAAAACCTGTCAGGCATTAAGCCCCCATCGCTGACTATGCTATGCAACGACACGACTCAAATGCAACGACACGAGTAAAGACTCAACAATGCACATCTTTAGATGACTCGACAAATACACATCTTTAAATAGCATCATCGTCAAATATCACATATTTAAATATGACATCTTTATATAGCACATATTTAAGTCACACATCTTCAAACAACACATCTTGATATAACACATATTTAAATCACACATCTCCGGAAAGCACATATACATTAATCAACTACATTCATATCAAAGTCCAACACATCCTTCAACAAGCAAATCAAGTTTGATCAATAAAACATAAGCCAAATACTCATAAAACACTCCGACTAAATCCCTAATACTTAAGTTTGAAGTAGGGAAACCAACCATAAGTTTTGGACTAACTTGGGATTAGTTAAGCTAAGTTTTCTAAAAAATTTCTGAAGACCTACTTGGACTATTTTCATCATAATTCAAAATCTACAAATCCTCTTCGAGTCAAACCAGTGCCATTAGAAAGCTAACTTAATTATCTACAACTTTCATGTTTACACCTAAAGCCAATTATGTACCAATCAATACCAGTTTTCATTTCAAATTCGGACAAAGTTGTGCTGAAATTCATAAAAATTCACTGTGACCTACGTTCAGTAATTTGACCATAACTCAAGTTCTATAAATCATTTTGACATCAGACCAACGGCATTAGAAAGCTAACATTCATACCTACAACTTTCGTGTTTACACCGAAAGCTAGTTCGAAACAGAAACGGATGCAAAAGACGCAACAACATGAAATAGGGTATGCTGTCAAAGGTAGCTCTCGGGAAAACTCTATTTTTCACTCAAAAACCCAAATTTCATCTACCCAAATCCCAAATTTGATAGAGAACAATGTTTACAGGTTCTATATACAACATAACAATCAAAACAACACAGAAACATGCATTAAACAACACAATTCATCACATCATATCAATTATCATAAACTTTCTAAACCCTAAACCTAGAACACAATTTTATCAACAATCAAAATTATATATACATATTATTGAAGGAATCCCACCCTTACCTTAGATTATGATTCCTGAATTAAGCTGCGTTCTTCTCTCTTCTTCTAGCCTCTTCTCTTGGTTCTAGGTTTTCTCCTCTTCTTCTCTCAAAAACTCACTTTCTCTCTTTTCTAAAGTTTTGTACGTGAAAAATGAAACAGACTTTTGTTTTTCTGTAAACTAAAACCTCTCCTTTCTCTTTCTATTTTTTCCTTAACCTCCCACTTATTTCACTTAACTCCCTCCTTAATTTCTATTAATTCTCATTAAACCCCATAATTTCAAGTAAATAATAATCTTACTTATTTTTATTAAACAATAAAAATAATCATATATTCACATAATCACATAAATACTATATAATAAAATAGTAACACCCCACATATTCACATAAATCATTAAAAAATCATATAAAAGATTTTAAAATCAACCAACGATAATTAAAATAAAACTAGGGCGTTACACCAATCGCCCTCTTAATGTCGGGCCGCAAACCGTTCTCGAACTTGATACACTTCGAAAACTCAGCAGTCTCTGCAGCATAGTGCGGGTAGAACTTGGCCAACTCCACAAACTTGGCGGCATACTCAGTCACTGACATATTTCCTTGCTTCAACTCAAGGAACTTGATCTCTTTCTTCCCGCGAACATCCTCCGGAAAGTATCTCCTCAGGAACTCTCTCCTGAACACAGCCCAAGTCACAACAGCTCCATCTTGCTCAAGGCTAGGTAACACGCTAACCCACCAATCATCGGCTTCCTCGGACAGCTGATGTGTACCAAAGCGCACTTGCTGAACTTCGGTGCACTGCATCACCCGGAAAATCCTCTCGATCTCCTTATGTAACACCCCGTTTCCCAAAAAGACATAATAATATCTAAATATCAGAGTTAATCAACAAACAACGGAGCATTACATACACATTTCAAAAATTATTTATTTAAATAGAAACATAAAACTATTTAAATAATCCTCCATAATAACATCTTTATATAATAATCTGCAGCGGAAAAATTGTCATAAAATCATCTCAAAAATTCTTATACATCAACATGTCTGGCACAAAGGCCTCACCATAACAAAAATGTTCTCCAACATATAACAAATATTTATTCAACAAATCTCCAACATAAATGATACATAAAGGAATGAAATTATAAAACATAATATCCCATCCCGTTACGTATCAGAGCCTACGACACGAGAGCCATTCCTATCTATCCATCGCTACCTGCACTTGCCCACGAGGCGGCAATTCCAGCAGAAGGGGTGAGTTCACAAAACAAAAGCAATATATATATATATATATATATATATATATATATATATATAATTCATAAAGTTTTATTGAAAAACAACAACAACAAGAACATTCATCATCACCATAATCATCAGCAATCTTCATTAACAATTCAACAATAATATTCAAATTCACCTTAATTAACAACACCGACAACAACACCACTTGTGGTGACACCTCACCAACAACAACTCACACCTTAAACTTCTAATGCAAGACTCCATTAACGACTAATGCATTATGCAAATGTGGTACCAACTACGCGCGTTGAGTGCTAAGCACTCCGGGGCATAAGCCCCCACCAAAATGGATGGTTAAAGCATCCCAGGGCATAAGCCCTCACCAAAGTGAATGACTAGCATTCCAGGGCATGAGCCCTCACCAGTTGAATGTATAAACATTCCGGGGCATGAGCCCCCACCAATGCAAATGAGTTATGAGACTCAAGGAGTATATCTACATACAACCATACGACGAAATAGTGGTGCATTTTCACCATGCAACCAACGACAACACCAACCAGGACACCTCCCCAACTAGACTCAACCACACCACAACACCATGGACATTTGCAAACTTAGCAAGGTATAATTCATTTCATTTCGTATAAGATTCATCCATATATGCATCATAAACATCTCCATTCTATAATATTATCATTCCAAAAATTCTCTAAAAATCCAATAATCAACCTAGGAAGCTTAGGTTTGGGTTTAGAACACCTTAGAAAAATCACATTTTGGGTCGCACAGGACCCAGCTCGCTTAAGCGAGCAGCTTCTCGCTTGAGCGAGTAAAATCACGTAAGTTTGGTTTTTCCTCGCTTCTGGTTCGCTTAAGCGAACAGGCCATTTTCCAAATTCTGGGCAAAATTCGCGTTGCTCGCTTAAGCGACGGGCAGCTCGCTTAAGCGACCAAAAAGACGTAGCTTCAGGTTTTGCACGCTTGGAGTTCGCTTGGCACACGCTTGAGCGAACGGGCACGAAACAGTTCTGGGTAAGGGAAAGTGCCGCTCGCTTAAGCGACGGCTAGCTCGCTTAAGCGAGTAATCATCTGGGCAGAATTACAACTTACGATTTCTAACCCTATTTCATCCAAAAATCCCATTTTTGATTCCCCAATTACCCAAAATGGTTTAGAAACAATGTTCACAAGTTCATGGCTCAACAAAACAACAGAAACGATTTACATGAGCATCATCATCATCATATAATTCTTTAATCATAGCACTTTCTTATCTTTAACCCTAATCCAACAAAACTACCATTTTTCAATTCAATTCATGAAAACATACATATATATATCAGCAATTGAATCATAAACCCACCCTTACCTCAAATAAGCAAATTCCTACAGCAAAAATGGCAGCTTCTCCCTTCCTAGTTCTTCCCCTTGGTTTCTCTCAAAAGCTATGTTCTGGTTTTGTTTTTCTCTGATACGTGAAAATGTTTCTTTCTTTCCTTACTGGCTTTCCCTATCCTTACCAACCAAAACCTTTCTTTCTTTCCCTTAACTCCCTCTTAACTCTCCCAATTAAAATGTAACCCCCACCTCCTTAATTCTAATAATTTCAATTAAATCCCTCTTTTTCTAAAATAAATATTATTATTATTATTTCTACTATTTCATAAAATACTACAAATAATTATAATAAATAATAGCACACCAAATATCTCATATATCATTTATAAATTCAAGTAAAACACACCAAGCACACCAAAATCAATTAAAAATCACCACAAATCATAAAAATAGAATTTAGAGTGTTACAACTCTCCCCAACTTAGAAAATTTCGTCCTCGAAATATTACCTTAAGCAACAAACAACTCAGGATAGGACTCTTGCATCTTGCTCTCCAACTCCCAAGTCAAACTCTCACCGGTTACACCGCCCCAAACAACTCTAACCAGAGGTATCTCCTTGCCTCTCAACTGCTTCACCTTGCGATCATCAATCCTCAAAGGTAAAGTCTCAACAGTAAGATTATCTCTAACTTGCACATCATCTCTAGGAATAACATGCGAAGGATCTGCTACATATTTCCTCAACTGCGACACATGAAACACATCATGCAAGTTTGATAATTGGGGTGGCAATCCAATCCGATACGCCACGGTTCCAATTCTCTCGGAAATCTGATAAGGACCAATGAACTTTGGAGTCAACTTCTTTGACTTCAATGCACGTCCTACACCCGTCATCGGAGTAACCCTCAAAAACACATGCTCACCCTCCTGAAACTCAAGGGCTTTTCTCCTTTTGTCATGATAACTCTTCTGACGATCTTGAGATGCTTTCATCTTTTCTCTTATCATCTTGACCTTTTCCGTAGTCTGCTGCACTAACTCAGGTCCTAACACAATACTTTCACCCGACTCAAACCAACATAGAGGAGTTCTACACCTTCGACCATACAAAGCTTCGAACGGTGCCATACCAATACTCGAATGGTAACTATTATTATAAGTAAACTCTATCAACGGCAAGTGGCTGTCCCAAGCTCCACCCTGCTCGAGTACACACACCCTCAACAAATCTTCTAAGGATTGGATAGTCCTCTCCGACTGACCATCTGTCTGAGGATGATAAGCCGAACTCAGCCTCAATTTCGAACCCAATGCATCTTGCAAGCTCTTCCAAAACCTTGAAGTAAACCTCGGATCCCTATCCGACACAATACTAGATGGAACACCATGCAACTTCACAATGTCACGAATGTAAATCTCCGCCAACTGAGCTACCGGATAAGTAATATTAATCGGGATAAAGTGTGCCGACTTAGTCAATCTATCAACAACAACCCAAATGGCATCATGCCCTCTTGGAGTATTCGGCAAACTCGTCACAAAATCCATCGAAGTGCTATCCCACTTCCACTCAGGCACATCTAACGGGGTCAACAGCCCTGCAGGCTTCTGATGTTCAACCTTGGACTTCTGGCAAGTCAAACACGCATACACAAATTGCGCAACATCCCTCTTCAAACCGGACCACCAAAATAATTTCTTCAAGTCATGATACATTTTAGTAGCTCCAGGATGAATACTCAAACTACTCTTATGACTTTCTTCTAAGATTAACTTTTTCAAACCCTCATCATCAGGAATACAAATTCTTCCCCTAAACCTCAACACACCTTGGTCATCGACCTTGAAGTCACCATCTACATTCTGATCATTAGCAGTCATCAAATCAACCAACTTAACATCATTCTTCTGGGCCTCTTTGATACTACTCAAGAAATCACTATTAATCTTTAACATGCCCAACTTCACACTCTGAGGCGACCTTTCACAAACAAGACTCAAGTCCCTAAACTGTTCAAGCAACTCGAACTCTTTCACCATCATAGCAGACATATGTAACGTCTTTCTACTCAACACATCAGCCACAACATTAGCTTTACCAGGATGGTAATTCAAGCCAAAATCGTAATCCTTAAGTAACTCAAGCCACCTTCTCTGCCTCATGTTCAACTCCTTCTGATCAAACAGGTACTTTAAACTCTTATGATCACTAAATACTTCGAATCTGGAACCATACAAATAATGCCTCCAAATTTTCAACACAAATACCACGGCTGCCAATTCTAGATCATGCGTAGGATAATTCTTCTCATGCACTCTCAGCTGTCTAGAAGCATACGCGACCACCTTGCCATCTTGCATCAAAACACCACCTAATCCCAGCTTAGATGCATCACAATACACAACAAAAGGTTCTTCTGGCTTTGGCAAAATTAAAATAGGAGCAGTCGTCAATCTTTGCTTCAACTCATTGAAACTACTCTCACATTGAGCATCCCACACAAATGCTTTACCTTTACAGGTCAGTTGCGTCAAAGGAAGTGCCAACTTCGAAAATCCTTCAATAAATCTGCGGTAATAACCAGCCAACCCAAGAAAACTGCTTACCTCGGTAACTGACTTTGGTGTCTCCCACTGCGACACAGCATCAACCTTCGAAGGATCTACAGCAATACCTTTACCGGAAATAATGTGGCCAAGAAAACTTACTTCATTCAACCAGAATTCGCACTTGGATAACTTGGCATACAATTTCTTCTCTTTCAGCACTTGTAATACAATCTTCAAATGCTCTGCATGCTCAGCTTCAGTCTTAGAATAGATTAAAATATCATCAATAAAAACCACAACAAATTGATCCAGATACTCATGAAAAATTCGGTTCATATATTCCATAAACACACCAGGCGCGTTCGTCACACCGAAAGGCATCACCTTATATTCATAGTGACCGTAACGCGTCCTAAACGCCGTCTTTTGCATATCCTCATCCTTCACCTTTATCTGATGGTAACCTGACCTCAAGTCAATTTTGCTGAACACACGGGCACCCACTAGTTGATCCATCAAGTCATCAATTCTCGGAAGTGGATACCTATTCTTGATCGTCACTTTATTTAACTGACGGTAATCAATACACAACCACATGCTACCATCCTTCTTCTTTACCAACAACACCGGCGCTCCCTATGGTGAAACACTCGGTCTCACAAATTTCTTGTCAAGCAAGTCTTCTAATTGTTTCTTTAACTCAGCTAACTCCGAAGCTGACATACGGTAAGGAGCCATCGACACAGGCTTCGTACCCGGCACCAGGTCTATCGAAAATTCCACCTCCCTCTCTGGTGGCACATCTGGAATCTCATCAGGGAAAACTTCAGGAAATTCCTTCACAACAGGCAGCCCATCAATTACAGCTTGGTTCTCCACCGACAAAAATGCCAACAAAGAAAACATCAACACACCATCTTGTTCTAACCGCTTCATCTCCTTGGTGGATAAAAATTCTGCTCCACTCTCTTCTTCAGCAGAAGAAAACCGCACCGTCTTGGTAAAACAACTACTACGAACATGGTTATACTCTAACCAGTTCTCTACGCAACAGACAACAAAACAGGGCAACAAAAGACAGTTTAAAGCTGTCACACAACACTACACTATTGGCTCGACACGACTCTCCTAATGGCCGGACGGACCGACTTGCTCTGATACCAATTGTAACACCCCGTTTCCCAAAAAGACATAATAATATCTAAATATCAGAGTTAATCAACAAACAACGGAGCATTACATACACATTTCAAAAATTATTTATTTAAATAGAAACATAAAACTATTTAAATAATCCTCCATAATAACATCTTTATATAATAATCTGCAGCGGAAAAATTGTCATAAAATCATCTCAAAAATTCTTATACATCAACATGTCTGGCACAAAGGCCTCACCATAACAAAAATGTTCTCCAACATATAACAAATATTTATTCAACAAATCTCCAACATAAATGATACATAAAGGAATGAAATTATAAAACATAATATCCCATCCCGTTACGTATTAGAGCCTACGACACGAGAGCCATTCCTATCTATCCATCGCTACCTGCACTTGCCCACGAGGCGGCAATTCCAGCAGAAGGGGTGAGTTCACAAAACAAAAGCAATATATATATATATATATATATATATATATATATATATATATAATTCATAAAGTTGAATTGAAAAACAACAACAACAAGAACATTCATCATCACCATAATCATCAGCAATCTTCATTAACAATTCAACAATAATATTCAAATTCACCTTAATTAACAACACCGACAACAACACCACTTGTGGTGACACCTCACCAACAACAACTCACACCTTAAACTTCTAATGCAAGACTCCATTAACGACTAATGCATTATGCAAATGTGGTACCAACTACGCGCGTTGAGTGCTAAGCACTCCGGGGCATAAGCCCCCACCAAAATGGATGGTTAAAGCATCCCAGGGCATAAGCCCTCACCAAAGTGAATGACTAGCATTCCAGGGCATGAGCCCTCACCAGTTGAATGTATAAACATTCCGGGGCATGAGCCCCCACCAATGCAAATGAGTTATGAGACTCAAGGAGTATATCTACATACAACCATACGACGAAATAGTGGTGCATTTTCACCATGCAACCAACAACAACACCAACCAGGACACCTCCCCAACTAGACTCAACCACACCACAACACCATGGACATTTGCAAACTTAGCAAGGTATAATTCATTTCATTTCATATAAGATTCATCCATATATGCATCATAAACATCTCCATTCTATAATATTATCATTCCAAAAATTCTCTAAAAATCCAATAATCAACCTAGGAAGCTTAGGTTTGGGTTTAGAACACCTTAGAAAAATCACATTTTGGGTCGCACAGGACCCAGCTCGCTTAAGCGAGCAGCTTCTCGCTTGAGCGAGTAAAATCACGTAAGTTTGGTTTTTCCTCGCTTCTGGTTCGCTTAAGCGAACAGGCCATTTTCCAAATTCTGGGCAAAATTCGCGTTGCTCGCTTAAGCGACGGGCAGCTCGCTTAAGCGACCAAAAAGACGTAGCTTCAGGTTTTGCACGCTTGGAGTTCGCTTGGCGCACGCTTGAGCGAACGGGCGCGAAACAGTTCTGGGTAAGGGAAAGTGCCGCTCGCTTAAGCGACGGCTAGCTCGCTTAAGCGAGTAATCATCTGGGCAGAATTACAACTTACGATTTCTAACCCTATTTCATCCAAAAATCCCATTTTTGATTCCCCAATTACCCAAAATGGTTTAGAAACAATGTTCACAGGTTCATGGCTCAACAAAACAACAGAAACGATTTACATGAGCATCATCATCATCATATAATTCTTTAATCATGGCACTTTCTTATCTTTAACCCTAATCCAACAAAACTACCATTTTTCAATTCAATTCATGAAAACATACATATATATATCAGCAATTGAATCATAAACCCACCCTTACCTCAAATAAGCAAATTCCTACAGCAAAAATGGCAGCTTCTCCCTTCCTAGTTCTTCCCCTTGGTTTCTCTCAAAAGCTATGTTCTGGTTTTGTTTTTCTCTGATACGTGAAAATGTTTCTTTCTTTCCTTACTGGCTTTCCCTATCCTTACCAACCAAAACCTTTCTTTCTTTCCCTTAACTCCCTCTTAACTCTCCCAATTAAAATGTAACCCCCACCTCCTTAATTCTAATAATTTCAATTAAATCCCTCTTTTTCTAAAATAAATATTATTATTATTATTTCTACTATTTCATAAAATACTACAAATAATTATAATAAATAATAGCACACCAAATATCTCATATATCATTTATAAATTCAAGTAAAACACACCAAGCACACCAAAATCAATTAAAAATCACCACAAATCATAAAAATAGAATTTAGAGTGTTACACCTTAAGCCACGTCTGGGCTCCATCGGGGTCATACCTCCCTTTGAAAGTTGGAGGGTGGTTCCTCATGAAAGTCTCCAACATCCTAGTCTCAGCATTCACGTTAGGTTGTTGTTCCACAGCTTGGGCAACAGCTTGAAGAGCAGCAGCTAACGCAGTATCGTTCCTTCCAGCCATTCTGATATTCTACAACAGGCAGTAACAGCAACATAAGATTAGTAATACAACTATTACTAAGACTCAATACGACTCTCTAATTGGCCGGACAGACCGACTTGCTCGGATACCAATTGTAACACCCCGTTTTCCCAACATAAAAATTTCTTAAAAACATTTATCAGAGTACACATCAAACAACGGGATATCACATATAACATAATCCGAAAATAGTTAAATAATAATTTAACCAAATAACTTCAAACATTGCGGCGGAAAAATACTTATAAATCATAAAACGTTTGGCACGCAGGCCCCATAAAAATGTCTCAAAAGAGTTAGTTGCATTATAACAAAATAACATAAAGATCCACGTAAAAGAATGAAGCATGCATAATAGATAACCCCATCCCGTTACATATCAGAGCGACCTAGACGACACAGTGAGGCAAGGCCACTCACGAAGCAACTGCACACTAAGCACGATCACCTGCACTTGCCCACAAGGCGGCAATTCCAGCAGAAGGGGTGAGATTTCATAATCAAATAATATTAATCAATATAATTCAAATTCATAATTAACATCACAGCATTCTTAATCAACTTATCATAATTGATAAACAGTTATCACGTAATCACTTATTGAATCATCAACAATAGCATAAATCATAAACATGACAATGCGACAATGCTCTTAGACTCCTTATATGCATGTGGTACCAAACTTCATCATAAGTATTAATATACTTTAAAACGTGCGGAGGACAAAGCTCCTATTAATCGTGCGGAGGACAAAGCTCCTATCATGGTGAGGACTAAGCTCAATGAATGCTAATGCATGGACTCTAATCAACAAAACACCTTATCAACATGCATCCAATAATTTGGAGCTATACAACATCTTATTCATCATATATATAGACATCATGCGACTCAGTTTAAATAACAGCAGCAGCATAGTCAAATATCAACAAAAACAGTATGATATCAATTGCAATCAATGGCACATAATCATTCATTCATGTTCTTCATAATGTAAAATACTTTAATTCATACTCAGTTAACATTAACATGTCTTAAACAGCTTTACAGAATACTCTCAATATTACTATTAGGTCTCATAATCACCTAGGGGTCCACTCTTGATCAAACGTGCGACACAGATCGCACAAAACGCTAAATACATCCAATCTGGTAGTGCTCGCGAGGCGAGTGTTTCTGCTCGCCATGGCGAGTAGAGCCAGCATTCAACTACAGTCATTCTAGGCTCAATCTAATCCTACAATCATTCCCATTTATCACCAGATACATTCAGGTACTTGCAGGCTCTGAGGGATCAACTAAGGTCAAACGTTGCAGAACCTACGTGCTCACAGCCCTGGCTTGCTACGGCGAGTAAGCATGCTCGCTATGGCGAGCTGCCTAGCACAACTCGCCAGGCAGGGAAAAGGCTCGCTATGGCGAACGATGAAGTTCATCACTCGCGAGGCGAGGATCATTGCTCGCCGTGGCGAGCGATGAATGTCGCCTCGCGAGTGATGAACTTCTTCGCTCGCCATAGCGAGCCTTTTCCCTGAATGTCGCCGCGGGCAAACTTGCTATTTTCTCCAAAATTCAACGATTAACATGGTTCTAAGCCTCTCATTGATTCCAGAGTTCATCCTAAACATATTCTAAGGTCTAGGAACACTTTCTACACGAATTAAACCCATTCTAACCGTTTCAATCATCAATTATAAGGATTAGACCTAGTTTTCTACCTTTCCAATTCAATCCTAATTCTTGCTAATTAATCATCAGAATCACGTTAATCAATATTACAGAATTATTAGTCTCACCCTTACCTGGTTTGAAGAAAATCGCAGCACTCTCTCCTACTCTTCTCCTTCACGTGCGTTTCTCTTTTCTTTTCCAAAAGTCTGATACGCGTTACTGACTTTCTAAACCTAATTTCCTTATTTATACTCCCAACAAATCTTATCTTATTTACTCTTCCTCCCACATAACTCTCTAAAATCCAAAACTAACCCACAACTAAATATTTTATTTTATTTTCAAATCTTATTTTATTTAACAATAAAATAAGTCTCTTAATCTTATCAAATCCACAAAAATCATAACTTATCACAAAAATCAACTAAATCATCAAAACATACCAAAATCACACATATATTATATAAATATAATATAATCACCTAAACTCGATTTAAATAAATTATTAAACGAAAGTGGGCGTTACAACTCTCCCCCACTTAAAAGATTTTCGTCCTCGAAAATTTACCTCAAGCGAACAAATCTGGATAAGACTCCAGCATCTTACTCTCAAGCTCCCACGTCAAGCTTTCACCAGTCGCTCCCGACCAAACGACTCTAACGAGAGGTATCTCCTTGCCCCTCAACGTCTTCACTTTCCGATCATCAATCCTTATCGGTAAAGTCTCCACCGTAAGGTTGTCTCTAACTTGCACATCATCACTCTGGATCACATGAGATGGATCCGGAACATACTTTCGAAGTTGCGCCACGTGGAAAACATCATGCAAATTCGAAAGATGCGGTGGTAATCCAACTCGATACGCCACCGTTCCAACCTTTTCCGATATCTGATACGGACCAATAAATCTCGGAGTCAACTTCTTAGACTTCAAAGCACGTCCAACACCAGTCACAGGGGTGACTCTCAAAAACACGTGGTCTCCTTCCTGAAACTCAAGATCTTTCCTTCGCTTATCATGATAACTCTTTTGTCGACTCTGCGACGCTTTCATTTTCTCTTGAATCATCTTAACTTTCTCAGTAGTTTGCTGAACAATTTCCGGTCCTAAGACCACTCTTTCACCTGACTCAAACCAACACAACGGAGTTCTGCACCTCCGACCATACAAAGCCTCAAAAGGTGCCATTCCAATACTAGAATGATAACTATTATTGTATGTGAACTCGATTACCGGAAGATGACTATCCCAAGTTCCTCCTTGCTCAAGAACACAAACCCTCAACAAATCCTCTAGCGACTGAATTGTCCTCTCTGACTGACCATCTGTCTGTGGATGATACGCCGAACTTAACCTCAACTTAGAACCCAAGGCCTCTTGCAAACTTTTCCAAAATCTAGAAGTAAATCTTGGATCTCTATCTGATACAATGCTCGAAGGAACACCATGCAACCTTACAATTTCCTTGATATAGATCTCTGCCAACTGGGCAACAGGAAAAGTAATATTAATCGGTAGAAAATGAGCCGACTTCGTCAATCTATCAACTATAACCCAAATTGCGTCGTTCCCTCTAGGAGTATTCGGCAAACTCGTCACAAAATCCATGGATATACTATCCCATTTCCACTCCGGCACATCTAAGGATACCATCATGCCAGCCGGTTTCTGATGCTCAATCTTCGACTTCTGACAAACTAAACTGGAATACACAAACTGTGCCACATCTCGCTTCAATCTAGACCACCAAAACAACTTCTTCAAATCATGATATATCTTCGTAGCTCCTGGATGAATACTCAAGCTACTTCTATGACTCTCTTCAAGAATCATCTTCTTAATCTCTTCATTGTCGGGAATGCAAATCCTACCTCGGAATCTCAACACTCCTTGATCATCGACTTGAAAATCACTATCTTCAGTCTGATTACTAGCAACTAATAAGTCCACAAACTTGACTTCTTCTTTCTACGCCTCTTTGATACTCATCAAGAAGTCACTATCAATCTTCAGCATCCCCAGCTTTACACTCTGAGGTGTCCTTTCACAGACTAAACTCAAGTCTCTAAACTGTTCCAGCAATTCGAACTCTCTAACCATCAAAGCGGACATATGCAAGGTTTTCCTACTCAAGGCATCTGCTACCGCATTAGCTTTACCCGGATGATAATTCAACCCAAAGTCAAAATCCTTCAACAATTCAAGCCATCTTCTCTGCCTCATATTCAATTCCTTCTGGTCGAACAGATACTTTAAGCTCTTGTGGTCACTGAACACTTCAAACCTCGCACCATACAAGTAATGTCTCCACATTTTCAATACAAAGACCACAGCCGCTAATTCTAAATCATGCGTCGGGTAATTCTTCTCATGAATTCTCAACTGTCTTGAAGCATAAGCTACCACTTTGCCTTCTTGCATAAGTACACCTCCTAAACCCAACTTGGACGCATCACAATACACTACAAAAGGCTCATCAGACTTCGGCAAAATCAAAACTAGAGCAGTCGTCAAACGCTTCTTCAACTCGTTGAAACTGTTCTCACAATGAACATCCCATACAAAAAGCTTTACCTTTACAAGTCAACTGGGTTAACGGAAGAGCTAACTTGGAAAATCCTTCAATAAACCTTCGATAGTAACCAGCTAAACCCAAGAAGCTTCTAATCTCAGTAACTGACTTCGGGGTCTCCCATTGCGATACGGCCTCAATTTTAGACGGATCCACTGCAATACCATCACCAGAAATAACATGGCCCAGAAAACTTACTTCCTTCAACCAGAACTCACACTTAGACAATTTAGCATAAAGTTTCTTCTCCTTCAACACTTGCAAGACAATCTTCAAATGATTAGGATGCTCTTCCTCAGTCTTGGAGTAAATCAGAATATCATCAATAAACACAACTACAAACCTATCCAAAAATGCATGGAAGATGCGATTCATATATTCCATAAACAATCCAGGTGCATTAGTAACTCCAAAAGGTATACCCTTGTACTCATAGTGACCATAACGCGTTCTGAAAGCTGTCTTCTGCATATCTTCCTCTTTTACTTTAATCTGGTGATAACCTGACCTCAAATCAATCTTGCTGAAAACACGTGCACCCACTAACTGATCCATCAAATCATCAATTCTCGGAAGTGGATACCTATTCTTGATAGTTACCTTGTTCAACTGCCGATAATCAATACATAGCCTCATACCATCTTTCTTCTTTACTAGCAACACAGGCGCTCCCCAAGGTGAAACACTTGGTCTAACAAATTTCTTCTCAAGTAAATCTTCTAACTGTTTCTTCAACTCAGCTAATTCGGAAGCAGACATCCGATAAGGTGCCATCGACACCGGCTTCGTTCCAGGAACAAGATCAATAGAAAACTCGACTTCCCTCTCTGGAGGCACATCAGGGATTTCATCTGGGAAAACTTCAGGAAAGTCGCATACCACTTGTAGTTTATCGATCACCGCTTGATTCTCTAAAGATAAAGAAGCCATCAACGAGAACATCAACATACCATCACGTTCCAGCTGCTTCGGTTGCTTAGTAGATAAGAACTCTGCTCCACTTTCCTCTTCAGCAGAAGAGAAACGTACCGTCTTGCTAAAACAATTGATGAGGACGTGGTTGTACTCTAACCAATTCATACCCAGAATTACATCCATACCGCTTAAAGTTAGACAAACTAAATCCATCTCAAAATCGCGATCAAACATAGACAAAGGACAATTCAAACATACTAGAGAAGTAGTCACCGAACCCTTAGCTGGAGTTTCGACAACCATCTCTCCATTCATATCAAACACTATCTGTCTGAGTACCAGTCAGGGCAAAAACTCGACCCGTAGTAGGCGCCCTCTTCGGCTGCTTGCACTGGGAACCAATATGACCCTCTTCATTGCAATTGAAGCACACAATATCATTACGCTTGCAATCAGCTACAATATGACCCTTCTTGCCACACCGGACACATTTCTTAATCTCTTCAGGACAAACATTGCTCTTGTGGCCTTTCACACCACAGTTGAAACACACAATCTCTGTAGGAGTACCCTTCCTTGCAGGCTGCCTATCAACAACCATCCTTGTCATCGCGATTTTCGGGTGTCAAATCATTAATTGGATTTGAACCTTTCAATCATTGATGTCTCTATTTTTTTTGGGGAAGGTAAAATCGAGAAAAACCTTAGAAATTCTAAGCTCGGGGCTGATTTCATTACGGGAAGGTGTTAGGCACCCGTGATGACTATAGTATCCTATAGGAACCGTTTTACTATGCTTTACGTATATGCTTTGCTTTTATCGCTATTTGTAAAAAAAAGATCGGTTTTAAGAATGAGAGGAAGAAGATTGGATTTTATTTTATTGGACTTGGAGAGATTTTGGGTCTCTTGCCTACATACCCTTTTAAGGGATCAAAATTCCATGTAGTTCTCTTCCAAAATGTTTTTTGTGGGTTGGTTCAATTTTTAGTTTTGAAAATGGTTTTGAAGAAAAAGATGAGAGGCCGTAAAGGCATGAGATTTGGAAACAAGTGAGGTTGGTCAATTATTTACAAAATGGTTAAAGTTGAGAATTAGTATTCATTTTTGAATTTGATTAAGAAAATAAAGGGAAAATGGGTGAAGCTTTGTCTTCACTTTGTTGCAAAAAATTTTGAGTGATGGGTTAATTTTTGAAAAGGAAAGGATGAGTTTTTTCCTAAGTATTACGCTTCCTAAACATACATCTAGCGGTGAACATGCAACGTGTGTGCGTGTCGGTGCTTGTGTCGGTGTACATCATTATAGTCCATAGTCCTTTACATCGGGTCCTATTTTACATTCTATAGTCTTGCACGAAATTAAAGAAAAGTAAACTACCTAAATATTACATAAGAATTAGTTGAACGCTCCGTGAAAGGGGTTAAAGGAAGAAATGGGAATGAGATGAGATGCTTAGTATGCATGAGACATAGAGTAGAGTGGTTAGTAAAACAAGATAAAATAATAATGCAACACTAATCCTAAACCAAATGGTAACTATCCCAAAGATTGGCATGAAATCACACTAAACAACATTGCAAAATATCACAAAATTGGCATCAAAGATCTAACTAAACATAATTGCAAAACATCACAAAATGGTATTCAAGAATCAAATTTAACAAGAAAGTGGAAACATCACAAAATAGTAATCAAGAATCAAATTTAACAAGAAAATGGAAATATCACAAAATAGTAATCAAGAATCAAATGTAACAAAATTGTAAAATATCACACAATTAGTATCAAGAATCAAGTTTAACAAAATTGCAAAATATCAAAAGAAATCTAAGTTTAACAACATTGAGAATGTTACAAAAGCATCAAACTTAACACGATTCAATGAGCTACTATGAGAACAGGGGTAAATCACCATGGAATCAAGTGCTAATCCACCAAAATCATAGGACAAAAAATTTGGATAAGCAAACATGCGAGAAAATTTATAAAAAACACAAAATATCCCAATCAAATGAGAAATTAGCATTTGCCAAATTTTTATCAATTTTCGCATGTAAAATATCACAAAACAGTCACAAATATATCAAGAACGCATAACAATTTTTTTGGAATTTTTGTAAAGAAGTCAGAACACACAAGAGGTCCAAATAGCAAACTCAGGGGTGCACATAACAAGAAAAGCTCAAGAAATTGAAAGAAAACCAAAAGCCTGCGGGTAAAAAGCCCAAACCCACGGATCTGATGGATCCGGATCAAGCTAACGCTCCAGGAGCGTTGGATTGATCCAGATCCATCAGGATCTTGATCAAACGGCCAGGAACAGAAGAGAGTGGGTTGGGTTTGGGTCAACCCGACCCAAGCACGCATATAAAAGGGGTTTTTTACCCATTTCTCTCATTTTTTCAAAACCTTTCTCTTTCTTCCTCTCCGCCGTTCTCTCTTCTCTCCACAAACCCTAACCCTAATTTTGTTTACATGGCCCAGGAATCAAAGAAACACGGTTTTAACAAATCATGTGGCTATTCTAAGCATGAATCAAACACCAGAAACTACATATGTTGGCTGAATCATCGTAGATCTTGAACTTCCACTCACGGATTTTGAACGGTTCTTGATGCATTCTTGGTTCAAATCTTTGTTTAAACCTTCGTCCTAATGGAACCTCTCACGGATTTAAAGGTTTACAACGATTGATTTGTGTAGTAAACCCTAAAATCTGTTACGGTTTTGAAAATTTCTTAGGGTTTCGTTGTTTTGGAACTGAACCGTTCGAAATCCTACAGTACTACGTTGATTCGAACTCGTTGATGTGCATACACATAATGGAGGTAAGTATTGATTCAAACCTGGTTTTGTTCGGAGATTTGGACTTGAATCTTCGGAACTCTTGGCTTTGATTCTGTTTTTTCTTGCTGGTTCTTGCTTGAAATTCGAACGAAACCGTGAATCTTCTTCTTCTTCTTACTGATTCAGAACCGTGAAATTCTTTCCCTTTTTCTTCTCCCCTTCCTCCTCTGTGATCGCGTTCGAATTCGCAGCTTCCAGTGGCGGATTCACGCTTGAATTGCAGGGGAAATGGTTCGATGATGATGATTCAGTGATGAATCTCTGAGAACTGTGATGAATTTCGCTGCATTGTACTTGAATTTGATTCTGGAAAGTTAGGGTTTGTAGGAATTGTTCATTGTGTTCTTGAGGTTTTCTGGGTTTGTGATGATTCTGATCTAACTGACATGAGAGAGAAAGATGAATTCTGTTTGTGACTGTGGCGCGTGAATGTGTATCTCTGACACTGTGTACTATTTATAGCCTGCCATGTGTGATTCTGGCCAATGAGGTAGTGACACGTGGACTGGACTGAGCTGGCGTGGCACCTGTGGACTGAATCTGAAAAAAGGACTAAACTGCAAATTTTAAAGAATTTGGGACTAAACTGCAAAATAAAAAAAAGAAGAAAAATTGGACTGTTTTTGGAATTTAAAAAGGAAATTGAACTGTTTTTGAGAATTAAAAAAGAAATTGGGGCGTATTTGTAATAAAGTATAAAATTTGGACTAAATTGCAATTTTTGAAAATATTAGGACTAAAATGTAAAAATAATAAAATTGGTTTAAAAATGTAATTTGAAATGCAACGTAAAGTGAAACAATTAAAAATGACAAAACGGACTAAAACGAACAAATTACCACAAATGAGGTATTTTAAAATACCTCTCTGCCCAAAATTTATTTGATGTGAAAAGACTAAAATGCCCCTTGGGCAAAAACGACTCAAACTGACTCAGACTGACTCAGATGCTTTTTGTACAAAATTTGATTAATGATTCATGCAAACAAGTTGAAAAGACTCAGGGACAAATTGTAGGGACTGAAAATGGGTTCCTTTGTAGGAAATGACCAAAATACCCTTTTGTACGATTTTATGCGAAAATTAAAAGGACTGAAGCAATAACGTATGCAGTTGACGCACAGTAGAAAACACGGTGAATTTGCAAGTATTAGAAAATAGCAGGGGAATTTGAATGAGTATTTTTAGGTCCAAAATGAGTGTATGACAGCTGCCCCTATTTAAGCTTCTTTGTCTGGAGAGTCAAGAGACGGAGTCTTTGGCTTGACGCGACGAAGATACTTAAATATCGACATTTGCACTGATTTTTGGCGTAAAAATACGTTTGTAAATGTCATGTATGCCATGCAACATTTGTGTTATGAGTGCAAGACAAACTGAGAATTGAATTTAACAGAATATGTCGTATCCATTGCGGGATTGGTAGACATTAACAGAATAGCAAACAACAGAGTATGTCGTATCCATTGCGGGACTGATTGACATTAACAGAATAGCAGATAACAAGACTCACTGGGGAGACTCGAAAGCAAATTTGACAGGTACAAGCTGTTCTTGGATGCGAACTGGCCACTTGACCGGGAGTATTGACAACAAAGGGCACAAGCTGCTCTTGTATTTGAGCTGGTTACTTGGCTGAAAGAAAGCATAGGAAGCACAAGCTGTTCTTGGACACGAACTAGTTACTTGGCTGGAAGGAAAAGTAAGGAGCACAAGCTGTTCTTGGACACGAACCGGTTACTTGGCTGACAGAAAACGAAAAATAGAAAGCACGAGCTGTTCTTGGATCTGAACTGGTTACTCGGCGGATATCAAAAGAATAGGTACAAGCTGTTCTTGGATGTGAACTTGCTACTTGACCGATAACAGAAACAAATTGACAGGTACAAGCTGTTCTTGGGTACGAACCTGCTGCTTGACCGATAACAGAAACGAATTGTATTTGAAAAAGACTTAAATTTGATTGACATAACTGCAGGAGCTTGAATTTGACAGGAATGTTAGAACAAGACTGTTGATCTTTGAAATTGACATGACAATAGACATTAGTTATCAGCAGGAGAGGTTTGAAGTTGACAAGATTGATTTTGATTGAGATTAACATAGGAATTGAGAGTGCAGATGCATATGAACAGCATGACAATTTTATCAAATGCATGAACACATAGGGTGCATGATTATGCATGTATGAATGTTTCGAAATGCATGATGATTGGCAATTTGTAGGCACAATTTCGCAGAGACGGACAAAACATTGGAATATTGGGCACGTAATGGCTCGCGCTCGGACATGTATTTGCAAAAGTTCCTCTTCTGGGGATGCAGTCGTTTGAAGATACATCGAGACCATCGCTGAAGGCAGGAGGTTGTAAAATCGTAGAGAAAAACAGTCTGAATGATATTGCTGCTTGTTGGAACGGTCACGTAAATGCTTCGGACATCGCATCTGTGGTCAATGCTTTTTGCATGTTTGTTTTTTTCATTTCATTTTTTCTTTCATCATCTCATTTTTGCCTGGATCGCCCTTTCGGGTTTTCGATCCACCGGGGAATAGTTTTTTTTTTTTTTTTTTTTTACATGCCCCTGTTTTTGCCTGAATTGCCTTTGAAGGTTGTCAATCCATCGGGGTGCTCATTTTTGCCTGAGCCGCCCTTTCGGGTTTTCGACTTAGCGAGCATATTCATTTTTCCATGCTTTTCATTCTGTTTTTTCATTCTTGCCATTGACCACAGACCGTCACTGGGGGGAATGCTTACTAGTAACTTGAATTGGAACTGATATCAATGTAGATTTGTTCATGCATGTTCATTTGAATGTACCTAGCTGTTCAGACTTGCTTCCAAAATACTCAAAAATTTTCAATTTTCATAATGTTTATTCCAGACATGCATCATTATTAACATAGAAGAAATCTTTTGTACAAAGCTTTTGAAAATAGAACGGAAAATGAGTGCCAAACGAAAGCATAGGCTCAAATCAATGTATAAGGGTGGTAGTCGGCCAAAAGCGCGACCCCACAGATTTACAAATCTTGGAAAATGGTAATTTTATTGGTTGGTGGTACATTGAACACAGTAACTGCTATGGTATCTGAAACCCTTGAATCCACAGGCGTCGGAACCTCGGATGAGAACAGCCAAACATCAATTGCAAAGATCCCAAGGGGAATAGTAATTTGCCAGATATAGTCAATTGTCTTTTATTTCAATCTCATTTTTGCATGAACCGCCCTTTCGGGTTTTCGGCTCATCGAGACGCTCATTTTTGCCTGAGTTACATGTAATCTCAGCGAGCTTTTACATTTTGTTTCTTGTCCCTTATTTTGCCTGGACCGCCCTTTCGGGTTTTCGATCCACCGGGAAGCGCATTTTTGCCTAGGCCGCCCTTTCGGGTTTTCGACCTACCACGCTGTTCTTTTCATATCTAGACAAAGTATTTCTTGACTATATCGGCATTCACAGGATTCGGAAGTTCTACACCATCCATGTGTGTGAGAATCAAAGCACCGCCAGAGAAAGCCTTCTTAACAACATAAGGTCCCTCATAGTTAGGCGTCCACTTGCCCCTTGGGTCGGGCTGCTGACTCATTCTTCTTTTCAACACGAGTTCACCCTCCTTGAATACCCGAGGACGAACTTTCTTGTCAAAAGCATTTTTCATCCTTGTTTGATACATATGACCGTGAGCCAAAGCATCAAGGCGTCTTTCCTCAATCAAATTCAACTGGTCGTACCGACTCTGGCACCACTCAGCCTCAGACAACTTTGCTTCCATAATCACACGGAGAGACGGAATCTCCACTTCCAATGGGAGGACTGCTTCCATGCCGTATACAAGAGAAAAAGGCGTTGCCCTGGTTGAACTACGGACTGTAGTACGGTAGCCGTGTAAAGCATAGGGTAACATCTCATGCCAGTCCTTGTATGTTGTTACCATCTTCTGCACAATCTTCTTGATGTTCTTATTGGCGGCCTCAACTGCACCATTCATCTGAGGTCTGTAAGGAGAAGAATTGTGGTGTTCAATCTTGAATTTTTCACATAAGGCTTGCACCATGTCATTGTTCAGGTTGGTGCCATTGTCAGTGATGATCTTGCTAGGGACACCATACCGACAGATGATATTGTTCTTGATGAACTTAACCACCACTTGCTTAGTCACGTTGGCATAAGATGCAGCTTCGACCCATTTGGTGAAATAATCGATTGCTACCAGGATAAAACGATGACCATTCGAAGCTTTCGGTTCAATTCTTCCGATCATATCAATGCCCCACATAGAGAAAGGCCATGGAGAAGACATAACATTGAGAGCGTGCGGAGGCACATGAATCTTATCAGCATACATTTGACATTTGTGGCACTTCCTGGCATATTGATAGCAATCGCGTTCCATGGTCATCCAGTAGTAACCAGCTCTCAACAGCTTTCTAGACATAGCATGCCCCGATGCGTGGGTCCCAAAGGTGCCATCGTGCACATCGTGCATTAGCTGTTCTGCTTCACATTCATCAACACATCTTAACAACACCATATCGAAATTCCTTTTGTACAGGACATCACCATCCAGCAGGAACTTGCTAGCCAACCTGCGCAGCGTCTTCTTGTCTTTGTTGGAAGCATTCGGCGGGTACTCACGGCTTTGCAAAAATTGTTTGATATCATAATACCAGGGTTTGCTGTCGACTCCGCCTGAACCCGTTTGTACAATTGCATCACTGACAGTAAACACATGAGCGGGCCGATCTAAGCGTTGTACTTTGATCATCGGTACATGATTCCAATGGTTCACTTGAAGCATGGAAGATAAGGTAGCAAGAGCGTCGGCCATTTGGTTCTCCTCTCGGGGGATATGGTGCAACTCAACCTTTGTAAAATACGTTAACAGACGCCTTGCATAGTCACGGTAAGGGATTAAATTAGCGTGATGGGTTTCCCATTCTCCCTTTATCTGGTTGATGACTAGTGCAGAGTCTCCATAGATGTCAAGATGCTTGATTCTCATATCGATGGCTTCTTCAATTCCCAGGATACATGCCTCGTATTCGGCCACATTGTTGGTGCACTCAAACACAATCCGGGCTGTGAAAGGGATGTGATGCCCCTGCGGAGCCACAATTACTGCGCCAATTCCTCGGCCATAAGCATTAACAGCACCATCAAAGACCAATCCCCACTTGCTATCCGGGTCTGGACCTTCACCGATCAGTGGTTCTTCGCAGTCTCTTGACTTCAAAAACATGACCTCTTCATCAGGGAAATCGAACTTCAAAGGCTGATAATCATCAAGCGGCTGGCAAGCGAGATGGTCAGCCAGGATGCTCCCTCTAATGGCTTTCTGAGCTTTAAACACAATATCATATTCTGACAGTAACATTTGCCAACGTGCTATTTTTCCAGTGACAGCCGGTTTCTCAAAGATGTACTTGATTGGATCCATCCGGGATATCAACCAAGTTGTATGATTTATCAAGTAATGACGCAGGCGTTTGGCAGCCCAGGCTAGTGCACAACAGGTTTTCTCGAGCATTGTATACCGAGTCTCACAGTCGGTGAATTTCTTGCTCAAATAATAGATTGCATGCTCTTTCTTTCCAGTTTCATCTTGCTGACCGAGCACACATCCCATGGATTCATCCAACACTGACAGATACATGATCAATGGCCTTCCTTCCACCGGCGGAACGAGGATAGGAGGTTCTAGCAAATAACTCTTGATGTTGTCGAAAGCTTCTTGGCATTCATCATTCCATACCACAGGTTGATTCTTCCTGAGTAACTTGAAAATCGGCCCGCAGGTCGCAGTCATGTGAGATATAAATCTAGAAATGTAGTTCAAACGCCCGAGGAACCCTCTGACCTGCTTCTCGGTTTGCGGGGCCGGCATCTCGGGGATAGCTCGGACTTTATCAGGGTCTACTTCAATGCCCTTCTGGCTGACAATGAAGCCTAGCAACTTCCCAGATCTGACACCAAACGTGCATTTGTTTGGATTCAGCCGAAGCTTGTATTTCCTCAACCTTTCGAACATCTTTGCCAAATACTCCACGTGTTGCTCTTCATCGCTTGACTTGACAATCATGTCATCTACATACACCTCAACCTCCTTGTGAATCATGTCATGGAACAAAGTGGTCATCCCCCTTTGGTAAGTAGCACCAGCATTTATTAGGCCGAACGGCATCGCTTTGCAGCAGAAAGTTCCCCACGGAGTGATGAACGATGTCTTCTCCCTGTCTTTGGGTGACATTTTGATTTGGTTATAGCCAGAAAAACCGTCCATGAAGGAGAACACCTTGCACTGGGCAGTATTGTCAACGAGGACATCGATGTGAGGCAGTGGGAAATTGTCTTTCAAGCTTGCTCTATTCAAATCTCTGTAGTCAACACACATCCGAACCTTACCATCCTTCTTCGGCACTGGCACGATGTTAGCAACCCACTCGGGATATTCAACTGTCATGAGAAAACCCGCATCGATCTGTTTCTACACTTCACCTTTGATCTTCAGAGCCATGTCCGGCCGTGTCCGTCTCAACTTTTGTCTGACAGGAGGACAGTCTGGCTTTGTCGGTATTCGGTGCTCCACAATCTGAGGATCCAAACCTGGCATGTCTTCATACGACCATGCAAAAATGTCCGAGTATTCGCGGAGAAGCTGGAAGATCCTTTTCTTGACCCCTTCCTCCAATGCAGCACCGACTTTGATCTCTCTTTTGTTATCCTCAGTACCCAAGTTGATTAGCTCGATCTCCTCCTGATGAGGCCGAATGATTTTCTCTTCTTGCTCAAGCAGTCGGGCAATCTCGTCTGGTATGTCATCACTATCCTCATCTTCGGTCTCGAATACCGGGGATTCACCAGTTTGGAGAAACATAGGGTCACTGTGTTCAACGGGTTCATTTTGGTTCGATCTGCGTGACATGATTGGATGATTTTTTAGAAAATAGTTTTCATGCAGATCTTTGAAATTAATAAGAAAACACAGATGTTTTGGTTTTTTCTGGCATTGATAGACGTTTGGCAAGTGCACCAAATACTATCGAAGTAGTAAAAATATCGATCCCACGAGGATTGTTTTTAATCGCAATAAGTTAATTTCGTTATGCAAAAGGATGTATAAAGGTTATATTTGTTTTGCCACTAGGCGGTAGATTTGTTTGTTTTAATAACAAAAATAACAAAAAGATAAAGTTTGTTTAGAAAATATGGAGAGAGATGAGATCGGATCGTCGAATCCTCTATGTTTCCCCTAATTGGTTACTGTACTCTATTCCTATTAATGGTTCTTTAAATCTCACGATAGTTAACAAAATAGCCCTAATCAATCCCTTGAGTTAGGACCCTCTTCTTAAACTACAGCCCCTAATTCCTTAGGTGGTCTAATAATTCTCGAAGGTTTAAGCACGTTAACCTAATATCACTAATAAACGATTATCCATCCCTAGACTAACCATGTTTATTAGAACAATTCAATTAAGTCTAAGTTGAAAGCTAGGGTCAGTAGTCATTCATTCTCACGAAAACATATTTATATTTGATCAGGATATAAAAAGCATTAAGAACAATTGAATTGAATAAAGACTTAAATAATCATTAATATGGAATGGAGTTTCATCACAGCAACATAATATCAACTAGGGTTTACACAGAATCATCTCGGATCCAATCTCTAAGAGATTTAGCTACTCATAACAATGTTTACAAATAGCATAATCAATTGAATCATTAAAACATACATGTAACTGGTAAAAGGATGAAGAAATCGTCCTCCTTGCAGTCACCTTGATGTCCAAATCGCACTTTTCTCTCCAAGATTCGTAACCCTTGTTTTTGGAAAAGACTTCAGCTTAAATAGGCCCAGAAATTCGCCCAAAACGTGTCACGTTTTAAGTAAAACGTGTCACGTTTTTTTCCTTCAGTAGCAAGTAACCAAATTAGGGTTTCACAAAACGTGTCACGTTTTTGCCAACGTGACACGTTCTTCTTTCTTCTCAAAACATGCTCTCTGACTTGTGAAAACGTGTCACGTTTTTTAGCAAGCGTGACACGTTTTTGTGACTTGCACCATTCTTCAGTTTTCTTGCTTTTTCTTGCTTTTCATGCGTTTCTTGCTGCTTACGTTGCTTTGTGACTCCATAAAATGATAAAATATACATAGAAATTACGTAATGACAGCATGTCATCACAACCCCAAACTTAAACCATTCCTTGTCCCCAAGGAATTTTCATGCAAAATTGACAGTTGACAGTAAAATAACAAGTACCTGCTCAAGTGATGGTAATCCAAAAAGTTCATCTCCTTACTAGCTAAAGATGAGCTAGTTTGACTTGAATGCATCCACCAATTCACAACTCCACGCACAAAATGAATAGGGTTCACACTCAATCGCATGCAAAGCTACATATTACCATACGCTTGAAAAGTTTCTAAACGTCAATTAAAGTCAATATCAATACACACTTTGAGGTCTTTAAGGGTTATAACGGGGCTTCGGTGAAGGTGGGATGATATTTGGATAAGTAGGCTACACAAAATGTGAGTTAGGCACTCCTACGTCAGTTAGAACATAATTCAATCATCTTTCACCTATGTAACACAATTCTTGGTCAGAAAATGGGGCTAGAGAACATTATTCAACATAGGGACACTCGAGTTTTGAAGTTACTCGGATTTTAAATGTCTTTGTCCCTTTTTCATTCTCTTTTTTTTTGATACACCATTTTTAGAGTGTATGTATATTATTTATTTTTATTTTTTTTTCTTTTGTATTGTTCTCTAGTTCCCCCACCCCAAACTTAATCGGTTGCAAATTCCAAAAGCAACCCCAAACTTAATTCTTAGCAACATTCTATCATGCCTAACTCAGAAAAACATTATGGGATAAATCCTGCAAGTCTCTAAGTTTGTAATGTAGTTTGTCACCGAACAAAAAGTTCTATCCTACCGGCTCAACTTGTTTAAGAAAAGGATGAATTCAATATAATCAGGGTAGGCTTCAAAAGGCTCACAGGACCAAGCACTTTTGCCTCAGTGTGTATTTGACATAAACCAATCGACAGAAAAGAAACAATGCAAGTTCTAGAAATGTAGATGCATGGAACACTCTATATAAGTAAATTGAAAAATAAAATTTGGCCATGAACCTTACAGTTATGATATCTGGGAGTTGTGACTACCTAACACTGCCGTGCACTTCGCCTTTTACTCAAGTCACTCCTCCTTATGAACTTTCGGAAAAATCACTTGAGCACACATTCGTTACTAAACTATAAAAGGTCAATAAAACACATAAATTCATCAGTAATAAACAAGTTCAGGCTCAATTACATCATAGGGGGATACAACTGATTAAGCTTCAAATTGTTCGAAAATAAAATGAAAAAGTACATCAAATGAAAGGAAAACTGCTGAAACAAACAGAGAAAATACTAATAATAGTAGATGAGCCATCAGTAGCCCATCAATCCTGCATCAAGTTCGGGTCAATCCATGTGCTCGGGTTCTGCTCCTCATAGGTGTCTTCACCAAAATGCGACCTCGACCTCGCACCACCAGCAGCAAAGTCTGCCCTAATCTCCTGCTCTCTTGCTTGGGCACGACCTCTGGTGACATCAAAGTATTGGTCCATCGCCTCCTCGGACCCATCAAAACGGTCAAACGAGCCAGTAATCGCTCTCCTGTTTAGGCAGACTGCCTCAGTAAGCTCTGGCCCGAACCTAGGACGGTTCCAATACTCTTGGTCTGACACCTCATTCATCCAGTTGCAGTGGCCGAACATGTAGTCCAACATCATGGGATGAAGAGGTGCATTGGCACCTTGTTGGCTGCTTCCTTCACCCAACTCTGGCTGAGGCGGGGGCTGTTGTGGTTGTGGCTGAGGCTGAGGGCCTGCTTCCTCCTCAGCTCCCAACTGCTGCATGCGCTCCAGATAATCCTTCAGAAAGACCTCCATGTAGTTATCAGTGATTGGCTTCATCATCTTTGCCTCAAGGTCATTGATGTAGCACTCGCAGTCAGCTTCCTCACAAAGCCAGTTGATGAGGCTCATGTGAGGGATGGCTTTCTTGTTCCCTTGGACAAACTCAGCAATGTTGTTGGCAATCAACTCACCAACATTTATAGGGCTACCCTCCATGATGGCAGCAACAGTATGCACCCTAGATAAGGGAATCTCAGATGAACAGGAAGTACCTTCTAATGTTTGCACCACGAATGATGCCCAAGCCTTAGCAACCGGCTTGAAATCAGCTTTCAGCAACATCTTCCTGCTCTTCTGCCATTGCGCGCCCTCCACACACAATAAAGCTTTCACCTCTTCCCACGTTTCCTCGTCCCAGTTAGCACATGTTTCCCTCCTCCTCTTGACATCACAATGTTCCGGAGGAACAATCTTCAGCATGGTATTGATAGCCGGAGGGGAGAAATCAATGGTCTTTCCCCGCACATAAGATTCGTACCGCCGCCCGGAGAACCGAGCATTGGCATAAAACTCAAGCGCCATGGTCTTGTTGGCCTCTTGGAACACCATATTATTCAGCCCGTCCCACCCTCGAGCCGTGATAATTTGTTCAAACTCAGGGTTGCCTAATAATTTAGGGAGTAGGAACCCCCTCTCTGGTATCACCCGATAACTTCTGATTTCTTTGAAGCGGTCACGGGCCGGGATGTCATGGAAACGGTAAGCTAGAGTGGGTGGTACGGCTGGTGGGGCTGTGGGTTTAACCGGTTGTTTTCGTTTGGCGGTGGTTTTGGATTTTTTGGCTTGTGGGGCTTTTCCTTTCTTTCTAGTATCAACCATGGTGAAGGTTTAGGGTTAAGTCAAAGGAAAAGTGAAAGTTTGAGATTAGGGTTTTGAGGTTAGGTGAGGATGATGAATTTTGAGAGGTTGATGATGTTGATGGTAGTTTTTGTGGTTGTTTTGGTGATTTGGAGATGGAAAGTTGAAGGTTTTTGGTGTAGAAAGATGAGAAGGTCGTAGGTTAGGGTTCTGGGGAAATTTTGGCAGAGTTTGGCTACTTTTGGAAGTGAATGGGATGATTTACGTGTGAAGGGTATATATAGGGGAGAAAAACGTGTCACGTTTGGCCAAAAACGCGTCACGTTTTTCGTTTTGTAACGGTCAAAAATTTTTTGAAACTACCAAAAACGTGTCACGTTCGGGCAAAACGTGACACGCTCCACTCTTTGAAAAAATTTTGTTCCCAGAAAACGTGTCACGTTTTGGCCAGCGTGACACGTTTTTGCTAAACAGAATGCTTGTTTTTGAGATGCTTCAGAGGTGGCAAAAACGTGGCACGTTTTGCCCAAAACGTGTCGCGTTTTTGCCCAGTATTGGACTTGAAAATTTTCTTCCTCTGATCGTTTCAGCGAAAATATTTTTGTATTTTTGATTTTTTTGAAAGCAATAAATTGCGAAGAAAAATATAAAAGAACTATTACCTGCAAAAACTAAAGGTGGGTTGCCTCCCACAAAGCGCTTCTTTACCGTCATTGAGCTTGACGCTTCAACCACTGTTATGGTGGCAAATATGATAGAAAGAATATATCATCCTTCTTCTTCCTCTTGGTTGGTAAGAATTCCATGAATTTGGCACACAGAATCAGATACTCCCATGCACCCATAGTTAAACGTTTGGAATTTAAGCTCTCCCAACTCAGAGAAGGACGTGCATCCATCTGCACACAAGTGATTTCCTCATCCTCCGTTGGTTCAGACTTCGGGAAAATATCAACACTCCTTACTTTGGGTTTTTCTTCAATCACAACCTTGTGACACTCAATCTCCATCTGAACCAATTTCCTCTGAGACTCATGTGCTTTCTCAACAAGATCACCACACTGAAGATCAAACTTCTCAAATGAAACTTGATTTGACACCAAGAAATCATCTAAAATATGTTGAAGTTGAGTATTGTAATCTATGTTGATCACCTCGTTCTTCCCTTCACAATTACTACCTGGTTGATTCGCCTCATCACGACTGCCTCTCTTATTTAATATCGAGATTTGACTGTCCACACATTTTATCTTCATAGATAGCATATATTTTTCATATTGCAGCGTACAAATCTCTTTTGTGTCATGGAGGTACAACCTGTCTATCATAGCTGCAAAACTTGGATAAACTTTTTAGTAGCACCGGACGATGAGAAGAAAACGAAGAGCATAAATCATTTTTTTTTTTTTTTTAAATGTATATACAAAAATATAAATGACAGAAATCCTAAATTATAACGAAATTGCCTTATTGAAATAAATCAACAATCCCCGGCAACGGCGCCAAAAACTTGATAGACGTTTGGCAAGTGCACCAAATACTATCGAAGTAGTAAAAATATCGATCCCACGAGGATTGTTTTTAATCGCAATAAGTTAATTTCGTTATGCAAAAGGATGTATAAAGGTTATATTTGTTTTGCCACTAGGCGGTAGATTTGTTTGTTTTAATAACAAAAATAACAAAAAGATAAAGTTTGTTTAGAAAATATGGAGAGAGATGAGATCGGATCGTCGAATCCTCTATGTTTCCCCTAATTGGTTACTGTACTCTATTCCTATTAATGGTTCTTTAAATCTCACGATAGTTAACAAAATAGCCCTAATCAATCCCTTGAGTTAGGACCCTCTTCTTAAACTACAGCCCCTAATTCCTTAGGTGGTCTAATAATTCTCGAAGGTTTAAGCACGTTAACCTAATATCACTAATAAACGATTATCCATCCCTAGACTAACCATGTTTATTAGAACAATTCAATTAAGTCTAAGTTGAAAGCTAGGGTCAGTAGTCATTCATTCTCACGAAAACATATTTATATTTGATCAGGATATAAAAAGCATTAAGAACAATTGAATTGAATAAAGACTTAAATAATCATTAATATGGAATGGAGTTTCATCACAGCAACATAATATCAACTAGGGTTTACACAGAATCATCTCGGATCCAATCTCTAAGAGATTTAGCTACTCATAACAATGTTTACAAATAGCATAATCAATTGAATCATTAAAACATACATGTAACTGGTAAAAGGATGAAGAAATCGTCCTCCTTGCAGTCACCTTGATGTCCAAATCGCACTTTGCTCTCCAAGATTCGTAACCCTTGTTTTTGGAAAAGACTTCAGCTTAAATAGGCCCAGAAATTCGCCCAAAACGTGTCACGTTTTAAGTAAAACGTGTCACGTTTTTTTTCCTTCAGTAGCAAGTAACCAAATTAGGGTTTCACAAAACGTGTCACGTTTTTGCCAACGTGACACGTTCTTCTTTCTTCTCAAAACATGCTCTCTGACTTGTGAAAACGTGTCACGTTTTTTAGCAAGCGTGACACGTTTTTGTGACTTGCACCATTCTTCAGTTTTCTTGCTTTTTCTTGCTTTTCATGCGTTTCTTGCTGCTTACGTTGCTTTGTGACTCCATAAAATGATAAAATATACATAGAAATTACGTAATGACAGCATGTCATCAGGCATTACCATTATTTCCAAGGGAAAAGCATTAAAGAAAAGAGAGAGTCGTGAAAGAAACGACGTTTTTTATTGATAATGGTGATGTCGGAACAAACATGCCCTTTACAAAAGTGTCACTTCCGTCTCGGGCAAGACGGAAGGATTGTTATTTTGAAAACAAGAGCCTAAACAGCAAGACATATTTCTTAGAATCATGCACAAACACAGGGAGATTGATAACGTTCCAGTTCTTTGCAATGCCTCCTGGTATCACAAATGTGGGTCTAACCCCTCTTTCACTATCACCATCAAGAATTGCATTGGCAAATCCAGCACTACGGAACGTTCCAGTCGACACGCCTGACATCGGAGAGAAACCGAGACCCTCTTTGTGTTTGTTGTCCTGCAGCTGTATCAATTGGCCCCAACCAGCGGCCTGACCCTCCTGAACGGCTTTCTGCGCATCTTTTAATGAAGCCATGGCAGCACTAGTTCTTTTGGGCTCCGTACCCTCGATAGTCAAACCCTGGAATGCAGTTCCTTTGGCAGACTTAGCTTCGATACAAGAGAAGGATGATAACTGACTGACCAGATAAGCTTCTTCCCCATGCACTGTCACAAGTTTACCATTCCTTACAAACTTTTGCTTCTGATGGAGGGTGGAAGTGACTGCCCCGGCCTCGTGTATCCACGGTCTGCCGAGAAGGCAACTGTAAGAGGCATCTATGTCCATAACCTGGAAAGTAATCATGAATGTTACAGGACCAATAGTCATGGGGAGATCTACTTCTCCGAGCACAGTTTTACGGGAACCATCGAAAGCCTTGACTAGAAAAGTACTCCTTCTCAAAGGAACTCCTCGGCAACTTAACTGATCCAAAGTCGACTTAGGCATTACATTCAACGACGACCCAGTGTCTACCAACACGTTGGACAACATATCTGTTTTGCAGTTCATGGAAATATGCAGGGCCAAGTTGTGGTGCTTTCCTGCCTCTGGAAGTTCATCTTCACCAAACCAAAGGTTACTGCAAGCAGTGATGTTAGCCACTATTCCACCAAATTGATCCTCTGTGACTTCGTGGTCAACATAGGCTTGTTCCAACACCTTCAATAACACATTCCTGTGAGCCTCCGAACTGAGGAGTAGGGCCAAGATGGATATCTTCGAAGGAGTCTGTAACAGCTGATCAACGATCTTATAATCGTTTTTCTTGATTATCTTCAAAATCTCATCCAGATTGGAATCTTCAATGGAAAGGCCTGGACGGCTGGTACTTTCAACAACAGGAGGGTTTGTTATTGGAGTATTCTTATCAGCAGGAATTGTAACTTGCACATCATCTTTCTTCTGGAATAAAAGTGGTCGGACCTTGCCGCTCCTCAAAGCCGTCACTTCAGCGATACTGCCTACTGTGCTTGAGGACACCAAAGGTACTTCTTTCCCGTTTTCCAACATAGTCGCACTGTACTTGTACGGGATGGCTTTCGCAGAGGTATATGGCACTGGACCAGGCAAACGTATGACCAATGGTTCAACGTCCTTCCTGACGGGCGCGCTCTTGACGGGAGTATCATGGAAGATCGGCACTATCATACAAACATCACTGGTAGTCAAGTAGTTGTCATTCATCAATCTTTGGGTATCAGTCTGGACTACGCTGCAACCCATAGGGTCCTGAAGACATTCACAGCAGGCAGCGTGGTCGTGGCTGAACAGAGAAGCTTGGCACAGCTTGATATGTAGTGGTACTAGGGGAGTAGCAACATTACGGACACTGAGATGAGGGATTTCTTCACATACTTCGATCATATTCACGGCGGCATGGTTGGGGAGTGGATTGTCAAGTACGTGTGGGACATTGTTTTCAAAAGATAGCTTTCCCTGGTCGATCAACTTCTTCACAATGTATTTCAGAGCGTAGCAACCTTCTACGTCATGACCTAGGGCGCCTTGGTGGAAATCACATCTGAGATCGGAGCGGAACCTGGGAGGCAATGGGTTTGGCGGAGGCTTGCCAGGTCTAGTGGTGCAATACCCCTTATGTAACAGAGTTGGGAGTAGTTCAGCATACGCCATTGGTATCGGCGGGAAAGATGGTCTGGATTGAGGGCCTTGTTATTGTTGTTGCGGTTGTTGCTGAGCTAGGGGTTGTTGTTGCATTTGTTGGGCGATGGCATTAACAGGGACCTGAGGCTGGCCCGGTAGTGGAGGGTATTGATGGTAGAACGGCGGATAGAACGGATGCTGGGCATACTGTAGGTACTGATACGGCTGAGGCAGTTGTGTAGCATTGACGGGAGCGGCAGTGGCAGATTGATTGGTTCCGGCGGACACCATTCCAACTTCTGATTCCTTTTTCTTATGGTGACCATTGCCGTACTTCTTCGGTGCACTCGAAGATTCACCTTTCTCAAACACGATGATCCCCTCTCGGACGGCTTCCTCCAAGCGGGTTCCCATAGTGACCATCTCAGAGAAGTTGCTTGGGGCAGCAATAATCATTCTCTCAACATAATCTTTCTTCAGGGTTTTCAAGAATGTCTGAGTCATTTCTTCCTCGTCCAAAGCGGGAGTGATACGGGCAGCTGCCCCTCTCCACCTCTGTGCATATTCGCGAAAGCTTTCGTCCTTATTCTGAGAAAGAGACCGGAGGAACTCTCTATTCGGTTTGAGCCTGGTGTTGAATCCATAGTGGCTCTTGAAAGCAGTAGCCAGATCATCAAAAGTACGGATATCATCCTTGCTCAAGCCGGTATACCACTCCGCGGCATCTTCCATTAGGCTGTCCTGGAAGCAATGGATCATAAGTGAATCATTATCTGCATGGTTAGCCATCTTCCGGACGTACTTGATAATGTGGTTCTGAGGGTAAGTCAGCCCGTTGTAGCGGTCAAACTCCGGGACCTTGAATTTCTTGGGGACATCCACCCTCGGCACCAAACAAAGATCGTGGGTTCTGACGAGGTCACTACTCCCACGGTTGGCCTTGATCTCGCGACGGAGTTCTCTGGCAAGCTCCTCCATTCTTTCTTCCATAGTTCCCAACACAGGAGTTTTTCCACGGTAATCGTTAGCATTGGCGCCCTGAGGCGTAGAGTGCACAATCGGATCTGTGAAGACCGTTGACTGAGGCAAGGTAGTGTGAAGAGATGTCTGCCCTGAGACGGGGATCTGGTTGCTGTTGGCAGCACTGGAAGCAACTGTTGTGGGATCTGGAGCAAAGAAAAGTGGGAGCCCGTACGGGTATCCCCTTGGCATGGCGAAGCGGCTATCGAGAGATGATGTTGGAATTGCCTCGGTGGTCTCTGGAGCAGACGAGGTTGGTTGCTCTTGAGCGGCTACCAGAGCAGTCATGGCGTCGAGAGCTTTGGCTAACTCTTCTCTCACGGAGGCTAGTTCAGTGCGGAGCTGTGCATTCTCTTCTTCCATAGCTACTTGATTTCTCCTTCTGTACTGTCTAGTCTGATGTACTCTGGTGGGTTGATCAGTCCTTCGAGCACGAGCCACTTTTCACACTGCGGCAGAAGAACCAGGAGGCAATGAGCACTTGGAAGTTTTTTTGTGACCGATGAATGATGCATATGATGCATGATATGCAAATGCGGATGCAAAAATGACTCTTTTCATTACCAAAGGGTTTTTTAGACAAATTAGAATTTCTTGCAAACATTATTGGACTAACAAATTATTCAAAGCAAGTTGTTTTGATACATTGAGCCAAGGGAGTAGACTTCTGAAACATAAGCTGAACAAACAACATAACCAATAGCGATCCTATCATCCAGAACTAAGGAGTGACTGGGTAGTATTCGGAATCCGAGTCTGAAGCTGAACCACAATGACTGGCGAAGAAATCTCGACGACCTCTGACTCTCCTGGAGTCTCTCCTCAATAGATCATCCTTCTCCTCAAGTTCTTTCCTAACCCTGGCTAGTTCCTTCTTCAGCATTCGGTTCTCATGATCCTTCTGCTCGTCTCTGCCATCCAAAGTCATGATCAAATTCTCAGCCTCACTGTAACGGGCTTTCCATGCTCGCTTCTCCTCACTCTCCATAGCTAGATGCTCCTGATACATCTCCTGAGTCACGGGAAGCAACGGTAATGGTCTAGACGGAGTAGATGCAGATACATGCCTCATGGCAGGGTAAGGCATGCCAATCTCCTCAGCTCGGTCTATCACCCACTGCGTATAGGCTTCATGAGCAATACCGGATCTCACACCCAAATGCTTCACATCCTTCCTTCGAACCTTAGACCAAGCATCTGTAAAAGCTTTCCTTTGCCCGGTGGGAGCATTGGAATAGTAGAAGAACTCTTGAGATGTAGCAAGGTTGATGGGCTTCGCTCTCATGGGAAAACCAAACTGTCTCATGGCTAACTCGGGGTTGTAGTTGATTCCTCCCCGGGTACCGAGGAGAGGTACGTTGAGGAAGTCTCCGCAACCAGTGATAATCTCCTTGACTCGAGCTGCTGGAGTGATCCAAACCACTTCATCGGGAGTAAGAGCCATAATCCGCTGCGAATAAAACCAATTCTCCGTGTTGGCATGGAAAGAACTCGGGAGGTGAGAAATAAACCACCTATAAAGAAGAGGTATGCAGCAAAGAACAAATCCACGACCCTTGAGAGTCCGATCATGGATGGCATGGTATGTGTCAGCTAACAAAGTAGGAACCGGATTCCTGGAATGGAAGATCTCAATAGCATTCATGTCCACGAAGTTGTCAAGATTCGGAAGGAGAACGAGCCCATAGATGAGTAGTGCAAGAATAGCCTCAAGGGTGTCCTGACAAGTAGGTTCAAGATTAGCCTGCTCAAGTAAGTACTTTGAAGTGAAACCCTGGATGTGAGACTTGGTGATAAGATTCTTAGACACATCGGAAGTCTTGAGATAAAGATCCTTAGCAATAACCAGAGGAGTAAGAGAAGATCCTGGGCCTGTGAAAGGTGTCTCCTCAGCTATAGGTAAACCCAATAAGCAAGAATAAGCCTCGAGTGTAGGAACCAACTGAAAATCCGGGAAAGTGAAGCAACGGAAAACGGGGTCATAGAATTGCACCAGAGTGTGCACCAGCTTCTCTTCCACATTAGTCCGGAGAATACCAAGCAAACCACCGTATCGGAGACGAAACCCAGTCGGACTCTCAACCTTGAGTGCCAACTCCCTTAGGCTAGCCAAATCAACTTCTTTGAACTTGTAAGACTTAGTCCTCTTCATGCCTGGTTATATTTGCAAAGAATTTTAGTTTGTCTATACCCTTTGATAAATGCATGTAGAAAATTTATGCATGAATGCATGTATGCATGGTTTTAACAAGGAAAGCACGGTGGGCTAAGGTAACAAGTGGACACGGTGTCCGGTGAAACTAAGGCTTTGATAGTAGTAACCAAGGTTCTATAAAGTTCCCAAACCACAACCTCTCTTGCGTATATCATGGTAGTACAAAGCAACGCTTGTCCATGATTATTCGTAAGAAGGCTTAGTTTGGGTGTAGTATCGCGTGATGACTAAATTTCGAGACAACGCTCGGTTTAGCCACCGCACTACGTCCTAAGAAAGGCCAAGGATGGGTTTGGTAACTACGGTTCATAGCCTTCATCGGTCAATTGGAAGTAAAGCGTCTAAGCATGACAACACACGCCGACAACATCATCTCCAAAATGCCTCAGCAATGTGAGATTGATCGCGTAATCCAATGCACGAGGCGACCCTCGGAATGGATTGTCGATTATATCTCTTCCTAATCTTAGGTTCACTCAGCCCGGGTATAGGGCTTTTGATATTCTCACCCCACACGTACACAAGAAAATTTTACATGTAACAATAAAGCAAAGCATAAACATAAAGCGTGTAAAACTAGGTGTAGCCCTAAAAGAAGTCCCCAGTGAAGTCGCCATTTCTGTCATCGCGATTTTCGGGTGTCAAATCATTAATTGGATTTGAACCTTTCAATCATTGATGTCTCTATTTTTTTTGGGGAAGGTAAAATCGAGAAAAACCTTAGAAATTCTAAGTTCGGGGCTGATTTCATTACGGGAAGGTGTTAGGCACCCGTGATGACTATAGTATCCTATAGGAACCGTTTTACTATGCTTTACGTATATGCTTTGCTTTTATCGCTATTTGTAAAAAAAGATCGGTTTTAAGAATGAGAGGAAGAAGATTGGATTTTATTTTATTGGACTTGGAGAGATTTTGGGTCTCTTGCCTACATACCCTTTTAAGGGATCAAAATTCCATGTAGTTCTCTTCCAAAATGTTTTTTGTGGGTTGGTTCAATTTTTAGTTTTGAAAATGGTTTTGAAGAAAAAGATGAGAGGCCGTAAAGGCATGAGATTTGGAAACAAGTGAGGTTGGTCAATTATTTACAAAATGGTTAAAGTTGAGAATTAGTATTCATTTTTGAATTTGATTAAGAAAATAAAGGGAAAATGGGTGAAGCTTTGTCTTCACTTTGTTGCAAAAAATTTTGAGTGATGGGTTAATTTTTGAAAAGGAAAGGATGAGTTTTTTCCTAAGTATTACGCTTCCTAAACATACATCTAGCGGTGAACATGCAACGTGTGTGCGTGTCGGTGCTTGTGTCGGTGTACATCATTATAGTCCATAGTCCTTTACATCGGGTCCTATTTTACATTCTATAGTCTTGCACGAAATTAAAGAAAAGTAAACTACCTAAATATTACATAAGAATTAGTTGAACGCTCCGTGAAAGGGGTTAAAGGAAGAAATGGGAATGAGATGAGATGCTTAGTATGCATGAGACATAGAGTAGAGTGGTTAGTAAAACAAGATAAAATAATAATGCAACACTAATCCTAAACCAAATGGTAACTATCCCAAAGATTGGCATGAAATCACACTAAACAACATTGCAAAATATCACAAAATTGGCATCAAAGATCTAACTAAACATAATTGCAAAACATCACAAAATGGTATTCAAGAATCAAATTTAACAAGAAAGTGGAAACATCACAAAATAGTAATCAAGAATCAAATTTAACAAGAAAATGGAAATATCACAAAATAGTAATCAAGAATCAAATGTAACAAAATTGTAAAATATCACACAATTAGTATCAAGAATCAAGTTTAACAAAATTGCAAAATATCAAAAGAAATCTAAGTTTAACAACATTGAGAATGTTACAAAAGCATCAAACTTAACACGATTCAATGAGCTACTATGAGAACAGGGGTAAATCACCATGGAATCAAGTGCTAATCCACCAAAATCATAGGACAAAAAATTTGGATAAGCAAACATGCGAGAAAATTTATAAAAAACACAAAATATCCCAATCAAATGAGAAATTAGCATTTGCCAAATTTTTATCAATTTTCGCATGTAAAATATCACAAAACAGTCACAAATATATCAAGAACGCATAACAATTTTTTTGGAATTTTTGTAAAGAAGTCAGAACACACAAGAGGTCCAAATAGCAAACTCAGGGGTGCACATAACAAGAAAAGCTCAAGAAATTGAAAGAAAACCAAAAGCCTGCGGGTAAAAAGCCCAAACCCACGGATCTGATGGATCCGGATCAAGCTAACGCTCCAGGAGCGTTGGATTGATCCAGATCCATCAGGATCTTGATCAAACGGCCAGGAACAGAAGAGAGTGGGTTGGGTTTGGGTCAACCCGACCCAAGCACGCATATAAAAGGGGTTTTTTACCCATTTCTCTCATTTTTTCAAAACCTTTCTCTTTCTTCCTCTCCGCCGTTCTCTCTTCTCTCCACAAACCCTAACCCTAATTTTGTTTACATGGCCCAGGAATCAAAGAAACACGGTTTTAACAAATCATGTGGCTATTCTAAGCATGAATCAAACACCAGAAACTACATATGTTGGCTGAATCATCGTAGATCTTGAACTTCCACTCACGGATTTCGAACGGTTCTTGATGCATTCTTGGTTCAAATCTTTGTTTAAACCTTCGTCCTAATGGAACCTCTCACGGATTTAAAGGTTTACAACGATTGATTTGTGTTGTAAACCCTAAAATCTGTTACGGTTTTGAAAATTTCTTAGGGTTTCGTTGTTTTGGAACTGAACCGTTCGAAATCCTACAGTACTACGTTGATTCGAACTCGTTGATGTGCATACACATAATGGAGGTAAGTATTGATTCAAACCTGGTTTTGTTCGGAGATTTGGACTTGAATCTTCGGAACTCTTGGCTTTGATTCTGTTTTTTCTTGCTGGTTCTTGCTTGAAATTCGAACGAAACCGTGAATCTTCTTCTTCTTCTTACTGATTCAGAACCGTGAAATTCTTTCCCTTTTTCTTCTCCCCTTCCTCCTCTGTGATCGCGTTCGAATTCGCAGCTTCCAGTGGCGGATTCACGCTTGAATTGCAGGGGAAATGGTTCGATGATGATGATTCAGTGATGAATCTCTGAGAACTGTGATGAATTTCGCTGCATTGTACTTGAATTTGATTCTGGAAAGTTAGGGTTTGTAGGAATTGTTCATTGTGTTCTTGAGGTTTTCTGGGTTTGTGATGATTCTGATCTAACTGACATGAGAGAGAAAGATGAATTCTGTTTGTGACTGTGGCGCGTGAATGTGTATCTCTGACACTGTGTACTATTTATAGCCTGCCATGTGTGATTCTGGCCAATGAGGTAGTGACACGTGGACTGGACTGAGCTGGCGTGGCACCTGTGGACTGAATCTGAAAAAAGGACTAAACTGCAAATTTTAAAGAATTTGGGACTAAACTGCAAAATAAAAAAAAGAAGAAAAATTGGACTGTTTTTGGAATTTAAAAAGGAAATTGAACTGTTTTTGAGAATTAAAAAAGAAATTGGGGTGTATTTGTAATAAAGTATAAAATTTGGACTAAATTGCAATTTTTGAAAATATTAGGACTAAAATGTAAAAATAATAAAATTGGTTTAAAAATGTAATTTGAAATGCAACGTAAAGTGAAACAATTAAAACTGACAAAACGGACTAAAACGAACAAATTACCACAAATGAGGTATTTTAAAATACCTCTCTGCCCAAAATTTATTTGATGTGAAAAGACTAAAATGCCCCTGGGGCAAAAACGACTCAAACTGACTCAGACTGACTCAGATGCTTTTTGTACAAAATTTGATTAATGATTCATGCAAACAAGTTGAAAAGACTCAGGGACAAATTGTAGGGACTGAAAATGGGTTCCTTTGTAGGAAATGACCAAAATACCCTTTTGTACGATTTTATGCGAAAATTAAAAGGACTGAAGCAATAACGTATGCAGTTGACGCACAGTAGAAAACACGGTGAATTTGCAAGTATTAGAAAATAGCAGGGGAATTTGAATGAGTATTTTTAGGTCCAAAATGAGGGTATGACAATCCTCTGTTTCCCTTTATCAGCAGGAGCATTGTACGGCTTAGGATGACTCTGTTGGCCCTTAGCTTTCCTATCATTCACTACCTTGTAGTGAGCCTTGGTATCCTCCTCATATATCCTGCACCTATTAACCAAATCCGGAAAAACTCGAATCTGTTGATACCCAATCGCCCTCTTAATGTCGGGCCGCAAACCGTTCTCGAACTTGATACACTTCGAAAACTCAGCAGTCTCTGCAGCATAGTGCGGGTAGAACTTGGCCAACTCCACAAACTTGGCGGCATACTCAGTCACTGACATATTTCCTTGCTTCAACTCAAGGAACTTGATCTCTTTCTTCCCGCGAACATCCTCCGGAAAGTATCTCCTCAGGAACTCTCTCCTGAACACAGCCCAAGTCACAACAGCTCCATCTTGCTCAAGGCTAGGTAACACGCTAACCCACCAATCATCGGCTTCCTCGGACAGCTGATGTGTACCAAAGCGCACTTGCTGAACTTCGGTGCACTGCATCACCCGGAAAATCCTCTCGATCTCCTTAAGCCACGTCTGGGCTCCATCGGGGTCATACCTCCCTTTGAAAGTTGGAGGGTGGTTCCTCATGAAAGTCTCCAACATCCTAGTCTCAGCATTCACGTTAGGTTGTTGTCCCACAGCTTGGGCAACAGCTTGAAGAGCAGCAGCTAACGCAGTATCGTTCCTTCCAGCCATTCTGATATTCTACAACAGGCAGTAACAGCAACATAAGATTAGTAATACAACTATTACTAAGACTCAATACGACTCTCTAATTGGCCGGACATACCGACTTGCTCGGATACCAATTGTAACACCCCGTTTTCCCAACATAAAAATTTCTTAAAAACATTTATCAGAGTACACATCAAACAACGGGATATCACATATAACATAATCCGAAAATAGTTAAATAATAATTTAACCAAATAACTTCAAACATTGCGGCGGAAAAATACTTATAAATCATAAAACGTTTGGCACGCAGGCCCCATAAAAATGTCTCAAAAGAGTTAGTTGCATTATAACAAAATAACATAAAGATCCACGTAAAAGAATGAAGCATGCTTAATAGATAACCCCATCCCGTTACATATCAGAGCGACCTAGACGACACAGTGAGGCAAGGCCACTCACGAAGCAACTGCACACTAAGCACGATCACCTGCACTTGCCCACAAGGCGGCAATTCCAGCAGAAGGGGTGAGATTTCATAATCAAATAATATTAATCAATATAATTCAAATTCATAATTAACATCACAGCATTCTTAATCAACTTATCATAATTGATAAACAGTTATCACGTAATCACTTATTCAATCATCAACAATAGCATAAATCATAAACATGACAATGCGACAATGCTCTTAGACTCCTTATATGCATGTGGTACCAAACTTCATCATAAGTATTAATATACTTTAAAACGTGCGGAGGACAAAGCTCCTATTAATCGTGCGGAGGACAAAGCTCCTATCATGGTGAGGACTAAGCTCAATGAATGCTAATGCATGGACTCTAATCAACAAAACACCTTATCAACATGCATCCAATAATTTGGAGCTATACAACATCTTATTCATCATATATATAGACATCATGCGACTCAGTTTAAATAACAGCAGCAGCATAGTCAAATATCAACAGAAACAGTATGATATCAATTGCAATCAATGGCACATAATCATTCATTCATGTTCTTCATAATGTAAAATACTTTAATTCATACTCGGTTAACATTAACATGTCTTAAACAGCTTTACAGAATACTCTCAATATTACTATTAGGTCTCATAATCACCTAGGGGTCCACTCTTGATCAAACGTGCGACACAGATCGCACAAAACGCTAAATACATCCAATCTGGTAGTGCTCGCGAGGCGAGTGTTTCTGCTCGCCATGGCGAGTAGAGCCAGCATTCAACTACAGTCATTCTAGGCTCAATCTAATCCTACAATCATTCCCATTTATCACCAGATACGTTCAGGTACTTGCAGGCTCTCAGGGATCAACTAAGGTCAAACGTTGCAGAACCTACGTGCTCACAGCCCTGGCTTGCTACGGCGAGTAAGCATGCTCGCTATGGCGAGCTGCCTAGCACAACTCGCCAGGCAGGGAAAAGGCTCGCTATGGTGAGCGATGAAGTTCATCACTCGCGAGGCGAGGATCATTGCTCGCCGTGGCGAGCGATGAATGTCGCCTCGCGAGTGATGAACTTCTTCGCTCGCCATAGCGAGCCTTTTCCCTGAATGTCGCCGCGGGCAAACTTGCTATTTTCTCCAAAATTCAACGATTAACATGGTTCTAAGCCTCTCATTGATTCCAGAATTCATCCTAAACAAATTCTAAGGTCTAGGAACACTTTCTACACGAATTAAACCCATTCTAACCGTTTCAATCATCAATTATAAGGATTAGACCTAGTTTTCTACCTTTCCAATTCAATCCTAATTCTTGCTAATTAATCATCAGAATCACGTTAATCAATATTACAGAATTATTAGTCTCACCCTTACCTGGTTTGAAGAAAATCGCAGCACTCTCTCCTACTCTTCTCCTTCACGTGCGTTTCTCTTTTCTTTTCCAAAAGTCTGATACGCGTTACTGACTTTCTAAACCTAATTTCCTTATTTATACTCCCAACAAATCTTATCTTATTTACTCTTCCTCCCACATAACTCTCTAAAATCCAAAACTAACCCACAACTAAATATTTTATTTTATTTTCAAATCTTATTTTATTTAACAATAAAATAAGTCTCTTAATCTTATCAAATCCACAAAAATCATAACTTATCACAAAAATCAACTAAATCATCAAAACATACCAAAATCACACATATATTATATAAATATAATATAATCACCTAAACTCGATTTAAATAAATTATTAAACGAAAGTGGGCGTTACAACTCTCCCCCACTTAAAAGATTTTCGTCCTCGAAAATTTACCTCAAGCGAACAAATCTGGATAAGACTCCAGCATCTTACTCTCAAGCTCCCACGTCAAGCTTTCACTAGTCGCTCCCGACCAAACGACTCTAACGAGAGGTATCTCCTTGCCCCTCAACGTCTTCACTTTCCGATCATCAATCCTTATCGGTAAAGTCTCCACCGTAAGGTTGTCTCTAACTTGCACATCATCACTCTGGATCACATGAGATGGATCCGGAACATACTTTCGAAGTTGCGCCACGTGGAAAACATCATGCAAATTCGAAAGATGTGGTGGTAATCCAACTCGATACGCCACCATTCCAACCTTTTCCGATATCTGATACGGACCAATAAATCTCGGAGTCAACTTCTTAGACTTCAAAGCACGTCCAACACCAGTCACAGGGGTGACTCTCAAAAACACGTGGTCTCCTTCCTGAAACTCAAGATCTTTCCTTCGCTTATCATGATAACTCTTTTGTCGACTCTGCGACGCTTTCATCTTCTCTTGAATCATCTTAACTTTCTCAGTAGTTTGCTGAACAATTTCCGGTCCTAAGACCACTCTTTCACCTGACTCAAACCAACACAACGGAGTTCTGCACCTCCGACCATACAAAGCCTCAAAAGGTGCCATTCCAATACTAGAATGATAACTATTATTGTATGTGAACTCGATTAACGGAAGATGACTATCCCAAGTTCCTCCTTGCTCAAGAACACAAACCCTCAACAAATCCTCTAGCGACTGAATTGTCCTCTCTGACTGACCATCTGTCTGCGGATGATACGCCGAACTTAACCTCAACTTAGAACCCAAGGCCTCTTGCAAACTTTTCCAAAATCTAGAAGTAAATCTTGGATCTCTATCTGATACAATGCTCGAAGGAACACCATGCAACCTTACAATTTCCTTGATATAGATCTCTGCCAATTGGGCAACAGGAAAATTAATATTAATCGGTAGAAAATGAGCCGACTTCGTCAATCTATCAACTATAACCCAAATTGCGTCGTTCCCTCTAGGAGTATTCGGCAAACTCGTCACAAAATCCATGGATATACTATCCCATTTCCACTCCGGCACATCTAAGGATACCATCATGCCAGCCGGTTTCTGATGCTCAATCTTCGACTTCTGACAAACTAAACTGGAATACACAAACTGTGCCACATCTCGCTTCAATCTAGACCACCAAAACAACTTCTTCAAATCATGATACATCTTCGTAGCTCCTGGATGAATACTCAAGCTACTTCTATGACTCTCTTCAAGAATCATCTTCTTAATCTCTTCATTGTCGGGAATGCAAATCCTACCTCGGAATCTCAACACTCCTTGATCATCGACTTGAAAATCACTATCTTCAGTCTGATTACTAGCAACTAATAAGTCCACAAACTTGACTTCTTCTTTCTACGCCTCTTTGATACTCATCAAGAAGTCACTATCAATCTTCAGCATCCCCAGCTTTACACTCTGAGGTGTCCTTTCACAGACTAAACTCAAGTCTCTAAACTGTTCCAGCAATTCGAACTCTCTAACCATCAAAGCGGACATATGCAAGGTCTTCCTACTCAAGGCATCTGCTACCACATTAGCTTTACCCGGATGATAATTCAACCCAAAGTCAAAATCCTTCAACAATTCAAGCCATCTTCTCTGCCTCATATTCAATTCCTTCTGGTCGAACAGATACTTTAAGCTCTTGTGGTCACTGAACACTTCAAACCTCGCACCATACAAGTAATGTCTCCACATTTTCAATACAAAGACCACAGCCGCTAATTCTAAATCATGCGTCGGGTAATTCTTCTCATGAATTCTCAACTGTCTTGAAGCATAAGCTACCACTTTGCCTTCTTGCATAAGTACACCTCCTAAACCCAACTTGGACGCATCACAATACACTACAAAAGGCTCATCAGACTTCGGCAAAATCAAAACTAGAGCAGTCGTCAAACGCTTCTTCAACTCGTTGAAACTGTTCTCACAATGAACATCCCATACAAAAGCTTTACCTTTACAAGTCAACTGGGTTAACGGAAGAGCTAACTTGGAAAATCCTTCAATAAACCTTCGATAGTAACCAGCTAAACCCAAGAAGCTTCTAATCTCAGTAACTGACTTCGGGGTCTCCCATTGCGATACGACCTCAATTTTAGACGGATCCACTGCAATACCATCACCAGAAATAACATGGCCCAGAAAACTTACTTCCTTCAACCAGAACTCACACTTAGACAATTTAGCATAAAGTTTCTTCTCCTTCAACACTTGCAAGACAATCTTCAAATGATTAGGATGCTCTTCCTCAGTCTTGGAGTAAATCAGAATATCATCAATAAACACAACTACAAACCTATCCAAAAATGCATGGAAGATGCGATTCATATATTCCATAAACACTCCAGGTGCATTAGTAACTCCAAAAGGTATAACCTTGTACTCATAGTGACCATAACGCGTTCTGAAAGCTGTCTTCTGCATATCTTCCTCTTTTACTTTAATCTGGTGATAACCTGACCTCAAATCAATCTTGCTGAAAACACGTGCACCCACTAACTGATCCATCAAATCATCAATTCTCGGAAGTGGATACCTATTCTTGATAGTTACCTTGTTCAACTGCCGATAATCAATACATAGCCTCATACTACCATCTTTCTGCTTTACTAGCAACACAGGCGCTCCCCAAGGTGAAACACTTGGTCTAACAAATTTCTTCTCAAGCAAATCTTCTAACTGTTTCTTCAACTCAGCTAATTCGGAAGCAGACATCCGATAAGGTGCCATCGACACCGGCTTCGTTCCAGGAACAAGATCAATAGAAAACTCGACTTCCCTCTCTGGAGGCACATCAGGGATTTCATCTGGGAAAACTTCAGGAAAGTCGCATACCACTTGTAGTTTATCGATCACCGCTTGATTCTCTAAAGATAAAGAAGCCATCAACGAGAACATCAACATACCATCACGTTCCAGCTGCTTCGGTTGCTTAGTAGATAAGAACTCTGCTCCACTTTCCTCTTCAGCAGAAGAGAAACGTACCGTCTTGCTAAAACAATTGATGAGGACGTGGTTGTACTCTAACCAATTCATACCCAGAATTACATCCATACCGCTTAAAGTTAGACAAACTAAATCCATCTTAAAATCGCGATCAAACATAGACAAAGGACAATTCAAACATACTAGAAAAGTAGTCACCGAATCCTTAGCTGGAGTTTCGACAACCATCTCTCCATTCATATCAAACACTATCTGTCTGAGTACCAGTCAGGGCAAAAACTCGACCCGTAGTAGGCGCCCTCTTCGGCTGCTTGCACTGGGAACCAATATGACCCTCTTCATTGCAATTGAAGCACACAATATCATTACGCTTGCAATCAGCTACAATATGACCCTTCTTGCCACACCGGACACATTTCTTAATCTCTTCAGGACAAACATTGCTCTTGTTGCCTTTCACACCAGAGTTGAAACACACAATCTCTGTAGGAGTACCCTTCCTTGCAGGCTGCCTATCAACAACCATCCTCTGTTTCCCTTTATCAACAGGAGCATTGTACGGCTTAGGATGACTCTGTTGGCCCTTAGCTTTCCTATCATTCACTACCTTGTAGTGAGCCTTGGTATCCTCCTCATATATCCTGCACCTATTAACCAAATCCGGAAAAACTCGAATCTGTTGATACCCAATCGCCCTCTTAATGTCGGGCCGCAAACCGTTCTTGAACTTGATACACTTCGAAAACTCAGCAGTCTCTGCAGCATAGTGCGGGTAGAACTTGGCCAACTCCACAAACTTGGCGGCATACTCAGTCACTGACATATTTCCTTGCTTCAACTCAAGGAACTTGATCTCTTTCTTCCCGCGAACATCCTCCGGAAAGTATCTCCTCAGGAACTCTCTCCTGAACACAGCCCAAGTCACAACAGCTCCATCTTGCTCAAGGCTAGGTAACACGCTAACCCCCAATCATCGGCTTCCTCGGACAGCTGATGTGTACCAAAGCGCACTTGCTGAACTTCGGTGCACTGCATCACCCGGAAAATCCTCTCGATCTCCTTAAGCCACGTCTGGGCTCCATCGGGGTCATACCTCCCTTTGAAAGTTGGAGGGTGGTTCCTCATGAAAGTCTCCAACATCCTAGTCTCAGCATTCACGTTAGGTTGTTGTTCCACAGCTTGGGCAACAGCTTGAAGAGCAGCAGCTAACGCAGTATCGTTCCTTCCAGCCATTCTGATATTCTACAACAGGCAGTAACAGCAACATAAGATTAGTAATACAACTATTACTAAGACTCAATACGACTCTCTAATTGGCCGGACAGACCGACTTGCTCGGATACCAATTGTAACACCCCGTTTTCCCAACATAAAAATTTCTTAAAAACATTTATCAGAGTACACATCAAACAACGGGATATCACATATAACATAATCCGAAAATAGTTAAATAATAATTTAACCAAATAACTTCAAACATTGCGGCGGAAAAATACTTATAAATCATAAAACGTTTGGCACGCAGGCCCCATAAAAATGTCTCAAAAGAGTTAGTTGCATTATAACAAAATAACATAAAGATCCACGTAAAAGAATGAAGCATGCATAATAGATAACCCCATCCCGTTACATATCAGAGCGACCTAGACGACACAGTGAGGCAAGGCCACTCATGAAGCAACTGCACACTAAGCACGATCACCTGCACTTGCCCACAAGGCGGCAATTCCAGCAGAAGGGGTGAGATTTCATAATCAAATAATATTAATCAATATAATTCAAATTCATAATTAACATCACAGCATTCTTAATCAACTTATCATAATTGATAAACAGTTATCACGTAATCACTTATTCAATCATCAACAATAGCATAAATCATAAACATGACAATGCGACAATGCTCTTAGACTCCTTATATGCATGTGGTACCAAACTTCATCATAAGTATTAATATACTTTAAAACGTGCGGAGGACAAAGCTCCTATTAATCGTGCGAAGGACAAAGCTCCTATCATGGTGAGGACTAAGCTCAATGAATGCTAATGCATGGACTCTAATCAACAAAACACCTTATCAACATGCATCCAATAATTTGGAGCTATACAACATCTTATTCATCATATATATAGACATCATGCGACTCAGTTTAAATAACAGCAGCAGCATAGTCAAATATCAACAGAAACAGTATGATATCAATTGCAATCAATGGCACATAATCATTCATTCATGTTCTTCATAATGTAAAATACTTTAATTCATACTCAGTTAACATTAACATGTCTTAAACAGCTTTACAGAATACTCTCAATATTACTATTAGGTCTCATAATCACCTAGGGGTCCACTCTTGATCAAACGTGCGACACAGATCGCACAAAACGCTAAATACATCCAATCTGGTAGTGCTCGCGAGGCGAGTGTTTCTGCTCGCCATGGCGAGTAGAGCCAGCATTCAACTACAGTCATTCTAGGCTCAATCTAATCCTACAATCATTCCCATTTATCACCAGATACGTTCAGGTACTTGCAGGCTCTCAGGGATCAACTAAGGTCAAACGTTGCAGAACCTACGTGCTCACAGCCCTGGCTTACTACGGCGAGTAAGCATGCTCGCTATGGCGAGCTGCCTAGCACAACTCGCCAGGCAGGGAAAAGGCTCGCTATGGCGAGCGATGAAGTTCATCACTCGCGAGGCGAGGATCATTGCTCGCCGTGGCGAGCGATGAATGTCGCCTCGCGAGTGATGAACTTCATCGCTCGCCATAGCGAGCCTTTTCCCTGAATGTCGCCGCGGGCAAACTTGCTATTTTCTCCAAAATTCAACGATTAACATGGTTCTAAGCCTCTCATTGATTCCAGAATTCATCCTAAACATATTCTAAGGTCTAGGAACACTTTCTACACGAATTAAACCCATTCTAACCGTTTCAATCATCAATTATAAGGATTAGACCTAGTTTTCTACCTTTCCAATTCAATCCTAATTCTTGCTAATTAATCATCAGAATCACGTTAATCAATATTACAGAATTATTAGTCTCACCCTTACCTGGTTTGAAGAAAATCGCAGCACTCTCTCCTACTCTTCTCCTTTACGTGCGTTTCTCTTTTCTTTTCCAAAAGTCTGATACGCGTTACTGACTTTCTAAACCTAATTTCCTTATTTATACTCCCAACAAATCTTATCTTATTTACTCTTCCTCCCACATAACTCTCTAAAATCCAAAACTAACCCACAACTAAATATTTTATTTTATTTTCAAATCTTATTTTATTTAACAATAAAATAAGTCTCTTAATCTTATCAAATCCACAAAAATCATAACTTATCACAAAAATCAACTAAATCATCAAAACATACCAAAATCACACATATATTATATAAATATAATATAATCACCTAAACTCGATTTAAATAAATTATTAAACGAAAGTGGGCGTTACAACTCTCCCCCACTTAAAAGATTTTCGTCCTCGAAAATTTACCTCAAGCGAACAAATCTGGATAAGACTCCAGCATCTTACTCTCAAGCTCCCACGTCAAGCTTTCACCAGTCGCTCCCGACCAAACGACTCTAACGAGAGGTATCTCCTTGCCCCTCAACGTCTTCACTTTCCGATCATCAATCCTTATCGGTAAAGTCTCCACCGTAAGGTTGTCTCTAACTTGCACATCATCACTCTGGATCACATGAGATGGATCCGGAACATACTTTCGAAGTTGCGCCACGTGGAAAACATCATGCAAATTCGAAAGATGTGGTGGTAATCCAACTCGATACGCCACCATTCCAACCTTTTCCGATATCTGATACGGACCAATAAATCTCGGAGTCAACTTCTTAGACTTCAAAGCACGTCCAACACCAGTCACAGGGGTGACTCTCAAAAACACGTGGTCTCCTTCCTGAAACTCAAGATCTTTCCTTCGCTTATCATGATAACTCTTTTGTCGACTCTGCGACGCTTTCATCTTCTCTTGAATCATCTTAACTTTCTCAGTAGTTTGCTGAACAATTTCCGGTCCTAAGACCACTCTTTCACCTGACTCAAACCAACACAACGGAGTTCTGCACCTCCGACCATACAAAGCCTCAAAAGGTGCCATTCCAATACTAGAATGATAACTATTATTGTATGTGAACTCGATTAACGGAAGATGACTATCCCAAGTTCCTCCTTGCTCAAGAACACAAACCCTCAACAAATCCTCTAGCGACTGAATTGTCCTCTCTGACTGACCATCTGTCTGCGGATGATACGCCGAACTTAACCTCAACTTAGAACCCAAGGCCTCTTGCAAACTTTTCCAAAATCTAGAAGTAAATCTTGGATCTCTATCTGATACAATTCTCGAAGGAACACCATGCAACCTTACAATTTCCTTGATATAGATCTCTGCCAACTGGGCAACAGGAAAACTAATATTAATCGGTAGAAAATGAGCCGACTTCGTCAATCTATCAACTATAACCCAAATTGCGTCGTTCCCTCTAGGAGTATTCGGCAAACTCGTCACAAAATCCATGGATATACTATCCCATTTCCACTCCGGCACATCTAAGGATACCATCATGCCAGCCGGTTTCTGATGCTCAATCTTCGACTTCTGACAAACTAAACTGGAATACACAAACTGTGCCACATCTCGCTTCAATCTAGACCACCAAAACAACTTCTTCAAATCATGATACATCTTCGTAGCTCCTGGATGAATACTCAAGCTACTTCTATGACTCTCTTCAAGAATCATCTTCTTAATCTCTTCATTGTCGGGAATGCAAATCCTACCTCGGAATCTCAACACTCCTTGATCATCGACTTGAAAATCACTATCTTCAGTCTGATTACTAGCAACTAATAAGTCCACAAACTTGACTTCTTCTTTCTACGCCTCTTTGATACTCATCAAGAAGTCACTATCAATCTTCAGCATCCCCAGCTTTACACTCTGAGGTGTCCTTTCACAGACTAAACTCAAGTCTCTAAACTGTTCCAGCAATTCGAACTCTCTAACCATCAAAGCGGACATATGCAAGGTTTTCCTACTCAAGGCATCTGCTACCACATTAGCTTTACCCGGATGATAATTCAACCCAAAGTCAAAATCCTTCAACAATTCAAGCCATCTTCTCTGCCTCATATTCAATTCCTTCTGGTCGAACAGATACTTTAAGCTCTTGTGGTCACTGAACACTTCAAACCTCGCACCATACAAGTAATGTCTCCACATTTTCAATACAAAGACCACAGCCGCTAATTCTAAATCATGCGTCGGGTAATTCTTCTCATGAATTCTCAACTGTCTTGAAGCATAAGCTACCACTTTGCCTTCTTGCATAAGTACACCTCCTAAACCCAACTTGGACGCATCACAATACACTACAAAAGGCTCATCAGACTTCGGCAAAATCAAAACTAGAGCAGTCGTCAAACGCTTCTTCAACTCGTTGAAACTGTTCTCACAATGAACATCCCATACAAAAGCTTTACCTTTACAAGTCAACTGGGTTAACGGAAGAGCTAACTTGGAAAATCCTTCAATAAACCTTCGATAGTAACCAGCTAAACCCAAGAAGCTTCTAATCTCAGTAACTGACTTCGGGGTCTCCCATTGCGATACGGCCTCAATTTTAGACGGATCCACTGCAATACCATCACCAGAAATAACATGGCCCAGAAAACTTACTTCCTTCAACCAGAACTCACACTTAGACAATTTAGCATAAAGTTTCTTCTCCTTCAACACTTGCAAGACAATCTTCAAATGATTAGGATGCTCTTCCTCAGTCTTGGAGTAAATCAGAATATCATCAATAAACACAACTACAAACCTATCCAAAAATGCATGGAAGATGCGATTCATATATTCCATAAACACTCCAGGTGCATTAGTAACTCCAAAAGGTATAACCTTGTACTCATAGTGACCATAACGCGTTCTGAAAGCTGTCTTCTGCATATCTTCCTCTTTTACTTTAATCTGGTGATAACCTGACCTCAAATCAATCTTGCTGAAAACACGTGCACCCACTAACTGATCCATCAAATCATCAATTCTCGGAAGTGGATACCTATTCTTGATAGTTACCTTGTTCAACTGCCGATAATCAATACATAGCCTCATACTACCATCTTTCTTCTTTACTAGCAACACAGGCGCTCCCCAAGGTGAAACACTTGGTCTAACAAATTTCTTCTCAAGTAAATCTTCTAACTGTTTCTTCAACTCAACTAATTCGGAAGCAGACATCCGATAAGGTGCCATCGACACCGGCTTCGTTCCAGGAACAAGATCAATAGAAAACTCGACTTCCCTCTCTGGAGGCACATCAGGGATTTCATCTGGGAAAACTTCAGGAAAGTCGCATACCACTTGTAGTTTATCGATCACCGCTTGATTCTCTAAAGATAAAGAAGCCATCAACGAGAACATCAACATACCATCACGTTCCAGCTGCTTCGGTTGCTTAGTAGATAAGAACTCTGCTCCACTTTCCTCTTCAGCAGAAGAGAAACGTACCGTCTTGCTAAAACAATTGATGAGGACGTGGTTGTACTCTAACCAATTCATACCCAGAATTACATCCATACCGCCATAAAGCTGTAGAACAGATGTGTAGGATGAGTACAGAACGTAGATTAATCATAACATTGATGTTTCTGAGAGTTTAGACGTTTAAGATGATGAATTTGGGAACTTTTGATGAGATTTTCGCAGAACCCGTAGCAGTCTGTTCATTGCTCGCCTAGGCGAGCTATGCAACTCGCCGCGGCGAGTAGACCTAGATCGCTCGCGAGGCGAGCAACCCAGCTCGCCATAGCGAGCAGTCCCCTAGAGCTCGCGAGGCGAGCACTCCAACTCGCCATAGCGAGCAGGACCTTAGTTACTCGCGAGGCGAGATATCCCACTCGCCATAGCGAGTTATGTCAGAACCTAGAACCTGTTCTGTTTGCGACCTATAGTCGCATACGACCTTGAGAGATGACCTTGGGGTAGCTTAAGAGACTTCCAATGATGTTTAATATAATCTGTAATGATGTTACATGATGATTGAGATTGTTTATGATGATTTTATGAAGCTTATGTGTGATATATGAATTAACTAAGTTATGAATGTTTGATTTACTTGCGATGCTTGCATTATGGATGCTATTTGTATGATGTACTTGCTGCCATGTTGCTATTTACTTATGTATAGTTGCTGCATGTGTCAGTCCATGATGATTAAGATGGTTATTAAGACGTTGATGATGTTAACTTGTTTAAGTTAAAATTGCATTGAGTCTCATGCATACTCATTCTATGATGGGGGCTTATGCCCTGGAGTTTTTACTCACCAGCGACGAGGGCTTATGCCCTGGAGCTTTGCTCACCAGCGACGAAGGCTTATGCCTTGGAGTATATTTATGCTCATAGCGACGAGGGCTCATGCCCTGGATTGGTACCACATGCATATAAGACGTAGGGTTGCATAGTCAAGTGATGATGTCGAGTCGAGTCGTCTAAGATGTTTGCTAAGATGTTTATGATGTTGATTATGACGATGCTTAATGATGTGTTGTTTATGTTGATGTTCTAAATGCTAGATGTTTATCTGCGATATGTTGAATTATGTTTGGTTGTTGAATTGTGATTATTTAATTACATGTTTAATATAATTAATTGTGAATCTCACCCCTTCTGCTGGAATTGCCGCCTTGTGGGCAAGTGCAGGTAACCAAGATTAGGTGCAGACGTGTGAGGATTTCTGCAGTCGAGTCTAGGTGCTCTGATACGTAACGGGATAGGGGATCCTTCTTTATTTTTCTCTGTTCCTTGCGTATTAAGTTATTTTACATGCTTATGTTTATTTTGAAGATTTTTGGTTAATAAGACGTTGATGAGGCCTGCGTGCCAAAGACTTTTGAGATGCTTTTCTTTATAATTTTTCCGCTGCGATAATGATTAATATTTTATGAAGATTTAATGTTTATTTATTCATTAATATGAGATGTTTTTAGAAATGTGATGCCCTGTTTATGTGCTTACTCTGATGCATGACTATCTTTTTAAAGAAATTTTTATGTTGGGAAAACGGGGTGTTACAATTGGTATCAGAGCAGGTCGGTCCGTCCGGCCAAGTAGAGAGTCGAGTGACGTTGTCTTAGAGTTAGAATACTATTATTGTATTATTCTAACTTATGTTTGCTTTGTAGAGGATTAAGATGGCTGGAAGAAACGACGCTGCGATTGCTGCTGCCTTGGAAGCTGTTGCTCAAGCGGTGGGGCAACAACCGAATGCGAATGCTGGTGCTAGTACGGAGGTCCGTATGCTGGAGACCTTCTTGAGAAACCATCCTCCTACCTTCAAGGGGAGATATGATCCAGATGGAGCCCAGACTTGGCTCAAGGAGATTGAGAGGGTGTTTCGAGTAATGCAGTGCACGGAGGTGCAGAAGGTGCGTTTTGGTACGCACATGCTGGCTGAGGAGGCTGATGACTGGTGGATTAGTCTTCTACCTGTTCTGGAGCAAGGTGGTGCTCAGGTTACTTGGACTATTTTCAGAAGAGAGTTCCTCAACAGATATTTTCCAGAGGATGTTCGGGGCAAGAAAGAGATTGAGTTCCTAGAGCTTAAGCAAGGGAACATGTCAGTGACAGAGTATGCGGCAAAGTTTGTGGAGCTGGCAAAATTTTATCCACATTATACCCCTGAGACTGCTGAGTTTTCCAAGTGCATCAAGTTTGAAAATGGATTGCGTGCTGATATCAAGAGGGCTATTGGGTATCAGAAGATTAGAATCTTTTCCGAGCTGGTGAGTAGTTGCAGGATCTACGAGGAAGACACTAAGGCTCATTACAAGGTGGTTAATGAGAGAAAAGGAAAAGGGCAGCAAAGTCGTCCTAAGCCCTACAGTGCTCCTGCAGATAAGGGCAAACAGCGAGTTAATGATGAGAGGAGACCTGTGAAGAAAGATGCTCCTGTTGAGATAGTTTGCTATACTTGTGGCGTGAAAGGCCATAAGAGTAATGCTTGTCCTAGAGAGGTGAAGAGGTGTTTTCGTTGTGGCAAGAAGGGTCATACTACTGCGGATTGCAAGCATGGTGATATTGTGTGTTTTAACTGCGGTGAAGAGGGTCACATTGGTTCACAATGCAAGAAGCCTAAGAAGGCTCAGACTACTGGGAGAGTTTTTGCTTTGACTGGTACGCAGACGGAGAGCGAGGATCGCTTGATCAGAGCAAGACGGTGCATTTTTCTTCTCCCGAAGAAGAGAGTGGCGCAGAGTTCCTATCTACTAAACAGTTGAAGCAGTTGGAACGCGATGGAATTATGATGTTTTCCTTGATGGCGTCCTTATCTATTGAGAATCAGGCAGTGATTGATAAGCTACAAGTAGTATGTGATTTTCCTGAAGTTTTCCCAGATGAGATTCCTGATGTGCCTCCGGAAAGAGAAGTTGAATTTACGATCGATCTTGTTCCTGGAACGAAGCCTGTGTCTATGACACCTTATCGTATGTCAGCTTCTGAGTTGGCTGAGCTGAAGAAACAGTTAGAGGATTTGCTTGATAAGAAGTTCGTGAGACCAAGTGTTTCACCGTGGGGAGCTCCAGTGTTGTTAGTCAAGAAGAAAGATGGAAGTATGAGGTTGTGCATCGACTATCGTCAGTTGAATAAAGTAACGATAAAGAATAGGTATCCACTTCCGAGGATTGACGACTTGATGGATCAGTTGGTGGGTGCTTGTGTATTCAGCAAGATAGATTTGAGATCAGGTTACCATCAGAGTAAAGTGAAAGATGAGGATATGCAGAAGACAGCGTTTAGAACGCGATATGGACATTATGAGTATACGGTGATGCCTTTCGGTGTTACTAACGCACCTGGCGTATTTATGGAGTATATGAATAGGATCTTCCATGCTTATTTGGATCGCTTTGTTGTGGTATTCATCGATGATATTCTGGTTTACTCTAAAACTGAAGAAGAACATGCTGAGCATTTGAAGATCGTCTTGCAAGTGTTGAAAGAGAAGAAGCTTTTTGCTAAGTTGTCTAAGTGTGAGTTCTGGTTGAAAGAAGTAAGTTTTCTTGGTCATGTTATTTCTGGCGATGGCATTGCGGTTGACCCGTCTAAAGTTGAAGCGGTATCGCAATGGGAGACTCCTAAGTCGGTTACAGAGATTAGAAGCTTTTTGGGATTAGCAGGTTATTACCGAAGGTTTATAGAGGGATTTTCTAAGTTGGCTCTTCCAATAACGCAGTTGACGTGTAAAGGTAAATCTTTTGTGTGGGATGTTCATTGTGAGAACAGTTTTAATGAGTTGAAGAAACGTTTGACGACGGCTCCAGTTTTGATTTTGCCGAAGCCCGATGAACCTTTTGTGGTATATTGTGATGCGTCCAAGTTGGGTTTAGGTGGCGTGCTTATGCAAGATGGTAAGGTAGTAGCGTATGCTTCAAGGCAATTGAGGATTCATGAGAAGAATTATCCGACGCATGACTTAGAGTTGGCGGCTGTGGTCTTTGTATTGAAAATATGGAGACATTACCTGTATGGTTCGAGGTTTAAAGTGTTTAGTGATCACAAGAGTTTGAAGTACTTATTTGACCAGAAGGAATTGAATATGAGGCAGCGAAGGTGGCTCGAATTGTTAAAAGATTATGACTTTGGTTTGAACTATCATCCGGGCAAAGCTAATGTGGTTGCAGATGCCTTGAGTAGGAAGACCTTGCATATGTCTGCCATGATGGTGAAGGAGTTTGAGTTGCTTGAACAGTTTAGAGATTTGAGTTTAATCTGTGAGAGAACACCTCAGAGTGTAAAGCTGAGAATGCTGAAGATTGATAGTGATTTCTTGAAGAGTATCAAAGAGGCACAGAAAGAAGATGTCAAGTTTGTGGACTTGTTGGTTGCTAGTAATCAGACGGAAGTTAGTGACTTTAGAGTTGATGATCAAGGAGTGTTGAGATTTCGAGGTAGGATTTGCATTCCTGATAATGAGGAAATGAAGAAGATGATTCTTGCAGAGAGTCATAGAAGTAGCTTGAGTATTCATCCGGGAGCTACGAAGATGTATCATGATTTAAAGAAGCTGTTTTGGTGGTCTGGTTTGAAGCGAGACGTGGCACAGTTTGTGTATTCTTGTTTGGTTTGTCAGAAATCGAAGGTTGAACATCAGAAACCTGCTGGTATGATGGTACCTTTAGATGTGCCAGAGTAGAAATGGGATAGTATATCCATGGATTTCGTGACGAGCTTGCCGAATACTCCTAAAGGGAATGACGCTATTTGGGTGATTGTTGATAGATTGACGATGTCGGCTCATTTTCTACCGATTAATATTACTTTTCCTGTTGCTCAGTTGGCAGAGATTTATGTCAAGGAGATTGTGAAGTTGCATGGTGTTCCTTCGAGCATCGTATCAGATAGAGACCCGAGATTTACTTCTAGATTTTGGAAGAATTTGCAAGAGGCTTTAGGTTCTCAGTTGAGGTTGAGTTCGGCTTATCATCCGCAAACAGATGGTCAGTCGGAGAGGACGATTCAGTCGTTGGAGGATTTATTGAGGGTGTGTGTACTTGAGCAAGGAGGAACTTGGGATAGTCATCTTCCATTGATAGAGTTCACGTACAACAATAGTTACCATTCGAGTATCGGAATGGCACCTTTTGAGGCTTTGTATGGTCGGAGATGCAGAACTCCGTTGTGTTGGTTTGAGTCAGGCGAAAATGTGATGTTAGGACCGGAGATTGTTCAGCAGACTACTGAGAAAGTAAGAACGATCCAAGAGAAGATGAAAGCGTCGCAGAGTCGACAAAAGAGTTATCATGATAAGCGTAGAAAGGACCTTGAATTCCAAGAGGGAGATCATGTGTTCCCGAGAGTGACTCCTATGACCGGTGTTGGTCGTGCATTGAAGTCAAAGAAGTTAACCCCGAAGTTTATTGGTCCATATCAGATATCAGAGAGGATTGGGGCGGTGGCCTATCGTATTGGATTGCCACCACAATTATCGAATTTGCACGACGTGTTCCATGTGTCGCAACTGAGGAAGTATGTTCCGGATCCGTCTCATGTGATCCAGAGTGATGATGTGCAAGTTAGGGACAACCTTACGGTTGAGACCTTACCTGTGAGAATTGATGACAGAAAGACGAAGACGCTGAGGGGAAAGGAGATACCTCTCGTTAGAGTCGTTTGGTCGGGAGCGACCGGCGAAAGCATGACGTGGGAGTTAGAGAGTAAGATGCTGGAGTCATATCCAGAATTGTTTGCTTGAGGTAATTTTCGAGGACGAAAATCTTTTAAGTTGGGGAGAGTTGTAACGCCCATTTTTGATTATTTAATTATTTGATTTATTTGAGAAGTTGATATATATTTATTAATATATTATGCGATGTTGACTGAAGATTTAATATGATTTTATGCGACGTGGTGACTTATTTTATTGTTTAATAAAATAAGATTTGAAAATAAAATAAAATATTTAGTTGTGGGTTAGTTTTGGATTTTAGAGAGTTTTGTGGGAGAAAGAGCAAATAAGATAAGATTTGTTGGGAGTATATAAAGGGAAATTAGGTTAAGAGAGAAGTCAGTATACGCGTTGCCAGAGTTTTGGAAAAAGGGAGAAAACGGACGTGAAGTGAGAAGAGAGCTAGGTCTGCGATTTTTCTGCAATTACCAGGTAAGGGTGAGCCTAACACTTAATTATATTGATCTGTAGTTCATCTAATCTCGATTAACAACGTAGGATTGAGTTTTGTGAGAATTGGAATTAGGTTAAAATTGAGAAAAATCATGAATTAGGCCATAAAGCTGTAGAACAGATGTGTAGGATGAGTACAGAACGTAGATTAATCATAACATTGATGTTTCTGAGAGTTTAGACGTTTAAGATGATGAATTTGGGAACTTTTGATGAGATTTTCGCAGAACCCGTAGCAGTCTGTTCATCGCTCGCCTAGGCGAGCTATGCAACTCGCCGCGGCGAGTAGACCTAGATCGCTCGCAAGGCGAGCAACCCAGCTCGCCATAGCGAGCAGTCCCCTAGAGCTCGCGAGGCGAGCACTCCAACTCGCCATAGCGAGCAGGACCTTAGTTACTCGCGAGGCGAGCTATCCCACTCGCCATAGCGAGTTATGTCAGAACCTAGAACCTGTTCTGTTTGCGACCTGTAGTCGCATACGACCTTGAGAGATGACCTTGGGGTAGCTTAAGAGACTTCCAATGATGTTTAATATAATCTGTAATGATGTTACATGATGATTGAGATTGTTTATGATGATTTTATGAAGCTTATGTGTGATATATAAATTAACTAAGTTATGAATGTTTGATTTACTTGCGATGCTTGCATTATGGATGCTATTTGTATGATGTACTTGCTGCCATGTTGCTATTTACTTATGTATAGTTGCTGCATGTGTCAGTCCATGATGATTAAGATGGTTATTAAGACGTTGATGATGTTAACTTGTTTAAGTTAAAATTGCATTGAGTCTCATGCATACTCATTCTATGATGGAGGCTTATGCCCTGGAGTTTTTACTCACCAGCGACGAGGGCTTATGCCCTGGAGCTTTGCTCACCAGCGACGAAGGCTTATGCCTTGGACTATATTTATGCTCATAGCGACGAGGGCTCATGCCCTGGATTGGTACCACATGCATATAAGACGTAGGGTTGCATAGTCAAGTGATGATGTCGAGTCGAGTCGTCTAAGATGTTTGCTAAGATGTTTATGATGTTGATTATGACGATGCTTAATGATGTGTTGTTTATGTTGATGTTCTAAATTCTAGATGTTTATCTGCGATATGTTGAATTATGTTTGGTTGTTGAATTGTGATTATTTAATTACATGTTTAATATAATTAATTGTGAATCTCACCCCTTCTGCTGGAATTGCCGCCTTGTGGGCAAGTGCAGGTAACCAAGATTAGGTGCAGACGTGTGAGGATTTCTGCAGTCGAGTCTAGGTGCTCTGATACGTAACGGGATAGGGGATCCTTCTTTATTTTTCTCTGTTCCTTGCGTATTAAGTTATTTTACATGCTTATGTTTATTTTGAAGATTTTTGGTTAATAAGACGTTGATGAGGTCTGCGTGCCAAAGACTTTTGAGATGCTTTTCTTTATGATTTTTCCGCTGCGATAATGATTAATATTTTATGAAGATTTAATGTTTATTTATTCATTAATATGAGATGTTTTTAGAAATGTGATGCCCTGTTTATGTGCTTACTCTGATGCATGACTATCTTTTTAAAGAAATTTTTATGTTGGGAAAACGGGGTGTTACAGCATATCGGTCGAGCTACCTGTCCTTCAACAGGAGAAGTTCATCCCTCTCGATCATTTGTCATCTTTGTTTGAGGATTTCACAATCCTTCTGTTCTAACTGTCCACTCATTGTTTCCATCTGGAGCATAGTTTCATCGTACTTCCTCTTCCAAGTGGCACTTTCATGGGTCAATTCAGTTATCCGCTTCTGGTACTCCTTCTCGGTATCAAAGGTCATAGGCATAGGTGGTGCTGGAGTGATAGGAGACGGAAACCTCGGTAGCTTGTAAGGCATCCTGTTATCGCGATTTTCGGGTCTCAAGTCATTAATTAGGCTTGAACCTTTCAATCATTGATATCTCTATTTTTCTTGGGGAAGGGCAAAATTGAGAAAACCCTTAGAAATTCTAAGTTCGGGGGAAATTTTCGCTACGGGAAGGTGTTAAGCACCCGTAACGACTATAGTACTCTACAAGAACCATTTTTCTCTCTTCTTCTCATCGTTCTCTCTTCTCTCATCGTTTTCTCTTCTTCTCCGATTGAACCCTAACCCTAGTTTGTTCTAACCTACCCAGAATTCGTTCAAACATGCTTCAATCAATTCGTTCTATCATTCTAAACACAAATCCACTCTTAGAATTCACATGCAAACACGAATCGATGTAAATCTTAGAAGGTTTTTTCACGGTTCAAACCATTTTTGTTTTGCTCAAATCTTTTCTGAATGAAGTCTCTTACGACTTCGTAGATCTACAACGGTTGGTATTCGTTGTAGATCGTGGATTTTTACAGTTTTCAAAGATTTTTAGGGTTTCACAGTTTTTGAATGAAACTCTCTGAACTTCTGTAACACCCCGTTTCCCAAATCAACGTAAAAATAATGTAAAACATCAGAGTTCACCAAAAACGGGCATGTCACACAACATTTAAATATTTATTTAAATAGAAAGTAAAACCATTTAAATAAACATCAACAACATTAATCTTTTGTAGAATTCTGCAGCGGAATAATCATTATAAAATCATCTCAAAATTCTTATACACCAACATATCCGGCACAAAGGCCTCACCATAATAAAATATTCTCCAACATTATTCAAATAAATATTCAACAACTCTCCAAGTAAAAATGATACATAAAGGAATGAAATTGTAAAACATAAATCCCATCCCGTTACGTATCAGAGCCTACGACACAATGAGCCAACTCCTATCTATCCATCGCTACCTGCACTTGCCCACGAGGCGGCAATTCCAGCAGAAGGGGTGAGTTCACAAAACAAAAGCAATATATATATATATATATATATATATATATATATATATATATATATATATATATATATATATAATTCATAAAGTTGTATTAAAAAAAACAACAACAACAAGAACATTCATCATCACCATAATCATCAGCAATCTTCATTAACATTTCAACAATATAATTTAGATTCCCTTAAATAACAACACCGACAACAACGCCACTTGTGGTGACACCTCACCAACAACAACTCACACCTTAAACTTCTAATGCAAGACTCCATTAACGACTAATGCATTATGCAAATGTGGTACCAACTACGCGCGTTGAATGCTAAGCATTCCGGGGCATAAGCCCCCACCAAATTGGATGGTTAAAGCATCCCAGGGCATAAGCCCTCACCAAAGTGAATGACTAGCATTCCAGGGCATGAGCCCTCACCAGTTGAATGTATAAACATTCCGGGGCATGAGCCCCCACCTATGCAAATGAGTTATGAGACTCAAGGGGTATATCTACATACAACCATACGACAAAATAGTGGTGCATTTTCACCATGCAACCAACGACAACACCAACTAGGACACCTCCCCAACTAGACTCAACCACACCACAACACCATGAATGATTGCAAACTTAGCATAGTATAATTCATTTCATTTCATATAAGATTCATCCATATATGCATCATAAACATCTCCAATCTACAATTTTTATCACTCCAATAATTCTTAATAAATCCAATAAACAACTTAAAAAGCTTAGGTTGGGGTTTGGAACACTTAGGAAAATTACACAAAATGGTCGCACAGGACCTATCTCGCTTAAGCGAGCAGAATCTCGCTTGAGCGAGTCAATTCACGTAAGTTTGGTTTTGGTTCGCTTACAGCTTGCTTGGCGTTCGCTTGAGCGACGCTCTCCAACAACAGGTTCTGGGCAAATTTCGCTTGAGCGACGGGAATTTCGCTTGAGCGATGCAAATGACGAAAGTTAGGATTTCGCTCGCTCGGGGTTCGCTCGTGGCTCGCTTAAGCGAGTGGCCAAAGTTTCAGACTGGACGTTGCAAAGAGTCGCTCGCTTGAGCGAAAGGTATCTCGCTTGAGCGAGTGCTCATCTGGGCAGAATTTCAACTTACGATTTCTAACCCTTTTTCATCCAAAAACCCCATTTTTGATTCCCCAATCACCCAAAATGATTTTAGATTAAAGTTATGGGTTCAATACTTATTCAAGGCACCAAAACAACTCATAGAAACACAATTAACAACATAATTCAACAACTTTAGGCCTTTCATCAAGTTTTGAAAACCTAAACCAGAACAACAAATTTCAATCCAAGTTCATGAAAATATACATGTATATATTAACAATTGAATCACAAACCCACCCTTACCTGATTAGATGAATTAAACAAAAGCTACAGCAATCCTAGCAATCTCCCCTTGGTTCTTGGCTCTACTCTTCTCTCTTCCCAAAAGTCTGTTTCTTTTCTCTGATACGTATTCCTTTTCTTTCTTTCCTTTACTGACTAATTCTCTCCCTCCTCAAAAGTAACTTCTTTTTACTCTTTACTCTCACACTAAAACCCCTTTTAATTTCTCATTAATCCTTCCTAATTTCTATTAACTCCAATTAAACCCCTTTTGTCAAATATTATTATTTCTACTATTTCATAAAATACTACAAATAATTATAATAAATAATAACACACCAAATATTTCATATATCATTTATAAATTCAAGTAAAATACACCAAGCACACCAAAATCAATTAAAAATCACCACAAATCATAAAATAGAATTTAGAGTGTTACAACTTCCATGGATCTACATCGATTTGAACTTGTTGATGTTCTTGAGCAAGAAAAAAAAGGTAAGTTTATGTGTTTACCTGTGTTTTAATCGGAGATTCGAACCAGATTCTTCAAGAACTTTGGATTTTGATTCTGTTTTTGTTGATTTTTGGCTTGAATCCGAAAATAAATCGGTAATCTCTTCTTTTCACCTTCACCGGTTCAAATCCTTTGAATTTTCTTTCCTTCTTCTTCTCAATTTTTCCTCTGCGATCGCGTTTGAATTCGCCGCTTCCAGTGGTGAATTCGCGCTTGAATTGTAGGGGAAATGGTTCAATGATAAAGATTCAGTGTTGAATCTCTGAGAACCACCGTGAATTCCATTGAATTTCGCTTGAATTTGATTCTAGAAAAGTTAGGGTTTATGCATTGCTCTGTGTTCTTGTGAATTTCTGGGTTTTTTGTGGATTTTGATCGTAACTGAATAGAGAGAGAAAGTCTGAATCTGTTAGTGATGTGGCATTCTATCTGTGGCTCCTTTTTCTGACTCTACAGTGGCCGACCTTTTATAGGCTGCCAAGTGTGCATTGGACCAATGGGACTGTGACATCTGTCCTGGACTGCTTGCGTGGCTTTTGGACTAAATTCGACTTAAGGACCCTTCTGCAAAATGTTAAAAATAAAGGACCAGCTTGCAATAATAAAATAAAAAGATAAAATTGGACTTACTTGCAATAAAAAAATAAAATTGGACTAATTTGCAATAAAATTGGACTAGTTTGCAATAAAAAATAAAATTGGTAAAAATTGTAATTTTGAAAATAACGTAAAGTGAAATAGTTAAAAAACGACAAAACGGACTAAAACGAACAAACTACCAAAATGAGGTATTTTAAAATACCTCTCTGTCAAAATTTTGATGTGAAAAGACTAAAATCCCCCTAAGGACTAAAACGACTCAGACTGACTCAGATGCAATGCTGAAATGATTTTTAAACAAAGTTTGATCAATGATTTGTACAGACAAGTTGAAAAGACTCAGAGACAAATGTAGGGACTAAAATGGGTTCCACTGTAGGAAATGACGAAAATACCCTTTTGTATGATTTTTATGCAAAAATTTGGAATAAAATGCAAGAAAATGTGCAATGGTTTTAGAAACTTTCTAATGACTTGTAATGCAAGAAAAGCACTTTGGATGGCTCTATATGCAAGAAAATTTAAAGACAGAAACAGTAAAATGTGCAGTTGAAGCACAGTAGAAAATTGCAGAGTAATACACAGTGAATTGAAAAGTATCAGAAATAGAAAAGAAATCTGAATGAGTATTTTTAGGTCCAAAATGAGGGTATGACAGCTGCCCCTATTTAAGTTTCTTTGTCTGGAGGGTCAAGAGACAGAGTCTTTGGCTTGACGGGACGAAGATACTTAAATATCGACATTTGCACTGATTTTGGGCGTAAAAATACATTTGTGAATGTCATGTATGCCATGCAACATTTTGATTATGAATGCAAGACAAACTGGGAGTTGAGTTTTAACAAAGTATGTCGTATCCATTGCGGGATTGGTAGACATTAACAAGATAGCAAATAACAGGGTATTTCGTATCCACTGCGGGATTGGTAGACATTAACAAGATAGCAAATAACAAGGTTTACTGGGGAAACAGACAGCGAATTGACAGGCACAAGTTTTTCTTTTGGCTCGAACTGGGAACTTGACCGAGAATACTGATAGGTAGATAGGCACAACCTGTTCTTGTATTTGAACTAGCCGCTTGGCTGATAACAGAAGCAAATTGACAGGCACAAGCTGTCCTGGTATTTGAACTAGCCACTTGGCTGATAACAGAAGCAAATTGACAGGCACAAGCTGTTCTTGGATTTGAACTAGCCACTTGGCCGAACATATAACAAACTGCATTGTGAATATAGATTGAAATTGACTTGACATGACTGCAGAAGTTTGAAATTGACATGACTGTAGAAGTTTGAAATTGACATGACTGTAGAAGTTTGAAATTGACATGACTGTAGAAGTTTGAAAATGACATGACTGTAGAAGTTTGAAATTGACACGACTGTAGAAACTGACATTGTTTTATGAGATTTTGACAGAGATTGATATAGGAATTGAAAATCCAATGTGCATGGATAGTATAACAAATTTATCAGAGGCATGAGCATATAGGATGCATGATTATGCATGTATGAATGCTTGAAGTGCATAATGGTTGGCAATTTGCAGACACAATTTCACAGAGATAGACAAAACATTGGAATATTGGGCACGTAATGGCTCGTGCTCTAACATATGCTTGTGGAAATTCCCTTTAGAGATGCTGTCGTTTGAAAGACGCATCGAGACCATGGCTGAGGGCAGGGAACTGTATCCCGTTCATAAACTCGTAGAGAGAAGGACCAATGCTTTTTGCATGTTTGCTTTTGTTTTGTTGTTTTTCATCGTCCCATTTATGCCTGGATCGCCCTTTTGGGTTTTCGATCCACCGGGGAATAAATTCTTTTCATTGCCCCTGTTTTTGCCTGAATTGCCTCTGTAGGTTGTCAATCCAGCGGGGTGCTCATTTTTGCCTAAGCCGCCCTCTCGGGTTTTCAGCTTAGCGAGCTTATTCATTTTCTCATGCTTTTCATTCTGTTTTTTCATTCTTGCCATTGACCACAGACCATACTGGGGAGAGAGCCTGCTGGTAGCTCGTATTGAAATGGACATCGACACACCTTCATTCATGCATGTTTCGTTTGAATGCACCTAGTTGCTCAGGTTTGTTTTCAAAATGTTCACAAAAAATTTTCAATTTCCAAAATGTTTGTTTCAGACATTGTCATTATCAAAAATAGAAAGAAAATGTTTTTGTATAAAGCTTTGAAAGTGGAATGAAGAAATAGAGTTTCAAACAAAAGCATAGGCTCAAATCGACGTATATGAGTGGTGGTCAGCCAAAGGCATGACTCCACGGATCTACAAAGCTTGGAAAATGGTAATTTTATGGGTTGGTGGTACATTGAACACAGTAACCACTACAGTCCTTAGAAATTTTGAATTCACAGGTGCAAAAGCTTCTGATGAGAATGGTCATTTATCAGTTGCAGGTGCCCCAAGGGGATGGTAGTTTGCCAGATATAGTCAATTGTCTTTCATTTCAATCTCATTTTTGCATGAACCGCCCTTCCGGGTTTTCGGCTCATCGAGACGCTCATTTTTTCCTGAGTTACGTGTAATCTCAGCGAGCTTTTTCACATTCATTTTTTTTGTCCCTTATTTTGCCTGGATCGCCTTTTCGGGTTTTTGATCCACCGGGAAACGCATTTTTGCCTAGGCCGCCCTTTCGGGTTTTCGACCTACCACGCTGTTCTTTTCATATATCTAGACAAATTATTTTTTGACTATATCGGCATTCACAGGGTTTGGAAGTTCTGCACCATCCATATGTGTAAGAATTAAAGCACCGCCGGAGAAGGCCTTCTTGACAACATAAGGTCCTTCATAGTTAGGCGTCCACTTGCCCCTTGGGTCGGGTTGTTGGCTTACTCTTCTTTTCAATACAAGTTCACCTTCCTTGAATTCCCGAGGACGGACTTTCTTGTCAAAAGCAGTTTTCATTCTTGTTTGATACAGCCGTCCACGAGCCAAAGCATCCAGATGCTTTTCTTCAACCAAGTTTAACTGATCATACCGGCTCTGGCACCATTCAGCCTCAGACAATTTTGCTTCCATGATCACGCGGAGAGATGGGATTTCTACTTCCAAAGGGAGGACTGCTTCCATGCCATATACAAGGGAAAAAGGCGTTGCCCCGGTTGAACTGCGTACTGTAGTGCGGTAGCCGTGTAAAGCAAAGGGCAACATCTCATGCCAGTCTTTGTATGTAGTTACCATCTTCTGTACGATCTTCTTGATATTCTTATTGGCGGCCTTAACTGCACCATTCATCTGGGGCCTATAAGGAGAAGAGTTATGATGTTCAATCTTGAATTTCTCACACAGGTCTTGCACCATGTCATTGTTCAAGTTGGTACCATTGTCAGTAATAATCTTGCTGGGAACACCATATCGACAGATGATATTGTTCTTGATGAACTTAACCACCACTTACTTGGTTACATTGGCATAAGATGCAACTTCGACCCATTTGGTAAAGTAATCGATCGCTACCAAAATGAAACGATGACCATTCGAAGCCTTTGGTTCAATTCTTCCAATCATGTCGATGCCCCACATAGAGAAAGGCCACGGGGAGGAAATAACATTGAGAGCATGCGGAGGCACATGGATCTTATCAGCATAGATTTGACATTTGTGACATTTCCTGGCATATTGGTAGCAATTGTGCTCCATGGTCATCCAATAGTAGCCAGCCCTTAACAATTTTCTAGACATGGTATGCCCCGAAGCATGGGTCCCAAAAGTGCCATCGTGCACATCGTGCATCAGTTGCTCCGCTTTGCGTTCATCAACACACCTCAACAATATCATATCGTAATTCCTTTTGTACAAAACATCTCCGTCCAGCAGGAACTTACTAGCCAATCTTCGCAGGGTCTTCTTGTCTTTGTTGGAAGCACTTGGCGGGTATTCACGGTTTTGCAAAAACTGCTTGATATCATGATACCAGGGTTTGTTGTCAACTACATCCGCATCTGCCTGAACAATCACATCTCCGATGGCAAACACGTGAGAAGGCCGGTCCAGGCGTTGTACTTTGATTACCAGCACATGATTCCAATGGTTTACTTGAAACATGGAGGATAAAGTAGCAAGAGCATCGGCCATTTGATTTTCCTCACGGGGAATATGGTGCAATTCGACCTTTGTAAAGTATGTCAGCAGACGTCTCGCATAATCGCGGTAAGGGATCAGATTGGCATGATGGGTCTCCCACTCACCCTTTATCTGATTAATAACAAGCGCAGAATCTCCATAAATGTCAAGATGCTTGATTCTCATGTCAATTGCTTCCTCAATCCCCAAGATGCATGCTTCGTATTCAGCCATGTTGTTTGTGCATTCAAATAGGATTTGGGCGATAAAGGGAATGTGATGCCCCCGCGGAGATACGATTATTGCCCCCAATCCCTTTACCGTAAGCATTGACAGCACCATCAAAGACCAATCCCCACTTGCTATTAGGGTCTGGACCTTCACCAATCAACGGTTCTTCGTAGTCCCTTGACTTCAAATACATGACTTTTTCGTCGGGGAAATCGAACTTAATGGGCTGATAGTCATCAAGCGGCTGATAAGCGAGGTGATCAGCTAGAATACTTCCTCTGATGGCTTTTTGAGCTTTGAACACAATATCATATTCAGACAGAAGCATTTGCCAACGTGCAATCTTTCCGGAGACCGCAGGCTTCTCAAAGATGTACTTAATCGGGTCCATCCTGGATATCAACCAAGTTGTATGGTTCATCAAATAGTGACGCAGACGTTTGGCAGCCCAAGCCAAAGCACAACAAGTCTTTTCGAGCATCGTGTACCGAGTCTCACAGTCAGTGAACTTCTTGCTTAAATAGTAGATAGCATGTTCTTTCTTTCCAATCTCGTCCTGTTGACCGAGCACACATCCCATGGATTCATCTAACACTGACAGATACATAATCAACGGCCTTCCCTCCACCGGCGGGACAAGGATTGGTGGCTCTAGCAAGTAATCTTTGATGCTATCAAAAGCTTCCTGACATTCATCGTTCCATAAAATAGGTTGCTTCTTCATGAGCGGCTTGAAGATCGGCCCGCAAGTCGCGGTCATGTGAGATATGAATCGGGAGATATAGTTCATCCGCCCGAGGAAGCCTCTGACTTGTTTCTCGGTCTGCGGGGCTGGCATATCACGGATGGCCCGGACTTTGTCAGGATCTACTTCAATGCCTCGTTGGCTGACAATGAACCCTAGCAGCTTCCCGGATCTAACACCGAACATACATTTGTTGGGATTCAGCCGAAGCTTGTATTTTCTCAATCTTTCAAACATTTTTGCCAAATATTCAACGTGTTGCTCTTCATCGCTTGACTTTACGATCATGTCGTCCACATATATTTCGACTTCTTTGTGATTCATATCGTGAAACAACGTAGTCATCCCCCTCTGATAGGTGGCACCAGCATTTATCAAGCCGAACGGCATTGCTTTGCAACAGAAAGTGCCCCATGGGGTAATGAACGATGTCTTTTCCCTGTCTCTGGGCGACATCTTGATTTGATTGTATCCAGAGAAACCATCCATGAAAGAGAACACCTTGCACTGAGCATTATTATCAACAAGCACGTCGATATGAGGAAGTGGGAAATTGTCTTTCAGACTGGCTTTATTCAAATCCCTATAATCGACACACATCCGGACTTTCCCATCCTTCTTCGGTACCGGTACAACATTAGCAACCCATTCGGGATACTCGACCGTCATGAGGAAACCCGTATCAATCTGCTTCTGTACCTCACCCTTGATCTTGAGAGCCATGTCAGGACGAGTTCTTCTCAGCTTTTGTCTAACAGGAGGACATTCTAGCTTTGTTGGTATCCGGTGTTCTACGATTCAGGGATCCAAACCCGGCATATCTTCATATGACCATGCGAAAATGTCTGGATACTCTCGGAGAAGTTGGAAGATCTTCTTCTTAACCCCTTCTTCCAGTGCGGCACCAACCTTGATCTCTCGTTTATTATCTTCGGTACCCAGGTTGATCAACTCAATCTCTTCCTGGTGGGGCTGAATGGTTTTCTCCTCTTGTTCGAGCAGTCGAGTGATCTCATATGGTATATCATCATCCTCCCCATCTTCGGCTTCTTATACCGGGAATTCAAAAGTTGGAGGAAACATAGGGTCACTGTGTTCAACGGGTTTATTATGGTTCAATCTGCATGATATGGTTGGATGATTTTTAGGAAAGGTTTTTCATGCAGATTTTTGAAATTAATAAGAAAACAAAGATGTTTTGGTTTTTTCTGGCATTACCATTATTTCCAAGGGAAAAAGCATTTAAGAGAAACAAAAATCCGCGAAAGAAACAACGATTTTTATTAACAATGGCAATGCCGAAACAAACATGCCCTTACAAAAATATCACTTTCGCCTTGGGCAGAGCGAGAGGATTGTTATTTTGAAAAAACAAAGACTTAAGCAACAAGACACATTACTCGGAATCATGCATGATCAAAGGAAGGTCAATGACATCCCAATTCTTTGCGATGCCTCCTGATATAACAAACACGGGCCTAGAGCCACATCCAGCAGTATCCTCAGTAATTGCATTGGTGAACCCAGCACTGTAGAACGTTCCGGTAGATACACCTGATGTCGGTGAAAACCCAAGACCTTCTTTGCGCTTATTCTCAAGTAGTTGTACTAACTGGCCCCAACCGGCAGCCTGTCCCTTCTGGACAGCCTTCTGAGCATCCCTTAAAGAAGCCATAGCAACACCAACCTTCTTGGGCTCCGTACCTTCAACAGTCAAACCCTGAAATGCAGTTCCCTTAGTAGATCCTGCTTCGATGCAAGAGAACGATGACAATTGGCTGACCAAGTATGCTTCTTCTCCATGTACAGTAATAAGCTTACCATTCTTCACAAATTTCAGCTTTTGGTGGAGAGTGGAGGTCACCGCGCCAGCCTCGTGTATCCACGGCCTTCCAAGGAGACAGCTATAGGAAGCATCGATGTCCATGACTTGGAATGTGATCAGGAATGTCTCAGGGCCGATTGTAACACCCCGTTTTCCCCAAAATGATATAATAATATCTAAACATCAGAGTTAATCATCATACAACGGAGCATTACATACACATTTCAAAATTTATTTAAATAGAAAAATAAAACTATTTAAATATCCTCAATAATATCATCTTTATAAAATATCTGCAGCGGAATATTCATTTGATAATTAACCAACAACAAAATTCAACATCCTTGGCACATAGGCCACAACTTAAATAAATTATTATCCAATGATAATTAAATCTCCAACAACAATAAAAGCCTCGGAAACATGTTTTCAAAAACTGATACATAAAAGGAATGAAAGAATTTAAACAGTAGAATCCCCATCCCGTTACGTATCAGAGCCTAGGACACAAGAGCCGACATCTAACTAGCCTTCGTTACCTGCACTTGCCCACGAGGCGGCAATTCCAGCAGAAGGGGTGAGTTCACAAAACAAAAGTAATATATAAATATATGAATCATCAAAGTAAATTGAAAACAACAACAATTAATAACAACCAACAGCAACATTATCAACAATATCATCTCAACATTATAATTTTGATTCATCTTTGATTAACATCAACAACAGCAACCCTTGTGGCGACATCTCACCAACAACAACTCCAACAAGACAACTCACACCTACAACAACTATGCAAGACCTGAACTACAAATGCAATGTGCATGTGGTACCATACTACGCGCGTTGAATGCTAAGCATTCCAGGGCATAAGCCCCCAACAGTTTGGATGGTTAAAGCATCCCAGGGCATAAGCCCCCAACAGGTGAATGACTAGCATTCCAAGGCAATAAGCCCCCAACAGGTGAATGATAAACATTCCAGGGCAATAAGCCCCCAACAAATGCATATGAGTATGAATGACTCTATGGTGTATATCTGCATACAACCCAACAACATCTAATGGTGCATATCAGCATGCAACCAACAACAACTACTTAGGACATCAACTACTGTGTCAACCAACTAAGACACCCTCCCCAACTGGGTAACACCACTCAACATCATCAAAAGCAACTCAAGTTTAGCAAAATATAATTATTTTCATGTAAACATACATTAATCCATCTTAACCATCTTCATATACAAGTTTCACCGTCTAAACAATTCTAAATAAATCCAACAAACAAGTTAGGAAGCTTAGGTTTGGGTTAGGAGTACTTAGAAAAGTTACACAAAATGGTCGTTCAGGACCCAGTTCGCTTGAGCGAAGCTCTGTTCGCTTGAGCGAACTCAAATGACGAAAATTGGGAATTGTTCGCTTACCGTTCGCTCAGGAGTTCGCTTAAGCGAACTGGCACTATGCAAATCTGGGTACCTACTTTTAGTAGTTCGCTTAAGCGAAGGGTCCGTTCGCTTAAGCGAACTGGCATCTGGACAGACTGCAACCTACGATTCTCAAACTCCTCTAGCAACCAAAAACCCAATTTTGATCCCCCAATCACCCAAAATGAATCATTATAAGGTTTATGGGTTCTATATACAACAAAACATCAGAAACAACTCATAGAAACAACATTAACAACACAATTCAACACATTTGATCAAATTATCATGTTCTTAAACCTAGTTTCAAAACTACCATTTTCAATCCAATTTTCATGAACTCATGCGTATATATATTACAATTGAAATGCTAACCCACCCTTACCTTAATTCAGCAAATTCTACAGCAAAATGATCAGGTTCTCTCTTCCTAGCTCTTCCCTCTTGGTTCTTCTCTTTTCTCCCAAAACTCTTGTTTTTCCTCTGATACGTACAATTGTGTTTCTTTCCTTACTGACTTTTCTATTTCCTTACTAACAAAGTGTAACCTCCCTTTACTCTTAACTCCCTTCCTTAATTCCAATTAATTTTCATTACCCCCCTTAATTCTAATAATTATTATAAATAATTCTCTTTAATCAAATAAATAATATTTCTCCTCCTATTTTATCAAATAACACAAATAATTATATAATAATAACAACACATCAAATATTCACATAAATCACATAAATTATATAAAATACATAAAACATACTAAAATCAACCAAAAATAGTAAAATAGCAACTAGGGCGTTACAACTCTCCCCAACTTGGAGAATTTCGTCCTCGAAATATTACCTCAAGCAACAAACAACAAATCAGGACAACAGAACAGAACAAGAAATCAGAACAACAAAAGACAGTGTAAAACTGTCACACAACACTACTAGGCTCGACACGACTCTACTAATTGGCCGGACGGACCGACCTGCTCTGATACCAATTGTAACACCCCGTTTTCCCCAAAATGATATAATAATATCTAAACATCAGAGTTAATCATCATACAACGGAGCATTACATACACATTTCAAAAATTATTTAAATAGTTTTATTTTTCTATTTAAATAATTTTTGAAATGTGTATGTAATGCTCCGTTGTATGATGATTAACTCTGATGTTTAGATATTATTATATCATTTTGGGGAAAGCGGGGTGTTACACCGATGGTCATTGGAAGATCCACTTCTCCGAGAACGTTCTTACGGGATCCGTCAAAGGCTTTGACCAAAAAAGTGCTTCTCCTTTCCACATAGTCTTTCTTCAGAGTTTTCAAAAACGTCTGAGTCATTTCCTCTTCATCTAGAGCAGGGGTAATACGGGCAGCTGCCCCCCTCCACCTTTGCGCGTACTCACGGAAACTTTCGTCTTTCTTCTGGAAGAGGGATCTGAGAAATTCCCTGTTTGGCTTCAACCTGATATTAAACCCGTAGTGACTCTTGAAAGCGGCAGCCAAATCATCGAAGGTATGAATGTCATCCTTACTCAGGCCAGTATACCATTCTGCAGCGTCTTCCATTAAGCTGTCTTGGAAGCAGTGAATCATGAGCGAATCATTGTCTGAGTAATTAGCCATCTTCCAGACATATTTGATGATATGATTCTGAGGACAAGTCAGCCCATTGTATCGGTCGAACTCTGGGACTTTGAATTTTCTAGGGACATCTACCCTTGGCACCAAGCAGAGATCATGAGTCTTGACAAGATCACCAATTCCTCGATTAGCTTTGATTTCACGACGGAGTTCTTTAGCAAGTTCCTCCATCCTCTCTTCCATAGTTCCAATCATGGGAGCCTTCCCACAGTAAGTACCAATGTTGGTGTCCTGAGGCATAGAATGTGTGATTGGTTCAGTGAAGACCGTTGTCTGAGGCAAAGTAGTGTTGAGAGAGGCATGTTCTGGCATGGGGATCTGGTCACTATTGATAGCACCAGTAGTACCTGCTGCTGTATTGGGAGCGAAGAAAGGTGGGAGTTCATAAGGGCGTCCCCTCGGCATAGCAAAGCGGTCATCAAGAGGTGATGTTGGAATCACTTCAGCAGTTGTCGGAACAGACGAAGCTGGTTGTTCCTGGGCAGCCAACAGAGTAGTCATAACATCATGAGCTTTAGCTAACTCTTCCCTTAGAGAAGCCAATTCGGTACGGAGCTGCGCATTTTCTTCTTCCATAGCTACTTGGTTCCTTCTTCTGTATTGTCTAGTCTGATGCACTCTGGTAGGTTGATAGATCTTTCGAGCACGAGCCACTTTTCAAACTGCGGCAGAAGAACCAGGAGGCAATGAGCACTTGGAAGCTTTTTGTGACCGATGAATGATGCACATGATGCATGATATGTACAAATGTAGATGCAAAAATGACTCTTTTTGGTTTTCGAAAGGTTTTTTAGACAAATTAGAAATCTTGCAAACATTATTAGAAAGATGAAGCGACTAGAAAGCTGGCAAGATAAATCCCTTTAAAATGCTAAGCCAAGGGAGGTAGACTTCGAAACATAATCAATACAAACAACGCAAAAATCTAGGCCTAAGGAGTGGCAGGGTAGTCCTCAGAATCAGACACCGAAGCTGAACCGCAATATCTAGCATAGAAATCACATCGTCTTCTAGCTCTCTTGGAGTCCCTCATAAGCAAATCATCTTTTTCTTCAAGTTCCTTTCTAACTCTGGCCAATTCCCTCTTCAACATCAAGTTCTCATGAGTCTTCTGCTCATCCCTACCATCCAAAGTCATAATCAAGTTCTCGGCTTCATTGTATCGGGCCTTCCATATCCGCTTCTCCTGACTCTCCATAGCTAGATGCTCCTGATACATCTCCTGGGTCGCGGTTAGCAAAGGTAATGGCCTAGATGGAACAGATGCAGACACATATCTCATAGCAGGGTAAGGCATGCCAATCTCCTCGGCTCGATCTATCACCCACTGAGTGTAGGCCTCGTGAGTGATACCGGATCTCACACCCAAATGCTTTACATCCTTCTTTTGAACCTTAGACCAAGCATCTACAAAAGTTTTCCTTTGCCCGGCGGGGGCATTTGAATAGTAGAAGAACTCCTGAGATGTAGCAAGATTGATGGGCTTTGCTCTCATCAGGAAATCAAACTGTCTCATGGCTAGCTCTGGGTTGTAGTTGATTCCGCCCCGGGTACCGAGAAGAGGTACATTGAGAAAGTCCCCACAACCAATGATGATCTCCTTGACTCGAGCTGCCGGAGTAGTCCAAACCACCTCATCGGGAGTGAGAGCCATAATTCACTGTGAATAAGACCAATTCTCCGGGTTGGCATGGAAAGAACTCGGAAGGTGAGAAATAAACCACCTATATAGAAGAGGCACGCAGCAAAGAATATATCCACGACACTTGAGAGTCCGATCATGGATGGCGTGGTACGTGTCAGCTAACAGAGTAGGGACCGGGTTCTTGGAATGGAAGATCTTAATGGCATTCATGTCTATGAAGTTGTCGAGATTCGGGAAGAGAACGAGCCCGTAAATAAGTAGTGCTAGAATAGCCTCGAGAGTGTCTTGACAAGTAGACTCGAGATTAGCCCGCTCAAGTAAGTACTTTGAAGTGAAACCCTGGATATGAGACTTGGTGATGAGATGTTTGGACACATCGGAAGTCTTGAGATAAAGATCCTTGGCAATCACCAAAGGAGCAAGAGGAGATCCGGGACCCGTGAAAGGTGTCCCCTCGGCTATAAGTAAACCCAACAAGCTAGAATAAGCCTCGAGTGTAGGAACTAACTGAAAATCCGGGAAAGTGAAGCAATGGAAAACCGGATCATAGAATTGCACCAGAGTGTGCACCAACTTCTCTTCCACATTAGTCCGGAGAACAGTAAGTAAACCACCGTATCGGAGACAAAACCCGGTCGGATTCTTAACCTTGAGTGCCAACTCCCTTAAGCTAACCAAATCGACTTCCTTGAACTTGTAAGACTTAGTCTTCTTCATACCTGTAATGTTTACAAAGTTTTTAATTTGTATAGACCTTTCGATAAATGCATGAAAAAAGGTTTATGCATGAATGCATGTATGCATGATTTTTGGCTATAGAGAAAACATGGTGGGTTAAGGTTCACAGTTACGGGGCTGCGGGTGGACACGGTGTCCGGTGAAACTAGGGCTTTGATAGTAGTAACCATGGTTCTAATAAGGTTCCCAAATTGCAACCTCTCTTACGCATATCATGGTAGCACGAGTCGACACCCGTTCCATGATGATTCGTAAGAAGGTCTAGTTTGAGTGTAGTATCGCGTGACGACTAAAAACTCGAGACAACGCCCGGTTTAGCCACCGCACTACGTCCTAAAACGGCCAAAGATGATTTTGGTAACTACGGTCCATAGCATCACCGGTCAATTGAAAGTAAAGTGCCTAAGCATGACAACACACGCCGACAACATCACTTCCAAAATGCCTCAGCTATGTGAGATTGATCGCGTAACCCAATACACGAGGCAACCCCCGAATTGGATTGTCGATTATATCTCCACCTATTCCTAAGTTCACTCAGCCCGGGTGTAGGACTTTTTATATTCTCACCCCACACGTTGCATGAAAATATTTACATATAGCAATAAAGTAAAGCGTAAAACGTAAAGCATGAAGAACTAGGCGTAGCCCGCATAGATTTCCCCAGTGAAGTCGCCATTTCTGTTATAGCGATTTTCGGGTGTCAAGTCATTAATTAGGCTTGAACCTTTCAATCATTGATATCTCTATTTTTCTTGGGGAAGGGCAAAATTGAGAAAACCCTTAGAAATTCTAAGTTCGGGGGCAATTTTCGCTACGAGAAGGTGTAAAGCACCCGTAACGACTATAGTATTCTACAGGAACCGTTTTTCTCTCTTCTTCTCATCGTTCTCTCTTCTCTCATCGTTTTCTCTTCTTCTCCGATTGAACCCTAACCCTAGTTTGTTCTAACCTACCCAGAATTCGTTCAAACATGCTTCAATCAATTCGTTCTATCATTCTAAACACAAATCCACTCTTACAATTCACATGCAAACACGAATCGATGTAAATCTTGGAAGGTTTTTTCACGGTTCAAATCGTTTTTGTTTTGCTCAAATCTTTTCTGAATGAAGTCTCTTACGACTTCGTAGATCTACAACGGTTGGTATTCGTTGTAGATCGTGGATTTTTAAAGTTTTCAAAGATTTTTAGGGTTTCACAGTTTTTGAATGAAACTTTCTGAACTTCCATGGATCTACATCGATTTGAACTTGTTGATGTTCTTGAGCAAGAAAAAAAAGGTAAGTTTATGTGTTTACCTGTGTTTTAATCGGAGATTCGAACCAGAATCTTCAAGAACTTTGGATTTTGATTCTGTTTTTGTTGATTTTTGGCTTGACTCCAAAAATAAATCGGTAATCTCTTCTTTTCACCTTCACCGGTTCAAATCCTTTGAATTTTCTTTCCTTATTCTTCTCAATCTTTCCTCTGCGATCCCGTTTGAATTCGCCGCTTCCAGTGGTGAATTCGCGCTTGAATTGTAGGGGAAATGGTTCAATGATGAAGATTCAGTGTTGAATCTCTGAGAACCACCGTGAATTCCATTGAATTTCGCTTGAATTTGATTCTAGAAAAGTTAGGGTTTATGCATTGCTCTGTGTTCTTGTGAATTTCTGGGTTTTTTGTGGATTTTGATCGTAACTGAATAGAGAGAGAAAGTCTGAATCTGTTAGTGATGTGGCATTCTATCTGTGGCTCCTTTTTCTGACTCTACAGTGGCTGGCCTTTTATAGGCTGCCAAGTGTGCATTGGACCAATGGGACTGTGACATCTGTCCTGGACTGCTTGCATGGCTTTTGGACTAAATTCGACTTAAGGACCCTTCTGCAAAATGTTAAAAATAAAGGACCAGCTTGCAATAATAAAATAAAAAGATAAAATTGGACTTACTTGCAATAAAAAAATAAAATTGGACTAATTTGCAATAAAATTGGACTAGTTTGCAATAAAAAATAAAATTGGTAAAAATTGTAATTTTGAAAATAACGTAAAGTGAAATAGTTAAAAAAACGACAAAACGGACTAAAACGAACAAAATTTTGATGTGAAAAGACTAAAATCCCCCTAATGACTAAAACGACTCAGACTGACTCAGATGCAATGCTGAAATGATTTTTAAACAGAGTTTGATCAATGATTTGTACAGACAAGTTGAAAAGACTCAGAGACAAATGTAGGGACTAAAATGGGTTCCACTGCAAGAAATGACCAAAATACCCTTTTTGTATGATTTTTATGCAAAAATTTGGAATAAAATGCAAGAAAATGTGCAATGGTTTTAGAAACTTTCTAATGACTTGTAATGCAAGAAAAGCACTTTGGATGGCTCTATATGCAAGAAAATTTAAAGACAAAAACAGTAAAATGTGCAGTTGAAGCACAGTAGAAAATTGCAGAGTAATACACAGTGAATTGAAAAGTATCAGAAATAGAAAAGAAATTTGAATGAGTATTTTTAGGTCCAAAATGAGGGTATGACAGCTGCCCCTATTTAAGTTTCTTTGTCTAGAGGGTCAAGAGACAGAGTCTTTGGCTTGACGGGACGAAGATACTTAAATGTCGACATTTGCACTGATTTTGGGCGTAAAAATACATTTGTGAATGTCATGTATGCCATGCAACATTTTGATTATGAATGCAAGACAAACTGGGAGTTGAGTTTTAACAAAGTATGTCCTTCTATATGTAATGAATGAAAAATAGACACATTTATGGATGAATGCATGTATGCATGATTTATGTTACACAAACGGTGAAAACATGATGAGGTCTAGTCGACAATGATGGAGTTGAGGGGTAGTACGCCATTTGGTAAGGACTATGGTTTCAATTGTACTTGTAACAAGGGTTCTACCAAGTTCCCAAAGTTTTCAACCACTTCCGAACATTTATCGGGTGACGGGAGTACTCCCATTCCAACAATATTCGTAGGATAGTCTCGTTCGGGTGTAGTATCGCGTATCGACCAATTCAAGAGTACTCTCGATTAGCCATCGGACTACGTGCTAAAATGTCAAGATGGGTTAAGGGTAACTAAGGTTCTCAACTTCGACGGTAACTCGAAAATAGTATGTCAAACATGAGTACTCACGTTGACAAATATACTTACAAGATCCCTCCATTGTGTGGGGTTATCAAATGTGCCAAAACCGAAGAGTACTCTTGGATGGGAATCTGATACCGCCGTCCTATCTTATATTTCTTTCAAGCCCGGGTGTAGGACTTTATTTCACAACTCACGAAGAAAGGAGAAAAAAGAGGGGAGAAAAAATATATACACGTATTTCCATCTTTTAATTTTTATTTTTGTTAAGCAAATTATAGCACAAGAATTAAAATAAAGTCGAGTTAGGCTTAACTCTCGAATTAGTCCCCAGTGAAGTCGCCACTTCTGTCGCGTCATTTTTTGGAGATCAAGGCTATGTGATTAGCTTTTGACTCACTAAATTATTTCACGACTTTGATTTAAAAAGATTTAAATTTGATGGGGTCCGGAGGTTGGTTACATAAGGGGAACGTGTTAGCACCCCTCATGTTCGTAGTACTCTACGAGAACCTTTCGACTTTATTTCTTTTTGTGCCATAAATTACTTTTTTTTTATTTGAAAGAAGGGAGTTTGAGAATAGTGATTAAAAAAGAAAAAAAAACCTAGTTATCTACATTGTTATTGATTCGGAAGGACTAGGTCCTTTGCCTACGTACCCGTGAGGGATCAGAACCTCGTAGTTCATTGTAAATTTTTTGATTGATTTGTTTTGTGTTTTTCATTAATTTTGAAAGAGGTTTTAAAATGAAAAGCCAAAGTGGCAAATAAGAAATTGGTTTGTGTTTTTTAATATTAAAGAAAATTATTCAAAAATGGAATTAGATTGATTTAGTATTTGATTAAAGAAATAAAATAAAAAAAGGATCACTTGGTTTTTGAACCAAGGTTTATTGAGAAAAAAGGTTTTTTGTGTTCTTTGGTATTTGAATGTTTTTTGTTTTTAAATAATTTAAACTAACGGAGCGAAAAAAATAAAAACGCGAGGACCTTTTACCTCAACTACCATGCGAAACAGTAAACATGCACACACTCACGCACACGTGCACCTAAGCTATTACAAAAAAAAAAAACTAATAATACATTCTATGGTCTGCAATAAAGTAAATAAATTACATGAAAGCCTATCTTTACATCCTGACTTATGTGCAAAAAGCGTGAATAAAAGATAAATTACATTAAAGCCTAATTACATTTTCTAGGTGGCTATAAAAAATAATAATTAAAGATGCTAAAGAAAAATAAAATAAAATAAAAATAAATAAAATTAAAAAGTGTAACATGAAATAAAATGGGATGCAGTGCAATAAATACAAATAAAACTAGAATGCATAGAAAATAAATGAAATAGAAATGAAATGATAAAAAAAATGCATGCAGGGGGGGTGTAACAATAAACAGGGGTGTGCAGAAAGTAAAAGGGGAATTGGGCCTCTAAAGACCAGCTGGGTCGTGGGGCTCCGGTTAAAGGAACCAGTTTGGGACTGGTTCGGTTCAAGGGAGATCCGAACTGGTTCGGGTGATATATATAAGGGTGTATGACCCTTTTTCTCTCATTTCTATCTTTACATTCTCTCTCTTCTCACAACTCTCCTTCAAATCTTCTCTTCTCTATCTTCTGTTCGGATGAGTTTTTCGACGAGCTCCAAGTGAGCCGCCGTGAATTCCAGAATCCGATGAGGGTTCCGGCGGTGGCTGGCCGGCCGTCGCGGCGGCGCCACCACGCCGGAACCCTAATTTTTTTTTCTTTTTTTGTTTTTTCTCTATTTTCGACCTCTTTCTACCCTTTACCCGTTTCTTGAACAAAAAATCCCAAACAAACAATACACAACCCTAGATCTATAACAAACAGAATCGGAAATAATAAAAATACTACCTCCTTTGAATCTTTTGGATCCGGTTCTGATGTCGGTGTGTAGCTACGTGATTGCGTCGGATTTTGAGATTGGGATTCGGTTTGATGTGCGGTTTGTACGGTGACAGTGCCTGAATCGGTTGCTGTTGGGAATGATGACCGTTTGGAGGTTGTAGGGTTTGGGTACTTGGTAACGGATTCACCTCCGGTGTTGAGTCTGGTGTTGGTGTTTGGTAGTGATATTTTGTGCTCTTGCTGGTTGTTCCTAAAAATGGTTTTCTGTATATGTTGTTCGATTTGATTTTGCAGGTTTTTGATTGTCAATTTTCGTCCCCTCTCTGTGTGCTGATTTTTGTGTTTTATAATGCCAGGTTTAGGGTTTGTTAGAGATGAGACTACAATTTGGATTGGGATGAGGGTAACACGTACATGATCGATGTTGTCTTCTGGGATTTCCTTGTAAATAGCGTGAAGACTGTTTCTCGGATTGGGATGTGGACTGTTTTGCATCATTTTGGACTCAAAAAAGAAAATAAAATAAAAATACAATATATACCTTGGACTTATCGAACAATGGTAAAAAAAAGAGATAAAGATTAATGTATATAAATAAATAAATAAATAAAAATAATAAAGGCTCTTTAAAAACTAGATTAATAGTTAATAAAAGATGGAATTAGAAATAAAATAAAAATAAATAATAAAATAAAAATGAAGAAAGAAGAGGGCCCGAATCGGAACAAAAAATGAGGTATTTTAAAATACCTCTCTGCCGAAATTTTGTACGAAAAGTCAGAGATTTTTCAAGACAAACGACGCGTGTCAGTGGTGTCTTAGGTCAAAAATTAGGGTATGACATCCATGAATTCTCTTCTCCTATAACTCCACAATAAAATGGGGTTGTAGAGAGAAAGAATAGAACTTTACAAGAAATGGCTAGAACCATGATTCATGAAAACAATTTAGCTAAACATTTCTGGGCAGAAGCAGTGAATACAACATGTTATGTTCAAAATAGGATCTATATCAGACCTATCTTGGAGAAAACTGCATATGAACTCTTTAAAGGAAGAAGACCCAATATATCTTACTTTCATCAATTTGGATGTACATGTTACATTCTAAATAACAAGCTCTACCTAAAGAAATTTTATGCCAAGGCCCAAAGAGGAATCTTTTTAGGTTACTCTGAAAGGTCAAAGGCATACAGAGTGTATAATTCATAGACACACTGTGTTGAAAAATCTATGCAGGTTAAATTTGATGACAAAGAGCCTGGAAATGAAACTCCAGAGCAAAATGAAAGTTGTGCAGATATACACGTTACTGAAGATACTCCAGAACCTGATCAGACAAGTGATTGTGATGTAAGTCCAGAAGTTGAACCAACATCAGAAGCTCAAGAAGAAGCAGCTTCTGATGAAGCTTTAGATGGCTCTCAGCAAGCAAATCAATCCAAGAACACGTTCAGGCACAAGTCTTCACATCTTGAGGATCAAATCATTGGAAACAAAGACAGTCCAAGAAGAATAAGATTATACTTCAGACAAGAAGAGTCTATGATAGGATTGTTATTAGTGATTGAGCCTACTACTGTGTATGAAGCACTTTTAGATGATGGATGGATATTAGCTATGCAAGAAGAGCTTAATTAGTTTCAAAGATATGATGTGTGGGATCTGGTACCCAAACCAGCTTAGAAGAACATTATTGGAACAAAATGGGTATTCAGAAACAAGTTGAATGAACAATGTGAAGTAACCAGAAACAAAGCTAGACTTGTTGCACAAGGTTACAGTCAAAAAGAAGGCTTTGATTACACTGAAACATTTGCTCCAGTTGCAAGATTGGAAGCAATCAGGTTACTTCTATCCTATGTAGTTAATCATGGCATACTATTATATCAAATGGATGTCAAGAGTGCATTTCTTAATGGAGTCATAGAAGAAGAATTGTATATCAAGCAACCTCCTGGTTTTGAGGATCTTAAGCATCCTAACCATTTTTATAAACTTAAGAAATCACTATATGGCTTGAAACAAGCTCCCAGAGCTTGGTATGATGGACTAAGTAATTTCTTGAAACAACACTCTTCAGAAGGACCCTTGAGAAAGACATTCTTGTTGTGGAGATATATGTTGATGATATAATATTTGGTTCTACTAGTGCATCTCTTTGCAAGGAATTTTCTAAGTTAATGCAGGATGAATTTGAAATGAGCATGATGGGAGAGTTGAAGTTCTTCCTTGGCATTCAAATCAATCAATGTAAAGATGGAGTATATGTTCATCAAAAAAAAAATACACAAAGGAGCTTCTGAAGAAGTTCAAGCTGGAAGATTGTAAATTGATGAACACTCCAATGCATCCAACATGCACCTTAAGCAAAGAAGATACTGGATCAAAGGTAGATCACAAGCTGTATAGAGGTATGGTTGGTTCTTTGTTATACCTCACTGCATCTAGGCCAGATATTTTATTCAGTGTATGCTTGTGTGCAAGATTCCAGTCAGACCCTAGGGAATGTCATTTAACAACTGTTAAGAGAATCTTCAGGTATCTGAAAGGAACAACTAATCTTGGACTCCTTTATAGGAAATCCTTAGATTACAAGTTGATTGGATTCTATGATGCTGATTATGCTGGTGACAGGATTGAAAGAAAATCAACCAGTGGTAACTGTCAGTTCCTAGGAGAGAATCTAATATCCAGGGCTAGCAAATGACATGCAACTATTGCAATGTTTACAGCAGAAGCAGAATACATTTCAGCTGCAAGTTGTTGTACACAACTACTCTGGATGAAACATCAGTTGGAAGACTATCAGATTAATGCTAACAGTATTCCCATCTTTTGTGATAATACTGCTACTATTTGTTTGTCAAAGAATCCAATTCTACATTCAAGAGCCAAGCATATTGAAATCAAACACCATTTTATTAGAGACAATGTTCAAAATGGAATTTTCGATATACAATTCATTGATATTGAACATTAGTGGGCTGATATATTCACTAAACCTTTAACTGTTGAAAGATTTGATTTTATAAAGAAAAATGTGAACATGCACTTTGTGTCTGATTGAAATTGCTTGCTCCTGAACTAGAAGTTAGGTTCTGAAGTTAGTTCAGAAGCTATAGTCCATCAGAAGCTCTTAACTGAGATTCTGAGGAAAATGTGCTTCTGAAGATGACATCAGCACCTTAACTTCCGTAGCTGGACTTTGTGCTTCTGAATAACAGAAGTTAGTGCAAATGTTGGAGTTGCTTCTGGTAACACCTGTCCCACTAACTACACAGCGCATCTGAAGTTTGCCAACGTGGCTTATTTGTATTGGTGTGTAACTTAAAGGGCAATGATGATGTTTATGCTTTGAATGTACTATTCTCGCGCCCCCAACTGTCATTAATGTTGTGTTTGTTTATCCCCTCTGTAACTCCAATCGTTTTTACTCAAAACACTTAGACAATCACACACTTTTCAATTCACTACCTAAACTTTTTATTTTCAAACTACTCTCTGCGAAGTGAAACTTTTTTTTTCCCCAATTCAAAACTTAAGAACCCTAAAACTTCATCATTATCATCAATGACATCTTCAAGCTCTATTCCAGAATCAGCTATTCAAGAAGCTACCCAGGCAACATCTACTCAACAAGAAGCTCCGCCTTATGAGATCAAAGGCAGAACTATGTCTCTTGAAGAATGGGAGTTAACGGTTCAAGTTGAAAGACTGATGAGCAAAACCGCAAGTGCACGGTTCTACCGATGTAGTAATAAAAGATATCGTTCTGACAGGGAGTTATGAATTTGATTAACCTCCAACAATGATTAGAAAAGAGTTTTAAAGATATAATGGTTGGATATTTAATTAAAAGTAAAAGACAATAATAAATATAGAGGTGTCTTGGAATTATTGGTTCATTCTAACGACAAGTCTTTCACAAACCGAAGCTTTAACCTTGGAACTTTATGTTGGACCTAATTTCTAATGACCGGTTTCCCTTTATCCCCTTACTTTTCCTCTCAGTCCAGTAAGATTTTACTCCTAGCAATCAATCCTATTTTGACGAATTGATTACTAGGAGATGCATTAAGGCTGTGAAACTACTTCGTCCAAAGATTGCAAAGACTATTTTGCTGCCTTTGCAATCTCTGTCTAAGTTCACTTGTTCCAATATCAAGACTTGGCTTTCGCTTTATGAATCGATATTTGGGATAATGGATTAATAATTATCAAACCCTCAGCTTTCGCGTCCACAGTTTAATAATGATTAATCCATGTTAAAGTGGTGAATTTAGATTAGAAATTAGGTTTACATAAGGTTTAGGAAGAAAGCTTGGTTTGATTAGGATTAAGTCATTAGACTTATCCAACAATCCCAAGACAAGAGAAGTGTCTACTCACTAACGTTCCTTGTAGACATAGAGGAGAAGAAGAAGAATAAGAAGGAGAAGAGAAATAAAATAAAGGTGAACTTTTATTCAAAGAAACAATTGTCACTTATTATTTCAGAGAACAAAAGATGATTATTTGTGGTGGAAGACTACTCTATTTATAGCTTACGATTGACTTAAAATCTAAGCAACTATAATGCTAGAGTGCTCCACAAGAAATTGTGGGCCTAAACTAAAAACAGAGTAGCTTGAAGGAGAAGAAAAAGCAGCAAAAGAGGTCCTGAGAGGTGGCACGGCCGTGCCACATTTGGCACGGGCCGTGCCAAGCTTCTGACTTGGGAGTTGTATATTTTTGTGTTGAATCTTGCATTTTTCCAACCCGAATCAGCTCCTAATTCTCTTTCTTTTGCTTCAAGACTGCTCCACTCAATATTCATTCCTGAAATATAATTTATTGAATCTTAAAGTAAATAGCTCAAAAAGGAAATAACAATAATATAAAATAAACTTAAATATAAATAAAACAAGATTATATATTATATAAAATAAACTAATTATTAACTCCTCAAACTCCCCCACACTTGAATCTTTGCTTGTCCTCAAGCAAAAGGCATAAACATGGTAGCATAAAACAAGATAATCATATGAAAATTCAATTAAAACTCATGTATCCTCAAAGGCTTTTATTTCAAGTGTATGTAACGCCCCAGTTGCTATTTTACTATTTTTTGGTTGATTTTAATATGTTTGGTGTATTTTATATGAAAATGTTGATTTATGTGAATAATATTACGTTGTTTTGGGAAACGGGGTGTTACAATTGGTATCAGAGCAGGTCGGTCTGTCAGACCATTAGTAGAGTCGTGTCGAGCCTAGTAGTGTTGTGTGACAGTTTTACACTGTCTTTTGTTGTTCTGATTTGCTGTTCTGTTTTGTTGTTCTGATTGTTGTTTGCGATGAAGAACTTTGAGATGGCTGGAAGGAATGATGTTGCTCTTGCTGCTGCTTTGCAAGCGATGGCTCAAGCTGTGGGTCAACAAAATAATGCTGGTGGTGCTAATGAGGGAGTGAGGATGTTGGAGACATTCTTGAGGAATCATCCACCAACCTTCAAAGGAAGATACGACCCTGACGGAGCTCAGTTGTGGCTGAAGGAGGTCGAGAGGATCTTCCGAGTAATGCAGTGCAGTGATGTTCAGATGGTGCGCTTTGGCACGCACATGTTGGCCGAGGAAGCTGATGACTGGTGGGTAAGTGTGCAACCCGTTTTGGAAATTGGAGGTACTGCGATAACTTGGGCTGTTTTTAGGAGGGAATTCTTGAATAGGTATTTCCCGGAAGATGTCCGTGGGAAGAAGGAAATTGAATTCCTAGAACTGAAGCAAGGTGACATGTGAGTAACAGAATATGCTGCTAAGTTTGTCGAGTTGGCAAAGTTTTATCCGCACTATACTGCTGAGACTGCTGAGTTCTCCAAGTGCATCAAGTTTGAGAATGGTCTGCGTGCTGAGATTAAGCGGGCCATCGGTTATCAAAAGATCCGTAACTTTTCTGAATTGGTGAGTAGCTGCAGGATTTATGAGGAGGATACCAAAGCTCATTATAAGGTTATGAAGGAGAGGAAAGGTAAGCAACAAGATCGTGGAAAGCCTTATAGTGCTCCGACCGATAAGAGTAAGAAGGAAGTGAATGATGAGAGGAGGCCCAGGGAGAGTGATGCTCCTGTTGAAGTTGTTTGCTACAAGTGTGGTGAGAAGGGCCACAAGAGTAATGTTTGCAACCGTGATGAGAAAAAGTGTTTCCGATGCGGGAAGAAAGGCCACACTATAGTTGAGTGCAAGCGTGGGGATATTGTTTGTTTCAATTGTAATGAGGAAGGTCACATTGGCTCTCAGTGTACGCAGCCTAAGAAGGCTCAGGCGAGTGGTAGAGTGTATTCTTTGGCTGGTACTCAGACGTGAGTGAGGATCGTCCGATTCGAGGTACATTTTCGAGGACGAAAATTCTCTAAGTTGGGGAGAGTTGTAACGCCCCAGTTGCTATTTTACTATTTTTTGGTTGATTTTAATATGTTTGGTGTATTTTATATGAAAATGTTGATTTATGTGAATAATATTACGTTGTTTTGGGAAACGGGGTGTTACAGTGTACACTAATCACAAACTCAAGCATTTCTTGTAATCAATATTCAACCCAACAATCAAGTCTCAAGTGAGTGTGTGTGTGTGTGTGTGTAGTCCAACCCTTTTCTTGCTCCTGTATAAGATAGATATTATGAGGATACAGGTTCCAACCTTAAGACTAAACCAACCGAGAAAAAATCTTTCTTCATTTCGTATAAGAGATGGGAGTATTTGTGGTCATTTTGACCTTTGCCTTTTGCACATATTTGATATTTAAGAAGATTTTATTAATTTAAGGGAACAACATCTTCACGTAGGAAGTCGGAGGGCCTACCCCCTTCCCCAATCTAGATTCAATGATGCTTTTATTTTTCTCAAGATAACATCACCTTCACGTAGGAAGTTGGAGGGCCTACCTCCTTCCCCCATCTAGATTCAGTGATGCAACCTCAGAATATACATATTTTTTCTTTTATTATTTTTATAAACTCCCCCACATTAACTTATACTACTTTTACTCTGAAAATCTTTAAGGGTTAATTTACAAAGAGTGGGAACGTGCTCCTTAAAATACCTATTCATACACTTGCTCAAGGGATGCAACTAGTGCTTTTGTCATTGGAGAATTGTTCACAATAAAACAAGATTTGGGTATATCAAGAAAACTTAAAACACAAGAGTTCACTTTCATGTACAAGAAACAACCAATTTAGAGAAGACAACAAAAAATTTATGTCATACTTTTCAATAAAAACAAGCTACTTAATAATGTCGTTCGCAATAAAACAAAACAAAAGAATAAAGTTCAAGGGAGTTTGGAACACTACGACTCAAGACACTTTATTAGCCCCCCCCCCCCCCCCCCCGCGCACACACACTTGGGAGAAGCATTGTCCTCAATGATTCAAAAATAGAAAAGAGAAGAAGAAGGAAGAAGAAGGAGGAGAAGAAAAAGAAAGTAGAGTAAAGGAAGAGGAAAGCTCACAATTTATTGAGGTCCATAAGGTGGACCTTGGAGGTGAAGGTGTTACATCATGTTCCGGAGCATTTGATTATTGTCTTCATTTATTTGATTTCCCCTTTAGACATTATTCTTTTGCCCGGCCATTTCAACACCTTGTTTTTGTTGCTCGGTGCTTATTATTTTGAACTTCGATTTACCATTCATCATTATAGCTTCCATCGGCTTCTTGTTCATGGTGCAAGTTTGCACCTACCTCCTCTTTATCACCACCATCATCACCATCATTATGTACCTGTGGGTTAGTACCAACATAAAGAAAATTTTCCACCACCTCCAGATTAGTTATGATCTGATTAGGTAGAATAATCAAACAATTAGCTCTAATAATTCTCCACTCATGTTGGTAATTGTGAGTAGGGCCATGGGTTTTAAGAAAGGACATAGTAGTAAGATTATCTAAGTCTAGATAATTGTTTCCCTCTATCCTCTTGATCCCTTGATTCAAACTCACCCCAAACTTTCTAACAAATATAGGTGATGATTCCACCTACCATTATATCATCCTTATCATCCGGTTTATTTTTAACAATTGAAACAAGATAATCAAGCAAATAATAGCAAATGTTAACAGGTGGTTATAAAGCACAACCCACTACATAAAAATCTTATTAGTCCTCATCATTCCTACTTATTTCCTACCCCAGATGGTACAAGCCATAACCCTTTGAAGGTACCTAAGCACAGGGATGTGAATTCAACAGCCTAATCACATGTTCATCTATTCCTAGTCTATCCATAATATTAACATTAGTGTACCTGCAAGTAGAGATAGTTCTAGAGATTAGAGAATTATACCTATTCCTTTGCTCTTTGATCCTTGAATTGGATCCCATGATTGTGGACTGTTGATTGCTTCTTGCTTGCACCACTTCTAGAGCTTTCAATCTCCTTACCTTTCCTCTTTGATGCCATTTGACCTTAGTTGACTTGGTGTGGGTTTGGGTGGAGGTTAGGGTTTGGCAAATTTTTGTGTGGGAATAGTTGGTGTAGTGATGGGGTTGGGGTTTAGGTGAGGTTTATGAGTTTGAATGATGAAGATTAGTAAAGAATTTATGGTTTTTGGGTTAGGGTTTAATGGTGTAGGATGAATGTTGGTTTTGATTGGTTGTTTATGTTTGGAATGATGAATGGAGATAGATATGGAGGTTTGAAGGTTGATGTTATAGAGGTTTAGATAGAGAAGTTGAAGGATGAGGGAAGTGTGTGTTTGAGAAGGAAGAAGGACTAAGTAAAAAAAAAATGATAAAAGAGGGTCTGGGAACATGGCACGGCCGTGCCAACCTTCTGGAAATGGGGGGTTTGGCTCGGCATAGTCAGGCACGGCCGTGCCACTTCAGGCACGGGCCGTGCGAAGGTTCTGGTCATCCTAGGCTCAATTTTTTTCGTTTTCTTGAATCATGCTTGGACAATTACCTACAAAACAACTTAAAACAACAAAAAACAAACAAAATAAAAGCAGTTAAATGCGTGGGTTGCCTCCCACGAAGCGCTCGTTTAAAGTCATTAGCTTGACAATCAAGATGTTTCTCTATCCTATACCCAATCTTTCACGAAGGGACAATGGCATCAAACTGACACTATCTCCCAAGTTACACGTGGCTCTTTCTATAGTCTCGGATCCTATGACACATGGTATGGAAAAATTCTCTGGATCCTTAAGTTTAGGTGGCAATTTATCTTGAATGATTTCAATAAGTTTCCTAAATTGCTCATCTAACTTGGACTCATGAAACCCTTATGGTAAAGGAGTGTTTGGATTATATGGTGGTGGTATGTGAAGCTTTTCACTGTCTACTACAACTTTCTCACTGTTTGGTTTTTCACTCTCTACCCCAACCTCAATTGTTTTGGTTTTCACAATGGGTTCCTCTAATTTCTTATCATCCCTAAGTGTAATAGCATTTATCGGGCCTTTTGTGGTTGGTTTCAGTTTGACTCGAGAAGACTCTGGAGGGTTGTGAGGAAGAGGTTACTTGATGGGCTGCTTGGGAGATTTTAGTCTCTAGCATTTGTTGTGAGTACAAAATAGAATCTAATTTTGATGAAAGCTTAACAAGAGAATCAGTCAAAAATCCAATTTGAATCTCAAGCTCTTGGAGCTGCTCGGATTGATTTATAAAAAATGTTTCTAACAAAAGTTCCAAGCTGGATTTTTTAGGGATTCTTTGGTTGTTTTCAAAATCAGTTAGTGAGTCATTCAAAATTCCAGCTTTGATTTTAAATTCTAGGTTGTGCCTAGCATTATCTAATTCAATATTTTCTATCAAAAGCTCCAAGTCGAATTTTTGAGGGACTCTTTGATTGTTTGCAAAACTAGGTGGTGTTGTTTGTTGTCCAAAAAGATTTTGAGGGTTTTGAAAAAAAATTTGATTGTTCCTAAACCCTTGATTAAATTGAGCATAGTTTACTTGCTCAGGACTTCTAATAACACTACCTAGTTGGCATTCAACATCAGTATAACCAAATATTCCATAAACATTACCCGCAGGTGGTAAAACGGGGGAGGAAATCCATTGATAATAGTTTTGAGCCATACATGTAAAAAAAATGGTAAAGGTAGAAAATAAAAGAGAGAGAGAGAGAGAGAGAGAGAGAGAGAGAGAGAGAGAGAGCGGGGGGGATAGAGAGAGAGAGAGAGAGATTTATATGTTTTTTATTTATATATATATATATATATATATTTTTTTTTTTGAATGTAGAAAAAATAAAAATAGAAAGAATAAAAGAAAAAGAAAAAGAAATATTATATTTTTTTTTAATTTTATTTTATAGATATATATACGTTTTTTTTTCTAATCACTATAAAAAAAAAATTAATCAAATTGCAATAACTCCCCGCCAGCGGCGCCAAAAACTTGATGAGCAAAACTGCAAGTATACGGTTCTACCGATGTAGTAATAAAAGATATCGTTCCGACAGGGAGTTATGAATTTGATTAACCTCCAACAATGATTAGAAAAGAGTTTTAAAGGTATAATGGTTGTGTCATACCCTCATTTTGGACCTAAAAATACTCTGTCAAGTTGCTTTTCTATCTTTTTTGATATTTTCAAATTCACTATGTTTCTATTGTGCTTCAACTGCACACTTTACTGTCTCTGTCTCCAATTCTTTCGCATCTAAAGTGTTTTTTGCATTACTAGCCATTTAAAAGGGTCTCTAAGACCATTGCATATTTTCTTACATTTCATTCCAATTTTTTGCATAAAATCATACAAAAGGGTATTTTGGTCATTTCCTACAAAGGGACCCATTTTAGTCCCTACAATTTGTCCCTGAGTCTTTTCAACTTGTCTGCATGAATCATTAATCAATTTCTGTCCAAAAATCATCTCAGCATTGCATTTAATTTAGTCTGAGTCAGTCGGAGTCGTTTTAGTCCCTAGGGGCATTTTGGTCTTTTCACATCCAAAATTTTTGACATAAAGGTATTTTAAAATACCTCATTTTGGTAATTTGTTCGTTTTAGTCCGTTTTGTCATTTTTGACTGTTTCACTTTACGTTGTTTTCAAATTACGTTTTTTACCAGTTTTATTTCACTTTTTGCAGGTAAGTCCATTTTTTTTGTTTAATTGCAAATGAGTCCTTTTTTATTCCAAAAACAGTCCAATTCTTTTTTTTAATTCTAAAAGCAGTCCAAATTTTTTAATTGCAGTTTAGTCCCAAATTCTTTTTAAATTGCATTTCAGTCCTTGAGTCCTTTTTTACAGTTTTGTCCAAGAGGCCACGCGGGCAGTCCAAGGCCAGGTGTCACATTCTCATTGGTTCAAAGGCCACATGGCAGCCTATATAAGGCCACGCGCTGTACAAGTTAGAAAAAAGCCACGGATTGAATGCCACATCACAAACACATTTTCAACTTTCTCTCTCTATTCAGTTAGATCAAATCACAACCAATTCAGAAAAATTGAAGAACAGTTCCACAAACCCTAGTTTTCCAGAATTCAATTCAGGCCAAAATTCATGAAATTCATGGCTGCTCTCAGAGATTCAGAGGTGAATCTTCATCATTGAGCTAATCTCTCCTACAATTCAAGCGCGAATTCACCATCAAGGATAGCGAACTCAAGCGCGATCGCAGAAGAGAAAGATTGGGAAGAAGAGGGAAAGAATTTCGAAGATTTTGAGCCAACGAAGAAGAAGAAGAGTATCACCGGTTCAGTTACGGATTTCAAACAAGAATCAGTGAAGAACGGAATCAAATCAAGGAATTCCGAAGATTCGAATCCAAATCTCCGAATAAAACCAGGTGAAAAATCAAAGGCTTACTTCTTTCTTGCTTAAAAACATCAGCGAACCCAAATCAACGTGAATCCGTCAAAGATTCGAAGTGTTTTGGTTCAAAATCCATAAACCCTAAAAATCTTTGAAAAACCGTAGAGATTCCAAGGTTTACAACGAGTAACAACCGTTGTAAACCAACGAATCCATAAACAAATCCATTCAGAAAAGATTGAACCAAAACGCAAAGAACCCAAAACAGTTCGAACCTATGTTTAAAATTCAAGATCCACGTTGATTCAACGGATGAATGTGATTTCCAGTGGCTGATTCATGGTTAGAATTACAACACGAAGCGTTTAAGCCATGTATGAACGATTTCTGGGTAGCTTATGACGAACTAGGGTTAGGGTTTCGTGGAAGACGAAGAGAGAACGGAGGAAGGAACAGAGAGAAGAAAGAGAAAGAGAAGAAAAAATGAGCAGACCGGGTCTTGACACTTTTATATAGACGCGTGGATCGGGTCGGTTCAGACCCGATCCAGCTCTTCTGTGTTCTTGGCCGTTAGATCTAGGGTTTGGGGCATCCGGATCAATCCAACGCCTCTGAGGCATGTTGGAGATCCGGATCCACCAAGTAGCGCGGGTCTGGGCTCCATGACCGTGGGCTATGGGTTCCTTCCTTTTTTTTCTTGATTGTTGTTGCTATCTTCACCCTTATTCTTGCTATTTGGACCCCCTTGTGCATTCTATTCTTTTTACGAAAACTCCAAAAAAATTATTACGTGTCCTTGGTGTGTTTGTGACTATTTTTGTGGTATTTTTTACATGTTGAAGATTGATAAAAATAATAGGAGCTAATTTCTCATTTGATCGATGTATTTTGTGGCTTTTTGTAAATTTTCTTGCATTGTTTTTTAGTTCTAATCCTTGACATAAAATTTTGGGTGTTTAGCACTTCATTTTATGATGAGTTTACCTCTGATTTTGTGCCAATTCATTCAATTGTGTTAGTTGATTTTTGCTTCCAATTTTTGCAATATGTTTAGTTGTGTTAGTTGATTTTTTGGATATAATTTTTGCAATATGTTCAATTGTATTAGTTGATGTTTGTTTACAAATTTTGCAATATTTTCAATCTTGTTAATTGGTTAGCTTTTATCTTACAAGTTTGCATGCTAGTTTCTAATTTTGCAAAGTTTACTTTCTTAGTTTCTTGCTTTGTAAGTAATATTAGTTTGCATGCATTTCTTTGTCCCATCTTTTCATACTTTGTCATTATTTTTCTTTGCCTAACATTTTACTATCATTGCATATTGCTTCACTAACCATTTTATGTTTCATGCACATTGAAAACTCCAATTCATCTCCATCCTTTAAGTTTAGGTTCCATTCAATTTCCCAATGATTAAGTAGTTTCTTTTATTTCAATTTCTTGCAAGACCATAGAATGTAAACTAGGGCCAATGTAAAGGACAATGGACATTATGATGATGTACACCGACACACGCACCGACACGCACACACGTTGTATGATTTAACGCTAGATGTATGTTTAGGAAGCGCGAAACTTAGAGAAAATCGTTTTTTTCCAAAAAGTGTTAACAATTCCATCACTTGAAAACAATTTTTCCAATAAACCTTGGAGTCGAAACTCCATTGTATTTTCTTTCTTTTCTTAATCAAATTCAAAAATGAAAACAATTCCTACCTAAACTTTTTTGTAAATAATTGACCAACCTCACCGTTTTATTTTCTCAAGCCTTTACGGCCTCGTTCTTTTCTTCAAAATCCTTTTTTCCAAAAAAAACTAAAATCAATCAAAACCCACAAAATCTTTTTGAGAGAGAACTACATGGAGTTTGATCCCTTAAAAGGGTATGTAGGCAAGAGGTCAAAACCTCTCCAAGTCCAATAAAAATAAATCCAAACATTTCTTCTCCCTCATTCTTAAAAACAAAACCTTTTCAATAAATAGCATTAAAAATAAAGCGTAAAAGATAAATCTAGAAAAACGGCTCATATAGAGTACTATAGTCGTTATGGGTGCCTAACACCTTCCCGTAGCGAAAATTGCCCCGAGCTTAGAATTTCTAAGGGTTTTCTCAATTTTACCCTTCCCCAAAAAAAATAGAGACATCAATGATTGAAAGGTTCAAGCCTAATTAATGACTTGACACCCGAAAATCGCGATGATAGGTTGGATATTTAATTAAAAGTAAAAGACAATAATAAATAAAGAGGTGTCTTGGAATTATTGGTTCGTTCTAACGACAACTCCTTCACAAACCGAAGCTTTAACCTTAGAACTTTATGTTGGACCTAATTTCTAATGGTCGGTTTCCCTTTAGCCCCTTACTTTTCCACTCAGTCAAGTAAGAGTTTACTCCTAGCAATCAATCTTATTTTGCTGAATTGATTACTAGGAGATGCATTAAGGCTGTGAAACTACTTCGTCCAAACATTGCAAAGACTATTTTGCTGCCTTTGCAATCTCTGTCTAAATTCACTTGTTCCAATATCAAGACTCGGCTTTCGCTTTATGAATTGATATTTGGGATAATGGATTAATAATTATCAAACCCTCAGCTTTCGCGTCCACAGTTTGATAATGGTTAATCCATGTTAAAGTGGTAAATTTAGATTAGAAATTAGGTTTACATAAGGTTTAGGAAGAAAGCTTGGTTTGATTAGAATTATGTCATTAGACTTATCCAACAATCCCAAGACAAGAGAAGTGTCTACTCACAAACGTTCATTGTAGACATAGAGGAGAAGAAGAAGAAGGAGGAGAAGATAAATCAAATAAAGGTGAACTTTTATTCAAAGAAACAATTGTCACTTATTATTTCAGAGAACAAAAGATGATTATTTGTGGTGGAAGACTACTTTATTTATAGCTTACAATTGACTTAAAATCTAAGCAACCATAATGCTAGAATGCTCCACAAGAAACTGTGGGCCTAAACTAAAAACAGAGTAGCTTGCAGGAGAAGAAAAAGAAGCAAAAGAGGTCCTGAGAGGTGGCACGGCCGTGCCACATTTGGCACGGGCCGTGCCAAGCTTCTGACTTGGGAGCTGTATATTTTTGTGTTGAATCTTGCATTTTTCCAACCCGAATCAGCTCCTAATCCTCTTTCTTTTGCTTCAAGACTGCTCCACTCAATATTCGTTCCTGAAATATAATTTATTGAATCTTAAAGTAAATAGCTCAAAAAGGAAATAACAATAATATAAAATAAACTTAAATTTAAATAAAACAAGATTAAATATTATATAAAATAAACTAATTATTAACTCATCAAAGACCTGTTGATTTTGCATCTCTTCTACATCATGGGTGTGACATCAAACAGTTTTAAGAATCTCAGGATCTCATTCATTACTTCAACATGCTCAACGGTCCAACATATGAGAACCTAGTAAAGCATTTCTGGGTAAAAACCTCTGTTTATGATAAACACGCTGCTAAGTTGGAAGAAGGTGAGAAAGTCTTGATTGATCCCTCTCTAGAAGCCAAGTCAAGATAAGAGATGGGATTGGAACCATTTGTAGACACTGAGATCAGGTCTAGCATAATGGGTGTTCCAGTCTTCATAAACCAAAAGATTATAGCCTACGTGATTGGAAGGGCTTATGAAGGTAACTTCAAGGATAGGTTGGACAACAACAAGAAGAGCCCTTGGAATGATGTTATAAATGAAACAATATTCAACAGCAAGAAGAAAGGTTCATACAGCAACCTTTCTATCGAAAAGAAAATGATGCTGAAGATTTAGAATAAAAATATGTTGCCCAAGGGTGGAGGTTCTGATCAACCATCATTGGAGCATAGAGTGTTCCTCCACTTCTTTCTCAAGAAGGAGAAGGCGAATGTGACTAAATACATCTTCAAGCCCATAATCAAAACCTTGAAGGAAAGTCACCTAATCAATAGGGCATGGATTCCCCTATGGAAGGTTAATTTCTGAGATCTTCAATCAAGGAGTATTGCTAAGAGGTCTAAGTGAAACAAGAGGTTTCACAGATGATATGCTGGGCACAGTCACTAGCAAGATCATCAATGGAGGCACTCTAGCAAACATGAGGCTGATCAAGCCAGAAGCAATCATCAAGCTTGAGACAGATTTGAAGGAATCAAGAGTCTCCTCAAATCTGATGGAAGGATTTCCCCCAATTTGCAAGCAAGATCCTTTGGATGTTCAGCTATTCTACATACATGATCATCTACAAAGCACGGGAGAAGAAATTCATCTGGAAGACATCCCAGAAACTATGTATGGTGGAAATGTCAAGGTGGCTAAGAGTATTAAGACCAAGAGAAAGCCTATGACAGAAGCTGAGTACTTAGAGGATGCTTCTGAACAACCTGCTAGGAAGGCAAAGAAAACTAAGAAGGATAAAGCTTCTGAAGCAACCGGTTCTGAAGTAGAGACTATTCAAGAAGAGGTTGAAGATCTTGAAGCTGAAAAGATCTTACCTGATAGAACCAAAAGTGGTAAGGCTGCTACTACTTCAATGACTACTCCTGAACAGACTTCTATTCCAAAGAGGAAGAGAAAGCATGTTGTTAGGAAACTGAAGGAGTCCAAGTATGTTGAAGAAGAAGAACAAGTTGCAGATGCTACACAACTAGTGTCAAGGGAGGTTAGAAGGAAGAAGGTGAATGATGAAGTTGTTCAAAGAGCTGTAGAACTGGCCAAGCAGATTAAAGTTCCTACTTCTAGCATAGCAAGGGAAGATGCTGCAGAAGCTGCTCAATAAGTTATTAAGGTTGCGGAAGTTGTGCAAGAGCTTGCTGCAACTGAAGCTGAAGTTCTGGCTTTGGTGGCATCTGAAGAACCTCAGGAAGGAAATGTTGCTGCATCGGAAGCTCCTGTCAGTCTAGAAGCTCCTGAAGGTATTTCTGAAACTATACAAACAGATGTAGAAATAGTTGAATTAGGATCTAGTTCCTCATCTAACACTAGGTCAAGCTAGATGATATGCTTCTTAGCAAAGTCTATTCTTCTCTCAACAAAACTTTATCCCCATCAACATCAACCAAAACCAATAAAAATCCAGATGATACCTTTGTGCCTATGTATCCCTCTATTGAGGAGAGATTAATTAGTATGCAACAAAGGAGGATTAATGCATGCAAGCATCTACCTGCAGATCACCCATTACAACCACCTGTAATTGAACCAATTCAATTTATACCTGCTGCTGCAGAGGGTGAAAGTGATCATGTATGGACAGATCTTGCAGAAATAATTGTATCATCATCCACACCAAACTCACCCACAACCAAAACCATTGAAATTCCTGAGCCATCAATAATCTCAAACCTAGAAAGCCATTATTCAGGTAAACTGTGTAACGCCCAGTTTGAATTATTTTAATTATTTAATTATTTAAATTATTTGAGGAGTCTAGATATATTTATATATATTTTAAGAGATGTTGAGATTAAGATTTAAGTGATTTTTATGTGATGTGGTGACTTATTTTATTGTTTAATAAAATAAGATTTGAAAATAAAATAAATATAGAGATGTGAGGTAGTTTTGAGATTTTAGAGAGTTATGTGGGAGAAAGAGTAAATAAGATATGAATTGTTGGGAATACAAAAAGGGTAATTAGGTCAAGAGTTGTCAGTACATACGTTTTGGTGAAAAAGGGAGAAAAACCAGAGAAGAGAGAAGAGACCAAGGAGAGTTGTGATTTCTGCAATTTTAAGGTAAGGGTGAGCCTAGCATTTCAATTCTATTAAACTGTAATCCATCTAATTATGATTAACAAGTGTAGGGTTGATTTTTAGAGAATTGGAGAATTAGGTTATTTGTGATGAATTGATGATTAGATGAGGTGAAATTGTGGAACTGATGTAGGAATTGAATACAGAACCTAGAATAATCATAGTGCTAATGATCCTGAGAGTATTGAGGTTTAACATGATGAGATTTTGAACTTTTGGTGAAGAATTCGCAGAACCCGTATCCTATTTGTTCATCGCTCGCCTAGGCGAGCTAAGCAACTCGCCACGGCGAGTAGAAGTTCATCGCTCGCGAGGCGAGCAACGCAACTCGCCACGGCGAGTAGCCCTTGATCACTCGTGAGGCGAGCAAACCCACTCACCATAGCGAGTTGACCTGTGAGAATCGTGATTTTTAGAATGTTGTTTTAAGACGTGTTGTAGATGGTTTTGAGTGCCTTGATGTATATATGAATGATTAGGTAAGTTTTTAGGATCAAATTGGACCTAGGGAACTTATAACTGACGTTTTTGGATGAAAAATGTGAAAAAGGTCGAGAGCACCCAATATTGCTCGCCCTCAGTTCGCCCCCAACTCGCCAAAGGCGAGTAACCCCTGGTTAAGCTCGTGAGGCGAGCAGATCAACTCGCCACGGCGAGTAGTGCGGTTTCAGACTGCCATAACTTTGTACTTTGGGATCTGTTTCGTGTAGGACTTTAAGAGTTGATCATAGGGTAGTAATGGAAGATAACTATGATATAATTGATGATCTGTAAAGATGTTATGTGAGGTTTTAATGTTGCTATTGAATTGTGATTCATATGTGCATTACGTGAGATATATGTCAAGTTCATGTGATGTTTGAGATAATGTTTGCAATGATATAGTTATATCCTGTGATTTGCTTGCTGCCATATTGTTGTTTACATTTAATAGAGCTGCATGTGTCGGTCCAAGATGTTTATGATGTTGAGACGTTTGAGATGTTTAACTTGTTTAAGTTATAAGATGTTGAGTCCATGCATACTCATTCAGAGATGAGGGCTTATGCCCTCGAGTTTTTACTCACCAGTGACGAGGGCTCATGCCCTGGAGCTTTTGCTCACTAGCGACGAGGGCTAATGCCCTGGGAGTATATTTATGCTCAAAGCGACGAGGGTTTATGCCCTGGATTGGTACCACATGCATTTAAGATGTTAGAATTGCATAGTCAAGTGAAGTTGCATTGTCGAGTCAAGTTGTATAAGATGTTTATGAAGATGAATTATGATGATACTTGTGATGCTAAATGTTATTTGTCGTGACGTGTTTATGTGATGATTTGTTGTCAACTATAATTGTTGAATTATATGTTTAATATTATTGTTTTGTGATTCTCAACCCTTCTGCTTGAAAATGTTGCTCTTCGTATGGGTAACTTGCAGGTAACCAAGATTAGGTGCAGGCGTGTGAGGACTTTCCTCGGTTGAGTCTTAGGTGCTCTAATATGTAACGGGATGTGGAAAACTTGTTAAATGCTTTTCTATTCCTTGCATGTCATTTATGATTTCATAAGACTATTTTTAGATGAACTTTCTGAGACGTTTTGATGAGGCCTGCGTGCCAAGACTTTTTATGATTCCGCTGCTATGTTTAAGACGTTTTAATAAAGAATAAATTGTTATTTATTCATATATGAGATTTATGTGAAATGTGATGCTCTGTTATGTGATTAACTCTGATTTATTTAAAGAAATTTTTAAGTCGGGAAAACGGGGTGTTACAATTCGTATCAGAGCAGGTCCGTCCGTCTGGCCAAGTAGAAGAGTCGTGTTGTGTCGAGTATCAATTGATGTATTGTTATATGTCATACTGATTGTTTTGTGTTGTGTAGAGAACTAAGATGGCTGGAAGAAACGACGCTGCGATTGCTGCTGCACTGGAAGCTGTTGCTCAAGCTGTAGGACAACAGCCAAATGCGAATGTTGGTGCGAATGCTGAGGTCCGTATGTTAGAGACCTTCCTGAGAAATCATCCTCCTACCTTCAAAGGGAGATATGATCCTGATGGAGCTCAGACGTGGCTCAAGGAGATCGAGAGAGTGTTCAGAGTTATGCAGTGCACAGAGGTGCAGAAGGTGCGTTTTGGTACGCACATGCTAGCTGAGGAAGCTGATGACTAGTGGATTGGTCTTCTACCTATTCTAGGGCAAGATGGTGCTGAGGTTACTTGGGCTGTGTTCAAGAGAGATTTCCTTGATAGATACTTTTCAGAAGATGTTCGCGGGAAGAAGGAGATTGAGTTCCTAGAGCTGAAGCAAGGGAACATGTCCGTGACTGAGTATGCTGCCAAGTTTGTGGAGTTGGCTAAGTTCTATCCACATTATACTGCTGAGACTGCTGAGTTCTCCAAATGTATCAAGTTCGAGAATGGCTTACGTCCCGATATCAAGAGGGCAATTGGTTACCAGAAGGTCAGAAATTTTTCCGACCTGGTGAGTAGTTGCAGAATTTACGAAGAGGACACAAAAGCTCATTACAAGGTTGTTAATGAAAGGAAAGGCAAAGGTCAGCAGAGTCGTCCTAAGTCTTACAGTGCCCCTGCCGATAAGGGCAAACAAAGAGTTAATGATGAGAGGAGACCTAATAAGAAAGATGCTCCTGCTGAGATTGTCTGTTATACTTGTGGTGTGAAGGGCCATAAGAGTAATGCTTGTCCTGGAGAGGTGAAACGGTGTTTCCGTTGCGGTAAGAAAGGGCATACTACTGCAGAGTGCAAACATGATGACATTGTGTGCTTTAACTGCGAGGAGGAGGGTCACATTGGTTCGCAATGCAAGAAGCCTAAGAAGGCTCAGGCTGCTGGGAGAGTTTTTGTGTTGACTGGTACTTAGACAGAGAACGAGAATCATTTGATCAGAGGTACTTGTTATTTTGATAATATACCTTTAGTTGCTATTATTGATACTGGTGCTACGCATTGTTTTATTGCTCTTGATTGTGCTGCTAAGTTGAATCTTGTCGTATCTGATATGAATGGGGAGATGGTTGTCGAAACTCTAGCAAAGGGTTCGGTGACTACTTCTCTTGTGTGTTTGAGATGTCCTATGTATATGTTCGGTCGTGACTTTGAGATTGATTTGGTTTGTCTACCGTTGATCGGAATGGAAGTAATCTTGGGAATGAATTGGCTGGAATACAACCACGTCCTTATTAATTGTTTTAGCAAGACGGTGCATTTTTCTTCTGCTGAAGAAGAGAGTGGAGCAGAATTCGTATCTACTCAGCAGCTGAAACAGTTAGAACGCGATGGAATTATGATGTTTTCTTTGATGGCGTCGTTATCTATTGAGAATCAGGCAGAGATTGATAAGCTACAAGTGGTATGCGATTTTCCAGAAGTTTTTCCTGATGAAATTCCTAATGTGCCTCCAGAAAGAGAAGTTGAATTTTCGATTGATCTTATTCCTGGAACGAAGCCTGTGTCTATGACACCTTATCGTATGTCAGCTTCTGAGTTGGCGGAGCTGAAGAAACAATTAGAGGATTCGCTTGATAAGAAGTTTGTTAGACCAAGTGTTTCACCTTGGGGAGCGCCGGTGTTGCTAGTAAAGAAGAAAGATGGCAGTATGAGATTGTGCATTGACTATCGACAGTTGAACAAAGTGACGATAAAGAATAGATATCCACTTCCGAGAATTGACGACATGATGGATCAGTTAGTGGGTGCACGTGTGTTTAGCAAGATAGATTTGAGGTCAGGTTATCACCAGATTAAACTGAAGGATGAAGATATGCAGAAGACGGCATTTAGGACGCGTTATGGACATTATGAGTATACGGTGATGCCCTTCGGTGTTACTAATGCACCTGGTGTATTTATGGAGTACATGAACAGAATCTTTCATGCTTACTTGGATCGTTTTGTTGTGGTTTTCATTGATGATATTTTGATATACTCTAAGACTGAAGAAGAACATGCTGAGCATTTGAAGATTGTTTTGCAAGTGTTGAAAGAGAAGAAGTTGTTTGCCAAATTGTCGAAGTGTGAATTTTGGTTGAAAGAGGTAAGTTTTCTTGGCCATGTTATTTCTTGTAACGGTGTTGCAGTGGATCCGTCTACAGTTGAAGCAGTATCACAATGGGAGACTCCTAAGTCGGTTACAGAGATTAGAAGCTTTTTGGGTTTAGCTGGTTATTACCGAAGATTCATAGAAGGATTTTCTAAGTTGGCTCTTCCGTTAACGCAGTTGACGTGTAAGGGTAAATCTTTTGTGTGGGATGTTCATTGTGAGAACAGTTTTAATGAGTTGAAGAAGCGGTTGACGACGGCTCCAGTTTTGATTTTGCCGAAGTCCGATGAACCTTTTGTTGTTTATTGTGATGCGTCCAAGTTGGGTTTAGGTGGTGTGCTTATGCAAGATGGTAAAGTGGTTGCTTATGCATCAAGTGTTTGTGCTTAAGATTTGGAGACATTACTTGTATGGTTCGAGATTTGAAGTGTTCAGTGATCACAAGAGCTTGAAGTATTTGTTTGATCAAAACGAATTGAATATGAGACAACGAAGGTGGCTTGAATTGTTGAAAGATTACGACTTTGGTTTGAATTATCATCCGGGTAAGGCTAATGTTGTTGCGGATGCTTTAAGTAGGAAGACTTTGCATATGTCTGCTATGATGGTGAAAGAGTTTGAGTTACTGGAACAGTTTAGAGATTTGAGTTTAGTTTGTGAAAGGACACCTCAGAGTGTAAAGCTGGGAATGCTGAAGATTGATAATGAATTCCTGAAAAGTATTAAAGAGGCGCAAAAAGAGGATGTAAAGTTTGTGGACTTGTTGGTTGCTAGTAATCAGACTGAGGACAGTGACTTTAAGGTCGATGATCAAGGAGTGTTGCAATTCCGAGGTAGGATTTGCATTCTTGACAATGATGAGATGAAGAAGATGATTCTTGAAGAGAGTCACAGAAATAGCATGAGTATTCATCCGGGAGCTACCAAGATGTATCATGATTTGAAGAAGTTGTTTTGGTGGTCTGGATTGAAACGTGACGTGGCACAGTTTGTATATTCTTGTTTGATTTGTCAGAAGTCGAAAATCGAGCATCAGAAACCTGCTGGATTGATGACACCTATAGATGTGCCAGAATGGAAATGGGATAGTATATCCATGGATTTTGTGACGAGTTTGCCTAATACTCCTAAAGGGAAAGACGTTATTTGGGTGGTTGTTGATAGATTGACGAAGTCGGCTCATTTTATTCCGATTAATATCACTTTTCCCGTATCACAGTTGGCAGAGATTTATATTCGAGATATAGTGAAGCTACATGGTGTTCCTTCGAGCATTGTATCAGATAGATATCCAAGGTTTACTTCTAGATTTTGGAAGAGTTTGCAAGAGGCTTTAGGTTCTCAATTGAGGTTGAGTTCGGCTTATCATCCGCAGACAGATGGTCAGTCGGAGAGAACGATTCAGTCGTTGGAGGACTTGTTGAGAGTTTGTGTACTTGAGCAAGGAGGGACTTGGGATAGTCATCTTCCGTTGATAGAGTTCACGTACAATAACAGTTACCATTCGAGTATTGGAATGGCACCTTTTGAGGCTTTGTATGGCCGGAGATGCAGAACTTCGTTGTGTTGGTTTGAGTCAGGTGAGAATGTGGTTCTAAGACCAGAAAATGTTCATCAGACTACTGAGAAGGTGAAGATGATTCAGGAAAAGATGAAAGTGTCGCAGAGTCGACAGAAGAGTTACCATGATAAGCGAAGGAAAGACCTTGAATTTCAAGAGGGAGATCATGTGTTCTTAAGAGTTACTCCCATGACTGGTGTTGGTCGTGCATTGAAGTCAAAGAAGTTGATTCCGAAGTTTATCGGCCCGTATCAGATATCGGAAAGAGTTGGAACGGTGGCTTACCGAGTGGGTTTACCACCGCATCTTTCGAATTTGCATGAGGTGTTTCATGTGTCGCAACTTCGGAAGTATGTTCCGGATCCATCTCATGTTATCCAGAGTTGTTTGCTTGAGGTAAATTTTCGAGGACGAAAATCTTATAAGTTGGGGAGAGTTGTAACCCCCACTTTGAATTATTTTAATTATTTAATTATTTGAATTATTTGAGGAGTCTATATATATTTATATATATTTTAAGAGATGTTGAGATTAAGATTTAAGTGATTTTTATGTGATGTGGTGACTTATTTTATTGTTTAATAAAATAAGATTTGAAAATAAAATAAATATAGAGATGTGGGGTAGTTTTGAGATTTTAGAGAGTTATGTGGGAGAAAGAGTAAATAAGATAAGATTTGTTGGGAATATAAAAAGGGAAATTAGGTCAAGAGTTGTTAGTACGTACGTTTTGGTGAAAAAGGGAGAAAAACCAGATAAGAGAGAAAAGACCAAGGAGAGCTGCGATTTTTGCAATTTTAAGGTAAGGGTGAGCCTAGCATTTCAATTCTATTAAACTGTAATCCATCTAATTATGATTAACAAGTGTAGGGTTGATTTTTATAGAATTGGAGAATTAGGTTATTTGTGATGAATTGATGATTAGATGAGGTGAAATTGTGGAGCTGATGTAGGAACTGAATACAGAACCTAGAATAATCATAGTGCTAATGATCCTGAGAGTTTTGAGGTTTAACATGATGAGATTTTGGACTTTTGGTGAAGAATTCGCAGAACCCATAGCCTGTCTGTTCATCGCTCGCCTAGGCGAGCTAAGCAACTCGCCACGGCGAGTAAACGTTCATCACTCGCGAGGCGAGCAACCCAACTCGCCACGGCGAGTAGCCCTTGTTCACTCGCGAGGCGAGCAAACCCACTCGCCAAAGCGAGTTGACCTGTGAGAATCGTGATTTTTAGAATGTTGTTTTAAGACGTGTTGTAGATGGTTTTGAGTGCCTTGATGTATATATGAATGATTAGGTAAGTTTTAGGATCAAATTGGACCTAGGGAACTTATAACTGACGTTTTTGGATGAAAAATGTGAAAAAGACCGAGAGCACCCAGTATTGCTCGCCCTCAGTTTGCCCCCAACTCGCCAAAGGCGAGTAACCCCTGGTTCAGACTGCCATAACTTTGTACTTTGGGATCTGTTTTGTGTAGGACTTTAAGAGTTGATCATTGGTTAGTAATGGAAGATAACTATGATATAATTGATGATATGTAAAGATGTTATCTGAGGTTTTAATGTTGATATTGAATTGTGATTCATATGTGCATTACGTGAGATATATGTGAAGTTCATGTGATGTTTGAGATAATGTTTGCAATGATATCGTTATATCCTGTGATTTGCTTGCTGCCATGTTGCTGTTTACATTTAATAGAGCCACATGTGTCGGTCCAAGATGTTTATGATGTTGAGACGTTTATGATGTTTAACTTGTTTAAGTTATAAGATGTTGAGTCCATACATACTCATTCAGAGATGAGGGCTTATGCCCTGGAGTTTTTACTCACCAGCGACGAGGGCTCATGCCCTAGAGCTTTTGCTTACTAGCGACGAGGGCTTATGCCCTGGGAGTATATTTATGCTCAAAGTGACGAGGGCTTATGCCCTGGATTGGTACCACATGCATTTAAGATGTTAGAATTGCATAGTCAAGTGAAGTTGCATTGTCAAGTCAAGTTGTATAAGATGTTTATGAAGATGAATTATGATGATACTTGTGATGCTAAATGTTATTTGTCGTGACGTGTTTATGTGATGATTTGTTGTTAACTATAATTGTTGAATTATATGTTTAATATTATTGTTTTGTGAATCTCACCCCTTCTGCTTGAAAATGTTGCTCTTCGTATGGGTAACTTGCAGGTAACCAAGATTAGGTGCAGGCGTGTGAGGACTTTCCTCGGTTGAGTCTTCGGTGCTCTGATATGTAACGGGATGGGGAAAACTTGTTAAATGCTTTTCTATTCCTTGCATGTCATTTATGATTTCATAAGACTATTTTTAGATGAACTTTCTGAGACGTTTTGATGAGGCCTGCATGCCAAGACTTTTTATGATTCCGCTGCTATGTTTAAGACGTTTTAATAAAGAATAAATTGTTATTTATTCATATATGAGATTTATGTGAAATGTGATGCTCCGTTATGTGATTAACTCTGATTTATTTAAAGAAATTTTTAAGTCAGTAAAACGGGGTGTTACAAACTGCCTGAATATGTATCTAACTCACAAATAGCCTCTGACATAGCTTCTGATGAAGTTATGACAGAATGACCCCCACAACATACACCAAACTCAGAAATGGCCACATCAACCAACAATGACTCTGTTCCTATTCATGAAATACTTGTTCCTGAACTAACTGTTCCTGAACTAACTGCTTCTGAATAGAGTGCATCTGAACTTACCACAAACAACCAACATTCATGAACCTGAAACCTTCACAAATGACCAACCCTCATCATCAAATCTAGCTATACAACCTGTAGCCCCAGCTAAAACAAATATCCCCTCTCCACCCACCTTATTCCTACATTCAACTATTCTTGCAAATGTATGTGATAGTATCTTTCAGGAGCTCAACAGTCTTGTTCAAGCAAGGAATAACCTCATTCATGAGGACAACTATGAAAAGTTGTGGACTAGATTGAAGGACAGAGTGGAATTCCTCCTTTCAGAGCTTCAAAGATCCTGTTTTGATGCACAAGAGCTTGCACAGGCAAAACTCCAAGAATGGCTGAAAGGTTTTGTTTCAAACTTGGATGAAGTCAAAATTCTCATAACATGGGTGAAGACTCCTTTGTGCTTGGAAGCAAGAAGTGTCATTCCATCAAGCATTCATCCTAAAGAGCTCAATCTGGATTGGCTAAACAAGCTTAACTTCAAAGAAGCCTCTTCTGAACTGGCTCTGCTTCAAAGGAATACTCTTCTGGAGAAAGAGAATCATCAGTTGAAGAAAGAGCTTCTGGAGCAGAAGCTGATGTTGCTAGAGTACAGGACTCAGACTGAAGCTCAACTGGAGGAAGCAAGGGTTAGAGAGGAAAGGCTTATAAAGAGCAATGAAGATTTCAAACTGGATATGAAGGAAGAAGCTGAGGAAACTCAGAAGATGATGAAGCAACTGATGGAGATGATGAAACAAAAACAAGCCCAACCCTAGATTGCACACCTTAGCTTTCTTTTTATTTCTTTATTTTCACTTGCTTATGATCTTTGTTAAATGCTTCTGAAATACAATTTTGTCATTCGCTCTGATACATTGCTTCTGTAGTTGTATTGCTTGTTATATGCATTGTTTAATGCTTCTAAATATTTTGTGCTTCTGAAATATTATGTGCTCTGATTGATTCTGAACTGTTTGTATGCTCTGAACCTTTATATTCATATACTCACTTCGTTTTTCTCAACTCTTCCTTTTGTTTTATTATGTTACTTTTTGTTAATGACAAAAGGGGGAGTAGTAGATAGTATTTAAAGGCTCTGAGCCCCATTAATTTAAGTTCAAGCAATTTAAGTTAATATAACCATCTTCTCATCTCTTAACTTGCTCTGATAGCTTTAAATGTGAGATTATTCTGAGAGTTAATTCGTTTTTAAATGAATTTAATTAACAAGAATATAACTCAGAGGGAGCTTACAAACCTCACCTTAAAGTACTATTAGACTCAGGGGGAGCTTAGAAACATCATACCCAAAAGAGTCAACTTGTTAATTAGATTAACAACAATTGAACATTTTTTAAATACTAATGTTTGCCATCATCAAAAAGGGGGAGATTGTTGGAACGAAATATGTTTAACATTAACCTTAAAAAGTTTTGATGATAACAAAGTATTAAAAAAATTTCAATTGGAAATGTTAATATTTATTCAAGTGTACAGGACCATAGACAAAAAATTTGAGATCATTAATAGGTTCTGGAAGAACAAAAGAGAGCAAAGAAAAAAACAAAAAGGAAGCTTAAAAGCATCTGAAGAGAGCTGCTCCTGAAGTCAAAGTGCTCTTGAAGACAAAGCGCTCCTAAAGTGATGATGTCATCAGAAGCGAGTTCATCATAAGCAAGTTCATCAGAAGCTGAAAATCACCAGAAGCTAAAGTTCATCAGGAGATGCAAACCTAAAGATTCAAAATTTGTTTAATGGATGCAATGTCGTCTAAGCATTGCAGAAGAGTGGAAAAGAGGAACAACGGCTAATTCAAAAGGATTCAAAAGCATTGGATGTTTGTTCGTTTGTTAAGCGTTGACAAAGTATAATTGTACGAAGTGTACAACCACTACCTCCACTACACAGAGTTTGTCTCTGCTATAAGACAAGCATAACAGCTCTGCCTGCAACAATGTTCCTTCATACATAGAATGCATTTGAAATTGATCCTTCATAGGACAATAACCATATCAGGGAATGAATCATTGGTGATTGATCAAAGCTTCAAATGACTCTTTTTGGATGTGCTGGCAATTCACAACGTTCATCTCACACCCTGATACCAATTGTAACACCCTGTTCCCAAAAATACGTAATTTGAATAAAACAATCAGAGTTATACCACAAACGGAGCGTTACACTGCTTACATAAAAAAATTCTTTAATAGAAAAATAAAACTATTAAACATCCAACAACTCATTATATATACAACTACAGCGGAATATTCATTTCATTTATAATTTAATCCTCAAATAAAAATCTTGACACGAAGGCCTCAACCAATAATAATTATTCAACCATACTTAAATAATTCCGGCATAAAAGCCTTATCAAAATAACTCAACAAAAACAACATCATCATGTCTCAAAATTTGATACACAGGAATGAAAATAATACAAAAATCCCACCCCATACGTATGAGAGCCCTAGACATTGAGCCACCACCTACTACTCAGGATCACCTGCAAGTTACCCATACGACGGGCAACATTTTCAAGCAGAAGGGGTGAGATTCACATTCAAAGATAATATATATATATATATATATATATATATATATATATATATATATATATATATATATATAATTCATCAAATGCATTGAAACAACAGCAAATTCACAACAACAACATCAATAAAATATATATATATATATATATATATATATATATATATATATAGCATCATCCTTGATTATCAACACTACTTCAATTATATTTAATTTGAAACCAACTTCATTCATGATGACAACACACCAACAACGACTTAACACCAACGACACATCAACAACATCGACAACTCACCCAACACAACAACTACTACGATGTAACAACGCACATGCATGTGATACCAAAAATACAGGGCAAAGCCCTCACCGCTTTGAACAACAAAGTGTTCCAGGACATGAGTCCTCCCGCTTTGAACGACAAGGCGTTCCAGGGCAAAAGCCCTCACCGCTTTGAACACAAAGTGTTCCAGGACATGAGTCCTCCCGCTTTGAACGACAAGGCGTTCCAGGGCAAAAGCCCTCCCGCTTTTATGCATTATGCAATGAACTCCACTCATGTATATCAACATACAACATCAACAACTCAATGGTGTATATCCGCATACAACCCAACAACAACGACAACAACATCTACTACGACATCAACATCTGTGCCTAAATACTTATGACACACTCCCTAATCGGACAACATTCCAAGGCATAAGCCCCCAACGATGCATGAGTATGAAAGACTCGTGGTGTATATCAGCATACAACCCAACAACAACAACAACGACAACAACAACTGTGCCTAATTTATTTATGACACATTCCCCAACTTTGACTAATGTGACACAACAACGACACAACAACTACGACAACGAAAATCAACAATATAGCATATAAAATTATATTTATTTATATATACAAGCATTCGCCTAGCTTCACTTCCATTTATAATATTTAATACATAAACAAGGTTACATTTTTCACAAGGGAATCAAATTTGATTAAACAAGACATAAGTTAAATACTCATAAAACACCTCAATTTAACCTCTCATACTTAAGTTTGAAGTTTGGGAACTAATCATAGGTTTTGGACTAACTTGGGATTAGTTATGCTAAGTTTTTCTTAAAGTTTCTCAATACCCACCTGGACTATTTCCATCATAACTCAAAATCTAAAAATAATTTTCAAGTCAAACCAAAGCCATTAGAAAGCTAACTCAATTATCTAAAACTTACATGTTTACACCAAGAGCCAGTTCAAAGAGGAAAGGGGTTAAAAATAGTGAAATATGAAGGATCTAGTTCACAAAAATCGTGTCACGATTTTAGAAATCGCGACGCGTTTTTACGTCCAGAACCACTTAGCATTCTGCCATCAAAATCGCGGCACGGCTGCAAAAATCGCGGCACGGTTTGACAGTATCAGGTCAAAAAAACAGCTTTTCAAAAATGCGATTTCCACCATTTTAAGCCCTTCTGAGGTCCATAATCGACTCTAAATTGACAAGGATTATATACTAAGATTACACTATGGACTGTACACCATCTAAACATGAATTCTACGGATTATCTACTTAATTCACATTCTAATCCAACTCCTAACCCTAATTCAAGAACACCATTTTCAATTCAATTTCAGCAATTATATACATATTATCAATTGAAAGTTAGCCTCACCCTTACCTGATTAGATGAACAACAACAAGCTACAGCAATTCAATCCTCTTGACTAATTCCCCCTTTGTTCTTGGTTCTCCCTTCTTCTCCCAAAACTGGTTCTCTTTTCTTTTTACGTGAAAACTGTTTTTCTTACTGACCTTCTATTTTCTTAACTCCTTCTATGTTCATTAACTCCCTCTAAATATTTCACTTAACTCCCATAACTACTAATAACTTACAATAACTCCCCACATTTTCAAATAACTATTATTTTCTCCTATTTCACTTAAATAATAAAAATAATCACTAATTATCATATAATAGTAACAATAATCATTTAATCAAATATCACACATCACATATCCACCTAAATCATCAAAAAATCAAATAAAATATTCAAAAGCAACCAAAAATAATAAAATAAAAACTAGAGCGTTACATAAAGGAGTGAAGACTTGAAGAACAATAAGACTTAACAACAATTTGAAAGCGCCAAAACTCTGTCAAAATTGTCCTGCATCCAAAATTTCACATAGAATTTCTTTTCAAAGCTCATATCTTAGAAGTTCTAGAGTCTTAAAGAGTCTGTATCTGATTTGTATTGTGAGCACCTCTGATTGTATATCAAGTGTGTAACGCCCTCTTTAATTATTTAATTATTCTATAGAGTTTAGAGTCCACTTTGATGATTTATGTGAATTTATACGATTATGTGATGTGTTGACATTTTATTTAAAGACTTATTTTATTATTTACTAGAATAAGATTTGAAAATAATATAAATATTGAGATGTGGGGCTGTTTTGGAATTTAGAAGAGTTTAGTGAAAATAGAGAAAATAAGATAAAGTGGATTGAGGAAAGATATAAGGAGGAAACTAGGTTTAGAAAAGTTTTTACGTGAAACTGCTTTTGGAGAAAACAAGAGAAGAGAGAACCAAGAGGGAGAGAGACCGCCGATCATCAATACTAAGGTAAGGGTGGGGTTTCACTTCTCTAATTAAGGGCTTAATTCTTCATGTTTGATTAGTGGTTCATGAGAAAATAGGTAGAAATGAGTTTAGGGTTTAATTTGTGAATTCCCATGAAAACTGATGAATTGTGTGTTGTTACTGTTAATTTTAATGTATGGAATACTGCTTGATTATTCTGTAATGATTGGTGTCAGAATTGTTGAGAATGATAGAGTTTAGAAAGAATAGGGTTGTTGGTAAAAAGAATAATTGATGATGAATAGAGCTAATGAATTGGGCATGAATTGGAGTTGGATTGCTGTGTTTTGTGTTGTATTAAGTTAGGTTATGTAAGAGTGAACTATAGGGTCAAGTTTGGTGAAAATCGGAGTTAAAACGAAGTTTTTGGGTGGAAAATGTCACTTTCCCGAGAGCTCACTAGTACAAATCAGGGATACAAAACCTGTTTTTTAGAGATTTAAGACCTGTTTTTTTACCGGGGTTATATCAACGGGTGTTGTAAGTTTGAGATACAACACCTGTTTTTTATCCAGTATGAAAAGAACCTTTCCTACCCTTCTTTAGAAAAAAATAGGTGTGATATGTGTATATATCACACCTCTTTTACAAGTAAACAGGTGGGAAAACAAACATATAAAACCTATTTTTTATCAAAAAATGGGTGTGAAATGGTGATATTTTTTATTAAAAAAAAGTACATTATGGCAGTTTCAACTACCATGAATGCACATTTGTTGGTTAAAAAAAGAAGATTAATTTATTTATGGCCAAAAAAAATAATAGTAACATATCAAATTAATGGTACAAATTGTTCAAGACAATTTTACAATAAAATACAACAAATAAGAGCACAAACATAGATCAAATTTGACTTCATAACACCCTCCTGAACTACCATCCTATAGCAGAACAAAACCTACAACACTAAATCCACACTGCATGATTCCTCACATACACAACCAGTGACACAATAGGCAAAAACTTTTTGCTTGTTACCTCAAATTTCATAAAAAGTAAAAGAAAATTTTATACTAAATGACAAAAAAAACATGAAACATTCCTAGAACTAGATGATCATCTTGTTCCTCATTCCAAGCTACCTGCACATAATACAATCTTTCTATAATTAGATAACAAATAAGAATAAAATGTGTTAGACTACAACAATATCAGAACCAAAATATATTCTAAATCACGGACGCAGGCACAAAACTCACGGTTTACCAAGCTTCACTTTCTTATCAAGAAATAACTTAAAGGTAAGTTCTAACAATTGTATCCTATATTGTACAACGAGAATGTGATTTATTACAATTGCAATTCATTTACAATTGTATCCTAGAATGTAGAGTTCAAATAAATTAGACTCATTTACCATCACTGAATATCCAAACCTTTCATATCATTCATGTAATAGAAGGATACTTGTTTTTAACTCCAAAACCTAAGAAAGTAATTTTTTTATACTTCCTCTAAGGAAAATGTAGGCTCCATCTACTTCAAATTTATGCTATTAACTTTTATATAGTACAGGTATCAAAATTATTTGGGTCAAGCAAAAACATAAAAAGAAGACAATCTACAAGAAGACAAAGAAAGCTAGTTATCTAGTACTTTAATCTTGACACTTATTTAGTAAGCATGAAGGAACACGCCAAAACACAAGAAAACACAACCCTTAACAATCAGATATTTTGTGAGAAATAAATTCACCATCCCTTCTATATAGAATACAAAGGCAAATAGGATAGTAAAAGGAATTCACACAACATAGTCTTGGCTCATTCCTCAAGCATACTACAACACCATAAATTCTCCTATCATGTACATAATAGCAAACAAAAGTATATATTTATTTGGATAATAAAGAAACTAATAACTTAGTATAAAGATGTACCATTATCTAGTGAAAGCAGTTGATTACATACAAAATCTCTTGCTAGGTAGTTGATGCATAAGTGAACAGTGAAATAACTTGCTGCAAAAGCAATGTGTTAAAAAATAGTTAGAATTAACATAATATTAAACCAAGTAATGCAATACTAAACCAAGTCAAAAAATCATAATGAACACATAATATTAAATATAATAAGATCAAACCTCTGCTTGAACAAAAACATCAACCTTTCTTGACCAAAGTTGTCACAGGTATGCACATGGAATCATAAGCATAAACACTTGTAGGCATAATCTTCGACAGTGTGTGAATATCAAGCGGTATACAAATTCTTTGATATGCGCTTCAGATCCATAACTTCAGTTTCTTGCTGAAATTGCCAAAAGCACTCATAATTGTCAAAAAATCAGCCTTATTCATACCTGCTACTATTGTCAAAAAATCAGCCTACTTCAGTTTCTTGTAGTGATTTTTCAGAATGAATGTCATGAATTTTAATTTGTAATTATTCCTGAATATACAAATGAAATTAATTTAAGTTACAAATATAAAGAATTGTTTAAGGTCTATACTTTTCAGGTTATCATGCATCAAAGAATCACTCCACCTTTTTTTTATGGTAGGATCATTTGTTTGTACGACTGCTGGTTACACCAAACAAATATAGGCGCTATTGCCAACTGCAAGGGCAGTAATAAACTGATAGTAAGATCTTTCTTCATGTTCTGCCACACTTCCTTTTGGAACAAGAAGGAAGGATTATAGGCATCCATAAAAAGACCCATTTCCTTCTGGAACAATGGATCGAAAGTAAATATTAACATAGATTGTTTAAAACATCATAAATAAATAAGCACTCTCCTATGATGTTATAGCTGCCTCTAAACCTACCACTAAAGGCAATTTATACTGGAGCATATGTAGTAAATGAGTAGCTGAAATACATGGATCATATAAGCATAAGAAAACTAATAGAACTTACATGTCCCTCGTCATCATGCATGGAAGAAAGCCAAAAAAAATTGCAGAATATAATTTCCTAGACACATAGTTATTCCTATGTAATAGAGTTAGCAAATTATAAAAGAGATCATATTTACATGACAATCCACATGCATCACTATTTAACCAGATTTAGAATATGGAATCAGAAATCAAAATTAATCAAACTCTGGAAAAATAATTACTACACAGTCCTCACCATCCACATTCACCATGAGGAAAACATAAAAATAAAAACTAGTACTTCCTAAATACCTTTGGTTGCTATACTTTGTTACATTGGTAAATGATGCTTTCCCTATCACATTCTTTTTCATTTGATGTGTTACCATCGAGCATGTAATGGGAATACTAATGAGATATTTTAAATGGTTTTCTAAATGCTAAAAGTTTGTCTCACAAAAGGAATGAAGGAAAAGATCAATAAAAGAAACAAGTAAAATGATGATGTAATTTGAGAAACCTGAAACAAAACGAATTCGCAATCCAAATCTTTGTAGTTGAGGTAATTTCATGGACACAATATCATTCATGAGATGAGAAATAATATGCATAACACTATTTTCCTTCCATAGCTGATCCTTTTCATTCCAATTCTCGTTAAAGTTCTTTTTCTTAAAATTATAATTTATAGTTAAATTAAAGTTAAAAATGGCATATCAATATAATTAAATAAAACTAAAAGGGTGAAAATACAGAATAATTCTAACTTCATTATGCAGATGGTCATAATTAAAAATCTCTATATATTATATTTTTCTTTCTTATATTTCAATTCCTTGTAGTGCACAGTAACAGTGAACAAAAGTGTAATGCAGATAAGCGCCAACCTAAATTGTTAACATGAAACAATCAGTGTTAAATAGACAGACAAATTTCTATCTCCATACAACAAAATCTTAGTCAGCAAACATCATATATAACATAGACAATTTGCTCAAATCCTCCTTGATATATACCAAATCCAAATTACTAAACTCTGCATTCACTCAAATCCTTCAGAAAAAAGAAAATGAAAAAAATTATAACATTAGCACAAGAGTATGTTATGAAGTAGCTAATAGATTATTCATACTCCATTTCTTTTTATCAATTCCAGTATCCTCTCTGACATCAAAAGAGGAAAACAAACTCTAAAAGATAAATAATTAAACAAAAACCACAAACATAATAATTATCCTCCTCATCACAAAATTTCAAACAATAACTACAATAATAATTTAAGGAGCAAAGAACATTCTATTTGTTAACTTAAATTCAAATATATGTGGATTGATTCCATTGAAAATTTTAAAATTATAAGCAGATGAAAAAAAATCAAAAGTTTAACAGTTATGATAAAATGGGTCATCAATAAATGAATGAAATTCATCAAATATATTCAGATTTTCATGCTTCTGAACCAAATAACAAATAGATCTGGAACAAAGAAGTATTCAGAAGGGAAAGAGATAGTACCCTGGAATAATTCCAAAGACTCAGAGAGATGAAAAAGAAGAAGAGATAGTAATGGAACGATGAGAGGGCGAGTTTATGAATAGGAAGGTTTGGGTGAGGTCGATCTGTATTGGTGCTGGACTTTTCAGAACTGAATCCCTCAGAAGTTCGATTGCGGAATTTAATTGAGGAACGACAGAGTTCGACCGGTTTGAAGTGGAACAAGAGAGTTTGAGTACTAGTGGGAGTAAGGGACTTAAGGTAGCGATGGATGTTGAAGAAACAGAAAATATTATTTTGTTTCTTTTTTTAGGGAATATTGTTTCTTTTTTAAAAACATAGAAACAGAAAGAAAAAAAAATATTATTTTGTTTAGTTTTTAAAAACATATTGAGAAAATATATTATACCCTTTTTTCTTAAAATCAGGTTTGCAATGATATTTAGAGTATAAATAGTTAAGTTGGTTTAATCTAAAGTTGAAGGTCAAGGGAATCCTGACAAAGAAATAAAAACATTAACATAACAATTAATATACTAATATTTCACACCTTTTTTCTAAAAATCAGATATAAAATAATATTTACAAGTTTGCCACCTTGTTTTTATTTCATATTTGACCCCATTTATTCTTAAAATTAGGTTTTGAATCTTACTCACTAAAACAAAATTTTCAATATATTTACAAAACTGCCACCTTATTTATATTTCACACCTTTTTTTAATAAAATAGGTATAATACAAATAATTCTTATGTCAATTTTGCACTAGTGGCTGCACAGTGACAGCATCTCCTGTTTCATGTTCTTGCGCCTTTTTCACACGTTTCTGTTTTGAACTGGGTTTTGGTGTAAACATGAAAGTTGTAGATAATTGTGTTAGATTTTTAATGGCTTTGGTTTGACTTCAAAATCATTCTTAGAACTTAAGTTATGGTCAAAATACTACACGTAGGTCACAATAATTTTAATGAGATTTCAGCACAACTTTTCGCTTCCACTTCTGTACCTGAATTTGAAATAAAAACTGGTACTGATAGGTACAGAATTTGTCTTAGGTGTAAACACGAAAGTTGTAGACAAAAATGTTAGCTTTCTAATGGCTTTGGTTGGACTTCAAAATCATTCTTAGAACTTAAGTTATCGTCAAATTACTACACGTAGGTCATAGTGAAATTTCAGTTTCTGTACCCGAATTTGAAATAAAAACTGGTATTGATCGGTACAGAATTGGCCTTAGTTGTAAACGCGAAAGTTGTAGATAGTTGAATTGTCTTTCCAATGGCGTTGGTTTGACACAAAAATACCTTGCGAATAATTTTATATGAATTTATGAAGTTATGTGACGAATTAAGAATATTATATCATGAGCTTACCTTTAATTGTATTAGGACTGTTAGGACTGAACTTGTTGTCAAGATGTCATAGGGTTATAGAAAAATCAATAAGTAGAAACTAGTATAGCTATAAACACGAGGATTTAATGTGCATTGTTTAGTGAAGTTAATTGATGATTTAGAGTTGGAATTATATGACAGATTTATATATTGTGAAAGATGTTCATATGAAGTTGTAATGGTTATACTGGGTGATTATTGTTGATGTTGACTTGCTGCATATTATTTAATGGTGCTGCCTTGTTGTCGTGATTAGGATGTTAATGTTGGTCTAAGTTGTTTAAATTGTAAGATGTTGATCCAAATTATTGGAGTCATATGAGATGTCTAAGTTGTTTAAGTTGTAAGACGTTGAGTCCATGCATACTCATTTAAGTTGAGGGCTTGATGCCCTGTAATGTATATTTATACATATTATGTTGAGGGCTTGATGCCCTGTAAGTTGAGGGCTTGATGCCCTGTGAGCCTATTTACGCTTATACGTTGAGGGCTTGATGCCCTGTAAGTTGAAGGCTTGATGCCCTGTGAGCCTATTTACGCTTATACGTTGAGGGCTTGATGCCCTGGTTGGTACCACTTGCATGATTAAGAGGTCGTAGTTGCATTTTGTCGAGATGGTCTAAGATGAATAAGAAGTCTAAGTTGCATTGTTAAGTTGAAGTTGTGTCGTTGTTATTTAACCTTGAGTTGTTGATGAAACTTTATATGAAGGACTATTATTAGTTAATGACGATGTCTATGATGATAAGTGAAGTAGTAAATGAATAACTATGTGAGATAACATTATTAAATGAAGCTGAATTAAGTTGTTAAATGCATTTTTTTTGTATTATATGCTTATTTTTATTGAATGTGAAATCTCACCCCTTCTGTTGGAATTGCCGCCTTGTAGGCAAGTGCAGGTAACCAAGATTAGGTGCAGTCGTGTGAGGCTTTCCTCGGTTGTGTCTAGGTGCTCTGATACGTAACGGGATGGGGAACCTTTGATTATGTTTTCTCTGTTCCTTGCGTGTTCTTTTATTTTGACTTTCATGATTATGATTATGTTGAGAATTTTCTGAGACGTTGATGAGGCCTGCGTGCCAGAAACTTTTGTGATGATTTTAATGATTTCCGCTGCAATGTTTGAATATTTTTAAATGACTATTTTCCTGAAGGAATAAATTATTATTTATCCATTACTTGGGATGTTTTAAAGAATGTGACGCTCCGTTATGTGTTCACTCTGATTATTTATTTTAAAGAAATTTTTATGCTGGGAAAACGGGGTGTTACAAAGTGTGTAGTGTCAAACATGTTTCTTTGTAATTCTGTTTGAGTAGAAGTCTCTTGCTTGTGTGCTTGAGCATAGAAGTCTCTTGATTGTGTTCTTGAGCATTGGAAGTCTATTGCAGTTGCGCTTGAGCATTTGAAGTCTCTTGCTAAGTTTAGCAGTGAGCATTTGTAATAAGATATTACATTTTTAGTGAACTTTCCTTGGAAGTGCAAGGGGGACAGGATTACTTCCGGTTTGTGGAAGGAACCTGTATAATTTCTTTGTGTCTTTCTTCCTTCTCTCTCTGTTTTTATCCGCTGCAACCTAGTTCTGAACATCACTTCAGAAGCTGTTCTTGAACTGCTTCTGATCAGTGTCCTTCAACTTAGGAGAAAACGAAGAAAATCTTAACACAATTTAACCCCCCCGCTTGTGTTTTTTTTCTCACCTTCAAAAGAACCTTTAGCAATTGTATTATAATTCAATAGTTTATAACTGATTATCATGATTACTTTTGTCTCGTAACAAAGTCCTTTGGAGGAGTCAAGATCATTGATAATGGCATTTTGAGACAGTTGTAAATATAAAATGTCTTCCTTTACTAGCTGAAATGACTAATACATAGAAATTACAGGGCAGCACTTTGGTGCCTTTGTGGCGCCAAAGGCATGTGCCTTTGCAAAAATCATAACCTGCCACCTGTCCAGGACCTTATTTTTTAATTAAAAAAGAAAAAAATCTGATAAAACGTGAAAGAGAGAAACACAGGGCCCGTTTCTTCACCTTCCTCTCTTTCTTTCTTTCTTCTGTTCAACCGGCCACCCACCAGTCACCGTCAGCCACCACCGCTTACGCGTCGTCGTCCAAACTTAAAGCATTCCAATCACATAAACAAAATCAAAATCCACTAACATCTCAAAATCCATATCCATTCCCAAAATAACTCCAAAATCTAAGCAACGAAACTTCTAATGTCACTTTCCATTTTCTTCATGGCTGGGAAATTTCTCCAATCATTCAAAAACAAAATCATTCAATAAATTGCAGAAAGAAACTTCAAGCATTCAAATCACAGAAAAAAAATAATCAGAATCCAGCAACATCTCAAATTCCATATCAAGTTCCCAAAACACTCTACAAATTCATCAAAAAAATCTTCTAAATCATCTTTCACTTTCTTCGCACTTTCTCTCAGCATTGAAGAACAATAAAAACAAAATTGAAAAAGATAGGTTAAGATTTGATTACTTGCGACTGTTTTGATTTTGAAGAACGGTTTTGCGATGAATATAAGCTTGGTCGATATCAAAGGGGTCTCTGAGAGAATTTGTAAGGCGAGGAATCTGAATCAACATAGTGAATGTTGAATAAGTGATTATGATGATGAATCACGTTGAAGTTAAACGCGATTATTCGGTTGTGTAATCACTTATGAACCACGACAGTCAGTGGTGGCGGACGGTGGTGGTGTGTCACTGTGTTGAACTGAAGTTACAAAAGGACAGAGGGGAAGGCAAAGCTATGTGTTTCTCTCTATTCCAGAAACTCGGAATTTTCTTTTTTTTCTTTTTTAAACAAGGCACCGCCACATGGCAGGTTATGATTTGTGCAAAGGCACATGCCTTTGGCGCCACAAAGGCACCAAAGTGCTGCCCCAAATTACATTAGAGAAATTTGCTAAACAGAGTTGCCGATCTTTTGCACAAGTAAACTAATTAAACTAAAATACATAATAATTAATCTAACGAAGAGACCTCCTAATTCATCGTCTCCCATCAGACTCTCCTCAAATACTCCTTCCTACACATTTCATCAACCAAAACAAGATACAAATTGCAAAATAACAAAACCTAAAGCTACCCAATAAGTCCAAATGTCAAAATTAATCTAATCAATCACCTTCTCCTTTCAGGGGTCCAATGTGGCAAATCTTGGCTAAAGTGAACAGAGACCACCCTAGAGTCCAAAAGCTCCATTATAGGAGTAAAATTAACACACCTTGGAACTTTATATTGATTTATTGAAGCACCTCTTGAGATTGCATAATCCATAAGCTCCTCAAAAGTTCCACTCTTCACAACCCTTATCTCCAATGGTCCAATTGAATGATCAGCAACCCTACATTGCCTATAAACAGAATTCAATGATTGCTCCATTTCCAAACAACACCTATTCAACACCTCATGACTCGGGGAGTCTGCTTTTGTCAACAACTCCCAATATATCACATAATGACCTGGTATGGTCTCCGTGTCTGCGTAACTCGTGTACTCAACCACACTCGTGTTGAACTCAGAAAGCAACTTTGAAGCATTCTCCACTGCTTTTTGTAGCTCCGACTCATCAGTTTTATCTGAGTCAATACTAAGCAACACATTCTTTCGACGCACAAAATGGAATTGCGGTGCTGAGTTATGAAACCCGGTGACACGGAGAATGTCACCAACTCTGTAACGGTTTAATCCAGCGTAGGTTGTGATCAACAGCTCATACTCTTTTCCAACCTCCACCTTAGTAAGGTCAACGGTTCTAGTTGACCCTGATTCGTGAGGTAGGAATTCGAAGTAGGCCATGTTTGGCATGATGGTGTATGAAACCTCAGATGGTTTACACATTGGATTAAGGTTAAGTCCAAAGTAGCATTCTGAGGAAGCATACATAGTACATGAAAGAGGTAACCCACCACTATAGTAATTAAGGGTTGGAATGTATTGAGCCATAGCACCAGTTACAATGACATCTAAATATTTGGTGTTAGGCCAAATCCTTGTGATTATTCCTTCCCAATTTTCATTTGAGCATTCTCGCACCACAAATGATGCCAATTTCGGATCGGGTTTGATAAAATGTTTCATGTGATCTTTTATCTTTTGGTCAGTGATTTTAGGATTTAAGGTCCCGGTTTGAATGTCGTGGGCTAGTTCGGCCCAATTGAGCTGAAGGAACCTAATTGCGCGGAGGAGACCAGAGGCAAAGACAGCGCCGAGGCGGAGGACTTGGTTGCGTTCTATGAGTCCACATAGCATTTGAGTATACATGCTTTGGAATGAGTCGGGGCAGAGAATGGCTTCATTTGGACTTGTGTAGACATTGTATGGGTCAAAAGGTCGGGTCTTGAAATGCTCACTTCTGTAGTAACTTGTGAGAACTGGGCGGGCCAATAAACCACCTGGTGTCCTTGTTTCCGACTTCACAAACAAAAAGTATAAGCCTTTTCCTTTGTCCAAGCCTGGTACATAACTGTTCCATTCAAAATAATAACCCTTTTCAGCATTTAGCACAAATACAGTAGCTTATCAATTTTAAATAAATATTCTCAAATCCCTTTACTAAATACTAATTAATTTTAACTATCTTATTACAAAAAAAATTAAAAAAATATTAAGTATTGTTTATACTTTAGAATTATGGAAATATTAGTATGAAATTTATTAAAAATGTCGGATCGATTTTCCACAATAATAATTTGAAAATTCCACTTATAAATAAAAAAATTCTAGGATGCTTGACCAAGAAAACTATCTATATTATCCTAATAAATAGTTGAAGGTTTTGCTGAGTAAAGACAAAAACACATTAATTAAGCACATGGTATATGTGAGAAACTCAATTATTCGAGGGATGAAATGAAACTTACAGGTTCATAACTGGCATGAGAAGGCTGTAGAGAAGCTGGCGACGATCCAACTCTTCCTTAATTGTTGGCATCAGTTTTCTTTCACCAGCTGAAGTGCCTGAACTGCAAATTCAAGAGTTCCCAATTTAAAAAAATAATTAATAATTAACAGAGCCATCTAAAAGTATTATATGTAAAAAAAAAAAAAAAAAGTAGGTCAAAAGAAGTTTTAGATAAAATTCTAGACCAAGTAACTACTAAACAAAAGGAGAAAAAATTGGGTACCTTGTTAGGAATTCAGAGATGGGATGAGCAGAGAGAATTGGAGAGCGATCACCATTGGCGATACGCTGAATCTCCGGTTGAACATCATCGTACGTGATGACAGGAATCTTTGTCTTGAATGTTTCACGGTCGATGGCGCCGTTAAGTTTGAAGCGTTTAAGGTATTCTGTCTCTGCGTTTCTGCTTAGAATCTCAGCTAACACTCTTTCTTGAACGGCATCGGCATTTCGAGTCATCTCTTCGATGAATCGAAGTGCCTTGGCGTCTTTGTCACACGCAGGTGGACCTAATGGTGATGAAATTGTTGAGTCAACAGCCATCTTAGTTCAAAGAAATTTAACTGAATTTTAATTTTTTGAGTGGGTAGTAATTAGGGTAAGGTTGTATGGCTTTTGTTTATGATAAGTAAAGAGAGCGAGTAAGGGAACAAAAAGGATATAGAGAGGGGAGAAAGGAAATGAAAGGGTTGAAGAGAGTATGTTTCTCTAATTGAATTGCAAGAGAAGGTTGTTATGTGATGTGAGGTTGAAGTGAGAAAGACGAGTGCACGTTGGGTAGTTTATATAGAAGAAAAAGTAGGGACCCATGAGGAGTCTATTGTTCAAAGAGTAGGCTATGCCATGTCATATATGTAGGACCCATGTGGTACCAAACGACTAATAAAAGTCTTTGTATTTTGTGGACTCGTATCAACCTTTAACATGCTTCAACTTTTCAATTTTGAATTCTTTACCCTTCCTTTTTCTTTTTGTTGCAATTTTTTTCATCCCCTTCAAGAAGTGTATTCAGTATTCTAGTCACTTTTATTTCTATTACTTATTTTTTATTGGAAAAAATTTGTTTCAGTTTTGACATTTTAGGAGTGGAAATCATGGGGTCTATATAATTATATTTAAACCGTCATAATATTCCTAAAGGCTCTAAAGACCTTCATAAGAGCTTCTAGACCTTTCCACAGGCCTCAATGCCCTTCAAAAGGGGCTTAAAAACTAAGGGCGTGTCCTTTCCAGGATGTTGGAACACTAGTGTACATTGGAAGAAACTTGGAGTATGCTAGTGAGGTTGGGAAGCCTTTGGAATGTAAACACAAGGATGGAGAAACTAGTGTAAAGTGTGAATTGAAAAATTTATATGTCCCACATTGGGTAGATCACACACTCTAGTAGTGTTTATATATGTGGGAAATCACCTCCAAGGGTGTGCCCTTGGGGTACCCACTTTTGTGAACGGAGTGAGCCATGCCAAAAATATTTATAACGCGCGACGACGACGCCGTCCGACCGGGCTTGGGCCGGGGCTGTAAAAGGAATTTCTTTTTTGCTCCAAGATTTCCGCAGAGACTAAGTCTCAACTCCACGTTTTCCTTATGCGCGCACGTTTTCCACACGATCCACCGCGTCAAAGGTGATCGTTACTGGGTCGTGGGTTGAATCTGGCGGGTCGCGAACTGGATCGTGGGATAAACCGGCGGGTTACGAACCGGAAATCTCATCTATAAATAGAGGGCTCGGGATTCTCATTCTTCATCCAAAAACTGAGAATCGAATCCTCTTCTCTGGTTTTCTCCCCTTCTCATCTCCCGCGGTTTGTGTTGACGAACCGTTCTTTTCTTCCTTCCCTGTTGGTTTTCTCGAGTGGTCTGCGAACCATATAAGAGTGGTTTTTCGAAACCATATTGAGGTGTTATTCTCGAGCGATTTCTGCCAGTGCAGCCTTTAATCGTACAAAAAGAATCTGGGCTGTTTTATCCTGGAGACGCCGCGGTTGCTAGTCTACCTTACACAACTTGGATAGTGCCGCGAAACGTCTTAAAGAAAGCGACCTGGTCGTGACTCACCCCGGTAATTGTTTCAAAGCTCTCTCGTAATTTTTAAAATCAAAAACAACACAGAACGTCGCCTCTGTCCGCTTCTAGAATCTTCTAGAAGGTGCCCAAATGCCCAAAACACCTTGTTACTTGTTGCCCAAGTAAAACACAAGTAAAACACAAAATAGGCCTATAGAAGGCTATAAATACAACTCTTGAGAGAATTATCAAGATATCCAATAATCAGTCTAAACCCTAGAATATGATACTTATCTCTAGTATCCCTTATTGCGCTTTTTGCAAGTACAATATTCAAGTAATTCAACATAAGAGTAAGTGTTAGATAAAAATGTTACATTAATGTTTTTGGGATCATTAATGTAACATTAATGAAAAAATAAATATCAACACTATAACAAAATCCCAAATCGAACAACTCAATTGGTCGAATCATCAACCGGTATTATCTATGTTCATTGAGGGACAACCTAAGGGAAAGGCCTTAAAAATATTGTTAGATCTGAAAACTATTACAAAAAATAAATATCTTCATAAAAATACCTTAAATTCTACTATATTTAAAGTTAAATGAAAAAAAAAATTTGAGGGAAAAGTTAAATGAAATTATTATTAATTTATCTAAAATAATATTGTTTCAATAAAAATTAAATCAATTCGTTTTTTCATCGATTAAAAAAGTAATATCAAACAGAATCGGGGCTAGTTATTTAAACTAAAATTTTGTGATTTTACTAAAATAATACGTGGTCTTTAAAAATGACTCATTTTTAAATTTGTTTTAAGCCTCTTTGGACCAGCGGGGCTTAGTTATTCGATAGTTTGGCAGTTGTTTCGTCTTGACTAGTATAGAGTAGTTAAACAATTATTCTATGTTTACTTAAATAATGGTGATAACTTATTTAACACTTCCTCAAAAAAAAAAACGTATTTACACTGACAACCATAAATAAAATATGGTCGGTTAAAAAATATTTAAATTATTATTTCTAACTTTAAGAAATATTGAAAGAGACATTAGAAAAAGAAAGAGACAAGGATTTTCAGTCCCTTTTGTATACGTTGTAAGTGTCCCATTAAATATACCAATTATTAAAAAGCGTTCGTTTAGATAACGATTGTACAATGTCATATGAGTGTATGTTGTACATCATAAAAAGCTTTCTTCTAGAATTCATTATCTTGCAATGTGTAAAATTTGATTGTCAAGTGTTTGACACGAAATTGAAAACTAACTTCACATGTTCATAAATTTTTATAACATCTCATTATTCAACTTTTTTTTCTAGTAACTTCCAGAAATAATTCTATTGTAATGTGTGAAATTTGATTGTTAAGTGTTAGACACAAAATTGAAAACTAATTTCGTCCTATGTTCTTACTTAAATTTTCATAAATAATTATTCAACTTTGCTATAGTAATCTTAACCATTCAAAAACCATAGTTGACTAGAACAAATGATATGATGATAGTAACCAAAATGACTATGTTTGGATAGTGAGAGGAAAGAAAGTAAAAGGAAAGATTGATTAAGGAATGAAAGGGTATAGAAAGTAAAGAGAAAGTAAGATGATTGTTGGGTTGTTTGGAATAAGTGAAAAAGTGAAAGGAAAGAAAGATGTATATTTAGTAAATGACATAAATATTCTTATGATAAAATGAGTTATGTGTTTATTATTTATTTAATATAATATGTTCATATTTGCATATTAATAAATAAAAATTGATATGTTAATATATACATGAGAATGAATATTTAATGGTAGATATGTCATACTCCCTCCGTCCCAAATTGTATGTCGCTTTAGGAAAAAAAAATTGTCCCTAATTATATGTCGCTTTACAATACCAATGCAACATTAATGTTACTTTTCCTATTGTAACCTTAACTATTTATTACTCTCTTCTTTCAATTCTTTCATTTATTTTTTCCATATTATTTATTAAGGACAAATTTGTAAAAACAACTTATGATATCTCTTTTTCACACAATATTAATTGCATTTCTTAATACGTGTGAAATGCCTAAAACGCCATACAATTTAGGACGGAGGAAATATAAAGTTTATCAGGTATACTATTTATCATATATAATACTCTCTCTGTCCCATAATATAAGCAAAAAAAACTCATTTTCTTTGTCCCAAAATATAAGCAAAAAAGACAATCTTTTATCCTATTTAGTCTTGTTTTTTTAAAAAATCTCTTTTTCAAGAAAAACTTTTGTTTATTCTCATAAAATTAAATGCAAATTGCATTCAATTTTCTCTCTCTTTCAATTTTTCCATAACCAATAGCTAATAAAAATTGTTTTTACATCTTCCTATGAAACTTTTTTCAAAGAAAATACAAAAAACTATATTTCAAATTCTTATGTTTTAGTTTTCTTAATAAGTGTGATTTTTTTTTTCTTATAATTTAGGACGGAGGGAGTATTATTCTTGTTGATTTAGAAGGTTATATCTGTCATTTGAAAAAAAATTGGTCTCTCCTCCACCTTTCCTTCCAATCCAGCGCAGAAAGCTTTTGGCTGTGGGGCCAGTCAAAACATTCTTTCCTCTCCTCTTTTTGGTGGTGCCAAACTATGGAAATTGAATCCATCCATTCATTTTCTTTCCTTCTTTCAATCTTTCCATAGAACCAAACACTACCATAATGCACGCTTTGCACACGCAATTGAAGGAAAACAAACAAATAACATTATACAGTTTCGTTTGGCTTGTGTAGTAGTGAAAGTGAAACCTACCTTCTTTTTTTTTTGTACTATTTGTAAAAGTATAAACAAAAGGTACAAAATGGGGTCTATAGAAAGGGTTGAACACGATGATGCAGGGGAAGAAGGGAACAAAGTGGGGTCCATGTCACGTAGACAATGGCTGAAAAAGAGGCAAGGTAATGTGATTGAGGGACCAAGGATGTCAACGAAGGAAACATAGAGGTGATTTTCGTTTTGGAGTAAATACGCGTAGCCCAACCATGAAACCCAATTCTGGCTTTAATGTTGGGCATCGAAAGTGATGGGTTGTCGGCATACCCTTCACTTGGCTGGCTCTTTTGTTTTGACAAAAAGAATTTGCACGTGAGTAATGTTGTTGCCAAATTCCTTCCTATGACTATGTGATACTACCCTCTTATTTTAAGTTCCGATTCGGATTGGACCAAGATCGACTGTTTGAGAGACGGTTGAGCGGCTGAATTTAAACCGCTCAGGGGAAGGGTGATCAAGTCAATCAAGTGTCGTGACTACGAGGTTTTAGGGTTTAGAGAAAGTCCATTGATAGATTATAGAAAAGAAGTACACCATCTAGTCATTATTATAAGCAAAAATTTACATTTGAAATTCATTTAATTAATGACGTATATAGTCTTTATTATGAACCACATACATTATTTAATGAATGAATCTAAAATGATGATTTTTATTTATAATAGTGATCGGAAGGTATAGAGTTTTATTTGTGAACACCAATTGAACAGCCGTTCGTGGAAACAATTGTTGACAGATCAATATGTAATTTTCATCATACAATCTAAAGTGCATTTTAGGATTGCTTGGGTGTACCTTTAAGGTATCTCTGCGGAACAATTTATGCTATGAATAAATTTTGTTACATTTTATCAACAAATTGCTTCCAAATTCTGTCGAAAAAAACAAATTGCTTCCAAATGTTATTTTTAGGGGTGCTTCCAAATGTTTTAGTGTAACTTTTGTTGTGAAATTACAAGCGATACAACATTATTCTAAATTAGATGGTTTTCTTTAGCGGCGCAGCGTGTTACCTGTTTGTCTTTTATTCAAGTGTAAATAATGGTTTACATAATATATTTTATGAATAATAATCAGAATTTAAACTTGTCTTAAAAAAAAAATCTAAATCAGATCGTTAAAAAAGAATTGAGGGAGTATTTCATGCGTTTATATTGTGTTATATTAACTGCGAAAAATTCTTTGAAAAAAAAGTATAAAATTCTTACACTTCATTGTTTATTTTATTTTGGTTAAATTGTATTTTTAGTCCTTTAACTATTTAGGTAGTATCGTTTTGGCCCCTTAATTAAAATTTGATTTATTTTGGTCCCTTAACTTCTCTCCGTTATACATTTTGGTCCTTTCCGTTAGTTTTAATTCAAAAACGTTAGGATTTCTTCATTTTCTTCTGGAATTTTTCTAGGATCCTTGTTGTTGAAGGTCGATGGAGATGATATGAAGATGAAAAAGAGGAGAAGAAGATGAAGAAAACCAAACGTTTTTGAATTAAAATTAACAGAAAGGACCAAAATGTGTAACAGAGAGAAGTTAAAGGACCAAAATAAATCGAATTTTAATTAAGGGACCAAAGCGATACTACTTAAATAGTTAAAGGACCAAAAATGCAATTTAACCTTTTATTTTTTAGCGTTGCAAATAATTTAAAGAGACACTTGTAGGGCATCGTGTTGTGTTTCTTTTATTTTAGGAGGTCTTTGTGCTGTTCCTATCATCATCGATACATTGTTGGCGTCATAATTAGCTTTCTAATTTGGATAAGGACCAGGACAAATTATTCGATATTCGTTGTTCCTTCTGCCAAGAGTACGTCAATAAAAAAATATTAGAATAACCCTAAAAAAAAAAAATATTAGAATAAAAAAAATAGAGTACGACAATAAAGAGAATTAGAGAAACATGGAAATGATTTTGTAGAATTTATTTACTCTTTGATAAAATAAACCATAGAATCTAATCTAGTGTAAAATAGTTTTACCCATATATTAAAGGTTTAAATAGGTCTTTTGTCTCTGTAAATATAGGTCATTTGAATTTTCGTCTCTGAAGTTACTAATCATTCCATTTTGCCATTGCAAATTTTAATCATTTGAAAAATGGTCCTAATTACATCTCATTAGTAACTTCAGAGACGAAAATTCAAATGATCTATATTTGCAGGGACGAAAGACCTATTTAAGTCAACCACCTTGCCCAATCATCACTTGCCACATGGGCACCACGTCGCGAATGACAACCCACCTCAGCAAAAAAACTTAATTAGGACCAAAAGTCAAATGATTAAATTTTGCAGTAGCAGATTGAAAGAATTAGTAACTGCAGAGACGAAAATTTAAATGGTCTATATTTTTCATGGACAAAAGACCTATTTAAACTTATATTAAATTATATCTTACCATTTATTCCCTAGCAAGCATTTTAATCTATAGGACCTAACTTATGCTAAACATAAATAGCCGAGTGAGTATAAATAGTTAATACTAACATCAAAGACAACAATTGATTCATTCAAAATATCACATTATGTGTTCTACATGCAAACAAACTAAATTCAACCCAAAGTCCATCCCACCAAAAGTTATAGGACAATTCACACAAACTAAAAAAGCGGTCACCGAACCATTGACCGAGGTATCAATGACCATCCTTCTCAACATAGGAGTTGTAATAAGATTCAATATTTTAACACAATCAAGAGAGATAAACTAATGTGCCTCACAATTATCAATAACAACAATCAAATGAGTGTTATTAATGAAACAAATACTTCAAATCAAGTTGTCCGCTTCCGAACCTTCCTTGACACTCAAAGCAAACACCTTCCCATTTGACTTCACCTTCTTTGGCTTCGGGCACTTAGAACTTAAATGACCTGGTTATCTATATAACACTCTTGAATCCCGCACACAATATTAAATCATAAATGCAACAATTATGCATATAACTTCAACATGTTACTACTTCATTAATCTAAATCATGCATAGATCATCATGTACATAAACAGCCGCAACAGAAATAACATCTCAAAACAACATAAAGTCATAATCTCAAAATCTTAGATGCATCATCAATGTGTTAACCAATATTTTTAAGGCTATCATTAAATGCAGTCAAATAAGTTGACCTTGTAATTGAAGGAATTGTTCTCGAATTGTTCTCATATTCTTATCAAAGTTAGACTTGCTGGGGATATATGAAAGCGCTTGTCTCGGTTCGATAGATGGAAATTCTCGAAGGGTAGTTTTTTTGGATAAGGTCAAAGCAACAAATATTTCCAAGAAACATTCGAAATTCAAATCGAATGGATAAGTTAGTTTACTGCAGTTATCATTTTAAATTCAAATCTAGGTAGTTATTTTTATTTGTATAAATAGTAGTTTTTCCCTAATGAAAAAGGGTCACAATTCAATCATACAAAAAACTTACACTCAAATTATCTGCATAGAAGAGAGAAACGAGTCACAAGTTGCAATGTATGAACATGTGTACCAATTTATATTCAACCAATGCAATTTAAGTTTGTTTTCTTAAATATCTTTGCAATTTACTTGTTTCTTTTTGAGCAATTCATTTACTTTTATTGACATCGATTTCGATAGAGTTCAACTGGGTTGAATTCGATTGCTTTTTTACTTTCTTTTATCAAGTTCTTCAAGAACAACATTAACTTCTAGAAATAAAAACACAATATGTCCCTAAGATTTACTGGTTGATCTTGCAAGTAAACATTTTTAAACCAGCGGTTGTTTTCCAAAAATCAGTGTAAACAAATTGGCACGCCCAGTGGGACTTTTTGTGCTTTTGTTTATAAATTTCCTGTTCAAGTTTAAACCGTTGATATTGTTGGTTTGTGTTGTGTATGCAATTGAGGAATAAAAAACAACTTCCTGAAATGACGCATCTTCCTCCCAATCCAAACGCAGCGACTTCGAATGTCGCCAGTGCATCAGGAACAACAACCAACCCACCAGTACCATCAGGTACTACACAATCAACCCAAAGTAGCACCACGGAAACCGTGATAGAGCCAGTAGGATCAACGAGGGCCGCGCAAACTTCCCAGGCCGTTCCAACAACTACTATGGCCGCATCAACCTTTCAGGTCGATCCAATAGTTTCGGTGGCCGCGGAAACCTCGCAAGCCATCCCAACGTCAGGAATGGCATCATCTCAAGGATTATTGAATATTGGGACATGTCGTAGGATGCTATATGGTATGCCAACTTCGTTCACTCCATTTGGGTATCCTATGCCAGTGGCAGAAATGGTAGTGGACTCAGCGGCAGGATTCAAATATTTGGGTATGCTTGATGGTTATTTAGGCTATAATCAAATCTTTATTGTTGAGGAGGATGTCTCCAAAACTGCATTTCGATGCCCGGGGGCATTAGGTTGCTATGAATGGCTGGTGATGCCGTTTGGATTAAAAAATGCCGGTGCTACATACCAAAGAGCAATAAATTCGATGTTTCATGACTTCATAGAGGATTTCATGCAGGTTTACATTGATGATATTGTTGTAAAATGATCTTTAGAAGATAAACACTTAGATCACTTACGCCGATCATTCGAAAGGATGAGGCAATATGGATTGAAAATGAATCCATTAAAATGTGCGTTTGGTGTTTGTGCAGGTGATTTTTTAGGTTTTGTTGTCCACAAGAAGGGAATCGAAATTAACCAAAAAAAAACCAAGGCAATAGTGGAGACTAAAGCTCCTTCGACAAAGAAAGAGTTGCAGTCTTCGTTAGGAAAAATAAACTTTCTTAGGAGGTTCATATTAAACCTAAGTGGCAAAACACAAGCCTTTTCGCCATTGCTTCGTTTGAAGAAAGAAGATGTGTTCAAATAGGAGCCAGAGCACCAGAAAGCTTTTGAAGAAATCAAGTCATATTTGACTAATCCTCCTATACTTTCACCTCTTCTGAAAGATAGAAGAATGAAGTTGTACATAGCAGCCTCTGAATATACTATAGGTAGCATGTTAGCACAACAGGATGAAAATGGCGTAGAAAGAGCCATTTATTACCTTAGTAGGGTGTTAAATGATGCTGAAACAAGATATCATCCTAGTGGTTCTGGAATGGTTACGAGCAAGATTTTTCTTTTACCACTTTTCTTTTAAAAACAATGTAATGATTCGTCCTGTGGTTCTGGAGTACAGTCATTGGATTCAGGTTGAAATACTCTTTTAAGGTTTTATATTACTTCATTCCAAGGATCCAAATTTTTATGTTTAAGGTTTTTAAATGAAACATCAAGACAAGTATCATCATTACCAATCAGGATACGGCGCTAGAGGAGTATGTGGACCAAGACTATCTAAGGGTGCTATGTATATCGTCGTATTCGACTTCGTCCCTCATGTCAGATTTTATGGGTTACCATGAGTTAGGTGGTATTGGATTTGAAGCAAGAATGGAAAGTTTCCGGAGACTTGAAAGAATTTTGAAGAACATGGATTATGAGTATATTTGTTTGATCCTTTTGTATAAATTGTTATTGAATGAAGTTCATATGACCATGCAAAATATTTTATATGAGTTACGTGTTTTCTAGTTTTCTTGATGCCTTAAGTTGTTGGAGATTGAGGAGGAATACGAAAATTTTATTTCTTCTTTTTCCGGTACGAAGAAATTTCGCTAATAGCTAAATGATTTTGCTATCAGCGGAATTCCCCAGAAACGGTTAGCTAATAACGAAATTGTGGTGGCCAAGACAGAGCCATTTCGCTATCGACGAAATTTTGGCGAAATTGGCACACCAAGTTTTATTATTAACTAACTTATGGACTTGAAGTACCACTTGTTTTAACACGAATTGAAAACCCTCGATCTCTAACGACATAAGGGAACATCACAAGTAAGCTTTTCAAGTTAAATACATGGGACATACGAACGTCTTTCATTAACAACAATGCTTAAGAGAATTGGGTACAAGTTACGTTAACCTTTACAGATGCTTCAAATCATTTCATCAGTCTATCAATTGAAGTTATGTAGATTTAGTGGTTATGCTCGAAGTTGTATAGGGGTAAGAGTTATCTCAGGCACAACCGAGCACTGCAGGGCAAACCTGGATTCCAGTAGGGCTACAGTAGAAAGGCGAATACTGAGTGTTACAGTTAATCATAAGTTAGTGTTGTGGTTGGTTACTGTCGAACAAATAGGCTACGGACCCAAAGTAACTAGTCTGACACGCAACAAGGATAAGCTTGACTCCGATGTTATAAGTTTAACCCAGACTCTGAGAAGATCAACTCTAGTGTTATGGAGGATTATTTCAAGAGGTTATGTCTGAAACTCAGTGAATGTTAAGTGGTGTCTAAATTTCGAGGACAAAATTTCTTTAAGGGGGGTAGAGTGTAACATCCCGCTCGTCAGCTAATGGTTTGGTGCTAATCGACGCGTCAGATGGCGAGTGTTTAAGGAAAATAAGTATGTTGGAACGGTTTATTACGAATTGGCAGGCAAGCTCGAGTTATGTATCAGTGACCGGGTGAACTCGAGTAAGACCAAGGGTATATTTGTACTTCCGCGCGAGGAGTATTTAAGTGAGATAAGCCAAGACTTTTTCATTTGTTGTTGGAACCTTCTCTCTCTAAACTCATGTGAGCAAAACTTTTCTCCTCCTTCTCTCTACATTTTCGAACCCTAACCCTTCTAAACTCCATCAATCCTTCCAAGTTGGTACATTGGTAAGCAAGCATGAATCATGAACATTCCATAGGCAAGAAACATCAAGAAGGAAAGAGTTTGGGTATGCATTAAAGGGATTTCAAGAGCTAGGGTTTAGTTTGGATTGAAGTCTTGGAGCTGTGATGTTGCTGTAGATGTTTGATGCTGTTCTAGCTTGCTAATAACCTTAAGGTGAGTTCTATAGATAGATTTCCTACCTATGGATTTGTGCAAACTTAGATATGGAATTATGAGTTGTTAGTTTAGGTTTTAGTTGCCCCTTTGCCATTAATTGCTAAAATTGTGTTGTTTGTTGCCATGCATTTGTTCTAAACTATTTTCTATGTGTACTGGGTGTTTTAGGTGCATTAGAAACTTGATTTTGAGGTTTGGAAGTCAAAAACACAAATTCTGCAGGTCTGGGACGATGAATGCTCGCTTAAGCGAGAAAGACCTCGCTCAAGCGAGATTCTCCAGGGTTGGGCTGTTGAAGGCTCGCTTAAGCGAGAAAATCTTGCTTGAAGCGAGATTGTGGTAGTAGCCAACTGGTGCATCTCGCTTGAAGCGAGAAATCTCGCTTCACGCGAGATTCCACAGCACAGCACTTTTTCTTAAAATTTCTTGTGGTGCAGTGGTCTCGACGAAGCTTTTCTTTGCAGTCTTTTATAACTTTCAAAACCCCTCAAGGTCAAGTGGTTATGGCACATTACACCTAAAGATATTAATAATCAAATGCATGAAACGACATTACTAATTTCAATGACGAATGGCGTAATAGATGTAACGATACGATGATATTCGTAATTATACTCGGGTAGGAAATTAGCCTAAGAACGGGAAAGCATAGAACCTCGACATAGATCGTCGAGAACTAGATGTTAGCATGACCCTAAGTATGATAAGTCATAATGGTCAAGTATATGATATGAATAAGTATGCAAACCTTAGGATTATGCTCTTTAGGCTTAAGTTGCGTACAATTAGCTTTATGTGAACTGTTTCACCGCTTAAGCGAGTAACTTACGGACTCGTGGTGAACATTCAATCAAGTTATGATTATGTTATGTAATGTCATGTTTATGACCTAGTTATGAGACGACGCCAACGGCGAGCTAGAAAGAGATTCATACGCTTATGATGAGCTATGCTAGATAAAAAGTAAAACTATGTTTATGCTAGGTCATGTCGTGTCTCTGGCCATCCATACTAGAGTGGACGTCAGGGGTTCACTTTTTGTGGACGATTTAGCCGTAAGGGAGCCGCACGACATGGCGGAGTCCGATGTTCCCTAGCTAGGTTCATCGGTATGCTAGAGGAATATACTCGGGGTTACTCCACCCGTTTATATTCCGTAAAATCAACTCAGATAATCATTCAGACTGCATATAATGAATTGCATTTGTTTATGAAGTTTACGTTACGATTATGTATACGCTATGAGGTTAGATACCGATAGCCTAGATAGTAGAGCTAGTTATGTTCGTTTACCGACGACGATCTTAGGTTCCCTAATCGTCCGGTTTAGTACCGTGTCATGAATAAGCTAGGCTATGTCTTGATGCGTCTAGTGCATCTTGAGTTAGCGGTCCTAGGATCCCTTGACCGCAGTGACACGAAGGAAGCAAATAAGATGACCCTAGGACGGTTTTAGATTTGCACGACCGTCTATGTAAGCCTCATGCACGACGCTCCATCGTCAGGTAGCGTCTTAGACACGCGGTGACTATAGGTTTCCCCGAAGTCACCTATAGCCTAGGATTAGGAGAACTCACTGAGACATTATGTCTCATCCCAATCCTTATTTGTTTCAGACTAGCAGAGCAGTTGAGCAAGCTTATCGCCAGATGGATATTCAGCAAGGACCCGTTCGTACCCGCTGCAGAATGTGCACAAGGAACCAAGGATGTTTCATTTATTATTTGGATAGTTGTATGATTACTCTGATGTACGAACGTGTATTGTTGTATTCAATATTCATTCGAAGTAATTTAAGTTGTAAATTTTAATGTATCCATTACTAAATTAATGCACATGCTAAACTTTCTAGATACGTTTAGTATGGGTGTTACATGCAAATTAGTCCAAATTTTATTTCTATTTGCAGATCAGTCCATTTTTACTCTTTTTGGCAGTTTGGTCAATTTTTACTTTTTGCAGATTAGTCCGTCAGTTTTATTTTTTGCAGAATGGTCCTTAGGTCAAAATTCAGTCCAAGAAGCCACACAAGCAATCAAGGCCAGATGTCACAGTCTCATTGGTCCAAAGGCACACATGGCAGCCTATAAAAGGCCAGCTACTGTACAAGTCAAAAAAAAGCCACACAATTCACGCCACATCACAAACACCTCAGAATATTCTCTCTCTATTCAGTTAGAATCAAATCCACAAAACTCAGAAAAATCTCAAGAACACGAAGAACACGAAGAGCAAACCCTAATTTTCCAGAATCGAATTCAAGCACAATGCGGTGAAATTCACCACGGTTCTCAGAGATTCGTCACTGAATCATCATCACCGAACCATTTCCTCTGCAATTCAAGCGGGAATTCACCACTGAAAGCGGCGAATCCAACGCGATCACGGAGGAAGAAGATTGAGAAGAAAAGAGAAAGAAGTTCAAAGGATTTGAACCGGTGAAGAAGAAGAAGAAGAGTCACCGATTTATTTTCGGAATTCAAGCCAAAAATCAACGAAACGGAATCAGATCCAAGGATTTCTGAAAATTCCAGTTCGAATCTCCGAATAAAACACAGGTGAATACTGAAACTTACCTCTTTCTTGCTCAAGAACGTTAACGAATCCAAATCGATGTAGATCCGTAGAAGATTCAAAGAGCTTTGTTCAAAATCATGAAACCCTAAAAAACTTTGAAAACTGTAAAGATTCTATGGTTTACAACGAGTATCAACCGTTGTAAACCAACGAATCCATAGAAAAACTCTTTCAGAAAAGGATTTGAACAAAAGCACAGAAAAGAACAAGTTTGGAAAACCGCGAAGAAACTTCACGATCTACATCGATTTACCGGTTGCATGTGAACTTCAACGATGGATTCATGTTTAGAACAACAAAACGAAGCGATTAAGACATGTGTGAGTGAATTCTGGGTAGTCTAGGAAGAATTAGGGTTAGGGTTCACCGGAGTGAGAAGAGAGAAGAACGGCGAGAGAGAAGAGAGAAGAAAGAGAAACAATTGAAAAAATGAAATGAACCGGACCGTTTTCTGTAACACCCCGTTTCCCCAAAACAACATAATAATATTAAAACAATCAGAGTTCAACAATAACGGGCATGTCACACTACTTTTCAAAATTATTTAAATAGAAAATAGAACTATTTAAAATACCAACAAAATCTCATTCTTATAAAAATCTGCAGCGGAAATATTTCTTTTAAAATCATCATCATTCAACTTCAACAGAATTCTTGGCACAAAGGCCTCAACAACAAAATATTATTCTTCAACTTAAAATCCAACAACATGTTCAAAATTCGATACATAAAGGAATGAAAGAAACAAAACAACATTTTCCCCATCCCGTTACGTATCAGAGCCCTATGACACTTGAGCCAACATCCTACTAGCCTTGGAAATCTGCACTTGTCCACAAGGCGACAATTCCAACAGAAGGGGTGAGATACACATTCAATAATAATAATATATAATCAATCAAGTTAATGAAAACAACAACAATTCAATGACAAGCATCATCAGGTTCACATATATATACATACATATATATATATATATATATATATATATATAAATACACCAACAACAGAATCATCAATCAACAAAACATCATATAGTCATAGCAAAATAGGCATCATCTAACATCATAATTATCGTCCTAAATCACCTTATACATCATCAAGCACACCATTCACGAAACACGTTAAACGTCAATCAAGAATATCATCACGAAATATCATCAAGAGCTTCAAGGAACTTCATCACGAAGATACCATCAAGAACATCAAAGAACAATCATCATCACAAATGCATCACAAACCATCATAAATCATCGTCTTAACAACCATCTCAAACATCACATCATCATCACAAATCATCGTCACGACATCTCATAAGACACGACTCAACAAATGCAACTCTACGTCTTAGACATCATGCATGTGGTACCATCAGGGCATAAGCCCCCATTGCTAAAGGTCAAATAGGACCTGTCAGGCATTGAGCCCCCATCGTTAAAGGTCATAAAAGAACCTGTCAGGCATTAAGCCCCCATCGCTGACTATGCTATGCAACGACACGACTCAAATGCAACGACACGAGTAAAGACTCAACAATGCACATCTTTAGATGACTCGACAAATACACATCTTTAAATAGCATCATCGTCAAATATCACATATTTAAATATGACATCTTTATATAGCACATATTTAAGTCACACATCTACAAACAACACATCTTGATATAACACATATTTAAATCACACATCTCCGGAAAGCACATATACATTAATCAACTACATTCATATCAAAGTCCAACACATCCTTCAACAAACAAATCAAGTTTGATCAATAAAACATAAGCCAAATACTCATAAAACACTCCGACTAAATCCCTAATACTTAAGTTTGAAGTTGGGAAACCAACCATAAGTTTTGGACTAACTTGGGATTAGTTAAGCTAAGTTTTCTAAAAAATTTCTGAAGACCTACTTGGACTATTTTCATCATAATTCAAAATCTACAAATCCTCTTCGAGTCAAACCAGTGCCATTAGAAAGCTAACTTAATTATCTACAACTTTCATGTTTACACCTAAAGCCAATTATGTACCAATCAATACCAGTTTTCATTTCAAATTCAGACAAAGTTGTGCTGAAATTCATAAAAATTCACTGTGACCTACGTTCAGTAATTTGACCATAACTCAAGTTCTATAAATCATTTTGACTTCAGACCAACGTCATTAGAAAGCTAACATTCATACCTACAACTTTCGTGTTTACACCGAAAGCTAGTTCGAAACAGAAACTGATGCAAAAGACGCAACAACATGAAACAGGGTATGCTGTCAAAGGTAGCTCTCGGGAAAACTCTATTTTTCACTCAAAAACCCAAATTTCATCTACCCAAATCCCAAATTTGATAGAGAACAATGTTTACAGGTTCTATATACAACATAAAAATCAAAACAACACAGAAACATGCATTAAACAACACAATTCATCACATCATATCAATTATCATAAACTTTCTAAACCCTAAACCTAGAACACAATTTCATCAACAATCAAAATTATATATACATATTATTGAAGGAATCCCACCCTTACCTTAATTCAGCAAGCAAAAACTCTACAGCAATTGATTCCCTCTTCTCTTAGCCTCTTCTAGGGTTCTCTTCTTCTTCTCTCAAAAACTCACTTTCTCTCTTTTCTAAAGTTTTGTACGTGAAAAATGAAACAGACTTTTGTTTTTCTGTAAACTAAAACCTCTCCTTTCTCTTTCTATTTTTCCTTAACCTCCCACTTATTTCACTTAACTCCCTCCTTAATTTCTAATAATTCTCATTAAACCCCATAATTTCAAGTAAATAATAATCTTACTTATTTTTATTAAACAATAAAAATAATCATATATTCACATAATCACATAAATACTATATAATAAAATAGTAACACCCCACATATTCACATAAATCATTAAAAAATCATATAAAAGATTTTAAAATCAACAACGATAATTAAAATAAAACTAGGGCGTTACATTTTCCTTTTGTATAGGCGCTGGATCGGGTCGGTTCAGACCCGATCCAGCTTTCCTGTGTTTTAGGCTGTTAGATTTAGGTCTTGGAGGACCCGGATTGATCCAACGCCTCTGAGGCATTCTGGAGATCCGGATCCACCAAGTTGCGTGGGTTTGGGCTTCATAACCGTGGGCTTTGGGTTTCTTTCATTTTTTCTTGAATTTGTTGCTATGCACACCTCCATTCTTGTTATTTGAACCCCTGTGCGCTCTAATTTTCTTGCAAAAATTCCAAAAAAAATTGCTATGTGTGTCTTGATGCATTTTTGATTATTTTGTGACACTTTTACATGTTTAAGATTGATAAAAAAAATATATGCTAATTTTTTCCTATTGATTTGTATAATTTGTGCATTTTTGTGAAGTTTCTTGCATGATTTTTGATTTGATTTTTGCCATATAATGTTGATGCTTGGCACATGATTTTGGTGATATGATTACTTCTGAGTTCTTGCTAATTCTTCCAATTTTGCAACGTTAATTGTCAATTTCCGATTTTGTTGGTTTAATTTTTAGCTTACAATTTTGCAATGTTAATTATTAATTTCCAATTTTGTAGTTTAATTTTTAGTTTACAACTTGGCAATGTTAATTGTTAGCTTCTAATTTTACCATATTAATTGTTAGTATTCTTTTTTTTTTTTTTAGCAAACTTAATTGTTAGTTTCTTGCTTTGCAAGTAATGTGGATTTTGTCAACTAGTTTAACATTTTTACTATCATTTTATATCTTGTTACTAACCATTTCATTTCATTTCATACATTTTGAGCATTCCACCTCATCTTCAGCCCTTTAGTCTAGGTTTCATTCAATTTTCTAATCTTTAGGTGGTTATCCCTTTCTTTTAATTTTTGCAAGACCATAGCATGTAAACTAGGGCCAATGTAAAGAACAATGGACACTATAATGATGTACACCGACACAAGCACCGACACGCACACACGTTGTATGATTTACCGTTAGATGTATGTTTAGGAAACGCGAAACTTAGAAAAATTCATTTTCCAAAAATTAGCCATCTCATCACTTGAAAACAATTTTTTCAATAAACTTTGGAGTCAAAACTCCATTGTATTTTTTCTTTTATTTTCTTAATCAAAAATTCAAATGCAAACTAATACCTACTTAGACTATCATTTTCTTTAATAATTGAACCAACCTCACCATTTTCTTTCTCAAGCCTTTACGGCCTCTTTCTTTTCTTCCAAACCATTTTCAAAATTAAAATCAATCTCAACTCACAAAAAACATTTTTAGAGAGAGAACTACATGGAGTTTGATCCCTTAAAAGGGTATGTAGGCAAGAGGTCAAAACCTCTCCAAGTCCAATAAAAATAGAATTCAAACACTTCTTCCCCCATTCTTAAAAACAAACAACTTTTTTCAATAAATAGCATTAAAAATAAAGCGTAGACGTAAATCTAGAAGAACGGTTCCTATAGAGTACTATAGTCGTTATGGGTGCCTAACACCTTCCCGTAGCGAAAACTGCCCCTGAACTTAGAATTTCTAAGGGTTTTTCTCAATTTTGCCCTTCCCAAAAAAAAAATAGAGATATCAATGATTGAAAGGTTCAAGCCTAATCAATGACTTGACACCCGGAAATCGCGATAACAAAATATATATACATATATACGTTATGTTGGATGTTTAAGAATTGTTGTGTCATATTTGACTAAGTTGGGGAGTATGTCATAGTTGATTATGCATGTTAGTAGTTGTCGTTGCCGTTGTTGAGTTGTATGCAGATATACACAATTTTAAGTCCATTTCATACTCATACCTTGTTGAGGGCTCATGCCCTGGAATGTTTTCATTCAACTGTTGGGGGCTTATGCCCTAGAACGCCTTGTCGTTCAATTGTTGAGGGCTCATGCCCTGTGAATGCTTTAACCATTCAAATGTTGAGGGCTCATGCCTTGCAATGCCTTGTCATTCAAACATGTTAAATGGTACCACATGCATGTGCATTGTTGCATTGTTGTTATTCGTCGTTGTGTCTTTGCATAGTCGTTGTCGTCGGTTGAGCTGTTGTTGTGTTGTTGTCGTTGGTTGAATTTGAATATGTTGTCATCCATGAAGTATATAAATATATTGAAATATTTGTTGATATTTAGGGTGTTAGATTCAATTGATGAATTATAATTCTATTATTATTGTTTGTCAATCTCACCCCTTCTGCTTGAAAATGTTGCCCTTCGTATGGGTAACTTGCAGGTGATCCAGAATAGTAGAAGTGGTGGCTCATGTGTCTTAGGGCTCTGATACGTAACGGGATGGGAATAGATGTTGTGTTTTCATTCCTTATGTATCAATTTTTGAAACATGTTGTTGAAGTTTTTGTTGAAATTAAATGTTGAAATATCACTTACGTTGGGGCCTTTATGCCAGATTTATATGTTGTGCTTGTAATGCTTAAAAGGATTTTTCCGCTGCAATATTATGTTGTTGACGTTGTTGAATAAATAGTATTTTTAATCTATTTTTGAAATTTTGAAAAGCAGTGTGACATTCCTGTATGTTGTGAACTCTGATTTAATTATTTATTTATATAAATATTAGTTGTTGGGATAACGGGGTATTACATGTATGATCCAGAGATGTCACCTATAGTCTTGTTTGGTCGTATCCCTTCAGTTCAGTCTTCACTTACCTTTTGGACCAGGTTGATACCCTGCCATTATCTTTTATACCTTTTGGACCAGGTTGATACCCTGCCATTATCTTTTGTACCTTTTGGACCAGGTTGATAGCCTGCCAATATCTTTTATACCGTTTGGACTAGGTTGATACCCTGCCAATACCTGTTATGCCTTTTGGACCAGGTTAACACCCTGCCAATACTTTTTATACCTTTTGGACCAGGTTGATACCCTGCCATTATCTTTTATACCTTTTGGACCAGGTTGATACCCTGCCATTATCTTTTATACCTTTTGGACCAGGTTGATACCCTGCCAATACCTGTTATACCTTTTGGACCAAGTTAATCCCCTGCCAATATCTTTTGGACCAGGTTGATACCCTGCCAATACTTGTTATGCCTTTTGGACCAGGTTCATACCCTGCCAATACCTTTTATACCTTTTGGACCAGGTTGATACCCTGCCAGTACCTCTTATACCTTTTGGACCAGGTTAATCCCCTGCCAATACTTTTGAATCAGATTCATTTCCTGCATGTTCGTCTTTACCAATTCTAAGGGTAATAGACATGTGTTTACCTTTCTTGTAATGTCGTCTTTACCATTTTAAAGGTAATAAACAGGTCTCTCCTCGCTTTTTTTTTTCCAGCATATTTGTCAGTTACTATTTCAAAAGTAATTGGCATGATCTATTTTTTCTGCATATTCGTCGGTTACTATTTCAAAAGTAATTGGCATGATCTATTTTTTTTTCTACATATTCGTCGGTTACTATTTCAAAGGTAATCGACAGGATTTATTTTCATGCACATTCGTCGGTTACTATTTCAAAGGTAATCGGCAAGATCTATTCTCTGCATATTCGTCGGTTACTATTTCAAAGGTTATCGACATGATTTATTTTCAGCACATTCGTCTTTTACCATTTTAAAGGTAATAGGCAGTCTTTCCTCCACAGTGATGCTTATCAATTCGTTCCCCATTCAGCTTTTCAACTGGTCAAAATTGGTGTACTCGATATTTAAGTCTCTTCGACCCATTGATTAAAAAATCTCATCCTTTTAAAATCCCCGTGACAAAGAAACTTAAATAGGGGCATCTGTCATACCCCAAATTTTGACCAAGGTTCTCCTTTAATTTTTGTTTTGTGGGCATTTCAAAGCTCATTTGTATTCGTCCTATATCCTTTTTATTTGTTTTTAAATTCTCTTTTTAATCGTATTTTAACGCCTGTCGCATTGGGATTTTAACTTTCAATTTTATTTGCATTTTTATTGCATTTTAACGCTCGTTGCGTCGGTATTTTAATCTTCATTTTCATTTGCATTTCTAATCGTTTTACCACTCGTCGCGTTGGTTTTTAAATTTTTCGCTTTTATTTTTTTAATTGTATTTTAACGCGTGTTGCGTTGGTATTCTAACTCTCAAATTTTATTGGCATTTTAAAAAAATCCCTTGCACTCGCATTGTTATCTCTAGTTTTATTCGCGTTCGAAGTGTTTCCTTCATATTTAAAAGCCGAGTAATTCCGTCGTCTCAGACGAAATTTCGGTAGAGGTATTTTAAAATACCTTTTTTTTTTTGTTGCCGAAAGGGACATTTTTACCTTTTATTATCTCATTTATTTGATATTTACTTTTTTATTTATTGTTATTTACTTACTTTCTTCTATTTTTACTTCTTCTCATTATTATTTCCATTTTCTTTTAATATGGTCACTTTTTTTCTTCTTCTTTTTTTCAAAATAATTTTCCTTTTATCTTGTTTTTGATGTCTTTTTTTATTATTTCTCTTAATGTCCAATTTTTGTCCTGCACACGTGGCACTATGCTATTGGTACTTTCTATAAACTTTTTCTCCAAGTTTTAGTGTTGTGTTGTCATTTTGCTTGGGAGCCCTTTGGGGGGTATTTTCATCCTTTCTTTTTATTAGAGGAAACCCTAGTTTTGTCACTATTTAAGGCCTGTCATTAATGCTGCACTATCAGAGAAAGAATCCGGCAGAAACACAGTACAAAATTCAACAGTCACAAAATAAGATCAAAACCCTTTTTTCTTCAAGTTTCTCAAGAACACTGAAGAACAATTTTCCAGATTCATAAAAATTCAAACACAACAAATAGATTCCGAACCGGATTATTACAACACCAATCATCATCACACTAACACGAATCCCTTTGCTCTCTCTATTATTTTCGGATCAAAATCACCAGATTAGGGATGAACACATGAAGTTCACCGAGAACATTATGAACAATTTTTTTTTTTCCAGAACTCATAAACAACAACAGTTTCTCGTGAACCAAATTCGAACCCATCAACAACAAAACAAATCGAAATCTCCAACATTCACAAACCATTATCAACACAAATCCTCAAGCTTGGACAAATCCGAACAAAACACAGGTAAAGAAACGGTAGTTCATTTTTTTGTTGTGTTTAATCTCAGATCTAGACTGTTTGTGATTTGTTTTGAAAATTTTGAAGTCGGAGTTGGATTAAGGGAAAAAAAGGATTTCGAAACAAAATGTTAGATCTAGGGTTTTGTGTTGGTGGTATAAAAATTCTGAGTTGATTTTTGAATAGAAGGAAAAAAAGGATATCTAAATCCAAAAAAAAAAATCGAAAACAGCGGAGTTTTGAAACTCCGGCGCAGTGGAACCACCTCTGACCTCCGTGCTGGAGAGAACCACCTCGTCGGAGAAGATGAAGGTGGCCAGTTTTGTTCTTGAGAGAAGGAAGAGAGTGAAATGAAGTTAAAAAACCAGAGGAACATATATATACTCTTAGGGCTGACAACGAACCGAACCAACTCGAAAATAGTTCGGAACTCGATTCGATAATTGATTCGTTGAACTTGGTTCATGAACCAAATGAGTCGAACTTGAGTTGAAAATTAAACTCGTCAAATAAATGAGTTGAACTTGAGCTATGTATAGCTCGACTCGTTTGGTTCATGAACCAACTATATATATATGTGTGTGTGTGTGTTTTTTGCTAAATCAATTACAAATTTTTTTTCTAACATTTTTCTTTGTCAAAGTTATTTATCAACACTTTATTAACAATATAAAATAAAAACGTCCACTTGAGTGGTAATCCTCACCTACTAGGTTTTTACTTATCGATAGCAAGTGAAGTATATAACAGAATCCATACACTTGAAAGATTAAACCTTTCGTTTCAAAAAAAAAAAAATTAAGCTTGTAATTTTATGTCCCACATTGAACGTTTTGTGAAGAGCGGAAAGCAACTTGTCTATAAAAAGAGGCGTATACAGTACGGCCAACTACAATGGGATTAAAATTACAATTATTAATTAACAGTATTGTTACCAATTTACTTAAGTGGTTTTTAGACCAATTAAGCATTACCATGGTTGTCTTTGCCTCTTTCATTTTACGGTTCATGACGATCTTGAGTCGAGCTTTGAGCTGAGTTAATTTTTATTGAGTCAAATTGAGTTGAGTTTGACTCATTTTCAGCCCTACTTATGTGATTTGAGAAAACAAACCGAACCTAACGAGCCGAACCGAACTGCTCGTGAACTTTAAACGAGTCGAACTCGAGCTGAAAAAAGAGTTCGTGTCGAACTCGAGCCGAGTTTCGAGCCGAACAAATTCTTATCGAGTCGAGTCGAGCTCAGACAGGTTCGATTCGACTCGACTCATTTCCAGCCTTATATACTCTCCTTCCTTAAACCGGTTTTCTGTTGAACCAGTTCACTCTTTAAACCGGACCTCGCTTCTTTTTCTAACCTTCTGATTTTGATCTTGTGGATGTGATTTGATTTTCTTAAGACTAGATCTGAACCTTTTGATTAAACATACGGTTCAGATCTAATCTGGATTTGAGCTTTTCTTTCTTTTATTTTCCACTACTGTTTTACTATTTTCACTACTTTTTTACTTTCTACACTTCTTTTACTTAAAATATTTCATCTAAAAAAACATACAAAAATATTGTAATTTGTTTAATTGTTATTTACTGTTTTTTTATTGTGTTTATTTTACATTTGCATTTTACTGCTTTTCATCATCTCTTGTATATTTCATCTTCTTGTCATTTACTTTTATTGTCACTTTTTTTTTAGTGTATATTTAGGATTTTATGTAATTTTATTTTCCGCATTTTATTTTTTCCTTGTCATTTACATTTTGCTTGAGACCTTAGAATGTGTTTAGGAACCTATGTAAATATCCAATAATGAAAATATGCACCGACACCACACTTTATTTTTACCGCATTTATGCCATAACCGCGATCGAGGATGAAAATGAATTGGGGACAAACTAGGACTAAAAACTCGTCTAATATAATTGCGTTAAAATTGAACGACTAGTAATTTAGGCTTGAGATTTTACTATGAGATTCAATGTCCCCGGTTTTATTTTTTATGCATTTCCGTTACGTTTCACATATAGTTTTTTTACCGTTAGCCAAAAAATCATTTTCTCAAAAAAAAAATCAAATAATTCAAACACAAAAAATATTTTCTTAAGAAACCTTGGTTCTTAACCCAAGTGAACTTTTTCCATTATTTTCTTTATCAAATTTCTAATCAATTCTAATTATTCAGACTTTCTTTTTGTAATTAGAATCAAACAATCTCACATTTTTATTCTTCTATGCCTTTCGGCCTCTTGTCCTCTCAAAAACATTTTTCAAACTTTTAAAATCAATCCAACTCACCAAACGAAACTTTTGAGGTGAACTACATGATTTTGATTCCACTTTTGGGTATGTAGGCAAAAGACTTATGTCTTTCCAAATCAATAAAAACAACAAAAAACATACTTACCCTCTCTCGATTCTTTCACTTAGACTTTAGGCAAAATTTTACAAATAAATAAGCAAATAATTAGCACAAGATAATTTAGGCAAGAGGCTCCTTTGGAGTACCGAAGTCGTTTAGGGTGGGGTTATATCGCATGCAAACACCACTCAAGAATGATCGTGGTATGTCACTATGATTTTACCCCGTCCTATCTTATGTTTCCCTCAAGTCCGGGTTAGGACTTATCTCACCAATCACGTTATGAAAGGAGAAAGAAGAAGGAGAACATATATACAAGTATTTCCATCTTTTTTTTTTTTTGTTTTTGTTAATCAAATTATAGCACAAAAATGTAAACAAAGTCAAGTTAGGCTTAACTCTCGAATTATTCCCCAGTGAAGTCGCCATTTCTGTCGCGTCATTTTTCGGAGATCAAGGCTATTTGATTAACTTCGACTCACTAAATTATTTCACGACTTTGAAAAAAAAATTATTTAATTTAGATGGGGTCCGGGGGTTGGTTACATAAGGGGAAGGTGTTAGCACCCCTTATGTTCGTAGTACTCTACGAGAACCTTTCGACTTTATTTTACTTTTTTGTGCTATAACTTGCTTATTTTTTAGTTAAAAGAAGTTACTTAAGAATAGTGATTAAAGAAAAGAAAGAAGCCTATTATCTACATTTTTTATTGATTCGGAAGGACTAGGTCCTTTGCCTACGTACCCGTGAGGGATCAAAACCTCGTAGTTCGGGGTAAAAATTACTGTTTGATTGGTTTTGTGTTTTTTATTAGTTTTGAAAAAGGTTTCAAAATAAAAAGCCAAGTGGCAAATAAGAAATTGGTTTGTATTTTTTATATTGAAAGAAAAATGACTCAAAGTAGGATTAAAAATTGATTTGAAATTTGATTAAGAAAGAAAAATAAAAAGAACGATCACTTGATTGAAAATCAAGGTTTATTATGAAAGTATTTTTGTGAATTTTTTGGTTATTTGAATTTTTTTGGTTATTTTTGAATAATAGATGAAAATTAAACTAACGGAGCAATAAAAATAAAAACACGTGGATTTTTGTAGTGATGTTGGATCACCACAAAATCCCTAATCTAATTTTTTTGCATTTTTGGATATATATAAGGCGGTAAATAAATAAAAGGACACACACACGCACACTTTTCTCATTTATATTTACATTGGACCTAAATATATTTTAATTGCTGGAAAATAAATAACAATAATTAAAATGATAAATAGAAATAAAATAAAATGCAAAAATGCTAAAAATAAATAAAATGCAAGAAAATAAAAGAAAGAGACAACCGAAGGGACAAAAATTACCAAAGGGACAAAATTCCGAAGGGACTTTTCGGAAGGGACTTATTCTGAAGGGACAAAAAAAAGAGGGAGGAGAAAAGAATAGGTCATCAACACAAGCTAAATAGGGAGAAGAGAGAAAAGTTCTTTGACAACTCAAGAGAACTTTTGGTGTGTCAAATTGTGAGGAATGAGAGCTATATTTATATGTGAGAAGGTTGATGAAAATGGAAAAATGGTTTAATGGATTTTGATGGTGATTTGAATGGTGTTTAATGGTGAATTTTAAAAGAGGAATGTGAAAGTTGACACTTGACTTGAAAATGTTTGGACCTATTCTACAGAAAAAAAGGTAAAATAAGATATCCTAAAAATAAAACAAAAGGATAAAAATAAAAATAAAAATAAAAGATTGAAATTAACTAAAATAAAAAACTAAAGATAAAAAGTAAAAAAAACTAAAAATAAAATAAAATAAAAACGATCCCAAAATCGAACCAAAAATGAGGTATTTTCAAATACCTTTCTGCCGAATTTTTCTCTAAAAAGCCAGAGAATATTCTGGGCTAAATGACGCGTGTCAGTGGTGTCTTAGGTCAAAAATTGGGGTATGACAGATGCCCCTATTTAAGTTTCTTCGTCCAGAGATTCAAAGATGAAATCTTTGATTTGATGGGTCGAAGAGACTTAAATACAAAGTACACTATTTTTGACCTAAGATGCTATGAATGCTTGTGATGCAATTATGAATGCAAGACGGCAAAGACATTTTGGCAGGGACAAGAAACAACAACAGGATACCCAAATTCATTGACGAAAAGGGATTCAACTCCACTTGGGGATAATGTAGTTCACTGGGGAAAATGGTTGTGTACTCTCGTACTGGTTTGGAACGACAGCTTAATGAAGACAAATTTTTTAGTGGCATCTCTTGACCAGACATACTGGGATGACGCTCAAGAGAATGACAGGTAAACACAAATTGTCTGTTATTTAGGACTAACCACTTGAAAAATGATAAAAAGGTAAACTCAAGTTGTCCATTGTTTAGGACTGACACTTTTGAAAGGGTTCAAGTTGTTCGTTTGTTGGAACTTGCCACTCGAAGCGATTGATTAGTGACATCTCTTGATCTGACACACTGGGAGAAGATACTCTTGACATTCCGTGTTCCGACAAACCGTGGAATGATATTCTTGACATTCCGTCTTCCGATAAAACGAGGAATGATACTCTTGACATTCCGTCTTCCGATAGCCGGGAAATGATGTTTTTGACATTCCGTAATCTGATAAATCGGGGAATGATATCCTTGACATTTCGTCTTATGATGAAACGGGGAATGATGTTGTTGACATTTCGTCTTTCGATAAACCGGGGAGTGATCCACTTGATATTCCGTAATCCTACAAACTGGGGAATGATCCTTTTGACCTTCCGTAATCCGACAAAGCGGGGAAATACACTTTTGATATTCCGTAATCCGACAAATCGAGGAATGAATACTTTTGACCTTCCGTAATCTGACAAAGCGGGGAAAGATGCTTGACACTCCGTCTTCCGACAAAGCAGGGAATGATGTTCTGGACATTCCGTCTTCCGATAAACCAGGGAATGATGTTTTGGCATTCCGTCTTCCGATAAAGCGGGGAATGATTTTCTTGACATTCCGTCTTCCGATAAAGCGGGGAATGATATTCATGACATTCCGTCTTCCGATAAAGCAGGGAATGATATCCTTGACATTCCGTCTTCTGATGAAACGGAGAATGATGCTCTTGGCATTACGTAATCCAAACAACCAGGGAATGATATCCTTGACATTCCGTCTTTCGATGAAAAAGGCAATGATGTTGTTGACATTCCGTCTTCCGATAAACCGGGGAATGATCCACTTGATATTATGTAATCCGACAAACCGGAGAATGATCCTTTTGACTTTCCGTAATCTGACAAAACGGGGAAAGACACTTTTGAAAAAAGAAATTTGAGTGACGTCCCGTAATCCGTCAAGCCAGGAGATGACCCTTTTGATAGAAAAAGCTAAAGCAAGACTCAGGGTGGTTAATGCAAACATGTATGACTGATATTGTGTGCATGTTATATATGTATGAATGTTTATATGTATGAATGTTTATATGCATGAATGTATGTGTGTATGTATGATATTTGTATTTGTAAGACTTGATGACTATATATGACCTGATGAAATAAGATTGGACCGGTAAGATGGGAAGTGGACTGACATCACAGTACAACCACTCGACAACCTTCATTGGAGATAATATTATTGGAGATGAATCGAGCCTCCGTCGGGGTAAAGCCTAGTATGATGTATCAGTTGATGGTGAAGTTGACACCTCTTGGGGAGAAAGCCCGTCAATCAAGTGGGGTTATATCACATGCAAACAACACTCAAGAATGCTCTTGGTATGTCACTATGATTGTACCCCGTCCTATCTTATGTTTCCATCAAGTCTGGGTTAGGACTTATCTCACCATACACGTTAAGAAAGGAGAAAGAAGAATGAGAACATATATACAAGTATTTCCATCTTTTATTTTTTGTTTTTGATAATCAAATTATAGCACAAAAATTTAAACAAAGTCAAGTTAGGCTTAACCCTCGAATTATTCCCCAGTGAAGTCGCCATTTCTGTCGCGTCATTTTTCGGAGATCACGGCTATTTGATTAGCTTTGACTCACTAAATTATTTCACGACTTTGAAAAAAAAATTATTTAATTTAGATGGGGTCCGGGGGTTGGTTACATAAGGGGAAGGTGTTAGAACCCCTTATGTTCGTAGTACTCTACGAGAACCTTTCGACTTTATTTTACTTTTTTGTGCTATAACTTGCTTATTTTTTAGTTAAAAGAAGTTACTTAAGAATAATGATTAAAGAAAAGAAAGAAGCCTATTATCTACATTTTTAATTGATTCGGAAGGACTAGGTCCTTTGCCTACGTACCCGTGAGGGATCCGAACCTCGTAGTTCGGGTAAAAATTAATGTTTGATTGGTTTTGTGTTTTTCATTAGTTTTGAAAAAAGTTTTAAAATAAAAAGCCAAGTGACAAATAAGAAATTGGTTTGTATTTTTTATATTGAAAGAAAAATGACTCAAAGTAGGATTAAAAATTGATTTGAAATTTGATTAAGAAAGAAAAATAAAAAGAACGATCACTTGATTGAAAATCAAGGTTTATTATGAAAATATTTTTGTGAATTTTTTGGTTATTTGAATTTTTTGGTTATTTTTGAATAATGGATGAAAATTAAACTAACGGAGCAATAAAAATAAAAGCGTGTGGATTTTTGTAGTGACGTTGGATCACCACAAAATCCCTAATCTATTTTTTTTTGCATTTTTGGATATATAAGGCGGTAAATAAATAAAAGGACACACACACGCACATTTTTCTCATTTATATTTACATTGGACCTAAATACATTCTAATTGCTGGAAAATAAATAACAATAATTAAAATGATAAATAGAAATAAAATAAAATGCAAAACTGCTAAAAATAAATAAAATGCGAGAAAATAAAAGAAAGGGACAAAAATTACCGAAGGGACAAAATTTCGAAGGGACTTTTCCGATGGGACTTATTCCGAAGGTAAAGAAAAAAGAGGGAGGAGAAAAGAATAGGTCGTCAACACAAGCTAAATAGGGAGAAGAGAGAAAAGTTCTTTGACAACTCAAGAGAACTTTTGGTGTGTCAAATTGTGAGGAATGAGAACTATATTTATAGGTGAGGAGATTGATGAAAATCGAATAATGGTTTAATGGATTTTGATGGTGATTTGAATGGTGTTTAATGGTGAATTTTAAAAGAGGAATGTGAAAGTTGACACTTGACTTGAAAATGTTTGGACCTATTCTAAAGAAAAAAAGGTAAAATAAGATAACCTAAAAATAAAACAAAAGGATAAAAATAAAAATAAAAGATGGAAATTAACTAAAATAAAAAACTAAAGATAAAAAGTAAAAAAGACTAAAAATAAAATAAAATAAAAACGTTCCCAAAATCGAAGCAAAAACAAAGTATTTTAAAATACCTTTCTACCGACTTTTTCTCTGAAAAGCCAGAGAATATTCAGGGTTAAATGTACATTCCTTCCTTCTTTTTTCTTTCAATCTTAAAATTTCTTCCCCTTTTTTTGTTCGCAGAACCTACTTCAGAATCTAGAGAAAATTTTATGATGCACAAAATTAATTCACCATAAAAAATCCAAATTCCTGTTTGTTACAAGAGAAGGATGCAATTAATTAATCTTCTTTAACAAATCTACACACGATTAATCTTTTTCATGAATACCCTCATACCTTAAAATGAGACATGAATTCACATGATTGCTGTTCTTACTCTTAGCAATTTCGTTCTTGTCGATTAATAACCAAAAATCTTCTTTTGTTAATAATAATAATACTAAATAGGAAGTTGAGTTTGGTGTACAATTTGAAGAAACAATTTCAATAAATTCATGTGAATTGAAATGGAAATTATTCATGTGAATCGTAACAGAGGAAGAAAACCAGGAAAAACATGAAGAGGAAACGGAAGAGGCAGGGGCGCATATGAGAGAAAAGTAAGCGTATGTTGTTTATTCAAGTGTGCCAGCCTTTTCTACTCAAATTTGATCTTAGCCGTTTATTTTGATCCAAAGAATGATATTAATTCCTCTCACCCTCTCATTTAAGTTACTCCTCTCACTTGATATGCCCTCTAATATATATATATATATATATATATATATATATATATAAATTCTATTTTCTATGAGAATATCTACCGAAGTTGTTACTAGGTTGAGTCACGACCAGCTCGCTCTCTTTAAGACGTTTCGTGGCACTACCCAAAATTGTGCAAGGTAGACTATCAACCACGCCGCCTCCAGGATAAAACAGTCCCAGCTACAACTGTGCGGTTAACTACTGCACCGTAGAAAACCGTTCGAGAATTACACCTTCAATATGGTACTAAGACCACTCTTTAATACTGAAACCAATATGGTACTGTGACCACTCTTATGGTGTTGAGACCACTCAAATATGGTGCTACCACCATTCTAATTTTTAACTTCTCCAAATATCAATATGGTATTTTCAACCACTCAAATATGGTGCTACGACCATTCTAACATCTAACTTCTCCATGAATTGAAAAAGAATATATATGTTTAAGATCATTCTTATTATACCGAAAAGGGACTATGATCTTAAAATATTATTTATTCTAAAGAGATATAAATAATTAAAGGGACTATGCTCTTAAGACCATTATTGATTCCGAAGGGACAATATACCGAAAAGGGACTATGGTCTTAAGAACACTCTTATTTCCGAAGGGACAATAAACTAAAAAGGGACTATGAACTTAAGACCATTCTTAATTCCGAAGGGACAATATACCGAAAAGGGACAATGAACTTAAGACCATTCTTAATTCCGAAGGGACATTAAACCGAAAAGGGACTATGGTCTTAAGAACACTCTTAATTCCGAAGGGACAGAAAAGGAGATGAAGAGAAGAAAGACTCGTCAACACAAGTCAAGAAAGGGAGAAGAGAGAAAGAGTTCCCGACAACTCAATGAAACTCTTTGGTGTGTCGAATGCACTATGTGAGTTCTTTATTTATAGAGAAAATTCACAACTAATAAGTGAGAAACTTTGGGAACAAGTAATACATTACTTTGTGATTAAGTAATTCACATATTAGATCTATTACAAAAATATCTCAATTGAGTACCAAAATATATTATATTGAGTACAAAAGTATATTATATTATGTACCAAAATATATTTCAGATCAAGCACTAAAATATATTAGATTGTCTACCAAAATATTTTAGATTGTGTTCCAAAATATTCTAGATTGCGTTTCAAAATATTTTAGCAAAACTTGGAGACTAAGAAAGCACTTTCTAATAATGATTAAATTAATTATTTAATTTATCATTTCCAAATAATAAAATATATATCAATATATATATATTTTCTCTAGTGCTTACTTAGTTCACATAACTATATACCCCCCATTAATTAGAGGTACACCCCCACTATAAACACTACTAATGTGTGTGTTCCATCCGATGTGGGACTTCCACTTTTTTCAATTCACACAACACTAGTTCTATCCAACATGGGAATTTGTGTTTAGTATTTTTACTCAATTTCCACACATGTTCCAACAATCCCCCACTTGAATTTAAAAAATGGTTTCAGAAATAACGTCAAAGACGTCTCCATAAGATTTGCTAGTAAACAAAGGTGTCGCCTACAACTTGAACCTTTGCATAGTGGGTAATATTCCGATTTAACAAGAGTTGCTTACAACATTGAACTCTATCTCAGACATAGAATCCGCACACAAACCTTTTCTAAGGTGTATTCTAAAAGCCCGTGCGTTTATGGCCTTGCACGTCTATCCCAGTTTTAACGAACGCTCTAGGTATTCTGCCCCGAATTCCATAGGAACTGGCCTAAGTTCCACATTCGTATAGGTGAGTCTATCAAGAGTACTCCTGTAGCTATGTACTCCACTCCACATAGAGTATAGATCTCATTAAGAGTTTCTATTATCTCATCCTTATGTTGCTGCAGGAATCATGCTTTCTAAGTTTTATCATAGCATGTTCTATCACTTGTGACTTGTTATTACCCATTGAACCTATTTCTTGGGATCTCCAGTCATGTAGGTCGGGTTACCATCACTTGTGACCTTTGGGCATTAGTCCCATCCTATTGGAAGTGTTTAGGACTTTCTTTCTAGTTATTCCTTTCGTCAAAGGATAAACTAAGTCATCATTTAGTACGTACATGATCTACTTTAACTGTTCCTTTTGAGAGTAGCTAGCTCTCTACTTCTTTATATGTTTGTGCCTTAATAATCGTCTCTTTCCATTGTAGTAACGGTTCTCAATTTTTGTAATAGCTGCAGTACTATCACAATGAATTAACACTTCTGGAAACAGTTTTACCCACTAAGGGTTCTCAACTAGCAAGCATCTTATCAACTTGCTTCTTCACTAATTTTCTCTAGTGTTCTCATCTCAGGTTCTTTCCATCGTGGACTGAGTCAATATCATTTGTTTCAACAAATAACTCCTCTAGTGATGCTCAATGTGCAACCTCTGGTCACTTAAGACTCATCTGAAGGATGTTCTATTTTGTATCTTGTACCATTCAAGTACAATAGGATACTTCTCATTTGTATCTTGTACCATTCAAGTACAATATGATACTTCTTATAATGTAATTCTAGAGTCATAATCTTCACAAGGCACCTCATGACTCTTTCAAAAGCATGTCAATGCTTCTCATCCGTCTACTATTAAACTTGAACAAAATTCTCACAACGTGGCCAACGTCGAGTCTAATACATTCAATGACATATCTAAAGACTGCCAATGATGCTCACATATTCTAACACCATCTCAAGTGTTCTTGAAAAGTTTTACACTTGGATAATAAGGTGTGCTTGCAAGTTTACGGTCAAATAATTACATTTTCTTAAGATATTCTCAACTTCGTGAGATTCATCAAAAGAGTTCTCTTTTCTGATCTAGTAATCTTGAAACCAAGAATTACTTCAACTTCGTCTAGGTCTTTCTTATCAATGTTTTTGATAAACAATGATTTCACATAATTCATAACATGAATCTTTAAACCAAATATGAGCAAGTCTTCTTCATAGAGACATATGACCGTGCAAATATTATTTCCATATTTGTTGTAAATACATTTGTCACTTTCATTCACTTTATGCTCATTCAATAACATTAGAATGTCAAATTTTTTCCATGTCTTTCCTTAGGAGTTTATTTTGAGACCTCACAAAAAAAATAAAAATTATCTAACTTACAGACCTTGTTTTTCTTGTCCATGAATCACAAAACCTTCAGGTTGTTTAATATAGATTTCTTCTTCTAGTTCACCAAAAAAAGGGCAACTTTCACATTCATTTGGAGTACTATCGAGTTATGAACAGCGGCTAAAGGGACTAGTACTCTTATGAATATGATTCTCGTGACTGGTGATTGAATGTCGAAGAAGTCTATATTTTCCTCTGTTTAAAACCTTTGATTACAAGGAGGACCTTGTATTCATAAACCGTACCATCAGGTTTTAGTTCTTTTCCCAAAATCCAAATACAACCGATTAGTTTGCAACCATGAGGTGAGTCAACCAAGTGTCATGTTTCGTTAGAATCTAGAGAATCCATTTCATTGTTTATTGCTTCTTGCCATAATTCAACATCCAATGAGGATATAGCTTCTTGAAGGTTTAATGGATCTTCTTCCAATGTATAAACCATAAGGTCCATACTCCTTAGCAATTCTTGCTTTCTTACCTCTTTGAGGTTCTATAACATCCCGTGCGATGTTTTCGTAACTATTTCTGATTACTGAAATATGATCAGATATAGTGCCCCCACTAGTTCTTAATATACAAGGGGAATTTAGTTTACCCCCATAGAAATCAACATCGTTTGATTTTTATGATCACTTAAGCATTTAGGTCATAAAACCTATAAGCTTCCCTAATTATAGCATACCCAATGAATACACATTCATAGGCTCTACTAGTGAGTTTAACTCTCTTGGGTTCGAAATCCGAACTTATATCAGACAATCCCAAGTTCAAAAAATAGACAAGTTGAGTTGTCTTTTTGTCAAAACTTCATAAGTAGAAATTTTGTTCTTAGACTTGAGTACTCTATTTAGATTTCAAACAATCAATAAAAGTTCCCTCACCAATGAGATACAGTACCAAAATTAAGCATGATTTAAACAACTAGCTCGGTAAAGGTTCTCATTTTTCTTTTATGCTTTACCGTTCATTTTAGAAAAATAAGGTGTAGTTGTTTCATGAATAAGTTTGTACTCTAAATAAAACTCATTGAAAATGTGGAGATTATGTGCTTCTATCACCATGAGATTATTGTTTCCAACAAGAATACATTGCGCTCAAGTCTCTCTTTAAGTCTGAGTGAGCTCAGTCTTATTCAGTAGAAATCTGAAATTTAGAATCTTTCTTACTTTCATATATCAATGCCAACAACATCAATGGTTTTATAATATTATAACAACACTTTCTTATTTTCAGTAGTAGCATATGTTTTGAACATAGCATAATCATATCAAACATGGTGCGATGCACTAATGTTTATCCATCATTCACTTAATTCACCAACTAGAATGAATTAACTAGTCATACCAGTGAATTTCTCTTTAGTCATGTTAGGCAAAGCAACACTTGACATGTTCATATAATTGCGGGATATATGAAATGGTTTCTCACAATTGTATTACCAATAAATTGTGAACCAATGTCAACTCTTGATGGTGGCTGCTGATTTTCACATAGGACCATTTTAAGGGTTCCTATTCTCTTGGCAGTTAGAGTTGTTTATTCACAGCGCGGTTCTGATTTTTGAAAATAAATTTCAAACAGATTCGAAGTAGCATATGTGAATTTCGTTAGTGTTGTTGTTATAACAACAAACACTTCATTGTTTCAGTCGAAAGATGTATTTCTATAGCTTGATTTATCCTTGTTATATTTAGGGACAATGAAACCTCAATAAGTAATTTCTTCGGTAGACTTAGCAGTCGAAACGTCTTAAAATTGTTGTTTTTGGATTTCCAAAGTGTTGTATTTTGGTTTTCCAAATTCTATTTTCTATGAGAATATTTACCGAAGTTGTTACTAGGTTGAGTCACGACCAGGTCGCTCTCTTTAAGACGTTTCGTGGCACTACCCAAAATTGTGCAAGGTAGACTATCAACCACGCCGCCTCCAGGATAAAACAAGCCCAGCTACAACTGTGCGGTTAACTACTGCACCGTAGAAAACCGTTCGAGAATTACACCTTCAATATGGTACTAAGACCACTCTTTAATACTGAAACCAATATGGTACTGTGACCACTCTTATGGTGTTGAGACCACTCAAATATGGTGCTACCACCGTTCTAATTTTTAACTTCTCCAAATATCAATATGGTATTTTCAACCACTCAAATATGGTGCTACGACCATTCTAACATCTAACTTCTCCATGAATTGAAGAAGAATATATATGTTTAAGATCATTCTTATTATACCGAAATGGGACTATGATCTTAAAATATTATTTATTCTAAAGAGATATAAATAATTAAAGGGACTATGCTCTTAAGACCATTATTGATTCCGAAGGGACAATATACCGAAAAGGGACTATGGTCTTAAAGAACACTCTTATTTCCGAAGGGACAATAAACTAAAAAGGGACTATGAACTTAAGACCATTCTTAATTCTGAAGGGACAATATACCGAAAATGGACTATGAACTTAAGACCATTTTTAATTTCGAAGGGACATTAAACCGAAAATGGACTATGGTCTTAAGAACACTCTTAATTCCGAAGGGACAGAAAAGGAGATGAAGAGAAGAAAGACTCGTCAACACAAGTCAAGAAAGGGAGAAGAGAGAAAGAGTTCCCGACAACTCAATGAAACTCTTTGGTGTGTCGAATGCACTATGTGAGTTCTCTATTTATAGAGAAAATTCACAACTAATAAGTGAGAAACTTTGGGAACAAGTAATACATTACTTTGTGATTAAGTAATTCACATATTAGATCTAGTACAAAAATATCTCAATTGAGTACCAAAATATATTATATTGAGTACAAAAGTATATTATATTATGTACCAAAATATATTTCAGATCAAGCACTAAAATATATTAGATTGTCTACCAAAATATTTTAGATTGTGTTCCAAAATATTCTAGATTGCGTTTCAAAATATTTTAGCAAAACTTGAGGACTAAGAAAGCACTTTCTAATAATGATTAAATTAATTATTTAATTTATCATTTCCAAATAATAAAATATATATCAATATATATATTTTCTCTAGTGCTTACTTAGTTCACATAACTATGTACCCCCATTGATTAGAGGTACACCCCCACTATAAACACTACTAATGTGTGTGTTCCATCCGATGTGGGACTTCCACTTTTTTCAATTCACACAACACTAGTTCTATCCAACATGGGAATTTGTGTTTAGTCTTTTTACTCAATTTCCACACATGTTCCAACATATATATATGCAAATTTATTTCTATTTTTTTGACATCGCCATTGAGGCATCAATATAATTTTATAATGTCATTATATCTATGATGCATGGCTAACTAGTGAATTAAGAAAAAGTAATAAAAAGAGGAACTAACTTTTTTAACAAATAAAATAGGAGAACCAGAGTCGTGAATTAAAAAAAGTGAAGAGACAGAAATTGTATATTTAAGCCAAAATAAAATAATATGTTGTTCATGATGCCATAAATAATAATAATTAGAGATAAAAGAATTGAAGCTACTTCAATGTTTGGCTTATAAGTTGCCAAGCAGATCAGGTTATAACAGTTTATACTTTCTGATCTACGTACTTCGGAGGAGTAACTATTAATTAGTTTGGCTGCTGGTAGAGACATGTTCATGTATACTGGTCTGGTTGGTATTGGTACAAACCCTTCAAGGGCCTAGACATGTGCAGTGCACAATGTGTGTTCAAAACAGTTAGGATAATAAACAGGTTATTTAAAATTTCAGCAAATTGAACCTTTGAACTTGAGTGCTCACCGACAGCAGTCTATTATGATTGAAGATAATAATAAATAGTTTCCGAACAGAATGAGTGGTTTTCTTGTTGTCCATATACATTGAAATAAATGACATGATAATATCTTTTATAATAACTTTCTGGTTACTATTATGAGCAAAAATAACATTTTAAATCTATTCATTAAATTATGTATGTGGTTTATAATAAAAATTATACACATTATTAATTTGATAAATATAAAATGTTGATTTTTGTTTATAATAGTGACCAGAGACGTAAAATTTATGTCTTCTCTTATATTATAAAAAGCTTGTTGTGTAAAGCTAACTCTAATCTAACCTTAAACCTATTTTTCTCCCTATTTTATTTTCGTCTTAAATGATAAGTCTTCCCTTCTTTCTCGATTGGTATAAGTCTTCCTTTCTATCTCGATTGACCTAGTGGTGTTGAGTTGAAGCATTAAAGGGTATTCCTCCTTAAGATTTTATGTTCGATTCTTTTTGGTGTCAATTTGAATAAACTAGTTTAACTTTTTTTAAAAATGTTAAGTTAATTTTGAATTTGATCTTCCAGTATTAAATGGCATTGACCATATAAGTCATACACCAAATTAATAGTAGGTCAAAAATACAGCTTCTAGGGTTTCCACCTCCTAGGGTTTCAGCGCCACCCTCCTTTTGGGCTGCCGCCGCATCTGGGCCTGATCCTCCTTTGTAAGCAGCTGTTTCTTCATCTGATCCATGATCTGGATGTTTCTATTTCTTCCTATTTATACATCTTCTTCTCTCAGCCGTATTCCACACAAACCCTAGTTTCATAAGCCGTTTTCCTTGCTGCGTGTCTTCAGAAACCGTTTCTGCAAAATCCGCTTTCTCTCAACCATCTTTTCGTATGCGTGTCTATCTCCCTCTGTTGCGCCCCTGTGTTGTCAGCTGTGTTTCCTTGCTATTTCTGTGTCTGCTCACCGATCTCATGGATTCCTCCAGCCTGAACCTTGACGGTCTCACTTTGTCCGATGAAGGTCTTACCCTAAACCTTGATGCCGGACCTGAAAATGCTGCTGTCCTTGAACACTGTCTCATAGGTCGTGTCTTGGCTAATCGAGAGATTCAATTTGCCTATTTCAGTGAGCATATGTCGCGAGCTTGGAAGCCAGGTAAGAGAGTCACGATCACCAAATCAGTTGCTGATCGCTTTTTGTTCCAATTCCACCACAAAGTCGACGCTGCACGCGTCCTTGATGAAGGACCTTGGCTGTATGATAATTTCCATATAGCCTTGGATCGTATTTCACCCGGTGCTGTCCCTAGTTCAGTCCCACTTAATCACATTGAGTTTTGGGTCCAAGTTCACGGATTACCTTTTGGTTTCATCCAACCAAAGGTAGGTCAAGGTATAGGGAGTTTCTGAGGCACGCTTAAGACTTATGACAGCCGTAATACCATCCATAGTTCCTATATGCATCTCAAAGTGTCTATAGATGTCACTGTCCCATTAAAAAAAGAGTGGTGCGTCCGTGCTAGAAATGGCGAGTTCGTTACTGTTGAATTTAAATATGAAAAGCTTGGTGTTTTTTGTCATAGGTGTGCAGTTATTTGGCACACAGATAAGGTCTGCCCTGACTTGTTTGAGCTTGATGCGGATGATGGTGTACGCAACTGGGGACCTTCTCTCAAACCGGCATCACACAGAGTTGGTACTGCTGCCACCAATCGATGGCTTCAAGACCCTATACCAGCTGCCATACCACAACACACGCAAGGTGCTGCTGCTGCCTCTGCTGGCCGTGACTTACATGGTGAAGGGATCAGTAATACAACAAATTTCCATGACCGTATGGCTGCTTTTCAGACTCAACTCACTGCTATGCGACATGATGTGCTTACTGCCCAGAACTCGGTGTTAGCCAAAAGAGGTAACGGTGCTCATGCTATTTGCAAAGTGAATTTACTGCCCTCATCCTCTACAGGTACCTCGGCCTCCAATTTGTTACAGGATCGCCCTTTGGTTCTTGGTTTGCCTGCTGCTCCCTTTTCAAGTGAATCCGATGCTAATGCACATGAGGAGAATGGCTCAGAAGCAAAAAAAAGAAAGCGTATGCTTGCCCTTCAGAATGGAAAACCATTTGCTGTTGATGGGGAAATGGGAAACAATGTAATAGGACCAAATGTTAGTCATGGGGGGGACTTTGAAATGCATGTAGTTTCTAATCCGCTTTTTGCTGAAAACAATGTACCGGCAGGCCCTGTTGATGAGGCCTGCCTAGATAAATGAGTCTAGTGGCGTGGAATTGTCGGGGTTTAGGTAGCCCGAGTACAATTCCCGATCTTAAGTACCTAGTTCGGCACTTCAATCCGGACCTTCTATTCTTAAGTGAGACACTAGCTCACAGAAATAAAATTGAAGAACTACGTTTTTTGCTTGGTTATGACTGTTGTCTTCCTGTAGACCGTATCGGCAGAGGCGGGGGTCTTGCTTTATTTTGGCGTAACTCCTTAAATTGCCAACTTGTTGATTTTTCTAATAATCACATTACTGTTGAACTAAATGAAATTTCTCTCGGCACTTGGAGGCTTACTGGTTATTATGGTTATCCTAACGGAGGTCGTAGAACTGCCGCTTGGAATTTTCTTCGACATCTTTCTGATCAATTTACAGGTCCTTGGTTCATATTTGGTGACTTCAACGATATTCTTGATGCACATGAGAAAAGGGGGCGCACCACTAGAGCTCCGTGGTTGATAAATGGTTTCCGTCAAGCCGTCCTTGATTCAGGTTTGTCTGATGTTCTAGTTGAAGGATATCCATTTACTTGGTTTAAAAGTTTAGGCACCTCGCGTGCTGTTGAAGAAAGGTTAGATCGTGCACTTGCTAATAATTTATGGTTTAATCTTTTTCCAAATGCTATTGTTGAAACTTTAGTAGCACCAGCTTCTGATCACTATCCCATACATGTCACCGTCGCCCCTATCCCCCGGCACTATGTTTCAAAACGTAATTTTCGTTATGAAAATGCGTGGCATCTGGAACCCGGTTTTACGGATCTTGTTACTAACTCTTGGCAGGAACATTCCCCTCATAATATCATTCCGAAGCTATTCTCTTGTGCGGAAGATATGTCTGTTTGGCAAAAATCCGATTGTCACAAATTGAGAATTGATATTGATGATTGTCGTAAACAATTGCAGGAAGCCCGAATAGGATCCTCTGGGGAAGACCAAGTCTGCATGTTCGAACTTCGAAAAAGGATGCAACGACTCCTCTCCCAAAATGATGCTTATTGGCGTCAACGAGCTAAGACACATTGGTATAGGGATGGTGACCGTAACACTAAATTTTTTCATGCATTGGCAACAGCTCGTAGAAAGGTAAATCGCATAACCTCCCTTGATGATGAAGTAGGTAATAAAATAACTAATGAGCAGGGTATGCAAAATGTGGCACGACAATATTTTGTGGATATTTTTCAACAACAACATAGTGATTTCTCGTCTGTTATTAACGTTTCAAGGATGCTGAATTCAAGGATGCTATCTTCTCCATGCACCCCGATAAGTGCTCGGGACCTGATGGGTATATCCCGGGTTTCTTCCAGCATTTTTGGAATCTATGTAGCGATGATATTTTCAAGGAATGTTGTGGGTGGTTAGATACGGGACATTTTCCCCCTGATTTAAATATTACTAATATTGCTCTTATTCCAAAAGGTTCTAAGCAGGTTAGCATGAAGGATTGGAGACCTATAGCACTTTGTAACGTGCTTTATAAAACCATTTGAAAAGTGTTAGCCAACAGATTGAAAGTTGTTTTACCAACATGTATTTCTGACAGTCAATCCGCTTTCGTTCCGGGTCGCTCTATTCTAGACAACGCCATGGTTGCCATAGAAGTGTTACATTTCATGAAAGCCAAGACGCGAGGGGAAGGCAGGCATGTTGCTCTGAAACTTGATATCAGCAAAGCTTATGATCGTATGGATTGGAATTACTTGCGGGCGGTTATGAATAAGATGGGTTTCCATGAGCGCTGGATTCATTGGATGAGTATGTGTGTTGAGTCCGTTGATTATTCTGTGCTTGTTAATGGTTCACAGGTTGGTCCTATTATTCCAGGGCGGGGGCTCCGTCAAGGGGATCCTCTCTCTCCATTTTTGTTTATTATTTGTGCTGAAGGATTATCTTCGCTTATCCTTGATGCAGAGATTAGGGATGCCCTTACGGGTACAAAGGTTTGTCGTCAAGCATCATCGGTTTCCCACTTGTTGTTTGCTGATGATTGTTTCCTATTTTTCAAAGCTACTCAGGACCAAGCACGTGTGATGAAAGACATTCTATCCACCTACGAGTTAGCCTCGGGTCAAGCGATCAGCTTGCCAAAGTCTGAAATATACTGTAGCCGCAATGTTCCTGACGATCTCAAAGCAAACATCACAGCTATTTTAGGCGTCCAAGTGGTACTAGGCACAGGCAAGTATCTGGGCCTTCCTTCTATGATAGGTCGGGATCGGAAAGCTACATTTGCGTATATAAAGGATCGTGTGTGGCAGAAAATCAACTCTTGGAGGGGCAAGTGTCTCTCCAAAGCAGGGCGCGAGGTAATGATAAAATCTGTTTTACAGGCAATTCCTTCCTATGTGATGAGTATTTTCCAGCTTCCTACCACCTTACTCGACTCTATTGAAAAGATGATGAACTCCTTCTGGTGGGGCAATGGTAAAACAGCACAAAAGGGAATTCATTGGATGAGTTGGGAGAAGCTCTCAGCACTAAAGATTCACGGAGGTATGGGCTTTAAAGACCTTGCTGCTTTTAACTTATCTATGTTGGCTAAGCAGGGGTGGAAATTTATTACAGAACCAGACTCTCTAGTGGCTCGTATTTTTAAAGCTCGCTACTTCCCCTCTGGCTCCTATCTCACTACAACCGTGGGGCATAACCCCAGCTATGTCTAGCGCAGCATCATGCGTGCTCGCTTTATTGTACGGGGTGGCGCTAGGTGGAGCATAGGTACAGGTGCCACTATCCCTATTCTTAATGAACCTTGGTTGACGAATGGGGGCTTAATTGGTAGTGACACCCCAGGAGCATTATTTGTCCAAAATTTTACTGTTAATAGTATGATGAATCCTTATGATAAAAGCTGGAATGAACAGGTTGTCCGTCAAGTGTTTAGTAATGATATAGCAGTCAAAGTACTACATACGCCGCTCCTTTCTCAGGTTGACAACGACAAGATTATCTGGAAAGCAGAAAGGAACGGAAGGTACTCTAATCGTAGTGCCTACAGGTTATGTGTATCAGAACTTGTTGACTCTTCCCACAACTGGCGTCCGGGATTTTGGACTGGTATTTGGAACCTGAAAGCACCGTCGAAAGTGAAGAATTTAATTTGGCGAATGTGTCGCGGATGCCTACCCACGAGAGTTCGTTTGTTGGACAAGGGTGTCACTTGTCCTACTAATTGTGCTAGTTGTGATTCTACTCATGAAGATCTTCTACATGTTTTCTTTGTTTGTCCTTTTTCTTTACAGGTTTGGCACAAAACCGGCCTCTGGAGCTCAGTGAGCCACGCTGTTTCTACTACAAATTCTGCCACGGAAGCTATTTTCCATCTGTTAGAAAACCTATCTGCTGACTTAACGCAGCGTTTGGCATCTGTTATTTGGAGTATCTGGAAGCATCGTAACTTAAGAGTGTGGAATGACGAAACAGAAACAAGCGCAAAGGTTGTCGAAAGAGCTCTTAACATGATCGAGGATTGGAAAGCGGCTAACTCTCTGAATGTCATTACATCTCCTCCGCATGATCAACAAGCATCGACCTCTACTTCCTAACAACACCTAGTCAAGTGGCAGCCTCCTGCAACCGGAAGGTATAAATGCAATGTCGACGCGGCTTTCTCTTCGCAAGTAAACCGAACAGCTGTTGGTATTTGTATACGTGATGCAGAAGGTACTTTTGTTTTGGCTAAGACTATGATCTTCCCTTGTCATGTTCAAGTGGATATAGGTGAAGCTTTAGGGTTGCACACAACCTTACAATGGTTGAGTGATATGCGGATTGATAATGTGGATTTCGAAACTGATTCTAAAGTGACAGCTGATGCTTTTCTTTCTACTAGGAACGACCCGTCTGACTTTGGTTGCATCATATCTTCATGTCGCTCTTTGTTTAGATCTTCTTTTTCTAACTCTAGGGTGGAGTTTGTTAGGAGACAAGCCAACATGGTTGCTCATGCATTTGCAAGAGAAGCCATGTCTCTAGCTAGTCCCGCCGTTCATTTTGAAATACCCACTTGTATTGCAACTCTTATTATTAATGAAATGCTATAAGCATGTTTCTCTCAAAAAAAAAAAATGGCATTGACCAACGTGACATAATTGGTTGTTCACTATTCAGAACATCTGAGATTCAAATTAAAAATTCCCCCCAAAATGTCATTAGTGTTTTTGAATGTTGATTGACTTCATTTTGTTTAAACAAGTTGTTTCGGTAAGATGTGGTACCAGATGTTCTAGCATGTAGTACCACAACTTGAGTCAATGTTTCTGGCATATGTTCTAGAAGCTTTTGTCATATTAATTACGCTCCAAGAAGCGTACATGTCTAGAAGAATTCATCTGTCGGTTTAAGTTGCCGTGTGTTTGAAGCTCCAAAAATATATTTGGGACAAATATACTTTTGTACCATATGTTTCTAGAAGGAAGATTCGATGCAAATATATTTTGTGGAGGAAAGATTCAATGCAAATAATCTCGTGTTTCTAGAAGATTGGTGCGGAAAATATAAAAGATTTGTTTCAAATATATTTTGTGTTTCTAGAAGATTGATGCCAAAAAAGTAAAAGATTTGTTTCAAATATATTATTGGCTTCTAGAATATTGTTGTTGAAAATATAATTAAGGACAATTAATTTCTTAGCCAGTGGAAGAAAAAATCCATGCAAATGAATGGCTATATAAGGAGACACAACCCTTTCTACAACTTGCGAAATCAGGATTAGAAGAGATGAGTATTATGGTTTCGTCTCTATGTTTTATTTGTACACCACTCTAGTGCTTCAAGCAAGAGTCAATTTGTCTATTGGAATTGTAACTGCAATTGAGTCAGTCACTGGGATAATGGTTGAGAGAAAGTGAGAGGGGTTTCTCATATTTAGGGGGTGTAACACCCCGTTTTCCCAACTATAAAATTTTAACACAAAAACATCAGAGTAAACAACTTAAACAGGATGTCACACTACTTTAAAAGATAAATAGAGTAGAATTACTATTTATTCAAAACGTCTCATGTCAACAATTCAAATTTCATTGCAGCGGAAAACATTAATTAAACAACGTAATGACACAACGGCCTCAACATAAACAACTTATTAAAATTCCATTCTAGGTGGTTCATCAACATGAATCATAAAAATACGTAACACATGGAAAACAAAACAAAGATCCCCATCCCGTTACGTATCAGAGCAACCCTAAGACGATGCGTGAGTGAGTCAACTCACATCAACAGTTAATCCTGGTTATCTGCATGTTACCCACGTAGATGCAACATTCAAATAGAAGGGGTGAGATTTCACATCCAATAATAATAAACATATAATTCTTCAACAAAATTTAACAACATAAATAACAACAAATTTAACAATGTTAAACAACAACTATACAACATAGATGCTTCACATAATTACTCATTAATCAACTCATTAAATATAATGGCAACTTGACAACACGACAACAACATCGACAACTTATGCAACGAAAACTTCATCAACTTGACAACTTAATATCAACGACATATGCAACAATAACTTCATCAACTTGACAACTTATATGCATGTGGTACCAATCAGGGCATCAAGCCCTCAACATAAGAGCATAAATACACTCACATGGCATCAAGCCCTCAACGTAAAGAGCAAAAGCTCACAGGGCATCAAGCCCTCAACGTAAAGAGTAAAAGCTCACAGGGCATCAAGCCCCGAACAGAATGAGTATGCATGGACTCAACAACTTACAACTTGAAGAACATCGACATCTTATATGACTCCAATACTTTGGACAATATCTTACAACTTTACAACTTAAACGACATTGACAAACTACTTACAACTTTGAAGACATTGACGACAATTGTGGTAACGACAACGACTTCACATCATAATTTCATATTCATCAATCATAAACAACGTCATATAACATCGTATTTAAACATCAACAATTCATCATATAACATCGTATTCAAACATCAACAATTCATCATATAACATCGTATTCAAACATCAACAATTCATCATATAACATCGTATTCAAACATCAACAATTCATCATATAACATTGTATTCAAACATCAACAATTCATCATGCATCTTTGTAAAAACATAATAAATTATACATAAAATATTTTCATGTCAAACCAAGGCTACTAGAAAGATATCACAATTATCAACAACTTTCATGTTTATACCAAAGACCAATTTAAAACAGAAACATGTGAAAAGACGCAAAAACATGAAATAGAGAATGTTGTCACCGTACAATTTCGCTAAGATCTCCTTGGAGTATTTTCATCATAACTCAAAAACTCATTTTCACGTCAAACCAAAGCCATTGGAAAGCTAACAAAATTATCTAAAACTTTCATGTTTACACCCAAGGCCAATTCTGTACCGATCAATACCAGTTTTCGTTTCAAATTCAAAAAAGTTGTGCAGAAAGTCCATAAAAATTCACTGTGACCTACGTGCAGTAATTTGACCATAACTCAAGTTCTATAAATTGTTTTGACGTCAGACCAACAAAATTAGAAAGATAACATCCGTACCTACAACTTTCGTGTTTACACCTAAGACCAATTCCGCACTGATCAATACCAGTTTTCTTTTCAAAATTTGGGGCAGAGATAAAAAAAATCAGAAAAAGCAACTTATATTATTCAAACTTCACATTCATTCAAAATCATTACAATCAACAACAACAACTCAACATAATTCATACCCAATTCATAATATGACATTAACAACAACAATCATCAACAACCACAACTCATAATCATGAATCCAACCACAAATCAACAACATAACATAAATCATCAATTGAGCATAATTCATCAAGTATCCAAATACATATACCAATAGCATGCAATTTCATCATCAACAATTCATTTATCAACAAATTATCATACCCAAACATATCACTACAACTAGAGCACGAATTTCATCAATTAAATTGCGATTCAAAACCCTAACTTCTTTTCAAACCATAACTTCTCTAATCATCAAAAGAAAACAACAACAAACATGTTAAACCCTATTTCAGAACCATATACTTATGATTAAAGAAAGTTAGAGCCACCCTTACCTTAGATTAATTGACAGCAAGGTTCTACAGACTTCTCCTTCTCTAACTCTTCTCTTCTCTTCGTTTCTCCTCTTTCTCTAGGTTTCTCCTCTTTCTCCAAAACAGTTTTGCACGTAATATATTTTCTAACTCTAGCTCTCCTTTTTATATAAACTTTAACCTATTTATTTTCTCTTATTTACAAATCTGCCCCCCAAGTCTCAATATTCTATTTTAATATATATATATATATATATATATATATATATATATAACAAATATATTTCTATAACAAATATATCTCTACACCACATAACAAATATACTTCTACACCAAATAACATATATATTTTTACACCAAATAACATAATATCTCTACACCAAATAACATATATATTATAATATAATATGCTACTAAAACACCAACATATAACACACAAATAACACAAATCACCATAAATCAAATAAATTATTCAAAAAGACTCTAAACTCAATCAAATAATTAAATAAATAAAATAGGGCGTTACAGGGGGAGTCCTAGATATAAATACATGGGTAGTATTAGGTGAAGAGGCAATGAACAAGGTATGTAGGTGACGCTGCACCAAACTGAGTTACCAAATCTCTTGTATTCTTCTTTATCAACTTTACTTTATTTCTGTCTGTTGATTATTTTTCTATATTGTCGTACACATTGTCCAGTACATCATTGTTATCGCGATTTTCGGGTGTCAAATCATTGATTAGATTTGAACCTTTCAATCATTGATATCTCTATTTTTTTGGGGAAAGGTAAAATCGAGCGAAAACCTTAGAAATTCTAAGTTCGGGGCTGATTTCACTACGGGAAGGTGTTAGGCACCCGCAATGACTATAGTATCCTATAGGAACCGTTTTACTATGCTTTACGTATACGCTTTGCTTTTATTGCTATTTGTAAAAGGAGGGGTTGATTTTAAGAATGAGAGAAAGAAGGTTTTGGGTTGTTTTTATTGGACTTGGAGAGATTTTGAATCTCTTGCCTACATACCCTTTTAAGGGATCAAAATTCCATGTAGTTCTCTTCCAAAATGTTTTTGTGGGTTTGATTTGTTTTTTAAGTTTGGAAAAAGATTTTGAAGAAGGGAAAGAGGCCGTATCGGCATTAGAATTGAAAAGAAGAAAAAAGCATTTGGTTGGTTCAATTGTTAATGAAAACGGTTAAAGTTGGAAATTAATTGCATTTTGATTTGATTAAGAAAATAAAGGGAAAATCCTTTGGAGTTTTGACTCCAAGGTTTATTTGGAAAATATTTGAAGTGATGGAAGTTATTTGTTTTTAAAAAGATTTATTTTCTCTAAGTATCGCGCATCCTAAACATACACCTAGCGTTAGCTCATGCAACGTGTGTGCGTGTCGGTGCGTGTGTCGGTGTACATCATTATAGTCCATAGTCCTTTACATCGGGTCCTAGTTTACATGCTACGGTCTGCAAGGAATAAAAATAAAGGAAAAAAAAAAGTCTAAACTATTACATAACAATGGTGTAACAACCAGTATAGCACCTATGCTAAAGAATGGGATGAAGAGATGAGATTCTTATAATGCATGAGACATGAGACAAAAGGGTTAGTGAGCAATGTGCAATGAAGAAGTGATGGTATGAGTAGCAATGCATAGGAAATAAAATGATCATAGCAAAGAATATTAAGCAAATTGCAAAAGAAACAAGTGTCAAAGATAGTGCAAACTACACAAAACGAAAGTCTAAAGCTTAAACCCAAATCCCATAACCTATAATCCTCACCTAACATCACTTTCAAGGGAAATATTTCAAGAATTATGAGGAAATTACAAGCCATGCATTCATATTTAGCACACACACATTTTATGCATATTTCACACCTTATTTCCAAACAAAAGTTCACATTACTTGCAAAACAAGAAACTAACTACTGAATTTGTAAAACAAGAAATTACTTCTAAATTTGCAAGAAATTGGAAACTTAACGGTTAAGCTTGTAAGACAAGTAACTACCGCTAAATTTGCAAAGACTTGGAAATTAACAACTACATTTGCAGAAAAAAAAAACACAAGGAATTAACACTAAGTTTGCAAAAAAGAATTTGGAAATAATCAATTAAGCTTGTGAAAAGTAAGGACCAGCAATGAACTCAGAACCAAACACATCACAAAATCAAGTATCACATATCAACATCATGTGGCAAACATTGGATCTAAAATTATGCAAGAAACTCCCACAAACACACCTAGTACTCAAAACCATAAAAGAAATTAGCACATATTCCTTTATCAGCTTTACATGTGTGGAAATATCACCAAAACAATCAAAAATATATCAAGGACACACTATAATTTTCTAGGAATTTTCGCAAGAAATTTAACATGCATGGGGATTCAGATAGCAAGGACAGGGGTGTACGTAGCACAAGAAATTCAAGAAAGCCTAAGAAAGCTTAAGGCCCACAGATTCATGGCCCAAACCCACGGATCTGATGGATCCGGATCAAACTAACGCTCCAGGAGCGTTGGATTGATCCAGGTCCATCAGGATCTGAATCAAACGGCCGGAGATAGAAGAGAGTGGGTCGGGTTTGGGTCAACCCGACCCAAACGCGTATATAAAAGGGTGTTATACCCGTTCCCCTTCATTTTGTGTGACATTTTCTCTTTCTTCTCTTCTTCTCTCCGTCGTTCTCTCTACGAACCCTAACCCTAAGTTCTTGAATCTTGCTCAGAAACGGTTCGTTCATGGCTTAATCCGTTCGTGTCATTGTTCTAAGCATGAATCATCCCAGAGAAAGCAATTTCAACCGTCAAAACGATGTGAATCTTTGAATTTTTACGCCTTAGGTTCGAACTGTTCTGATCTGTCGCGTTTTTGGCTGAATCTGTTGTAAAATTGCAAGAAATTGCTTCGATTCACACTTGTTGTGGATTCTGAAACGTTTCTTTGATTTTTTTTTAACGATTTTGTGTTAGGGTTTGGGTTCTGGATCGGACAGTTCGAGCTTGCTACAGGTTCACATCGTTTTGGATTCTGTAATGGTTCTTATTGAAATGAGGTGAAGTTAGAGCGTTACCTGTGTTTGTGATTGGGGATTCGAACCGTTTCTTCGCCGTTCCTTTGGATTTGGCTTCTGATTTTGAATTCTTGGCTTCGAACTCTGTGAATGAACCGGTATCGTTTCTTCTCCTCTTCTCTGGTTCGAATCCGGTGAAATTTCTTTCCTTCTTCTTCTCAATTCACTCCTCCGTGATCGCGCTTGAGTTTGCCGCTTCCGGTGGTGAATTCGCGCTTGAATTGCGGAGGAACTAGCTCAATGATGAAGATTCCTCATTGAATCTCTGAGAGCTAACACCATTTCCATGGATTTGGCTTGAATTCGGTTCTGGCAGTTCTAGGGTTTGAGAAATATTCACTGTGTTCTTGGGGTTTTCTGGGTCTGTGATGATTCTGATCGTAACAGAAAGGAGAGAGAAAGCTCTGAATTGTTTGTGTGATGATGTGGATTGCACTGAATGGATCTGTTGGCACTTTGCACAGTAACTGGCCTTTTATAGGCTGCCAAGTGTGTACCCTGACCAATGAGGTAGTGACATGTGGCCTTGACTTTGCTTGCGTGGCCTTGGCTCTTGAAATTGGACCAATCTGCAATCAATGCAACTAAAGGGACTGTTTTGCAAATTTGAAAAGTTTAAGGACTAAAATGTAAAAATAAAAAATATCTGGACTGGACTGTTTTTCTTTAAAAGAATCAAAAGGAAATGACCACTAAAAAAGAAAAAATGGACTGAATTGCAATTTCTAAAAGTATTTGGACTAAAATGCAAAAAGTTAAAATAAAATTGGTAAAAAATGTAAATTTGAAAACAACGTAAAGTGAAACATTTAAAAACGACAAAATGGACTAAAACGAACAAGCTACCAAAATGAGGTATTTTAAAATACCTCTCTGCCCACAATTTGTTTGATGTGAAAAGACTAAAATGCCCCTAGGGCCAAAAACGACTCGAACTGACTCAGATTGATTCAGATGCAAACTAAGATGATTTTTGTACAAAACTTGATTAATGATCCATGCAAACAAATTGTAAAGACTCAGGGACAAATTGTAGGGACTGAAAATGGGTTCCTTTGTAGGAAATGACCAAAATACCCTTTTGTATGATTTTATGCAAAAATTAAAAGACAGAGACAGTGACGTATGCCTCTAAAGCACAGTAGAAAACACGGTGAATTTGAAAGTATTAGAAAATAGCAGAGGAATTTGAATGAGTATTTTTAGGTCCAAAATGAGGGTATAACAATCATGTAGAACATCTTTCCTATGAGAACGAGAATTTCAATTGGCATCAGAGCAAGCACCCTGATCTGTTTGGGTGAGCTCCAGGGATATACAACTTATGTTCATATGGACAATACTAAGGAAGGAGCCTCTATCATTAGACCACCAATTTTGGATGGTATCAACCATGACTATTGGAAGGCTCGAATGGTGGCATTTCTTAAATACATGGACAACAAAACATGGAATGCCATCATCAAAGGTTAGTAATATCTTGTTGTTATTAATAAAAAAAGGAAAATCTACATCTACCTTGAAGCCAGAGGAAGAATGGTCTAAAGAAGAGGATGAACTAGCTCCTAGTAATTCCAAAGCCTTGAATGCCTTGTGATGTAGCGAATTTGGAAAGTGTACCAAATTGTTACCAAGTAATAAAGTGATAAGTAGAGTATTGTATCCACATGGATTGTCGTTTCGTCCAAACAATTCACAATACTTATTTTAAGTTTTAAGATAAAATAAAAGAGTTAAGGGTTACAGATTTGCAATTTTTATTTGTTTGCAACAGAGCAAGTTACTTGCTTTTGGTTGCAGAAAAGTAAGCAGTGGTTAGGATTCTTCGAATCCCCCTATTTATATTGTTGGATATTAAATAACAGTAATGTTGCATTAATTTATCGTAGGTATATTATACAAGTGATGAGGTCGCTGAGAGGTTAACAACCTAATCAGTCGTTAAGATGCACCTGTTGATCACACGGTGATCCTTACGTGTGGGGTCTATACTATCTTAGTGGACTAGGTTTATCCCTCCAATGTTTGGTTACACTTGCTGGTCACACGGTGATCCTTACGTATGGGGTCCTACCACCTCAAAGGTAATTGAAAGCATAGACTTTCTATTGGCTTTCCAAGACTTCCAAAGGAAATGAAGGTCACACTAAGATTATACGCGCGCTACGGTATATGGTTATTAATCATATATGACTCCGCCTCCTTCGTAAGGATTATTAGTGTAGGCCTGGCCAATGTTTGTGTAGGTCTACCCATATATGAATCTTAGGACAATCATAGCTCACTCTCTCTCGCACTTAGTAGTTCAACAGGCGGGAAGACCTATCAACGTCTACCTTACCAAGGGTTTAAGAGAATGGTTCTCCTAGACTATGACTTATTTCGTTCAAGAAGACACTTGTTTCCTTAATTATTAACTAGTTACCTTATAGGTTCAACAGATTTTACTCAATATTAGTAATGTCACCTCCTTAGTACTTACTACTAGGGTCAACTCGCTTTCGGTATCGTTCACTAGCTATAACTAATTACTTCGTAGAGAGATAGATATTGTTGGAACAAAATGTGTTTAACATTGCCTCTTTGAGTTTTGATGATAACAAGGTATTAAAAGTTCAATTGGATATGCTAATATTTGTTCAAGTGTGCAGGATCATAAAATAAAATTTATAAGTCTTAAAGGAAGGTATTGGTTCTTGAAGAACAAATGAGAGCAATGGAATTTTCAAGAGAATCTTGGTTGCAAGTCTGAGTCTGAAGACATCAGAGTCTGAAGTCCATTAGAAGCTGACTGTTAGAGTCTGAAGATCACCCGTAGTTTGAAGATCATCAGAGTTTGAAGTGAAGAACCTGAAGTTATTTACATGGAAATTTGAAGACACAAATGTCCAGAAGGAATAAAAGATTGCTGCAACAGTTATTTCAGAGAAATAGAAGGCATTGGATGCTTATCCACAGAGAAGGACAATAGTACAATTGTACAACCACTACTCCATTAATCCAACATTTCCTGTGCATAGTACAAGCTACAATTGTGTCTCTGCTAGTTAATTCTCCAAACAAGGAATGGTTTTTAAATTATTCACTCTTAGGACATTAACCAAATCAAGCAACAAATCAATGTTGATTGATCAAGCTTCTACAACGACTCTTTGATGCGCTGGCACCTCTACAACGTCTATTTTATACCTATATATAAAGTAATGAAGACTTGAAGACAAATAGAAACTCTACAACATTTAAATTGTGCCAGAACTCTGTTGAAATTGTTGTGCATCAAACACATAGAATTTCTTAACAACTTTCATATCTTAGAAATTATAGAGTCTTACAGTCTGAACTGATTTGTATTGTTAACACCACTGATTGTATATCAAGTGTTCAACCAAACATATTTCTTTGTAATTTATTTTTTAGAAGTCTCTTGCTTTTGTGCTTGAGCATATGAAATCTCTTGCTTGTGTGCTTGAGTATATGAAGTATCTTGCTTGTGTGCTTGAGCATTTGTAATCTGATTGATTTTAGTGAAAATCTCTTTGGAAGTGCAAGGGGGTCTGGACTACTTCCAGATTGTGGAAGGAACCAGGTGTTTACCTTGATTTTCGGTAAACATCCGCTGGTTTACAAATTGGTTACTTGCAAGATAAACCAGTAAATCTTAAGACATATTGTGTTTGTTATTTTCCAGAAAAGTATGAATGTTCTTGGTATTTTTGTAACAAAAGTATGAATAAAACCATCAGATTCAAGATTATCTTCACAAGAGTAAAGTAAATTGCTTGAAAGGAACAAGTAAATGGCTAGGAATTTAAAGGAACGAACTTAAATTGCATAAATTGAACGTAAATTGGTACACATATCATACACTGAGACTTGTTACTCGTTTCTCCATGAATGCAGATAGTTTGAGTATGGAAGTTTTGTGTATGATTGAATTGTGACCCGCTTATCATATGAAAAACTCTAATTTATACTAAGTAACTACCTACACATAAACGTTCGAACGTAACTGCTAATAACTACCTAAAATTACGTCTTAATTGAACTTCAACTAATACCCTTCGATGGTAACCGTTGCGTGACTCCTTCCATTTAGCACCAACTTCTCTTCGACCTCTGCTTCCTTGTCGAACCAATTCTCTTCAACATCTACTTGTTAGTCGTACCAAATCACAATAAAGACAACAAATTTCTATAAGTCTAAAACTTGACTAAATTAAGGAATCGAAACTCATAGTCTTTCTTCAAAACATGAGTCAAACTTCATTGACTGCATTTATTGTTACCTGTCGAAAATACAAGCTAACAAATTGCCCCCTAGAAATACCTTTTTCATCTATATCACTAGATAGATAAAGAAATGGACGTTTTTGAATCTTGTTGAATCTATCTCGTTCTAATCGAAAGAGATGACATCACCATCATTGGTATCTAAAGGTCGTTGAAAAACCTTTTTATGATGTCATTTAACTCCACCTAATGGGCCACATTCCACATTTAGGAACTACCACTTTCTCAATTTTTACAAACTGTCAACCTAAGAAGTTGACACTTATTAATAATCTGAAGTTATAAAAAGGGTACAAACCTTTTTTCTTCTCTTTTTAGTTCATTTAGACTTCACACAGAAGGTGAGAAAAAACACAAGAAGGGGGGGGGGGGGGGGGGGGTAAATTGTGTTAGCTTTTTCTTCGTTTTCTCTTAAGCTGAAATGCACATACCAGAAGCAGTTCAAGAACAGCTTCTGAAGTGATGTTTAGAACTAGGTTGCAGCGAATAAAAATAGAGAGAGAGAAGGAAGAAAGACACAAAACAATTATACACACTAGTGCAGAAAACACTTTTTAAATCAGGTGAAAAAGACTTTTTAAATCGGTTCTGTATCCGATTTATAGGTGGCCGATTTAATAAGTGTTTCATTTTTAAGTCTTTCCTTTGACCCGATTTAAATTCTTTTTATACATCGGGTAACCCGATTTAAAATGTATATATTAAATCGCTTAGCCCCATTTTAAAAGTTCAACTGTTTTCAAGTTCAAATTTACCCGATTTAAAATCTCCCATTTTATATCTGGTCACCCGATTTAAAATCTAGTTTTTTTTTTAAAAACAAAAAGGACTTTAATGATATATTATCATAGAACCTTAATTTCATAGCAACTTGTAAATTAAATCATCCAGAAAATCTAAACATTGTCATTACTTCACACTTAAAACAACAATTGATTTACACTAGTCCAAGGACTTCAAATGAATCCAAGAATCGATGCTATTACATAATTTTAGCACAACTTAATAATTTAAAAGAAATTCTACAATGATATACCAAGATTAACTACCAGCAAATTTTCCATAACTCCTTTGCCACCAGAAAAAAGTACCAAGAGGACTATATCAAGCTCTCAACATCAACAAAAGCGTTAAATTAGTAAAGTCATTTTCAACATAAACATGCAAGTAACCAAAAGAAATATCATTGCTTTAAAATAATTCACTAAAACGAAATCATTCATTGATACAAAAACATTCACAAAATATAAACATTGACATTGTTTCAACCCCTAGTACAACAATTGCTTTACACCAAGTCCACTTACTTCTTCATAAATCCAAGAATTAAATTATTTCTCATTCAAAGAAGTGATGATCAGTTAATATAAATCACAAGTAAAAATATTACTTTAAAAAACTAAGGGCAAAAACAGTGTTCTCAAACATTTTAACAAGCCGTAGCTTCATCTTTTTCACTAAACCCTGAAAATTTCACCAAAAACATTGATATATCTAAGCAAAAATCAGTAAACACAAATCAATTTAGTACTAGAAACACTAACCAATCAAATATCTAACATTTTTCAAAAGTGTACAAGTTTCACACTAATAAAGTGACTATTTGATGACACTAGCTTCAAATGTCATAATATAAATAAGATAATCATAATCCAAGTCAATAAATAAACTTCAAACGAAATAGAAAACCTCATAATAGGCATATGTCCCAAGACCTTCAACATCTATAAGATCCAAAACCCAAAACAAAAACAAGTTACAAAAGTAGAAAATAGCATTTACCTTTCATATTTCTTTCCTCTTCTCCTTTGCCCTCACTTGTAGACTCCAAAGATCCAAAAGTTTCACCATTGAAAGAGTCATTGGTTTTCTACGTGATTGAGGTCTAGCAAGTATCAAAAGTCACAAATTATAACAGATTCGGACTTAATAAAATTGTTTGTGATGTCTAAATTGTCCATAGCATCAACATATCATCAAATGAAAATCATACATGATTGAGATTTGAAAGAAAAAAAAAACTACAAATAAGTGAGCGAATAGGTAGGTGCTCTATTAGATGCTGACTTCACCTCTTGTAACCATGTCAAGCTATAGTTTTGTTTTGACTAAAGAAAAGCACCTACTAATAAAAAGCATTCTAACATTTCAAGGTCATATACTGTAAAGATCAAAACTACATGAGAAACACAATCGCCAATATAAGCTATAGGCAACATTTGAAAGTCCAAGTATCGCTCTTAATCATCATTAGCTATTACAAAGATGTGTTATCTTTGCAAAGGACCATCTTGTGTATATCCTGTAACAGTATATTGTGAGTGAAAGAGATTATCATAAAAAATATATATTAAGGGCATGTTTTGATAAATAGGGCCCGTTTGGATTAGCTTATTTTAGAGCTTATAAAAAACAGCTTATGCAAATAAATAAATTTTTATATATTATTTATAAGTTTTTAAGGCAGTTTATGAAAAAACGGTTTATTAAGATACACTTTTCGTTAGTAAGAGTTTATAAATTAAAATAAAAGCTTATTTATTTACATAAGCTATTTTTCATAAGCTCAAAATAAGCTCAAACCAAACAGGACCATAGCTTATTATGATAAGTACTTATGTAAAAGCTCACATAAATTATTTCTATAGCAAAAGATAAAATAAAATAAAATTGTTTTTATATATGCTATAAGTTGTTTTTATAGAGAACTTATGAAAAAAGGTTTTGAAAATTATCATAAGTTGTTTTCATAAGTTCTTTTAAACAACCTTACGATCTAACGGCCTGGGATCAAGACTGGTTCAAACAAATGGTTCAATACTTTTTTTAAAAAAATTGAACCGGTTCACTGAGGTATAAATATATGGTCCCGGTTTTTTTCCTTCATTATTTCATTCCTTCCCTCTCTCTAAAAACGAAATGCTCTCTCCTCTCTCTACAATTTCATTATGGAAAAGAAGAACAGGGATGAATATTCATCCCTTCCGGTGAGTTCCCAGTTTCCGGCACGGTGGCTGCCGGCCACAAGGCGGCGGCACCGCCGTGCCGGATACCTAAACAACTCCTTTCTAAAAAAATAAATACAGTTCCAGACATCCATTTTCTTACTTAGTTCGATTTCAAGAGGAACGAATAGATTGCGTAGATCTAGTGATTTATTTTCGATTTTTTTTATCTAGCTCATCTTTTCGTTTCTATCTTCTTCGAAACTCGTTCTCCGCAGATTTACAACAACAAACTTCAAGTCAAAACGGGGAGAGGGTTCAACCTTGTTACCTTTTCGGAATGATCTAGATCTTAGGCTTGTTGTTCGTTTTTGTTACTGATGGAATCCACACTTGCCGAGGCTTGTTATTTGATTTGAGAAGGCTCGAAATGATTTTGATGGAAATTTTGTATGATACTCTTGAAATGATTTTGACGGAGATATGTTGTTGGAGTTTGTTTTAGTAACGTTTTTTTTAGTTTCTAGAAAAAAATTGAAGTTCATGATGAATCTTCATGAGTGTTCATGGCTTTGATGCCTCTTTGATCCGAAAATTGAAAAAAAGAAAGGAAAGAAGGGTTTGTGAAAGGTTATGCGGCTGTGTGTACAGTGATTTTTCTGACTGCCAATCATTGCCATTAAAGTTACTATTTATAGGGCCTATTCCCTAGGGTTGGCTCAGATGAGGTGTCCTTTTGGGACAAAAATACACCTGCAATGGGCTGGACTGAAAAAGGACCCAAAAAAAGAATAAGAAAAACCTCTAAAAATGATTAAAACAAACATAAAAAATGATAATAATAAAAATACAAAAATTAAAAAAATAAAAAGAAAATAAGACTTAAAAAATAAATAAAAATGAAAGTAAAACAAAAATAAAAATAAAATTGTCCCTTCAGAACCAAAATGAGGTATTTTAAAATACCTCTCTGCCGAAATTTCGTCTGAAACGCGGGAAAATAAACATTTTGAAAATGCGAACGAAAACCTCGAGCACGACTAAAATTAACAATGAAAAGCAAATGCGAAGAACAAGATTTAAAATGCGAATAAAATTTTTAAGAAATAAAACGCTAACGTGACGACAGTTTAAGAAATAAATATAATTTAACAAAAACACTACGACTGCTAAAATACTGTTAAAAACGCGAAAGAAAACGCGAATAAAAGGAAAAAACGACGAATAAAATAAATTTGAAATAAACTATAAAATGCAGTTTGAAAGAGGAACCCTGGTCAAAATTTGGGGTATGACACCTACCATCTCATTACTAACTCGAAAAGCAATCGTACCACCCTTAACATCAACAATAGCCCCCGCAATAGCGAGAAAGGGCCTCCTTAGAAGTATAGGCACTTGGCCATCCTCATTCATGTCTAAAACTATAAAATCAGTTGGGATATATATCCCTCCTACCTCGACGGGGATGTCCTCAATGAATCCAACAGGGTGTATGGTGGTACGATCAGCTAACTTTAAGGTCACCTCGGTAGGTTTCAACTCACCTATAGCCATCCTCTTACAGAGGGACATGGGTAACAAACTAATACTAGCCCCTAAATTTCACATGGCCTTATCAATGGTCTCACTCCCAATCACACAAGGAATAGAAAAACTACCTGGATCCCCAAGCTTTGGAGGCAGCTTCTTAATGATAGCACTACTTTCCCTAGTCAAAGCTATTGTTTCATTATGCTCTATCTTCCTTTTTTTTGAAAAAATATCTTTTGAAAATTTAGCATATAGAGGCATTTGAGACAAGCTTCCTCAAAGGGAATGTTAATGCGTATCTTCTTAAGCATATCAACAAACTTATTAAATTGTGCCTCCAAGCGAGTCTTAGCAAGCCTTAATGGGAAAGGAACTTTGGATTTATCAAGCGGTTCTTCACTCTCTATCATAGCTATCAAACCTTGAAACTTATCACTCTCTCCCTTAATGTTTCTTGCCTTAGCAATGGTATCCTCTAATTTCCTACCATTCCCTAATGAAATAGCATTCACGTGAGCTTAGGGGTTAGCTTTGGTTTGTCTAGGAATGACCCCTGGTGTTTGAGAGGATGTGGTCACCTGTTGGGCCACTTGGGATATTTTAGTTTCAAGCATCTTGTTATGAGTAGCAAAAGAGTCTACCTTGGTATTAAGTTTGGTGAGAGAATCATTCAGAAATCTGGTTTTGTTTTTAAGCTCTTTGAGCTATTTAGATTGATGTATGACATAAATTTCCATCAAAATTTCCAAACTAGATTTCTGAGGAGTCCTCTGGTTGTTTGCATAGCCAGCTGGTGCCACTTGTCCATACGAATTTTGAGGGTTTTTGTAAAAATTTTGATTTTGCCTCATTCCTTGGTTGTATTGAGCGTAGTTCATTTGTTCAACACCTTCAATAGCACTACCTAGCTGGCAATCAACACCAATATGGCCAAATACACCACAAATTTCACAAGGAGGAGATACAGAAGCAGGTGTTACAACACTAACATTCATTTTTTCAATTTTTTGGGTTAGTGCGCCAACCTTATCAGCAAGATGATCAAGATTAGAGACTTTGTACATACCTAGCTCTTTTTTAGAGGGAGTAGAAGCAGTTATGGCCCTCTCATTGGTCCATTGGTAGTGATTCTGGGCCATATCTTCAATGAAAGAGTATGCCTCTGTATAGTTCTTGTTCATTAAAGCTCAACCTGCAGAGCTGTATCAACAATCATCTTAGTGGTATATGATAAGCCATTATAAAAAGTGTGGACTATGAGCCACTTCTCTAAACCATGGTGGGGACAAAGTCTAAGCATTTCCTTAAAACGCTCACACGCATAATAAAGCGATTCCCCATCCTTTTGATTGAACCGTGTGATTTGGTCCCTCAATTTTGCAGTCTTAGAAGGGGGGGGGGGGGAATCGGGCAAGGAATGGTTGCCTCATTTGATCCCATGAGGTGATGGATCCAACTTCCAATGAATGGAACCAAGCGCTAGCTTTATCTCATAAGGAGAAAGGAAAGAGATGCAGCCTTACGACTTCTTGTTCCCTTTCATTGTTCCACTGAGTCTTAAAAATGTTGAGGTATGTAGATTTGGATCCTCAGCAGGTGATCAAGAAAACTGATTTTGCTGCACCAAGTTAAGTAGTGCAGGCTTAATCTCAAAGTTGTTACCCTCAACCGTTGGGTACACAATAATATCATGTGGCTCATCCGTAGATGGTGTCGCATACTCTTTGAGAGTGCGTTCAGTCATAGCGATATTATTTCGTGTGTCTCTCTTTCTCTTATGTAGAAACCTTTCGATCTCGGGAATGAATTCACCAAGATTTTTAGATATTCGCATAAAAGAGCAAGAACCCAACAAATTAACGGTAAAATAAAGAAGAAAAAGAAGAAAAAGAAGAAGAAGAAGAAAAAAAAAAGTAAATAGAAAAAAAATTCTAACCACTAAAAAAAATTAATCAAATTAGTTAACTCCTCGGCAGCGGCGCCAAAAACTTGATGAGTAAAACCGCAAGTGCACGGTTCTACCGAAGTAGTAAAAATAGAGTATCATTCCAACAGGGAGTTGTTCAATTCAATTAACTTTAGTTGATGATTAGAAATAGTTTAGATTGTGAAGTTGGGATTTTTAAAAGGTTGAAAATAATAAAAATAAAAGAGCCTTGGGATTGTTGGTTCATCTTAATGACAAACCCTTCATAAACCAACCCTAAACCTAAACATTATATTGGACCTACTTTCTAAAGACAAGTTTCTCTTAAGCGTATCAAAGTTTCTCTCAAAATCATTGAGTATGTTTCTCTAGCAACCACGCCTATTCTCATGGTTGATTGCTATTAGAATCCTTTAAGAACGAAACTTTATATGTCTCAAGGTTTGCTAGACTATTCTCATGTTTCGCAATCCTTGTCTAATTTCACTTGTTCCAATATCAAAGCTCCGCGTTCGCTTTATGAATTGATATTTACGATGATGAATTAACAAATACTAACCCTCCGCATTCGCTTTATGAGTTTGGTATTTGTTAATTCATTGTAAAAATAGTGAAATTAGATTAGAAAGTAAATTTATATATAATTAGGGTTTATGGTTTGGTTTGATTAGGATTATGTCATTAGACTTATCCAACAATCTCAAGACAAGAGTCTACTCACTCATGTTCATCGTATACATAGAAGAGAAGAAGAAGAACATAAAATAACAAGAAAGTAAAAGAAAGGACTTTTATTAAGAAAGACAATTGTCACTATTGAATTCCAAGAACAAAAGATGAATTGTTGTGATAGCTAGCTACTCTATTTATAGTTTACAATGACTTAGGCCCTAAGAAAATATATCACTAGAATGTTCCACAAGAAACCACGGGCTTTTAGGTCAGAAATAAACTAATAGGTAGCTTGTCCATGAAGCAACAAGCAACAAAAGGTATCCTAGGAGTTGGCACGGCCGTGTGGTTGGTGGCACGGGCCGTGCCAAGCTTCTGACTTGGGGGCAACATATTTTTGTGCTGAATCTTCGTATTTTCAGCCTGAAACAGCTCCAAATCCTTTTCTTTTGCTCCCAGACTCAATCTTTAGAATATCTGTTCCTGAAATTAAATAACTTGCAATTGAAGTAAAACAGTTCTGAAAAGGAAATAATATTAAATAAAACGAAATCAAATATAAATAAAACATACTCAAATATTATATTATAAACACTAATTATTGACTCATCAAACTCCAGCATAATCAGCATCACAAAATCTAACCAACTTATAATCTAAGGATTTCCCGTAAAGGAGTCTAATATTTGTTGTTCCTTTCAGATACCTGAAGATTCTCTTAACAATAGTTAAATGAGATTCTCTAGGATCTGACTGGAATCATGCACACAAGCATACACTGAATAAAATATCAGGCCTAGATGCAGTGGGATATAACAAAGAACCAATCATACCTCTATACAACTTTTGGTCAATTTTGGTTCCAGTATCTTCTTTGCTTAAGGTGCAGGTTGGATGCATTGGTGTTGTCATATCCCAAATTTTGACCAGTTCTCTCTGTTTTTACCCATTTTATTCGTACTTTTAAAGTCGAAAATTTTCGTTGTTTCAGACGAAATTTCAGCAGAGAGGTATTTTGAAATACCTCATTTTAGTTACCGAAAGGGACAGTATGTTTACACTGATTTTAGGTAAACAACCGCTGGTTTAAAAATATTTACGTGCAAGATCAACCAGTAAATCTTAGGACATATTGCGTTTGTTATTTCAATATATTGATATCGTTTTTGTAGAATTTTGATAATAAAAGTAAAGAAAGATGATCGAATTCAACCCAGTTGAATCCTATCGAAACTGGTGTAAATAAAAAGAAATGAATTGCTCAAAAGAAACGAATAAATTGCAAAGACATTTAAGAAAATGAACTTAAATTGCATTGATTGAATGTAAATTGGGACACATATTCATACATTGCAACTTGTGACTCGTTTCTCACTTCCATGCGGATAATTTGAGTGTAAGTTTTGTGTATGATTGGATTGTGACCGTTTTTCCTTTGGGAAAAATACTATTTATACAAATAGGAAATAACTACCTAAATTCGAATAAGCAATAACTGCAATAAACTAACTTTACTCATTCGATTTGAATTTCGAATGTCTTCTTAAGAGCTTTCCGTTGCTTCGATTTTTGTCTAAGGAATGCTACCCTTGGAGTATTTCCAACTGTCGAATTAAGACACATATCTTCAAATATTCTGAGCAAATCCAACTTCGATAGAAATACAGCAATTAAAGACTTCGATCATTTGGTCAACCTGTCTGACCGTATTTAATGATAGCCTCCAAAATTCTTGGATAACAAATTGCCCCCCAGAAACGTCATTTTCGACTCATCTTTCGATAGGGAGAAGATGATGTTTCTGACCTTCAATCGAAACAAATAAATCCCTGACGTCACAGTCTAGAGATGTACTTCATAGAAACCTTTATGGTGCCCCCACCATGGCTAGTGGGCCACATTTTCAGTCATTGGGAACTACCAACTTTTTATTTAAAATAAGACTAAACTGTCAACCGCTAGATGTTGACATCTGTCTAGATCAAAGGTTATAAAACAAAAGATACTTAACTTTGCCTTTTTATCTTTCCGGAAAAATTTCACTTTCTACTATTCCTCCTTCTTCTTCGCAACTGCTCCCTTCCATAAACCCTTACAAATTTCAATTTTTTTTTTTTAAGAACACTTGATTGTTTCTTTCGCCATTTTCACCAAAACATCTCAATCATGGCGCATGCAGAAAAATCAACTCCAAAGGTTTCAACTCAGGATGAACCCATTAATTTCTCAAAAGAACTTCCAAGCGGTCATCCCCAATTCATCATAGAGCCAGACGTAAAGGAAGCTGAAGACAAAATCTGGAAAACCCAGGTAATTATCCCTTGCCCTAACTCACCACATGCATTTTTAGGACCTTTTCCAGATAGCACAGAAGACCCAAAAAACCTTAATGTTGTCTTTCCATGTTTTGAAGAAAGATCCCCCCCTGGTTTTTACCCAAGGTCCTTATGACCTAAGTTTATTGAAATCTAAATTTAGGATAGAACCCAGGTATGAGAACAACGAGAGGTATCTATGTTGGTTAGACAAGGTGGAAAAACATAAAGGTCAATTTTGGAAAGAAATGGGAATTTTTGACCTTGTTCAACTGTCGAGACAGGGACCAAAATATCATAGTGAAATGATAATTGCTGCGTTACATTTATGGAATCCTTCAACTTGTAGTCTTCATTTGAAATGTGCATGCTTACACCTACCCTTCTGGATGTAGCAGGTCTTACTGGTCTTAAACCTATTGGCCAAACTTTCGATCCAGACAGCCATATTTCAGAACTTTCTTTTGATTTCAACAGACCTGCATATGGTAACTTTATACTTGATCACCATGTTACTTCAATTGCTGAAGTATCTGACACAGAACACATAGCCTTTCTCACCTATTGGTTATCCATGTATATATTTTGTTCAAGGTCCTTGCAAATCCCCAAAAAATTCACAACTCTTGCTATACAATTGCATGAAGGACGAGACATTTGCTTAGGCAAGCTTATCTTAGGATCCTTATATCACTACTACAAAAATGGTCATACATAGCGCTTTTTTTAGATGATAGATAGCGCTTTAGAAGCGCTATTGTATTTGGCGCTGGTAAAAGTTATATAGCGCTTTATTTCTATACAAAGCGCTATCTAAAGTAGTGTTTATATAGCGCTTTTAATACAAAGCGCTAGCAAATGGTACCCTTAGCTAGCGCTTACGCAAAATAAACGCCATCTAAAAGGGGTTAAAAATATCGCTTTCCTTTATTGCCGAATAAAACGCTATGTAACAATTGGTTTAGATAGCGCTTTATAAATAAAAAAGCGCTAGGAAAAGATTTAAATTTTTTTTTTGACGGAATATTTTAATTTTTTACAGGCAGCGTTTTCTGCACAATAATTTACAGACAACCTTTAATTTATTTTTTTTACATATATAATTTTTGCACATTATAATCGAGACTATTATTAATCAAATAAAATTTTAACATATCATTAAAAAATGTATGTGTATATATAGCATAAAAGTCAGAAATATTGTATAACCACTAATATGGTAACATGAATATCTCTTACAACTAATTATTAGTTAACATAAAAGATCAAAATCATGCATGTAGCATGAAGTCTTCATCTATCTTCTTGGTCGTCTCAACATTTTTATCTAAAACAAGGCAGCCAAATCGTTGTGATCATTTCCAAATTTCGTTAACTCTCCTCCACCTGAATATATATATAGCAGAAAGCACCATTAAGCAATAAGCAATGACGCTAAATTATATTAGAGACAAATTCAAAGTACTACGTACTAATCATGATCATGAGTACAAATTAAAGCAAGATAATAAATTAAAATCACTACCACTTCTAGCAAATATATTTAGAACCATGAAACTTACCTTATCATAAAAATATCATATAACTTTTAGGTTGATCATGAACTGACACCATTCTTCTTGGATTTCTGTTAGTTTATCTTTTGAGTATGTCAAACACTTGAAACCATCAATGTACTGCATATATTTGTAACATAAAAAATAACCATGTGACTTAATAAACTTAATTATATACAAATATTATACTTTAATATAAAAATAACATACCAGCCTTGGAATCTCATTTAGTTTTGAAATGAGAATCTCTTTCATAAACCTCATCACAAAGTACCCGCAATCTATACCATTTTCTTGGCGAGGACACTGCAAAAAATAAAATAAGTCATTGTATGAATAAAATTATTTATATTATTCATACACAAATTTTTTAAGGTGGTTATTTATTATTAAACCTATACTCAGACCCATGATATGTTGTTAAATTTATTCTTTGATACTTGAGCTTCCCAAGTATAGGGAGGGAGTTGATATGTCTCATTTGAGTTAGTATAGCTAGCTTTGCTTATATTTGTGGGAATCATAGAGAGTGAACTCGTTTTGTGCATATCACTCAAACTTAATGCTAGTGTGTACAGGCCTGTTGGTGAGTGAACTTCTTCTAACGTGCTTACTGCTACTTACCGTGCCTTTTGTTGCAGTAAGCTTCTAAATTTGGTATGGGGCTGCTAGTCAATACGCAGTTAAAATCTTAAATTATTGTTCACTTTGTATTCGATTTGATGAGTTTCCTAGCTATGTTAAAAACACACAAACATTATTACACACGAAATTAACAATTAATTCTATAACACACGGAATTATTACAAAAATTTATAAATTCAGAAGCTGTGACAAAAATGACTAAAGCATAACTTTATCAAAGGCCTGAAAAGGATTGAATTAGTTTTATGTGACTAGTCAAAGCAAAAAAGTCTCATTAATTTTCTAGATTGTCAACAGCAGTACAACACAAATATACTTTCATGTAGCCATCTTTTTCTTGTTACCATTATGCATGAAATAATGTGCACCAATCTAGTTTCAAGCAATGCAAGTTAGGTGCAAGTTAATCATGGACCAAACATGTTCAGTTTTAAGTCACAAGCACTCCAACAGGTTTTTGTTGACAGAACATAATTTGTATTACTATAATTGAACATGATATGTTTTTCCTTTCCTAGTATATTTGTATGATTCTCATTTCACCAACATCAACACATTTCCATTATGTTCTATGGTTCCGTACATAATTCTAGACCCTTAATGATGTATTTTTCTTTTACCTGCATCCAAGCCAGTGACTTGTGCAGAAGTCTCTTGGCTCAAACATGGCCTTATGAAATTATTTCATTGATGTCATTTGGCTATTATCAAACCATTTTGGTGTTATGACTATTATGAAATTGCACCTGGTCTGTTCTGCATTTGTCTAATGGGTACACTTTACTCTTATGATCTTATCACTATTCTATTTCCTCTTATTATGAAGAGTACAACTGCCACATCATAATATAAAATTGACGAGAACATGACACGTCCACTAACATTTCCTTCTCAAACAACATCTGTTCCCTTTCTAGTTGCAAATCTACTCAATAGATTGTCCGACAAAGCTGAGAAAGAGAGTGAAGACTACTTACTTTCTTTGCTAAATGGTGATTGAACTCAGAACTATCACATATCTTATAATAGTCTCTCTATTCATGTTGTGTTATCTAGAAAAGTTTGTTCTGTCTTTATTGTCCATCTTATCATCTGTTTCGAAATTAAACCATGACACTATGACAGTATAATTTGAAATCACACTTGTAGTTTTTAAACACCAAACAACTATGATCAAATGGCTCTCAAAAACAAATACACATTATACCAAAGGGTTTAGGGAAATCATATGTTTCTTGTTCTTTCTAATATCATATCATTGTGCTCTCATAAGCTATAATGGAACTTTGAGAAATCGCATGTTTCTTATTCTTTCTAATATCATATCATTGTGCTCTCATAAGCTATAATGGAACTTTGAGAAATCGCATGTTTCTTATTCTTTCTAATATCATACCAGAACATTTATCAAACACCTTGTGCTCAACATCAACAGTCAAATTAAATTGGTAAAAGGGAAAAAATTATGACCTTGTGCTCACGAGAAAGAAGAAGGGAAGGAAAATCTAGAGAGATGGGATACCTGGACGGAAGTTACAGTTTTCGGCGGACGACGGATAACGTAGTGGTCAAGAGCTCACGTCAGCGAAGAGTAGTTTAACGATGGAGGTCAAGAGTTCACGTCAGCGAAGAGTAGCTTACAATCTGATAACTGGCAGAGTGATGGAGGTCGGCGAAGAGTGACGGAGGTCGGTGGAGTTCAGCGTTTGGAGGTCGGCGAAGAGTGATGGATGGGGACAGAGCCAACTGATTTGGAAGGGGTTTAGGGATCTAGAGAAAGGGAAACCAATTTTGTGGAGGAAGAGATATCTATTTTGGAAAACTTTACAGAAAATAAAATTTTAAGTGATATATATATATAATAAAATATTAAAAAAATATGTGTTTTGATACAGCAAGTGATTTTTCATAAAAATTGAAAAAAAAATCCAAACTATGTGTTATGCAGGGATCGAACAGGGGACCAATAGTTCATAGTGTTTTTTATTAAAAAAAAGAAGAAAAAACAACAGAATATCGGCATAGGGAATCGAACAAGGGATTTGAAAGTTATATGTTGGTTAAAATAGCGCTTTTTTAACCTATAAGCGCTATCTTTCTCAAACATATAGTAGCGCTTATTAAGCGCTATTTAAAGTTGTTTTATTTATAGCGCTTCCCATAAAAAGCGCCATATCCAATTAATCTTGTTTTTTTTTAAATATTTATTATTTTTATTTAACCTATGCTGACGCTTTCTTTATTAAGTGCTATATAGACTTCGAATCATACATAGCGCTTTTCCAAAAAAGCGCTAGCTAAGACCTCCGTGTTTTAATTTATAGCGCTTTAGTGTTAAAAGCGCTATTTATTAGGCGCTATGTTTTCCCAAATTTGTAGTAGTGTATGAACATTTGAATAAGGCAGTTGCAAGTATAAAAGAATTTCAATCTGGTGGCAGTGTGATCATACCTGGCCCTGTTTGGCTGTTTCAATTGTGGCTCTTGGCTACTTTTAAAATGAAACTAGGAATTAGCCTTCCTGGCAGACTTTCGAAGGCACACAAAGAGAGATTTATTGAGGGAATAGGTTTGGCCATGCTTCAATATGGTAATAAGAGCTCACTAGAGTTGTTCTCTATTGCCTACAATGTTTTTCTAAGTTGTGATGTGTTCACACCTTCTATGGCACCATTTACAACTAGGACTCGAGGGCCAACTTGGTTTACTAAAACCTTTCCAGCTACTTCAATCGAAGACGAGGCGGAAACAAATGATATATGGGAAGCTTATCTTAATCCTACATTTCTCTCTAGCAAGGTAACATCTGGTAGCCCTTACGGGATCTATGGTTATCAACCGAACCACGTCGCCTGACAATTTGGTCTGGTCCAACCAAAACCTAGTTCTTTGTATCAGAGTGTGGACGATTTGAGACAACCTTTGATAGAACATGTGTGGAGGTTAACCCTACGTCGAGCTCAGGAGCAAAAACTTGTATTCAAGCCCATTCCTTTTGTTTCATCTTTTGCATTTACTGAAACATTTTACCGATGGTGGCGAGATTATTATAAGCGCCAATCCGCTCGTGTAGATCCTGACTCTTTGCTTCCTACACTGATGCTTGCTTTTAATGTGCAGAGAAAATTGAAGAAGAACAAAGGTACGCACGCATATTCGAGAAATTCAAGCTTTTTAAAAATGCTTTCAAACTGCATATGATCCTTTGCATCTAACACGGACAGTCAATTCTGCTGCTCAAACTTTACGAGATAAGATTTATGATAAAATTCCTACAACGAAATTCCCACCTTTTACCCCTAGTAAATATCTTTTCGTGTTGCATTTAAAAATGAAACTCCCAGCTTTGCCAACCAGCAAGTTAGCTCTCGCTTTCAGGCCTCCATATCCAAAATGGCTACCTTGTGATTCACAGTTAGGCATGAAGCAACGTTTAATAACTAGGGAAAAAGACAAGGTGACTTGGACCAAATACTATTTAAGTAACTTTAAAGGCTTCCTTCATTTAGGCCTTCCCTGTATCGAAATCATTTCTCCAATAGGCATAGGTATGGAACTTTTCGATTGAAAGGATCAACATGTAAGTATTTAGAGAAACGTACTACTAATCTGTTTATCCTTTTGTTGCAGCTCTTCCCCTACAGTTATGAGATGAAGGACCTGATGAGGACGAAAGCACTCAAAAACCTTCGAAGTCGAAATCAGAGAGGTCGTCCAAAAGAAGGAGGGTCCCAATACCAGAGAAAAAGAAGGCTCCTCATTCTCCTGAGGCAACTCCCGATGAAACTAAAGAAACTGCAACTGAAAAAATTGTAAGTCCCTTTCTTTTGATTAGTACTTTGTATGACTCAAAAAATGGGGCGGAACCCAGATTTCGATCTGTAGCCTAAAGTTTTTCCTACTGCTGCTGAAGTTACCACAAATACTGAGGCACCAAAAGCCCAAGAAAACCGAAAGAAAAGGAAACAGGAAAATCGGAATGTGACTGTAGAAACTACCGCTGCTGACAAGTCTCCAGGCAAATCAAGCTCTAAGAAGAAGAAGCACAGAGATTCAAATCCTAATAATGCTCATTCCCACGTTGGGGATAATGGCTCAAAGGTAAAAACTTTCCTTATCTAAGCCAAACTTATACTCGGTTGGGATTCGACAATCTGAAATTTTCTTTAGCCACCAATGTTTTCCTTATGTAGGGTATGAAGCATAGTCAAACTGACAAGTCTCAGCATGCGCAACTTGTATCCACCGACCAGGTCAATGCGTTACCAATTGCTGAAGAAGATGAGGGCGTTGAGACTAGTAGTCCTTCACCTCAATTCGAACTAACCTCTCATTGCCCGCTTCCAATAGTGCCTGACGAAGGTGTGGCTAGGGCAGCATTGGTCGAAGACAGCGACCTTGATGATGTGGCGGACCAATATATCCTTGCTTCGAGAGATGAAACCACCGGTCTGGTCCAGCCAAATGTTACGGGTGAAAAACCATTGGCCGAAATTGCGCTAGCAAAAAACGTCCAGCCTGCCAAGATAATTAGTCAGGAAGATCTCGACCAACTTGAGAAGGCCAATCCTCTAGATGCTCTTGACTTTTTGGCGCAGGATGTACTTCTATCCCGGAGTACCGGAAAATCCTCCCATGTCTCTACTGACGATGTGTCAGAAATTTCGAAGGAGAGTCTTCTTGTAGAGCTTTGAAGTAAAGTTTTGGAAGCCAACCTATTTGACGATATCGAACAAGATGATAGTATCATTGCTGAAGTGATAGACTTACTTCACAAATTAAATGCTCTTCTCCCTGGATCGAAGATTCAAGAATTTTCTTGAGCACTAGCACCTCTTATGGAAGGTGTTGGCCAGAGTTTTCAACAAAAGAGAGTGGTCCAAACCAAGCTCGAAGAAGACACTTTGCACTGTGATCAACTGCTAGATGAAGTGTGTAACACCCCGTTATCCCAACAACTAATATTTAATATAAAATCAGAGTAAATCAACGAAACGGAGCATTACACTGCTTTTCAAAATTTCTTAAATAGATTTAATATACTATTTATTCAACAATATTACAAATAATAATTTGCATCGGAAAATTGTTTTCAACATCAACGACTTCAATAAATTGGCACAAAGGCCACCAACAGTCATAAAACATTATTCGACACCATTAAACTTCAACAACAATAAAAACTTCAACAACATGTTTCAAAAATTGATACATAAAGGAATGAAAATACAACAACTAATTCCCATCCCGTTACGTATCAGAGCCCTAAGACACAAGAGCCACCACTTCTACTAATCTTCATTACCTGCAAGTTACCCATACGAAGGGCAACATTTTCAAGCAGAAAGGGTGAGATTCACAAACAACAATAATAATATATAATTCATCAATTGAATCTAACACCCTAAAAGTCAACAAAATACTTCAATATTTATATATACTTCATGGATAACAACATATTTAAATTATTCCAACAACAACAACACAACAACAGTTCAACTGACGACATCGACTATGCAATGACACAACGACGACAACCAACAACAACGACTACGACAATGCACCAACGACAACAACTAATGCAATATGCATGTGGTACCATTTTACGCGTTTGAATGACAAGGCATTCCAGGGCATGAGCCCTCAACAGTTTTGGATGGTTAAAGCATCCCAGGGCATAAGCCCTCAACAGTTGAATGACAAGGCGCTCCAAGGCATAAGCCCTCAACGGTTGAATGATGAACATTTCAGGGCATGAGCCCTCAACAAGGTATGAGTATGAATGGACTCGAATTGTGTATATCTGCATACAACCCCACAACAACAACAACAACTACTAATGCATAATCAACTATGACATACTCCCCAACTTGGTCAAATGTGACACAACAACTTACACGGCAAAATTCATCATCATGGCATAATTCACATAAATCGATACAATTCATATTTCAAGAAGTCTTTATAAGGTATAGTGCATATACAGAGGTTATACAATATAAAATAAACATTTTAGAATGCTCAGACGGATCCCCTAATGCACGAAACGTGATTCAAAAAGTGGTTGATAAAAGCCCAGCACGCTTGAGCATGGGTTTGCTCGCTTGAGCGTACAAATTCACGTAAGGTTAGGTTCTGCACGCTTACTGCTCGCTTGCGGTAAGCTTGAGCGACCTAAATCACGTAGCTACAGGTTTTGCACGCTTGTGGCTCGCTTGAGCGTGCGGTCTATTTCAAAATCTGGGCACAAAGTTTGAATGCTCGCTTAAGCGACGGGTTGCTTGCTTAAGCGACCATTCATCTGGGTTGGGAAAAAGCTCTACGGTTTTTCTAACCCTATCTCATCCAAAACCCCATTTTCAACCCCTGATTACCCAAAACGTGATCTAACAATTGTTTATAGGTTCAATATACAACAATGCACAACAAAGTACACAAAACAACAACATCAAACAGCAATTCAGCTCATTTTCATCAATTTCACACAACATTCTTAACTCTAACACAAGAACAACATTCAATCCAATTTCAGAAATTATGTATTAAAATCATTGTTAGTTAGCTTCACCCTTACCTGGATTAAGATGATTCAAAACTCTACCGAATTTAGGTTCCCTTTGGCTCTTCTCCCTTGTTCTTGGCTTCTCTCCCTTTTCTCCCAAAACTTTGTTTTTCTCTTCTACGTGAAAATGTTTTCTGCCTTCTCTTTTCCTATTCTCACCAATATTTCTTTAACCCCGTTTTCATTTCACTTAACTCCCCTTAATTCCTATAATTAAAATGTAACCCCCTCCTAAATCCAATAATTTCTATTAATTCACATAAACTCTCAAAATTCTAAATAAATTCTACTTCTCTCTTATTTCTATTAATCAATAAAAATAACTATATAATAAAATACAACACACCAAATAATCACATAAATCATTTAAAATCATATAACATACTTAAAATCAACCAAAAGTAATCAAATAGCAACTAGGGTGTTACAACTCTCCCCAACTTAAAGAATTTCTTCCTCGAAATTTACCTCAAGCAAATCTTGCATCTTACTCTCCAGCTCCCAAGTCAAACTTTCACCAGTTACTCCACTCCAAACAACCTTCACTAGAGGTATCTCCTTGCCTCTCAACTGCTTCACCTTACGATCTTCGATTCTCAACGGTAAAGTCTCCACCGTAAGGTTGTCTCTAACTTGCACATCATCTCTTGGAATAACATGCGAAGGATCTGCTACATACTTCCGAAGCTGCGACACATGAAACACATCATGCAAATTCGAAAGATGTGGTGACAAACCCACTCCATATGCCACTGTTCCAACCCTCTCAGATATCTGGTAAGGACCAATAAATTTCGGAGTTAACTTCTTAGATTTCAATGCACGACCTACACCGGTCATAGGAGTGACTCTCAAGAACACATGGTCTCCCTCTTGGAACTCAAGGTCCTTTCTGCGCTTGTCATGGTAACTCTTCTGTCGACTCTGCGACGCTTTCATCTTTTCTCTTATCATCTTGACCTTCTCTGTAGTCTGATGAACTAACTCTGGTCTCAACACCACACTTTCTCCCGACTCAAACCAACACAAAGGAGTTCTGCACCTCCGACGATACAAAGCTTCGAACGGTGCCATACCAATACTCGAATGGTAACTATTGTTGTACGTGAACTCTATCAATGGTAGATGAGTATCCCAAGCTCCACCTTGCTCAAGTACACACACTCTCAGCAAATCCTCTAATGACTGAATCGTCCTCTCCGACTGACCATCTGTTTGCGGATGATAAGCCGAACTCAACCTCAACTTTGAACCCAAGGCCTCTTGCAAACTCTTCCAAAACCTTGAAGTGAACCTCGGATCTCTATCCGACACAATGCTCGATGGAACTCCATGCAACTTCACAATATCCTAAATATAAATCTCTGCCAACTGAGCTACAGGAAAGGTGATATTAATCGGAATGAAATGCGCCGACTTCGTCAATCTATCAACAACAACCCATATGGCATCATGCCCTCTCGGAGTGTTTGGTAAACTACGTGTTTGGTGTTGTTGTGTACTTGGTAATAATTGTGATTGGTGAATCATATACTTGTTGAAAATTGTTGGTGACAATTTGGTGAATATGTGAAGATGTGTATATGTTGGTGTTTATTATGAACCATGAAATATTATGATGATTGATTGTTCCTGTTTATATATTTTGATTATGTTTGATGTGAAGCTAAATCCTAGTGGTCGTTCAGTTGACCTCCGCCTATTCGTATGAATGGGTAGACGGCGTGCATGATTGATTGTTCTTAGCTTGCTTGGTGAGTGCTCGAGGATAGCGAGAGCTACCTCCGTTGTTTGTTTGCTTCATGTCTTAGATAGGCTCTGATCTAGGACGGTGTATTTTATGTTGTTTTGGATTTATCCTTATCGTTGAGATTGCCCATATGCCGGGTTTTGAATATTATATTTTATGGATGTATTTATGAGTTGATGACATGACTATTTGAGGTATATGTTATATTTCCGCTGTGATGTTTTATTGTTGAAATTTGAATTCATGTTTGTTTTGGAGAATTTATGGAAGACGTAACATCTATTTCTTGAATATTTATTATATTCGCGTGATTTACCGCTTTAATAGAAGTAGAGCGTTAGAAGAACTTAGAATAAGGACTACACAAGTGGATTTCCTTCCTGGCTTGGTAGCCCCTAGAGTAGGTGTGTTTGTCACCGAACTGAGTTAACAATTCTCATGTGCCTTTTATTTTTCTTGTCTTTTATTTCTTACGTATTATTGTGTTAGCCTTTATGATGTTTAAACATTAAGCCCAACATTCGCTTTTGTACGTCTGGTGTTGGAGCATCACATAGAACATCTTAAAACTAACGTGCTAGAATTTTAGAACGGCGAAATCCCTCCAAGTCCTTGAACTTGATCCAGCTTGAGTGGTGAACTCGATCAGACTTCTTCAAATCTTGAATCAAACTTGGTTGACTGCATTTATTGTAGCCTGTTGAAAAAAGAGGCCAACAATTACACAGTTTAAATATCTTGGGTCAATAGTACAAAATAATGGAGAAATAGAAGGAGATTTCAACCATTGAATCCAAGTTGGGTAGTTGAAATGGAGGAGTGCCTCAGATGTTTTATGCGATGCGAAAGTAAGAGTTATGTTGAATTTTTTTTTATCGGTCAACGGTAAGACCACCGACATTGTACGTGACAGAGTATTGGGTGGTGAAGAACCAACAAGAACATAAAGTACGCGTAGCAGAAATGAGGATGTTGCGTTGAATGTGTGGTAAGTCTGTATGTTAAAGAATTAGAAATGACGACATTAGAGGGAGTTGGGGCAACAACTAGTTGGAAAGATGGTCAAAACTAAACTTAGGTGGCTTGAGCATGTAGAGAGAAGACGTGTGTATTATTTAGTTAGGAGAGTATATCATGAGGGAAGTTAGATCACTAGAGGCACGGGTAGACATAGAGAAACTATTAGGAAGGATCTAGAGATAAATGAGTTGTAGAAAGACATGATTTTTGATAGAACTCTATGATGTCGTTTGATTCATATAGGTTTTGTTTGGGAGTTTGGAGGATAGGGGAAGAGATGGCTTTGGGGGTGGCAAATATAGAGGAAAATAGTGAAATCTTTCACATTTTCTTAAAAGAGTATTTTTTTTCTTTTCGAGAATGATAAAATAATACCTATGATTCATATATTTTTAATATTAAGAATATTATAACAACGTAGATTAAATTTGAAGAATTCATATAAACCCTCCAAATCATTCCTCGAATACAACTTTTTAGTTCCCCCAAATATGGAGGGTTTTGTATCTTAAAAAAATTAACCTCTCAAAGTCCTCCCCTTCCACTGTCCTCTATAATTCCAATTATTCCTTCCATTTTTCCAAAACTCTACTCTTTTTCTCTCCAAACTTGCAAACAAAGCTTGGTTGTTTTTGTATGTATTATTTTAGCGCCCATATGATTTCATACATTTAAAAATTAACCATAAATCTAAACCAAGGCCGACCCAATAGTATAAAAGGCATTTTTTGTTGTTGTTTTTCGTCGTCGTATTATTTTAGCGCCAATTGTAATATATAAAACATGTTTTAAATGACTACGAACTTTAATACCTGAATTAGCCATGGGCATTCTAGGCATAGCCATGGGCTTTCTAGGCATAGTCATGGGCTTTCTACGTTGTAATGGTTGTTCTAGTTCCATGCGGTCAATCACAACAGCATTTGATGTTAGAAATGTCTTGGCCACAGAAGCTGCATGCTCTATGCAACACCTAACAACCTGCATCAATATTCAACATACATAATACAATAGTATACTACGTTTGTTTCTAAAAATTATACTAATTATTTTTACTTATATCTTCTGTGAGGCATTTAAATATTTAGTATACCTTTGTTGGATCCATGATTCTAGCCTTCATGAGATCCTCATAACAGTCTCTAGCAGCATTGTAACCAAAATTCATGTTATCATCTGCTAAAACCTGCACGATAAAAGATATGCTATTCAGTTGAATATATTAAATGCAACAAAAGATCCAAAAAATCTCATTGAATAATTTATCTCTTACAGAAAACAGTTTCTCAAGAACCTCAGGACCTTATCTATGACAACATTGCCATTTACACCGGCATTTTTCGCTATCATTTTAGTAGGATAGCTCAAAGCTCTTTTGAAGATTTCAGCTCCAATCTACAGATAACATTACAAATAACTGAATAAGATTTACATATCTATTCAAACCAACAAAAGGATACAAACCAAAAAGAATGGTTGCAACAGATGTCACTTCAGATTGAAGACGTGTTCGGTTTCCGACACTGACATGACATGACACCGACATGAGCTTACATTCATTCAACCTTTCCATTTTTTTAAATAGTTACTGATGTCGATTTATCAGTGAGTGCGTATGTGGTCTCTGTGTCATAAATTGTGCTTCATATATCTTTAAATATGATTATGCAGAACTTAATTGTACGAAACAGATACATTACCTTTTGCTCTTCATTGTCTAGGAGAATTTTTATGCTATCCACCTTCTTGGATAGTCTTAGAAGGCTACAGCCACCACCAACTACTATACCTTCCTCAATTGCTGCCTGCAATGGTCCAAGTTAGAATATAGAAACTGAACTATGGATGATTTCAAACATTGAAGCAGAGAAAAAAGAAGTACCTTGGTTGCATTTAAGGCATCTTCTATTCTTAATTGTTTATCCTTCAACTCTACTTGTGTTTGTGCTCCTACCTATAATTTAGATTCAGGTTCTTAAATATAAATAAACTATATCATAAACAAAAACAGAATTTTTTAAATTCCTGATACCAAAAATGAAAATTAAATGATTGAAATTTATATTACCTTAAGAATGGCAATGCCCCCTGATAATCTTGCTATCCTTTCATTCAATATCTTCTTTTGAAAATTTTCTTCAGTATTCTACAAAATACGAAATGGATGTTTAGCAAATCTTTTTCAAAAGTTGTTAACTAATAACCATGCATCATATTCATTCTAAATTTATACAATGATCTGATTTTCTCTGCACCTCAACAAGGCTCTTAATTTGATTAACCCTCTTTTCAATTGCTTCTCTAGTACTCCCATCACTGACTAGTAGGGTAGAATCTTTTGTAATGACAACTTTGGCAGCAGAACCAAGCACATCCATGCTGGCTTTTTCTAAGGTGAAACCCATATCTTCTCTTATTACAGTACCTAATTAGTTCCAAGAATGCACAGAGTAAATATTAGTAGAGAATGAATTGAATGACGACAAAGATCAAAAGCTAGTGATGGTTTCTTCCACCATGTATTCTACCATATTGTTCAATTCGCTTGGTGGCCCCCACACTGTGGTTGGATGAAGCAAGAGGGTCCCCTGGTCCAGCTGGAGGTGGTTGTATTTTCATAGGTCGAAAAGGTTTGATTCATGGTTGTTTTGCTATTGGTTTAGGCATTACTGGTACTCTCATTGCAGAAATTTGTGTTTCCATAACCGCGATTGAAGTGTGGCTTATAGTAGAGGTGCAAAGCATCTATGATTGAAATATGATTCTTTGTCAGTTGTTTAAGCATTTTCCTCTATAAATTTGGTTCGTTGTAAGCTCAATTATCACGGACGAACTGCCCCACACTTGTCTCGTCCATGCAATTCAAACTTTCTCATATCTTTAGAGAACAACATTATTGTATGGATAAATTGACTTTGGTTAATTGTATTCTTTTCTTATTCTTTTAATGGATTATTATCGTATGCCGGAAATGATTCCTAGACTTGTTAGTGCCAAGCAGTGATGTTTTTGCATAGTGCATACAATTTTTTTAAAGAGAAAGTTTTGACAACTAATTTTGATGCTATCTTTGGGATTAAACATAATTATAAGTATCAAAGAATTCGACTCAAATGGACTTCTCAGTGAACCATATTGTAAAGTAACAATTACAGGTCATTGAAGTACATAATTTAAGTAACTACATCTATCTATTTCTGACAATAATTTTTCTAGTAGTTATTTCAAAATATCAGCAAACAAAATACAAGCTTTTAAATTAAATTGAGTAATTGATCTTATACCTCCAGTCAAGATGGCAATATCTTCTAAGTAGTGACTCTTGCGTTCCCCAAAAGCTGGAGCCTTAATAGCAGCAACCTTAAGCACACCCCTAAGTTTATTTTTAATAATTGGAGCAAGAGCATCCTGCTCAATTCCCTCTGCAACTATCAAAATTGGAAATTTCTCTTTCACTGCACTATTCAATATGTTCAGAAGCTCTTTTGGATTTGTGATCTTTTTGTCAACTAAAAGCAACTGCAAGAAAAGATTCATGTACGACCTAATTAGTTTATAGAATTCATGTGAGGGTTTTAACATACTAAGGGTGTGTTTGGATGGAGGGTTTAGGAGGGGAAGAGAGGGGAGGGTTTACTTTTCATTTTTAAATTACTAACACGAAATGTTTTTTAAAAACTTTACATATTAATATGATAAACGATTATATAATAATTCAATCATATTTAATTTATTTTAGAAAAACATGTTATATAATCCGTAATTTTAAAAAGAAAAGTAAACCCTCCCCTTCCTTCCTGTCCTAAACCCTCAATCCAAACACACCCTAAAGTTGTTATACCTTGCAGTTGTGAAGATCTACTGTCATCTTTCTTCGATCGGTTACGAAGTAGGGAGATAGATAACCGCGATCGAATTGCATTCCTTCTACAATCTCTAGACTATTCTCAATGCTTTTGCCTTTTTCAATTGTCACTACTCCTTTTCTTCCTACTTTATGCAAAGCCTCAGAAATCATGTTTCCGACAACATAATCGTTCCCTGCGCTGACTTCTGCGACATATTTAAGTTCATGATCCTCAACCTACAAATGCAAACCCCAATGTTTCTGAATTCAGCAAAAGTTTCCAACTACAAGCGAGAATTGATAGGAATAACATTCATGAGATTTTAGATCATTGATAAGAATTCGACATTGTAATTTTCATTACTATTCTAAAAATGTCCATTCATCTCAGAGTGTGTAAACAAAAATCATCAAAAAATGGATTTGGATTTGCCCACATTCACCCCATGAATACACATCATGGACCGTCGGATAAAAACCAAACACTCCATATTTCAAAATCGGTATTTTAGAGTTTTAAAACACAAATTTTGCTTGTTTTCTGCACCGTCTGATCTGAATCAGACATCCAGCGATATGATAACAGTGTGAATGCGTGACTGCAGCAGCTAGATAGTAGAGCTTACGTCTCTAGACATCAAACTAAGTTCATTAACAAGTGCTATTGCTGTTTTCTCAATCCCACGAGCAATTTGGACAGGATTCATTCCAGATGCAATAACCTACAAGAGAATGAAAAGAGCACAAATTTAAGAAAACCCCTTTTAAAGTCAATAGCATTTGTGGCGTAAGCATTTATTGGAAGCTAATATTTCCCAAACATCATTTGCAATTTCAGGATATTTTGGACATTTTAGTGTTGTTATAAATGTCAATTTTCCATTAAAACTTTCAAATATGGTAACAACATCTAATAATGATATTTTGATTGAAGTTGTTGGAACACTAAACTAATTTTGACTATTGTTCCAACAGAAGAAGAAGATGAAATACTCATGTATGGCTTGTTATATGTACCTTCATTCCCTCTTTGATTAAGCCATGAGCAAGAACAACAGATGTAGTTGAGCCATCACCAACTAAGATATTGGTTTTTGCACCAGCTTGTCTAACCAATTTAACCCCAACATTCTCCAATGGATCTTCTAATTCAATCTGAAATTAATAACATCAGCACAAAACCATGTTCCTAGACCTATTAAACCACACAAGCAACGGTACAAGTGTTTAAATATTGAAAAATCACCTCCAAAATTTTTAAGAAATAAGAACAAAACTAAAAAGGATTTCTAAGCAGACTGTCTTGGGTTCAATTGCTGGAAACAAACATAATCACTAACTTACTAACATCTTTCTACCCACGGTCAATAATATATATTTTTTTAAGAAGTCAAACTAACCTATAAAAATTGGCACAATCAATCAATTGTAACTATTATATCATTAGAAATGTTGAACTATAATCATAACTATTTCAAAATTCACATATATGATCGGTTCAGATTTGTTGCTATGATTACGATTTGTTAACGTCAAAATTTACACTAAAAGTGTTTAAAAGTTAATTAAACTATAAGAATGTGGTAAATGGTAATATTTTTCTTTTATACATGCCCCACTAAAACATTCATAGAACAATTTATCCAAATGGGTGATGGGTGAATGACTAAAAAGAAGGAAAGAGAAAGAAAGAAATAAAACCTCTTTGAGAACAGTTTCTCCATCATTTACTATCCTGGGTGGCCCATACTTATTGTGCAACACAACATTTCTTCCCTTAGGACCCAATGTAACACCAAGCAGCTCTGCCACTAAGTCCACCCCTGCCTACACCACAAAGAAAAATTCACTCACTCATTCAATCATTTCTTATGAAAAGAAATATTTAAACTGAAATTGTCAAGGTAAAAATAAATGTAGAATGAATGATACAAGAAGCTTCTTTGTGGTTGAACCATCATGGTTGAAATAAAGATCTTTGGACATAGCTTTTGTGTTTAATACAAAAGAAGGTGAATTTCGGTGTTTTGGAATTGATGATGGATTAGCAAATGATAATGTAGCAGATATAGGTGATGGAGAAGATGTCATGGTTTTGATTTTCTTGGTATGTTGGTTGGAGTAACCAACAATTTAGCTGTGCTTTTCACTATGCAGAGCAAGAAGTTGAAAAATACAGCAATGTTTTGGAGTTTGGAGAATTTTGGTGGATAAGAGTAATGGTATAAAGAGCAGAGATATCTTTTCCCGTTATTTGCTAATGAAAAGGTAGAGGAAAAATATCTTACAACTATTTTTGGCTCTATGCAAGCAACTCTCCTTTTTAATTTCTTTTTTGCTTTTATATTTTCTATTTCGTTATTATCTTGTATTTTTTTCAAGGAAATTCTTTATCATCCCAAAGCTTTGTTGAGTTAACCCAAGAGCGCTTAGATGAGATAGAACAGGTCTCTTCTAACTTAACCAAGGTTCTGGGTTCGAATCCAGCATTGGGCATGCAGCAGCGTTAAAATTCTTGGGAGAGCCTGCCGCCCATCTGGGTGCCACAATACTCGAGGGATTAGTCTTCGCAGTTGCGCGCGGAGGACACTTGGTTTACACCCAAAAAAAAAGCTTTGTTGAGTGAGTATCAGTGGAAGTAGTAAAATTAACTCGTCTACGTAAGAAATTAAATATAAATAATAATATAACATTAAATAATTAAAATTCAACTTATTAGAAAATTAACTTGTGCATTTTATATAAAATATATAATATTTTATTAAATCATTGTTGTTTTTCATAAAAAAATTTCTTAATGTTAACTATTTTAATATCTATGCACATGTTAAACAAATCTTTAGGGGATGTTTGTTTGAGGGTTACAAAATGTATTATCATGTATTAATTTTTTCAGAAATATGAAGATGAAAACTTTATTTCCAGGAAAATATAAAAAAAAAAAAAAAAACGTTTGGTTAATTGTTTAATTCCTGGGAACTTTTTTTAAAATAATTTCAAGGAATAGGTAAGATATGTTTGGTTTGAGAGGTAGACTTTTGGGAATGAACGTTAAAATTACACAAATATCCCTATTGTAAAAACCATGAAATCAACATCTTCTTTACATTCCAGATTTACAACTTGAGTTGCAGGTAAACCGTACAACCTACAATTCAATTATTTGAGAAAGAAAGTAATTGCAATAATGAATAAATGGAATAAAGAACATAATTGCAATGAGAAGGAACGTAATTTTCTTGATTATTGAAATGATAGTGCATTGCGTATATTTTTTAAAGTTTGAAGGCCTGAAGTTACTTTTAATTGATTAATGTCAAGTAATTCATTCACTTTAATTTTAATAGTTAATTCTATATGGTTTAAGCCATTTGAATAATAGAGTCTATATGGTTTTACAGGGACACGATTAAGGTCTATAGGGTTTGTAATTAGAGCCAACAACGGAACTTTATGTATATTCTTATGTAATTTCTTAAATAATATTTTATCATTGTTAAGCAAATTTCTTAATATTAATTTGTATCTTATTAAATCTGTTTCTTAATGTATTCATCTTGGTAGTTCTTTGTGAGGTTTCTTGCTATAGATTTTGACTACTTACAATAAGATAAGGTTGTTTTCGAGAATAATAGAGCAGATCAAATGCATTTTGAGATGTATATGAAATAGTACGTTAACTATGAAAGTTTATGTAATATCCCGCTTGCCGGTATTGGAATATTACCAATTAAACTTGTTAGAAGACCAATGTTCATGGGAAGCGAGTATGACGGAGAATGTTTATCAAACGATAACAGTCAAGCATAGGTTTAGGTATCAGTGTCAGGCTTAACACGATTAAGGCGAAGGGTAAAATGGTAAAAAGCCGCAAGGGTTATTTAAGGCCACAAGGGCCAATTTTTCCTTCATTTTTTACAACTCTTTCTCTCTCTAGAAGCAAAAATCAAGATTTGCTCTCCCTTTTCTCTATCCCTCACGCCTTCTCTCTCTCGCCCTCCCTTCATCAAGCTTGCAAACACCTTTCCCTCGTGAATTGAGCTCAAGATATGGTATCCTCATGGACTAGGAACAAGTAGAAGCATTGTTTTGGATTGAATTTCAACTCTAACATCATCAAGGAGAAATCATGAAGCTAGGGTTTGGTTTGGAGAGAAGATGGAGTTGGAAGCTTAAGCTTGTGCACAATACAGAATCAATAGGTGAGTTATATAGATAGAATTCCACACCCTTGGGTTTATGTATGCTAGTGTGAGAATGTTTTATGATAAGTTTTTCATGATTTAATCTTAGTACCCCAAAGAAATTCTTGTTGATTATATGTTAAAATTGCCATGTAAGATGTTTATTAAAGTCAATATATGTTGTTGGATGTGTATGGTGCATTGCAGGACTGAATTGGATGTGGTTTAGGTCAAAAATGCAAAATTTCCACTACTGACCCAAAGAAACTCGCCATAAGCAAAATATTTGGCTTATAGCGAGTTTCCCCAGAAGAAACTCGCCAACACTTAGCTTATGGCGAGTTGGTTCTGCCCTTGCCAACTTTTCTATGGCTTGTTGGCCTGTTAAGGGGCTGTAGTGCATTCCAAACCCTTTCCTTACGATGTTTTCCAACTTTATAACCCCTAAACAACATCTAATCAATGCACATAACATCAAACAATTCTTGAAATGAAAATCATGGCCGAATTAACATATGCATCAAGAATGGCATGAGAGTTTAAGCATGATTGTTCGGGTAGCAATGAACTAAGAAAGGGAATGAATGTAGAGCCTCGACATAGTTTGTCGAGAACTAGAATGTTAAGAATGAATCCTAAGTATGTTAAGACGTGAAGTGATTAGTGTATTCCCTTCACACATGAGCAAGAATGAATATGCAAGCAAGCAATGACTCACCGCTAAACCAGTAGATCACGAACTCGTGGTTATCATTCATGTAAGATAGCACGCTTCTAGCGTAACATGTATATGAGTATGACCATGTAAGCATATTTACCGCTAATCGGGTAGATCACGGACCCATGGTAAATAAGTAAGAAAGTAATAACATATGTTATCATGTATGAACATGACTTTAAGCAAGATGTAGGTGTCGTGTCTCTTGCTATCCACGTCAGGGGGATACAAGAGGTTCAAGCCAGGGGGACGGGACACACTCCGTAAGGTAGGCCCACACGACACTGAGGGAGTCTGATGTACCTTAGCTAGGTTTTCATCGGTCATGTATGGGATTGTACTCGGTGTTACTCCACCTGGGGCTCTCCGTAAAATGAATCAAGATAATAATGTTTGTTCAACGCTAACCTTTAACCTAATGAATGAATATGACTATGTACGATAAAATATGATTATGATTATGATATGATGTTAGACATGTGTAGGTTATGCATTAGAGCAAGCTATGAAGTTATACCAACGACGATCTTAGGTTTCCCTAATCGTCCGTTTTGGATCGTGTCATGAATAAGCATTTTAAGTCTCGATGAGTGTACCGTATTTTGATAGAGCGGTTTTAGGTTCCCTCGACCGCCATGACACGTATGATGTAAGCAAGACCTATATGACAAGTTAAGAAGAATCTACAACAGATCTAGTATGCACGACCATCTAGACAAGCATGACCACACACATATAATCAACCATAAGGTTGTATTGTAGACACGTGGTGACCGTAGGTTTCCCCCGAGGTTGCATATTGCCTAGGATTAGGTAGAACTCACTGAGACATTATGTCTCATCCCAATCCTTATTTGTTTCAGATAAACAGGGTGGTATTGCAAGCTTGTAGCTGGATGGATATTTCAGCAAGTGTTCGTTCGTACCCGCTGCAGGACGTCATGGATTTTAAGGAATACATTTGCTATGTTTTAGATGAGTAGTGTTATATTCTTGTTGTACAAACGCATCTTGTTGTATATAATATTCATTCAAAGACTCATTGTTGTAAATTTTAATGTATCCAGTATCAACTTAATGCACATGCTAGACTTTCTAGATACGTTTAATATGGGTGTTACAGTTTACTTACATATAATTGACAATTATGAAGCCATTGTTTATTAAAATTGTAGGTAGAGATGCTAGAATTAAGTTTAATAAGGAAACTAACTAAAGGAACTTCTGCCATTATTATTAGGCCTTTATTATTATTAGCAAAAAAAATAATGGAACTTCTGTCTTCTTCTGAATGAGATAAAACTAACTCCAAAGGCTTGGTCTAGTGATAAAAAGACAGGGATTGAATCCGAGAGAACCCGGGTTCGATCCCCGCTAGTGCCTTTGGAGGAAGGTAAATGTAATTACCTTTGTAAGTCCTCTTTGAGCCCGAAGGTCTTCCCTGCGTTGGACTGGGGCACCATCCCTTCACCCTAAAAAAAAGAGATAAAACTACAACTGAAAAACTATTTTTCAACAGGTTAAGCATTTCAAAAGTCACATTTATATGTATGGTTACTCACAATTTAGCAAAGGCGACGATAAATAATATAGGTGGAATCAACATGTAGTAGAGTAATCAACATGTAGCAAAGTAATGTTTTGATCACAACACAACACAACACATCTTAAATACTCCCTTCATTCAACAAGTTAAAGTGGATGAATTAATTTGGAAGGTATAAAGGAAATCAAGGTAGTGAAAGAAGCTCTTAAGGGGTACATATATGGTGTCGCATATGGGGTGAGAGACTCATGGTCATACCTAACATATAAGCACCTTCATCATCGCGTAACATGTAACGCCCTATTTCTAAATAAACAATAAATCATGCAATTTAAATAAATACATAAGAAATAGTCGTCATTTCTACGAATAATCACCAACATAGTCATGCATGAAATAAAACTCCAACATAAAGTCACAGCGGAATCAAATACATCTCAACATAAATGCCATGTCCTCAACATAAGACAAATGTAACACATAAATAATCTCCACAAGATACAACTCAAGATATAACACACTCCCAAAAGATAAACAACATGCACTAAATCCTAGATAAGAACCTAATCTAGACACGTGCGATAAACGAGGAAGCTCCTGCTCCTCAAAGCAATACTCACCAAGCAAAAGCATCTAAACCTGAATGCCGTCTACCCATCCATACAGTGAGGTAGGCGGTCCGCCACAGACCACTGGGGGTTAGAATTACATTAATCATAATCGAGAACAAACAGGATTAAGCATGCATCATTAATGATATCTTGCATAAATAATCATGAACTCAAGCATTCTCAACAATGAATATCCAAGCACAAGGTTCCAATTTCAACACTCATCAAGCACATAAAGTTCCAACACGTATTTGCACCAAGCTTATAAACAACCATGACTCTTCCTAGAAACATACAATGTGACTAGACCTACTTGTAACACCCCGTTTCCCCAAAACAACATAATAATATTAAAACAATCAGAGTTCAACAATAACGGGCATGTCACACTACTTTTCAAAATTATTTAAATAGAAAATAGAACTATTTAAAATACCAACAAAATCTCATTCTTATAAAAATCTGCAGCGGAAATATTTCTTTTAAAATCATCATCATTCAACTTCAACAGAATTCTTGGCACAAAGGCCTCAACAACAAATTATTATTCTTCAACTTAAAATCCAACAACATGTTCAAAATTCGATACATAAAGGAATGAAAGAAACAAAACAACATTTTCCCCATCCCGTTACGTATCAGAGCCCTATGACACTTGAGCCAACATCCTACTAGCCTTGAAAATCTGCACTTGTCCACAAGGCGACAATTCCAACAGAAGGGGTGAGATACACATTCAATAATAATAATATATAATCAATCAAGTTAATGAAAACAACAACAATTCAATGACAAGCATCATCAGGTTCACATATATATACATATATATATAAATACACCAACAACAGAATCATCAATCAAAAAAACATCATATAGTCATAGCAAAATAGGCATCATCTAACATCACAATTATCGTCCTAAATCACCTTATACATCATCAAGCACACCATTCACGAAACACGTTAAACGTCAATCAAGAATATCATCACGAAATATCATCAAGAGCTTCAAGGAACTTCATCACGAAGATACCATCAAGAACATCAAAGAACAATCATCATCACAAATGCATCACAAACCATCATAAATCATCGTCTTAACAACCATCTCAAACATCACATCATCATCACAAATCATCGTCACGACATCTCATAAGACACGACTCAACAAATGCAACTCTACGTCTTAGACATCATGCATGTGGTACCATCAGGGCATAAGCCCCCATCGCTAAAGGTCAAATAGGACCTGTCAGGCATTGAGCCCCCATCGCTAAAGGTCATAAAAGAACCTGTCAGGCATTAAGCCCCCATCGCTGACTATGCTATGCAACGACACGACTCAAATGCAATGACACGAGTAAAGACTCAACGATGCACATCTTTAGATGACTCGACAAATACACATCTTTAAATAGCATCATCGTCAAATATCACATATTTAAATATGACATCTTTATATAGCACATATTTAAGTCACACATCTACAAACAACACATCTTGATATAACACATATTTAAATCACACATCTCCGGAAAGCACATATACATTAATCAACTACATTCATATCAAAGTCCAACACATCCTTCAACAAGCAAATCAAGTTTGATCAATAAAACATAAGCCAAATACTCATAAAACACTCCGACTAAATCCCTAATACTTAAGTTTGAAGTTG